>JARZZO010000014.1:14276233-16676233 GCA_030544215.1 Zantedeschia hybrid cultivar | reverse complement strand
TAAGATTAATTTTAAGAAATTAGTACTAATGACGAGTAATTAATCCACAAATATGTACAATTAGGTTTTAATAAGTTCAATTGAGTGTTTGACACACTCTTACAAAAGCTCCAATTTTTAACCCTTAATTAGGGTTAATTTTGGGGATTTTGTCTAATCAACATGCTAAAAAAAAAGCTAAATATTAATAGATCTACACTACGATACATCATTTCTAATCTTTTGGGAATTTAAAAAATTTTAGATCCAAATATACCTTAGCTCGGATCGGGATGCGGAAAAAAAAAATCCGACGTCGATGGCAGTGGTAACGGCGACAACAGTGGTGGCGGTGGCTGCCAAACGGTTGGCCGGTGATGACGAGGTGAAAACCCCCTTCTTTCGGTCAAGATCTCAAAGAGAGAGAGAGAGAGAGAGAAGAAGAAGAAGAAGATAGCAACGGCGGCGAGATCGCCAGCGGCGACTGGCGGCGGGAGCCGAGCGAACGGTTGGGGGAGGGGGAGGCTGCTGGGGGCAGCAGGCTGTTGTTGTTGGCTCCCGATGCAAAGGATTTGAGGATTTGCTGCAGACGGAAAGCGGTCATCTGAGACTCTGCGTTCGTAATGTTGGAACTAACAATCTCCCTCTGCACCCGGAGCATGGAGGCCTCTGCAGCTTGTGCCATGGCAATCGTGGTAGTGGACTCCAACTAGTTATGTAATAGCGCCACCTGGGCAGTAAGGTCGTCAGAGGCACTTTTGCCCTCACCCTCTACAAAAGATATTAGAGAAGGATGCATAAGAGCAAAATAAAAATAGGAAGCAAAAAAAACACAAAGAAAGTGGTCAAGCAACAAGCTATATTACCTAGCTCCTCGGGCCCACCTGAGGCAGGAGTCCCAGGCTGCCCATCGTATCTGGGAGAACGTTGAAAGGGCTCGGTATCCCCAGAACGACTTGATTGAGATGACGACGAGAATAACTCCATAGTAGAGCCGGTCCAAACCGGTGAATCTGCCACAGCCTCACCCACTACCGAGAAAGGGTCATCTCTCTGGCCCAGCTCTGCCTCACGCTCAAGTGCGGGCGGATAGGAAAACTCAAGCTCGCCCTCATTCTCTGAGAAAATCAGTAGCTCTGTGGAGGTGAGGCCCAGCTCCTCAGCCCCATCAGGTCTGCTGGAAGAAGAAGGCCCAGAATTCTTCCCCGAGCGGGAGAGAAGGACAGTGTCTCCTGAATAAACAGGAGAGTCAGGAGGAGCAATCACACGAGCTGCAAATCAAAGAAAAAGAAGAACAAACAGCAATCAATATTCAACAAACGATCTCGATAGTAAATATGAGATGTTTAAAAATGAAAAGTCTTGTACATTCCAATAAGTCAGCGCCTCGAGGAGCGGCAACCCCACCTGAAGAGGCTGAGGCCGACATTGCCCTACTTGTAAGGCGGAGGCGGCCAGCCTTTCAATACAGCCCAAGAGCATGACATTGGCCGACCTAACCCCATCATGACGATTCCCCCTTTGAATAGGCAGGGGAGCAACAGCTGCCCAAACGTATGTGCAACGAAGATCAGGATGTTGTTAGAAGGCAAAAAGACTACATATACCACCCCAAGGGCCTACCGGGCGTCACAGCAGTAGGCTCCTACCGAATGGCCTTGGCATTCCCTTCGGCATCCCCTGCCGAAGCAACTACAACTGGGACAGCCGGCCCATCATCTGGAGGAAGGGCGACGGAAGGAGATCTGACCACCGCTGATGCTGCCTCAATATGCCCTGGAAAAGGGTACAATATTAGTCAATTCAGAAAGGTCAAATTGAACAGTTGAACAGAGGCTAGAAAAGCACTCTGTAAAATTCCCAAAATAATGGCTTACCCTCAGCCGAGGGTTGTCCACCGCTGGGGCAGCCACCAGATCACATGCAAGAGCCTTCGGTGCTGAAGAACCCGAGTGGCTCAAGGCGGACCACATCAGCTCCTCGAAAGTGAAATATATTAAAAAAAAAAATCAAGAGTAGAAGGATAAGACTCAATGCAAATCTGAAAAAGCAAAATGGATAAGAGAAGGGGTAAATATTACCGAAACGGCCATTGTCGTCCAACAGTTCATGATAGAGCTGGTCGACTAGAGGGACGTCTGAGCCGTATGGCTCGTAGTTGACCCAATTAAGGTCCCCGAGGTCTTTATCATTGCACGGGGCAGCAGCGCTGGCTATACCCGCATCTACCTGCATAGGGAAAGGAGGGGTCAATTTTGTAACCTCTCAGAAAGAGATGAAAATAAATTAAATGTACCAAGCCAGCTGACATACCCCAGTTGCAACATGGACATCCGCTTAAGGGACGCTTTGAGCAGGCGGCTCGGGGATGTAGACCTCTGAAAATGAAGATGAATAGCATGGGTCAGACTCCCATAAATAAGAGCCAAAAGAAAAGGAAAGAAAAGGTAGACTGAAGTTTGTCAATCTTGCCAACTGGAGTTGGAGGTTCGCAAGCCATAGGTTGAGTAGTCGCCCGGGCAACATCTTCGCCCACAAGTTCACCTTCCTCTGTCAGATAAGGGAAAAGAAAAGAATAGTTACAAGAGCGACCTAAAAGGAAGTAATTTCCGAGTAAAAATCAATACAGTCATTGTCACCTATAGGCGAGCTCGGTCTCGGGGCAGCTGTCGAGCCAGGCGAGGGAGGAAGCTCGAGCCGAGACCGGATCGACCTACCCTCCTCTTCACCTTCCACTGCCCGTTTTCTCCGAGCCGCTTTCTTTGCCGCAGTCACCAAAATTTGTATCTCAGAAGGTGGGACTGCTTTGGCCAGAGGCACCGTGGCGGCATCCGCGGGGGCTTGAGAACCGATCTCGAGAGCATGAGCCATAGAGGGTTCCCCCGGCACCATAAGCGGTGGAGTGATGACATTTCCTAAAAAAAAAGAGAAGAAAAGAAAAAGAGGAGACAGTCAGAAAAAACGTATATATGTGAAGAAAAGGTGCATATCTGTGCTTTGTGTCCACCTGTCCAAAACCATGATATCATGACCCATTTGGCTAGTTCACGGGTCGAACTACCGGCGGTCGGCATCGCCACCCCTATCAAAATACGAACGGAAGCCGCGGGAAGAATGATCGAAGTCCAACTTCCGGCAGGATCTGAAAAGAATGAAGTTGAGAACGGAACGGGCATATAACAGCTGACCCAACCCCTTGCTGCTTGGCTGGCTGGCCAGCCGAAGAATGGTAGGAAGTGTCGGGGCCACCTCTCTACCAATGAGAGAATAGCCTGAAAGAAAGAGCCCTACCCAGGCGCTGACATAGTACGTGACCATCACCAGCGAACAAGCGTTAGGGGCTCCCGAGCTGCATACGGCCCAAAAAGAGTGATATATACTCGCGAGCGTTGCCGATGCGATGGCTAGACGAGTCCCTATAGCCAATCGGGACGCCGCCAAAAGAACCTCGCGCCTCAGCGCCCCCTCGTTCCCATATGGGACAGCAAAGGTGACTAGCCAATATGGTAAATAAGCAACCACATACGTCACATCATCGAGCCCCCATAGAATTTCTGTCATGTCCTCCGGCTCGATGATAATGCCACAGTGCGAGAAGTCTCGGGGCGAAAGAATGGAGGGAACCCGCCCGTCAAAGATGCTGGCAAAGTCTCGGCGATAGCGGAACGGCCCCCCACAGAAAAACATGGCCCATGCTGCAGGTGATACTTTGCTAGGACCAAAAGAGCTCCCTTCACCGGAGGAGGAAGAAAGGTGCTTTGCCTTCGACAAATCCCGTCATACTTTGAGCAAATAGCAGTAGCAATAGGGAGTGGCATACTCCCCAGCTCTATCCGTAGTTCTCCATAGGATTCCCCTACAGTAGGGAGACCCGAAATGTGATGCAAGGCCCAGAGGTCGATCGTCGTTTCGCCTTCTATCGTGGCGATAGTGTTTGTCTCCTAGATGTAGCACTCGGCGATGGTCGGTATGAAACCATGATGATAAGGATAATCATATTGTGCTGCAGCAATGGCTTCACATATTTCCACCCGGTCCAAGATGTGCCGGTGGTTCCTCAGAATGTATTGCAGCCACTCTGTAGCTCCAAAGTGGAAGATGTGGGAGTTGCGAACTTGTAGGCGGTTGTCCCAAGCTGGACAGACGCCTCGATATATGTCCAAGAATAGCATATTGAAGTCAGAAGGGTCATGCACCGAACCCTCCTCTGCAGAAGTCAAAAACAGTCATGGCTGGCGCCCGAGACGCTTACATGGGCGGCTGCCCTCCCGTATCCACATAGTAGGCTGATATGTCCGAGCCATGCTATGGGTCTGGAGTAATACATCGAGAGGCCCTACCTAATCAGGAGAAGGGAACTCCCACAACCGATTAGCAAACAGCAGGAAAGCCGAATATAGAAGGAGACTAGCCCCACCATGTTGTCCCGATCCGGGAGATAACCCGCTCCAGGTCGCGGCGCTCGGCAGGAGACAATAGCCTTTCGGCCCCATTCTCAACATGCACATAAGCTCGGAGTAGCTCGTAGATAGAGGCGTCTGAAGGAAGGTGTCGGACCATGTTGTCCCGCACAAAGTAGAAAAACTCGTCGTCTTAGTAGATCCGCTCCCTCTCTATAGGAGTGACATCCTGAGAGTGATTCGCAGATGTGACTGTGCCACCTAATAAAAGCCGGCATCGAACTATATAATGGTCCCTCCACCGGGATGTTTCCAACACCAGCCATTAGAATATAGAAGAAGATATCAGCCAAAAAAATACACAAGAAAAAGAAAAAGAAAAAGATATGATATACATATCACGAGAAGATGATGTGAAAAGAGAATTTTAGCTAAGTCTCGACAACGAGTCGGGATGATGCAATATTGCTTATATGGCGGACACTTGGCCAATCCATAACATCTCACTCTGAGCTCCTAGAAATGCCGAAAGGAGATATTAATATCCCACGATAGAATTGATGCCAGAAGAAGTGAATGACCAGCCCACATGTTTCCGAATGGCGTGAAGGCTAAGAGACCTTGGAACCGAGCACATGTCAAGAAATTCGAATGGCACCAACTCTATAAGAACATCCAAGTCGTGAAGGCCAAGAGGATCCACAAAATAAAGGGATTTAGACACTTTCAAGCGCCCCCGGAAAGCCGAAAAGTCATGAAGACAAGGCATGCGCGAGCGTCTTTGAAGCACCTAAGTACCACAAACAAGGGGTGTCCGGACCCATAAGCTCCATGAGAGCGTATACATGGCAAACTGTGTGTTTAACCGCATGGGATATATGGGACAGCACCTCCATTCTCCAAGAAAAATATGAACCCAAGAGATATAGGACGAAATATGGTAATTAACGGGGCTGCACCAATATGTTGCACAATAAAGTCCCTTAGGACGTGCAAAAGAAGGCACATGTGGCCAAAAAAGATACAATGCACGGGTCACCAGCCTCCAACTTCGTCCTCGGCGCGCATCCCGTGGGGGGTATTTGTTGACCCACAACATTTCATGCGTGACAAAATTGCCTAATATGTGTATGCATATAGTCATAGAGCTTTGATTTGATAGACACTTCCATTTATGTTAGAGAGCCGTGTCGGACACTCGGATACGACACGACACTCGGACACCCGTGTCCAACTCTCTACTTCAAGATTTCAAAGTAAATACTAGAGATTTCTTAGAATACTTAGCATATCTTCTCAGAATATTTGTCTATATGATAAAACTTGATATATTTGAGTTGTATCTTTTATATTTTAGATAAATTTCAGTAATTATATTTTATTATATACATGTGTAACTATATATTCATGTATATATATTCGTATATTTTTCGTGTCCTCGTGTCCTATTTTTAAGATATTCCCGTGTCCGACGCACGTGTCCGTGTCGACACTTGACACCCGTGTCCGTGTCCCACAGATCATAGAGTCATACAATATGAATAGCAACATATAGACAACATATGCTCATATGTATGTGAGCACATATTGATATGAAAAAATTTATGTCACATGTATGCAAACATAGGCCATGTGCATGCATACATAAGAAAAGACAAAGGCGGAGAATATACCTCGGCGAAAACCGCCCTGAGATGTCTCCAACATGCTATTCTCCAACACGCTGTCCAAAACAGCCCCAGAGAGCCTCCAATATGCTGTCTCAAAACAGCCCCACAAACCCACTAAACGGACCCGCTAGAAAGCCCAATATGCTGCTGAAAGTGGGCCTAGAAATGGCAAAATAAGGCCCAAACCGCAGCCCAATATGCCTCCGAAATAAGGCCCAAATGCAGCCCAATATACTGCTAATATGAGGCTAGGAGCAGCCCAATAAGTATAGTCCAAAGGGTGGTCCAAAATGGGCCCAACAAGCCCAATATGCAGTCCAATATCCTTCAAAAAGTGGGAGAAGGCCACCCCAAAAATAGAAATCTGCAGCAAGCAAAAAAGGACAAGGGAGGAAAAAATGAGGAGTGGTCCCCCCTCTCTCTCTCCTTTGATTTAAAAATAAGGGGAGAGAGAGAGAGAGAGAGAGAGAGGAGGGGACCGATGGGGGGGAGGTCCCCACTGGTTGTGGACCACCCCACCGGTTCCCCCCTCTCCCCCATTTGAAATTCAAAGAAAAAAGGAAAAAAGAAAGGGGGGGGGATTAATGAGTGATTAAAGGGATAATTAATGAGAGCTTTATGCTGTCCCCATGGTTAGTGGAGCCTCCACTAACCCCACATTTAATCCTCCAATGATTGAAAACCCACCCTCATTCACACTTGTCCAATTGAAAGAGAAAAGTGAGAAATTAATGAGGATACCCTCATTTATTAAGAAGAAAAGGGGAAGGAGGAGAAGAAAAATTAAAGAAGGGGGAAGGGAGTACCCCCACCGGTTGCCCAAAACCGGTGGGGGGACCACCCATTGGTTCCCAACCGGTGGGGGGGTGCCCCCCGGATCCTCTCTCTCTCTCTCTCTCTCTCTCTCTCTCTCTCTCTCTCTCTCTCTCTCTAAAAAATATTTCACAGTGGCACCCCCCACCTCAACTTTTTTGAGGTGGGTATTCCCACCGGATATGGCCTCCATGACCTATAAATTGGGCTCCATGGGAAGCCCAACGGACGCAACGGGATAACACAAGAACAAGGCTCCGGCACCGAGCAATTCTAAGTGAAGGTGCTGCCCGGTTGAAGACCGAACTTAGTGCATTTGCACGGGTTCAAAGCGTGCGCGGAGGAGCTTCGTCTTGGGGTCCTTTTTCCTAAGGTTTTCCTAGGGGGAGCCCTGCCAAATTTCTATTATAAAATCGCCCTTCTATAAGGCAAAATTATGAATGGAATACTAATATGATTTGTGTGCATATGTGTGTATGTCCATCTTCATACAATAAACTTATTACTTAAGTAACATTATATTAGTATATTTACACATATATAATTAACTAATCGATTTTATAACTAAATACATAGTTAAAGCAAACACATAACTAAATGCTCTTGGCCTCACCCCTACATATAACTAAGCCTAGGCTAATAATCAAGACTCAATGAGGAAACATACACACATTAAACAATATACTTAAGTTAAATAGGACCAAAATACCCCTCACACCTAATTAATTAATAAAAATCAGTGAGGATTATTAATAAAAAAACCAGTAAAATCAATAAAATTAACAGAAAATCAGTAAATTCAGTAAAAATCAGTTAAAAAAACAGAACCAAAGATGAAAATACATAAACCCCGAAATGACCTAAATACCCCCCAAAACTTAATAAATTTACGAAAATACCCTCCCTCATGATAAAAATCTGTAAAAATCACATAAAGTTCTTGAAAAAAGTGCCAAAACCTCCCATATGCCCATAATACCCTCCAAACCAAAAAAGATGAGTAAAATACTAAAATACCCCTGATATAATAAAAGTAACTAAAAATGCCAAAAAAATAAAAATAGACTTGAAGTCTGGAGACCCGGTTCGGCGTAAAATTATCAAAATACCCCTATGACCCGAATATACTTAAAATGACCCTAGAATGCCTCCTAGGGTCTTCAAGCTTTCCTAAAATGTTAAAATACATCTCACAAATCTAAAATGAACATAATAAGCCTAATTCAACATAATTACAGAAATACCCCTATAGGTCTTAGATGCTCGGAATCAATTCTAAACAGCCGGAGAATCAATCCCAAAACACTTAAAAATGAGTTCAAACACTTAGAAGTTCGTCCTAATACATTGGAACGAATCCAAATACCTTAATGCATTGGAATAAATCCAAATACCCTAAAATATTGGAATGAATCCAAATACTCTAAAGACTTGGGAGAGGCCAAGGACTTAAAAGCTGCTTTCGCATATGTGCATGTTGCGTGGTAGTGTAGATGGTTTAAAGGGCATCCTCAGACGGTTAATTAAGGGTTGTCGAGCATCTGCTCGACGTAATTAACACTGACTGAGGTCAGTGGAGAGAGGTCATATACTCGGATCTTCGCTTGATCCGAAGTCCCGGACTCTCTACGGGCTAATCCCAAGCTCTCATAGTCCAAAAAGGAAAATAAATAAAATCGACCTATATATATTTCTCCAAATAAAACACTAAAACAAGAAATAAAGTGTCCTAGGCAAGGATGGCAGTACCGGTACCGGTACCGGTATCGGTGGGTACCGGTACCGGTACGTACCGGTCCGGTACCGTCCGGTATCGGCCCGGTACCGGTCGGTACCGGCCCAAAACCAGTCCGGTACCGGCCCGGTACCGGTCGGTACCCACGGTACCGGTACTGGACCGGTACCGGCCCGGTACCGGTCGGTACCCACGGTACCGGTGCCGGCCGATACCGGTACGTACCGGTATCGGCCGGTACTGCCATCCATGGTCCTAGGAGAGATAGCTAGGTGCAGGTCCCAAACACCTGCTTAGAGCAAGAGCAGGTAGAGATGAAGATGAGTTTGACAATGGAGGGTTTCCAGATCCTAATAGTTAGAAGAAATGAAGTAGAAGAGCTATGTGAAGCTTCCAGTTGATTGCTCTCTTAGGTCGCCAAGATCACCAGGGGTCTTTAATTTTGGCAAGACAGAAAATAGGAAGCAGATAATCCTAAGTTCAATTGTTTTCAGCAACTTACAGGAATTTCCAAATGAAGTGCTTGCAAAAATGCCATTGTGTGCTCTATGCTAGAGCCTAAGTGGAAATACGGTTTCTCAGAACATGTTCCTGTAATGCCTCAAGCATAAAGTCGCTTCAAGCTCAAAGCTGCAAAAACAATGTCACTAGGCACCCGTGTATAATCACAGAAGGCTATGACCATGAGTCAAGTATTCAACAATAATAGCACGGAGACATGAGAGAATTCTCTGCCATGCACATGATAGGGATTTCACCAAAAGCGTAATGTGGACTTTTGCCTAGTTCCAGATTAGTGTGAGGGCATGGATTTTTGAAGGTTTGTTCTCACCTGGCTGACCATCCGAATGGGAAATGACATGCAAAGGATTGACAGAGATTTCTAGGTCCCTCACAGTGACCCATTGGCATGTTCCCATATACTGGATGGCCCGAACCCCCGGAAAAGTGAGAGGGGAACTTCTCCTTCTATGTTCTGAAAAAGAAAAGCCACTCCAATACCACAAAATACCTCAACCTTAACAGAAGAGCAAAGGCTTGAACTGGAAATCTAAAAATTGACAGCATTTAGACCAGATATGTCTGGGAATGAGGCAAAGTGAGTTCACAAGTAATAGGAACCAAAAGAAACAGAAAACTAATGAACATGGAAAGGAAAAAGAAAATAAAAATGGTGTTACCTGTAACTGAAGTGTGTGAAGAATGAAGTTACGGACAATATCATATTCTCCCTTCAAAAGAAATGCAATACCAGATGGTATGAAATCACGAATGAAGACCTGGTCATAGTTGAGAACACTAGCATCAGATGGGTCATTTGCAGCAATTGTCCCCACAGGGTTTCCACAATAGTAAACCATCGACTCCTGTAGAAGACGCCAAGCTTCATCCTCCACCGATGGTCCTCCTCCTTTATGAGATATGTGTCTTGATGTCACATCACCAAGCCTCGAGTCTTCCTTGTTATCCTTTAAATGCCGAAACTCATCCAAGCCAAGAACACCTTGGATGTTTACCTCATTCAGATATGGGCTTGTTTTCTTGTTATCAACTTCTTTAAACCAAGAGCCATTTTTACCATCGCTGGCTATCTCACTGACACTCTCTGGCTGTTGGCATCGGCAGATTGGAAAGTCAGGACGACCACCAGGTGTATCAAAGGATGGAGACCCACCCTTCCAAAATGCACAAATCTTTGTGCCCTTTCTAGGACACTTAAAATGGTGTGCATATGGGACATTCTCTGTGAGTTTCTTCCTATACTTAAGATGGGAACCAAAAGGCGATGCTGAATTTGAACTTCCTAGCTGTGAACAAAAGCCAAGGGGTACAGCCCCATAAAGAACTCGCAGAGCCACTTCCGGGCCCATCATCATATAGATCAACACAATGAAAGACCTTGAGCTGCTCTACATATACCTATGCAGAAATGAAAGTGCAACTCATTTAAGGGAAAACGTCATGATGAGATGCTGAGACAGATAAATATTCTTGAGCAAGTGAATGACCGAAGTGTGCTAGCAATCTTATAACGCATGCGATGAAAGGACCCCCCCCCCCAAAAAAAAATAAAATAATAATAATAATAATAATAATAATGATGATGATGATAATAATAATAATAATGATAGCCGAATCTATACCATGCAGAAAGAACCAAATAGACAAATATGTCCAGACCCAGCAGGATTCACAAAGAAAATCCACACGAAGTAACAGCCAACCAATACTTTCAGGACGTATTCATACGGTGGAAGCGCAAATGAACATCCTTCCCTCATTCTGCAACAAGACCACTCCTTTGCAGCAGATTGGGAGACAGATTCCCACTACATAAGGGTTGCCACAACATCTGAGCAACATTTGCAACCAACAAGCGGCGACAAATCACAAGCTCGACAAAGACCTTACAGAGATCAACCAAATCACAAACACAAACACACACACACCCCTTGCAGGCGCCTCCGCTGGATTCTCCGGAGCAAAACAGAGAAGCAGAACCAAAAGAAGCTAATCACCACGCCGACGAATTAATAGCCAACTTCTTACCACTTCGCAAGTCGCAACGTGGGGGAAAAAAAAAGGAAAGCTACAAAGAGCAACGGATTACACTTGGATTCCCCAGCACCAGGCCACAAAAAAGATCACCAGCAAGTCCTCCCAAAGAAAAAGGCGGGTTCACAGAATCCGAGAAGATGATGCACGGATAAATTACCTGTGCACAATAGTTTCCTCGCGAGATCGCGCGGCTCCCCACAAAAAAAAAGGGAGATTTTGGTCGGGATTCGTGAACATAGGGCAGCAGCTGATGACGGGAACGAAGAGAAGAAAAAAATAGAAGGGAAAGACCGGAAATTAGAGCCCAGAAACCGGCAGCTCCTCACGTGCACGAAAACCCCCCCGCCCTCGCTTCCCCGCCTCTTCTTCCTCCCTTATATATACGCATGTCCTGGCGCACGTTACCACCCACAACACAGGCTAATCCCCTGCACTTTCGCACCCCCTTTCGTTTCGATGGGATTTTTTCGGCATCCCTGACCAGTACTAAAGATTTTTTTTTTTTGTTAACCTATTATCAGGTGGTAGTTCGGTTGAGAGAGGTGAGGTTTGGAACGCTGGTCAGCGTAGTCATATTGTTGAACTTAAGTCCCGGCAAATTAAAAAAACACATGTGGCAATTCAAAACCAAGCTCTTTTAAAACATAAAAGTAAGATTATGTATAGTAAGTCCTCCTTGGGCCTTACATGCTAAGAGTCTCCTAATACTGGTCTGTCTTTTTTTAGCTCGATTGAAAGAGGCATGATTTCAAAGATAATCTTGCTTTAAACGCCCTTTTAACCTACAATCTTTAGAGTTATTTGTTTGATAACCATTTTAAACTCTAAACCCCCTTTCTCAAATATGAATTTCCTAACAAAAAGATGCAAATTTAAAATATGTTATGAACTAGATTACGCACTCCATCTTTATAGTCTATACGATAGAGTTTAAAATCAATATATACATGAAGAAATATATTAAAATAATTATATATTTATAAAAAATAAAATAAAAAATATTTTAAATAGATGATGCCTACTCCATTCCATATTTTAAGATACTTCATCTTTAGAGGCTTTTATGTGCAAACATGAGGATCGGTTTTTTTGAAGCCGAAGGGTGACAAAGAAACCCTTAAGTTAGATACCAGACATGAGTCCGACAATTTTTATGTGGAGATGATATTCGCACGCGGCACTTTTAACTTCGGTCAAAATTTGCCGTGGTCTCAGCGGTCCCAAAAGGATAGATTTTACGAGTCGGAGGTGCTGGATAGAGTTGGGGGGTCAGGTCAACCGTCAACGCTGGACGGCGACTAGACCGTTGCAAACCCAACTACGTCACGTTTCCCTCCCAGGAAAAAACACGCAAAGCTCCCGTTCGGAAGTGAAATTATAGAATATTATCTGACCAACCTGCATCAAAAAAATTATCTTGTTAATTGTAGCATATTTGGAGGGTAGTGCGAGAGGATAATCTGACATTTTTTGTTTGAAGTATCTCATAAGTAAGAAAAAGTAGAAACTAAATGCTTACTCCATGTTTTTTTTATTAAATTTGTTATATTAAAAGTTAGTGAATGATTTTATTTTTTTTTTGACAAGGAAAGGACTAAAATATATTACTGCAAATCTAAAAGTACAAGCATCGCAATGTTCGGTGGAAGCGTAACTGCGTTCCACATACATACAGACCGAGTAGAAAGGCCCAAACGGGCAAGAGAACGAGCTACAATATAAGAGGATCTAGGTGAATAGGAGAGCACCACATTTGATTGATGGTAGGTTCTCTTACAATTTTCTATGATGGTCTTCTCCAAGGAGTAGCCTTGTTATGAACGACAGCATTTATGAGCACCTGGGCATTCCCTTCAACAACCGGTGAAGAAAATTGCAATGCAAGTTGTAGAGCCTCATACAGAGCCACTGCTTCCACCTCAAAGGGTTTGGACATAGTAGTGGATTTGGAATAACAATACAGAATAGACACACTATGATCTCTGGCTATCACACCAATCGCTCCTCAAGAAGTGTTGGTAGCTCCATCAAAATTAATTTTGATGGAGTTGTGGCAGGGTGGGAACCCATTTGATCAGACTTCTGGGAGGTCTAGTGGATTGAAAGGAGTGGTGTGCTTTAGAGGTCCAAAAATTTTAATCTTCCAAGGCATTTCTAATGATAATTATAGGGTTCATAGTGGTGTATTCCATCACTACTTTGCATCTTGCTTTCCAGACGTGCCAGATTATGGATATGCAGAGGATGATGAAGGACTTTTCCTTTGGATCCATAGTAAAGGAGGGCTTATTCCACTCCTCCAATCTGTCGGCAAATGATTTGGTGTCATCAGCTGAGGAGTAGTTGATTGGAGAACCCTTCCAAACAGCCCTAGGAGACTCACATTGGAAGATCATACAATTGACGGTTCCTGGTTCCTTGCTACATACTTTATGACATGACTCTAGATAAGGGATTCTTCTGGCCAAGATACCACTGACTGGGATGGCTTCATTAATGCATTTCCAAATAAAGAGGAGCATCTTTGGGGGAATTGTCTCGTGGAGGCTTTTGTTCCAAACCTTGTTCCAGATGGGGTCCTGATTAGAAGACGAGGGGTTATCCGAACCAGAGGACAACAATTTATAAGTTGCTTTGTGGCAAAAGGTACCGTCAACTGAAGAGGGCCAGATGAAATTATCTCTCTCCAAGTTACTTGGTTCAGGCAGAGGAATTTGATCAATAGCTTCCATAGTGTCAGAATTAAATAGAGCGTTTAGGAGTTGAAAATTCCATTCACCATTCCTCAACAATTGGGAGACCAAGTAGGGAGGGTGACCTTTGAAGCTCTCTTTAATAATGGGGTGGGGGGGACCCAGTGATCATTCCAAATACAAGTGTGCACACCACTTTTGACGATCTTGAATGTATTATCCTTGAAGAGTTGTCTCATCCTGAACATAGAAGACCAGGTACTGGAGCAAGATTGTTTGCTATCTACGTCCTAGAATGTGTTATGTTTGAGGTACTTTGCCTTAAGGAGGTTAGTCCAAATATGTTTTGATGGGCCGAAATTTTGTCCACCACAATCAGGGCCTTCTGTCTTTAATCAGAGGGACGTTGTTGGATACTCCTTATAAAATAGAACACCGTTAGAGAACTCACCCCCTCTAATGCCTAAATCAGAAGGCTGAAGATTCTCGGAAAAAGAATATGTAGTTTGGGCTCTAAAAAGCGTGCCTTTGCCGATTGGACCAGGGGTCTTTATATAGTAGTCGGACCCGCAGGTGTGAGTGCTTAGAATGATTGTGTGATTAACATGAAAAATCTATGTTGTTTAGGTGCAAAATAAACTTATTAAAAACAGAAAGTACGTGAAATGATCGCCAGAAACTTTTGACTTAAAAGTTCCAAAAGAAGTTTTTGATCGCCTACCTGTTTAAACGCGGAAGATATTGAGCTCTTGATTCCCCTCCTTCAGCCGGCTGAAGAAAGAGAGCCTTCTCATTGTAAGGACTGAGGCTTTCGGATCCGATTTTCGAGGTCGGACCCTGTAGTTCAAGCTCCAGTGGGGCCGAGACTCTGTGTTGTTTCGCGTCTCGCGGGCTCGACGCGGTTTAAACGGCGTCCAGCAATGCAGACGCGTTTTAGCCTATGCCACGTGGGTGCCACGTGGGCTGGCTTTGGGCCGCGAGAGTACGGCCCTGACATGTCGTCTGAACGGCGTCCGTGAGGCACGACGCCTTTCAAACTGCGACTATGGGTTGTCAGTGTACGGCGCCAGTCTTGTCGTCTGAACGGCGTCTTGGATGGACGACGCGTTTCAGAGTCCTGTCAGAGCGGCCGTCATATCAACTGATAGGCGTCCGTACATCTCGACGCATTTTAGCTAGTCTCTGGTTAACCCCGCGAGCCCTCCTTCTTTCCCTCATTTTCTCTTCCCTCTCTCTTTCTCTCCTTCCTTCCGGCGACTCCGGCGACGACCCTTCCTCCTCCCTCTTTTCCTCCCACCACTTCGTCCTTCCCTCCACTTCATCCCCTACCTAGCTCCAACCACTACCACCTCTACTTCCACTGCGGCGTTTTACTCTCCGGACGGCGGCCGACGTCACGGTGGAGTAAGGACGACCACGGCGGTACCGGCGGCGGCGTGGGGCGAGTCGGGCGGACGGCTTGAAGCTCGGAGGAGTTCAAGTAACCGGTAGGGTGACGATTCCCATTGTATTCTATGTTCAAATCATGATTCTTCCTCCTAAGCATGTTTTAGATCTATGATTCCGGAGGGTAGAATAAGCATGTTTAGGAGCTCTTCTTGATAAAATGAGGGATTTCTATGAATGTGGTTTCCTGATGGTTGGATTCGCCCCTCTTTCTCCTCTATTTTGGGTGATTTTGGAATTTTTAGGGTTGAAAAGGGGAGCCCTCGGGCTCATGACAGACCTGGTTCCTGGGGTTGAAAGACGTCGTGCATGGACGACGCCTTTTTGAAGGGCGTCGGGCCATCATGACGTCTTTTAGGCAGGAATCGTCCTATTAAGGCTCTGTCAGTTCGGGAATTCTGGGACTAAAAGACGTCATGGGTGGACGACGCGATTCTGAATAGCGTCGGGTAACCATGACGCCTTTTAAGGCAGAAATCCCCTGGTTAATGGTTTTCTGTAAATTCTGGATTTCTGTGCTAAACGGCGTCTGAGGATGTCGACGCCTTTCAAAAGGCGACCGCTGGTGTCGACGCCTTTTAGGCCAGATTCTGAGGCCGGTGTTTCTTGAACCAGTCTAGGGTGCTTGAATAGCTTCGACCTTGGGCGACGCGATTCAAAACAGAACTACACTAAACTCATGCCAGTAAAATGTGTGTACACTGATAGATAGTTGGTTAAACGCATGATTTAGTATATTCGATGATGATGAACTCTTCGTGACCGGATGGCACTGCGTTGTGTGTCGTGCGACCGTGGACTTCTTCCGTGATCGGATCGCACCGTGCCGTGTATTCTGTTTCGGTGGACCTAGAGTGACAGTTGTAGCGTTCTTCACCCTGTGTCGGTGCGGAGGGACACAGCGCTGACGGGAGCAGTGGCGGGGTGACGCCTAGTGGAGAGGGTCACCTGGTGAACCCCGGGGTTAGCTAGCTTGTACCGGTGTCGGATTGGTACCTTTGGAGTGTCACTCGTGCTGGGGGAAGGAGTAACCACCTGAGCCAGTTGGGCCGGAGTAGCCAGCGTGCTATCCGAGGGGTTACTGTTTGGTCTCAGCGGGTCGGTGTTTCCCACTTTCGTTGTGTGATTGACGTGTTTTGAGGATACGCATGATTACGGGTTCCCTGATAAAATGGATTCGTTTCCTCAAGTGTAAAGTACAGCAGAGATATATATATAAACCATGAAAGACAGTGATTTCCACGCCTACATCTCAATACGAATCACATGCATTCGAAGTATAACTATCATGGAACCCGTAATCATGATTACGGGTTCCCTGATAAAAGGATACGCATGATAGTTATACTTCGAATGCATGTGATTCGTATTGAGATGTAGGCGTGGAAATCACTGTCTTTCATGGTTTATATATATATCTCTGCTGTACTTTACACTTGTGGGTGTGTGTGTGGGCAGTGGGGATCGAAGGATCCCTACTGAGTCTTTTCGTTGAGACTCACCCCTGCGGTTTTCAGGTGAGGGCTCCAGGCAGACTTAGCGAGGGTGGAGCGGCTGGGTGTTGAGCGTCGTCGGCTGTTGTTCCGGGGTATGCCCCGACGTAGTTGTTATCTTTATTTCTGGCCTGTATGTATAATCATTTCTTTTCTGTTGGAGTATGTAATTATTTGCTGTATCGAGTCGCATTGTAATAACTCTTAATTTCTGCATTTTTCCCTTCAATGCGATGTCAATGTTTAGCTTAGTTGATTATTTATTTCTCAGACTTACTTAGATCCTGATTTGGTTCCAAATTAATGATTCGGTACCCATTTAGTAATCGGATCCCCGATTATAGGGTGGCGGGTCGTTACACTCGTTCTTTGTTCTTGTTGTTGAATTTGAAGTTGAGGTTGAGGATTGTCCAGAGATTCTTGTGACTTTGTGCTTGATTTACTCCTTTTGATTCTCCTTTTGTTGAGTGCAGCAGAAATAGAAAGAAAAGAAATGAAGAAACAATGATGAGAACTTTAAGCAAGAATAGTATCTATTCTAATCATGATGTTAAACATGCAATTAAACAGCAAACTTACTTGTTGAATGGCTTTTGAAACCCCTTAATCAAATAGGTTTTGAAAAGAATGATGTTGTGATGTGTGTTGCATGAAGTGATGATGAAGAATGAGAGATTAATGAAATGAAAATGAAAATGTAGAAATGAAAAACTTATGCCGAATGGTTGAATTCTTGAATGGATGAAGAATCTTGAAAGGACGTCGACTTCTGGAAATGGCAGCGCTTTGGCGTTCCGACGTTGTTGCTTCGATCTTCAACTCGCTATTGTTCAATAATAATCAACTCAAGATTACGCTTAACCTTTTTAACTCTTCAAGATGTAAGGTATTTATAGGCTTCTTCTACGTCCGCGGATTTACATGGCAAAATTTAAGATTTATCCATCTTAACCAACAGATAAATACATATTAATTTATCTTTATCTGTAATTATCTAAAACGCGTCTACATAGGATGACGCCTTTCAGATTAATTAAGATAAGGATAAACATCCGGGAAAACTTATCTTTATATGTATTAGCTAAAACGCGTCTACATGTGCAGACGTCTTTTACACTAATTAAGATAAGGATAAACATCCGGAAGAGAAGTAGAAATAGCTTAGGAAACCTAAAACGCGTCAACTCCTACATACGCCTTTTAGCTAATTAATCAATTGATTAAAATTCAAATTTAAACGTCAAAATAGGAATAAACTCTAAATGGCGTCCACACTAGTCGACGTCTTTTAAACTTCTTCATATTTTAACTGAAATTTGAGTTAAAATCAATTTAATTGATTAACTTAAACATGTCTGTTAAACCCGACACTCAAAAAGATCAATAAAAATTAATCAATTATTAAATATCAGACCATTCTGATGCATTATTATATGATATGAAATTTACTCAAAATGATGTCAAAATTAGCGTGTCTACAGCAGGGAGAGTTGATTCTGTTTGGGAAAGCCCTGTCTGAGGCGGATTCTAAGACTCGATTCTCCTTACAAGTCCGATTAACTAGGGGGCTCATGCCTCCTAGTTCTGGTCAGAATAAGAAGTCATGATTCACGTGTAACTGGGAGAGTTCCGATTAGGATCCAATCCAGATTCGAGTTTCCTCCGAAACCTCTGGCTTTGGGCCGTCCTTCGTAGGCCGTAGCGTTCAGCAAGTCCCAGGATCAGAGGAGAGAGAGATTAATGGGCCGGTCGTTAATGCTTTTGGGCCAGGCGAAATTCTACTTCTTCACTTGCCCCCCTCGCTCTTCACCATGTCTGCATGGCGAGGAGCAAAGAGACATTTGAGGAGATGCCTCCTGGCCCAATGCTTTTTGGCGGTTGTCCTCCTCTCTTCCCGAGTAATGGTTTAGGTAGTCTTGCGGACGATCGCATCTGTTTCAGTGGTCGATAAGCAACGCTTCATCTCCCGCTTGAGGCTTTAAAACCTTAAGGAGATGAACCGGGAGATTCACTTCTGGAAACGACATCATAGATTACGCCGGGAAGGTTGCCGGAGATAGTAACGCTATGGGCCCTTCGCGTATGATGCTTAACCTCTTGGCCGAGCTCCAAATGGCCTACTGCTCTCTGGATGAGTACCGCCTTGGGATCCTATCACCTTAAGAACGCCTCTTCTTGAAGAGGCCCAGCACATTCATGGTGTACGCAGATATGTTCGAGGCGGGCTTCCGGCTCCCAGTGCCAGCCTTTATCACTCAGTCGTTGCATTTCTTTGGGATCACCCCTGCCCAAGTGATGCCGAACTCCTGGAGGACGATTATGGGGCTTGCTATGCTGATTCGAGACCTACGTCACCCTGGTGCAATGGTCGACATGTTCCGCCACATCTTCTATACTTGGCACTACTCTTCTCTGGATGCACGCAGCTTCGTTCAGTTCAAAGCTAGGGACGTTATGCGTTGGCGCTTGGCCTCGGGACCTCCCGTCAATGGAAGGATTTCTTTTTCTAGGTTGAGGGGGTCCCCCAAGAGGCGTGGCCCTTCCCTACGTCATTTTGGGACCTCTCAGTGGATCCTCTTCTCGAGTGATGGGTTGAGGAGCTTCCGGATGAGGACGTGGACATCCTTCCCATCCTCCTGTACGGCCCTCCTATAGCTTTCAGACAAAAAATCGGAGGTTGGGCGACCTCCCGGACAAAAAGAGGCAAAACTATGCCGCCAAGTCATGATGACTCCTAGTTCGGCGTCAAAAAATCTTGCTGAACCATGACATGCAAGGGGTCGCCTCCATCGCCCTCGAGTTCCCATTAGGAGAAGATTCTACCCCCTTAAGGGCAGCACTACCCACAAAGAAGACAAGGCCTTCCATAACCGAGAATGAGCAATGCGGTGGCAAGGCCTCTTCTTTTTAAAGAAAACTGGCCCACATCAAGAAAAGATTTGAAAAGACCACTCAAAGACCCGTCCTACTCAGGAGGTCACGAGTGACGGTCCAAAAAAGCAGAAGATCGACGGAACCCGCTGGAAAGTACAGGCCACGGCCATATAAGCCACCCAACGAGAAGGTACTATGCATGCCTCCTTTTCTCTATTATAATTAGCAAAATTGTCCTACAGGCACAAGAAGTCCGCCTAGAGCAACAAGACACCTAGGCCAGCTTTAAGTGACCATAAGGCTGGCGAATGATACGAACCAGTCGGATGGGAATAACATCAAGACAATACAATCTCAAGTTGATGTGCCCTGCCGTGAAATGGCTAGCAATGGCCCAACATGCCCGTGGATCAACTCTGGTTAACCAAACAGAGGGCCACTGCCCCCTAAAGAGAAACTCCAAGGTGCATACAAAGAACTTTAAATAAAAAGGTAGTCATTTTATTAATGCACCAGGAGACGCCGAGGGTTTACAAACAAAAAGAAAAAGTAAAAAAAAGAAGAAGAGAAAATAAATAAAGCAACAAAGTACACGGGGGCCATCTCCCAGTACAGGCTGGCCTATAGTCACAGACCTCTCCACCGCGCCGCCAACCGACTGCTCAAACCATCACCAAAGTCCCACCCTCCCCAGCCAGGTTGGGCCAGAGGAGACATACCTGTGCACTGCAGAGCCTCCTCTGAGAGTTGTGGCCCGATAGCTACAGGAGGACCGTAACGAAGGATGGCAAGGACGTGCGTGTCCTCGTCCAAAAGCTCCTCAACCCATCTCTCGATAGCAGGATCCACCAAGTGGTCCCAAAAAGACGTAGCGAAGGGCCATTCCCCTTTGGGGGGGGCCTTCCACCCAGAAAAAGAAGTCCTTCCACCGACGGGAGGGCTCGAGGCCAAGCACCAATGGCATAATGTCCATGGCTTCGAACTGAACGAAGTCACGCGCACCCAGAGAAGAGCAGCGCCAAGCGTAGAATACGTGGCAGAACATGTCGATCGTCACACCACGGTGACGCAGGTCCCGAATTAGCATAGTGAACCCCAAAATCATCCTCCAGAAGTTCGGCATCACCTAGACAGGGGCAATCCCAAAGAACTGCAACCAATGAGCGACGAAGGCTGACACCAGGAGCCGGTAATCCGCCTCTAACATACCTATGTACACCATGAACGTGTCGGGCCTCTCTGAGAAGAAGCATTCTTTAGGCGATGGGATCCCAAGGCGGTACTCATCCGGGATGCGGTAGGCCGCCCATAGCTCGTCCAGGAGGTCGAGCATGATGCGCGAAGGGGCCATAGTATTCCTGTAACGACCCGCCACCCTATAATCGGGGATCCGATTACTAAATGGGTACCGAATCGTTAATTTGGAAACAAACCAGGATCTTGGTAAGTTTAGGAAATAAATAATAAACTAAGCTAAACATTCACATCGCATTGAATTAAAAAGGAAGTGCAAGAATTAAAAATTATTACTATGCGACTCGACTCAGCAAATAATTACATACTCCAACTGAAAGGAAATAATTAAATATACAGGTCAGAAAATAACATAACAACTACATCGGGGGATACCCCAGAACAACGGTTGCTGGCGCGCGACCTAAAGCAACACTCTCCTCTCTACGCCTGCCTGGAACCCTCACCTGGAAAACCACAGGGGTGAGTCTCATCGAAAAGACTCAGTAGGGATCCTTCGATCCCCACCGCCCCCTTACGCACCCACAAGTGTAGCAACACAATTATAGATAATTTAAGCAAGTAAAGCAGTAAACACAATTCTTAAATTTCGATATAAAACACATGCAATCGAAATATAACATGCACATTTCTGAAATCATTTTACCACGGAACCCACAACTAGCATCTCGGCAAAACACGCCAACCACAAGGCCGAACGCAGGAAACACCGACCTGCTGAGACCAAACAGTAACCCTTCGGATAGCACGCTAGCTACTCCGGCCCAACTGGCTCTAGGTGGTTTCTGCTTCCCCTAGCACGAGTGACACTCCGAATGTACCACTCCCACACCGGTACTAACCATACCCCGGGGTACACCAGGTGACCCTCTCTCCAGGTGTCACCCCGCCACTCCCACACCGGCGCCATGTTACTCCCATACCGACACAGGATGCCTAAGCGCTAACAACTGTCACTCTAGGCCCACGATCATACAAAACACAACACGGTGCGATCCGATCAAATAGAACCCATCGTCATCGAGTACATTTCTAAGCATGCAATTACTAAACTATCTAATAATGTAAATACGTGTTAATTGCAGGGATTAAATAAAATTCTGGCTTGAATCGCGTCGCCGAAAGCCGACGTCATTCAAGCTTCCTAAACTGGTTTATATAAAAATTGGCCCCGAAAAATGACCTAAAACGCGTCGTCATATGTAGTCGCCTATTGAAAGACGTTGATGTCCCTAGTCGTCTGATAACGACAGAAACAGAAACAGGCTTCGAGGTGACTTCACTTAAAACGCGTCGTGCATGCAAGTCGCCGTTCAAAAGGCGTCGCTGTCCTTGGACGCTCATCAGTCCAGAGACAGAGTTTGTTATTTGGGCTAAATAGCGTCGCGAGTGGAAGCCGCCTTTCTAAAAGGCATCGCTGTCCCCCGACGCCATTTAACCCTCACAGACAGGTTCTTCCTCAGCCATCTCGCAATCCACGGGGTGGGATTTCCTCCCCCAAATCGTGTAAAACACTAAAAAAAGTAGAGAAAGAGGAGAAGAACCTAAATACCCATTAAAACTCCAAATTTCTCATTTCATGCAATTAGTGTTTTCACCCCAAAAACCTCCTAAACATGCTTCAAAGCGGGAAAAATATGGTTTTTAAACATAATACAACGAAGATTGTCACCCTACCAATACTCGAACTCGTCCTAGTTCCAAGCCGCCAACCCGCCTCGCCACACGCCGCCGCCGGTACCGCCGTGGATGCCGTTACTCCACTGGGACGTCGGCCACCGTCCGGAGAGAAATGCGCCGCGGAGGAAGTGGTGGTGGTAGTGAAGGAAGTTGGTAGGTTAATGGAGTGGAGGGAGAGGAGGAATTGGGAGAGGAAAGGAAGGAGAGGGGGAAGGGTCGCCGGAGATCGGAGGGAAGAGAGGAGAGAGAAGGGAAAGGAGAGAATGAGGGAAAAGAGGGAGGATTCGGGGGGTCAAACAGAAGCTGGGTAAAACGCGTCGTGCAAGCCCGACGTCATTCAAACGACAAGACCGGGCCGTACACTGACAAACCAGAGTCGCACTCTAAATGGCGTCGTCCATACAAGACACCATTCAAACAATAAGACCGAGGCCGTACTCTCGCGGCCCAAGGCCAGCCCACGTGGCCCCCACGTGGGACAGCCTAAAACACATCCACATTGCTGGACGCCGTTTGAACCACGTCGAACAAGCTCGACGCGAAAAGAAAACTAAGTCTCAGCCCCACCAGGGCCCAAACTAAGGGATCCGACCCTGAAACGGATCCGATAACCGGACCCGAAATCTCAATCCTTACAATTCCAGTCCCCGGCAACAGTTCCGGTGTAATCCATAATGTCATTTCCAGAAGTGAATCTCCTCGTTCTCCCCCTTAGGGTTTTAAAGCCTCGGGCGGGAGATGAAGTGTTGCTTATCGACCACCGAAATAGACACAACCGTCCACAAGACTTCCTAGAACCATTACTCAAGAAGGGGGGAGGACAATTGCCAAAAGGCATCGGGCCACGAGGCGTCTCCTCAAATGTCTCTTTACTCCTCGCCATACAAACATGGCGAGGAGCAAAGGGGCAAGTGAAGGAGGATAATTTCGCCTAGTCTAAAAGCATGAACTGGTCAACCCACTAATCTCTCTCTCCTCTTATCCTTGGACTTACTAAATGCTACGGCTACAAAGGATGGCCCACAGCCAGAGATTTCGGAGGAAACTCAAATTCGGACAGGATCCTAACTAGAACTCTCCTAGTTATACGTGAATCAGGACTTCCTATTCCAACCAGAACCAAGAGGCCTGAGCCCCCTAGTTAATCGGACTTGTGAGCTGAATCGAGTCCTAGAACCCACCTTGAACAAGGCTTTCCCGAACAAAATCAACCCTCCCTATGAGTCCGACTACTATATAAGGACCTTTGGTCCAACCGGCAAAGGCATGCTTTCTAGAGCCCAAGCTACCTGTTCTTTTCTTGAGAATTCCCAGCCTTCTAACTTAGGCATCGGAGGGGGCTCCCTCGGACCATCGTCGGAGGCCCTCTGACAGTTTTCTATTTTGCAGAGACCATTTGGCGGTTTCTCTCTGATTGAAGATAGAAGGTCTTAATCGTGGTGGACGAGATTTCGGCCCATCAAGATTATCCTCCTGAATGAAGTTCCAAATAATTTTCAAAACAGCTACTTTGTTAAGAGTACTCAAATCTTTGATGCCCAAGCCACCGTGTAGCTTATGTTTCTTAATTTTAGACCAGCTGCATAGATGGATTCTTCTATGATCTTGCTTGTCACCCTAGAGGAAGTCACATTGAATTTGGTTGAGTTTATGGATAGTACCTACTAGTAGAAGGCCAACACTCATTATATGTGAATTGAGAACTGAGTTGATGAGGACAAGCTTGCCTGCTTAAGACAGTGTATGGGCCTTCCATTGAGTAAGTTTCAATCTGAATCCGTCTTCCAAGTATGTTAGTTGAGCAATTATACCTTTCCTTGACCATAAAGGTGCCCCTAAATACATAGTATCTTTAGGCAGCATTTGAATGTTGAATTCAGAGGAGAGGCTTTCTGACAGAGTTTCCTGAGTGTTGGGATTAAACGCAATGCCTGATTTCCTCCTGTTAATACATTGGTCAGTCCAATTGCCATAGACTTTGAAGTATTCGATATAATTCATAGGCTCCTCCTTACTAGCTTGACCAAATATGATAATATCATCTGCAAACATTTGATGAGTGATGGTTGGTGCATGATGATTAACTTTAAATCCTTTGATGTTCCCTTCTTGAATCTTATCATGAATAAGTACAGTCAACACCTCCGAACAGATTATATATATTAAAGGGGAGAAGGGACATCCTTGTCTTAACCCGCTAGAGGGTTTAATAAAGCCACAGGTTTCACTGTTAACCACCACTGAATAAGTTGCAGAAGAGATGCACATCATGATTAAATCAATAGCCTACTTGGAGAAACCTAAGGATTTGAGGGTGAAGGAAATGAAGTCCCAATTTAATTTGCAATAGGCTTTAGAGATATCTACCTTGCTACAAAATGAACCCCTTTTTCCACTATTATTCTTGATAGAATGAATGAGCTCATGAGTAATTAGGATGTTATCCAGACGTCTTCTATAAGGCACAAAAGCAGATTGATTATAAGAAACGATCCTTGTAAGTAAATTTTGTATTCTCCCTGATAAGATCTTAGCACAGACTTTGTAAATTACATTAGTAAGACTAATGGGCCTATAATCATCAGTAGTCATGAAGGGACTTTCTTAGGTATGAGCACAATGTGAGTATGATTTAGACTGTCGGGCATCATACCTATTTTGAAGATTCTCTGGATGGTATTGGTCACCTCCTCCTTAGTGATATGCCAGTACTTTTGAAAGAACATAGCAGACGACAGACGACAAAGTGAGAGAGGAGTACTGATGACTCTCTTTTTATGATTTGGCCGGCATTCAATTTATTTTGCCGAATAATGTGCGGTATTTAGACACAACAGGACAGATAGATATTATATTTTAAAATTGTAAAACGAACACACCATTATTTAATTAATAATTTAATGTCATATTTAATTTTATATTTTAAACAAAATTTAATTATCTAAATATTATTCTTAAAACTTTTGTTATATCTGATAAATATGTCCGTCTAAACGCTCGTGTTCATACCTCGTAAAATTGTTTGAAAGACAGAGGACTGTGGTTAAATGATTTAGAGGCTGAACATAAATCCAACTCTTTATCAAGTTAAATGTTTCAGAGGCTCAACATAAATCCAACTCTTTATCAAGGACCTTTAGTTAAAACTTCCCACAATTACTTTTGGGCTTTTTTTATCGCAAGGTAAGAGGACGATTGCAGTGTAATATAAATGTAAGTTTTTTTTAACAAATTATGGTTTCATCATAATTTGTATCCTAACATATTTTTCACAATTAAGGCACAATTTAATCCTGATTTAATTCATGTATTTCTTTAAAAAAATTACATTTTATGAAAAATAAAACACTTTTTATAATAATTATTTTTAAAAGTATGTTTTATTTAGAAAATAATTTCTGTATAAGAAA
The DNA here is from genome assembly GCA_030544215.1 of Zantedeschia hybrid cultivar. Taxonomy (NCBI): domain Eukaryota; kingdom Viridiplantae; phylum Streptophyta; class Magnoliopsida; order Alismatales; family Araceae; genus Zantedeschia; species Zantedeschia hybrid cultivar. The sequence goes on along the minus strand of JARZZO010000014.1, from coordinate 16,650,227 downwards.
AGCTAGCATTTCTTCCACAAACAATTCAGATTTTTCCTGACCTGAGATTTTTTTTCTTGAAGCAAACTTTTCCCCAAGCTCCGTGACATTGGGCGAATGTGGAACGAGATCGTCTAGATCTTGTGTCTGAACTGCCCAACACCCCCAAACACATAAAACTGAGTTGTACGAAAATATATGAATCATTTTTCTTTGAAAATGACGTGCACAGTATACGTACGGCTCATTTTCATGTGTCTGAGGCCATTAGACGGTCCAAATGCACAAATCGAGGTGATCTCGTTCTGGCGAATGCACCACAATCAAAGACAAAGCACGTCCAGACTCGTCGAAAACATGAGCAATGGTGCCGATGGGATTCATCAGAAAATGTGGACGGTTGATGACGCGGTTCACCTTTTCCTCGCCGACAGGTCAAGATGTGACGGGACCCGCTGCTACGCGAGCCCATCCCAAGTCATGGAATGCGGGAACGGGATTATCGTCTAGACCTCCCTGCGCCCCTAGACTCAACAACGGTGAGGCATACTTGCTATGCACATCATTTTAAGGGTAAATGATCCATTTACCTCCTTTTTGATGAGTCTAAGGGAACAGGAAAGTGCAGACGATCAGGTCCAGATGATCCCGTTTCCTAGATCACTGAGAATGACAAGATTGAGATACCATGGGTGGAAGAAATTTAATCAGACTCCAGCCGCATCAGTATCGCCATTTTTGGACAACTCAATGCTCTCCAATCCCCACCATGCAGAATGAAAAGGTACAGTTTTACGGGTTTTGATGTCACTGTAGATAAGATTACAACGGATACAAGAATCACAAATTAACATGCTACGGCTCATTGGGGCTCCATTGTGGACTGGAGCACAAAAACTAGGCTAAACACAAACATTTCACAACAAAAACGATTTTGACAGACAAAAGAACACCTCCCAAAGACTACGAGGGGGGAAAACAAAGGGTGTGGATTAGCAGGACTTTGTAGTTACCCAATCGGCCTAAAAGGAAAGAAAGAAGATATGAATGTTATACGGCATCATCCATGTTGTGGTCATTGTCATTCTCCCCATCGTAATATTCGTCGTCACGTTGAACTTGCTTGTCCTGAGTGTGCTCTGAAAAGGATAGCAAAACATATTAGTTATTTTCTGTTTGAGCCTCAAGGAAGGAAAATGTTACTACACTTTGCCGCTTACCTTACCCTGTTAATATGGGGTCATACGTACTGGAAGTAAGGTCTAAAGGGGGACTATAGAGGCGTCGGATACATTAGACACAATCCAAATTGCGTGTCTAAGATTCACTTTTTATTTTGGCAAAACCACAATTTTTTGTTATGGTTCTGGGGTTGCATGTTTTGTGTGTGCAGGGTGTGGGTGTGGGTGTTTGGAGTGTGTGTTGAGGGGGGGGGGGGGGGGGGGGTGTTGGTGTTGCGCTTGAGAATGAGAGCACACAGCTGATGTGGTTCGGGGAGTCGCAACATCTTCAGGAGGGAAGAATATAAACTTTAGGGCACATATCATATGACGTTTAAAAAGGAGAAAGTAACAAGAGAAACATATTGGCCCAGTCCAACTAGAAAAGGAATCGGTACACAATACTAATTATTGCTTGAAAGCTTCACTTACGGTCCATTCTTTCATCAGGATTCTGCTCATCTTCATCAAATTCTGGGATGTAGAAATCAGGTGGTACCTGCAAAAAGGTCCATATGAATCTCATGTTGAAAGCCAGTGAATGCCAATTTTTTTTCATAACAGAATTTTGTGCCTCCAAATTTGACAGACTGGTTGATTAGGTCTTCCCAAACCCAACCCAAATTGAAAAAAGGTGCACAGTGAAAGAAAAGAAGATTTACAGGTTGTCTAGGTTATCAAACAGTACAACTGCATTTTCAGAAAAGATGCATGACGTGACGTGAAGAAAAAGAGATGAGTCCTAACTGAACAAACTATGATTACAGCAGCTACTGTACACCATTAAACCCAACTTTGCTAACAGTAAATAAACAGTATATCCCTCCAAATGCTTTTATGCTTGGACAAAAATTTTCTGCAGATTCAGCGTCTAACAAATGTTTTTTTTTTTTTTTCAAGTCAGCATCTAACAAATGTTAACATTGGAAAGTAGCAAGTACAACCAGACCAGTTTTGTATTAGGTCTATAATGGTTCTACCACTCTGTTGCAGAAATGTGACCGGTTATGAACTTGTTCATCAACAAATACTAGAAAACTTTAAAAAAAGGCAGAAAGAAACTAATCAGTTGCCCAGTCGCAAGTCCAAAGTTGGCAAAACCAGACTGGCCAGGGCAGATCATAGTCTGGTCCTGCCAGTCAAAGTTGGGGCTTGGGATTAACTGATCTTCAATTCCCTAGTTAAAACTGACATTCAGGAACTTCGTATTTCAGGTGTGTTGATGGTAAAACGGTCAGAAATCCATCTATCTGTATCGTGGCCCCCCAAGCAGTGGACAATTTTGAAGTATTCTCAGATAGTCAAGACTCTGGTCCTAAGAACAAGGAGCATTTTTATGGCATAAAATGTCAATCCACCTTCACTGTAATCATTTATCACAAGGAATTTTCTAGATGTTTTTTTCATCCAGCATCTGCAGTTTCAGATCATTTTCAATTTATTCCTCCTCTTGTTTCTCATCATGTACATTAACCACTGTTTGATACATATGTTTTTCCACCAACAAATGTAATTAACTAAATGACAAAAATGTATCATTTTGAGTTATCAAGAAAGAAATCACAGTGCCAATAAAGGAAAGAAAAAGAATCTCTTGAGCGAGTTCCTTCTCACTTCTGATATTTTCTTACCTCATGCATCTGCACACTAGGAGCATGCTGTATGCTCCGCAAATTTTCAAATACTTGGGCCTTTACTGCACCAATATATGACTTGCTATTTAAATTTTCCTGTCATATTACAAAGAAGAATTAAGTGAGGCATGAAAATCCATAGCTTCCTGCATAGGACAACTGAAAAGGATCCATTGCAACCATATTCCATAAATTTGCCTGCTTAGGTGAAAGTGAATAGAGTGCCGTATGGATTCAACTTTTTAACTCCAGATTCACATTTGGTAACAAGTCCAGCTGAAGAATCACTTGCCATGAAGCAAACTATCAACCACACACCAGAAGCTTATTCATGAAACTGTATGCTTACCAAATTTCCACTATGAGTCTTCAAAGAATAATCCGGAGCAAAATACTCGATATATTCGTTTTCTGGAATTTCTGCAAGAAAGAGAACAAAAAAACTGGAGTGACATGGTTTTAAACCTTTTCTATAGGCTTCAAAGCATGACGCAACATTCCCTTTCAAGGGAAGAAGGGCCAGCTTGCATCTGCGGCGCACAAAGCTCCATGTTATTCAATGGAAGCATAGAGGGGCATATTACAGTACCATTTGGAAGCTCTGCATCTAATAGAACACCAGTTTCAAGAGTCCAGCATCGAGCTACATTCTCTTTCGTGTATCCTCCACCCCCAGTGACCTTCAGAAAACAGATTAGAGACCCAAATGGACGTTCCAGGGTTCAAATTTTTTTAAAAAAAAAAAGGAAAGGAAAAAGAAGACACGTACCAATAAAGGTAAATTAAATTTCTTCACAAACCTTACACATTCAGCATGTCCTAACAGCAAGAAAGCAAAGGGGGTAAGAGTAAGCATTCAACTGAACTTGGTACATATAATCATGCACTGCTGATTGGATTTTTCTCGTAAATAACTTGGAAGGGAAATTCTGTGCAAACATGTATCAACAGTTTGACATTTCTATGCATTTTAATTCTTGTAGACTACAAAGTGCCACCTTCCTAATCAAAATGAATTCTACATAACCTTTTGTTGAACCCAAAAAATAATCTCACATACAGATATGCAGATTTGCATTGTGTGAGTATGCATATAGGACGCACGCTCGCGTCGATGTGAAATTCCCATGGGAGAATACATAGGCAGGACAATATGTTCATGCAAAATAAAGTGCATGCCTATGATATGGGCGAATACTAGAAATCCATAAGAAACCATGGGCTCGCATTACGAGGGCAGCGGGGTGAGAAACATACCTAGGCCACGAAGGCCTTAATCAGATTTTTTTTTAGGAGCCTAAGACAGCCCCGAGTTGCTTGCTTCGGCTCCTGAAATCAACTCCCGAACCGCCTTTGCGATACTCGATAATGGGACCCGTAGGGAGACCCCAAATGCAGCGATAAGAGGGACGCCAAATGCTGCAAAAACAGAGGTCGAAATCAGTCCCAAAGTGGACTAAAATCTGTCCCGAAATGGAGCAAAATCAGTCCTAAAACTCCCCAAAAATGGCCCCGAAATGGAGGCCCAATAAGGGGAGAGATAGGCCCAATAAGTAGCCCTACGGGTGGGGTCAATATGAGGTCCAGTAAGCCCCCAAATGGGCCCAAGTTCAGTCCCAAAGTGGGCTGAAACCTGTCCCGAAATAAGGTAAAACCAGTCATGGAACTTACCTAAATCAGCCCCGAAATTGAGGCCCAATAGCGGGGAAGGTAGGCCCAATAAATTGCCCAATGGAGGAGCCCAAAAAGAGGCCCAATAGGCACCCCTAACAGGCCTAAATCTGTCCCGGAATAGGCCAAAACCAGTCCCGAAATGGGGGCGAAATGACCTCCAAACCTGTCTAAAATAGTCTCAAATGAGGGCCCAATGGCAAGGGAGATAGGCCCAATAAGTGGCCCAATAGGTGGCCCAATAAAAAAGCCCAATAAGGAGCTCAAATGGGCCAAGAAAATCAGTCCTCAAGGGGGATCAAATCTGCAGGCCAGAAGGAGAAAAAAAAAATCTGAAAGGCCAAGGGGATATTTCCTAAAGGGGAAGTGGACCCCTCTCTCCCATCCCCTTTATTTAAATAGGCCAAGAAGGGGGAGGAGAGAGAGGGGGAACCGGTGGGGGGAGCCCCCACCGGTTGGGAACCCCCCCACCGGTTCCAAGAGGGAAACCGGTGGGGGGGAAGAGGGGTTCCCTCCCTCTCTTTCTCCTTTAAAAATTCAAAATGGGGTGGGAGAGTTAATTAAAAAGAACGGAGTTAAATGAGGGATCTTAACCCCATTCACATGGGTTAAGAATCCCATGCAGAAACCTTCTTAAACCCCCATCCTAAAACCCCCTTTCACACTTGGCCAAAATCTGAAATCAAGGGGCTAAACCCCTTTCACACTTGGCCAAAACCCAAAAGCTGGCCCAAAGCTCATTAAGAGCCAAAAAGGAGGGAAAAGAGGAGCATGGGGAGGGGAGAACCCCCCCCCACCGGTTGCCCAAAACCGGTGGGGGAGACCCCCCACCGGTTCCCAACCGGTGGGGGGTCCAACCGGTGGCCATCCCCCCACCGGTTGGAACCGGTGGGGGTGCCCACTTCCCCCCTCTCTCTCTCCTTCATTTGCTCCCTCTCTCTCACTCCTTGGCCACCTATTGGCTATTGGAAAATAAAAAATAAAGAGAGGGAGGAGAGATTGTGGAACCGGTGGCACCCCCCACCTTGGTTCATCCCGGTGGCACCCCCCACCGGATTAAGATCTTGGGCCTATAAATAGGACCCCAAGGCTCCAATTCAAACACACACCAAGCACAACACAAGTGCACACCACTACAAGCATAGAAACAGCCCACATACAAGGGTAAAAATTCTGAGGGAGAGTGCTGCCCAATTGAAGACCAAATTCGGGTTTGTTAAAACCCGGATTTGCTGCGAATTTGGGAATTCTTTCGTCCCGGGGAGCTCTCTCCTAAGGTTCAAACCTAAGGGGAAGCTCTGCCGAATTTTCTTTGTAAAACAGTCTTATTATAAGGCGAAATGCTGCCGAAATGCTATCAGAAATTCTGTGCCCATGTGTGTGTCATTTAAATTTTATAATTATCATATTTCAATAATAATACGTATACGTATATAGTTTTCTACAACTAAATGAAATTGAGTGCACCTTCAACTTAACTCTTAGCTTCACCCCCTAAACAAAAAAATATGAGTTCAGAAATCTGCATAAAAAAATTATAATCAAACCCAAAGATAACCTATAATTAATAATTAATTAATTAATAAAAATCCGAAAAATCAATTAAAAATCAGAAAAAATCAGTAAAAATCTGTAAAAACAAATAATCTGAAATGTGATATAAAAAATAATAATAAAATTCAAATACCAGAATATATTTAATCAGCTAATTAAAATAATCACCTAAAAAAAATGGATAAAATTAATAAAAAGAGAAATCTGAAATCTGAAAGAATGTTAAATTATTAATCACATACCTAAAAACTTAATGTAAAATTACGAAAATACCCTTGTGAGTAATATTTGCACATATAACTCCGAAAACTTTAAAATTCATATCATAAGCGGAATCTCTTCCCATATAATCTGAAAATCTTTAAATATGAACCCTAAGATTTAAAAAACCGGTTTCAAGGGAAAATTACTAAAAAACCCTCATGCATTTAAAAACCAATTCTCTAACTCCCATAAAACTTGGAAACCTCTAAAACTCACTTCTATATGTTTATAAGCCGATATATTTCCATAGAACCCCCATAATTACATAAAAGCCCCCTGAAAGTGGATAATTGCAAAAAAAACCCTGTGGGACTAAAAATTGGGAATTAACCCGTATAACCCGGAATCAATCCACCTAACCTGAAACCAATCCTAACAACCAGGAGTCAATCCCAAATCATATAAAAATCCCAAATCATATAAAAATTGTCCCCGAACCGGGGTGAGGTTAAGGATTCAACCTAAAATATACCTTCATCTGCATATGCATGCGCTTCCTATAGTAGTAGTTTTGCATGATTAAGGGCATCATACGGACGGTTAATCAAGGGTTGCCGAGCAGTCGCTCAGCGTAATTAACACTGACCGAGGTCGGTGGAGAGAGGTCATATACTCGAATCTTCGCCTGATTCGAAGTCCCGGATTCCCTGAGGGCTAATCCCAAGCTCTCATAATCCGATAAAAAAATATAAAACCGACCTATAATCCTCTAGATAAACAAAGAAAATGGATTTCCGAATAATCCGACATAGGAGAGATGTGTCTAGGTCAGGTCCCGACGAAGGTTAGAAAAACCCTCGCAAACAGAGATAGCACGCCCGGTGGGACCACGCTTTCCCTTCATCTCTCCGTCCGGTGATGCCCTCACCATAACTCTACTACTAACTTTGCCATATCTTATGCAGGTGGTTAAGTCTTCCATCCGGTCAGATAGCCATGGCAGCAAGGGTCACTTATGGCCGCCTCGCAGTGGCAGCCCACGTCCAGTGTGGGTATCTTACTGTGCCGACCAGCTTCGGCGACTTCCCCGCAGTAGTGGGGTCTCCATACTTCCTGGGAGTGGTTCCAGCGCCGGAGTCAGTTCCGACGGAAGCAAAGAAGCGCGCCTCCCGCGCAAAGGAGGCCAACAAAAGCAGGAAGCGACAGATCGTCTACACCGCCAACACTATTACTACATTTCATACTTCCTCGTCCAGCGGGGGGCAGAAGAAAAAGAATGCTTCCCCGAGTCCCTCCCGGACCGGGAAAACTATATTGGTTGGGGACCTGCGCATTCGCTTGGATGGTGGGGAACCAATCATTCCAAAAACTCGGCATGTCCCGACGGTCCCGGTTCGCAACCGTTTTGAGATCCTGCCGAAGGTCTGCCAAGATGTGGCAACCTTCAAAAAGAAAAAGAGAACGCAAAAAGCCGTGGTTCGGCGGCCTGCATATACTACATCCCGGCAGACAGGGGGCAATACTATACCCCGAGCACAGGATGATACTATTCCCCAAAATGGGGGCAGACATCAGGAGGGTCATGAGCCCCGCCTGAAGAAAATATGGGTGACCAAAAAGGAAGCCCGTGAAATCCGCGAGGGTAGGTTTACCCCAGCAGAGCAACAACCTCCCAGGCCTGCAGAGCCGGTCAGGGAGGCAAATCGTCCATCAACTCAGCTTCATCATAAGCGAAGCCGAGGAAAGAAGGATACTCGTGAGGAACGAGAACCTGCCCAAAAGCGGGCTTCAGTCTTCGAAAGACTAGGTGTGCTGGTACGTCCAGCACAGAGGAAAAGGAGGACCGCCCGCATGACGGATGATGGCATCCGGATATATACCTGTTATACTTCCAGCACAAATCGGCAGCCTTCGGAGCAAGGTTCAAAAACTCGGCTCGGATCGGCCGAGTCGGACAGGTTTTGGGCCGACCGTGCCGATCCCGAGTAACCTGGCCGAGTCCAGGACTCGGATCGGCCGGTCCGAGCCGGATCGGGCAATCCGGGACCGGATCGGGCCGGGTCGGCTCGGATCGGCCCGACCCGGCCCCCAACGGCTAGTTTGACTAGCCGTTGGGGGTCAAACTAGCCGTTGCTGGCCGTTCCCAAACGGCCAGCAACGGCTAGTTTGGGCCTTGGGGGTCTATTTAAACCCCCCCAAGGCCCTCCTAAGGCTCCACAATTGCCCTTTGAGCCTCCTAACATTCTTGCTCTCTCTCTCTCATAGAATTCTCTCTCCATCTCTCCCACGAGGTCACTTCTAGTCTACTACAAGCTCCGCAGTCTCTCATCTTCTTGTGCTGTGAAGGAATGGCATCTCAAGGTGCTGCTGAGCGGTCATCTGGGAATCTTCCTAGTGCTGATCCTGCTTGGGGTCATTGCACACCGGTGGACATGGGCCAAAGAAAGGTACAATGCAAATATTGCAACCGGGTTGTCTCTGGCGGGGTCTACCGATTCAAACAACATCTGGCTGGAATAAAAGGTGAAGTTGCAGCATGTGCTCGAGTTCCTTCAGAGGTTAGGATCCAATTTCGAACTTACATGAAGGAGAAGGAATCAAGCAAAGCAAGTACTGCCAGAAGAAGACAGGAAATTCGAGAGGAATTGACTGAACCAGCGCGAAGGTCTGATGCTGGAGTCCGGCTTGGTGGAAGTAATCAACCTATAAATGTTGATGATTGGGATACAAGTAAGTTTCTTATTTAACTTATTTTCATGTTCTTCATTTAACGTTTTCAGACAAATAGTTATAGTAGATTAATTTTTTTTCTTTTACATTTAAAGCTGAATTGCGACGTGCAATGGAAGCAAGCCGGCGGTCCTTTGCAGATGAGGACTTATTTCGGCACACTGGAAGATATGGAGGACAAGGAAGTGGCTCCACACCTTCTGCACAAGGGAGCACTAGCGCCGGCATGAGCACTAATGTATGCGAGGAGCTGCCTCAGGAGTTCACTAGAGCTGGAGATCCTAGAGTAGGTCCAATAGATCCCTTGCTCACCAAGAAGAGGGATAAACAACCTTCTATTAGTGCTGCATTCAAGAACTTAAAACTTTGTAAGGAGAAGATAGGGAGAGCTACATCTAGGTGGTTTTTCTATAACAGTATCCCTGCTAATGCGGCCAAGGGGCCATATTATGAGTCCATGATCGAGACCATACAAGAAGTTGGCAAAGGGGTTGAGGGACCTTCTCCATATGAGATATACAACAAGTACTTGGATATGGAAGTTGATGACATCCGAACATACATTAAATCATTTGAAAGGATCTGGGACGAGTATGGATGCACTTTAATGTGCGATGGATGGACAGGTACATAAATCTTATATTCAGTTTCTTATCTTATCTTCATTTTTTCTTAATCAGAATGGGTCTCTTTCTGATTTCTTATCACGTTTGGAATTTTACAGGGATAACAAGAAGAAGTATGATCAACTTCTTAATTTACTGTAAAGCTAGAACCGTATTTTGGAAGTCCATTGATGCATCTGAAAAAATAAAGAATGCCCAGTACCTGTGTGAATTAATAGATCAAATGGTGGAAGAAGTGGGCGAAAAAAGGATTGTCCAAGTCGTTACGGACAATGCAGCGGCGTTCAAATTAGCTGGACAAATGTTGATGCAGAAGAGAGAACATTTATACTGGGTTCCCTGTTCTGCTCATTGTATTGACTTGATGTTGGAAGACATTTGCTCTGATCCGATGGTAGATAGAGTGGTCAAGAGTGGTCGATTTATCACCACATTCATCTACAATCACAACAACATTCTGGATATCATGCGCACACATACTCATGGAAGAGAGTTGCTTCGTCCGGGAGCCACCAGATTTGCATCTCAATATATCTCTCTAGATAGTTTAAGTCAACAAAAGAACAACTTGATTAGGATGGTGGCATCGGAAGATTGGGAGAATCACATATTGCGGCATGTACCAACTAAGGTCAGAGAGAAAGGTAAGAAAGTGGCTGATCTAATTCAGTCTAGACCCTTCTGGAGGGGGGTGCAAGCGGTGTTAAATGTTGTAGAACCGCTTGTCCGTGTCTTGCGATCTTGTGATGGAGAAAGAAGATCGGATATGGGTTTTTTATATGAAGCTATGGACAGAGCTAAGGAGCTCATTCAACTGAACAACCTAACAACCTTTGTGAAGTGGTGGGACATAATAGACAGACGTTGGGAACACACTTTACATCACGATCTTCATGCAGCTGGTAAGCTACTAACTTTCTATATGTATTATTTGTATACACATTTTTCTTAAGTAATAACTAACTTCGACTTATTTATTTAGGTTATTTTTTCAACCCTCAGTACATGTTTAGAACTGATGGGAAGAAGGATAGCTATGATAGTTGTTCGGAAGTGTTGATGGAGGCTAAGTCTGTTATTAAGCGTATGCTTGCAGATGAGGACAGAGCAATATTGGCATGCAAGCAAATGCATGATTACAGAATGATGTTATACCACTTTGGGACAAGTACTGCTCAAAGAACTGCCAAAATTTTGAGTCCAGGTTTGAAAATTATTAACTAGATGTTCTACTTAAATTTTAATTATAGCTTGCACATTGTTGACATGGCCAATTTTCTATTTACAGCTGACTGGTGGCTAGATCATGGAAAAACATATGGGTATGAAGATCTAGCCTATGTTGCAATTCGGGTCTTAAGTCAAACAACCTCTTCATCAGGCTGTGAGAGAAACTGGAGCACCTTTGGCTTGATTCACACCAAGCAAAGGAACAGATTGAAGTCGAGCCGTCTAGAGAAGCTAGTATTCTGTCATTATAACATGAGGTTGAAGCTAAAGAATCTGGAGCTCATAAGGAACCTTCAAAGGCAGGAGAAAGAGAGAATTTCCGGACAAGCCACAGAGACGACACATGCAGAAGAACCCATAGACTTGGATGAGCTGTTCGAGGAGCAACATCCACTAAATGCATGGGTTGATGCAAGCACCTCAAATGAGCCTGAATTCAACCCAAATGATCGGGAATGGGCGGAAGGTGAGTTAGATAATGTTCCATTACTTACTGATTTTCAACCTCCTTCTCCAAAACGTCAGAAGAAGAGCAAAAAACAAGTACCAAGCAAAAGGAAGAGTGGTACTGGAATTCAAATTGCTGATCTGGAGACTATCGAGGAAGATGATGAAACGCCAGAACCAAGTGATGAGGTCCAATATCAAACCTCAAATGACTCGACATCAAAGACGAGCTCCGACAGTTCTGAGGATGGCGGAGATGCTACCAGTGCCCCAGCCCCAGCTCCACCAATTCAATTCACTGGAGAAGAAGAATTCACACATGCTACCCAAGATGAACATCATGGTAGCAGAGGAGGACGTGAAGAATCTTCCATTCAAACATTCAGCAGATCAAGGAGGAAGGACAAAGGTAAAGCTCCTCAGGAATATCAGGAGCAACTATCAGATGCATCATCATATAGTCAGCCTACTGGATATGTAGTTTACCCTCCTCAACATTCTGATACATCCGACTATTCAGGGGGTTGTCTAGAATATCCACAATTTTCAGTCATTTATACCAATACGGATGACTATAGCCGGTATGTGATGCAGTATGAACAATACTACCAGAGCTATATGTCATGGGCTGAGTATGTTAGCCATATGTTCATTCAGTATAATGTACGTTTGGAATAAATGTAAGTTCATAATCATATATGTAAGTTTATTCAAGGTTTTTTTGTCCAACAACATCTTATGTACTTCAAATCAATATATTTCAACACAATTATGCATTAGACTTGTGTTTTATATTTTTTCCACATTTTTTCATATTTTTTTCTGCTATCCGAACCAGCCGAGCCTGACTCAGCCAGGATCGGCCGGGATCGGACTGACTCGGATCGGAATCGGCCGATCCGATCGGTTTTGGACCGGCCGATCCGGGACCCGATCCCGGGTTTCTTAACCTTGCTTCGGAGGAGCCGAGTAATGCCGCTGGGATAATGCAAAGAGGTGGGCCAGTTACCCGCCAAATGGAGCAAGCCATGCGCCTGCTAGGCCAAGTGGGCCAGGGGGCAGAGCCATCTCGAGCCAATGAAGGTGCGGCCAACGCCCTGGAGCCAGAAGTCGCGCAACTGCCGCAAGAACAACCGCAACCTCAGACTCTTGAGGAAATTAGGCAGGAAAATCAGCAATTAAAGGCCTTGCTGTATGGCCTAATACAGAAGATGGAGGAACAGCAAAGGGTTGCCCCGGCTCCTCCAATAAACCTACCTCCACCAAGGGCCATTCCTGCACCTACAAGACCCCCGGTTGTTGAGGTCAATTTCAGTCCTGAGGAGATTCAGGAAGATAGGGCTGAAGAGCCCAACTATAATGCTCATCAACCACGTGCATCAGCAGAAGATGCGACAGCATCGCAAAAGCACCTGATCGAGCAAATTGTTGAGGCCAAGATGGCCGAACAAGACGAGGGAATAAGCACATTTGACTTATATAAGGTGCCATTCCCGGTTCGTCACATGTTCAAAAAGCTCCCGGCAGATCATAATAAACGCCCCAAAGTCACAAGATATGACGGGGAGGGCTCAGCCCAAGAGCATATAGCCCACTATATGAGTGATCTGGGAGAATTGGCGACTGAGGAGGCATACCTCTTAAGGTTCTTCTCAACTTCTTTTACCGGCACGGCATTTCAGTGGTATGCCAAGCTGAAGCCCAACTCCATAAGTAGCTGGGAAGAAATGCAGAAAAAATTCATCGATCGCTTCAAAGTATCGGAGCGGAAGGTCACTATTACTGAGTTGGTGACGCTCAAACAAGGGAAGAATGAATCCGCCGTGGATTATATTAAGAAATGGCGGAACCTCAGCATGAGGTGAGACAATCCACCCGTCCACGAGGATGCGGTGAGATTGTGCAAAAGGGGTTTGAAACTCGAAATAAATGAGAAACTGATCGGAGCCAATGTCAAAAACTTCGATCAACTCAATAATATCGTGACGGAGATTGAAATGTTCTTCGCCGACCACCCCACTATACTTCCAAATAAGGGGAAAGCTCCTAGGGAGCGGGGCGCTTCAGCTAAAGAAGTGAATGCAGTCGACTTTTCTCCAGCTCCAGAAAGGAGCGAGTCTAGGGGAGGTCCCAGTGTCCCGGCAGCCAATAAAAAGGGGGAAGGGAAGGCGTCTGTTTCTTCTCTTGCTGAAAGGATGAAAAAGCCATACTCTTTCACCCGCGAGCATACAAAAAAATTGTTTGAAACATGTATGCGGGCGAAACTCCTGTTGCTCCCCGAGCCCAAAAAGCCAGCTGAAGCAGGCAGGGTTAATGAGCCAAATTATTGCCCATATCATCGAATGTTGGGGCATGTCATAGAAGACTGTTACGTCTGCAAAGATGAAATAGAAAAACTCATCCGTGAAGGCGCAGTGGAGATGGGTAAACACTTGGTAAGCCCTCCCCAGCCTCACCAAAGAAATAAGCAGACATTTGCTGTCAATGTCATTTATATGAGCGAGAGCTCATCCGGGTATCATCCCGAGGAAGAAGCGGTGAGGCCTTCGCCGGAGCGCGAGGCAACCCCAATATATACCCCAGCAACTCCTCCCCCTGGGGACTCGGTCATGATGGCATTGGAAGGAATCCAGACCAGCCTGACAAGACTCTCATGTCAACAAGAAGAGCTTACCCAGATGATGGAGGGGCTCTCCAGGCAATTTTCAGAAACTCTGTCATTCAATAAGGTTGACAGATTCTTCTCTTCTGAAGGGATGGAATCAGATCCCGATCGTCCTTCAAGGAAAAGAGACAAACAGGCTATGTTTCCTAGAAAGGACTCGGAAACATATCGCCAAGAAGAAACCACTTCTTATAGAAGGAGCCATGAAAGTGTAAGAATAGCCGAAAGAGGGCGTCAAGCCAGGCGAATGGTCGATAAAGAGGCTGGAATACGCTTCAGAAACTCCATGACTCTGAGGGAGAGGCGTGCAAAGCCCTACTCATTCCCCAAAGACAAAGTTCGTGAACTTTTCCGGCTTTGTATGAAAAAGAAAATCATCGTTCTTCCAAAGCCAAGAAGGGAGGAAGAGATGCATATGACAGATGATCCTAATTTCTGTCACTACCATCGTGCCCTCGGGCACCGAACAGAACATTGCTTCGTCCTCAAGGATGAGATAGAAAAATTAATCCAAGAAGGACAAATAAATATGGGGAAATATTTGGTTGATCCCCCACAACCTCATGTGGCTAACTACTCTGTGAATATGATCTATAAATTCTCCTCCAATATGAAGGACGTCACAGATAGTACATATAAGGGAATGGCACCCGATGGGCCGCCCACCCTTCGCGCCATTGATACTGTGGCAGCAATAGCCACGAGAATACGAATGTTGGACATAGAATGTCAACAAGAAAATCCGGGGGTGGGTCCCTCCAAAAAGTCCGTAAAGGAAATATTTGGCGAATATCGAATGTTGCCAGATTCGATGGTCGAGCAAGTTGTCAAAGTTACCCTTGACCACGATCAGCCAGAAAGTCCGTGGACTAAGGCAAATAAGAAAAAGAAGCCTAAAATGGCTAAATCCTTGCAAACACATACGGCAAAAGGGAAGGTTGTGGTTCATTTCGACCCACTTCTAGAAATGCCGCTCCAACCCAGCTTCATTCAAGAGGCAGCAAGGAGAAAGAAGCAAGAAAAGAATAGAAAAAGAAGTGAGAAGAGAAGGCTAAAGAAGCAAGAAATGCTTGCCAATGCCATAAATATGTCCGAGGACAAAAACTCTCCGCTTCGAAGGTTGCAGAAAATCATCGACGAATTGGAAGAATATCAACCAAGTCGGCCCACAGAGGATGTCCCCCTGAATCAATATATTCCATGGGAAGAGTTCGACCGACGAGCTCGCCTCAGAGCGTGGCTGTTGGACCTCCAGGGCCGCATGCGAAAGGCTAGTGAGGACGAACTCTCCATTCCGGACGATGTTAGCTTATTCTGGGATGACGGACTAACCATGGAAAAGATAGAGCAACAATATCGAGCCTGTCATGTGGTGTCGGCTCAACTGCAAGATATCCCCAGCGGCGAAGCGAGCCACGCTCCACCGGAAACCGGAACCCCTTTGGCTACCTATCAAAGGAAGGGGAACCGGAGAAATCAGAATAAAGGCCGAGGCCGAGGTCGAGACCACAATAACGGTCGGGATAAAAGCCAACCCGATCAAGATAAAATCATCTACTTCAGGGGAGAAACCACAGGGCCAATTCCAAGGCCAGAAATCCGAGGTAATATCTGCTTCTGCCCTTCTTCCGACGAAGAAGAATGCTCTCCTCAAGCAGAAAATGTTCAATCCATCAAGGAACCAGGAGAGATAAACCCTTTGGTCCAGCCAAATCCCGCAGAGGGAGTCGAGACCTTGGCGGAATTATTCGCCGAAGAAACACAAATTGATCATACAAAAGGGGAAATACAGACAGAGGAATCCTCGACTTCTGGGGAGCAGTCAAAGGCCTTGAAGGAGACCCTTCACAACATGGCGGAAATAATGCCCCCTATCGAACAAGCCCGAGCCAAGGCGGATAGAAAGGTGTTGCAGAATATGAAAAGAATGCCAACATCCCTCAGCATATGGGAAGCAATAGCCTTGAGCAAGGAATTAAGAGAGGCGTTGATTACTGCCTTGCAAAATCCTGAAACATATGAGGTCTACATGGCCGAAATAAAGGCTCAGGCATATGAAACATATGAGGCTACGGTAGCTTTTACCGATGATGATATGCTGTTATCATCGCCTTGCCACAATAGACCGCTATACATGCGGGGCAAAATCAATGGCCGGGAGGTCGATAGAATATTGGTAGACTCAGGCTCTGCCGTAAATATACTACCCCTCAAAACATTTCAGGCGTTATACCTCACCCCATATATGAAAAAGGTGCAAGGCATAACGATATCGGGATTCAACCAAGAGGCGGAAGAAGCCCTTGGCCGAGTTGATGTGGAATTATGCTTGGACGATTGGGTGACCCAAGTGTCCTTTCTCATATTCGACTCCAATACTTTCTTCAAGGCACTACTCGGTAGGCCTTGGCTACATAGGAATTGGGTGGTACCTTCGACTCTCCACCAATGCCTCAAGTATACAAAGGACGGTGAGCAACACCGGATATTTGCCAATTTGGAGCCATTCAAGGCATATGACTGTCATCTAGCAGATGCACAATTATATTTCGACAAAGCCTCGGACCCGACGACTGGCGAAAGCCGTCGTAAGGGGAAGAAGATAGCCGATAAGTCTTCCGATGAGGAAGGCGGAATTACAATTAATGAAGACAAGGCTGCTAGATTCCGGCAAGGAATGAAGCTCGGCCAGTCTCATCGAAAGTCGGCTAAATTTGGCAGGCCGGCCATCAATTTAGAAGCTAATGCCATTAGCAAAGAAATAGAGGCCAGCATATGCATACCTTCCGGCCTTACAAAGCCCATATTCCCCAGAGAAGTCCACATTGTGGAAGAGTTGAAAACCTTCGCAGTCCGTCACAAAGACGGGCGGCGCATCATATTTTATAAGGGAGATCTCGCGCCAGAGGGTCCTCCCGAAGACGGTTTTGGACATGAAAATGTCCGGCCGGAAGTCGAAGAAGTGGTCCAAGAAATGGACGATATGCCCCAATATATAAGACAAATGTGCAAACGCCAAAGCATCCCAGAAAGACAAAGTGCAGCCAGGAATAAATTCTTTCGGGAATTATGGCATCCTGCACAAGTCAGGGGGCAATCATCCAACCAAGATAGAAGAGGCCTTAGATACAGGCCACGCCATGGGTCTTCCACCCCATATACAATCCATATGGTGAGCCTACTATCGGGAGTAGAGGAACCGACCGGCCATATTGGGCTTAACAGTTCGGGAGATGGAAATGAAGAGATCCCCCTATCTGTTGAAGCAGTCTCAACCGGAATAAATGCCGTTTGTGAAGGGGAGCAATGTCCGGCAGAGCCTTCCCAACACACCAATAAAGGCCATGATACCAATATGGAAAGGCAAAAAGGATCTTCGGAAGCCGCCGATGCGATCTCCCAAGGCCTGCATGAAAATACAGACAAATGGCATGAAACCTATTCGATCGATATGGATGAAGAGGAGGACTTCATCGATCTCCAGCCAGCTCCTCGAGAGATAGAGGACGGAGGACAAGCCACGGTTGACGAACTGGTGGAGATCAATCTCGGCAAACCAGAAGACCCTCGGCCGGTTTTCTTCAGCGCCCTCCTGAGCGATAAAGAAAGGCAGGCATACACCGAACTCTTAATAGGGTTCAAAAATTGTTTCGCCTGGAACTATAAAGAAATGCCTGGCCTGGACCCTTCAGTGGCAGAACATGAATTATCGATTCTTCCTGAAGTCAAGCCGATAAAGCAAACCCAGAGGCGAATGCGCCCTGAATTAGAAATTATGGTCAACGCCGAAGTTGACAAGATGCGAGAAGTCGACTTCATCGAAGAATGCATATATCCAATATGGCTGGCAAATATTGTGCCGGTGAAGAAAAAGAATGGCCAGGTCCGAGTCTGTATTGACTTTCGTGACTTAAACAAGGCATGTCCGAAGGATGACTTCCCATTGCCAATAACCGAAACTATAGTGGATGTCACCACAGGATATGAAGTCTTGTCTTTCGTGGACGGGTCATCGGGCTATAATCAGATCAGGATGGCCCTCAAAGATAAAAACCATACAGCCTTTCGCACTCCGAAAGGAATATTCAACTACAAAAGGATGCCCTTCGGTTTGAAGAATGCTGGTGCCACATACCAAAGGGCCATGACCAAAATATTTGATGAAATGTTGCATAATTTGGTCGAATGCTATGTTGATGACCTCGTCGTGAAATCTGCAAAGAAAAACGACCACCTCGGGGACTTACGAAAAGTCTTCGAAAGGCTTCGCCAATATCATCTTAAAATGAACCCCATGAAGTGCGCCTTCGGTGTCTCTAGCGGGAAGTTTTTGGGCTTCATAGTCCGATATAGGGGAATTGAGATCGACCCCGATAAAATCAAAGCAATCAGAGAGCTGCCCCCTCCCAGGACTCTGACCGAGCTTAGATCCTTGCAAGGCAAGTTGGCTTATATCAGGAGGTTTATCTCCAACCTATCTGGAAGGTGCAGGCCCTTCTCAAGATTGACGAAGAAAGGAGCCCCATTTATTTGGGACAAAGAATGCCAGAAAGCACTTGATGATATAAAGGAATACCTACTCAAGCCGCCAGTGCTGGGGGCACCCATAAAGGGTAAACCACTCATACTCTATATCGCAGCCTTAGATGCTTCTTTGGGAGCTTTACTGGCGCAAGAAAATGAGGATGGGAAAAAGCAACCGCTCTATTACCTCAGCAGGATGTTGGTGGGTCCTGAACACCGATATACTCCAACAGAAAAAATGTGCTTGGCACTTATATTTGCCACAAAGAAGCTGAGGCATTATTTATTGGCACATGAAGTCAAACTCATATCGCGGTTTGATCCGCTAAAATTCCTGCTCCGCCAGCCTGTGTTGTCTGGGAGGTTAGGAAAATGGGCCTTACTCCTCATGGAGTTCGATATTACCTTTGTTCCCCAGAGGGCGATAAAAGGACAGGGTATGGCCGAATTCTTGGCGGCACACCCAATTCCTGAAACCTCCCCTCTGAATAATGCATTGCCCGATGAAGAAGTCTTGCCTGCACAGAAAATACTGGACGTGCAGCAAACAGAAGTAAAGTCATGGCAGCTATACTTCGATGGGGCTTCGAGAACCATCATAAAGCCGGATGGCACATCCACCACAAAGGCGGGAGCTGGCTTGGTCCTAATCACCCCGGAAGGTGGGATATTGCATCACTCATGCGCCTTAATGGAATCCCTGACCAATAATGAGACAGAATATGAAGCGCTAATTGTAGGGCTAGAAATTGCCTTGGAAATAGGCGTCAGATGTATCCAAGTATACAGGGACTCCCTGTTGGTCATCCGACAGATTCTCGGCATATTCGAGGTCAGAAAGACCGAATTAATAGCTTATCATGAGGTGGCCGTTCGGCTGAGCGAAAAATTCTATACCTTCACAATAGAACATATCAGAAGATGCAAAATGCCCAGGCCGATGCGTTAGCCAAATTAGCGGCAGCGCTAAAATTACCTCCCGAAGGGGAGACTGAAATAGTAGTGAGAGACAGGAGACTCTTCCCTACCTCATTAAATGAAGGAGATGGTCCGACAGTATTTGAGATCAATGCACTGGAAGACCATAATACCCAAGAGGAAGATGATTGGCACGTCCCTATCATCAAAATAAAGAACAGCTGGCTCCCCGATAGCAAAGCCGAAAGAATCCAACTGCTTCGAAGGGCAACTTCGTATCAGCTGATAGATGGCGTGCTATATCGCCTTGTCCCTCAAGACAAAAATGCGGTTCTACTCCGGTGTCTTTCCCCAATGGAGTCCCGCAAAATAATGAAGGAAGTTCACGCCGGGATATGCGGAGCTCATCAGTCAAGCGCGAAAATGAAGATCAACATTAAAAATAAAGGCTTCTATTGGCCAACCATGTTCGCAGATTGCGAGAAAATGGCGAGAAGCTGCCTCCAATGTCAAGCCTACGGACCTATTCCTAGGCGACCTCCCAATTACTTGCACCCGACAACCCCGACATGGCCTTTCGCCCATTGGGGAATGGATGTTGTGGGTCCATTAACGCCGTCATCCCGAGGGTGTAAATATATTCTTGCTGCAACAGAGTATTTTACTCGTTGGGCAGAAGCCATTCCTTTGAAAGAAGTGACCGGCGAGACGGTATCACGCTTCGTCATGCATAATATCATATACCGGTTCGGAACTCCCAGCCGGATCACATCAGATAATGGCACGCCATTCAAAAATCAAACAATATATAAGATGGCAGCCAAATTTCATATAGACTGGAATGCGTCTTCAGTATATTATCCCCAGGCCAATGGGATGGCAGAAGCTTTCAATAAAACCCTGTGCAAACTTCTGGTGAAGATCAGTGGAGGGCGAAAGCGGGATTGGGACGAGAAGATGCATGAAGCATTATGGGCCTACCGCACTGTCTACAAAACCCCAACGGGATGCTCCCCATACTCTTTAGTCTATGGAGCAGAAGCCATAGTCCCGATAGAGATAGAGCTCGCATCTTATAGGGTCGCCCTGCATTATGGAGTGCGGGAAGACGACATGAGCGAAACTCAAAGACGCTATGAGGAACTATCGGACCTCGAAGGCAAAAGACTGCAAGCATATCAGCGTCTGCAAATATATCAGGCCCGAGTGGCTCGCGCATTCGATAAATTGGTGAAAGAAAGAACCTTCAAAAAGGGGGACCTTGTAATGGTCAAGCATAAAGATGTTATGGCCTCTCGGCCCAAAAATAAGTTCAAGCCAAACTGGGATGGACCCTTCATAGTAAGCAGAGTCTACGAAGGCGGTGCTTATAGGCTAGTGGATGAAAAAGGGAATCTAGCCTTCCCACCATTGAACGGCCGACATATGAAGTCGTATTACGCTCCGGTGCATGATCAACTCGAGCGACAGCAGCAACACAAACCGGTGCCGTGAAGCCCAACATATGTCTCGAAGGACAAAATAATCCGGCAACTCGTCGGGGAATACCGCGCAAAAGCCATCTGCGCCAAGGAAAGCCAATAATGCTCGTGCGCGAGCACATAGGCCCATAAGGCCGCATACTTGTTCCCCGGCGGGGGGAAAACTCTCTCGGCCTGCTAAGGGCAGAGATTGAGTTTTCCCACATCCTTACCCAGGGAGGATATCAGAGTCGCCAATGACGAATAAACCCTTGGTACCACACTGGTGGTACAATAATGTCCCATCAAGGGCTACGACCGAGGCGATGATGACGATGACCTCCCGACTTGATAAGGAAGTGGAAAAACTTGCTCTTCTGCTCGATGCAGTCTGAGGGAACAATCCCCGTCCCTGTTATACACGATGTAAATACACGGGCATATGCCCGAAAGACGTCATATCATCATGAGCGATTCACTTTATAAGAAAATATTTTCCTGTCAGGAATATCATGCGATGAATATTTCATATATTCGCCCACGGAAGGCGTTAAACTCCGAGATTTGCCTACGGAAGGCATTAAATTCCGGAAATTCATATTCCGCCAACGGAAGGCGTTAAACTCCGGAATTTGCCTACGGAAGGCATTAAATTCCGGAAATTCATATTCCGCCCACGGAAGGCGTTAAACTCCGGAATTTGCCTACGGGAGGCATTAAATCCCAGAAATCCATATATTCGCCCACGGAAGGCGTTAAACTCCGGAATTTTGCCCACCTGGAAGGCAGATATATCCCAAAATTTATATCCGCCTACTACAGGTTTCAAAACTTCATATTTCATATTTCGCCCACGGGAGGCGTTAAATTCCGACATCCGCCTACAAAAGGCATTAAACCCCATAATTTTGCCCCGAGGAGGCATTATGTGCCAAATCCTCCCTTGGCATACGCCAGTCCCACTGGCATACCATAAAAGGGTCGAGAATCTCCCTGCTGCTCCAAGGAGGTAATATATCCTGAATCTCCCCTTGGTGTAAACTAGTCCCACCGACATACCATGAAGGGGTTTAAGGAAATTCCTTTGCCCCAAGGAGGCGTGGTAGCCTGAAATTTCTCACTGCCGCCCCGAGGAGGCGTTATATCCTAAAGTTTTCCCTTCACATATTCTAGTCCCACTGGCATGTCACGAAGGGTAAAGATTTTCTCATTCGCCCCTGGGGAGCAATACGAAAATATTATTCGCGTCTCTGGGAACGTTATACCCCAAAATTCCCCCGTAAGTCATAGTCCCATCGGCATACCAGTATACTATAGTTCCATACGATATAGTCCCATCGGTGTGCCGTAAACGGTCGAATTCGCCCCAAAGGGACATTATACCTTGAGATTGCCCCTGGTATACGCTGGTCTCACTGGTGTCTTGGTGGCCCGGAAATTCATATTTCATATTCGCCTACGGGAGGCTTTATATCCCGGCAATCTATATTTCATATTCGCCTACGGGAGGCTTTATATCTCGGAAATCCATATTTCATATTCGCCCACAGGAGACTTTATATCCTGGAAATTCATATTTCATATTCGCCTACAGGAGGCTTTATATCCTGAAAATTCATATTTCATATTCGCCTACGGGAGGTTTTATATCCCGGAAATTCATATTTCATATTAGCCCACAGGAGGCTTTATATCCTGGAAATTCATATTCGCCTACGGGAGGCTTTATATCCTGGAAATTCATATCTCATATTCGCCTACAGGAGGCTTTATATCCTGGAAATTCATATTTCATATTCGCCTACAGGAGGCTTTATATCCCGGAAATTCATATTTCATATCCGCCTACAAGAGGCTTTATATCCTGGAAATTCATATTTCATATTCGCCTACGGGAGGCTTTATATCCCGGAAATTCATATTTCATATTCACCTACGGGAGACTTTATATCTCGGAAATCCATATTTCATATTCGCCCACAGGAGGCTTTATATCCTGGAAATTCATATTTCATATTCGCCTACAGGAGGCTTTATATCCTGGAAATTCATATTTCATATTCGCCTACGGGAGGTCTTATATCCCGGAAATTCATATTTCATATTAGCCTACAGGAGGCTTTATATCCTGGAAATTCATATTCGCCTACGGGAGGCTTTATATCCTGGAAATTCATATCTCATATTCGCCTACAGGAGGCTTTATATCCTGGAAATTCATATTTCATATTCGCCTACGGGAGGCTTTATATCCCGGAAATTCATATTTCATATCCGCTTACAGGAGGCTTTATATCCTGGAAATTCATATTTCATATTCGCCTGCGGGAGGCTTTATATTCCGGAAATTCATATTTCATATTCGCCTACGGGAGGCTTTATATCCCGAAAATTCATATTTCATATCCGCCTACAGGAGGCTTTATATCCTGGAGATTCATAGTTCATATTCGCCCACAGGAGGCTTTATGTCCTGAGAGTTCATAATCCATTTTCGCCTGCAGGAGGTTTTATATCCTGGAATTCATACTCGCCTGCGGGAGGCATTAAATCTTGAAATTCATGCTTCACCCACGAGGAGTATTAAATCGTAGATAACCCTCTTCGTATACCCATATTATATCAAGTTCCCATATTAAATACTCCCCTAATAACTGTTGGTTCAGTTATGCTATATATTTATATTTATATTTAATAATAATAGTTTTATATTTAATAGTAGTTAGAATTTCATGTGCCAAAAAAAAAAAAATGGGGCTTAAAAAGCGAGGTGCCCCGACGCACTTAACCGATCTCATCCATATCGGGATCGGCTAAGGGTAAAAAAGTCTTATACCCAGCTAAGGTGAAAATCCGAAAGGGCGCCTTAGGCAAAATCGGGTAACCCCGCTGTATGAAAACCCGCAAGGGCGTGCAAGCAAAATAAGAGGGGGCCAGTGTCGGTGAAAACCCGAAAGGGCACTGGCATTGGTTTGGAAAAAAAAAAGAAGAAGAAGAAGAAGAAGAAGAAGATGAATACCATTTCCAACTAAAAAACTCTTCATATAAATGACCGCGAGATGGGAGCCCGAGACAAGCCCTCGGGGTAACTCAAATATGCGTTTCAAAATGAAACAATGCCAAGGTCAAAAAGAGGGAGAGGGAGCCCCGACAGCTAGTCCCGAGTCGGAGTCGGCTCCCGCACCACTAAAGCCTGCGAGGCGTCCAACAAAAGACGGAGAGCCTCAACCCTATCCACCGACGCGTCTCGCTCTCGGGTGAGTTCGTCCAGACGGCGGTCGAGGGTCGCCACTTGCTCGACGCCTTCTTCCAGGCCCCTCTCCAATTCTTCTAGCTGAAGACGGAGAGCGGAGACTTGGGACCTCGCTTTAGCAATACTGGAATCCAATGTCTCTCTATCGGCTCGGAGTTCGGAAACTTCTGCAGTTCGAGCGGCTACATCCTCGAGAGCGGACTCCAGCTCAGCCCGCAGTTGAACTCGTTGGGCAGCATGTGCGGCAGAGTCATCCGGGCCTTCCCCACCTGATAAGACAAAAAGAAAGAGGATATTATAAGACCAAAGGTCGAGATGATAGTGTCAGCGAATGATGCTGGCAATGAAATGAAAGAAAAAATAGATGTTACCTGACTCCGCTGTCTCCTCAGGGTGGGGAGGACCCACTTTCCCATCCTTATCGGGAGAGGCAAAAAGGGATTCGATGTCCCCCGAGTGACACGAAGGCGACAATTTGGCAGTGGAGCCGCTCCGTGTCGGGGAATCTACCCTCCGGTCAAAGGCAAATGGGTAAGTAACTTCGGGCTCGCCCTCGTCTCCAGAATAATCGAGCAGCTCGGTCGAAGTATACGCCGGTTCCTCAACCCGAGGAGTCCAGGGAGTTCCCCCCGAGCAAGAAAGGGGGACGGTGTCCCCTGAACGAGTCGGAGAATCGGGCAGAGAAGCCCTCCAAGCTGCATGATAGAAAATGGGGTTAATACCCGATAATATTTGATGAAGGAACAATAAGGGATAAGAAGCTTCATACCTGCCAAGATAGCAATGTCCTCGACGGCTGGGACTTGGCTGAAGCAAATAGGGAGGGACCTAGCTCTGGCGCGTGCCGCTGATGCTGCTAGTCCCTCAATGCCTCCCAGAAGAAACTCAGGGGCTGATCTGACCCCGTCCCGGCGTTCCCACCTTTGGGTGGACACAAGGAGGGCATCTGTGCCAACAGATAAAGACAAGCAAGAGAGGCGCAGTCAAAAAATATATATATATATATATATGTGAAGACGTATTTGGTGCCGCCCTGAGCACGAGGCAAAGAAAATAGATCTACCTGGTGGTGAAGCCGCGGGCTCTTCTTGAGCAGCCTCAATCCCTGCGGGCACCCCTTCTGCCGAGGAAGTCGCAAGAGGGGCAGCCGTATCATCCCCCAAAGGAGGGGCAACGGAAGGAGAGGCAGCCGCAGTTGGCGTCATTTCAACAACTTCTGTAACACAAAAATTTAATATTGGTTACCGGAAGGAAACAAGGTGGATAAAGATGCCATGAAGATCGAAGTAAATATAAATTACCCTCAAGTGCAGGGCTATCCACAGCAGAGGGAGCAGTCAAGTCCCCTACCAGGCCCTTCATGAACGAAGAGCCTGAATGGCTGGAGGCTGAACGCATCAGCTCATCAAAAGTAAAATCTGCATAGAGAAGAGATCAAAAAAATCAGATCCCGTGCAAGGCAAAAAGCTACAGGGGCTGCGATATGTCGGCAAAAAGCTGTATATTACCGAAACGGCCCTGGTCGTCCAAGAGTTCGTGGTAGAGCTGGTCGACCAGAGGGACATCCGACCCATAGGGCTCATAGTCGGCCCAGTTGAGGTCCCCCAGCTCCTCGTCGTTGCCCAAGGCAACATTTGTAGCTACAGCCACGTTCTCCTGCGGGAAGCACAAAGGGAGAATGATCAGAACCGCAGTCACTCCCAGCAAGGGATGAAAACCGACTGGCCAACACATATATGCATATATCCGCATACCTCCGCAATGGCCGGCGAAGCTAACCGAACGGGATCCTGAGTGGGAGGCTCGGGAACATAGGCCCCTGAAAAATGGGAATAATGAGAGCCTTCTGAATATGGCAAAAATGGAAATACAAGCATACAAAGATGAGGTGCCCGATCAGCCCCACCTGTTGTAAGCGGGACTCCGCCGGCGACAGGCTCTATAGCCGCCTGGGACTCTTTCCCACTGATAAATTCGCCTTCCTCTGATATAAAGGGGAAAATATGTACAGCATAAGAAGTCATATTCAAAAGGGGAATTAATCCTCAAAACAAAAGAAGCCAGCAAGTTTCTTACCGATAGGCGAAGGTGGCCTCTCGATAGGTACCGGAGCCGACGGAGGGGTAGGAGACAGTCGAGGCCGAGCCGATCGACCCTCCGTCTCACCTTCGGCCGCTCGCTTCCTCCGAGCTGCCTGTTTCGCAGCGGCCACTAGGAGTTGCATCTCCGATGTAGGGACGATGCTGGCAGACGGTGCAGCCACCTCCCCGGCAGGGATATGAGGCCCTCCCTCAGGCGCCTGATGCATGGGAGACCCCCCAGGAGCCGCGGGCAAGGGAGAGACAACATCTCCTACAAAATAAAAGGAGCAAGATAAATGCAATGGACATATACAATAAGGGAAGCAATGAAGAATATAGAAATGGAATACCTACTGCGGCAAAAGACTTCGGTGGTTCGGGTATAAGGGAATCAAAAGGCATCCCCAGCTGGGTCGCCGCCTGCCCCATTACCCGCCATACATCGCCGACGGTCTCGGCCCGCAATATCAGGAAAGCCTCGCGGCGAGGGCCAAAGCAAGCAAGCATGTGGCTGAGATAACATAGCCAATCTCTGGCGGGATCCCCATTGAAACTGCCTACGGGCAGCCGGATACTGTGCTCAAATCTTCTGGGGATTTTGCAGTCCGCCAGGAACTGATGAGTCCATATATACCCTGGAGCGGCGAGCTCATAGAAGCCATCATCCTCGCCGCCCTTCTTCTTCTTCGCCTTCGACGCCGATGGGCCACTCCGGCCCTTATATGTATGTCGGCCTTTGGTGGACTTAGCCTGAGAGGAGCTCCTCGTCTGCTCTGGATCGGGCCTGAGCCGCAATTCCCCTTGGTTTTTGTGCCACCAAGCAGCAAAGGAAACAGTCATACCCCCTTCATGAGTGGGGGGAGGCACTGCCACTGGACCAAATGAATTTTGGTGCTGAAAATAATTCAACCACAGCCGGGCAACAAGATGGCTCTTCCGCTTTTGATACACCCGGGGTAGCTCGGCAAAGACAAGATTGGAAAGAATCATATGATCATATCCAAAATTCCGCGCAAAGCGGTTCGGATAATAAGGTTCCAGGATGACATCTCGCCCCTTCTTCAATATAAGCAGGGATGGACGAGTGCTTAGAGTCCACCCATCTAATGCAGCGCCATTATGGCCCATACGGCCCGTCCACGGGTCAAACCAAGCGCGGTCGGCAGCCCCTCCTCTGTCGAGATATGGTCGGAAGTTCCGCGAGGAATGGTCAAAGTTCAGCTTCCGGAAAGAGCCGAAGGGTATAAAACTCAAGGCCGCGCGGGAGTAAGAAAGCTGACCCGTCCCCTGGCTGGCCAGTCGGAGCACGGTGGGCAGTGAAGAGTCCATCTCCCTGCCAAAGGGAGAATAACCCGGAAGCAGGAGTCCCGCCCAGGCGCTGACATAGTGAGTGGCCATCACCACTGAACACGAATTCGGGGTAGCCAAGCTGCAAAGGGTCCCGAAAGAATGATATACACTAGCAAGTGCCGCCGGCGCAATAGCAAGGCGGGCCCCCGCTGCAAGTCGGGAAGCCGCTAGTAAAACCTCGGGCCGCAAAGCCCCCTCGTCCCCGTACGGAACAGCAAAAGTAACTAGCCAATATGCTAGATAAGCCGCCACATAAGTGATATCATCCAGGCCCCAGAGGTTCTCGGATTGATGCTCCGGCGCAATGATAATGCCTCTCCGAGGTATGTCCCTATGTGACAAAATGGAAGGGGCCCGTTCATCGAAGATGCTGGCAAAGCCTCGGTGATAGCGGAATGGCCCTCCAAAGAAGAATCTGACCCAGGCAGCTGGTGATACCTTCCCCGGGCCAGAAGAACTCCCCCCCAGTGGAGGACGATGCGGCGCGCTTGGCTTTGGACAAGTCCCGCCATACCTTCAGCAAATATCTATAACAATAGGGGGTGGTATAGCTCCCTGCGCCGTCGGTGGTACTGCGATGAAATTCATCCAACACTCCTTCTTCATAGGGCTCCCCCACAATCGGCAAAGCTGAAATCCGATGTAAGGCCCAGAGGTCGATGGCGGTCTCGCCTTCAACAGTCGCGATAGTATTAGTATCGCGAATATACCGCTCGGCGATCGCCTGGATGAAGCCGTGATGGCAGGGATAATCATACTGAGCCGCTGAAACAGCCTCATATATACCGGCTCTGTCGAGAATCGGCCGGTGATGCTTCAAAATGTGCAGGAGCCACTTTGTAGCCCCCAGGCGAAAAACGTGAGAGCTCCTGATCTGGAGACGGGCGTCCCATGCGGGGCGAACGCCCCGACATATGTCCGATAATAATATGCTGAAATCGGACGGGTCATGTATGGAACCTTCCTCCGCCTCGGTCAGAAACACCCCCTGAGGGTGTCGGGCGGCCTCAAGAGGACGACTTCCTGCTCTCGTCCACATAGCTGGTGAGTAGGTCCGGCTGATGTCGTGGACCCGAAGAATAGCCCGGATGGGCCCCATCTGCTCGGGAGTAGGAAACTCCCACAATCGATCGACGGCAAGAGGGAAGGCCGGATATGAATAGGGGAGGAGCCCCTCCATATTATCCCGATCTAGCAAAATGGCACGCTCCAAGTCACAACGCTCGGCAGAAGACAGCGGCCTCTCGACCCCGTCTTCAATGTAGACATACGAGTGAAGCAGCTCATAGATAGAAAGATCCGCGGGAATATGCCGGGCGGTCTCGCCCCGCAGGAAATAAAAGAATTCCCCATCTCTGTAAATGCTCTCGTGGCAAATGGGGACAGTATCCTCAATGGTAATCCGCAAATGTGGCTGAGCCACCCAGCGGAACCCCGCATCTGGATAGACAATACCCTCCTCCTGAGGCCCCTCGTGGGGAAAATTGCCAAGTGAGGCCATAATGATGCAGAGACCGGAATGTCAACCTGTGAATAGACAAAGGAAGACACATACGTTAAAATAATGCACAAAGCAGATAATTCAACTGAATCCCGACAGGAAGTCAGGATAATGCAGCAAAGCTTGTATATCGCCAACAAATGGCAAAGATGCGGCTAGTTCAGGATGTCTCGTGTGGAGCTCCTGGAAATGCCCAAATTAAAAAAAAAAAGAAGATGAAGTGCTAATGCTAGCACAACACCCATATCATGCCCCCATATATGTGCCTTAATGGCGGATACTTGGCCAATCCGGAATGTCTTGCATAGGACTCCCGGAAATGCCGAAAAAAAGAAAAAGGTACTGATATCCTTTGAATAAGAATGACATTGTCAGGATTGAATGACCCGCTCCATGTTCCCAACCGATCTCCAAGTCACAAAGGCCAAGAGATATTCGGGACCGAGCAACATGTCGAACAATCCGATGATGTCAGTCTTATAAGGACCCTCCAAGTCACAAAGGCCAAGAGGATCCGAATGTAAAGGAAATTTCATAGCTCCGAACGTCCCCAGAAAGTCGCAGTCATAAAGACAAGGCTCCTGGGGTGACGTTGGACCACTCGAGTACCAAAACACATAGGGTATCCGAACCCACAAAAGGCAAATCGTGCAATTGGTTGCACGAAGAATACGGGACGACATTGCTATCTTCCTAAGAAATCTGCATATGCTCAGACCATATTGAGCAAGATGGGGAGATTGGCAAAATATCGTCAGGGCATGACATGAAAAGAATCCCTCGGGACATATACAAAAGGAAAAAAAATATACATGTATATATATGTTCATATATGCCCATGTCCATGAATAGATATGTATATGGAATGATGCACGGGACACTCGCCTTTGACTCCGTCTCCGGCGAGCATCCCGTGGGGGGCATTTGTTGAACCCAAAAAATAATCTCACATACAGATATGCAGATTTGCATTGTGTGAGTATGCATATAGGACGCACGCTCGCGTCGATGTGAAATTCCCATGGGAGAATACATAGGCAGGACAATATGTTCATGCAAAATAAAGTGCATGCCTATGATATGGGCGAATACTAGAAATCCATAAGAAACCATGGGCTCGCATTACGAGGGCAGCGGGGTGAGAAACATACCTAGGCCACGAAAGCCTTAATCAGATTTTTTTTTAGGAGCCTAAGGCAGCCCCGAGTTGCTTGCTTCGGCTCCCGAAATCAACTCCCGAACCGCCTTTGCGATACTCGATAATGGGACCCGTAGGGAGACCCCAAATGCAGCGATAAGAGGGACGCCAAATGCTGCAAAAACAGAGGTCGAAATCAGTCCCAAAGTGGACTAAAATCTGTCCCGAAATGGGGGCGAAATGGCCTCCAAACCAGCCTAAAATAGTCTCAAATGAGGGCCCAATGGCAAGGGAGATAGGCCCAATAAGTGGCCCAATAGGTGGCCCAATAAAAAAGCCCAATAAGGAGCTCAAATGGGCCAAGAAAATCAGTCCTCAAGGGGGATCAAATCTGCAGGCCAGAAGGAGAAAAAAAAAATCTGAAAGGCCAAGGGGATATTTCCTAAAGGGGAAGTGGACCCCTCTCTCCCATCCCCTTTATTTAAATAGGCCAAGAAGGGGGAGGAGAGAGAGGGGGAACCGGTGGGGGGAGCCCCCACCGGTTGGGAACCCCCCCACCGGTTCCAAGAGGGAAACCGGTGGGGGGGAAGAGGGGTTCCCTCCCTCTCTTTCTCCTTTAAAAATTCAAAATGGGGTGGGGGAGTTAATTAAAAAGAGGGGAGTTAAATGAGGGATCTTAACCCCATTCACATGGGTTGAGAATCCCATGCAGAAACCTTCTTAAACCCCCATCCTAAAACCCCCTTTCACACTTGGTCAAAGTCTGAAATCAAGGGGCTAAACCCCTTTCACACTTGGCCAAAACCCAAAAGCTGGCCCAAAGCTCATTAAGAGCCAAAAAGGAGGGAAAAGAGGAGCATGGGGAGGGGAGAACCCCCCCCCACCGGTTGCCCAAAACCGGTGGGGGAGACCCCCCACCGGTTCCCAACCGGTGGGGGGTCCAACTGGTGGCCATCCCCCCACCGGTTGGAACCGGTGGGGGTGCCCACTTCCCCCCTCTCTCTCTCCTTCATTTGCTCCCTCTCTCTCACTCCTTGGCCACCTATTGGCTATTGGAAAATAAAAAATAAAGAGAGGGAGGAGAGATTGTGGAACCGGTGGCACCCCCCACCTTGGTTCATCCCGGTGGCACCCCCCACCGGATTAAGATCTTGGGCCTATAAATAGGACCCCAAGGCTCCAATTCAAACACACACCAAGCACAACACAAGTGCACACCACTACAAGCATAGAAACAGCCCACATACAAGGGTAAAAATTCTGAGGGAGAGTGCTGCCCAATTGAAGACCAAATTCGGGTTTGTTAAAACCCGGATTTGCTGCGAAATTGGGAATTCTTTCGTCCCGGGGAGCTCTCTCCTAAGGTTCAAACCTAAGGGGAAGCTCTGCCGAATTTTCTTTGTAAAACAGTCTTATTATAAGGCGAAATGCTGCCGAAATGCTATCAGAAATTCTGTGCCCATGTGTGTGTCATTTAAATTTTATAATTATCATATTTCAATAATAATACGTATACGTATATAGTTTTCTACAACTAAATGAAATTGAGTGCACCTTCAACTTAACTCTTAGCCTCACCCCCTAAACAAAAAAATATGAGTTCAGAAATCTGCATAAAAAAATTATAATCAAACCCAAAGATAACCTATAATTAATAATTAATTAATTAATAAAAATCCGAAAAATCAATTAAAAATCAGTAAAAATCTGTAAAAAAAAATAATCTGAAATGTGATATAAAAAATAATAATAAAATTCAAATACCAGAATATATTTAATCAGCTAATTAAAATAATCACCTAAAAAAAATGGATAAAATTAATAAAAAGAGAAATTTGAAATCTGAAAGAATGTTAAATTATTAATCACATACCTAAAAACTTAATGTAAAATTACAAAAATACCCTTGTGAGTAATATTTGCACATATAACCCCGAAAACTTTAAAATTCATATCATAAGCGGAATCTCTTCCCATATAATCTGAAAATCTTTAAATATGAACCCTAAGATTTAAAAAACCGGTTTCAAGGGAAAATTACTAAAAAACCCTCATGCATTTAAAAACCAATTCTCTAACTCCCATAAAACTTGGAAACCTCTAAAACTCACTTCTATATGTTTATAAGCCGATATATTTCCATAGAACCCCCATAATTACATAAAAGCCCCTGAAAGTGGATAATTGCAAAAAAACCCCTGTGGGACTAAAAATTGGGAATTAACCCGTATAACCCGGAATCAATCCACCTAACCTGAAACCAATCCTAACAACCAGGAGTCAATCCCAAATCATATAAAAATCCCAAATCATATAAAAATTGTCCCCGAACCGGGGTGAGGTTAAGGATTCAACCTAAAATATACCTTCATCTGCATATGCATGCGCTTCCTATAGTAGTAGTTTTGCATGATTAAGGACATCATACGGACGGTTAATCAAGGGTTGCCGAGCAGTCGCTCAGCGTAATTAACACTGACCGAGGTCGGTGGAGAGAGGTCATATACTCGAATCTTCGCCTGATTCGAAGTCCCGGATTCCCCGAGGGCTAATACCAAGCTCTCATAATCCGATAAAAAAATATAAAACCGACCTATAATCCTCTAGATAAACAAAGAAAATGGATTTCCGAATAATCCGACATAGGAGAGATGTGTCTAGGTCAGGTCCCGACGAAGGTTAGAAAAATCCTCGCAAACACCTTTCTAAAAGGATAAATTTCAGAGTCACACTTTACAGATGGCATAAGATCTTATTTGATAGATTCACATCTGACAGGAAAATTAAGCATCCAAGTGAAACACATCACCATCACCACTGGCTCTGTTGCCACCATCACGTCTTAACAATTAAACCGTCAATCTCAGGTTGGCTTAGGCTCTAGAAGCAGTCCTTGAGGTGACAGTTTCCAACCAGCATGACACCAACCCTCCATTTATTGTTTCATAAACCAATTACATCGTGCACAGTGAGTGGACTACAATAGGTAAGGTGGCATGTTCCTGTCTAGGGCTAGTAGGTCAATAGTGATATGTACCATGAAGGAAAATGGCGAAGGACAAGTAGGCCACCAAATGAGGGAAAAAAAATAATATGAAGGACAAGAAGAAGGTAAAATTAAACAAATAACTAATGCAAACAATTATATAAGTATATAGAAATATAAGTACATGAAATATAATTAAAAAACAAAGAATTTACAAACAAAAATGGGAGAATATATTGACAGAAATGAAACAAGAAATGCAAAAAGAATCTGTGTCAAATAGTTTAGCACCTGCCCTCGCTTCTAATGTAATAACCTTTATCTTACTCATATTCCTATTATAGGGTTGTCCACATGCCAAGTAGGCACAAAGGCCCGACAGGCCCAAGTTTCTTGCAGCAACGGTCTAGGCAACAAAAATGGATCCGGAAGCAAAAACTAGCATTGCCAGGCTCAGTCCACCAAATTCACAAGCTGACCACAAACTTAGAAATGCCCAGCCCAGATACCAATTTTAGATGCAAGGCCTTCAGAGGTTTGCACCCAATGATGACAAGGCCGAGGCCCAACACCCCCCACCCACCCAGCCATACATGCGTGCGCCCACACACATGCATGCACCCACAGACACGCACTCACCCCCCAACCCTCCCGCCCATGCCCACCCAGTCCATTGGCACCCCCACATGTTAAGAGCCAAATCTTCTAACGTAGAGTGCGCTTTCAAGTCTGCTCCCACCATTTCCATCCAAGACTCAAATCTGTCTCCAAGCTCTTTTGTCATAAACATGCATTTTCTTACGGGGGTAGACACTTTCACCTACACTTGACATGATCAGATCACCTGACTTCATTTAGCGCAACACCAAAATTATTTTAAAATCTTTAACTCACCATTATTATCACCATCATCATCATCATTACCATTACCATACAATGGTCACTACTTCAAATCGTGTAACCTAATGTAACATAATCAAGCAGGCCTGACTTTTAGTCCTGATCAGATCAAATACAGTAGATCAGTCAATCCAGTAGGACAAAATTGCCATGTCAGAACAGCCAAAAATGTTACAAAAAGTAATAACAATGAAAATGCAATGTCAGGCTACAACCATTGGCCTACTATCTCATTGGTTGGGGTGCCAACAGGTCACTCCCTGGCAAGGAGGCTAAGAGCAGGATCCTTGATCAATTGTGTGGTCTGGATGCTCTTGAAGAAGCAGGGTTGCTAGATGAGGAAGACATATTGCTGAGGAACAGTGTGAAAGCTGAATATGAACAAATAATTATCAAAGAAGAGATCTTCTGAAAGCAGAGGTCTGGAGACAGGTGGCTTAAAGAAGGGGATAATACAACCTACTTTTAGAAGCTTACTTCAGGCAGGAGAAGGGTGAACTTTATTCGAGCCTTCAGGATGGTGAGAGCCTCATCACTCTCCCA
Organism: Zantedeschia hybrid cultivar; assembly: GCA_030544215.1. Classification (NCBI taxonomy): domain Eukaryota; kingdom Viridiplantae; phylum Streptophyta; class Magnoliopsida; order Alismatales; family Araceae; genus Zantedeschia; species Zantedeschia hybrid cultivar. The sequence goes on along the minus strand of JARZZO010000014.1, from coordinate 16,615,613 downwards.
AAGGCCATTAGGAGTCATGTGCAGAGCTTCTACTCTTCCGTCTTTTCTGAGGAGGACACCTGGAGGCCTACCATCTTTGAGAATCTACTTCCTCGGTTGGGGGAGGAGGATATGGTAGAGCTTTCTGCCCCTTTCTCTGAGGACAAGATTAGTAGAGTTGTCTTCTGCCTTGCCGGGGATAAGGCCCCTGGACCCGATGGTTTCCCCATGTTTTTCTTCCAGCATTGTTGGACGGTGGTGAAAGATATTTGCTGCAAGCTCTGGTGGAACTTTAGGAACGGAAATCTTATCTAGGTAGTATTAATAAGACTTTCATCATCCTCGTCCCTAAGAAGGTAGGAGCTAATTGCCTCTCAGATTATAGACCCATCAGTCTCCTAAATGGGGTGTACAAGATCCTCGTCAAGGTGTTGGCTTAGAGACTTGAGAGGGTGGTGGAGAGATTAGTCTCTTGGAACCAAGGTGCTTTCAACAAGGGGAGAAAGATTCATGAGACCTTGTTAGTGGCATATGAGAGCATTCATGCTACGAAAGTATAGAAAAGAAAGGGTGTTGTACTCAAGTTGGACTTTGAAAAGGCTTATGATAGAGTCAATTGGGGATGCCTTCTTCGGATCCTTCGGAAGATGGGCTTTGGTGAGGTGTGTGTATGTTGGATCAGGGCTATGTATATCATCTGCTACTTTTGCAGTCTTTGTGGATGGGGAACCTATCCAGTTCTTCCATAGTGGTAGCGTTCTCCAATAGCGAGATTCGCTCTCACCTCTTTTGTTTGTATTGGTGGCACATATACTTAGTAGAATGTGGGCAAGGGCTGAGTCTGCAGGGCCTATTTCTGGCTTCAGGTTGGCTACATTTGGTAGACAAATCACCCACTTGCAACATGTTGATGATACCGTCCTTTTCTTTTCAAAGGGTGAGGATTAGTTGTTCACTGCTAGGCTCATTTTGGAGTGGCTTGATGAGGTTTCATGTCTTCAACTAAATTTCCGTAAGAATCATATTATTGGAGTGAATATGGATCATAGACCCCTCCAAAGGGCTGGTCTTATCCTTGTTTGCCAGGTTGTGGAGTTCCCCATCAGTTGGCTCTGCCCCTCTCTCCCTCCAGGGGCTTTGAGGATCAGAGATTGGCACAGAGTGGTCCAAAAGTTTAATTCAAGGATGGCAGGTGGAAAAGGCAGACTCCTTTCTTATGGGGGCAGATTGATGCTACGTAATTCCAACTTGGACAGCCTTCCTATTTACTTCCTCCATATTCAAGGTTTCAAAACGGATCCTTAGGAAGCTGGACGCTATCAAGAGTTGTTCCTTATAGAAAGGAAATGATGCTGCAAAGAGAGGAGGGCATGACATATGCTGGGAGTCTGTAAGAGTAAGGAGAATGGGGGGCAAAAGCCCGGAGGAATTCAATCTAGAAATACTTAACAAATGGTTATGGAAAATTGGCACGTCTATCTCCGGGTTATGGGTAGACATCATCTGACAACTCTACTATCCTTCGGCTAGATCTTGGGATTTGTGGCCTACTTCTTTTTGTAACATGTCACATGTGTGGAAGGGCATCTTGTCTTCTTTTGACATCCTTCAGGCAGGTAGACAGATGATCCTTGGCAATGTCAGAGTTGTCTCTTTTGGTCTGACAAGTGATGTGACGGTGTAGCTCTTTGTGATAAATTCCCTAGACTGTTTGGTATTGCAGCCCATCCTATGGCATTGGCGATGGATGTTTTTGATAGTGGCGGGGTGTGTGGACCTACTTTTAGAAGAAAAATCATAGATGAAGAGATGGAGGAATGTGAGCAGCTCCTTCGACTATTAGGGCTTCTCTCTTACCACCCATCTAGATTGGTGGACTTGGGGACAAGGTTCGCCGACTTGTTGATTTGGATCGGATCAGATCTTCTAAGATACAGTACGATACCGATCCAACTCGCACGAGTCGCACAAGTCAAGTCGATGAGTTTTTGTTAAAAAAATTAATAAAAAATAATAAGTTTAAATTATATTTTAGAGAAAGATACTCTATTAATTCATATAAAAGTGTGATTTACTTATCAATCTAAAATAAGTCATTATGTATGTATGACTATATTGAGACGGTACGATCTAGTCCGACTCAGTCCGTGCCAGTAGATCGGGTCGGCCCATATACGAGTCGCCTCGGACGAGTCGGCCTGATCCGGTACGATACGGCAAACCTTGCTTGGGGATGTGATTCAAATGGGAACTTCTCCCTTCGGTCTACTTATTTGGTTATTGTTGATGGAGGTTTGAGACTCTCTCATGCGCCAGGTGTGGAAGCCCATGACTTTCCTAAAGGTGAAGGTCCTCGTATGGAAAGCGAGTCACAGGTGGATTCCCACTCGTGATAGGTTGGCACACTTTATGCATAATATGTCTACCACGTGTCCTCTATCTAGATGAGGAGGAATGTATTGATCACCTCTTTGCGAGTTGCTATTTCTCCTTAAAGGTATGGCAGATGGTCTTTCACAAGGCAGTTATGACGGCTCCACAGTTTTCTTCAGTGGGAGACATTCTTCTCTCTTGGATCTCATCGTGTTTCCCAAGAGAGGATCAACAGACTTTGGTGGCTGATCCTTCATGCTATAATATAGGCCATATGGGGCAAAAAGAATAGGAGAATCTTCAAAAATGAAGTTCTTGTACCTGAGAGGATGGCATCTTTCATTTGTAATCGAGTGAGGGATTGGACGGGGGCTTTCTATAAAGGGGGCACTTCTGATTCCCTTGGGAGGTGGGTAAGGATTGGGTGATATTACACCGTCTTGGTGTTTTTTGTGCACGGGGTTTTGTAAGTACATTGCAAGTATACTTGTACATCCCCCTTTTTTTACTATTAATACAATTTTGGTACCATCCACTTTCAAAAAAATAACAATGAAAGAAAATTAGTAAATAGCTCACATAAATCCATTGTTCCCATGTTTGTTTCTTAAATGTCAAGATCCTCTCTACACATGGATGGCAGTACCGGCCGATACCGGTACGTACCGGCCGGTACGTACCGGTATCGGCCGGCACCGGTACCGTGGGTACCAACCGGTACCGGGCCGGTACCGGCCGGTACCAAACTAGTTTTGGGCCGGTACCGGACTGGTACGTACCGGTACCGGTACCCACCGATACCGGTACCGGTACCGGTACTGCCATCCTTGTCTCTACATGCTGAAGCTACGGTTCCACCAAGCTTGAAGCACGATGTTGGTAACATGCAGAAATTCAACCTCTTGCCTTTAGAATGAAATATATGGTAACATGTCTTTTAGCAATGAGAGTATCCATGTATGACAACATTTTAATCATGAAGCTAGACATGAAATTGACGTTGCTGGTCCCAAAGACTGCAACATTGACCTGACTTTTGGCCAGATCTAGTCCTAACAAACTGGTTGATTGCAATCTGAATTTACCGTTTTTTAGCTAGAACATTTGGGTCCCCCTTTTCTGTTGGAAGTAGGGCTGTAAAAGTTATGTCAGTTTACTGATTTCCAACCCTTTTCCAATATTTTGGAAATGGCATCCAATAATTTTACATTTTTTTCTATTTCTGACACACACAAAAAGAAAAAAAAAAACATCATTATCATCATCATCAAAGCCGTAACCCATCTATTTGGAATCAGCTACATGAGTCTTGTCTCCCTATCTTAATCTATCAAATGTCAAACTTGAGGTAACACAGCAATGTCATGTCTTTTCTAACTACATCTAACCACCTCATCTTAGATCTTCTTCGATGTCTTCTACCCTCCTCCACTCTAATTCTATCACACCTCTTAACTAGTGCTAAACTTGAGCGACGATGTACATGGCCAAACCACCACAACATATTCTCCCTAAGCTTAACGTCAATAGGAGCTACACCTAAATCCTTACGTATATATTCATTCCTAATTCTATCTTTTCTAATCTTACCATACATCCACCTTAACAGCCTCATCTCAGCAACACATTTTTGTGCAAATGATCTTTTCTCGCAGCCCAACACTCAAAACCATATAACATAGCAGGTCTCACAATTGTCCTATAAAATTTACCTTTAAGTTTTAAAGAGACCCGCCGATCACAAACGACTCCAGATGTACTTCTCCACTTCAACCAAACTGCCTTAACTCTATGAGTGACATCTTCTTGGATCTCTCCATTATCTTGAATAATAGATCTTAAATATCAAAAGTTGCTACTTTTAGGAATAATTTGACCTTCAATAGTGACTGAATATACTTGATTAACATTTCTATTACTGAAATTACATTTCATGTATTATGTCTTAGTTCGACTAATCATAAAGCCTTTGGATTCCAAAGCAGACTTCCATTCTTCTAATTTATCATTCAAATTCTTAATATCATCATCAATCAAAACAATATCATCGATAAATAACATACACCAAGGCATGCCATCATGTAAGTCTGGTAACTTCATACATATCTAAAGTAAAGAGATAAGAACTTAAAGTTGACCCTTGATGTAGTCCAATAGTAACAGAGAACTCAGACGTCTCTTCGACAATAGACTTTACGCTAATAAAAGCCCTCTCATACATATCTCTAATCACATGGATATAACATTTCGATACTATCTTCTTCTCTAAAGTCTACTAAATTAGCTCTCTAGTTATACGATCATAAGCTTTCTCTAAATCAATGAAAACCATGTATAAATCTTTCCTCATCTCTCAATATTTCTCCATCAATTGTCTCAACATGAAAATAGTTTTTGCAGTAAATCTACTGGATATGAACCCAAATTGATTTTCTGAAACACTAGTAACACGTATGAGATGCTTCTCTACTACTCTCTCCCAAAATTTCATAGTGTGGCTCATGAATTTAGTTCCACGATAATTATTACAATTTTGAATATCTCATTTATTTTTAATGAAGGAAACCACAATATTTTTTTCCAATCATCTGACATTCTCTTTTCTTTTAAAACCTTATTAAAAAGTCAAGTTAGCCACTTAATATATATATATATATATTACCTATATTTTTCGAAACTTCGATAGATATCTCATCTGGTCCAAAGGCCTTACCCACTCTTATCATTTTAATAGCATCTTCAACTTCTGAAAATCTAATATGTCGAATGTAATGATAATTAATTTGTCTGCTGGAGTCATTAGTTTCTTCACAAGGGTAGCTTCTGAATTGATCCTCATTTAACAATTTCTCAAAATAAACTTTCTATCTTTTCTTAATCTCACAATCATTTACTAGAACCCTACCATCACCGCTCTTAATACATCTAATATGATTAAAATATTTACTCCTTTTGTCTCTTAATTTTACAAGTCTAAATATATCTTTTTCACTTTCTCGAGTTTCCAACTTATGATATAGTTCCTCAAAAACCTTAAACTCAACCTAAGTATGAGCCTCTTGTGCTTAGCCGGTCCCAAACCCGGATAAAGGAGGAAGGTTGCGGTAGGTTGCCAGCATAAAAATCTTGTCATATCTCATGATATGGATTCAATCAAAATTAACGTTGGGACGTCCTCTACTTACAACACACTGCACCGAGTCCAGGTGTAGTGAGAAATAGGCAAAGTTTGAGGGCATTCCCCGCAAGCGACACACCACGTCGGCGTCCGGATGTGATGTTAAATGAGCAAGGGTTCCTACATCATAGACAAGTATGGGTAAAGAAACTAATCCATGGAACCGAACAGAGAATAGGACACAGGACAAGCTTACAGAATAATAGATGTTACTATAGAAAGAATTCTAAGAAAGTGCATATTGAGAAGAGGTCAGAGTAGATTCTTGAAATATAGGGTCTCTTACAAGAAAGTTGATGAAATTTGTTGACACTATGGAGAGAAGAAAAGTCAATATTAACTTGCATTCAATAGACTAAATGGGTAGGAGAGAAAAGTAAAGAAGTGGGAAGTACAAACTACAAATTGTGGTATACAGGAAAGGAGAGAAATAAGAATAGGTTTGTATTATTATTGATAAGACTTTGAAGAATGCAGTCGTAACGGTGAGGAGAGTATGAGATAGGATTATCCTAGTGCAATTAATTATAGAGGGAGATGCGATTAATATAGTTAGTGCATATGCTCCACAAGTTGGATTAAATAGTAAGAGTAAACAGAGATTTTGAGAAGATATGAATGACCTTATACAGAACATACCAAATGAAGATAATATCTTTATTGGTGGAGACCTCAATGGGCATGTAGGAAGTGAACGTCATGATAATCAGAAGGTTCATGGAGATTTTGATTTTGAGACTAGAAATGAGGAGGGAAAAAACATATTCGATTTTGCTATGGCCTACGACCTTATACTGGCAAATACTCACTTTATAAAAAAGAAATCTCATTTAGCGACCTTTAAAAGTAGACAAAATAGACGCCAAATTGACTTCCTTCTCACAAGAAAAATAAATCGCACTTTATACAAGGATTGCAAAGTTATCCCCGAAGAGGCCTTAACTAGTCAACACAAGTTAGTAGTCATAAATAGTAAGATCAAGAGGTGGTCGTATATGTTTAGAAGGAAGAGTGTTGCTAGAACAAGGTGGTGAGAATTAAAAAAGATGAAGCAAGTGATGTTTAAGAATGAAATTCTCAATATAGGTGATTGAAAGAGGGATTTAGAGACCAATACTATGTGGATAGATATGACCTCAAAGATTAGAGAAATAGTTGAAAAAGTGTTCGGAGAGTCTAAAAGATATGGCCCACCTGTGAAGGAGAGGTGATGGTGGAATGAGAAGGTACAAAAGGCAGTAAAGAGTAAAAGAGAATGGTATAAAAGATTGTCAAAGTGTGATAATAATGAGGCTTATGAACATTACAAGATAGCAAAAAAGGATGTTAGTCGGACAAGAGCTCAAGTCTTTGAAAAGATGTATGAGAAACTTGAAATCAAGGAAAGGAAAAAAGATATTTATAGATTGACAAGGATAAGAAAGAAAAGATGTCAGAATCTTAACCAAGTTAGGTGCATCAAGGATAGTGAAGGAAAGATTTTAGTGAAAGATGAGGACATCAGAGAAAGGTGGAGAAGCTATTTCGACAATCTTTTTAATGACAATCATAGTGGAAACATAGTGGGCATAGAATGTACAACATAGCGTAATGTAAACTATACTATGAGGATTAGATTTTCGGAAGTCAAGGAAGCATTGAAGAAGATAAAAGTAGGTAAAGCTTACGGCCCTGATGAAATTTCTATTGAAATGTGAAAATATTTAGAAGATGTAGGAGTGGAATGGTTGACCCGACTATTTAACAAGATCCTAAACTCTAAGAAAATGCCAGATGAACGGAGGAAGAGCACTCTTGTACCTATTTTTAAAAACAAATGAGACATCTATAACTACTCAAATTATAGAGGAATTAAGCTCATGAGGCATACTATGAAGCTGTGGGAAAGAGTTGCAGGACATCATTTACGTTGTGACACAACTATTTCCGTCAACCAATTCGACTTTATGCCGGGTCGATCAACTATGAAAGTTATCTTTCTCATTAGGAGCTTGATAGAGAAATACAGAGATATGAAGAAAGGTCTGCATATGGTATTCATCGATTTAGAGAAAGCCTATGATAAAGTTCTAAGAGATGTCTTGTCGTCGATGTTGGAATGCAAGAGGATATCTATTAGGTACATACAAGTATTAAAAGCCATGTATGAATGAGCAACTATTAATGTCCGCACGATTGAAGGGAAAACAAGAGATTTTCCCATTTCCGTTGGAGTGCATCAAAGATCAGCAGTAAGTCCTTACCTTTTCGAATTAGTTATGGATGGTTTAACAAAGGATATACAAGAGAACATTCCATGGTATATGATGTTTACAGATGTTGATAGATGAGACGCAAGAGGAAGTTAATAGAAAACTAGAGTTTTAGATGAGCACCTTAAAGTCTAAGGGTTTTATGTTAAGTAGAACTAAAACATAATACATGCATTGTAAGTTTAGTGAAGGTCGGATGGACGAAAAAGAGAGAGTTAACTTGGATGGGATGGCAATACCCTAAAGCACCCATTTCAAATATCTTGGTTCGATCCTCTAAGAAGACAGCGGGTGAGATGAAGATGTTAGCCATAGGATTAAAGCAGGATGGGTGAAGTGGAGACTTGCCACGGAAATCTTGTGTGACCGCAAAATCCTAACAAACTGAAAGAAAATTTCTACCATACAGCGATAAGACCTGTAATATTGTATAGTAGCGAGTGTCAAGCGATGAAGGGACAACATGTCTCCAAGATGAGTGTTGTCAAGATGAGAATGTTAAGATAAATGTGCGGACATACTAGGCTAGATGAAATTCGTAATGAGTATATTAGAAAAAATGTGGGATTGGTACCAATCGAAGACAAATTGAGAGAAGGATAAGATGGTTTAGACATGTTAGGCGTAGACCTAGGGAGGCTCCAGTTAGAAAAGCAGAGTATATTAGGAGAGAGGGGGGGGGAGAAGAAAAGAAGGGGTAGACTTAAATTAACTTGGAAGATGTACAATATGACTTTGAGGCTTTAAACCTTTCAGAAGAAGTAGCCCAAAATCGTTTAGAGTGGAAACAGAGAATACATATAGCCGACCCTAATTATTTGGGCTTAACGCTTGGTTGAGTTAAGTTGAGTTGAGTTGCCATGCTTTAAAGCATTCTCGCTTATTGTTAATGTATTTTTGAATTTCAATATTCTACCACCATGTCTCTTTTCTAAGAACCATTTTACCTTTAGATTCACCTAAGATTGCTATAGCTATTCTTTTTATACAATTAGCCATTCTATTCCATATTATGTTAATTTCTCCCTCAAAATCCCATATATTTTCTTTTAATAGGTACCTTTTAAAAGCATCTAGATTCTCTCTTTTTTAAGTTCCACCATTTAATTTTAGAGCAATTATTCACTACATCCTTTCTCTTCCACTTTTGAATATAAACATCCATCACTAAATCCTATTTAAGGGGCTAGACTCTCCCAAGGTATGACTTTACAATCTTTACATAATGATCGATCAACTTTTTAAATAAGAAAATAATCGATTTGACTATTATGCATTCCACTTTTATAAGTTATTAAATATTCATCTCTCTTTTTGAAATAAGTATTTGCAATTATTAGATCATATGCAATAGCGAAGTCAAGAATGACATCACACATGCCATTTCTATCACCAAAACCAAAGCTTCCCTGAACCCTCTCGTAACCACTAGCTGCAGAAATGAAACACTCATTTTCCACATCTACTTTTCGATATATATTCTGATTGTATTTATATTAATTTTTAATGAACACAAATTTTTTAAATTTAAGATCCCTTGAAAAGGGGCCGGCCCGCAACGCTCGAACACTTATGCTCAAGCGATGAGGTCGCTGCCACTAGTGTTGAGTGAAGACAGAGCAACACTGGCAGTTATTTTACAGAGAGATGGGAACTCCTCCCTCTGACAGAAGGACAGAGCTTCTCCACATGTGCAGCAAGACAAACCTAGAGGAGAGGCTCCATCCTGCTTAGTCCCAAAAGGGAAGCCAACCCGCTGACCACTCATCCCCCAAGATGGTAGTGGTTGCCTTAATGGCTGGCTCCAATAATCAGCCCATAGAATCACAAGGACTGACCAGTCACGGGCCCATCTTTTGGAATAAATACAAAATTCAATATGTTTTCAAGGAATCAAACTATCTGGTCCCACATCTGTTTCTGATTTCATATTCAGATGTGTGTTTCCGTTCCTGCTTCTGCCTCCAATAGAAAATGTCAGTAATAGAAAATGGAAACACCATTTCCAACCTGTTCACAGCTGTGTTAGAAGTGAAATAAGAAAGCCAAATCATGGCCTGCTAAGAAGCAGGGAAGAATAAGATGGAGAGAAATGAGCCTTCCCCAAAATTCCTATTTTTCTTGCAATTTTTCCTAATTTTTACCTTCCTACTTTGCCACTTTTACATTTCTTTTGATCAACTGATTTAGAATAAACCATCCTTACCCCAAAGTCCTGAGTATGATCAAGTGGTTTTTCAAAACATGGAACAGTTTATTGTCTCCAGAATAAGGAGCATAACTATTTTGCCACCATGCTCATGAATAACCTTCTGCTAACATCGGGGAATTGATTTTCATGTAAGTGTAAGATGATTGCATTTCCATTCATGAAAAAGTAAAAAGTCAACCAATAATTTATTATATAAGAGGCTTCACAAGTCCCAAGTTTCTAACACTGTCAAAGACACCTTGTCCTATGTTAAACCTGATCAGATATGTGTAACCATGTAACTATGACAAATACCATATAAAGCATAAATTTCTAAACCCCACGGCTGACACTCCTGATAATGAATGGGAGCAACAAAAGGCCATGGCAAGCTTTAGGCTCTTGCACATGGAATAATTAAACATGTTTGTTCCCAATACCTTCAAGATGCTGGTAGAAGGTTATTACGTACAAAAGTTTGCTCCTTGAAGAGAGAAACTTCATTTTTCATGTACATATTTGCTTGGAATATTTCCGTATAAGGATCAAGACATAAATGGTAATTAGAAAAACAGTGAGAGAGAAACAAGCACCATCAATAGACAGGTTGAAGCAACCCAGGCGATCCCCAGCAAGTGAATCAGCACCGCATTGGAGAACTATAGCACCTGGTAAATATGTTTCGACAACTTTGGCAATAATCTGCCAATAAAAAATAGTCTTAGGATGTGCTCAACATGAACAGTAATTATGAACAACATGAATAGTCTTCTTGTGGGATTTATGATGTTGCATGAGAAGGCTGTCCATTTGAACTTACCGTTTTGAACAGGCGAGTGAAACTGTTATCATCTATTCCATCCTTGAGTGGAACATTTATGGCATAATATTTTCCCTCTCTTTCTCCTATTTCCTATAAAACATGTGAAAACAAATTGTTGAACCCGTCGGCACTTTTGTTATCGAACGGAACTTCTATTTTGCGATAAATGCACAGGTATTAGAATGCGCCAGATGCACGTACTGAGAAAGGCATCAAGGACATGACTAAAGAAATAGAATTCACAACCTCCACCCCTCTCCAATGTCTCCTAGAATTCAAATCCATAAATGAATGCAAGGTAACAAATGATAACTCAATAAATAGGATTTTAACATCTTTACAGTCTAGAAGAATTCAGCTCGTCAACCGCATTAAAATCCTCCTCTATCTCAAAAATGATATTAAACTAAAGAAAACAGCAGAAATTAGTTACCTTAACATCCCCTGTTCCAGGAAAGAACATATCGCCATATTTGTGAAAACTAACAGTCATCACCCTGTAAAATAAAGTAGAGGTTCTGCGACTGAATATCTGAATGCTAGAGCTATAAGCACAACTGTGCTATCCAGGGAATATTCTGAAGTGACCTTTTGCCCAGGAAATGTGCTGGACTATTAAAATAGAAGTATAAAAGAAGAAAAGTTTATCCTGCTTCGAACAAATCAATGCTATCTTGTGCATTTTACTACATGAAACATCTGGAAACATAATGGTAATTACTTTACCTGTCCGTGAAATAAAAGGCTTCTTCAACTCCATCTCCATGATGCACATCGATATCAATATATAGAACTCGGGCATGATACTTGAGAAGCTCCAGAATCCCCAAAACCAAATCATTGATGTAACAAAAGCCAGATGCCTCACACTTTTTTGCGTGATGTAAGCCACCAGCCCAATTTATGGCAATGTCACACAATTGATTGTTCAACCTCCGTGCAGCATCTAAAAGAGTAGCTCCATAATTAAACTAGAATCCTACATGGCAAATGATTTTCTGCGATGAAAGTTGTAATTACCTAGTGTGCCACCGGCGTAAATTTGACAGAACTCAAACAGATTCTCAAATATGGGGCAGTCTTCTCCAAGATTATCTGCAGAATTAGATATTCAGCAGCAAAAATTGGAAGACAAAACAGCAATAAACAGATGGAATCAGGATGCATTTCATGAATTTTGGACAGTTCTTTACATGCGGCGTGACCTTAGAGCTAAGTAGATATCTTTTTTTCGGAGCAGACATTGGTATAACAATATCTAGAAATAGGATATAATTGAATTTAGGGGCAGAAAGCAAATCATTGGTAGCTTAACTCACGAAGTCATTTGAGAATCATGTAGTAATTGGCGTTCAAACACGACAAAAGGTTTTGCATAGAGAAGAAAAATGGCTATGGTTTTCACTCATACATCTTGCTAATTCATTTGCAAACAGATGCTGCTTGTCAGGAGTAATCCGGTGCAAAAATTCCACGTAATCTGCTGAGTGAAATTGGGCAAGCTCCACAGGATATGCCTTGTGTGGTCGCTACATTTGTGGAAGAAAGATTAGCAATGTGACTTGAATATCAATGCAAAGAAATAGATGAGTCACATTACTGAAAAACAAACCACTTTATATGACTAACATATATCTCCATCTTCTTGTGGAGTCCATATGAGAGAACAAGGTGGTGTGTCATACAGAGGCGATGTGGCTTCATTGGATGATTTGGACCAAAGTATACATTACCTACATCTCCGGAAACAGCAACAAAAACAATGGGATAATAATCTTAATTGAATTATTCATTATGTTGTTTTTGTTAATAATGAGCATGCTCGGTGCATATCTTACAAGGTTGGTAATAATACAAGTATAAGTAATGATGCAAGTATTATTTGTTGTTCGTATTGAGTTTTGCTACCATATAGTCTGTATGACACGTGAAACACTAAGTTCATTTTTGTCTAGTCGTCAGTATGAAGATCTTGTGTGACTCATGTAATCATTATGAACTAACCCAACTTTTAGAGAAAGAAACTCTCTCTTCAGAGCTTCCCAACCTTTTACATGAGCATCTCTCTCAAAGCAAGAAAAAAGATATACTCTTTTCCTTCTTTCAAGTCCACACATTAAACACACCCTCAAAAAAAAAGTCAACACACTAAATAGCCACATATATGCTTTCTGAAACGGGAGAATTTCTTTGGTTTCTTCCTTCTTTTCTATTCCCTATCTGATGTTAGTTCCAATCATGTTTGGCTCTAATGTCAACTGGTGCAACCTCAGAGATAAAAATAGCTGGCATGAATGTACCTTGGGAATAGGATGTCTGACAAGCCGCATTTTTTAACTGCACGGGATAGAATGTGTTTTGAAGGCAATAGTTCCACATGCATCTTCTACCCCACAAGATACCTATTATTTTATTTTGGATTGTTTTTTTGCATCAGAAATCTATTTTATTCCCCAAATCTTTTCTGACACATTCATCTATAATACTGAATTCCTGGCCTTGACGAATACCCCAACACTTCCTCGGCCTTTCATTTTTGAACCTGAAGGTAGACATCACATCTAAATTTTGAAGTCTCCACCACTGTTGCCAAGGCGCAGCCTAGGCGTCACCTGGGCACCAAGGCGGAATTCCCTCCGCTAGGTGCTGGGCCGCATTTCCACAGGCCCAAAGGCACCCGCGTTAGACCTGCTGATCCATTTTGAGGCTCTCATTCTTTGGATATTTCATCCAATTAGCAGTATTTTATTATGAAACTTCGTTTTTGGTTGGTGATAATGTTTTTTATTATTGGTTTTACATTATTACGTCATATATATTGTTGTTGTGAGCATTATATTGCAGATTTTGAGAGAATAAGTTGACAAACATCTGAATTAGTATTTTTTATTATGAAATATCACTTTTTAACTATTTTTAGGCACATATTTAATTTGGACACTTCAATCCAGTAGATTACCCGTTAGTTTTCTTATTAATGTCATATTAGTGCTATTTCTTTATATTTTTATATTAATGTCGTATTAGTTTAATATTAAATATATTATATCAACTGGGCGACTGAGAGACGCCTAGGCGGTCGCCTCGCCTTACTGCCTTGACAACTATGGTCTCCACATCTTGTGATACCGTACCCTAGGTTCCACCAGTTGCCATTAGTCATGCAAGAACCGCTAGAAAATCTGAACACTGGGCTACAAATTCCACCTGCTGTTGCTGTTACGTGTAAATGTGCGTCGAGACATGAAATTGCTGAAATTATGATGACTAACAATTTCATTCGGGAGCTACACTGCAAAGTTGCAGCGGCTCGCCGGGTTATCTAAAAGCCAACCCATGTGAATCAGAGGAAACCCCTGGGGAAAAGAGGCCTTGTGCGCCCAGAGACGATGCCTCCATATCAGGGAAAGAAAGGGCACCCGAAACTTGGGGTGTGTGTTCCGTGTGCGCGCGGAGAGAGAGAGAGAGAGAGAGAGCGCACCGTCGTAGAAGTAGGCGATCCTGTCCTTGGACGCCATTCCAAGGAGAGAACCCTTTCAGGCGATCCCCCTCATGTGAAGAGGGCGCCGGAGGGGCGCGTAGGTGCGGGCTTCCGAACCGGCTTCGGAGTCCCGACTCCCCGACCGAGTGAGCGGAAGCGAGGGAGATGAACAGAAGCGGAAGGTCTTTTCTACCGTACGGTTGGAGGGGTAACAGCACTCGCTGATATGGCAAATTTCTTGAGTTCGAGTTAGAAAGAATTTTATGAGTTTTACGAACCAGTACAGTTGTTAGATCAATTAGTTGAGTGGATCTTTATAATATAATATTATAAACGATTAATTATTATAACATAATAATATAATGCTTATATAATAAATTATTGACTTTTTTAACTTTTAGTCTTTCTAAAATTTCATATTTAACTTTTAATCCCTATAACTTAGATAATTTCTTTTGAGTTGTTGCTTTATAGAAAAAAGTTCTTCTAGTCAAAAGACATTTGCCAAGTGAGAATATTCTCCAGAGTATTCTTCTAACCACCGTCAAATATGACGAAATAGTTAAAATGACATTTTTGTCTTTTATTGTCAAGATATAGTCATTAAAAATTATTTTAGATTGTGATCCCTAAAAAAATTTAAAATTAAAAGTAAGTCCGCTACGGTTAAAAAACAGTCATTACAGTTGCTACAATAGCTGTCACAATCTGAATTAATTAAATTTCTTTCTCCAATCCATATACGAGAGGTCGGAGTCGAGGTAGTCATGAAGGCCGAAGACGTAGTCGGATTGTTATTTAGATGCGATGCCATAACAATCTTATGGATGTTTTTTTTGTTATTCGATTGATTGATAGACTTCTTTGTTTTAATTTCTTGGTATGTTGGTGGATAAGTTTTACATTGCTTGACAGACATGCATACTGAGTTCAGAGTTTATGGGATTTTGATTGATGCATTGTGTATCACATTTTTTTTATACTAACCAGCCTATGGAAGCTGGATGGACATATTTGTAAAAGTTGTTTGGTTGTATCTTCACATTGACTGGTTTTAGTTATGAATTTTTTGTTATAAGCAAGTTAACATTTACTGATGTTAAAATACTATCAAAATGTTGTCAAATTTTTGACAAAATTAAGTCTATGGCATAATTTGATCAACATCTTAAATTCAGTGATTTTGAAATTTGACATATACTTAAAACATCAATTTCAAAATCATCGGTTTTAAAACTAATGAAATTTTCGTTGAGAAAAAATTTATAATCAAAAGAAATATATGAATCCATAATAAATTGTTACATTTTAAGAACAAGCGATAATTAGGAGAGATAAATTCTAAAGAAAAGAGTAGAGAGTTGAGAGAGATTAGAAAGTACATATTGTGGCAGCTACTGTAGCAGCTGCAATGGTTGTTTTTTAGTTGTAGCGGACCTATTCATAATTTTGAACTTTTGTATGAATCAAAATCTAAAATAACTATTAATGACTATATATTGACAACAAAGGACAAAAATATAATTTTAACTATTCTGTCACATTTGATGGTGGTTAGAAAAATATTTTGGAGAATATTCTCACTTGGCAAATGTCTCTTGACTGAAAGGGACTTTTTTCTACAAAGCAACAACTTTTGTGGATGCAAAAGAAATTATCTACGTTATAGGGATTAAAAGTTAAATATGAAATTTTAGAGGGACTAAAAACTAAAAAACCCTAAATTATTATAATATAACACTTAGTTGTAAGATAACACTTAGTAATCATATAATAATATAATAAGTAAATACTTAACTTAAATATTAATGTAATCTTTAATATGCACATCTATATTAATTTAATATTAAGTTGACCTTAACTTGACCCCTTAACCCACTTTTGACTAATGCCAACTCCTCTCAATTTGGGAGTTAACCTGAGATAACCCAGTTTATTAAAAAAAAGAGAGTAGATGCATAATTGCATATCAAAGCAAAATGGGTCTTAATCTAGGATAACCTACTCCTTATGATTAACCTCTTTTTATCCTATCGCTCCATCAAAGAGGGCATGAAGTCATTAAATTTGTAACTTAAGTTATACATGTTGCACCCTTTTGCAGTACAACACTACATGGCAGGTGGCCGACCATTCCATTGTTTATTTTTTTCATTTTTTTAACTCAAGGGGTAGGGCAATTAAGGGAGTCATTCATCTCACCAATCTTTGATCAAATTAAACGGTATGGGTGGCTCTCTTAGGATTGTCTTTACTTCTTAAATTTTTAAAAAGAAAAACACTTGTTACTGTAACCATCTGATCGTACTCACTTGTTGTACAATAGCATTGCAGTGCAAGTGCTGCAACAAATATATTCTTAATTTTTTATTTACAATAAATTTTTTTAGCAAAGAAAAACTTTCAAGAATTTCAAGAAGTTGTTTTAGAGAGAATGGAAATATCTTCAATCTTCTTTCATATTTAGAAGCCTTCATATGAAAAAAAAAAAACTCTTGATGATTATAATTGAATGACATTATCATTAAGAAATAAAGAATGAAGAGGTTTTTATTTTATCTCTGTTAAAATAGTCTCACATCGAAAAAAAGACAATAAAATAATATTTAATATAGATGATGTCTACTCCACTCATCATCTTAAGGTTTTGAGTTAGATGACCTAATAACTTCAATATAATAGTAGAGCCTATAGTTGTGAACTGCGCCGAATATCTTGTATTTGTGGTTCACATGACATAACTTAAAAATGACTTACACATGAGGGAGTGTGTTAAAATAGACCTACATTAAAAAAAGTACAAAAGAAATAATACTTAATATAGATGGTGTCTATTCCACTCATTGTCTTAAGATTTTGAATTAAATGATCTAATAACTTCAATGATTTTGCAAGACTAAGAATAAAAGTAAACATCTAAAAAATAGATGTCATAGATATCCAAGAAGGACTAAGTTCTCTTAGACCCGAAAAATTAATGTCCTTATAAGTTTTAGGAGACAAAACCATTATCGTGCAAAGCCCACGCATGCAAATAATCGTAATGACAAACTTGTCCTTTAAAGTGCGACAAATATTATGAAATCGTATCATTTTCAAAGTCCAGGTGATCATCTCATTTTTCACAAATAATGAAGTAAGATAACTTTGGATAAAATTTTAATTACATTATTTAAAAAATTATCACATTTAAAACATAATATAAAAAATAAATCACTTCAATCCTTGCATTTATTTCTCATCTCTTGTAATCTCAAATTCCTCGATGAAATGTCTAAAAGCAGAGAAGAATTTATTCAGGTTTTTGAAAAGGTTATCCGAAATAGAAAATTTGTCAAATAAATATGAAAAAAAAACTAGAAAGTGAAATGAACAGTAAAATCAGGAGGGTTATCACATTTAAAACATAATCTCCAGAATTAATTAGTTCAATCTTTACATGCATTTTGTTATCTCTCGTAATCTCAAGATCCTCGATGAATTCTCTAAAAAACAGAGAACAATTTCTACGTCTTTGAAACAGGTTATCTGAAAAAGAAAAAAATTCAAATAAACATGGAAAATACTAAAAAGGAAAATAAACAATACAATCAGGAGAGTTTAAATACCTCGGTCAGTAGTAGCTTGCAGGAAGTGAAATACTTGACGACAATGCTCAGCTTATCGTCATTTTGATCTCTTCCCGCGGACGGGCCAGCGATTCGGCAGGCCACGTCTGGTCGACTCGGACGAGTCGTCGTGAATTGTGAACGGGTGAACCCTAGTGCCGTTACCCCCTTCCTCGCAGGGGGGGAGAGAGAAAGAGAGAGAGAGAGAGAGAGCTGGTTCTTTTCCGGCCATGGCGTCCGGCGCCGAGGAAGACATCGTGGTCCTGGTGCTCACCGCCCCGTCGGATGCTGCGGCGGAGAGCTGTGCGCACGGGGAGGAAGAGGAGCAAGATCTGAAGGAGATCACCATCTCGACCTCCGAAATTGGCAGCTGGGATGTTCCTCGGATCCTCCGTTCCCCCGTGGTCAGAGTGCGCGCGAGCCGGAGCAGGCTTGTTCAGGAGTCTTCCTACTTCCGCAGCCTCCTCGGTGGGAGCTTCAGGTAGGGTTCAGTGTAAAAAGTAATATGGTACCTGGCTGTTATTGAGAACTCGTCTGTCTGATTTTTGGATTTTGGTAAGATATCGTTGGCATCATCACTTCGTAGTCGGTACTTTTGAATCTTTGGTTGTGGAATGGATAAGATCGTGACCATCTGTTTCTCGCTCCAGTGAATCAGGTTTCAGCCATGTTCCCATCCAATGCAACCTCAGAGCGGTCGTCAGTGTTCTGCAATGCATTTGCGGCTGCCCCGTGGATGTTGAACCTGAAAATTTTATCTTTCTTCTCGAGGCAAGGGATGCGTTTTTGAAATTTCTTGCTGCTTTCCTGAAATGCATTAAGATGCTACTGTATGAGAGTTCTTGACGTCTTGCATTGGAGTTT
Source organism: Zantedeschia hybrid cultivar (assembly GCA_030544215.1). Lineage (NCBI taxonomy): Eukaryota > Viridiplantae > Streptophyta > Magnoliopsida > Alismatales > Araceae > Zantedeschia > Zantedeschia hybrid cultivar. The sequence continues at coordinate 16,596,864 of JARZZO010000014.1, read as the reverse complement.
CAACAATCCAACGAAATAAGCAGTGTCTTCCATCCAAAATCCGTTGTCAGTCTGCATACTTACCCATAAATAAGGCTGGCGATGAGCCGAGCTGCTCACTCTCGCTCAAGAAAAGCGCAGCTCGTTTAATCAAACAGGTCAAGCCCAAGCCTGTAGCCAAGCTCGTTTGATTAAATGAGTCGGGCCCGAGTTTCATTAAGGTTGGGTCAGTCGCTTGCGAGCTAGCTCAAATTCAAAATAAGTACAAATACTCCCTAGAAGTGTGCACTTGCATATACTGTCATGTAAGTTTAAACACTACCACACTCAGCAACACTGCAGAACCTCACAAGTTACCTGTCAAGAAACTGCCATGGAATGCGATGAGGAAAATAGCTTTAAGAATTCCGACGTGGGACTAAAGTCCTGTCCACAAAGTGCCCACATGCGGAGCACATGTCCCGCACAGGCAGGCGGTTCATGCATGGCACACACTGCCCACACACTCAAGGGCCCAGGCACATGCCCTGGGTCGGGACATTTTAGTCCCACACCAGGTATTCTGAAAAGTGGGGTGTTTTTAGTCCGTATAGATTTTCAATGTGCACACCAACCAATGTCCAATGATCTGGCTTGATTCGTGTACGAGTTGGCTTAATGAAGTGATTCAAGCCAGATCTGGAATTTTTGTACTGAGCCAAGCTCGAGCCCATAAAATGAGCTCGAAATAGGTTCAGGCTCGAGCTTGAGCTTGAGCTTGAAATTTTTGGGCTGAGCCAAGCTCAGGCATGTGAAAGCTTAGTTTGTCTTATTGCCACCCATATGCACAATCATGCTGTGCTTTCCCACCCCTTTATCTAGTGTATGCAATTTTCTCTGTCACGTTGCCAAAGTCAGAATTATCGTCCAAACAAAGTACCTACATATTTGCTGATGTGCACACTGGGATGTATTGCTGTGTTCTTTTTTGAAGGTGGATAGTACCACAATTATATTAATAAGAAAAAGTGATGAACAAATGTACCAATCAGCTAACAAAATGGCCAAAAGGCAAACCAAAAAGGACCACTTTTACAGTAAAGCTTAATGTATTGCTATGTTCTTAATATGTTATGTGACCATGCACTTGAGATAGCTTCCTGTTCTACACCACTTTTACAGGAAAACATTAGCCATCTAGATTACTAAGATTTCTAATACTTTTGCATCAAGACTTTAAGCTCATGATTATTTTTGTTATTTGGCATCAAATAAAGTATGTGCATAGTCAGAATATTGTATTTCACCATCTTCAGGGTTCTTTATTTTTTGGAGTGGAGGTTCTTTTGTCAGAATGCAAGACTTGGTTCCAAAAGCTTAGCTCTGTTGGAGCAGTGCATTCCCTTGGAATATCATTAGATACAGTAATAGAGATCTGGACCCATAGCTCAGGGCATGGTAAACAGCTTTTTCCATTTCCTGACTTTTGCCACACTAAATATATTGTTATAACATTTACAATGCATTGTTTTAGAAGGCTACATTCATAATACATGTTGAATATGCTTGTTTGAACTTTGCAGGCATCAGTTTTATTTCAGAGACATGCACTGCTTATCTTGCTAAAAACTTTGTAGGTACATGATTTTTTGTTATGAAATTAGTCAAGCAATCACATTATGATTTTTGTTATGCAATTAGTCAAGCAATCACATTACTTGCTCATTTTCCCTTGTTTTCTAAGAAACCTTTTTGATTGTGACTGTCATTTTGATTATGTCCACTAATTTCTTGAGTGGGTAACGTGATTAGCCAGGTATTGATCATTGGGCATCATTGTCATCGTGACTATTATTCTCCAAGAACGCAAGTACAAGCACGCAGCGTTAGAAGGATCTCCAGCCACATCTCCTGTTGTTTTCCAACTTACAGGGCACGTTTGCCGAGATTACAATGTAAATAACCCCCCAAAAACAATGCCCGAAACACCCCTGCATCCATGTGCATCGGGGTGGTGTCGGCACCCTGATCAGTGGTGTCCAGACCACCCAGTGCCCAGGGTGTCGACACCCTGATCAGGTGGTGTCGACACCCCCCGGTGCTGCTGCAGCGATGCCCAGGCTATTGACACCCCCTGTCCTGGTGTCGACGCTCCCTTCTCTTGGGGGGGTTGTGCAACCCCCCAATTGGGGTAGCCTACCAAATCCAGTGCCAGAGGAAAACTTCCTGTAACTACTCCAAACCTGAGACACCTTCTGAATGTGAGACATATCCCAACAAAAATATTTACATAGGAAGTTTAGAGAGTGCAGGAGTAAATTTACTATAAGTTCACTGTTTTTATTTAATACATTTGTGCTGCTATCCACTTTCAAAAGAAATAAAATAAGTGATAAATAAGGAAGGTATGAAAGATGGAGGACACCCAATGAGCCTGTTATGTTTCCTGTTTTACCACATGTTTCCATCTCAACTTGAATGCTTTTTAATAAGATAAGTTCTTCTATCCTCTTAAATAAGAATGAATTGCAATGGATCATGTGTTAATAAATAATGGTATTTTAGAGGATCTAAACAGGGGAGGAATGAAAATAATTAAAATCATGATGGAGATAATTTTTCATTATTCTTATACAATGTTAATTGGTAATGTTTTATTGTTTCACATCAATATTACCGGTGGATCCTTGAGAATTTGGCCGACAAATAAGTGTTGAAACTAGGCAGGGTTGTCAATCAGAAATTGCCATGAAATTGGTCTTGATGTTGATGTCGATTGGAATGTCAATAAGTCTTATGATTGATGTCATGGGCAGCATTCATCCAACATGTGAACTAGATGATAAAAGAAGCGGCGCCGAGAAATGCTAAGATATGAAAAAGGCAAAAAATGACAATGTTTATTTTTCACAAATGCAAGTGATCAGAATGAGATGGAGTAAATCCTTCTATTCCAATGAGTCAAAGATCTTGTCTTCCTCTGAGTCAAATTTTTGTCCAAAATCACCATGGACCATGCTTTACTTGACTAACTATTCTTTTTGCGTATGTTCCTATAATTCTCGAATTAGGTTGTCTTAATTTTAAGAATTTTTGGGAGCTTCCTAGATTTGCATGATACATGACCACGTGTCCATCTGCTTAAAGACGAGAAAAGCGATTCTAAGACATTAGCATTTGTATTTGCATATGGTGGCAACATTATTCATGTGCCTATTATGACTCTTGGTGTTTTGTGCCCATTTCCTGTCTGCTTCTGCAAAGGTAGCAATTCTTTTTTCCTGTGGGATTTGGGTGAGGGTATGACATTGTTGCTGATACATCCTTACCTCATCAGAAAACCAGTAAAGGGTGCAATTCCTTTCTTTTCTATCCTGCTCTATAAAATAGCATATTAATATTTGCAAATTCTTGTGGGTATTCTACAGGTATGGGTGATAACCTGTAGCTCATTTGTTGATGTTCCATATGACCTACTATGCTCCTGCCTAGAACATCCTGATCTGACTGTTTACAGGTTGGTCTCTTGTTATAGTAGACTTCCTATTGATTTTAGAACACGAGAATGTTCACTTCATTTGTAGTCATTGACAGTGAAAAACAACTCTGTGAGGCACTTCTACTTTGGATTACCAGCAACGGACAATCCTCTAAATGGTTATGTGATTCTGAGAAAAATTATAGCAGCATCCTTAAGAAGGTAAAAGCTGATGCTACATAATGTATTCTTAACAATGAAATCACCCAGTAATTTTTCTTCTTGAGAAGGCCGATCCTTGCTCATGTTTTTCACGATTAATGGGATCAATATCCTGTCTTTGCTTGCCTCTAGAATCGTCGGAATGTTTTTTGGATAATCATTCGACTGTTGCATTTGACAGGTACATGTTCTTCTTTTGCCTCTGGGATATTGTGCAGGTAGGCTTGTCTTTGTTAGAAGGTTCTAAAAGTTGAACCTTTCAAACAAGTCATCAGCTTTCTTGAAACCTTTCAGGGAAGAGAAGGAGCTGTTATTTTTCCAGTATTGCGAATGAGAGCATTAATGCCATATTGGATGTAATGAAAAACTTTCCAGCTAAATTACCCAGTGCTACGACAGATAATGACTCCAACATGAAGATTCGTCTAACAAAATACTCTGAGGTATAGTTTAAGCTTATTTTTCTCTTTGTTACCTGCATGCAAGTAATTCACTGGTGCCATACGTAGCTATATAACTTTCTCTCAGAGGTTTTTTATTTGGCCAAAGGTTACCATAAACTTGTCATAGTAGAACATGCTGAAAAAGGTTTCGTGATTGAAGACTTTGTATGCATAGTTGCTCTTTGGAGACTAGTCTCGTACATGGAGAATGGATTTACTAAGACCATTGCCACTTTTGCAGTTCCTGATTTTGGTCATTGAAAAAGGTGAAATCTAGGTTGTAGGCATTACTGAATCATGCCCATGTACTTCAACATTTGTAAGAACAAGAGTTCACTATATATTGGCAAAGAGTATAGAGTTCACTATATATTGGCAGAGATTATCTGTATTCCAAGCTGTATAAGATGAAAACTGATGTGAACCTTCCATGATGAAAGACAGTGAGATGGACACAGAGTCGGAGATTCAATAAGTTGTGGTCATGGGAGAAACATAACATGTTAGAGCAATATGTATTGAGTAGTCCAAAAATATTGAACTTTCTTCAAAGTCCTCGTTCAATAAACATGTGAAGGGTGGTTATCTAGTGACTTCGACTTTATCTTAAGTCCCAGACAAAAGAGGAAAAAGTAAATGCCTTCGTATGTTTCTTTTGATTGCATATGTAATAGATTTTTAACCTTTTTATGGTAAATTCTGCTGTCTTTGTCTGATTGAAAAATCAAACTTTGCCTTTCTTATCTTGCACTTTCCATGACAGAGTCAATGTTCAGGACCTTTTTTTTGGGGGGCTTGCTGAATAACAGTGTGGAAACTTGCATATACTCTTTCTTTGACTTGTCCTACCAAAGACATTGTCTTTGATGGTCATTACTCATTGGCTGTTCATTTACATCATGTTCAACCTGATGTCTACTATATTCTTATTCATGTTTGCTTTTCTAATATCTAGTGAAAAGCTATCAAATGTTCTATGCCTCTTCATTAACATTATCCACTTTTGTTTTTCTTGTGGTCAGAAGATAGACCTTGCTGGCTGTGTGCATTTGACGGTGGATCTGCTATGCTTGGCTGTTCTTCCAAGTGACATGGAGAGTGTAGATAGAAAACAAATGATACAGACTTTGGTTGAGCATAGTCATCAACATGGAGTTAATTATCATATACTGAAAAAGTTGCCAACCACTTTGTCCTTCAAAGCTGTATCAGAGCTTGACATGTCTAAATGCCCAAAGTTGCATTTTGGTGCTCTTATCAAATTTTTATGCCTATCATTCCCATCACTTCAAACATTGAAGTTGTCATACTGCTCTCACTTCAAAATAGAGGACTTGCTTTCGCTCGTACAAAATTGTCCTTTGATCAATGATATTGACTTAAATGTGGATGTTAGCCCTGTCATACCTACTCAAGTATCAATCTTCTCAGAAAGTTCTGAAGAATATCAAGCTTTGGATGGTTCACCATATGCGACATTGCAGCATCAATCAGTGGTATCTAATATTGCAAAATTGACACTAGAAGGCCGAACTGATCTTGATGGTAAGATGCAAAATGATATCAAATTATGCCTGGAAATTTCTCACCACATGTACATATGGTGCACCTTTTTCTGTTTATCTTCAGAAATTAGTGGTCTCATACTTCTCTGTCTCAGCTGCCTTCGATATTTGTTCACATGTTATGTCTCGATGCTTACAGTCCATAGCATCTTCAAATAGGATTGTAATTGTTACGTGTCGATCAGATGTGCTGCTTTTCTTCTGTGATAGTTGTTTTGTGAATGAATGCGGGAATGAACACTCGTTTATTTTCTATTTTCATTTCAGATTCCGACCTCTTAAAGATATCTGCACTCTCTGGTTCCTTGTGCTACCTGAATCTTAAAGGGTGTACAACAGTAACAGATGTTGGGATATCCAGGCTTATGCAGGAATGTATCAATATTCAATCAATAATTGTATCTTATACTGCTTTTGCGATGAATTCAATTCTAGTGTTGTGTTCTGAAAAAGAGTTTCCAAATACATCTCTTGGGGTTTTTCACAGTTATGAATATTCAAACACTATTGCCTTTAGACTCCAAGAGCTTCATTTGGATGGATGTAAAGGTAAGCTCACTTAATGCTTTTTGAGGGAAAAATTCTTGCTGACCATCTGATCAATAATTTATTTTATGTTTTTAGGTTTCCTGCCTTGTATAAACAGTCACATAATTTGGTCTACAGTTATCTGCAATTACTTGCATTACATTAGATAACTGTCTTGACAAATTCAAGGGCGAGAGAACTTGCTCAACTGGGTGGTTGAGGGTTGACTGATTGAATTAAAGTGTCGATCCTAATTTGCTCTAGCCTGATAGATTTTACAAACAATTAAGTGTTGAAGCGCGAGAGCTTGTGTATGATGGAGATGCCATTTGGCAATAACAACTCACAAGTCTATGCATAACACATATTTCAAAATTTGATTTGCATTTCTTATATGTAAGTATGTAACTGTTCTTCTTTTACAGGCATTAAAGCTATGCACATGACGCAACTAATGAGATGTCTATTCATGTTGAAAAGCTTGAGCTTACGTGAGACGTGCCTTGCTGATGATGCTTTTTCCGAATATAGGGGCTTTTTGTTGAAGAAGCTCGACATCTCTGGGACTCTGGTATGCTTGTATTTTATACATTTATGTTCTCGTTGGTCAGTACATGTGCACATTGCAAATGGGTAGCCTTGTTATGGCAGTGCAGCTGTTTGCTAATATACTTATCTATTGGTTCTGCTAGGATATAATAATTTTGTCCAGTAGCACGTATTTTTCCCATTGCAACCAAGCCCCAAGCCAGTATTCCTTCATTATGTAAGTCAATGTATAGTGATGTTACCTATAAAGTATTGGGTTTGAAGTGCTGGTAGGGCCGACCACAATCAGTTTGATACACGACAAGTGGAGGGTATTGCTGGACCATGCAGTCATCCAGGATAGGCCGGTTCTTGTAGCTCCAGCCCATGAACAACACAACTGTACATGGCCCAGAAGTTTGGTGAGCCTGGCCACCGTGCTGGACCAAGTCGGTCCACCTGTGAAGTCAGTAGCTTGCAAGGAATTCCGGCATGGATTGGGAAGCCGGATCGGGACCCACCAATCTAGATCCGAATCAGTCTATAGGATTGGCCGGAATCGGCTGATTCCGGCTGGATCGGGACTCGCCGATCTCGATCTGAATATGGCTAGGATCGGCCGATTCCGGCCGGATCGGGATCGGCTAATTCTGTTCCATGGTAGCCTGTGGGCTGTGTGGTGGAGGGCAAGCTGCATAGTGCTCAACCCATTAGAGCACAGCCACCAAGTACATCTGGCATAACCGCCTCAATCTGAGAGGTGTCCCATGTTGAGAATTTTGGGAGTCTCTCACCTACCTCCTCCTCTATAAGCTGCAAGGGAAGACACCAAAAGCTCACTGCTCCATTACTATGCTCATACAGATAAAAAAGAGAAGAAAGAAAGAAAAGGAAAAGAGAGAGGGGGTTCCGATGGGGGTCCCCCCCCCCCCCCCACACACACACAAAAACTGGTTTCCACTCATCTCATTAGGAAGAGAACCCCCCACTAGATGTGGGGGGCATTATTGAGAACAAAAATCAAAACAAAAAAGGAAGGAAGGGAGAAGAGAGAGAAAGAACAAGAGAGAGGAGTAAGAAACCCCCACTAGTTTCTTGCCTACCCCTCGGAAAGGTGGGGGTTATTTTTAGAACCTAAAAGTAAAAGAAAGAAACAAGAGAAGAAAATAAAGAGAAAGAACAAGAGAGAGAAGAAAGAGAAGAGAGAGAGAGGAGAGTTGCAGTGGGGAGGGGGGGTGCCACCGGACAGAACCCCCCCCCACCCAATCTAATCGGGGGATATTTCTAGAATAAAAAGGGAAAAAGAAGAAGAAGAAGAAAAGAGAAGGAAGAAAAAAGAAAAAGAAAAAGAGAGAAGAGGGAGAGAGGTTTCGGTGGGAGGTGCCACGGGATCCCCCCCCCCCCCCCACCCAATCTAATCGGGGGATATTTCTAGAATAAAAAGGGAAAAAGAAGAAGAAGAAGAAAAGAGAAGGAAGAAAAAAGAAAAAGAAAAAGAGAGAAGAGGGAGAGAGGTTCCGGTGGGAGGTGCCACGGGATGCCCCCCCCCCCCCCCCCCCTCTCATATATATATACACACACACACATTTATCCCTCTCCCTCTAATAAAAAAAAGTTTAAAAAATTGGAAGGAAGAGCCATCCGGTGAGGGGTGCTACCAGATCATTTGACCCTCCATCGGATTCTCCCACACCCCTATAAATACTCCCAAGCGGCTACTGCAAAAGAGGACGGTTTGGAGACAACTTCCTGCCACCATTTGTGCGACAAGGTTCAAAGACTTGAAGGCAAACTCCAAGCTCGTGTATTCTTGAGGTTGATATTTTTTTTAGCTTTAGAAAGATATTCATGTATTCTTGAGTTGTTTTTTTGTATGCAAGCTCATATAAAGACATTCATATATTCTTGAGTTGTTTTTTTGTATGCAAGCTTATATATTCTTGAGCTGTGCAAATTTATGTAATGATAGAGGTACTCTTGAGTCTTACATCTTGTAATGTTGATTATGTGGCTAATGTGTTCCACTAATCATATTGAATTTTGTCTACTTAATGTGAACCTTTAATGGGCCACATTGGACTTCATTTAATGGATCATGAATTATATTGAACTTTGTTCCAAGAGGACTATTGTTGACAACACCCATTAAATTATTTGTTAAGGATCCATTAAGAAGATAATGGTTATTGGACTATAACTCATGCACAAATGATTTCTATGCATTCTAAAGGCTCCCACATTCAATCTTATTTAAAAAAAAATGTATCCTTTAAAAGTCCTACACATTCTTTAAACTTGGTCATCGTTAATCATACTAATGACCTACAAAGATTCAATAAGTGACATTAATTTGTCCCCCTCAAAGGATTCACCATTAATTAAATTTCATCTCTAAAGTGTATCCTTTAAGGAGGACATAATAATTAATGGTGACCAAACGTAAGTGTTTGTATCACCGCCGTTTAAATACATCCTTTAAGGACTCTAAAAAGGATACAAGTGAACTATGTCATGTTTTCCTTTTATTCTAACATGGATACATCAAATTTCAAAAAAATCTCATATGAGTCATGGTTTGATTGATTGATCGATAATGTGCCTTTTTTTTAAAAAGGGCATCACCCTATGACAGTTAATCAAGGATGTTTGATCACTTGATCGACGTAATTAACACTGGCCAATGTCAGTTGGGAGATGTCAAAATCAATGGATCCACACGTTTGATCCAACACTCTAGATCATTTGAAGTCTCATCCCAAGTTCTCAAGATCTAAAAATAAAAAAGTTAAAGCGTGAGGGTTCGATCTCCCTCGTATCTTGCACAACCCTCCAGCCCCATCTACCCAGGAGCAATTTGTTGATCTTTTCTGGTAGTACGTTGAGCTTAGTAAAATGACTCGGTGGCTACCCTTGCTCAATGACCAAACAACATCCCCAAGTTGCATATAGATGCAATGTAGCTAATTCATCAATGCAATTCTCAGCATAGTTGTCAATCCCGTTTCGTCCTTGACCTATGTTTAGATTGGGATGGAACGTCCCGTTGTCCCAGGGTCCTGTCTCGAAATTCTCTTCATACGTATTCCAACAAATATAAAACATATGTATACAAAAAATACTATGAAAAATAAACATATAAACATGAAAATAAGATAAAATTAATACACTAAGATAAATGAGTATATTCATCAAATGAACTCCCTAAAATAAGTTTAGAAGGAACTTAAGTGGTTAGTTAAAATACAAATTCTAGTTGCGATAGAGCGGGATGGTTCGAGACAGACTGGGACAACAAGTAGGACAAACAAGAAACTGTCCCATCCTGTTTTCTTATTGGCACGGGACATCCCGTCTGGGACATGCTCGAACGCGATTGACTACTAGGGTTCACAGTGACTACGTATTTTAAGTTGTGTTCAATTTGTCTGTTAGATTGTTGCACTTAGGGAGCTTCACCATTTGAACCCATCTAATGGGGTTGTTGCTGAATGCGTGGAATGAACCACGTTGAATTTGTGGTGAGAACACCCAAGCATGGACCCAATTCGATTTGGCTTATGTCTATTACCATTGGAGGACTTCTACAGTGACTCATGCTTCACTATAGCTTGGCGACACATTATTCGATGATTGATTTGTATTTTATTTGTTAGGGAGCTCTTTGAACATGTGTAAGGCTCACTTATGGCCCGATTATCTATTTTTTTTCATTTATTAGCATTTTTTGCACGGCTTTTGGCATTTATTTGAGGTTAGGGCTAATTTACTCTTTTATTAGCTAGGACTTTATTTGGGTTTGAGTTATTTTTTTATAAATACTTCTTGTACCCACTTTCAAAAGAAAATGCTTTTATACTCTTTCATTTGTGGTTAACGAAGAAAAAAAGTATGATTTTGAGAGAATAAAAGCTCATGTGCGAGTGCATCTTCTAGGCTCTCATGAAGGGAGGGTGTGAAGCCCATCATCCTCTACCTCGACCTATGCTCCACTCTTTTCCTCTCTCTCTCTCCCCCTTCTCTATCCCTCTTGGTTGCCATCTTGTTCTCTCTCTCTCTCTCTCTCTCTCTTTCCCAACAATTCTCTCTCTTCCTCTCTACCTCTCTCTGTCTTTTCCTCTCTCTCTCTCTCACTCACTCTCCCTCGCCTTTGTTGTTTTCCTCTTTCTCGCCTACTGCGTCTGTGTGGCCTTGTCAATTGGGACGGGACTTGCCGCCCTTCGGCCATGCGGCAACGTCACGAACAATGCCTGACCAAGGCATCGTCGATCGAGCATGGGTGAATGGCCCCGACGCGCTACGCGACACCTTCCCACGTTTGTGCGGGCTTCGTCATCGACCGTGCCTGCTGTTGCCCGCCGCCATCGCCACGGGGCAAGATGCCCACCCTCACCTCCGCGGGTCTTGCCTCTTGTGCCTGTTCTGTGCTACGTGTCTCCCTTGAGCGGTTTCCTGCTCCGCCACCTACATGCGGCACATTGCCAATGAGCACCGGCGCACCCCGTTTGCTCGAGCCCTCCGGCAAAGGAGTTGAGGGCATTTCCCGCCAGCAGCACTTCCATCCTTCATAAGGGCTGCCAATCCTTCCCAAGGCCCAAAGGAGTTAGCCCGCTCACATCGATTGTGGGTTATCCCACCCCTGTTGAAGCCAGAGCCGATCTTGTGGACTGCCAACGGTTCTTCTTCTCTATTGCCACCGAATCTGGACTATCCTAAGAATGCGGTTGCCTCGGGTAGTGTGCCCTGCTCTCCAGCGGGCAGGTTAGCATCTAGTAGCCTTTCCCTATTTCTTGCTTATCACATATTTGTGGAAATCTGCCGCTGTGAGTGTGATATAGGGTTCCTAGCCAGCCACTATATTCTTTCATTGCCAGTTGTGAGCCTGTGAGGGACCCGCCTGTTGGTTCCGATTTGAAATATTTGATTGTGGAATTGCTATCCTAGGCTGTGGCAGTCCCATTTATCGTTTGGTACATCGTTTCTGCGATGAACGGTTCTTGAGCATGATTTCTTGTTATTATCATGTACTATTTCTCCTGGATATTGTGGATGTTTATCGTGCATTTGCCATTCATTTATGATGTTTTACTGATCTCAGGTATTTGTCACTAGTCGGATTCATTTTGGTAGCCGTCCTGCATCAATTTGACTAAGCATCAATGGGGCCATCATCAAGTGCGTGAACCACACTCCACTGAATTTGATTATTGGAAGTGTTGTGTGACCTATGTGAAATTCGCCTTAAGGTTTTTAAGTTGGATGGCCCAATAACACCAATATGGTATCAGAGCAGCTGTCTCACGCAAGGATGGCAGTACCGGTACCGGTACCGGTATCGGTGGGTACCGGTACCGGTACCGGCCATTATCGGCCCGGTACCGGTCGGTACCGGCCCAAAACCAGTCCGGTACCGGCCCGGTACCGGTCGGTACCCACGGTACCGGTGCCGGCCGATACCGGTACGTACCGGCCGGTACGTATCTCACGACTTTGATCTTATGGGCTCCGGCAACTCTGTTTCGAGTTCTTAACATGGTATCAGTGCCCATAGTTTTGAATCGGGCCATGCACTCTGTCTTTGTGGTCCACTCACACTCAATGCCTTAAGATTTTTAAGCAGGTTGGAAAGGGAGGCTTCTTTCCTATGGAGGTAGATTGGTGCTGCGTAAAGTTGTCCTGAATAATCTGCCTATTTATTATCTGTCTATCTTCCGAATACCGAAGACAGTAGCTAAACAACTTGAAGCTATTCGTAGTCAGTTCTTTTGGAAGGGTTGTATGGAGAATCAATCCTCAGGAGGTTTTGAGGTTTGTTGGGGGAGGGTGTGCAGAAGCAAGCAGAATGGAGGGTTAGGGATCAAGGACATCCATGACTTTAACTTAGCACTCTTGTCTAAATGGCTATGGAGATTGGGCACTGTGTCTACGGGTCTTTGGTGGCACCTAGTATGGCAGAAGTACTAGTCTAGAGGAAAAGTGGAGTGTGCTTCCTCAGGGGGGATATAGAATATCTCAGCTTTGAAAGGGCATTTTGCAAGCTTCAGATGTTCTTTCAGCAGTGGCTCAATTTTCTCTGGGGGATGGGCAGACTTGTCTCTTCTGGCAGGACAAATGGTGTGCTTCGGGTCCCCTCTCTATATTGTTCCCGAGGTTGTTTGCTATCTCCACCCACCCTAATGCTCTGGTGGCCCACATGGAGGTGCAGTACCCTTGCCAAAGAGGGGAGTGGTCCTTAGCCTTCAGGAGGAACTTGCGTCATGAGGAGATCCAAGAGTTAGCTTCCCTGTTGGAGGTTCTTCAGGACTTTATGATAGACCCTGCCTCACAAGATGCTTGGATTTGGAGGTGGGATTCACGAGGCATTTTGACCGTGAAGTCGGCATACTCTATCATTGCAGACGGTGGATTGAGGTCTCCGTTCTATCGGCAGATTTGGGCTCCTAAATCCCCCCTCAAGGTCAAGGTTCTTATTTGGCGTATTTCCATTGGTAGACTCCCAACAGCGGAGAGGTTGCTGAAATTTGGATGTGATGTACTTCCATCTTGTCCCTTGTGTGGAGAGGAAGATGTGAACCTTGATCACATTTTTGTGGGCTGTACTTTTTCCAAGAAAGTGTGGCATATGTTGGGTAGAAGACTGCAAAGGAACGTGCTTGTGGGATCTTCAGTGGAACCTCTTATCAAGTTGTGGTCCTCAATGACTCTTAGCAGAGGTGATGCTCTAATGTGGTGGCTGGTCCTTCACACTACTGTATGTGGCATTTGGTAGGAAAGAAACAAGAGAATCTTCAGAAGGGAGATGAGTACTCCAGATAGGGTGATAGCTTTCGTTTGTTATAGGGTTAAAGAGTGGATGATAATTTTTTTGTAAAGAGCATGTTGATAGTGCCTCTGTTTTGTCCTTTTGGAGGCCATACACTGAAGTTTTTGGGTATTTTGTATAGGGGGGCACTTGGAGAGCTTTCTTCTCGCTCTCTTATTTTGTAATATTGTTTTCCATTTTAATACCATACGTTGGTAATTTGGTACCAACCACTTCTAGTCAAGTGCTTAACAGTAATCCCCGGCTATACTTAGCATTCAAGATGGTATTTAGGCTGTGGTTAGCATGACGTCTCAGCTGCGTTAAGCATTGACATGAGATTTAAGCTGTCTTGCATGTATCACATCAATTTAGCAAGTATGTGTGCACCCTAAGGAAGGGCGGGGCTGGAGCAATGGTTAAGTTTCCCCGTTTGTGACCTGGAGGTCATGGCTTTGAACCAAGGAAACAGTCTCTTCGCTTAGCAGGGGTAAGGCTGCGTGCATCGTCCCTTCCCCATACCCCACAAATGGTGGGAGCCTCGTGCACTGGGTACGCCCCTTTATGTGCACCCTAAGATTTGACTTAGGTGTGCATAGCATGAGCTTTGGTTAAGTATCAGAGCTTGGCATGAAATTTGACCGAGTGTCAGAGCTTGGCCTGAAATTAGACTAAGTGTAGCTCGTGACGTGAGAGTTTTTCTAAGTTTCTGTGCAACGCATGAGATGTTGGCTAAATGTTATGTACTTTTGTTACTATAGCTCAAAGAAGCCTAGAAATAATGTAAACTATAAAGGATTGCACCACATATACTGTTTTCACTTTACGTAAACTGTGGCCAGCGGCCCAGCGTTCACTTGTACTCTGTACATGTTTTCTTGTTGATCATTGTTGAAACTGTGGAAATTTGGCTAGCATTCTTTCTCTGACATCTGACTTTATTCTATTCCAGGTTTCTTTTGCTGCTTTAGGTCATGCCATAAGAAGAAACCCAGATATAAGGATGTTGAAAGTGAGTGGATGTAGGAATCTGTACTACACTGAAGGCATTGATTTAAGATTCAATGGTGATGCAAGCTGTGAAGAACTGTACAATGAATTGAACCAGAAATGCTTCTTGGAAGAAGTGGCATTTGGATGGGGATTCAACTCTTCTTTGATAACAAAAATAAAATGTGCATTGCAGGATGTAAGGGCATTGGCAGTGGGTCTTGGAGCATCACTGGACCTGTCCCTACTGCCTGAGATTTGTCCATTTATAGAGACTCTGATTCTTAAGTTTCAGGTATAATAAGAAAGAAAAAAAATATGTATTCACATGCTTACAAGCTTACAAGTACTTGCTGTGATCAACAGGTAATTTCTGACAGTGATCTTATAAGTATTCTGAAATCCTCGAGTCATCTGAAAGTTTTGGATCTCTGCTGCTGCCTGAGCAACTTGACATCAAAATGCTTTCAGATTAGTCTGATAAATCTAAAATCACTGAGACTAGAGAGGGTGACTCCATGGATGACAAATGAAGATTTGGTCATCCTCACTGAGAACTGCTCAAATTTGACAGAACTCTCCTTGTCTGGGTGCAAACTTCTCAGCTCAGGTAGAAGTGATTGTAAGATATTAAGTCAGGTTCTCTGTTCATTTTACTTTAGTTTGTCTTTTGTGAATTCCAATCAAATGTGTCTCTCAAAAATATGTTTTGTGTTTCCTTTCATATAGATGCACAACGGATAATTTCATCTGGCTGGCCAGGATTGACAGTTATTCATTTGGAGGTCTGCAATATACATTGCTACTAATATTTTTGTAAAATCTATTTAACTGATGAAACATTCATAAGCACCTGGGTCCTGCCTAAGTTGGGATTGTGTTTCAATTGACTTTGTTTGATATTTTGCCCTAGAGAAGATGAGGATCTAATATCTTTGTATCAAACCTGCCTCCCACCCTCATTGTATAGACTTTTTCCATTGACTGGGGGAATATTTGAGATAGTACCTGGTTGCATGAGCTTAAACTGCGGTAACAAAGCGGTGACTTTCTACCTGCCAACTGGCCTCACTGGACTTTTGGCAGACACTTTTATCTAAAGTTATTTTTGGCTAGGAACCTGGGTCATGATATAGCCAATGAAATGTCATAATAAATACTTGATGTACAATAAGCTAATCCACGTATAACCACTTATAGCTGGAACCAGCGCACATATATGCATGTGCATGTGTGGGTGATATATGGTCAATGGAATGTTCAATGAGTAATTAAAACTCCGTAAGGCATACATTATGATAATCCTGGTATATTATCCCTCTAGATGCATTTCAATTTCTGAAACGCAATTTTGTTCATCAGGATTGCGGAAACATAACATCTGCTGGACTTTCTTTTCTGTTGGACTGTGTAGCTATTGAAGATCTTTTGCTTCGGCATAATGTGAGTATTTGATGCTTTGTTTTTAGTTCATGCATCTAAAATACTTGCTGTTGAGCTGTTAGTGGAGCCCTTTATCAAAGATATTTAATAATGTTGCTTTTTAAGTGAAGAATATGCATACACTTGAAAATTGAAAGTCTAGACTCTTCAACTGGAGCTCTCTTAAAATTTTTGTCATACTCTTCACTAGCTTATGTTGGAATATTAGTCTTATCACCTTATTTTTTTCCATAATAAATAGTTGGGGATGCAAGTCACTGATTGCTTCATTGAATTTCACTTTATTAAAGTGTCCTTGCAGTTGTGCTCTGCCTATATATGAAGTATTCTGCAGTGCATGTAAGTCAGCGTCCTCTGTATTATCTGAATTGAATTTCACTTCTCCACTAACTAATATCGGAAATTTATAATGAGCTTATGAGCTATATGAAATCTTAGCTTTCCCTTTAAAGCAATTAGAAGACCAATGGGGACAATGTGTTGAGTTTAGTAATGTGTGTCAAGCTTTAACCTGCAAAGCTCATGGCCAATTCTTCCGAAGCTTTGACATTTGCATATGAACCCAGACCATGATATTCTTCCGAAGGCCAGAAAAATCCAGATTCCAAAACAGTGGAACAAATTACATGCAAATGAAGAATATGTTCCCTTACCAAACTAGAATGATATTCCTTGCTCTGACAGCAAAAGAAAGGACTACAACCAAAACATCATGCTGAATACATATTGATGCAGGAATGAGATCACTGGAAGAGATGGATGGAAATTGTTAGTATTGATCATCCAATAGATGGATCCACATTGCGATTGTTCCATATTTGCAGCCCTAATTTTGTTTACTATTGATGTATTTATTTCCAATGTTTTCTTATTCCAGGTTGTATGTGTCCCTTCTTTATTTATCGGGGGTAATTTAGCCTTTAATTGATTAGAGTTGATGTTTCTACATTGTTATAACTGTTGTTACTTTGTTAGTAGATTTAATAGTGAAGCCTTGGAAGGGACTAGTTTGATAACTGCTTAATTAAGGTTGATGCTGCTTCTTCTCATCCTCCTCAGAGTGCTGGCCCAAGGCGTAACTATTGTTATTAGATTTAATAGTGAAGCCTTGGAAGGGGCTAGAATGATAACTACCTAACGAAAGATGCTGCTGCTTCTGCTTGTCCACCTCAGAGTGGCAGCGCAAGGCAAATGACTAGTCCACATGGACCAGCGAGCATAGTTTGCAGCATCGGCCGATTCCAATCCGGATCGGCCATTGGATCGATGGTTGGCGATCTGATTTTGTGGGTGAAATCTGATCTGCTAAAGAAAATAAAAAAGGACATACTCAGTGCACGAGGCTCCCACCATTTGTGGGGTCTGGGGAAGGGACGATGTACGCGGCCTTATCCTTGCTAAGCAGAGAGGCTGTTTCCTTGGTTCAAACCCATGACCTCACAAAAGGGGCAACTTAACTGTTGCTCCAGGCCCTCCCTTACGCTAAAGAAAATAAATAAATAAATAAATAATAAGGGTCATAATTGCGTTGGAATCAGCCGAAATTGGCCTGGAATTGGCCAGAATCGGGCTGAATAGGCCTTGGTTGGCCACGAATCGGGCTGATCCTACCTGAATCGTCTGGTACAAGTCCTATCCAGCGAATATGAACTCAAAACTCCTGTCCAAATCTTGGACTTATTATCATTTATCCATCTAACGGTATGTATTAGATTTCTCATATGAAGGGATTATTTGATGTTATTCTATTATATGTTGTTGTGTCATAAAAAAATTGATCATTTATTTAAGTTATATGTTTAATCCTGAAACCCAGATTGACCACTACCAACCCAAATAATTTGATTCCATTAGATTTGATTATTAGTAAGTAATTTTCACTTTTTTTAGTTTCTTTCCATATTTTCTTGATTTTTTTTCTCAATTTTCAGATTTTTTCCATTGAAAAAATCAGACTGATCCAAGGATCGGCTTTTTTCCCCCTTGGATTGGCCAATTCTGCCGATCTGATCCGATCTGGATCGGATCGGGACTGGGCAATTCCCTGTCCCGATCATGGAATTCCGGCATGGATCGGGAGGCAGGATTGGGACCCGCTGATCCTGATCCGAATTGGGATCGGATCGGCCGATTCTGGCTGAAATCGGCCAAAATCGCCAAGGATTGGCCGATTCCGGCCGGATCAGGACCTGCCGATCCTGATCCGAATTGGCCATAGGTGTCCCTTCATATTCTCCACTGTTTAGTTCTCCTATACTTTTCTCTAAAGCTGTTTATTATTTCTGACTTCCATCTGTTGTCATTGCATTGTCCTCCATTGTCCTTAAGTCTTCCATCTTCCTATTGCAGACAAAAAGGAAAAAAAAAAGCCTCCACTGTTCAACACAGAAACCCCACAACAACTGTACCATTTCATTTCTACTTCCTTACATTTCCTCTAACAAGCGTCTATGTCAGGCCTTGGCTATTATGAAACTTCTATAGGCTTCTTACATGAGAAGATGCTAATTCCTGTGATTGTTCTGTGCAGTAAATCTTCCTGAATTCCTGCATTCCTGATTTCACTTTGTCGGGTGCATGTAGCTGTCACCCTCTATTTGAACTCTCACATAAATCAGGGATTCTTCATCCATAATCATCCCATGAGGGAGCTAAATGCGCACAGAATTGTATATTCTAGGATGTACGAGAGTGCCTTTCTGCCAACACCCATGACCTGACCAAGACTCTGGCAATCTGTAGCAGTTTCTGGCACTCACAGTAGAAACTCAAATAATCTGGTTTCATGTTCGGTGTACGATCTTATTGGACAATCTTATCTCCACCACAATTCAGAAATTAACCTACGCATGACATGACTCGTTTATGGCTAACCCTCCTTAAAGCCAGAACTTTAGAGCATTCTTACAGTCTCACCCAGTGGCCTTTGCTTGGATGTTGATGCAGCAAGCATTGCCTACCAGGGGGATATCTTTTCAACTAATGTACCTGATCCAATATTAGTCCATCCTGTTTTCAACTAATATACCGGATCCAACCTTAACTCATCCTTCACTCTCCGCTTGAAAGGGCCTGAGGCAGTTGTGAGGCACTTTTCAAAAGCCTTACAAGGCGTAGCCTTGAGGCTCAATGAGGCGTAAGCCTAACTATGTTAGGGAAAGCATATTAAAATCATCAAAGAAAATTAAATATTGCTGATTTGCCATTGGTAATACTATCTCAACTTAATGATAGGGCCCATATAAATGAACTATGGGGTGAAAGCCATGGACTACTCGTTGGAAGTGAAGCATGAATTGCCATAATTACTGCCCTTTCTGTTGGTGTTGGAAGTAGAAGAGTTGGACTTAATTTAAATCCCTTTTTTAAGGTGGTCTCAACGAACCACGGTTCATTGATGTAAAAAAGGAAAGTTACGGAGTGGCGAACGGAAAAGACAGCCGTTATACCAAGATGGTAAAACATGCTCACATAAACACCAAGATAAATAGTTTTCTCCCCCCCCCCCCCCTCTCACATCAGTTACACCCCAAAAGCACAAAGGAAAAACCCCAAAAAATCTTTGCCAATTTAGTAGTCTATCCAACAAGATAGACCCACTCAAATTGCAGCTTGTCCTTTGATAATGCCATTCTCGGACAAAGCTGATACATGGCCTTATGATAAAGCCAGGTTCCCTGTAAGTATCCTTGAATATCTGTTATTACGCTCCCTCCATATAGCCCATAACATTTGTTAAATCCTTTTATTTTGTTTACTAGTAATTGTCATCATTGAATCATATTTTAAAGATAATGAAGACGACATAAGCCTTAAGTCTATCTTAAAGCATCTCATTGTCTGTTGGCCCAAAATATTTTCATGCATGACAAGATACCTAACATGCATGTGCATGTAGTCATGCAATGTGAAAAATATATATCTACATGTATGCAACTTTAGGCCATGTGCATGCATACATAAGAAAAGACAAAGGCGGGGATTATACCTTAGTGAAAACAGCCCCAAAATGCCTCCAACATGCTGTCCAAAATAGTCTCGGAAGCCTCCAATATGTTGTCCTAAAACAGTCCCACAAGCTCACTAAATGGGCCTGCTAGATAGCCCGATATGCTGCTGGAATTGGGCTTAGAAGACTGCAGAAAATGGCTCAAACCACAGCCCAATAAACCCCAATACGGACCCAAGTATAGCCCAATATGCCCCCGATATTGGGCCAAGGACAGCCTAAAAGAAGGCCCAATAGCAGGCCCGAGGTAGCCCAATATATAGTCTAAATGGTGGTCCAAGTATGCAATCTAAAATGGGCTTAAGTATGCAGTCCAAAAGCCTCCCAAGAGCAGGAAAAGGACAGCCCAAAACTGCAGCAAAATAGAAAAATAACAAGTGGTCCCTTCCTTCTCTCTCCCTTTCTTTAAATATAGGAGGAGAGGGGGAAGAGGGGACCGGTGGGGGTCCCCACCGGTCATGGGAAGCCCTGTTGACCCGAATTTTTTTTTTTCATGCGCAATAGTATTATTCAAGCATGCATATGCACATGATTGTGCAAAAAAAACTACTACATGGCAAATGCTCACATTAATGTGAGCTCATGATATGGAAAATATGCATAGCACATGTTCATATTCGTATGAGACTATGTTATGCAAAACAAAATAAGTAAACATGCACCTATGATATGAGGGTTGATGCTAAATGAAGACCCTCTTATATGCATGGGAATACATAGGACTATATGCATATATTAGGAGGGCAATGGGGCAAGAAACATACCTAGGCCAAGAGGCCTTAATCGAGGCTCTTGCAAAGGTCTAAAACAGCTCCAAATCACTCCTATATACTGTCGAAGATCAGCCCATAAATCTCCTTGATAACCTTAATGGAGAGGCCCAAAGGGGAGCCCTAAAATGCAGCAATAAAAATGCTCCAAACGCTGCAAAATAGGAGCCCAAAACAGTCCCGAAATGGGCCTAAAACAGTCCCAAATCTGGCTCAAAACAGCCCCAATGGAGGCCCAATAGCAAGGATAATGGGCCCAATAAGTGGCCCAATAAGGGACCCAGTATAAGGCCCAATAAGGAGACCAAATGGACCCAAAAAATCAGTCCCACAGGGCTCCAAAACCTGCAGCCCAAAAAGGGAAAATTTTCAAACTCCCAGAGTGGAAAACTTGCCCAAAATGGAAAAATAAGCCAAGTGGACCCCCTCTCTCTATTCCCCTTTATTTAAATAGACAAGGAGGAGGGAGGAGAGAGAGAGGAACCAGTGGGGGGGGGGGGGAGTTCCCTCCCTCTCTCTCTCTTTTGAAATTCAAAAAAATAATAAGTGGGGGGGGGGAGATTAATTAAAGGAGGGGGATTTAATGGGTTCTTAAACCCACACTTGGTTAAGAATCCCACAAAAGGCCCTCATTTAATCCTCCACCTTAACCCTTTTCACACTTGGTTAAGGATCCCACTAAAAGAACCCCATTTAATCCCCCATCTTAACCCCTTTCACACTTGGCCAAAGAGGAGATTAATGGGTTAAGTCCCATTAAAGTAACAAGAAAGGGGAGGGAAAAAGGAGGAGGAACCCCCCACCGGTTCCCAACCGGTGGGGGGTTCAATCCTCCACCGGTTGGAACCGGTGGGGGTGTCCACCGGACCGCCCCCACTCTCTCTCTCTCTCTCTTCTCTCTCATCCCTTTTGAATAAAAAAAGAAAAGGAGAGGGGAGAGAGAGAAACCGGTGGGTACCCTCCACCTCGGGCCTCCCTGGTGGCACCCCCCACCGGACCCGATTTGGGGCCTATAAATAGGACCCCATGGTCCGCAATGCAAGAGACAAGGGCATACACCACTCCAAATACTTAAAGGGTGAAAAATTTTCAAGGGAGAGGTTCTGCTGCGTTCAAGACCAAACTCGGTGTTTCTCACCCGGGTTTGCTGCGTTTTGGAGGATCCTCTCGTCCCGGAGAGCTCTCTTCCTAAGGTTTATTCATAAAGGGAAGCTCTGCCGATTTGTCTGTTGTAAAAAAGCCTTCTCCATAAGGCAAAGTGCTGTTGAAATAAAATGACTATTCTATGTCAAACTGTGTGCATGTGTGTAATCAAATTAAATAATTAATATCATGTTTTAATACTTTTAATATATATAATTTTCTAATTACCTGAAAATTGAATTAAAAATATGTGCATTCTTTTAATCTAATCTTGGCCTCACCTCATACATAACTAAGCATAGATCCATAAAAAATATACTTAAGTTAAAAATGACTTAAATGCCCCTCACGATTAATTAATAAAACCTGTAAAAAAATTTACTTTAAATCAGTAAAATGAATATAAATATCAGAAAATTTCTGTAAAAACCAGTAATATTAAGTAAAAATCAAAAACCTAATCTGAAAATCATATAAAACCAAAAATATGACTTAAGTACCCTTCATATATTTAATTAAATAATAAAAATCAGTAAATTAATAAAAAAATCGGTAAAAATCAGTAAAAAAAACAGTAAAAATCAGAAAACCAAATCTGAAAATATATAAAATTTTCGGAATGTCTAAAATACCCCCAAAACTTAATGAAATTACAAAAATACCCTCATCCATAATAGAAATTTGAAATTCTTAAAAAATGTCAAAACCTCTCCTATGTCTAAAATACCTTCCGAACCCTAATAGGATGAAAAAATTACCAAAATACCCTTACAACTCATACACACTTAAAATAACTCCTAAGGTTTTGAAACCTTCCTAAAACATTAAAACTCATTTCACACATTAAAGTGACAATAATACCCCTATACCTTCCAACTTGGCATAATTACAAAAATATCCTTACGGGTCTAAAATACTCGGAATCAATCCAGATAACTCGGAGTCAATCCAAAATCTCTTAAAAAGTCTTCCAATCAATTATAAACACATCCTAAACTTGGGTGAGGCCAAGAGCTTAACTTAAAACATATCTTCATATGCATGTGCTGCCTATAATAGTAGTGTTGCATGTTATAAGGACATCAACGAACGGTTAATTAAGGGTTGTCAAGCGGTTGCTTGACGTAATTAACACTGACCGATGTCAGTGGAGAGAGGTCATATACTCAGATCTTCGCCTGATCTGAAGTTCCGGACTCCCTGAGGGTTAATCCTAAGCTTTCATAGTCCAATAAATAAAAAAATAAAACATACCTACATTTCTCCAGATAAACCAAAACAAAAAAACATCACGATAAGGATCTTCAAATCCGATAGGAGGAGACGGCTAGGTTAGGTCCCCAAACAAACAACCCCCCACTGGTTCCCTCCAAGGGAGGGGTGTCCATTCCTCCATTCCTCCCTTTCTCTCCATTTAAAATTCAAAAAGGAGATGAGAGAGGGGGGATAATGGGGGTTAAACACTATTAATTAGGGGGGGTTAAAAACCTTGGTTCTGTCCCATATTAGTGGAGCCTCCACTAATTCAATATTAAAGGGGGACCCAATCATTGAAAACCCCCTTTGCACATGTGTTCAAAAGAGAGGAGAGAAGGAGGAGAATTAAATGAGGACTTCCTCATTTATTAAAAGAAAAAAGGAGGAGAAGAAATAGAAGGGGGAGGGGGCCACCGGTTTTCTCAACCGATGGCACCCCCCACCGGTTCCTCAACCGGTGGGGGACCTCTCACCAGCTCCTTGGCCAGTGGGGGGTCCAAACCGGTGGCACCCCCCACGGTTCCAAACCGGTGGGGGTGCCCACCGGACCTCCCCCCTCTCACTCTCTCTCTATCTCTCAAAATTGATTACGGTGGCATCCCCCACTGGATAAGGTCCCTGGAACCTATAAAAACCCATCAAGGGGAAGATGAAGGGGCATGCGATCCGAGGCCTAAAAAAATCCCAAGGGAAGGTGTTGTCCAAGTGAAGACCGAACTTAATACCTTGACAAGTTTAAAGTGCGAGGTGGAGGAGCCTTCATTTTGGGTTTCTTCCTAAGGTTTTCTTAGGGGAAGTTCTGTCGAATTTTATTGTAAAATTGTCTCTTATAAGGCAACATTCTATCGAAATTTTGAATGAAACATTAATATGCTTGTGTGTATGTATGCATGTTCATGCGATCTAACTTACACCTAAATAACACTCATATTAATATAATTAAGCTTATATTTAATTAATAAAATGCATATCCAAAAGAAATACATAACTAAATATCCTTGGCTTCATCCCTGCATATAACTAAGTCTTGATCAATATCTAAGACTTAATAAATCACACACATACTAAATAATACTCTTAGGTTCACTTTGTTTGCAGAATAGCTTAAATCGGAATAAGGTTTTGGGGATTTCTTAAACCAGAATAAGTGGTATTTTGATTTGGTAAGTTGTTGGTATTCCACCTAGAATAAAGAGAATTACACTGCACTATTCCAAGTGATTTGGTAGGAATAAGTGGAATAAGGAGTGAAATAAAGGGTAAAATTGGGGGAATGGGGGAATTAGGCATTCCAAGTAGAGTTTGGGGAATTAGATATCCCCGCAACCAAACAGAATAAGGCCTTTATACCGGTTATTCCGGTCCTATTCTGCAAACAAAGTGAGCCGTTAAAAGATCAAAATGCCCACCACCCTTAGATAATTAATTAATAAAAAAGTCAGTATTAATTGATAAAAACCAGTAAAAATTAGTAAATACAGAAAATAAAATACATAGAATGTAGAAGCCCCCAAAATGACCTAAATACCTCCTAGAACTTAATAAAAGTACTAAAATACCCCTCCTCATGATAAAAATCTGTAAAAATTATAGAAAATTCCTAAAAATGTAAAATTTCCAACATGTCCTAAATACCTTCAAAACCCTAAAAATTGATAAAATTACCAAAATACCCCTGATGTGTTAAAAATCATTAAAATTTGCAGAAAAATCGTTAAAAATATAAAAAATGTGGTGAATGTCCAGAAACCCAATTTGGCGTAAAATTACTAAAATACTCCTATGACTTAAATGCGCTTAAAATAACCTTAAAACGCCTCCTAGGGTTTTGAAGCCTTCCTAAACCACTAAAATACATCTCACGCACTAAAACGACCATAATGCCCTTATATCCCTAATTTGATATAATTACGAAAATACCCTTATAGGTCCATAATGCTTGGAATCAGTCCTAAAACATTTAGGGTCAGCCCTAATAGCTTATGATTAACCCAGATACTTAGGAGTCCATCCTAATGTCCTGGAATGAATCCAAATATCCTAAAAGACTTGGGAGAGGCCAAGGATTTAATCTAAAAACTGCCTTCATGTGTGTGCATATTGTGTGGTAGTATAGATTGTTTGAAGGGCATCATTCGGACGGTTAATCAAGGGTTATCGAGCAATTGCTCGATGTAATTAACACTGACCGAGGTCGGTAGAGAGAGGTCATATACTCAAATTTTCGTTTGATTCGAAGTCCCAGACTCCTTGAGGGCTAATCCCAAGCTCTTATAGTCCAAGGAACAAAATAATTAAAAGCGACCTATATTTCTCCAAACCAAAAATAAAATAAAAAGGAAAAAAACCCTAATAGGGGAGATCTAGGCCAGGTCCAAATATTGTCTTACCGCCTCAAGGTGTAAGTCTCAAGTAAATGGCATGAGGGGCACGCCTCAGTCAACAAAAGGTGTAAGCCTCATGTAAACAGCTTGAGGTGCATGCCTCAAGGCATTTTCTTAGTGCCTTTTCTTGAGGCATATGCCTCAGTACCTTGAGATACTGCCTTTTTAAACAATTCCGTGTACCGCTTTTGACTTTTATTTGATAGTGGGTGGGTTTTCCCATATCTTTACCTGGTGTTAGATAGTAAATCTTCATCACCATATGCCTTCTAGGTTGGGGGGACATCATTACTCTACCATGAAAGTGGTTGATTCTTTCAAAAATGCCCTTGTTTATGTAGTCTTACAAGATCCACCTGTGTAGGATATTTTGGAAAGCTAAGAGTGGGACTAAGAAATAAAACAGTGCAGAAATAAAAGAGTGCATGCATTGTATATGCACATGAACCAAACAGGGGCATGGTTGGCAGTATCGGCCAGTACCAATATGTATCCACCGAGACCGGAACCGATACCTCCCGAATCGGCCGATACCAGTCTTTGTAGTTTAAAAAATAATAAAATATTTTAAATAATTTCCGATACCGATACATATCAGTATCGGTACCCACCAGAACCGGTATCGATACTGAGATTGCCATCCTTGAACAAGGGACAAAATGGGACTTGAGAAAAGATAAAACCAGAGTGTCATGTTGGACAAGGGGTATATTTCATCATCCAGGGCTGCAACCAAGTCTGTCTTGCTTTTCTTAGAAAAACATGTTTGCTGACTAAAGAATATTTAAGGTTATTCACTTTGGCTATGAATATATGAACAGGACCATGATTTCAATCATGATCATGTATTTGGGTTATTCCCTCGTTTATATGTCACACATATTTCTTTGTATACCTTCACTGTGGTGCTTGTATCATTATGTTGGCCTGCAAATGTTCAGTCAGGAATTTTTATGCATTGTGGAAATTTAGAAATGTATTTCTGTTTATCTAGGTAGAAAATCATTTTCAATATTGTGCTACTTGCGGTGGACGAGGGCACATTGGGCTTGATTTATCTCATAAGTTATAGGCAATTAGCTTGCATAAAGGTAGGCTGTCCTACCTGTTTTGCTTTGTAGCTACATACAAACTTGCATAAAGGTAGCTCTGCTGGTTCTAAAATTAATGAATCGAGCCCAATCCAGGCTGATACAAGGAATTATGGTGAGTCTGATGTTGAAAAAACTCAGTACCTGATGACAAAATGTTTCATAAGGCTCAAACCTTCTGCTTAGCATGGCTGAGTTGTTACTGGTCGTATCGGCAACACACGGCTATGTAACATTGTTTGTTGCATTTTTCTAATGGATGAGTTTTTACCAGTCAAGTGTCCACTACTAGGTGCTTGCATTTCCCCCCCCCCCCCTAAAGTCATGTTTGCATTGTAGGGCAGGGGAATCAGAAGGGACATCATATATGTTGCTGCTCAGAAGGTACAGTCTTTGATGTTTTGCGGGGTAGTTGTTTCGACTTTTGAGCAATAATCCTGTATGAAGGACTACATGCTAGGTCATGTTTCTTGTGCCAATTACAGCTACCGTTGCTTCGCAAAGTAGCATTGGATATGTGCGATGCTTGTGAAGGTGGATTTGACAGCCCAAGCGTATGTGACCATCATGGGAAATTCAGGCATTTTAACTGTAGCATTATAATTCGTGGTGCTTATGTATGGGTAATGTTTGCAGTACGCTGAGAAGAACTTTTTAAGCACCGTAAAGATCGCCCGTTGTAAGCCGCAGAGGTGCAGTTTTGACCTTCAAAAATTGGGGACGTTCAGACCGGTGCACAAGGACACGATTGTTCAAGTGTGGAATTCCAAGGAATTGAGGACAACGTGCGTGGAGGAGAGGGTATAGCAGTAGAGCACGGAAGGTAGATCATATCGAAGTCCTGCAAAAGTGATTGATTAAAGCCATCCTAAATCTCATCCTGTTTTTGTCTAGCAATTGTTTTCTCTAAGTACGTAATATCGGCGACGGCAAGCTCGTAGAGACTCGTTTCCCCTTGTACGTTAAGGCCTACCGGTAGCCCGTAGGTGAAGGCAAGCTCGCAGAGACAAATTTTTTAGTTGTTTTCTTTCACTTTCTTATGTCTGATAGCTGTTTTAACGTATTAGGCTTTATAGATCATTAATGTGAAATGTTATCCATAGAATGCCAAATTTTAATTGTATTTTTAAAATTTCAAAATAATAATTTGTCAAAAAATATGGAAATTTAACTAAGATTTCTTGCAAGGCAGTGTTTCCAAATGTGATTACATTATTGTGTTTTGATTTTCCTATAAAATTTGTGAAAGTGCTATCTTCTAACGATGAAAATCTATGTTTAAGAATCCATTTGGATGCTTCACGAGTCTTTCATTAGATTATAGATTATTGATGATTTATCCCTCTGTAACGTCCTCTTTTTTAAAAAGGGATCATTTAGACATCTCTTTTCCTTGAAAATCCATCTCAAGTTTGATTGTAGAGAAAAAATCCTCATCTTTTCCCTTTTGTGCCTCTTTACTTTGTGCTCAAAATCTTCCTAAACACAATCTAAGGCACTCAATTGTTGCTTGAAAATAACCGTCCTTTTAGAAAGAACAGAATAATTAGAATTTCTTGCATAATCATTTTCAAGTGATCCTTAAATCTTGTTGCTTCAAATCAAAAAAATAAATAAGCAAGCCTCAACGTTACGCTGGCGTTTTGTGTCAAAGGAAAAAAAAAAAGAAGGTGGTTTCTAATATCTATCCAGCATTCTATATGCCGACTAAACGATTATCAAATAAAAAAAAGAAGGCGGCTTATTGAATTGTTATTCGGTGAGGCACAGAAACATAATTGCCAACTTGTGTAAAATATTCTCTCTCTGAGAGGGGAAAATGGGAAGGGTGTGGTGCGATTTTGCCACATGGAAAGCTTTGTACTGTAGAATCAGAGGTAAGAAGACGGTTGGTCCTCTTTTGTTCACTGGTCGCACAAGTGATTGACCGAAAAAAGAACAATTGTTAAACTCATACCACACGAATTTGACACTTGTATTGCTGATTGGATGGTTGTTTCTAAAAGAAATAAATAAGAGTGAAAGAGAGGACCAACATCCTTCTTTTTCTTATGCCTCGTTTGGAAAAAGTGTTGGGGTCAAGTTTTAGGATAAATTCTTTGAAGATCCGGATAATATCAAATCTTGACCAAATGCAAATTGTCTTTTTAAACATTCCAAATGTCATTACGGCATGCCTAGCTGAAAGATAATGAGGTGTTACCTTTTTTATTTCAAAAATCTCACTTAGATTGTCTTTTCATCCGAAAAAAATAAGATTTAGAAAAAAATCTGAATAAAGGAGAATCTCCCTTTGAAAAAAAATTTATCTAAATGAGGCCTAGGTCCACTAGTCAAGTGACTTTTTTTTTGGGGGGTCAAAGTAATACTGCCTTTCATTACTTAAGTAAGAATTTTTACAATAAAGAAAGTCCACAACACAGAAAGGGGGGGTCATGGAGAACAACCCATTAAATACAACACGATAGAAGAGTAGACCCATACCGCTCCTCACCATACCCCATCCCGTGTAGTACAGAGTACAACTGTCAAGAAACGAGATTGACAAAGTCTCATTGTAGAATAAGACGAGCAGTATTCGCTAGAGCCTATCACCAAGCATGCATGATGAGATCAGTGGAAACAACAAACTAGAGTAGCCGATTTCCGGATAGGTAAACCACAGAGAGGTCCCACTTAAAGCAGCCATTAGACTTCTCTTGGCAACGCCAGAGCAACGCAGGGTGGGCGGCATCCTGGTTAAGGTAAGAACGCCTTGGAAGCACCGACTTCATATTACTTGAAACAGCTGCAAAATATACGAGCAGCAAGAGCAAGAAGGCCTGGAGACACATGCCGGTAACGACATGTGGGATCAGCACGGGAACACGAGCACATCTAGAAAACTTCAAGACCCCAAGTAGGTATCCACACCAACCTAGCGCGACCACAGCGGAAGCTTTGAGTCACCGGAGGGAGTTGAGGCTAGTGGATCGACTGGAAGGGAGAAAGAACACAAGGAGCAAACAAAAGTGGCAGCACACAGGTATAAAAGTTGGAGGACTGATAGATCTCTGATTAGCCGAAGAAAACCTACAAAATGGATAACAAAATCAATAAGCGAAGCTTACCAAACATAAAATCGAACAGGGAGAGTGGGGAAGTAGAGGAAATCGGGTGGGGAAGAAGGGTAGTTATGACGAGATGGACGAGGGGTCAAACTGCAACAGAGGAGATGATCAGCACTGCGAGTAGACGGATAGGTGGAGGACGGAAGAAGGGAAAACTAGAAGATGAAGGAGAAGAGAAAGGACGTACCTGATCAGGGGGTGGGTGAGAGGGGGACTCCGAGGGGATCTTCCCCCACCCGAACTTCTGCCTCTGAGGTGGCTCGAAAGCCACCAACGGGTGGCGAGGAAAATCGCCGGAGATCGACGAGTATTCCACGGGGAGAGGGGATGCTCCCACCTGCTCCACCGCGACATAAAATGGTTATATCTGCTAGTCAATTGACACCATGGGCACAGTAAGGGTCTGTTCGATAAAACCTATTGGGCCACTTATTTTTAATCCCACCAACACCCCCAACAAAAATTTATATAACGGAAAGTCTGGCAAACACCGTATCCGACGAATAGCAGACGTTTTTGAGGAAAGGGAACTCCACCGATCCACTGGCGTAGCGGTGCAGCGAGACGGAGATAGCGCTCGGCAGAGCCGGTGCGCGGGAGTGCTCCCTCCGCGGCCGAGCCACCGGCGGCGCTGCTCGTGCGCTTTGCTTCCTCGGCTTCTATAGTCCTATCCTCTCCCCCTCGCCGCGTGCGCGCCCGCCCACGCCTATGGCCCTCCGCTTCCTCTCTCCAGCTTCGTATCCTCACCTCCACCAGTACCACCGCCACCTCCGCAGAAGCCACGGCGGCTCTCCCGTCTTTCACCACCCTGGTGCCGTCCTCTTCCTCGGGCTGTCGGTTCCTGCCCGCTGCCACATACCCTCGTCCCCGCTCCACGCCTCCCGGCCCGGTGCTGCGGCGGCGACCACCGCGGCCGCCTCTGGAGCGCCGTTGTTGCAGCGGCGGGAGGAGGGAGGTGATGCGGAAGTGGGGGAGGAGGAGGAGGTGCAGGTGAAGGAGCTGGAGGACCTCCCCGAACAGTGGCGGCGGTCCAAGGTAGCGTGGCTCTGCAAGCAGCTGCCGGAGCAGAAGCCCGGGACCCTCACTCGCCTCCTCAATGCGCAGCGCAAATGGGTCTCCCAGCAGGACGTCACCTACATCGTCGTCCACTGCCTGCGGATACGAGAGAACGACACCGCCTTCAGGGTAGGTTGCTTTAAAAATGCCGCCTTTTGCTGCATGGCTCTTGTGGGTGCATGCCTATAAAAGGAAGCATCCCTTTTTAATTCCCGTAACCTGTTCGTTCTATTGCCCAAGAGACCGTACAGCTTTTCTTCAACTATGTAACCTTTCTCTCTTGCTTTCTTCTGACGATAATGTGTTGGGTGTTTCAGGTCTACAAATGGATGGTTGGGCAGCCACGGTTCCACTTTGACTTTGCCCTCGCCACCCGGTTGGCGGACTGCCTGGGCAAGGACCGGAAGGCCCTGAAGTGCCGGGAGGTGTTCGATGACATCATCAAACAGGGCCGCTTGCCGGGCGAGTCCACATTCCACAATCTGACGGTGGCTTACCTCAGTGCCCCCGTCCAAGGCTCTCTTGATGAAGCTTGTGGTATATACAACAAAATGATCCAGGTGGGGGGCTACAGACCGCGGCTAAGTCTTCACAATGCTGTTTTCCGAGCACTTGTGGGTAAGCCTGGGCCATCGGCGAAGCACTACCTCAAGCAGGCTGAGTTCATCTTCCATAATCTAGTTACATGTGAATTGGAGGTACAGAAGGATGTGTATGCTGGGATGATATGGCTCCACAGCTATCAAGATGTTGTGGACACCCTGAGGATTGAAGCTTTGAGGAAAGAGATGCGCAAGATGGGAATGCAGGAGAACAGGGATGTGCTTGTCTCTATCATGAGAGCTTGCTCCAAAGTAGGAGACATGGAGGAAGCAGAACGGACCTGGGATAAACTTCTCAAGTCAGATTCTAGCCTTCCTTCCCAGGTATTTGTTTACCGGATGGAGCTTTATGCTAAGGTTGGGGAGCCAATGAAGTCCCTGGACATTTTCCGGAGTATGCACGAGCATGGAGTTGCTGCAAATGCGTCAGTATATAACAAAATTATAGAGGTGATGTCAAAAGCTCAAAAGATGGAAATAGCGGCAGACATTATGGGTGAATTTGTTGAAAGTGGTTTGAAGCCTCTCTCACTTTCATATTTTCATATGATGGATATGTATCTGAACTTGAACATGCATGACAAGATAGAATTTCTCTTCATTCAGTGCCTCTCGAAGTGCCAGGCTACTCGAAGTATTTACACCATTTACTTGGATTCCCTGGTAAAAGTTGGTAACCTTGGGAAGGCTGAGGAGATCTTTAATGAAATGCACTCAAATGCAGATATTGGTAGTAATAGTCTATCCTGCAACATAGTTTTAGGGGCATTTCTTGCTTCGGCTGACTATGTGAAGGCTGAAAAGATTTATGATTTGATGTGCCAAAAGAGATATGATATTGATCCAACGTACATAGAAAAGTTCAACTGTGTTCTTAGCTTGAAGAAAAAAGTCATTGATAAGCCAGTAAGCTTGAAACTGGACAAAGAACAACGCGAGATATTGATTGGCTTGTTGCTAGGTGGTCTGCAGATATTGTCGGATGAAGAGAGAGGGAATCATTCTGTACATTTTGAATTCAACGAGGATTCTCATGTCCATTCTGTTTTGCGGAGGCATATTCATCAAAGATATTTTGAGTGGCTAACTTCATTTGGCCAGCTGAATGGTGAAGATAGTAATTTGCCATATCAATTCTCTACAATTGCACATTCAAATTTCAATTTCTTTGCTGACCAGTTCTGGCCTAAAGGCCAACATACGATTCCAAAGCTCATCCACCGGTGGTTGTCAGAACGTGTATTGGCATACTGGTACATGTACGGAGGCTTCAGATCCTCTTCTGGTGATATTTTGTTAAGACTGAAGGGAGGTAAACTTGAGGATGTTCAGAGAGTTATCAAAGGATTGCAAACAAAATCCTTAGACTGCAGGGTCAAGAGGAAGGGTCGAGTGCTTTGGATAGGCTTTCAAGGGAGCAATGCGATTTGGTTTTGGAAACAGACTGAGCAATACATTTTAGATGGTGTGAAAGAACATCTAAAGCCTGATGTGCAAAACTTCCCAGAAGATATGGTAGAAGCCCAATTAAATGGACTGGATGCTAGATCCGATTCCGATGAGTTTTCTGAATAGCTTCTTGATGCAGCATTCTCTTAGTGGCAACATAGTTATCACACATGATGAAGCATTCTCTTAGTGGCAACATAGGTATGATACATATGATAGCATACCTAGAAAGAAAAGGAATTGAGGATTCAATGAGCAATGCCTGAAATCAGCCTGTAATATCTGGATACATTCGTCATTGTAAGGTTTGGGTAATGTTCAAGTTTGTTGCTCCCTGTAAATGAAGTTTCTTTGCTCAAATAGGCTTCTTTTGTTGTAATCACTATTCTTGCTGCAGTTGTAGTAGCTAATCAAGTTATGTGCCTTCACATATAAAGTTTTTTTTTATGCCACAGCCTAGGTTTAACTGCAAATATGGCTTTTGATAGATTAAAATGACGGGACAGAATTCATGTAGCTATACAAATAATGAGATAAGTCTCTGTCATTCTCGGAGATGTCACTGTTTATTCTAGTGGTTCTCAGGAAATCCTTTGTTGATATTTTCGTGTGTAAATTCACAAGAGAGTAATGGAACCAGTAGTTGGCCGGTTAGAACACCCTATCTTTAGGGATAAAGGAGGACACAGGCTTTTTTGTACTGTTACCGCCTACCTTTTCTGAAACATTTCCTGTAGTTTTGGTAGCTGCTCATAGTTTTTTTTTTTTTGGCGATTGATCTTGGTGTTTTTTTTGGACGTTTGATCTTCCTATATGCTAGTTTCAACAACTCTCGTTTCTTACACTTTTTCCTAGCCGCATGGCCTATAGTAGGTAATTCATTCACTACTCTAGTTATCAATACTATGGTTTTCAACCTGTAGGGTTTCAATTTTAACCTAACAAATCCCCTTTTTGACAGAAGAACAACTCCAATTGATTGTTTTAGAGATAGCTTCCCAAACAAATTCTTCTATATCTATATATAAATGCTGG
Organism: Zantedeschia hybrid cultivar; assembly: GCA_030544215.1. NCBI lineage: Eukaryota > Viridiplantae > Streptophyta > Magnoliopsida > Alismatales > Araceae > Zantedeschia > Zantedeschia hybrid cultivar. The sequence goes on along the minus strand of JARZZO010000014.1, from coordinate 16,563,004 downwards.
TTCGTTGAAAATACACAAGGAAAGCACTTTGAATTGTTAATTCATCGCTAGAGATGGCTTGGAACCAATACTTCATTATCTTAAGTCCTATGAGCAAGATCTTTTATTTTATTTTTCCCCTATTGATGAATGTTTTGTAATTTGTGGATTGAATTTGAATGGTTAATTCGCCGGTGGTCTTATTATTGATTACAGACACGAGGAACCCATGTTGTATATCTGAAACATGTTTACCTCCTTGCTTCTCTTCATGCTACAACCTCTTCCCGTGGAGTCCCTTTTTTCCTTAGTCCACTGTGAAAAAATCTTTTAGAATTTGTAAGCGTTACATCCGGTCATTGCTTTTGACATTTGGTGAATATCGACAATGAAGCCATTAGTATTCTCTGTGTATCCATAGTTGCAGGTTGCTCGAAAGGAGGCTGCTGATCATCGTTCCCCTTAATTGTATCATACACATTTGGGGGAGTTACTTCATTTCTAAGTGGATTTGTGTGCCCTCACTCTTCATTTTTATTTTGGACACCGTGCTGCAATTCATGTATTCTATCAACTATCTCTAGCACTTAAAAGGATAGTAGGTTAAATATATAGCTTCCATCTACTATCTCTCACAGTTACAAGGAGAATAAGGTAAGAAACTGAGTATATCTCAGTCCATCGGTGCATGTGCTCTAGAGACAGTGGCCATTAATATCTTACAGTTGTTTAATGTCATTAAAAGTACTAATCGTTTGAATGAATAAATGAGAATTCTTGAAACAGAGTTCAACCGGTGGTTAAACTGGAAATGCACATGCTGGTTTATTGTTATGCAAATCATAAGAAAGTGCTCCTAAGACTGTATTATGGTAACTATACCAGTTATCTTTAGGAGCCTTTTTTCCTTAAATAGAAAGGCAGGTGAGTTTTACATGATCATTGTAGTGAAGAGGATGTTTATCTAGACATGTGGGATATGTGTATACTGGCACCAGAGTATAGAGGTGTTGTGAGTCATGTTTTTATTTATGACTTATTTAGTTGATTTGATTTCTTATATGGGAATCATAATTTCCTGCCATTTGTTGATGTTACATTTATTTATTTGGTGGGAAGATTATGCCCCATGATTTTGTGTTGACTCGCCCATGGAAAGGGTTATTTGGGTTCTTTTGAGTTCAGGACTCTTTTTGCCGGTCCACACATCGGCATTAATTACATCCTGCTACAATAAGAAAATCTTTGATTTCTTTTGAATGGTGTTCCATACCTATATGCTCCTATGCAGCGCCATTTCCTTTCTCATATCGTACTCGCGTTGAGATTCTTACCTTCGCCCTGTGTTTGGACATATTAGTGTTTTATTAAGAGAGTATATGGCATGCTTATCAAGGTGCACCCTTTGCATGTCACTCAACGTTTATGGGTCCAAGCAGGAGTCGCTCCCTATTATTATGTAGAAAGCATGCATCATTTTATCCGTTAGGGCGTGATTACATACGGTATGCATATTGAGGCATCACAAGTATACCCCACCCCTAGGTACAACTGTCCTAAATTGAACTTCGTCAGTTGGTGGCGCAATGGTTTACATGCTGATTGATTAATTAATTGGTGCAAGTGTGCGTGCACATAGATCGAGGCATTGTTTAGGGATATTGCCGCTGAAAGGGATTGGATTCTATAGTTGGTGCAAGCGTGCATGGCATATAGATCGAGGCATTGGTTAGGGGCATTGCCGCTGAAAGGGATTGGATTCTAACACGGCACGTTATCTCCATATTGAAGGGTTGGACTGGTTATATCTCATTTTAACATGGTTGTGCTTGCTATGCTTATTGAGGCGATATACTTGTATATTTGTCATTCCCGTGTCTCAAAATGGTGGCGCACACGAGTGTGCACTTTAATTTGTTTTGATTTGTTATTTGAGGTACAGTGACAGTTGGCACACATCTCGAGGTGTCTAAGGGGTAGACACCGTTAGAGAAAATCTCCTGGATCGTCAGGTGAATGATTCGTGAATGTATCCTCTTATTCTTAGTCTTGTCCTCTGTATATTACTTTATGGTGCATGGCACGCTTTTCGAGGCAAGACAATATTCTTAATCGGGTGACCGTTATTTGACACTCGATGTTGCATTGACATTATCTTTTATGGTTTGTCATCGTCATGCTATTGCGGTGGAGGTTTTATTAAAAGTGATTATATGTAAAAGGAGGTTTGAACGACATCGCAGAATCACATGGCATCACTTGTTGGTGGCGCCACTTTAGTTGCGCCAACTCCACTTTAATGTTGTGCCCTCACTACTTAGGCATTGTGTCGCAGAAACCTACGACACCACTTTACTGTTGTGTTGTAGAAATCCATCGCTCCACTTTAATGCTATGTCGCAGAAACCCAAGGCCACTTTAGCACTGTGCTGCAAAAATTCGCGATGCCACTTTAGCGCTGTGCCCAAAAATCCGCACTGCCACTTGATGTTGCCTCACAGAAACCCATAGCGCCACTTTGGCACTGTGCTGTAGAACTCTATGATGTCACTTTACTGTTGCGCTGTAGAAAACCGCGACGCCACTTTGATGTTGCGTCGTAAAAACTTACAGCATCACTTTGACACTACATCGCAGAAATTCGTGATGCCACTTTAGTGTTGCGTTGCAGAAAAATCCACGAAGCCACTTAATGTTGCACCGTAGAAACCTATATGCCACTTTGGCATTACATCGCAGAAACCTGTGACGCCACTTTAACATTGCGCCGTTTGGCACTACTTTGCAGAAACTCACGATGCCACTTTAGCATTTACAATGCAACTTAAAGTTACACCACAGAAACCCACGACACTACTAAATTCTTCTCACCTAAAGAAAAAGAGGAGTTTGAAACTTATGTCTTCCTTCAATCTTCCACGCGTCATTACATTTGAAGGGGCTACGGGGGTGTTTATACGCATTGGCCATGGGTGTCTAACGACATTGTGCCACTTGGCGCTATATGATTGGACCTCTAACTAACCAATTACATTGTGATTGGACAACAAAGAGGTTTTTGGCAAGGTGGCAGTTCTTCGTTGGTTGAATTGTTGGCCCTTTGAGATTGGGCCACATGTTGATGACAAGGCAATGATGAAGCATTGACGAGACAGCAACGAGGATTCACATGGCAGCATATGATTAGTCCATCTATACATATGTAGGTGCAATTTCTTCTTTTCTTTTATTTTTTTTTGACTTTTTTGTGTAGGGAATTGTCAGAATGGGCAAGGGTGGCCTCAGGAAGCTGCGGTGCCACGAAGGAGGGGTCGCGGCCCCTTTGGGTGCTGCCTCCCATAGTGAGAGGCAGACCCAAAGGTTGCTGCTTCCCATAGTGGGCGACAACTCCAAAACTGCCTCCCATAGTGGGCGCAGCTTCAAAGGGTGCTGCCTTCTGCTATGGGTTGCTTCTCATAAGCAGCAGGTGGGTCCACCCAGACCCTTCTTTTTTTGTCTTTTTCTTGGGTTTAAACTGGATTTTTGGGAGTTTCTGTCTTGTTATGATGTTTCTCAGAGATCTATGGCCAAAGACCTCCTATCGTTTGCGTTCTCTTTTGAATTTCGACGGTGGTTTGTTCACTTTCTTGTCTCTGCATATTTTTCTTCACCAAGAGGGCACTGTTTCTTGGCACCAGGAATAGAAGAGTTTGAATCTTTGCATTATTCTAAATTTATATGGTAATATGCTGGTGTTGGAGAGGTACTGTGGCTGGCTTGTTCGTTGTCACCTGGAATAATAGAGTTTTGAATTTTTACCTTTTTTGAGAGCTTTGAATTTTTACCTCTTTTGAGAGCTTCGTTGCTGCTCTCATCTTTACGGGGAGGTAGCAAAAGGTTTTGCTGTAAATTGGGTTGGATTAATCATATTTTTTTGCATAACGGTGAATAGAAAAAGCAAATACTGTTTTTTTGAAAGTGAATGGTACCACATATATGTATTAATAACAAAAGCATCGTACAAAAATGTGAGCAAGAAGCTTTCAAAATAAACATTATTTACAAAGCACCGAGTTGGTGTAACACTCGTCCAGCCAGTGAAGAAACAAAATGAGACAGACCCGAAGCTTTTGAAGCTTCGTCATACCAAATTCCTGACCCACTCACTCTTTAACAACTTCAAAGATAAAACGAGCAAGAACTTCTGAAGCCCAGGTTTCATTCCTAAACCTCCTCCTGTTATAGGTACATGTGGATGCACCATAGGCCTACGATCGGAAGTAAATCAAAACATATGAAGGACAAACCAGAACGATGATAGGCAGCGAAACATCTACTTGATCAATAAGGCAATGATGCCACTTGCCCCAAAGACGTAACAGGCAGATGATTAAAATGACCCCATCTTCTCTCATGCACCTATGTCAAGTATGTATCTGTTGGAAAACAATTTCGCTTTCCCTGGTCCGTGATGCATATGTTGGTGTTGGGTCGGATATTCGTGCTTGATCGAGTGGCTGAATTCCTCCAAATCACAAAAATTTTTTTTACTCCTACAAAATAGATACTAAGTCAGAAGAGACTCCAATTCTAATTCTGATTCGAGAGAATATCTTTTTGATGCGGCAGAATCCGATTCGGCCCATTGCAGCAGGCCCAAACCCCGTTCAGCCCAACAGCAGCAGTGCTAGGCCCTCCAGCGGCCTTCGGCCCGCTAGCGGCCCAGCAGCCCTCGGCCCATAAGCGGCCCCGTCGCTCCCGGCCCAACAGGCTTCAGCCCGTCAGCGGCCCATCAGCCTGCGGCCCGGGAACAGCACGGCGGCCCAGGGCCCAGCAGGCTTCGGCCCGTCAGCGGCCCAACCCCCTCCGGCCCGGTAGCCGAATCCGGCCCACTCCGGTGGCGGATCAGACGCTATGGCGGTTTATCAGTAAGCCTCCTTTTAGTCCTATATCGGCTGCCACCGTTAACCATCCGCTACCCTCCGCTATAAGTATCCTGCTACTTATGGCCAAAGGGGTGGTGGAAAAAACGGATGCCCCTCTAAGCTTCCGAAACCCCTTAAAGGACTACTGTCCGAATAGGGTTCTAGCTGTTTCTTCTTGCTTCCTGAATCGAATCTTCTTCAGAAGCTAACTTGATCGTCGGAGGGGGTTCCCCAGGGCTGACGCCCGGGACTCCTGCTGACTGGTTCTTCTTCTTCTTTCCCTCCTGCAGGGGCTCGGTTCTAATCATCGCCGACCTCCCCGAGTCGGTCTCGGCCGCCGACCTCGGACTCCTCCCCCCGGTCTCGACGCCGAACGCCGGCTGCCCCGCGCCAGGAGACTCGGCCTCACGCTGAAGTAGCCTTCGGACTCGCCGTCCGAGGGCGATCCCGTCGGTCGCCCCGCGCCAGGAGACTCGGCCTCGCGCTGAAGGCGCCTTCGGACCCCCTCGTCGGAGAGCGAGCCGTCCCCCCGTCCGATCTCGGACTTTCCGGCTTCTGCTCCGACGCCCGTCTACAGCTCCGCCGACAGGAGCTCCTGCTCGCGCCGCGCCTTCGTCCGACCGAAGGAACAGCGGCTCACTATCCAAGAGCAGCTCCGGCGGCAGATCGCGCCCCCCGCGGGCGGATCCTCTTCACTCTGAAAGGGCCTCGGCTTCGCCCCGCTGTGGATCCCCGTCGGGTCCCCTCGTCACCGCTCGATCCGGACCGGCTCCGGATCCTCCTTGTTTCGGATCCCCGTTTGCGGGATCCGGTCGTGATAGATCCAGTCTACATCACGTGGCGCCGTCTGTGGGAAACCAACAAAACAAGTCATGTCTCAGCGACCTGTGACCCGACGATCCGGGCAGAGCGAAGCGGAAGCGCGGGAGGCTTCGGCACAGATGCCGCTTTCCGAAGGCGCGCCATCTGCCCCGCCGAACCCGCCTCTGCCGACCATCCCGGAGTCCTTCGGCTCGGAAGACCGAGTGGAGGTACTCCAACAGCAAGTGGCCACGCTGGCCGCTGCCGTCACGTCCCTAGCGCCTCTTCAGGAGATGGTATCTGCCATCGCCCAGCGCATGGGACTGACGGGGCAGCCTCCCCAGCAGGCGCCGCTCCCCCCACTCTACTCGGTACAAGACGCCCGGTTCCGACCGGTGCCTGCGCCAGCCTCTCTCTACGAAGCTGCGGCGGCGCGCAGCGAGCCCTCGGCATTGCCTGCCCGAGCTCCCCGCGTCGATCGCCCGGCGGAGCAGGATTATGCTTCGTCGGAGTACCATCCGGCCCACACCGGAGGGCCATCCGTCGCCACTTCGGCCGCCCCGGACCTGGACCAGCGGCTGACGGCGATGCGCAAGGAGATGCAACAGATGGTGTCCCGGCCTCACGGAGCGCCCCTCGCCAGCAGCATCCTGGAGCAGACCCCGTTCACGGCGGAGCTCCTGACCACTGAGGTGCCCCCCGACTTCAAGCTGCCGAAGGGCCCTCCCTGTGATGGGATGACAGATCCGGTCTGTCATTTCCGGAAGTTCAACTCCTACCTCCGGGTCCGGGGGATCTCCGAGGCAGTCCGCTGCCGTCTCTTCCCCCTCACCCTTGAAAAGATCGCCCTCACCTGGTTTGAGACGCTGGCCCCCAACTCCATCCACTCCTTAGCACAGTTGGGCCAGTTGTTTATCGACCAGTTCTATGATGCCACCCGGCAGAGCAAGACCTCCGCCAGTCTGCTGGCTATTCGGCAAGGTCCTGCCGAGACTCTCCAGGACTACTTCACCAGGTTCCGGACCGAGGCCGCCCAGATCCCGAACCTCGACAGCTCGATCGCGGTTTCGGCCGTGATCAGCGGGTGTCGGGACGAGGGGCTCCTCGGTTCCATTGGGAAGCGCCATCCCCCGACCTTCCAGGACCTTGTGGCACGGGCCCACAAATACATCAACCGGGAGGCCCTGATGCTGTCCAGAGGAAGAGGCGCCACCGAAGCCATCTCGGCACCTGCTCCCCAGGTGGTCCGACCTCGGCCGGAGGACCAGGAGTCCTCGCAAAAGCGCTATCGCAGGGAGGAATGGGACAGGGAGAGGCGACGGGACGCGCAGCCGCGGTACCTACCCTTACCTGCTCCCCCTTCCCGAATGCTCATGGAGGTGAAAGGCATGCTCCGACGGCCCGATCGCATCAAGACCGATCCCCGCCGAAGGGATCCCGGCAGGTATTGTGAATACCACCGGGAGATCGGCCACACGACGGATGAGTGTCGGCAGCTCCGGGAAGAGATTGACCGCATCATCCGGGAGGGGAAACTGCCGCAGTACCGCCGGGAGCAGCCACCGCAACAGAACCAGGACGCCCCTGCAGCGCCCAGACAACAGCAGCCCTCAGCAGCAGAAGCCGCTCCTCCGCCCAAAGCCACCTCGGCCCCGGTTGAATCATCCCATCAAAGACCCAGTTCTGGGTCTATCATGATGATATCCGGAGGACCGGGGGAAGGGTCCAGGCCGCGGCAGCGTAGCACAGTAGCAGCAGTTGAGGGCGAGCCGAAGAGGCCTCGTCTGGAAGACATCACCTTCGGCGCCGAAGACCTGACGGATGTTTAGGTCCCTCATGACGACGCTCTCGTCGTCAACGCTGTAATAAATAACTATGATGTACATAGGATCTTTGTAGATAATGGAAGCGCCCCAAACATCTTGTTTTATGATTGTTTCGTGAAAATGGGATTGAGTGAGGCTAGTATGAAGCCTCATCGGGGCCCTCTCTTCGGTTTTAACGGCTCGCCCTGCCGAGTAGAAGGCATTGTTCGGCTTCCTGTGACCTTAGGCTCCGCCCCCCGGCAATTGACCGTTGAAACGGACTTTGCCGTTGTAAAGATCGAGTCAGCCTACAACGCCATATTCGGCCGGAGGCTCATCGGCGGGGTCGGAGCCGTGCCCTCATCCTTCCATCAGAAGCTGAAGTTTCATACCGACCACGGGATCGGCGAGGCCAAAGGAAACCAAGAAGCCGCTCGGCAATGCTACATGATTTCGGTCAAAGGGAAGAACGCAGCTGAAACCCTAGCGATCGAGTCATCAGCCGAAGCGTCTCCGGGAGAAGCACTCCTCGCCGTCCCTGTTCCAGGAGGCGAAGGACGAGTCCTGATGATAGGCTCCGGCCTGGAGAAAGGTGAAGCGGAGAAGCTTACCGAGTTCTTGAAAAAGAACCTCGACGTCTTCGCCTGGTCTCCGGCAGACATGCCCGGGGTGGACCCGGAGGTAGCAGAGCACCGACTCCATACCGATCCCAATCAGCCTCCGGTGAAGCAGGGGCGGCGCACCTTCAACCAGGAAAGGAGAGCCGCCGTCCAGGCTGAAGTACAAAAGGGACTGGACGCCGGACATCTCCGAGAGGTGCATCATCCAGACTGGATAGCCAATGTGGTCATGGTGCCAAAGAAAGATGGCAAATGGCGCATGTGCGTGGACTTCACCAACCTCAACAAGGCCTGTCCAATGGACAGCTTTCCACTGCCTCGGATAGACCAGGTGGTGGACGCCACTTCTGGCCACGAGCTCTTGAGCTTCCTCGACGCCTATTCAGGCTACCACCAGATCCGGATGCATCCGGACGACGAGAGCAAGACCAGCTTCACCACCGATCTGGGTCTATACTGCTACACCCGAATGCCCTTCGGTCTGAAGAACGCCGGCGCGACATATCAGCGACTGGTCAACAAGGTATTCGCCGCGCAGCTCGGCCGAAACATGGAGGTCTATATAGACGACATGTTGGTGAAGAGCCGCGTTGCTGCGGAGCACCTGGCCGACCTGGCCGAGACTTTCTCCGCCCTCAGGCGGTACAAGATGAAGCTGAACCCGGCCAAGTGTGCCTTCGGGGTAGCCTCCGGCAAGTTCCTCGGCTATATGGTCACGCACCGAGGGGTGGAGGCTAATCCCGAGAAGGTTTCGGCCATCATAAAGATGCGCCCCCCGGCTAACCTCCGAGAGGTACAGAAGCTGAACGGGAGGATCGCAGCTCTCAACCGCTTCATGTCCAGGGCGGCCGACTACTGTTTTCCCTTCTTCAAGCTGCTGAAGAAGGCCAACAACTTCGACTGGACGGAAGAGTGTCAGACAGCCTTCAATCAGTTGAAGGCCTACCTCTCCAAAGTCCCCATCCTATCAAAACCGATTTCCGGAGAGCCTCTGAGTCTATACCTCGCAATCTCCGAGACGGCCCTCAGCACCGTCCTCGTCCGAGAGCAAGAAGGCATTCAGAAGCCCGTTTATTACACCAGCCGAGCCCTTCAGGGAGCGGAACTCCGGTACCAAGCCCTGGAAAAGTTGGCTCTGGCCCTCGTCACTTCTGCAAGAAGGCTTCGGCCATACTTCCTGGCCCATTCTGTGAAAGTCCTCACCAACCAGCCCTTGAGGCAGGTTCTCTCCCGACCAGAGGTGTCCGGCAGATTGGCGAAGTGGGCAATTGAGCTAGGAGAGTTCGACATCTCCTACGCCCCTCGAGTAGCAATAAAAGCCCAAGCATTGGCAGACTTCATCGCCGAACTTACCCCCGGCGCTTGCGCGACGTCGCAGCCAGAACCCAAGGTGGCCGAAGCCGAGGCTCTTTCAGCACCGGCACCACCGGACGAATGGCGACTCTTCGTGGACGGCTCCGCGTGCTCCACGGGCAGCGGCGCCGGATGGATCCTGGCATCACCCGAAGGAGTCGTGACGGAGTACGCCCTGCGTTTCTCCTTTCCCGCAACTAACAACGCCGCCGAGTATGAAGCCCTCATTTCCGGCCTCCGAGCCGCGAAAAAACTCGGCGCCCGGAACTTAAAAGCTTTCAGCGATTCCCAGTTAATCGCCGGCCACGTCTCCGGGGAGTATGAGGCTCGGGACGCAGTGATGGCGTCTTATCTCCAGGTAACTCGCAAGATCCTCGCTCAATTCGATTCTTGTGAAATCGTGAGGATCCCGAGAGCCGAGAATACCCGGGCCGATGCCCTTTCCCGGCTGGCGTCAACCCAAGACGGGGGCGGAGGCCGGATGATCCTCGTCGAGGAGCTCGCCGAACCCAGCCTCGACGAAACCAAAACCATGCAGATTGCTGAAGCAGAAGCCGAGACATGGATGGCTCCCCTCATCGGTTTCCTTCTCCAAGGAGAAGTCCCTCCAGATCCTAGGGAGGCGAAGCGCATCCGGCAGCGCTCATCCCACTTTCTCCTTTTGGACGGGGTGTTGTACAAGAAATCATTTGGCCGACCTTTGCTGCGGTGCCTCGGCCCGGCCGAGGCCGACTACGCCATAAGGGAAGTCCACGAAGGGGTGTGCGGGGCGCATGCGGGAGGAAGGGCCCTGGCTCACAAGCTCTTAAGGCAAGGCTACTGGTGGCCCACGCTTCGAGAGGACGCTTTAGCCCTCGTACGGCGCTGCGACCAGTGCCAGAGGTTTAGCTCCCTCACTCATCAGGCAGCCACCCTCCTGACCCCGTTATCTGATCCCTGGCCTTTCGCCCAATGGGGAGTCGACATCCTGGGACCTTTTCCCGTCTCCACCGGCCAAAGGAAATTCCTCATCGTGGCAGTCGACTACTTCACCAAATGGGTCGAGGCCGAACCACTCGCCTCAATAACCGACAGCAATGCTTGGAACTTCGTGTGGAAGTCCATCATTTGCCGGTTCGGCGTCCCTCGAGCCATCATCTCAGACAACGGAAAGCAGTTCGATAGCCGACGGTTCGGTGATAACTGCGCCAGCTTCGGCATACTCCACAAGTTTACTTCGGTAGCGCATCCTCAAGCGAACGGCCAAGCCGAAGTCACTAACCGAAGCCTTTTGCAGGGATTGAAAACCCGACTCGGCGAAGCTAAGGGCCGATGGGTGGAAGAACTGCCGAGTGTCCTGTGGGCCTATCGGACGACGAGCCGAACCCCCACCGGCGAAACTCCCTTCCGCATGGCCTATGGGGTAGAGGCCGTCATTCCCATAGAGATCGGCCTCCCTTCTCCCAGAGTCATTGCCTATAATGCGGAAGCCACTGAGGAAAATCTGAAAGACCACTTGGACCTCATTGAGGAGGTCCGAGATAAAGCTCGTATCCGACTGGCGGCTTATCAGCAACGAATGGCCAAGTACCATGACACTCGAGTAAAGCCCCGGAGCTTTGAAGTGGGGAATCTCGTGTTAAGGAATGCCCATGCTTCCAAGCTAGCCGAAGCCTCGGGGAAGCTTGCCCCCAACTGGGAGGGGCCCTACCGGGTCAGGGAGGTAATCAGACGAGGAGCTTACCGGTTGGAAACCCTTTCGGGCCAACCCCTTCCTCGCACATGGAATGTGGAGCGCCTTCGGCGTTATTACATGTAAGTCAACTCTCCCCAGGCTTTTTAGCCGGAGGCTATAAATAAAGGAACTCGCTTTCTTTCAGAAAAACTTGTTAAGGTTTTCTCTAAGTCCGTGTAAACCGTACCGGGAGTGGCTTCGGCCATGCAAACCGTATCGGGAGCGGCAAGGTTTTCTTTAAGTCCGTGTAAGCCGTACCGGGAGTGGCTTCGGCCATGCAAACCGTATCGGGAGCGGCAGGGTTTTCTCTAAGTCCGTGTAAACCGTACCGGGAGTGGCTTCGGCCATGCAAACCGTATCGGGAGCGGCAAGGTTTTCTTTAAGTTCGTGTAAACCGTACCGGGAGTGGCTTCGGCCATGCAAACCGTATCGGGAGCGGCAAGGTTTTCTCTAAGTCCGTGTAAACCGTACCGGGAGTGGCTTCGGCCATGCAAACCGTATCGGGAGCGGCAAGGTTTTCTTTAAGTCCGTGTAAACCGTACCGGGAGTGGCTTCGGCCATGCAAACCGTATCGGGAGCGGCAGGGTTTTCTCTAAGTCCGTGTAAACCGTACCGGGAGTGGCTTCGGCCATGCAAACCGTATCGGGAGCGGCAAGGTTTTCTCTAAGTCCGTGTAAACCGTACCGGGAGTGGCTTCGGCCATGCAAACCGTATCGGGAGCGGCAAGGTTTTCTCTAAGTCCGTGTAAACCGTACCGGGAGTGGCTTCGGCCATGCAAACCGTATCGGGAGCGGCAAGGTTTTCTCTAAGTCCGCGTAAATCGTTCCGGGAATGGCTCCGGCCACGTATACCGATTCTGGAGGCGCCGAGGCATATATAAGTTCGCGCGAGCGGAAGCGTGAAGGGCTTCGGCCATCCGACAAGCGTAAGAAGCGGCAAGATGCCCCTAAGGGATCATATGAACTACCATAGTAAAGGCCCCGGCCGAATACTGTGACGGCGTTCTATCCGAACCGGCATCAGGTTTCGGCCTTACGAGCTATAGCGAACGACGACGGGATCTAAGGCTCCTGAAGGGCTACATTCGGTCGATCGCACGCAAGCAGCCAGGTAAAGCCAAAAACCTTCCTTCCATTTTTTAAAATAAAGGGAGATACAAAGCTCAGCCGTACGCCTGGCCAAGAGCTTACAAAAGTAGAGCAAAAAGAAAACCGAGGGGAACCCTCGAATCAGTCCTCGACAACCCCCTCCTCCTCCACCGCGACGACGTTTCGGTCAGGAGAAGGAGAGGGAGAGTCGACGACCTGCACCGCTTCGGAAGCGGCGCCTTCGGCATTTGCTTCTTCAGCACCGGCCTCTTCGGCATCGGCCTCTTCGGTCTCGGCCTCTTCGGTCTCGGCCTCCTCGGCACCGGCCTCCTCGGCATCAGCTGGAGGCGGGGCCCTCTCCACCACGAGCTCCTCCCACCAGGATAAAAGCTCCCTGGCCTCCCCGCCCTTTGGCATGGCTTCCCCGGTCAGATCGACGCTCGGGCAGGCCCTCTGGGCGACTGCTAGTCCGAGGTCAAAAACCGCTGAAGAAGCCTGCAGCTGGGCTCGGAGGATCTCCTGGGCATAGTCGCTCCCGGCCTTGTAGTTGGCCACGGCCGACTCCGCTGCCTTTCCCAGTTCCCGCTTCAAGGTCGACACCTCCTCGATGAGGCGGCGCTTCTCCGAAGCTCCCCGAGCCTCCCTGTCCTGGGTCTGAGCTTTGAAAGTCCGGAATTCGGACTCGACCGCCGCAAGATCCCTCTCGGCCTTCTCCTTGGCCTCAGCGGCGGCACGGGCCTCTGCTGCCCTCTTCTCCAGCTGCTTCCGCGCTCGGGCACTCGCAGTCACGAGCTCCTCAACTAGGGGCTCGATGCGAGGAGCCGCCGAAGTGCCTTCCCCCGAACCAACCGGATGCGCCTCGGCTTCCAGAAGCTTACGCTGAAGCATCTCCTGACGATGCATCAGGACACGGGTCGTCATCGAAGCCTGCAGATCGAGGGCAGATGAGGGCCAGTAGAATCAAAAGAAGAAGCTGAAGATGAGCTGAAACACTTTCGGGGTGCTCACCTGAACCGACAGACGGGCACTCATCTCCGTCAGATCGGTGATGGAGTGGGCCTTCAGCTCCTCAAAGATTGAAGGGAGAGTGAGGCTGTTGAGCAGACGAAGGCACGTCTGCGGGTCCTCCATGCTCTCCCCCGATGCGGGGTGCCGCCGCTCGAGCTGCGCCCGCGGTTCGGCATCTCCTCCATCGGCTCCTGCCGATACGGCCGGAGGGGAGTCACCCCTCGGCATCTCAGGAGACGCCAATCTTGCAGCCCTTCGGGCCCCGGCGCTCCTCCTGATTAGCTGGACTTCCACCTCTCCCTCGGCCTCCTCTACCCGGGGGCGCTTCGACGCTCGGCCGCCTCCCCGAGAGGCGAACTTAGTCCTCTGCTCCCTCTCAAGAGCAGCGGCAACTGCACGACCCTCGGCGGAGGCCGCAGTCCCGAGGCCCCCGCCTCTCGTCCTCGGACCCCCGGTGCCTCGGACAGGCCTGCTCACCGCCTGCGGGGCCGGCGCCCGGCGCGAAGCGCGCTGATCCGATAGCTGGTCGAGGAGGGTGTCGAGCTGGGCCATTGCTGCAAAGCAAGAAGGGATATCAGAAGCCAAAAACAACGATCGAGTAAAAGACTCAGAACCGACTTACCCTCGGCCGAAACTTCGTCAGCCTCCAAAGCCGGAAGAGCTTCGGCCGGAGGAGCGGCAGTCCTTCCCCCGCGGCCCCGCGGAGCCTCCCCGGGAGGTAGGTACGGAAAGACCCGCTCCGGATCACGCTTAGGGTCCGGCCAAACCCCGGCACCTATCAACCGCTCCGCGTCGGAAAGAAGCACCGAAACGTCGTAAGGGGCCTTCGCCTGAACGTGACCCACGATGGTACTCTGGACGGGAGACAGAACAGGAGGTCCCGAGAGTCCTTCGGCCAGCGGCACCCACTCGGTGGGGAAGGGCCACACACCCTTCTCCTTCTCCGGCAGAGAGACGAAGATAAACTTCCTCTTCCAGCCATGGATAGACGAAGGCTTCCCAGAGAAAATCCTCCGGCCAACCCGGGGGACAAAGCAGTACCATTCCGACTTCCCCTGCGTCTGGATCTTGAAGAGATAGCGAAAGACATTGAGGGAGGGGCGGATTTTCACGTGAGCGAAGACACTCAGGAATCCATACACAGTGCGCCAAGAGTTGGGGAAGAGCTGAGAAGGGGCCAGCCCGTAGAAGCTAAGAAGATTGACGACGAAGGTGGGGAGAGGGAGACGGAATCCCGCCTCAAAGCTATCGACGTAAATGGAAAAAGACCCCGGGCGAACGGTATTTGCCCTAGTGGCGGAATCGGGCCGAAGGGGGGTCGTCCAAGAGGGAAGCTGAAAGTAAGAAACTAAGTTCCTCACCTCTACATCCGAAAGGACACAGCTAGCCCCCGAAGCAACATCCGGGAGGCGGCGTTCCGAGGTGGAAGCCTGGCCCGAGTCCCGAACTTCCTGAAAAGCCTCGGCCCCGGAAGCCTCGGCCTCGGGAGCCTCGGCCTCAGAGGCCTCGGTCCCAGAAGCCTCGGTCCCAGAAGCCTCGGCTCCAGAAACCTCAGTCCCGGAAGTTTCGGACCCGGAGCTTCCAGACTCCCCGGAGATCGCAGAAGTAAGAGATCCCGAGACAAGAGGGTCCGATAAGGAGGGGGGAGTGTACTCCTCGTCCGAAGGGGTAATCTCACTAGAAGAGCTCCGGACCATAAAGCCGCGGAGGGAGGGAAGAAGACTGAGGCTTACTCGCAGAAAGAAGGAGAGGATCTCTCCTGAACCAGGCGTCGCCTCAAGCCTCCAGACTCCACAGGCAATGCACTCTGAGGGACGAAGAGCCTCCCCCGGTAGCCGACGAAGCTCGGATGAAGCCTTCAGGAAACTGGCCTCTCGCAGGAGAAGGAAGAAGAGCTCAGGCAGTTGCGGGGGGGAGCGTAAGCGCGGTAGCTAGAAGAGGAACAGTGCCCCGCAGAGGGCCTGTATTTATAGAGCCCGGTCGATACGCCTCCCGCCGAGGCCTGCGGCCGAGATCGTCCCGCTTGTCCCGTCGCTCCTTCCGGATGCCCGCCACGTGTGCCGTCCTTCGGCAATGATGGCGGACCGGCTCCGGGACTTGAGGCAAGAGCGATCAGCGGCTGACAGCGCCCCGACCCTTCGGCTCACCACTCGGATGCCCGCCACGCGTCCCGATCCGCAGGCGGCAAAGGGAGCGGCGGCAATCCGAGCGGAGCCTCGGGCAGAGAGCCGGGGCGATCCGCGACCCACGGGCGGTCGGGATCCGTTTGTGTTTTCTCCAGAGCGGTTGGATGCGCGACGCGTGTCCCGTGCTTCCTCGCGAAGCGACGCGCCGTCCCGTCCGTTTAATGAGGCCTGACGCGGGTCAGAGGTACCGACCCTTCGGCTTCTCAGCCCTCAGCCTTCGCCGACCCTCTGAGCAAGGACAAAGCGACCGCACAGCCCTCGGCCGACCGAGGGCCTCCTCTTCCAGAAGAAGGGGGAATACGACTCCCAGGAAGACGCCTGCTGTGATTTTCTTTCTTTTCTGGCAGTTTCAGGCTATACTCTTGCCGTCTCAGAACTGAGGAAGACAAGAGTGGGGGGCTATGTGATGCGGCAGAATCCGATTCGGCCCATTGCAGCAGGCCCAAACCCCGTTCAGCCCAACAGCAGCAGTGCTAGGCCCTCCGGCGGCCTTCGGCCCGCTAGCGGCCCAGCAGCCCTCGGCCCATAAGCGGCCCCGTCGCTCCCGGCCCAACAGGCTTCAGCCCGTCAGCGGCCCATCAGCCTGCGGCCCGGGAACAGCACGGCGGCCCAGGGCCCAGCAGGCTTCGGCCCGTCAGCGGCCCAACCCCCTCCGGCCCGGTAGCCGAATCCGGCCCACTCCGGTGGCAGATCAGACGCTATGGCGGTTTATCAGTAAGCCTCCTTTTAGTCCTATATCGGCTGCCACCGTTAACCATCCGCTACCCTCCGCTATAAGTATCATGCTACTTATGGCCAAAGGGGTGGTGGAAAAAAACGGATGCCCCTCTAAGCTTCCGAAACCCCTTAAAGGACTACTGTCCGAATAGGGTTCTAGCTGTTTCTTCTTGCTTCCTGAATCGAATCTTCTTCAGAAGCTAACTTGACCGTCGGAGGGGGTTCCCCAGGGCTAACGCCCGGGACTCCTGCTGACTGGTTCTTCTTCTTCTTTCCCTCCTGCAGGGGCTCGGTTCGAATCATCGCCGACCTCCCCGAGTCGGTCTCGGCCGCCGACCTCGGACTCCTCCCCCCGGTCTCGACGCCGAACGCCGGCTGCCCCGCGCCAGGAGACTCGGTCTCACGCTGAAGTAGCCTTCGGACTCGCCGTCCGAGGGCGATCCCGTCGGTCGCCCCGCGCCAGGAGACTCGGCCTCGCGCTGAAGGCGCCTTCGGACCCCCTCGTCGGAGAGCGAGCCGTCCCCCCGTCCGATCTCGGACTTTCCGGCTTCTGCTCCGACGCCCGTCTACAGCTCCGCCGACAGGAGCTCCTGCTCGCGCCGCGCCTTCGTCCGACCGAAGGAACAGCGGCTCACTATCCAAGAGCAGCTCCGGCGGCAGATCGCGCCCCCCGCGGGCGGATCCTCTTCACTCTGAAAGGGCCTCGGCTTCGCCCCGCTGTGGATCCCCGTCGGGTCCCCTCGTCACCGCTCGATCCGGACCGGCTCCGGATCCTCCTTGTTTCGGATCCCCGTTTGCGGGATCCGGTCGTGATAGATCCAGTCTACATCACTTTTGATGTTTAAGTCAGTACACAGAAGAGAACAAAGGTCTTGATAGAACAATATAGAACTTAGAACATACCTCATGAGGTTATCAGATGGTCTCTTTTATAGGAAAAGTTGACGACAATCGAAGAGTCCGCAAAAAGGATGTATAGGATAAGTCCGATCTCGTCTCTAAATGGGATGGGCTTCTAGTTTTCTTATCCGGTGCTGGGTTTCCTTATCAACGGATTGGAGGGAGATTTGAAAGAACTTCCTTCGGCAAGATGTCACCTTATGTCCGCCGGGCGGCATAATCTACTTCGGATTCAAAGATTTCCTGTGAGAACCTAATTACATAGGTCAGAAAAACCCGTCGGACCTCGGTAGGAGATTTGGACGCTTCTTAACAGGTCGACCCACTCGGTATATGTGCCAGATTAAATCGGGATCTCAACTTCATTCTTCGGCATGCGACAAGGGGTTCTACATTCATCAACTTGAACTGTCCAGATAATATATCCAACAGGCTATCGGCCACACCCTGCAGACACCTCCCAAAGGGAACCAGGCACCTAACTAGCAACCAATATTGAACTTTTTCTGCAAGCACAAAACTAGCAGCCAAATGTGGATCCATTATTCTGGATAAATAGTGCTTCATGGTGGACCAAGAGCATTTGGATTCGTTGTTCTGGAGAAGTATTGCTTCATAGTGGACCAGGAGCACTGTTGCCGAGATCATTACAAGACCGTAACTGTTCAGGAGTTACGTTAGTACATAATTATGACTGTGTGTGTGTCGTGGATTATTAGACACTTTCTGGTATCTTTGAGAAACATATGATAGAGTTAATTTCATCTTGGGGATCATACGGTTGAGATCTTGGAACATTTTACTTTGTGCCTCATGGATTGAAGATTTTGTAATGTATATTGGAGGATATTGACAACACTGACCAAGAGAAAGTACACTGAATTGTACATCAGTACATGGCCTCTCACCCCATTAATATTCCGGCCGAAATAACAACCTGTATTTACATCAACGACCTTGAACTTGTGGCATGGACAAGCTTATTCGTTTGTGGTTTTGCCTTCAAGTGGCAGTGGTTTGAGATTCCGGAGTTTCAAACAGCATACTGCAAGGCTTCCCCAGCTTAAAGGGGCAGTTCCCCAATATCAGATCAACGAGTTTTGCACATCATGTGTTTGCCCGACCCCTCCAAAAAATGAAAGGAGTTTGCACTAGGGAGTTGTTTGTTTTAATATAAAATTTTGTAACCAGTTTTTAAATTATTGGTTTTAAAATAAGTGAAATTTTTTTGTTTTAAAATCAGGAGATGTTTGTTTGGTTGTTTGTAAAATAAAACAAAAGAGAGGCTTCAATCTTCTTGTTTTAGTTTACAGTAGATTTTTGCTATAAATCAAAACAAGAAAATTAGACTGTCAAGTGGGTAGACAAGGCCCAAATAAGATTTCACTTATACTGTTTTACATCATTCCAAATAATTAAAAATACTGTAAAATGAAACAATTATTTCAAAATACATTATTTTACGCTAAAACAAACAACCCTTAAATAAAATATAGGGCTGCAAATGGAACCCAATAATTTGATTTTTTGATCTGATTCCGTCTAAAATTAAAGGTTTCGGAATTAAGAAATGTGTTTGGTAGACTATCGGAACCGGTTTTGAAATTTCCGATAAACTATTGGAAACAAAATCGGATTATGCACGTTCCGAATCCGGTTACCGAATTCCGTTAACATTTGACTTATGACTGTTGTCTTGACCGTCGATCAAAAGAATCCAATGGTCATCAATATGTCATGTTGCTGAAAATTTGGAATGGAACCCTATGCCTAAGCAGCTAAGCTCCCGTGCACCGTCGCCCATGGCCCACCCTCCTCTCCCTGCAAAAATCACTCTGCCCAGGGAACTCTCTGCACTCCAGCACCTCCTAACCTCTCCTCTCCTTGTCAAAGCACGGCGGCCACATGGTGAAGGCTCCTCACCCACCGGTGACCAGCTCTCCTCACAGGTGATCAGCCAAACATCAGATCTCCATTAAGCGACCAAATCTACTTCTCTCATGGCAACACTCCTCGCACCAGATTTTCCCCCAAGCAGCCAGACCATCCTCATGTTGGCAGAGTCGAGCCATCGGCCTTTCCCCTTCCTTGTAGCCATTTGCAAACGGATCTCGAAGCTAGTGCAGACCACAAATTTGAGGCTCTCTCTCTGTGTGTCTGTGTGTGTGTGTGTCTGTCTGATGAAAGGGCTGTGATGAGGGCACCTATGTTGGTCATGGTGCTGCAGATTGTGGTGTTAGCAGAGCAGTTCCCCACCCTCCCTGCTTTGTGGCGGTGCCAACAACACAATTGAGAGCTGTGGCAGCAAGATCAATGAGAGAAACCTCTGGTTCAAGAAAAGCAGGTACCATCGTCTCCTCCGCTGCTGCTCTTTCTATAACTTCGGATCTCTATGTTTGTCATCAAATTGGAAACTTTCAACTAGGGGTGGTAACGAGCTGAGCTGAGTCGAGCTTTCAGCTGCTCGAGTTCGGGTCATTCAATTTTTGTCATCAAATTGGAACCCAGGTATCATCAAAGGTCAAAGTATATTTAATGGAAGTTTCACTTGATCAAAGAGATAATTGCTCGAGGAGATATTGTCATAAAAAGAATGTTCACTTACATAGAATGAGGATAACATTGCGGACCCACTGAAAAAGCATTTCACTTACATAGAATGAGAATCAAACATGTAAGTTATTGGTTGTAGTCTAAGTGGAAGAATGAAGAAGTTAGAATGTCCTAAACCAATCATATTAGATGTAACGGACTTAATTCCTGAATATATATATATATATATATATATATATATATATTCATGTTCATGTCCATAGATTTATGCAATGGTGATTAAATCACAATGTGTTGTGTTAATGAGATTAATCTTCTATAAACATAGATCTTAATATGTTTCAGTCATATAATATTTGAACTGGACATCGAGCATTCGGATAGACTGACGCATATTGTGCGTGTTCATATAATGAGAGTGGTTGTTCTCATAACTACTTGTGTAGAGACACTAAGACAATAATGTGGATGCTCATTAGTATAATGAGTTCATTGAACTGATCCGCTTCAGAATTCTTGGATGGTCTTAACTGTCAACCAAGACATTTTGTGTCACAGTAGTTTGATATGTCGTTTGACCTTAGACACTAAGAACACCTTATACGTAGACTACTATTTCATGGATCTTGATTAAAGATGTAGAATATATGTGTTTGAATATTTAACTGACTGTTAGCATCCGTACGAAGGTGATTGAGTTGTGAAGATGGAATCACTTGCAAATGTTTATGTTCAATTAAATCCTTGGTCAAGGTTAATAGGATTATCAGATAAGGAGTTTTCTTATAATATTTCATTGAGTGTTTGATCTACTTAGTGATTGAAGAGTTTGATAGTTAACTATACTTCGTTATCACTATTACACTTGCGTAGGTGAAGGATTAATTCTACGAGATAATCTGTTGACATATA
Source organism: Zantedeschia hybrid cultivar (assembly GCA_030544215.1). Classification (NCBI taxonomy): domain Eukaryota; kingdom Viridiplantae; phylum Streptophyta; class Magnoliopsida; order Alismatales; family Araceae; genus Zantedeschia; species Zantedeschia hybrid cultivar. The sequence goes on along the minus strand of JARZZO010000014.1, from coordinate 16,542,464 downwards.
GGTGCCGATAGTGGGATGATGATCCATGACATCATCTGAGATCATGAGGTGTTGTTTGGTGTTATTCGTGATCAGAAGGTCCACTGAATGAATAATTATACGATAATTGATTAATTCATTTGATCATGAGATGATAAATGAATTAAATTAATCTTAAAATATATTTTAAGGTTAATGGGCCTGCAACTAGATTGATTATCGGGTCTAGAAGGTCACACACATAAAGATTCTCGTGAGACAAGGCTTAATGAGAATTTTATATATTATTTGGATTTTTATGAAAAAACGGAGATAATACATATAATAGTGGGACTTGGGGAAAACCCTAACCAGTACATGAGCTTCCTCCTGGTTGTCCCCTTCTCTCCCTCCTTTGGGTGGTGGTGGTCGTCGTCGTCGCGTCGGCGTTGCGAAAGAGAAGGAGAAGCCGTCCATGCAAGGATCTATGTGGATATTGCATTTAGAGGCAGTGCGCGTGTGTGGCTACCCACATCCCGTAGATTCGGCATTGACTTTTGGAGATTCTTCATCTCCGCACGGTTAGAATATGTTCTCACGGATTTGCATTGTATATTCTATTGAGTCGGATAACCGATCACGAGGACTTTTGCGGGAGTTTTCTTTTTTTTTTTTGGTATGTATTTTTGCTACGTGGTTGTGATCCTGCAAACTTTACAAACACTGTATGGAAGACACTTTGGGACCCCACCCTTTCTAAAATCATTCCCCCCAAGGTTATCCATTTCATTCGGAAGGCTTTAAATCATGCACTGCTTGTTCAGCAACAGCTTGCTAAAACAATCCTCCACATGGATCGTCTTTGTCAAATTTGTGGCTGTGAGGTTGAAACTGTGGACCATGTCTTCTTTGAGTGTGAACTCGCAAGATTAGTCTGCTTGAGCTCTCCTCTTAATTATTCACTCCCATCAGGATAGTCGGCCCCTTTATCAAAAGTTAATCCAATGGAGTGTGACCCCATTTGCAGAAAACAAGTTTAATAAAAAGCATATTACTATGCGCTTTGCCGTTCTCTGGAATATATGGAAGACCAGAAATAGCAAGATCTTTGGGACCTCAAATGTTCATCCCACTAAGGTCATGAGACATGCGATAAATGACTCCTCACTTTGGTTGGAAATCTATCAACATTGCTCCCATCCGGAAACAGAAGCTGAGTAAAAAATGGGAGCCTCCCACACCATGTACAGTCAAAATAAATGTTAATGGAGCCATATCTTTTGACAAAGGAGCTGCAGGAATTGTTGTGAGAGATGATCGAGGACACATTCTACTTTGTGCAACTGAAATTAGTGACAGCATTGATCCCCCTGAGGTGGAGGCACCTGCTATCGGGTTGGGTTTAAAACTTGCTGCTTCTTATTCTTATCAAGTCATTATTGAAGGAGATACAAAGAAGGTAATTGAGTGTTTTCGTCTCCGACCTGTTGACACTCATTTCGTTATGTTAAATAGAAGTAAATTGGAAACGGAAACGAAAACAGAAGTAAATAGAAGTCTCCGCCATCACTATCACTATTTTAAGAAAAATATTTAAAATCACTATTACTATTCACTTTTTGATAAACTTTCTAGTAATTAAAATTTTTAAATTTATAAAGTTTTAATATAAGTAAAAATTAATAATCTATAAATTTTGAAATTTGAAATATATTTTATCTATCAATCTAAATTTAGATATAAATATATCCAAACATGTGTTATAAAGTTATATTAAAATGTTAAAAAGTTTTCAACTTTTTACTTTTTACCATGGCCTTTTTTTTATCATGATATTCTCATTGTTATATATATATATATAATGTGTGTGTATGTGGATGGATGTATAAGATATATGATCATTCGGAAACGGAAATGAGTTAGCGGATGAGAAAATGAGTGTTTCTGTTTTCGATTCTTATAACTATCGGAGATCTATTTCTATTTCTTATAATTTAATGGGTGATCTTTAATAGAGTTCCGTATCTACTAATAAAAACGGAACTGAAATAGATAATCGAAACTTGGATATCTATTGACCGCCCTAGTGTGCACTGAGAGTTTTCCTTGCAGCAGGTATATTACTTTTGTATGTTTGCCTTCTGCTGCTGACCGGGCTTGTCGCCGAGAGCTACAACCCTCAATTGGGATCGCCGTTGTGGTGATGTCGCTTGATATGGAGGGAAGGAGCTGGCGGCACCACGAGTGATTGAGAAAGTGGAGAGGTTTGATTCGGTCGAGGCTTTATATTTTTGTTAAATAGGAAGTGGTCATAATCCGACGGTCATGCTCTAATCATCTAACGGTCCTGGGTTGGTGGACGCCGCGGGGGCGTGATGGTGCCGGGGGAGTGGATGTCGAGGCGGGGTTTGTTAGTGGTGATGCGAGTGCAAGTTGTAGTGGTGGTGTCAATGGGCTGGGCTGGGCCGAGCCTAAATATGATCCCATCAAGGCCTGACTTGGGGACTTTCCACCGTCCGGCCTGGCCCGCATGTTAACTTAAGCCAGCCCATTTCTTTAAAGATAAATGAGTGGTACTTGATGCAGTGCATGTGCTATATTCCAAAAAAAGATTTTTTTTTAAATTTGTTAAGGTTGGACCCATCATGCATGTTTGACATGTTTGTATAACCTGATCTCCAGTTAGATGATCCAAAAATTCTACAAAAAAAATGAGCAAAAAAATGCCTGTAATTGGCTGAGTCCAACAAAATGGGGCATGATTTTGATTTATTAGAATTTTTTGAATCTTTCTTGTGGAATTTGGTGAACCATAAAATATTGTGAAATACCATAAAATGTCCTAAGATGTTTTCCTTATGTTTCGAACGACATAAATTATTTTATAGTTTTTTTTTAAAAATTTGGAGTGTTAGTGAGTCTCCAAATTGGAGAAAAAATAACTCAAAACATATAATCTTTTGCATAAAATCTTTTAAAATTCAAAGGTGCTGAAATTTTTGTGATTGTTAGTATATGTGAAAATTTCTTAATTTTCATATTAAATTCTAAAAAAATATTCACACAAATTTAAGAGTATATTTGAAAATCTTAAACATAAACTATTTTTTAATAGTAGACTTATCATATTTATTTTTATTAAAATATTTGATAATCTATATACTACTTTGCCCCCGTTTCAAATTGTTCTGGCTCCGCCACTGTCTGTTCCTCTGTCAGTTGTTGAGTGCACTCAAAATACAAGTTGATGGGGGAGGTAGGCAGAGGCCTCTACCTTTTCCCCCTCAGTCCTTTCATGAGTAAAATAAAATGTACTTCAAAATTCTTAAAAATATCTCTTAGTCACTCATATTCCTGCTTCAACTTTTTAACTAGAAATACATACAGATTTTTTTTTTCTCGCCTATCTTTTCACAACTGAAAGTAGCACATGCCACTTGAAAACTCTTAAAAAACTCCTTTTCACGCGTCTCCAAAGTTATGCATTCCTATTTCTATTATATATCATCCTTGTTTATTGTCGTCGGGGATAGATTTTTATATATACAAATATATTAAAGCTAAAGTAAATGTTTAGTGACATTTACGAGATTAGGCTACAAATGTTTAGTGCGCGTAAAAGTATGGAGTGCAAAGGTGAAATGTATAAAAGGACATCAAATAAATAAAGGTAAACGTAGTTCCGCCAAACTTTCATAGGTAGACTCTTTTTCCTTTATTCTTCCATGCACATTATATTTTAATTTTCCAAATTATATTTCAAAATCTAAGACACTAGTTTTGAAAAGACAATATTTTTAAACACGTTCAAAATCACTCCCTAAATAAGAAAAAAGATCTTCCTCTTCTAATATTTATGGGGTGTTTGGTTGTGCTATAGCATCTTATATAATTTTATTATAAAAAAATATATTAAAATAAAAAGTACAACATTTTTTAAATTATAAAATGAATATAATTATCATGCGATGGTTTGAGGAGGCAGAGGCAAGAATAAGACGTTATTGGGAGTTACCTTTCTTGCAAAAAATTAAATAGGGCACCTTCTTTCTATTTTTATCTTGTTTTGTAAGTGAGAATCTTTATCAAAATATATTTTGATAGTATCTTCAAACATCTCTTTTAATATATTTTCAATATAAAAATATATATTTATGAAAAAAATTACATTATAATACAACCAAACACTCTATTAACCGGGAAATTTGTTTCACCGACATCTATGTAAAGTTTAGTTGAACACAAACAAGGTGCTGCTCAAAAATTTGGTTGTGAAATATCATGCCACTTCTTCTTCAAAAAAGCGAGGTGGAGAGATAACATTAAGGGCAGCATCTCAAATATAAAACTGCTTCATGGATAAGATCGAAGCCGATTGGAACCCAGCCTGGATCAACGGTTTCATAAGAAAACGATTTTATACACAAAAATTTGACGTATACATTTGATATTTATGTGTCCAATTTTTGTGTCACGGAACTGTTTTTTCCTATTTTATATGCTTTGCGTGCCCATGCGCTCCCGACCGTGCCAACAAGCGGACCGACGGTTTCATATGCTTCGCATGCTCGTGCGCTCCTGACCGTCGAAATCTTAACAACTCCGGAGCCGTTCTTTCTTTTCTAAAATAAGAGGCGTATCGCCCCCGCCCAAGTCACGTGCCTTGAGTGCGATCTTTAGTTTGGCGTAGCGGCAGCAGTCCGAGTCCGGACCCAGAAGATCATTGTGGGGCCACGGCTTTTGTCATGTTATGCTCTAACGATGCGACGAGCCCTAGTGGGGTCGCACACCGAACGGACGGCCTACCTTCGTCGTTGCTTCGCACAAAGGTATAGATGTGATGAGTGCGAATCGGTTGCTCCCTGTCGACAAGACAGTAGATCAGGAGGTATCTCGTTGCTGATCTGATGAGGTGCGTGGTGATTCGATCGGACGGTTGTCCAGGTTCTTCCTGTGCGGGACGATCACGTCCGTCGGAGCCATCCCCAAAATAGGCGATTTTCCCATTTGGTAAGCTTGGATGTCCGAATCTTCAGAAAAGGTATCCAGCTTTAACGCAAATCGGACTCTGGCCTTTCCCCGTTCGGAACTTACCAAAAACCCTTCAGCATGCCCGTAATTTACTCCTTATAAATACGACAAAAGCCGCGGGATAATATCGTAAACTCACCGTCGCGGAAAGGCCCACCGGCCACCGCTGGGGCGTCGTGGTGGCCCGTCCACGTGTGATCCGTTCCCCTGACTCAGAAGACGACGCCCGAGGAGCCGGGCGGTGGGGTCCACCACTCGGAAATGGCCCCATCGACCATGCAGCTCTGTAACTCTCAGCCGCACACGTCGTGGCAGCCGTTTATAACGATTTCTCTTCACTGCCCCTCCCCCCTCTGCTCTGTGCTCTCTCTCTCTTTCTTGTGCTGCTCCAAAAACACCTCGTCGTTGCAACGGCAGATCCGTGACTCACTCTCCCCTTCTCTCGCTCTGTTGCTGTAGTCGGAAGCCTAGAAAAATTTCCCCTCCCTCCTCTGAAGAGCGTGGGGTGGGTGGACATGGCGGCGTTCACCATCGCAGGAATCCGGTTCCCCGCCTTGCAGGCCGGCTCCCTTCTGCAGTCGTCCGGTGCCTCCGCCCGAACCGGTCACCTCGGCGACAGGGGCGGCGCGAGCCTGTCGCTTCTCACGCGGAAGGACGCCTCCCCCCGCTGTGAGCTCTCGTCTTCTCTCTCCTGCGCCTTCGCATCTCCGTTCTGCTTCCCCTTCTTCCCGTCGCCGTCCTGTGTAGTTATTTTCTTCACCGATGGATTTTTAACTTCGATTCAAGTGTTCTTGGTGTTTGGACTGCCATTGGATCGGCATATGCGGGCGTGTTCGGCAAGTTTAACCTGAAGTAATCCAAACTCTGCTGCCCCAATATTGTGCTGCGGGCCTCCCTCTTGGCCATTTGGGTGTAGGCTTGTCTCTGGGAGATGAGTAGATATCAACGTTTAAAATCCATTACGGGATATTGCGGTGGTAAACTGTGAAATACTAGATTGGAATAAATAGTACCACGTGTTCGTAGTTTATTTTCGCATTTTCTTCTACAATATATATGTTATTATTGCCTTTTTAGAGTAACAATAATACGTTGTCTAGCTGTTGTTTTGTTCGTGTAATGCTTACGTGGTGCATTTGCTTCTAGGGAAGATTTGTGCCGGTAACTCTTCCTATAATAGTGCTTCAACGTCAACAACTGTCACGTCGGGGAAGGTACTGGTTCCTGGTGTACAGATCGATGAACCTTCAAGCCCCACGGATTCAACAGAAAGTGGGGAAGCTGCGTGTAATGATCTCCAGGTGCGTGCGAAATAGTAGCCACTGTTGGAGCTCTCAATTAGCTGTTCGGGTGTCATTCTGATATGTGGAAGCCGGACTGGATGTGCATGTTATCCATCTTCCTGAGTGATTTCTGCTCAGCATCTGAAAAAAACTGCCATTTGCCAAATCTTTGTTCCTGAAAGTTTTCTACTCATCATATCACCTTCAATTGCTTGTGGTGCTTCGTGACTACTTTGTTTCTCTCATTTATTTCTTGTCAGTTCATATTCTCCATGAGAAACTTCTTACGCCTCATGGTATGCACTATGGTTGACAAATTGCAATATGTCTTTTTACTGATTGTTGCATCGTTTTATGCGGTCTGAGAAAAAAGGAAGGCTGTGTTGGAGAATGGATCTTTGATGAATGTTCAGTTGCCAAGGTTAAGTTAGGGTCTGGGGATCTCGAGTATAAATTTACGGCCAACTGCCAACCATCACCTATCAGACATCTGGTGGCAAATTCCTGGTGACAGATATTTTAAAGAGAAGTTGGGCATATAATAAGACCTTGGATGATAGTTATTAGTCTAGATGGTACTCTTTAGCTGCCTTAATTTTGTTATACTTGGACATTGTGATATATGATGTAGAATTTGTGGTGATCCCTAGAACACATAAAACAAACATAGGGTATCTGCATTTTATAAAATGAAATGTCGTATATGCTCTATATATATGTAGTGTCTTATGTTAATTTCCCTTCTATGTAGTGTCTTATGTTAATTTCCCTTCTATGTAGTGTCTTATGTTAATTTCCCTTCTATATCTTAAAAAGGTTTTATCCATTGTTTATTACCATGCCATTGTCAAGTGGCCTAGTCATCATTATTTTTTGACATGACAGGTTTGAGTGGAGAAGTGTAGAAGAACTCGGAGAAGGCCTAAAATCAGGTAAGTGGACAATAGGAAGAACTCGGAGAGGGCCTAAGATCAGGTAAGTGGACATAGGGAGAAAGGACTCGACCTTCCTAGATTTAGCTACAAAAATAGTGTTGGATAGATTAACATGGCAAGGCATGATTCATGTAGCTGACCCCAAACAAATGGGATAAGTCTCTTCTTATGAGAAGGGGCCCGAGCATCTTATTGAGAGAGATTGATTGCTTTTGCCTGTAGGCCTCAACCTCATAGTTTTGTCCTTTTCCATAGAAAGGTGCCCTCGTTGGGAGGAGAGTGACTATCAATCAACATTTGGTCACCTTCTTACACAACTGATGTGGGACTATCCAAAGCCCTCATTTTTTTGGGGTCTCTATACAGATCCCTGAGAAGGTGAGCATGTGCATATTGGTTGGGGTTCCCATAGATGGTGCCAATGTTGCCACTCCTTTTTTTTGGTTCGTGCATGGGCCCTTGCTAACATATTCTCTCTCAATTGGAGGTGGAGTTTTGTCATTTTATGGGAAAGGGGTCCTCTAAAAAGAAGGGGGACATGCCTGCCTCCACCATTGCCAACAACTAGGGCTGTCAAAATGGGTCCAAGTCCTGGGACCCGATAGACTCTTTAAATTTGGGTATGTGTATACCCAATAACCCAATTCTAGACCCATTAATTATTGTTAGTTTAAATTTTCCAAATAGAATTCTGTAAATTTGGGCCTAAAAGTGGGCCCATTTTCAACTGTAGGTTGGATTCTCATAGACAACGCCGATGTTGTGGAAAGGGGATGCAGGCTCTGGCCATGGAGGTATTGTCCACTTTAGCCCGTGAGCCTCATGATTTCGTCATTTTCTGTGGAAATGGGCATTGTTGTGAGGGGAGTGGGAACCATCTTCATACGCATAGGGTCACTTTCTCACAAAACTGATGTGGAACTATGCAAGGCTCCCATTTTTCCCTCTACAGTCCCTTGAGAAGGCAAGCATGTGCATATTGGTTGAGGTTCCTATAGACAATGTCGATGTTGCAACATTCTTTTTGATGCACAATTCCTTGGCAAGGTATTATCCTAAAGTGGAGGTGGGTTTTGCCATTTTATGGGAAAAAGGGTCCTCGACAGGGAAAAGGGGATGTACCCATCCTACAACACGTGTGCACGTCTAAGGAGGCTATGTTGTGGTTGGATTTATGCCCACATTGGTTGTCGGCAATGGTGGCCATGTGCTTATTAGGCAGGTCCATCCCTCTTTTCCTTTCTAGGGCCCTTCTCCCATAGAGGGACAAAAGCCAACCTCTCCGCTTTGGGACAATAACTTTACAGAGGGCCACGCACCAAAAAAATGCAGCAACAACTCTGATGATGATGATGGTCATGATGATGCTATATTTGTCATGAGGTAAAGTCACATTAGAAAATTGTATTAATGGCCCAAGTGATAAAAAGATTGAACATGTTATAATTTTTGTTGAAGTTAACCTAAGAAAAAGCATCGCCTATTGTTCTCTTTGCATGCTTCTATGCATCCATGCATGCATGTGAAGGTTGTTTGCAGTATAGTTGTATTAGTGACAATTTGTGTTCGCAAGTATGCATGGAGGGATACTTGTGATAATTCACATAGTGTTGTTTGTGGGTATTTGTGGCAATTCATGGGGGCATATTTTTAGAGGGAAAAATGGTAAAAATAGAGGGTTAAATTATAGACAAGGTTCGCCATATCGCTTATCTGTATCTGATCATGTCTTCCCAGATATGATACGATACCGATCTGATTCGGGATGACTCGGTCTGACTCACATAAGTCACAGGAGTCAGGCCAAATTGAGGTTTATTTCTGATTTTTTTTTTCAGATTTTAATGTTATGAATAATTATGACATAAATAAACTTTTAAGCCAATGGTTTATCAATGACAATGATTTTAAGCCAAAATTAGGAGAAATCTACCATATTAATCAATATAAAAGTGTAAATTACCTATTAAATTGGAGAAAAAAGTCTAATTGTTTACCAATTGGAGAAAAAAAGTCAAATTACTTAATCAAATTAGAAAAAAGTCTACTTAATAAGATACAAGTCACATCAAGTTGCATCGGGTAGGCTTGAGCCAGATCGCAGCGTATCGTGCAAGTCGGCATGAGTCTTATATGAGTCACATCAAGTCAGCACAAGTCACATGCGAGTCGGCACAACCGCACAAGTCAGTTCAAGTCACATCAAGTCAGCTCGAGTCAGATGCGAATGTAACTCAGCGAGTCAAACCGTCCCAGCGTACGAGTTGGCCCGATCTAGTGTGATATGGCAAACCATGATTCTAGATAAGATAGAGTACATTTCTTTTGACCTTTTTGGTGATGATATTTGTGTATATGGTCATTTAGGAGGCCTGAGGCTCATTGTTGTGAATGTCTGTCATGGTTGGAATGTACTACAAGCCTGCTTGGGTTTTGACTCTATGGTACTCTATAACTGCAGCTTTGTCCAGGTTCATCTACCTTCAAATAAAATTTTCAGCCACTCGGTGTGAATTACACAGACTCGTAATATTGAGCTGTTTCAGTTCCTAACAAGAAGCCATGTGCCTCCCTGATGTGTGTGAGCCATTTGGGTTGTTGTTCATAAGTTCACTCCAAATGGCCTTGTTCATTCCTTTCTTCATGGGGATCCCTTTTGGTACTCTTTATTCACTCACTTGGCAATGGTAGATAATTTGAATTGTTTGTTTACACATTTATTATCTTGATTTTTGTAGATTCTTTATCTTTATACTGTGGTATTCTATGGTCCATTATATGCTTTAAGTGGGATTCTCAAATTCCTTATTAGTTCTGACCTTATTTGATTGGCACAGTGCATCTTAGCAATAAGAAATATTTTTACAAGAATTTGAGAATCATATTCTTTCTACAGGATCCTAAGTCATTGTACAATTGTGAAAAGCTAGTGCACATCCTATAACGGAAGTTTGTTAGAGCATTTGATGTCATATGGATATCATTTCAATTTCTTTCGCACATGTTTTGTCACATGCTGGGCTTATCCAAGTCTTTCTTTGGGTATTCCAGGACATAATTCAGACAAAGGATAAGTCTGAGGCAGAACAGGAATCATTTACAACAGAAGTGATGGTTTCAGGAGAAAGCGAGGATGAAAAAGCTGAAATTTCCACACAAACTGATGAAACTAATGGGAAGCTTGAGACAAAGCCAAGATCAGTTCCTCCTCCTGGAGCTGGACAGAAAATATATGAAATTGATCCACTGCTTGAAGCTCATAGAACACATCTTGATTACCGGTAGGAGCTTCTCTTTCTTTTGCTAGGTTGGTTTCTTGTAAGACCTGTTTCTGGTAATTGGAGGATTGAACTTGGTTTCTATTGATGGTAAACTAAGGTCCTTGAGAGGGTAGCATTTTATTTGTGAAAGGGTGCAGGAAAGAACCATGCTTGCTAGTAAAGTGGAGAGATTGTTGGATTTGCGGGGGGGGGTTAGAATCAGACGTACATTTACCATCTTGATGTGAGTTTTTGTGTACAGAGAGGTTTTGAGGTCATAGAATTCCTCTACTTGTATCTTTTGATGAAATTGTGGTACTATCCACTTTCGATAATTATGTCTTGTTACTTGCAGTGTTGCATTACTAAGAACTGGTTATCCAAGTATTACTCTTTAGTAGATCATTTTGTTAAGATCCCATAACTTGACCCCTATCTATGCAATAAGATTATGACCTCTTGTCCAGAAGTAAAACTTAAACTTAGGTGCCATTTGGAACACACATACTCCTTGGATTCCAATGATTGGAATCTAAATGATTTCCAAATGAACCAACTTTGTCTTGGTTTTGCAACTATTCCAAATCTTTAGAGAGAGAGAGAGACGCGCACTGGGAGAAGAGGGGAAACATTTTCCAAAAGCTGGAAAAGTGAGCTTCTAAAAAAGTAAAAAAGGATTCCAATGCTCGGAAAGTACTCTTTTATAAAGAATGGACCAAAATGCTCATTAAATGTTTAAAAGTTAAGAAAAAAGTATGGACATTTATGCAAATAGAATTTCAAATTCACTTTTTACCTTTTACCATTCACAGGAGATTTTCACAATCCAATAATTGGCTACCAAAATTTGCACCTTTTTGAAATCCCCTCCAAAAGCTGATTTTGGGCAAAATCAATTCTCTCTCTCTCTCCATATGTTGCCTTAATGTAAGCTGTTATCTACTCAAACAATTACAAGGTTTCTGTCTTACATTCAGAACCCATCAAAGCTATAAACCTTGGGTTCTTGGAACCAGCCACCATGGAAAAGCAATGACTATAGCCATCACTTTTCCTTTTGTTTTTCTTGCATACAGAGTTCAAATTTGTCTCATAGTGGCATTGATTGTTCAGATTTGGCCAATACAAAAGAATGCGTCATCTGATTGATACACATGAAGGTGGGCTGGATGCATTTTCTCGTGGTTATGAAAAGCTTGGGTTCAACCGCAGGTATAAATTTGTCTTTCTTTCAAACATTTGATGCATCTATCCATTTGTTATTCTGTATGCCTTTCAATTGGTAAATTTGTGATGCACATGCCATTTATTTTCCAATTCTTGTCACATGTTGTGCTGTCTTGCCTTTATGAGGCGATTCACTTTTTCTATTGTTATGAAAACTATAATTCTTGGCATAAGCTTGAGTAAAATATGCTCCGGTCCTTATTTGAAAAGTTTTAAGCATGAAAGTGTGGTTGATTCTCATTTTAGCATTCACAAAACAGTCAAGCAGAATTTAGTGTTAAAGTTCATGTGGGATCAAGACATGTTCACTACTTTAGGAAAAATATAGTCCTTTTGTTTTATTTCTTTGTTTCTTTTAAAGAAGTGCTCTCAGATTATTGTTGTTTTTGACTGAAGTAATATATTAGTCTTGGAAAAAAGGAGAAGGTAACGGTAAATCACATCTTTTTCTTCGTCTCCTCCTCCGCCTCCTCTCTCTTGCTTTCTCTCTCTGTGCATCTGTCTAATGACCCAGTCACGAGCCAAGAGAGGGCTACCTATAGGAAAGGGCTACTCGTAGGAAAGGGCTACCCATAAGTGAAGGTGTGTGGAGCCATCACGATGTGGAGCTACCATAGTGTGGAGCTACGATTGCGACTAGGGGCTGGGGCGGGAATGAACTATATTAGTCTTATATCAAAGAATGGAAAAAAATTTACTAGGCTATATATGTGGGATTTGTATCCATTACTTGTGAGGCCTCTTTTGGGGACAAAACCATGTGGGCTTGGCCCAAAGCAGACAATACCTCACAAGGACTGGATCGGGTTCTTACAAAATGGTGTCTGAGCAAGACCCGTTGCAGTATGATGCATGCTGGTTCAGGGACGAACCATGAAGAAGTTGGTGTGCCTATAATGACTTAGTCATGAGCCGGACAGGAGGAGACGGTTACCCATAGGAAATGGCTACTTACAAGTGAAGTGGTGTGGAGCTGACACAGTGTGGAGCCACCATGGTGTGGAGCTACGACTGCGACTGGAGGCTGGGCGGAAATGAACTAGATTAGTCTTGTATCGGAAAACGGAAAAAAGTTACTAGGCTATATATGTGGGATTTGTATCCATAACTTGTGAGACGCCTTTTGGGGACAAAACCGTGCAAACTTGGCCCAAAGCAGACAAAATACCTCACAAGGATTGGATCGGGTTGTTGCAATTTGTGTCCACATTCATGCATGTGTGCAAGCAATGTGCATGTTGCAGGGGAATGTAGGGGAAGTGCTTTTTCATAAACACATTCATGAAGCAAAACTATTTCTCTTTGGAACACATCAAAAACTGTCAGAAGTCTCAGTGCTGGGATGTGGCTGCTACTTGCATTGTTGCTGGCTGCTGGTGGTGGTGGTGCCACCACTGGCAGCACCTAGTGCTCCATGGGTCTTTGGTCAAACCCTAATCTTTTTCCAATTTTGTGACCATTTTTTGAGCTATATTTATGTTGATTTTCAAACAAGGTTTGAAATTGGTCGATTGGTTCTGCATAAGGTGGTCAAATGTCCACTGGTTCACTTCACACTCTGCTGGGTGGCTTCTTTTGAAGCTAAAATCTATCACTTTTAAAAGCTTAAAGGTTTGTGTCATGCTTCACAAACATGCATCAAATGATCAAGTGAGGGTTGTCATCATCAAAACATTTCAACTTGGGGCCCAACACAGGGCCAGCAAATCCTACTAATAAAAGTTATTTTCTTATTGAGGCAATTGCTGGACAGGCATAAAGAGATGACAAAAGGTCTACATATGAATTTTATTAATTTAGAGAAGGCATATGCTTGCATACCAAGAGAGTTAATTTGGTGGACTTGAAAGAACGGTGTCTCTTAAGGTCATAGTGAAGTGGTTAAGGATATGTATGAGAGGGCTTTTAGTTGAGTGAGAACTGTCACTGGAGAGATCAGTTTCTCGTTACTATAAGATATATCAAGGGTCAACACTAAGTCCTTACCTTTTTTTTTTTTTTTAATGGACAAAGTGAATAGACATTTACATGATAGTATCTCTTAGTGTGTTAATTTCTGGATGATATTGTTTTAATTGATGAGAATGTAGAAGGTCTAAATGATAAGTTAGAATAGTGTAAGATTAAGCGAACCAGGTCCAAATATATGAAATGTAATTTTAACTACTCGAGAGTTGACCAAGAGGATTTGGTTATGATCAATAGTCTAGTTACTCTTTAAGAATAGTAACTTCCAATATTTAGGATATATTAGTCAAGAGAGTGGAGAGATCTAAGAGGATGTTGCACATAGGGTTAAGGAAGGTTAGTTAAACTGGAGAAGTACATCTGAAGTCCTCTATAGTCGATGGATCCCTTTGAACCTCCAAGGAAATTTTTATAGAATCACTGTGAGGCCTGCTGTGCTGTATGCGACTGAACATTGGACAATGAGGAAATGACATACAAAAAAATAAAAAATATGTATCAGACTTGGGGATGTTGAGATGGAGTGCAATAAGATTACAAAGGATAAGATTCACAATGAACATACATGTGGAGACTAAACAATAGCTCTAATTGATGTTAAGCTTTGGGGGAATATGCTTTAGATGGGCTAGTCGTGTATAATGTACCACCACCTAAGTTTGGTGCTGGTTAGGAGATGTGATCAAATTCAAGTGGAGGATGACAAAAGAACTTGGGGATGGCCTAAAAGTAGTTGGTTTGATATAGTAAGAAGGCACTTAACTTCCTAAGTTTAACTATAAATGTGGCTTTGGGTAGATTAAGGTGGTGTGACTGGATTCATGTAGCTGACCCCAAGTAAATGGGATAAGCCTCTGAAGGACGTTGATGATAATGTTGATGAGGATTAGGATGAGGAGGCGGCATAATTGGTGGGGGCTTGTTGACCTGAAAAATTTCCATGCATAATGGAATTACCCAATATGCACATGCATGTAGTCGTGCAATGGGAATAACAACATATGACATATACTCACGCATATGTGAGCTTATGTTAATAGGAAAGCTATCATGCACTCATGCTATATGGGTCAATGTAATAAAGAAAAATCCCTTCATGTCTATATTTATGCATGCCAACATGGGGATGTACATGCATGCATAAGGAAAGACAAGGGGCCGGGAATATACCTTGGCAAAATTGCCTCGAAGTGGCTCTTATATGCTGTCCAAAACAGCCCCAAGACGACTCCTATGTGCTGTCCAAAACAGCCCCGGAAGTCCTCAATATGCTGCCCCGAGAATAGCTTTGTAACTCCACTAAATGGGCTCGATGAAAAGCCCAAAATGCTGCAGCAAAATGGTCTAAATGGCTGTGAGATAGAGGCCCAAAAACAGCCCAAATGACCGCCGAATATGGGCCTAAAACAGCCCAAAAGAAGGCCCAATGACAAGTTCGGGGCAGCCCAATATGACATCCAAGTGAGGGCCCAAATATAAAGTCCAAGTAAGCCCAATAGAAATCCAAAAGAGGTCCAAAATCTGCAGATCAACAAGGAGAAAATCCACAAAAGGTTACAACAAATGAGGGAGTGCCCCCCCCCCCCCCCCCCCCCTCTCTCTCTCTCTCTCTCCCCCCTTTGTTTAAATAATGAGGGGAGAGAGAGAGGAGGGACCGGTGGGGGCCCCCACCCTCTCCTCCCACTCAAAATTCAAAAAAAGAAAAAGGGGGGGGGGGGAGAATTAATGGGGTTGGGCCATTTAGTGTGGATTTTAAAATCTGTCCCCATGATTAGTGGAGCCTCCACTAACCTACAATTAATTCCCCATTAGTGAAAGAAACCGACTCCCTTTTCACACTT
The DNA here is from genome assembly GCA_030544215.1 of Zantedeschia hybrid cultivar. Lineage (NCBI taxonomy): Eukaryota > Viridiplantae > Streptophyta > Magnoliopsida > Alismatales > Araceae > Zantedeschia > Zantedeschia hybrid cultivar. The sequence continues at coordinate 16,526,961 of JARZZO010000014.1, read as the reverse complement.
GAACAATGGAGAAAAGAGAAGGGGAATTAAAGGGGGTTCATTAATGGAAGAAGAAGGAGAAAAAAAGGAGAAAAGAGGGAGGGGAGCACCCCCCACCGGTTCCCAACCGGTGGGGGGTCCAACCGATGGCACCCCCCCACCGGTTGGGAATTGGTGGGGGTGCGCACCGGGTCATCCCACTCTCTCTCTCGTGCTCCTCCCTTCTCTCCTCTCTATCCCCTCCCAAGAAAAGGAAACGGTGGGTACCCCCCACCTCCAAACTTAACGGTGGCACCCCCCACCTCCAAAATCAATGGTGGGTACCCCCATCGGGCATGGGCTTCAGGCCTATAAATAGGGGCCCAATAGGACACCAATTCACACCAAGCAAGACCCCCCTCTTGCATGCCTCTTTGGCCCAATAACCCTTAGAGGAAGTGCTGCCATTATGAAGACCGAACTCGGTGCTTTCGCACGAGTTCAAAGCGTGCGGAGGAGGTTCTTTTCGGGGGTTTTTCCTAAGGTTTTACTAAGGGGAAGTTCTGCTGAATTCTTATTGTAAACTACCTTTTTATAAGGTGAAACTCTGCCGAAATAAATAAAATATCAATGTCTTTATGCATATGTATGTATGTGTGTTCATAGACTTAATATTTAATTAGCATTATATATTTTTATATATATACACATAATTAATTTCTTAATCAGTTTAATAATTAATTAAGGGGTATAAATACACAATTAAAAAAACCCTAATCACTCTTGGCCTCACCCCTATACATGGCTAAACATAGACTACTAATTAAATCTTGATAATGAAACATGAACATCTAAAACAATATTCTTAAGTTAAAAATGACTTAAATAACCCCTCACATTTAATTAATTATTAAAATCTGTGATAATTGACAGAAATCAGTAAAATAAATATATAAACCAGAAAAATACAGTAAAAGCCAATAAAACTCAGGAAAAATCAGAAAACTAAATTTGAAAATATATAAACCCAAAAATGATTTAAATAATCTTCACATATCTAATTAATTAATAAAAACCAGTAAAATTAACATAAAAATAAGTAAAGTTCAGTAAAAAACCAGTAAAGAACAAAAAACTAAATCCAGTATACATACAATTTCTGGAATAAAATACCCCCATAACTTAACAAAATTATGGAAATACCCTCCCTCATGGTAAAAATCTGTAAAAATCATAGAAAAATCTTAAAAAATGTAAAAATCTCTCCTATGCTCAAAATATCCTCCAGACCCTAATAAGATGGGTAAAATTATTAAAATTCCCTCAATGTGATAAAAATAAATAAAAAATCAGAAAAATACAAAAATAGACTTTAAGTCCAAAAATCCGATTTGAATTAAAATTACCAAAATACCCTTATAACTTAAATATGTCTAAAATGATCCAAAAATACATCTTAAGGGTTTTCAAGTTTCCATAAAATGCTAAAACCTAAAGTGACCATAATGACCCTAATGCAACATAATTACAATAATGCCCTTATGGGTCTTAAACACTTGGCATTAATCCTAAACAGCTGGGAGTCAATCCCAAAACACTTAAAAGGAACAATGACATTAGGAGTTCACTCTAAAATCTTGGAACAAATCTAAATACCCTAAGACACTGGAATGAATCCAAATACCTTGAAGACTTGGGAGAGGCCAATGATTTAAAAACTGCTTTCACCTGCATGCATGTTGCGTGGTAGTGTAAATGGTTTAAAGGGCATCTCTCGGACGGTTAATCAAGGGTTGTCGAGCGGCTGCTCGGCGTAATTAACACTGACTGAGATAAGTAGAGAGAGGTCATATACTCAGATCTTCGCTTGATCCAAAGTCCTAGATTTCCTGAGGGCTAATTCCAAGCTCTCATAGTCCAAGAAACAAAATACATAAAACCAACTTATATTTCTCCAAATAAGCCAAACAACAAATAAAAACAAAAAAGAAACACGATAGGAGAGATCTATGCCCAGGTTCCAAATAGGGCACCCCACTCTGGAGATCAATGGCGTCATGGAGCCGACCCGAGCCTATAGGTGTACTGTTGACAAGGCAGAGACAAGCTGATTATGTCATCACAGTGGCTTAGAGATGATTGGACCGCTTAGTGGATGCCAGAGTCATTTATCATTTTATTTTTTAACATATGCTTTCTGTTTATTTTAAATTTCCCTTTAGTTAGCTGCCAGTATTATTTTGTTAGTTTTGGGCCTATGAGTTGTTTGGACCTGTTTTATTTGCTATAGCTTTGCCTCCACTTTTCACAGTAGGGCAGATTTGTGCTTTTAGTTTTGTACTCTCTCCCTATAAAAGGATTTTATTTGTGAAGAAATGGACAATGGATGCAATGAAGACGAAGTTATTTTTCTTGAGGAAACCCTAATGCTGCCTTGTGAGTCACAAGGAGAAACCCTGAGAAAGGGAGGGCAGAAGGCCCTGTTCCAGCCGTCAACACCACTGTTATGCCACCCCCACCTTGATATGTACTCCTTCTTCTTCCCTTCCTTCCTGTTATGTTCTTCTTTTGCTGCTATTCTCCTTATTTTATTGTGTTATTCAGCTGTGACCCTCCAAGGAAATCCCCATGCACAGCCTCTCCCTCAGGTTCTCCTCCACCTTGTTCCATTTATGGCCTTGGTTCTCCCATGGAAAAAGGAACACCCTCGTCTGATCTGACCATTTTGGAGACTCTGTCCAGCTTCTTTTTCCCCTGTTCTCCCTTTCTTTATTGCTACCTGCAGCAAGAGACACCATGGAAAGGCTAGCCCATTGTTGTTTTATTGATTGTGCATTTAATGCCCATGGTAAGGAGGCTGGCTATTCCTATTTTTATTTGCTGTACATGCAGTCCTTGAGGTCTTATCGTGATCCAGTCCCCTTCTCCTCTTCTTGAATGCTCAAGCGAGAGAACCACTGGGTGGAGAAGCTCCTGGGCCCAGATAAAAGCTGGGTTCACTGTCTCGAGGCCGCGCCCTGATCCGAACCGATCAGCCCAAGGGCGCCCTCCTTCCTCCGTTCGGTTCATGCAGCTGGCATACGGGGCCATGCAATCTCAGCCCACCATCCAGAGCCGAGGTTTTTGCAGACATCTTGGAGCACGCATACAGGAGGCTCCGCTTCGCCCAGCATTGATCTATCCTGTGAACATTGGTTAGCTTTGTCACGCTCCATTGTCTTTTTTCCCCCTGTTGACAGTCGTTTTTGATCCGATCGATTTGTTTCGGATTTTTGGTTTGCTTGTTTGATTTGTTTTGTTTTAGTTGGTCATCTAGTTTGGTAGATGTTGAACCCAAAAAATAATTTCATATACAGACATGCAGATTTGCATTGTATGAGTATGCATATATGACGCATGCTCGCGTCGATGTGAAATTCCCATAGGAGAATACACATGCATAAGCATGACAATATGTTCATGAAGGACCATGTCATGCAAAATAAAATGCACGCTTATGATATAGGTGAATACTAGAAATCCATAAAGAACCACGGGCTCGTATTGCGAGGGCAGCGGAGTAGAAGACATACCTAGGCTACGAAGGCCTTAATCAGATTTTTTTTTTAGGAGCCTGAGGCAGCCCCAAGTTGCTTGCTTCGGCTCCCGAAATCAGCTCCCGAACCGCCCTTGCAATGCTCGATAATGGGACCCGATGGGAGACCCCAAAATGCAGCGATAAATGGGACCCCGAACGCTGCAAAACAAGGGTCAAAATCAGTCCCAAGGTGGACTAAAATCTGTCCCGAAATAGGGCAAAATCAGTCCTAGAACTCCCCCAAAATGGCTCCGAAATGGAGGCCCAATAGTGGGGGAGATAGGCCCAATAAGTAGCCCTATGGGTGGGGTCAATATGAGGCCCAATAAGCCCCCAAATGGGCCCAAGTTCAGTCCCAAAAGTGGGCTGGAATCTGTCCCGAAAGAAGGTAAAACCAGTTCCGGAAATTACCTAGATCAGCCCTGAAACGGAGGCCCAATATCGGGAAAGTTAGGCCCAATAAATGGCCCAATGGGGGAGCCCAAAAAGAAGCCCAAGAGGCACCCCTAGCAGGCCCAAATCAGTCCCGGAATGGGACTAAAATGCTCTCCAAACTTGTTCAAAATGACCTTCAATAGGGGCCCAATAGCAAGGGAGGCAGGCCCAATGGGTGGCCCAATAAAGAGGCCCAATAGGGAGCTCAAATGGGCCCAAAACCAGCTCACAAAGAGGGCCTAAATCTGCCAAAAGGGGGAAGAAATCTCCAGGATTCCCAAAATGGCAAGAGAAGAAGGTGGACCCCTCTCTCTCACTCCCCCTTATTTAAATAGGCAAAGAGGAGGGAGGAGAGAGAGAGGGGGAACCGGTGGGGGGAGCACCGGTTGGGAACCCCCCCACCGGTTCCAAGAGGGAAACCGGTGGGGGGGAGGAGGCTTTCCCTCCCTCTCTTCTTCTTTAAAAATTCAAAAAAAGGAAGGGGGGTGGGGGATTAAATTAAAGGAAAAGGAGGAGTTAATGAGGGATCTTAACCCCATTCACATGGGTTAAGAATCCCATGCAAGAACCCTCTTAAACCCCATCATAAAACCCCCTTTCACACTTAACCCAAGTCTGAATTTAATGGGCAAAGACCCCTTTCACACTTGGAAATCTGAAAATAAGAGGGTCAAGGCTCATTAAGAGCCAAAAAGGTGAAGAAAGGGGGGAGTTTGGAGAGGGGAGACCCCCCCACCGGTTTCCAAAACCGGTGGGGGAGACCCCCCACCGGTTCCCAACCGGTGGGGGGTCCAACCGGGGGCCATCCCCCCACCGGTTGGAACCGGTGGGGGTGCCCACCGAGGCCTCCCCCTCTCTCCTTTGTTTACTCTCACTCTTACCCCCTCCCCTTGCCACCCCATTGGCTGATATAAAAAATAAAAAATGGGGGAGGAAAGAAGCTCCAACCGGTGGCACCCCCCACCTTGGTTCGTCCCGGTGGCACCCCCCACCGGATTAAGATTTTGGGCCTATAAATAGGACCCCAGGGTCCCCAATTCAAGGGGACCAAGCACACCACAAGTGCACACCATAAGCCTATAGGCTGCCCACATATAAGGGGGAGATTGTGGTGAAATTGTGAGGGAGAGTGCTGCCAATTGAAGACCAAATTCGGGTTTTTTAACCCGGGTTTGCTGCGAATTTGGGAGTTCTTTCGTCCCGGGGAGCTCTCTCCTAAGGTTCAATCATAAGGGGAAGCTCTGCCGAATTTTATTTGTAAAATAGTCTTATTATAAGGCGAAATACTGCTGAAATAAAATCAGAATTTCTGTGCTTATGTGTGTCATTTGAATTTTATAATTATCATACCTTTTAAAAAAGGGAAATAATATGTATATATGTATATATTTTCCTAAAACTAAATAAAATTGTGTACATTCATAACTAACCCTAACCTCACCCCGTAAATAAACCAAATTCAGAAATCTGCTTAAAAATTATAATTAAACTCAAAGATAATTCATAATTAATCAATAATTAATTAATCAATAAAAATCCACGAAATTAATTAAAAATCAGAAAAAAAAACCAGGAAAAATCAGTAAAAATCTGTAAAAAAACCTGAAATATGATACAAAAATCATAATAAATTCAAATACCCTTATATATTTAATTAATTAATCAGCTAATTAAATTAATCAAAAAAAATGATGAATAAAATTAATAAAATTAATAAAAAATCAGAGAATTAGAAATCTGAAAGAATGTTAAATCATTAACCATATATCTAAAAACTTAATGTAAAATTACGAAAATACCCTTGTGCGTAATATTTACATATATAACCTTGAAAACATTAAAATTCATATTATAATCAGGGTTTCTTCCCATATATTCTGAATATCATTAAATATAAACCCTAAGACTTAAAAAGCCGGTTTTAAGTTAAAATTACTAAAAAACCCCCATATGTTTGAAAATCAATTCCCTAACTCCTATAAAGCTTGAAAACCTCTAAAATTCACTTCTATATGTTTATAAGCCACTATATTTCCATAAAACCCCCATAATTACATAAAAACCCTTGAGAGTGGATAATTGCAAAAAAGCCCCTGTAGGACTAAAAATTGGGAATTGACCCGTATAACCTGGAACCAATCCACATAACTTGGAACCAATCCTAATAGTCGAGAATCAATCCCGAATCACATAAAAATTGTCCCCCGAACCGGGGTGAGGTTAAGGATTCACCCTAAAATATACCTTCATCTGCATACGCATGCGCTTCCTATAGTAGTAGTTTTGCATGACTAAGGGCATCATACGGACGGTTAATCAAGGGTTGCCGAGCAGTTGCTCAGCGTAATTAACACTGACCGAGGTCAGTGGAGAGAGGTCATATACTCGAATCTTCGCCTGATTCGAAGTCCCGAATTCCCTGAGGGCTAATCCCAAGCTCTCATAATCCGATAAAAAAATATAAAACTGACCTATAATCCTCTAGATAAACAAAAAAATGGACTTCCGAATAATCCGACATAGGAGGAGAGATATGTCTAGGTCAGGTCCCGACGCCAGGGTTAGAAAAACCTTCGCGCAAACAGTAGACTAGGTTTATGGTTGTATGATATTGACTCGCCCATGGAAAAGGGATTCATGTGGGTTCGGATGAATCTTTCCTGTCAGTCAATAGGCTGACGGTGATTACATCCTGCCGCGAGCCTGCGACAGGAAAACCCTTTGATTTCCTTTCCAAAGTTGGCTTTCTAGATGGCTCTTTGCAGTGTGAAGGTCTCGCTTGTTTTATTTTTATTCGCTCACATATTATTCACAGGAGGATCGACTTCCTTCCCCTTTTCTCCTATAGTGTTTTTTTTTTAACATTATTGATGGGCACTGTTCACATGCACTGTTTACGAACGCTGTTCATGTGTACTGTTCTTGGGTACTATTCATAGGTACTATTCATGGACACTGTTCACGGGTACTATTCGTGGACACTGTTCATGGGTATTATTCATAGGTACTGTTCATTGACACTGTTCACGGGTACTATTTGTGGACACTGTTCATGGGTATTATTCATAGGTGCTGTTCATTGTGTAAAAGCGGCTATGGGCCGACATAGTATTATTCCGTCCCATTTCTCGCTGTCTTGTAGTCGTATATGGAGGTAACAACAGGCTGACAAGTCTTCATCATCACTCGACGACATGTCGCTTGCGTACTGGAGTGGCAGCGGGGCGACGAGGCTTCAACATCACTTGTCGACACATCACTTGCGCACCGGAGTGGCAGTGAGGCGGCGAGGTTTCAGTATCACTCGTCGACACATCACTTGCGCATCGGAGTGGCAGTGAGGCGGCGAGGCTTCGACACCACTCGTCGACACATCACTTGCGCACTGGAGTGGCAGTGAGGCGGCGAGGCTTCTGTATCACTCGTCGACACATCACTTGCGCACCGGAGTGGCAGTGAGGCAGCGAGGCTTCAGTATCATTCGTCGGCACATCACTTGTGTACCGGAGTGGCAGTGAGACAGCGAGGCTTCAACATCACTCGTCGACACATCACTTGTGCACCGGAGTGACAGTGAGGCGGTGAGGCTTCAACATCACTTGTCGACACATCACTTGCGCACCGAAGTGGTAGTGAGGCGGCGAGGCTTCAACAATTATAACTTTGATTATAAGCATTGGACAGCATGATCCTGGGTTACGCCACCACGACTTGGTGGCATGGTTGATGATCGTGGCCACGCCGCCAAGACATGGCGGCGTGGTTCGGAATCATAGCCACGCCGCCAAGGCATGGTGACATGGTTAAGGATCATGCCGCCCGGACCTGGCGGCATAGTCTTATTTATACCTTGGGAATGAGAGGCGAGGGACTTTCTTATAACTTCACCACTTTGAACTAACTTCTCACAAATTATCACCACCATACAAGGTAGGGGGTAGGGGCTATTTATAGAATTCTCGACCAATAAGGGGCCGCCAAGTGGCGGCTTACAATTGGTTCTTGGAGGTGGGCTATGCCCAGTTGGCGAAGCTTCATTGGTCCAAATCCTCGGCTGTATGATTGGTCCATTTGGCTATGACGAGGCGATGACGTGGCAGCGATGACGAGGCGATGAAGATCTGTGTGGCGCTTCTTCATTGGACCATGTGGGCATGTGTGGGGCCCACTTGAACTCAAAAAAATATATTTTTTTATGTACATCGCAGCTTGGGGGTATGCCGCCACGAGTGGGCAGCGGAGCGGGGGAGTAGCAGCCCCTTTCTGGGCCCTGCTGCCCACAAGGGGCGGCAGAACCAAGTCTGCTGCCCGCAAGGGGCAGCAGGCCCAAAGGGGTCTGCCGCCCACAAGGGGCGGCAGGCTCCTTTGGGCTCGCCCCGGGGCAGCATGGGATGGGGTTTTTTTTTATTTTTTTAGACCCTAATTTTCTGATTTTGGGATTTTTTAGGGGTTTTTTTGATTTATTTTGGATTTTGGGTACTGTTCACGCACTGTTCACGCGACAGTGCACTGTAGCAGCATTGTTCATACTCTCTTTACTGTAGCAGTACTGTTCATTCATTTTATTTTTCATTTTTTATTTTTTTAAATAAGAAATTTGTGGTCCACACCCCCCTCAATGGACCAACAGATGTAGCATGCCTTTTGTCCATGGCATGCCAAGCAAGAGTCGTGAATTTCCCATTCCACTTAACATCTGATCTGATCGCTTTTGGACTTAATTAAAGCGAGCATGAGCACCTGAATTTTCCCTGTTGATATTCGGATCACGTATAGATGAAGAATTGTTCTCTGTCCTAATGGTGGTTCCTAAAATACCTGTGGGTCCATTGTATCATTATCTTAGATGGTTTGATATTGCAGGACGTTCAAATTACTTGACTATTTCACAGTTGCATTATTTGGAATGATTAGATTGTGTATGGTAATTTGCTTCACATTTATGGGCTTATTTGCTGATGGTGTTGCACACACTTGGATTCACATTTATGGGCTTATTTGCTGATGGCATTGTGCACACTTGCATTATGTCATTGGTTGTCCCGCATCAGTAATTCTCTTCGCATTAAACCATCATGTCGTAATTTACTGTAATTTATCCATCTTGTCATATTACAAGCACTATTGCTAAATCATGGGGAAAATGCAAAGAAGAAAGTGACTATCAGTTAAATAAACACTTTAACCTGTTATTACTGATGATTTACAAGTTTGAGTAGTGAATACAAAATTTAACAAATCGCTGAGTCATATGGGGGCGCAGAGTTTTTAGAAACAAAGAATTTCTTAGTTATCTAGGTGTAGGAAATTTACATGCTTTCACTGGTAAAGTTTCAAGCATAATGTTCAAAGGTAGTTTTCCAAAATAAGTGAGGAAATTGCTTTTTCTTAACTTCATTTTATAAGAACCCTCAAGAATTCAGTTTAAAGACTTCAGAGACCGATATTGAGTCAATCTCTTAATTGCACCAGTGTGGCCAATTTTGTTAGCCTTAAAGTTGTATCATTATTTATTGAAATTGTTTGAATATTGATGAAAGTACTGTTCAAAGGTTACACTTGTGAAGGAACTAATAGTGTAGTGGACAAATTAATTATCATTATATTTGACATTAGAGGTTCAGAAGTTTAAGATGCTCTAAAAAGGATGAGAGTGGGTATGACGACCTTGGACCAGATAAGATACCTATCAAAGTTTAGAAAAGTGTAGGTAACATAGGAAAAAGTGGCTGACTAGACTTTTCAATAAGATTTTAAAAAGAGAGGAGAATGCCAGATGATTGGAGAAGAAGTATTGGAGTTCTCTTCTTTAAAAATAAATGAGATATTCAAATTTACAATAACTATTATAGAATTAAAATTATGAGCCGCAATATGAAACTTTGAAAGAGAGTAGTAGAGAAGCGTCTAGGCATATAACCGATCTCTCAAAAAATCATTTGGATTCATGCTTAGTAAATCTACTATAAAAGGTATTTTTCTTATTGGGACAATTGATGAAAAAATATAGAGAGATGAGGAAAGATTTGTACATAGTTTTCATTGATTAGAGAAAACCTATGATCATGTACTTAGGGAGCTAATTTGGTGGATTTTAGAGAAGAAGAGAGTATTTAAAGGATATATACATCATACATGTAAGTAGAGATATGTATGAAAGAGCTTATACTAGCTTGAGGACTATGACTGTCTATGTTATTGAAGGCGATGGAGGTGGTTGCCTAGGCAACGAGGCGAGGTGAGGTGACCACAAGCCGCCTCACTGTGGCCTCTATCGCCTAGGCAATCGACGAAATCGCCACGAACGCCTAAGCGAGCGCCTCGGAGCGCCTTTGTCGCCCCATCTGCCTCAAAGTCGCGTCGCGTTTACTGTTGGCCCATTTACACTACGGTTCATTAGTTCGGTGACACAGTTCATTTACCCAGCCTATTGGGTATATAACCCATCTGCACTTCGTCAAAACCCTAAATGCCCACCATCATGACTGGAAAGAGCCCCATCTTGTTGTAAGCCTGACGATCAACTCTCTAGAATCTGTCGACAACTGCAACGTCATCTTCCCTAAGCTTGTGAATAGTCAAGTGGGCTTCTTCGACGCTAGTACAACCTTCCCCGAGTGTGCACATCCTTCTTGACTTCGGCACTGTCTCCACTAAGTATGCACATCTTCCCCAACTTTAGCGTCGTCTCCCGCTAGTGTGCACGTCTTCTCCAACTCTGGCGCATCTCCCCTCAACCACATAAGCTCTCTCTCTCTCTCTCTCTCTCTCTCTCTCTCTTCATCCATATGTTTTCTCTATATGTGTTACGCGCACATAAGGACTCTCTCTGTCACGCACTCACACAGGGACTCAAGTCTCTCTCTCTCTCTCTCTCTATACAAGGGGTTGGGCTATTTCTCTCTCTCTCTCTCTCTCTCTCTCTCTCTACAGGGGGCTTGGTGAACCCCCCCGCTCTACTAGGCAATTTTATTTTCAGAATTTGTGATTTTCTGTCATATGTAATCATACAGATATGTATGTATATATAATTTTTCTATTTTTTAAATAAAAACTTGCCTCAAATGCCTAGTGCATCGCCTAGGCGGACCCTCGGTCGCCTTAGTCGCCTGACGCCTCTGACTACATAGATTGCTGAAGAGATGTTTGAGTTCCCTGTTACTATTGGATTACATCAAGGGTCATCATTATGTCATTATCTCTTTACCTTAGTTATGGATGAAGTGATTAAACACTTGCATGGTCACATTCCTCAGTGTATGTTATTCGATATTGTTCTAGTTGATGAGAATATTGGGAGTTTGAGAATGATAAATTAGAATGATGGAATTTGAATATTGGATTACATCAAGGCTTTAGGATTAGTTGAACTAAGTCAGAATATATGAAATATAGTTCAGTAATAGAAAGGTTGATCAGGTGGATTTAGTTATAATTGAAGATCAAGTTATTCCTTAAAGTAGCAACTTTGATATTTAGGATCTATTATTCAAGATAATGGAGAGATCAAAGAAGATGTTACTTATAGAGTTAAGGCAGGTTGGTTGAAGTGGATAAGTGCACTGCAGTCCCTCGTGATCGATGGGTCCCCTTAAAACTCAAAGGTAAGTTTATAGGACAGCTATGAGACCTGCTACGTTATATGGTTCCTACTTCCGAGTGTTGGACTTCGAGAAAGGATACATGTGCAAAGACTATATGTTGTTAAGACTAGATAAGATAAAATTAGGAATGAATATATATGTAAGGATTTAGGCGTAGCTTCTATTAACATAAGAGAGAATAGGTTGTGATGCAATCATGTACACCGTCGTTCAAATTCAGCACCAATTAAGAGGTATCATAAAGTTAGAGTATAGGAGGGCAGAAGACATCGAGGAAGACCAAAGATGAGGTGGTTGGATATAATTAGAAAGGACATGACATTACTACGTGTTACATCAAGTTTGGCATTGGATAGATGGGATAAGGCTTTGATGATGGTTGATGATTGATGAAAGCAAGGTTTGATTACAACAGAAGCAGGGTGGGAAGACAAAAGAAGGTAAGTGATACAAAAATGTTTAATTACAATGGAAAGTGGATGGGAAGACAGAAGAAGGTAAGTGATAAAGAAAGGCGGTTCAGAAAGGGTGCTTCAACATGGAATAAGATTGTCTAGACCCAGCTATGTGCACCTTCCTGCACCCCCTTTTTTTCTGAATGGTTCCTCTAAAAAAAAAGAAGTGAAAAAGGCATGAGACGGAACAGTGGTGGGATCTTCATTTTTTGCGCAGCTGGACCAATTAGGAAACATGTATGCAGGGAGGTGCAGGTAAACCTCTGGATGATCTCATTCCTTCCAATGGATGTCTATGTTATCATCAGTCACATTTTGGAATTCTAATGGAATGCTTAGGCAACTCTGGCTAGCCGAGATCCCAAGTTCAACTCTGTCACTGCCCTGGTCCCCCCCCCCCCCACCACAAAAAAAAGAAAAAAGGAAAAAGAGAGAAAGAAAAATAAAAAGAAAGAAAAATAAAAAGAGTTCATCCAGGGTTTGTCAGTGAACCTGGGTTCCCTCTCAGTAGAAAAGCTTTAGAATTCAAGTACAGCCAATTGTTTTCTTTTGAATTGATGATGGTAGATATAGTCTTATTTGCTCTTGTTGGTCTATGGCATTTGTTCTTGTTGGTCTATGGCATTTCAGCAAGTACCATCCTGTTCTTTTTAACTGTTTACTGAAGAATCAATATATGTATGTTTTTTATACTTTTAATGATGCTACTAAGAATTACTGATTCTTATTTTCTAAATTGTTTCCAGTGAGACTGGCATTACGTACAGGGAATGGGCTCCTGCAGCAAAGGTTTGTAAGCACCTGGCTTCATTGTTTCATTATGCGGTTACATCTTTGTAACTCTACTAGTCACCTGCTTCTTGCATCCATAAATCAATACTGTAGGACAAGCATATAGATTAGGTCCTTTTACTACCCAAAGGTTAACAAATGGTGGAGTACATGCAGTCACGTATGTAATTATGCTTCAGATTCCCATGGAATAACTATGTTTTATCCTTGTAACCAATCTTTTACTTTTCTGTATGTTATAAAGGATAACTTTCAGTTTGAAATCTCTATGCAGATGCTGGCTTTTGGATTTAAACTAGAAATTGAAGGGGGTCTGATGCATCGTACATTGCACGAAACACTTCTAACATAGAAATAAGCATCTATCTTCTTATGCAAATCACAAATATATAAATTGCAAAATAATACAAAAAACTTACCAGCTTGGGATTAGATATATATATACACACACACACACTTGTGGATGGGAGGGGGACATACAAGGTAGGTAGAATTAGATAGGAATCGGGAGTCACCCCCTCGAACCAATCCGGATCGGGATTGGCAGAATTGACAGATCCAAGGGAAAAAGGCCTATCCTTGGATCAGCCAAAATTTTTAATTGAAGAAAATCTGAAAAAATGAGAAAAATAAAAAATAAGGAAAAGTTAGAAAACATAGGAAGAAACTGTAAAAATGCAAATGACATACTAACAATCAAATCTAATAGAATTACATTGATTTGGGTTGGTAGTGGTCATTGGGGATTGCGGATTAAACTTATGACTTGATGGATAAATGACAAGACTTCAAAATCCCCTCAATATGAGAAATTCCATACATACTGGATTACTAGATGGATAAATGACAAGACTTCAAAATCCGGGCAGGGCCACAGAGGTTTAAACCCCATTGATTTCATATCAGCTGGTTCGGACCCATATCGGGCGATCTGGGCAAGATCGGGCCGATTCATTTCCAATCCAGGCTGATTCAGCCTGATTCTGCCCGATTCCAAGCCTATTCAGGCCCTTTTTACTGGGCATAAGCTATACCGTATGTGCATTCGTGTGCCCATGTTGAACCAAGGCCCAAAGTATAACAAAGCTGCAACCATTGAGAATAGCTGATTCAAGTTTTGAGAATTCCCACATGCAGGCATAACACAACATCCAGGGGCATAACAAACACATGAAGGGAGAACCAAGACGGCAGAGGGGTAACAGCAACTTTCATGGGCAATGTGGACATTCTATTTTGGATATCTGTCTCTGAAAAATACACATGGTTAGGGTGATTGATTTTCCTGGAGGCTTGCTGCATCACCATGTTCATGCTTCTTTTTGGCAACATAGGTGGCCAGTGGATGCAAATTGAGAAGAGAGAATGGTTACAGATGTTTATCTCACAAATAAGACTCATTGCATTCTATATATAAAATTGGTGTGCTTCATGTCAGGTCGCATATATTCTTAGGTCAAACACATGTCGACTAAGTGTTATTGTAGGTATTTTTGAAACAGTATGGTTTTATTCAGTCTATATTGCCTTATTTCATAATGGAAAAATAATAGTGAAATGAGGCAAACTTACTTTATAAAAGAATGTAACATGAGTCAAACTGGACTTGTAGCATCATGAACTCCATTAGGCTCCACTGAGTCTACTCTCCTACAAAACAAGGACACCATTGACCAACCAGCAATGTTTTTAAAAATGTCTAGGTGGGCCGAGGAAGTAGAAACACCTGCTGCCTAGGCAGACTGCCTAGTCGGTGAAGCAGGCGCCTCATTAATGAGGCGGTTATTTTGTTAGCTTTTAACATTTTACATAATATTTATGCACCATTCGCCTGGCTAACCATATTTTCATTTCTAATGACATTTGAGAATTTTTTCTATTTGTTAATCATAAAGAAGGACTAGTTATGACCTATTTTCACTTTTCAAACAAAGAGACATAGGATAATGCATAACTAAAGATGAAGATCAAGATTCAAGAGTCATATTTGTTGAGGTATGAGGCAATTACCAAATATTGTTGCATCTCAATAATTTATGCGTGTAATGTTATGTAAGAAATCCTATAACTATATAAAAAGATTGAGCATTATAATTATTGTATACTGGATATGTCTAGATTAGGCCTATATATATATATATATATAAATATGACTTTAAAGTGGAAAATTAGTGAAGAGTCCAACCAATGTATACAATTTGATGATTTTCCTATTTATTGGTGTACAGTTAATGTAGCCTCTTTTTCCATGAATAAATATCAACCAATGAATCAAGTCTGATAACTACTGAAGGATCTTAAAGTTGTTATTATAAGTTTTCTAGTCATACGCGACATCTAGAGATACAACACACGCTATGTAACGTATTATCAAGGGCATTTAGGTAATCACATATTTACATGAGGGGGGTAAAGTGATGAGAAAGAACTGTCGAGAAAAGTCCGAGGCGGAAATCTTCGAGGTGGCCAACCCATCTGAGGCGCCTAGGCGGGCCGCCTAATCGTCTGGGCGGCCACCTTTTAAACAGTGCCAACCAGAATGAAAAAAAACTTGTAATAAGGCAAATGGCTTTACAGAAGCAGCTGTCTAATCTACTGATACATAAATACATATATCCACAGCTATTTTTCTCATTTTCCACCAATCTTTGAGGCCTTGATCCATTTGAGCAGCCCACTTAGGTGCATAATGTAGCACATATGGATTGGTTTTTGACACCAGTCCAGAAACATTATCTAGATACTTCACAATCAGCCTACCATAACTCATGTGGAATCAGATTGGAGTGGCATCCTTGGTGCAATTGGAATTTGGAAGAAGATTAGCCAATATCAGTTTGCCCTCACATGGGTTTCTTTTGGATCAGGCAGACATTGCTATGGAGCCAGAGCCAATTTATGGATAAGACTTGATAATTGGGTTGTTGATGGATGCAAATGTGATTGTGATAAGTTTTTGACTGGGGAGCAATATTAGATGATGAGTCCTGCCCTACTCTCCCACTTCAGGTTATTTGGGTGCACCTTGTTTGTAGCTCCTCTCAATGCAGCTCAAGCTTTCCAGCTAATGGATCCATTGGAGGTAGCTACCTGCAGAATTGTCTTGTGTTGGTTGCTTGCAATGAAGTTTTCTTGAAAGTGGATAGTACCACATGTATTATAAAATCAAAGAAAGCATGCACAAGAGGGGAAAAAAATGGAAACAGTTATCCTTCTATGCAAAAACACCAAGATGTTGTAGCTCTCTCAAGTCTCCCCCAAAACACACAAAAAAGAAAGAGTTACATTCAATCACCTTACAAGGCCCCCTAAACTACCCCCACCCCCAAGCAACAACAACCCAAAAAAAAAAAAGGAAAAAAGAGAGAAGGAAGAGTTACATTGGTTGCTTTCAATGATAAGTAATAGAGGATAATCCTAAACATAATGTGAAATTACATATACATACTATGATAGTGCATTTCAGGAGCCGTATGGATCCAGATAGTCAAAAGATTTGATATATGTAATTGATGTATATACACCTTGATGTACTATTGACCCAATGTTTACTGCCAAAAGCTCTTCCTAGAACAAACTCCCACTACACCTCCATTCCGCTGCTCGAGAGTCCAAACTATTGCTGCTCTAATGCGTAAAATCCATATAGGCATGATGTGCAACCTTACCTCTTCTAGGCCTGAAAGATTAGTTACTAACTGGTTATATGTAACTGGGGTCCCAACAATGGCTTATATGCAAAAACGCTTAAGGTTTTTCTGTGCAGCTGGGTTTTTGTGGGATGTATAAAGCCTATTTGGCCAAGTTTCTGGCATATGTGACTTTTCTATTTTTTGTGTATGTTGGGGGCACCCTTTGCTCCCTTTCCCTTGTATCTATGGGATTGAAGTAGAGAGTCTTCCTTGAGTATATTTCAGCTGGGATTTTTGTGGTATGCAAGGCTTATTTGGATGCATTCTGTGGCTGAATGGGATATGTAAAACCTATTTGGCCAAGTTTGTGGCATATGACTTTTCTATTTTTTATATATGTTGGGGCACCCTTTCCCTTGTATCTATGGTATTGAAGTAGAGAGTCTTCCTTGAGTGCATTTTAACTGGGATTTTGTGTGGTGTGCAAAGCTTATTTGGATGCATTCTGTGGCTGAGTCTATGTCATGTGTGTTTCTTCTACTTTTTGTATATGTTAGGGGCATCGTTTCTCTTGTATTTATGGGATTCGCGTAGAGAGTCTTTGATGAAGGGGACGATGCATGCATGGAGTTCCATTTATTTACATGTATTAGGATCATTTATGATCCATTATGAGTTTTTTTATTTATTTTCTAGGAGTTTTAGAAACGTGGGAGGATAAAGACGGAAGTCCAAGAGACATGAGGAGTTACAAGAATGAGTCTATATATATGTATGTCCAGAAATGAGATAGAGAAGATTTTATGGAAGAAAATATGAGTTTTTTTACCTGAGTGTGCATTTTGGGTCTCTGTGAGAGAGACTTCCCCTTCTTCCTAGGCGCGAGGCCGAGGACCCTTCCCCTCCCCGGTGCGATGCCGGGGAAGCTCTCCCTGCCGGTGCGAGGTCGGCAGGATCCATTGCCCATTCCCCCCCTCTCCTTGTCCCACATCAGTCTTCCTTGAGTGTGTCACAGCATTATTTCTGTTGGCCTTACCAGGCTTCTTTTCTTTTTAGTTATCTTAAACTTAATAAAATTAGATCCCCCCCCCTCTGGAATAGTTGAATTTCCATAATTTTCAAAAGAACCTAAGATGGCTTCAGAGAGATTAGCAGTAGTAGTACAAACTGTCTTGTTGGGTAGTTCAGATACTTATTTTCATGCATATTATGCATATATTTCCAAGAATACATACTGCATATTTGTGCAAATTGTTGCAAGCCCCTCTATGGGAAAGCCTTTTGTTAAAGGGTTTAGTCCTTCTAAACTATAAAATCTAGAAAACAAACTCCCTGTCCCTCTATGTTGCTTATCTCCATTAAACTTCAGTTTAATAATTTTTTACTCCTTATCATCTATTCTCATCTTTCAAACGACTGTTAACTAGAAGGACTTGCGTCTAAGAAAGAATTAAACCTTTTGGAGTCAACACTAAAGTCACGGGAGTTTATTTCCAAATATGAATATTTTATGGGGACTAAAAGTCTAAAACTGAAAACACCCTTGTTATATTATTCTTCGATATCTTTGTCAAATATATGACAATGAAAGGCTACAAAGAATATTGTCTGTTGGGAGATAGATAGCATCATGCAATAAAGTGTATTAACATGCAGGACCTTGTGGGAAATTTCTAACATGGATTAGTATTTGTGTTGTCTTTTGTTTTTCAGTGGGCTGCGTTGATAGGAGATTTCAATAATTGGAATCCCAATGCAGATATTATGGCACAGGTATATTCTCTGTTCCTCTCCCATGTCTACTTCTCTCCCCATGGAACTTTTCACTCTATCTGAATATTCATTCTTCAGTTTCTCCCATCCATACTTCAACTCATTCAATGGAGGTTACATGTGTCACACCTGTTTCTAACAATGTAAAGACATGCAATACAAGCCATAGAAATATGGAATAAAAAATTTCATGCTTGAAGGCAAAAGCCCTAACTGATGACAGAAATTGCATACTACATACGTTATTTCAGATGTGCATGTACAGAGTGAGTTTACTGGACATATGATACATTCATTGTTTCAGTAACTTAATCAAAGTTCATGACAAACTTAGCAACATGTTTTTTCTTCCTCTGATAAGATTTATTCATTGGTTTATTGTTAACAGAATGAGTTTGGTGTATGGGAGATTTTCCTGCCTAACAATGCAGATGGTTCTCCTGCAATTCCGCATGGTTCTCGAGTAAAGGTATTATATTCACTAAAGGTGTAAACGATATTTTGTTTCATATTCTTGCATTGTTCCTTTGTCATTGCTTGCATTTAAATCTTTTAATTACACCATCACGTTTGGTTTTCTTTAGCACTCAAGGTGCATGCAATTTTTGGGCACACCAAGAAAGAAAATATGATATTGTGTCATGGTTTCTGTTTGTCATTTACTGTGAATTCCTGAATTATTTAAGACAGGATTTGTGACAGTGGTTTGCCGACTTGTGCCAATTGTATCGGTTTTTTGAGGTTATGAGACATACCAAGTCGGCTGACTTGTATGAGTCAGACCAATGCGACTCAGTTCTCAGAGAAACTCCTAGACTTAATTATAGTTAATGTTATACCACTTGAGTAATTCTATTGTCTGTTTTACTCTAGAAACTGAACAGAAGGTAAAGGTACACCCTTGTAGCTAACTGCCGTCTCCTAAAGATTAATATTTTGGGAATTTTCTAAGAATGTTCTCTTATGGTGTTGATGAAAATAGTGGATAACTATTGCAAAATTTTAAGAATTTTCGAAAGAAGACTCCCCACCCGTAGTGGGTGGCTACTTGCAATGCACAGGGTCACTGGCTGGTGAACTGATCATTGCTCGCAAGAGTGCCATAGGTCCTTCTCTCAATCTCTCTTCTCTCCCTCTGTGTGTGTGTGTGTCGTGCATGAGAGATATGCAGTACAGCAACAGCTGCAGCAATACCAGCAGGTGGAGCGGTGTTGAAACCAAAAAAAAAGGGAGAGAGAGAGAGAGAGAAGAACCAGAAGCAGTAGAAGCCTCAACAGGGGCTGGCGGTGGCGGCAAATGCCCCTCTGGGGGGTAACAGCTACAGCAGCAGCAGCAGCAGCAGATGCATCAGGTGGCAGCAGCAGAAGCATCAGACGGTAGCAGCAGCATTTCCAGAGGCAGCAGGAGCAGCAGCAACATGCTGCAGCAGGAAGAATAGGGGGTCGGGCCTGCCTATTTTTGTAAAAAAAAAAAAAATTTAAAAAGAGGATGTACATGGAGGGAGAGTCCACCTGCAGGTGGACTTCACCCTCACCGGGTGGAAAAAGCCCGCCCAGTGAGGGTGGGAAGAGCCCACCTGCGGCTGAACTTCCCACCCTCACCGGGTGGAGAAGTGACACCCGGTGAGGGTGGGATGCCCCCGCCCCCCCCAACCCCCACTGTCCTAGGACAGTTGGGAACCAAAGAAAAAAAAAAAAAGAAAGAGGAAAAATAGGGGCATAATTTTTTATTATTATAAAAAAAGTGAGAAAAGAATCCTACTTTAAGTACTATTCTTCACTCTTACGGGTGCACCCCCCCATGGTAACTTCCACCCGGTGAGGGTGGAGGAAAGACTTAGTCAGAAATACCTTCCGTGCACAGCTTTTTCTTAACTCCCACCTGGTGAGGGTAGGACTTACACTTGAATTCTTCACACGGGAATAAATGTAACCTCCACCCGGTGAGGGTGAGCCTCTAGGCTTCGTCTGATCGTGTTTGATTAGGTCCGTTGCTAAAATTCAACGGTCCGATCGTGTCGAGCAGGATTGTTTTCAAAATCCAACGGTCAAATCTTGTCTGATCATGATCGGTACCAAATCCAACAGTCCGGTCGTACCCGATCAGGCGCGTTATCTGAATTCAACAGTTGGATTTTCATGATATCGACCAAATCTCAAATTTGACGGTCAAATCTTTACGACATGGACCATACATCAGATCCAACAATCGGATCTCCAAGATCTCAACCTCATCTTAAAATCCAAAGGCGGATCTTCATGATTTTGGTTGAACTTCAGGTCTAGCGGTCGGATCCTCGTGATCTTGATATGAATCCAACGGTCGGATCTTTGTGATCTCGACCAAACTTCAAGTCCAGCAGTCAGATCTTTATGATTTTGACCAAACTTCAGACCTAACGGTCGGATCCTCATGATCTCGACCTGATCTTAAAATCCAATAGCTGGGTCTTCATGATCTCGACCAAACTGTAGATCTAACGGTCGGATCCTCATGATCTTGACTTGATCTTAAAATCCAACGGTCAAATCTTTATGATCGTGACCAAACTTCAGATCTGATGGTTAGATCCACATGATCTTGACCCGATCTTAAAATCCAATGGTCAGATTTTAACGTTATTGACCGAATCTCATATCCAACGGTCGGATCTTCATGATATCTATCGGAACTTAAATCCAACAATCGGATCTTTATGATTCCAATTCATTATCAAAATCCAACGGTCTGATCGTGTCCGATCAAGTCTGTTACTAAGTTCAACGGTCCGATCGTGTCTGATCAGGTCTGTTGCCACAATTCAACGGTCTGATCATATCCGATTAGTTCAACGGTCCGATCGTGTTTGATCAGGTCCGTAAACTTCAATTCAATGGTCCGATTTTTTTTATCTCAACTGTAAACTTCAATCCAACGATTTGATCTTTTTTTATCTCAACCGTAAACTTCAATTTGACGGTCTGATCTTTTTTATCTCAACTGTAAACTCAAATCTAACGGTCTGATCTTTTTAATCTCAACGGTAAACCCAAATCTAATGGTCCGATCTTTTTGATCTCAACTACGAATCCAAATCTAATGGTTTGATCTATTTGATCTCAACTGTAAACCTAAATCTAACGGTCTGTTCTTTTTGATCTCAGCCGTAAATCCAAATCTAACGGTTTGATCTTTTTGATCTCAACCGTAAACTTAAATCTAACGGTCTGATATGTTTGATCTCAACCGTAAACCCAAATTGATGGTCTGATCTTTTTGATCTCAATTGTAAACCTAAATCTAATAGTCTGATCTGTTTGATCTCAACCGTAAAACCAAATCTAACGGTATGATCTTTTTGATCTTGACCGTAAACTCAAATCTAACGGCCTGATCTTTTTGATATCAACTGTAAACCTAAATCTAACGGCCTGATCTTTTTTATCTCAACCGTTGATTTCAATTCAATGGTCTGATCTTTTTGATCTCAACTATAAGCTTCAATGCAACCGTCTGGTCTTTTTGATCTCAACTGTAAGCTTTAATCGACGGTATGATCTTTTTGATCTCAACCGTAATATCAAATTCAACAGTCTGATCTTTTTGATTTCAACCGTAAACTGAAATTCAATAGTCTGATCTCTTTAATTTCGACCGTAAACTTAAATCCGACAGTCTTATATTAGTGATCTCGATTGTGGAATCAAATTCAATGGTCTGGTCTTAGTGATCTCAACTATGGATTCAAATCCAATGGTCTAATCTTAGCGATCCCGATCAGAAGTTCAAATCCAACGCTTTGATGTTAGTGTTCTCGACCATGGACTCAAATCTAATGGTGTGATCTTAGTGAACTCAACCAACCACTCAAATTTTAAGGTCTAATCGCATCGACATGACCGTTAATACAAATATGATGATCCGATCACACTGATCGTGACCATATATGCAAGTTTTATGGTTTGATTACACAGTTAGAGACTATGCTTGTATGATCAATGATCCGAATATGGCATCTGTGATCATGAACACAAATCTGTCACATTGGTTATAGCAACTAGATGTAATAATCCGATCATTATAATAGAGTTTTGTCATGTTGTAATGCCTTTATCATTTGAGCATCTTTGTAATCTGTAACATTCTAGATTAATGAAAGTTCTGTTCATTTCTCTCATTATTTCCATTATTTGTGTATTATGCCATTTTTTAATTTCCCACGAACTTTATTTATTGTATAGCTAATGTCAGTATCACGTATAAGGAGTTAATCAAAGGTGTCCAGTGACTTCACTGGTATAATTAACATTGACCGAGGTCGATGGAGAGGGGTCCAAATACAAATCCACATGCTTGATTCAACACCTAACTCATCATTCATGAGTTGCGAATCAAATGTAATATTTATGTTAAAAAATATAAAACTCGTTTATATTTTTACCAAGGTTCAAAAACTCGGCACGGATCGGCCGAGTCGGACCGGTTTTGGGCCATCCGTGCCGATCCCGAGTAACCTGGCTGAGTCCAGGACTCGGATCGGACGATCCGAGTCGGGTCGGGTGATCCGAGACTGGATCGGGCCGGGTCGGCTTGGATCGGCCCGACCCGGCCCCCAACGGCTAGTTTGACTAGCCGTTGGGGGTCAACCTAGCCGTTGCTGGCCGTTCCCAAACGGCCAGCAACGGCTAGTTTGGGCCTTGGGGGTCTATTTAAACCCCCCCAAGTCCCTCCTAAGGCTCCACAATTGCCCTTTGAGCCTCCTAACATTCTTGCTCTCTCTCCCACTCTCTCGATCATAGAATTCTCTCTCCATCTCTCCCACGAGGTCACTTCTAGTCTCTACTACAAGCTCCGCGATCTCTCATCTTCTTGTGCTGTGAAGGAATGACATCTCAAGGTACTGCTGAGCGGTCATCTGGGAATCCTCCTAGCGCTGATCCTGCTTGGGGTCATTGCACACCGGTGGACATAGGCCAAAGAAAGGTACAATGCAAATATTGCAACCGGGTCGTCTCTGGCGGGGTCTACCGATTCAAACAACATCTTGCTGGAATAAAAGGTGAAGTTGCAGCATGTGCTCGAGTTCCTTCAGAGGTTAGGATCCAATTTCGAACTTATATGAAGGAGAAGGAATCAAGCAAAGCAAGTATTGCTAGAAGAAGACAGGAAATTCGAGAGGAATTGTTTGAACCAGCGCGAAGGTCTGATGTTGGAGTCCGGCTTGGTGGAAGTAATCAACTTATAAATGTTGATGATTGTGATACAAGTAAGTATCTTATTTAACTTATTTTCATGTTATTCATTTAACGTTTTCAGACTAATAGTTATAGTAGATTAATTTTTTTTCTTTTACATTTCAAGCTAAATTGCGACGTGCAATGGAAGCAAGCGGCGGTCCTTTGCAAATGAGGACTTATTTCGGCAAACTGGAAGATATGGAGGACAAGGAAGTGGCTCCACACCTTATGCACAAGGGAGCACTAGCGCCGGCATGAGCACTATACGAGGAGCTGCCTCAGGAGTTCACTAGAACTAGAGATCCTAGAGTAGATCCAATAGATCCCTTCCTCACTAAGAAGAGGGATAAACAACCTTCTATTAGTGCTGCATTCAAGAACTTAAAACTTTATAAGGAGAAGATAGGGAGAGCTACATCTAGGTGGTTTTTCTATAACAGTATCCCTGCTAATGCTGCCAATGGGCCATATTATGAGTCAATGATCGAGACCATACAAGAAGTTGGCAAAGGGGTTGAGGGACCTTCTCCATATGAGATATACAATAAGTACTTGGATATGGAAGTTGATGACATCCGAACATACATTAAATCATTTGAAAGGATCTGGGATGAGTATGGATGCACTTTAATGTGCGATGGATGGACAGGTACATAAATCTTATCTTTAGTTTCTTATCTTATCTTCATTTTTTCTTAATCAGAATGGATCTCTTTCTGATTTCTTATCACGTTTGGAACTTTACAGGGATAACAAGAAGTATGATCAACTTCTTAATTTACTGCAAAGCCGGAACTGTATTTTGGAAGTCTATTGATGCATCTGGAAAAATAAAGAATGCCCAGTACCTATATGAATTAATGGATCAAATGGTGGAAGAAGTGGGCGAAAAAAAGATTGTCCAAGTGGTTACGGACAATGCAGCGGCGTTTAAGTTAGCTGGACAAATGTTGATGTAGAAGAGAGAACATCTATATTGGGTTCCCTGTTCTGTTTATTGTATTGACTTGATGTTGGAAGACATTTGCTCTGATCCGATGGTAGATGGAGTGGTCAAGAGTGGTCGATTTATCACCACATTCATCTACAACCACAACAACATTCTGGATATCATGCGCACACATACTTATGGAAGAGAGTTGCTTCGTCCGGGAGCCACCAGGTTTGCATCTCAATATATCTCTCTAGATAGTTTAAGTCAACAAAAGAACAACTTGATTAGGATGGTGGCATCGGAAGATTAGGAGAATCACATATTGCGGCATGTACCAACTAAGGTCAGAGAGAAAGGTAAGAAAGTGGCTGATCTAATTCAGTCTAGACTCTTCTGGAGGGGGGTGCAAGCGGTGTTAAATATTGTAGAACCGCTTGTCCGTGTCTGCGATCTTGTGATGGAGAAAGAAGATCGGATATGGGATATCTATATGAAGCTATGGACAGAGCTAAGTAGCTCATTCAACTGAACAACCCAACAACCTATGTGAAGTGGTGGGACATAATAGACAGACGTTGGGAACACACTTTCACGATCTTCATGCAGTTGGTAAGCTATTAACTTTCTATATGTATTATTTGTATACATATTTCTCTTAAGTAATAACTAACTTTGACTTATTTATTTAGGTTATTTTTTCAACCCTCAATACATGTTTAGAACTGATGGGAAGAAAGATAACTATGATAGTTGCTCGGAAGTGTTGATGGGGGCTAAGTCTGTTATTAAGCGCATGCTTGCAGATGAGGACAGAGCAATAATGGCATGCAAGTAAATACATGATTACAGAATGATGTTATACCACTTTGGGACAAGTATTGTTCAAAGAGCTGTTAAAATTTTGAGTCCAAGTTTGAAAATTATTAACTAGATGTTCTACTTAATTTTTAATTATAGCTTGCACATTGTTGACATGGCCAATTTTCTATTTACAGCTGACTGGTGGTTAGATCATGGAAAAGTATATGGGTATGAAGATCTAGCCTATGTCGCAATTCGGGTCTTAAGTCAAACAACCTCTTCATCAGGTTGTGAGAGAAACTAGAGCACCTTTGGTTTGATTCACACCAAGCAAAGGAATAGATTGAAGTCGAGCCGTCTAGAGAAGTTAGTATTCTGTCATTATAACATGAGGTTGAAGCTAAGAAATCTGGAGCTCATAAGGAACCTTCAAAGGCAGGAGAAAGAGAGAATTTCCGGACAAGCCACGAAGACGACACATGCAAATGAACCCATAGACTTAGATGAACTGTTTGAGGAGCAACATCCACTAAATGCATGGGTTGATGCAAGTACTTCAAATGAGCCTGAATTCAACCCAAATGATCGGGAATGGGCGGAAGGTGAGTTAGATAATGTTCCATTACTTACTGATTTTCAACCTCCTCTTCCAAAACGTCAGAAGAAGAACAAAAAATATGCACCAAGCAAAAAGAAGAGTGGTACTGGAATTCAGATTGCTGATCTGGAGACTATCGAGGAAGAGGATGAAACGCCAGAACCAAGTGATGAGGTCCAATATCAAACCTCAAATGACTCGACATCAAAGACGAGCTCCAACAGTTCTGAGGATGGCAGAGATGCTGCCAGTGCCCCAGCCCCACCTCCACCAATTCAATTCACTGGATAAGAAGAATACACACATGCTACCTAAGATGAACATCATAGTAGCAGAGCAGGACGTGAAGAATCTTCCATTCAAACATTCAGCAGATTAAGGAGGAAGGACAAAGGTAAAGCTCCTCAGTGTGCAGAGGCCAAAGAAGAACTTAGAAGGGAGAGAGAATATCAGGAGCAACTATCAGATGCATCATCATATTCTCCATACGAAGGGTATAGTCAGCCTACTGGATATGTAGTTTACCCTCCTCAACATTCTAATACATCCGACTATTCAGGAGGTTGTCTAGAACAAGGTTCAAAAACTCGGCTCGGATCGACACAGATCTACTGAGTCGGACAGGTTTTGGGCCGTCCGTGCCGATCCCGAGTAACCTGGCCGAGTCCAGGACTCGGATCGGCCGGTCCGAGCCGGATCGGGCGATTCGGGACCGGATCGGGCCGGGTCGGCTCGGATCTGTCCGACCCGGCCCCTAACGGCTAGTTTGACTAGCCGTTGGGGGTCAAACTAGCCGTTGCTGGCCGTTCCCAAACGGCCAGCAACGGCTAGTTTGGGCCTTGGGGGTCTATTTAAACCCCCCCAAGTCCCTCCTAAGGCTCCACAATTGCCCTTTGAGCCTCCTAACATTCTTGCTCTCTCTCCCACTCTCTCGATCATAGAATTCTCTCTCCATCTCTCCCACAAGGTCACTTCTAGTCTACTACAAGCTCCGCGATCTCTCATCTTCTTGTGCTGTGAAGGAATGGCATCTCAAGGTGCTGCTGAGCGGTCATCTGGGAATCCTCCTAGCGCTGATCCTGCTTGGGGTCATTGCACACCGGTGGACATGGGCCAAAGAAAGGTACAATGCAAATATTGCAACCGGGTCGTCTCTGGCGGGGTCTACCGATTCAAACAACATCTTGTTGGAATAAGAGGTGAAGTTGCAGCATGTGCTCGAGTTCCTTCAGAGGTTAGGATCCAATTTCGAACTTACATGAAGGAGAAGGAATCAAACAAAGCAAGTATTGCCAGAAGAAGACAGGAAATTCGAGAGGAATTGTCTGAACCAGCGCGAAGGTCTGATGCTGGAGTCCGGCTTGGAAGTTGATGACATCCGAACATACATTAAATCATTTGAAAGGATCTGAGATGAGTATGGATGCATTTTAATGTGCGATGGATGGACAGGTACATAAATCTTATCTTTAGTTTCTTATCTTATCTTCATTTTTTCTTAATCAGAATGGGTCTCTTTCTGATTTCTTATCACGTTTGGAACTTTACAGAGATAACAAGAAGTATGATCAACTTCTTAATTTACTGTAAAGCTGGAACCGTATTTTGGAAGTCTATTGATGCATCTGGAAAAATAAAGAATGCCCAGTACCTGTGTGAATTAATGGATCAAATGGTGGAAGAAGTAGGCGAAAAAAGGATTGTCCAAGTGGTTACGGACAATGCAGCGGCGTTCAAGTTAGCTGGACAAATGTTGATGCAGAAGAGAGAACATCTATACTGGGTTCCCTGTTCTGCTCATTGTATTGACTTGATGTTGGAAGACATTTGCTCTGATCCGATGGTAGATGGAGTGGTCAAGAGTGGTCGATTTATCACCACATTCATCTACAACCACAACAACATTCTGGATATCATGCGCACACATACTCGTTGAAGAGAGTTGCTTCGTCCGGGAGCCACCAGGTTTGCATCTCAATATCTCTCTCTAGATAGTTTAAGTCAACAAAAGAACAACTTGATTAGGATGGTGGCATCGGAAGATTGGGAGAATCACATATTGCGGCATGTACCAACTAAGGTCAGAGAGAAAGGTAAGAAAGTGACTGATCTAATTCAGTCTAGACCCTTCTGGAGGGGAGTGCAAGCGGTGTTAAATATTGTAGAACCGCTTGTCCGTGTTTTGCGATCTTGTGATGGAGAAAGAAGATCGGATATGGGATATTTATATGAAGGTATGGACAGAGCTAAGGAGCTCATTCAACTGAACAACCCAACAACCTTTGTGAAGTGGTGGGACATAATAGACAGACGTTGGGAACACACTTTACATCACGATCTTCATGCAGCTGGTAAGCTACTAACTTTCTATATGTATTATTTGTATACACATTTCTCTTAAGTAATAACTAACTTTGACTTATTTATTTAGGTTATTTTTTCAACCCTCAGTATATGTTTAGAACTGATGGGAAGAAAGATAACTATGATAGTTGCTCGGAAGTGTTGATGGGGGCTAAGTCTGTTATTAAGCGCATGCTTGCAGATGAGGACAGAGCAATAATGACATGCAAGCAAATGCATGATTACAGAATGATGTTATACCACTTTGGGACAAGTATTGCTCAAAGAGCTGTTAAAATTTTGAGTCCAAGTTTGAAAATTATTAACTAGATGTTCTACTTAATTTTTAATTATAGCTTGCACATTGTTGACATGGCCAATTTTCTATTTACAACTGACTGGTGGCTAGATCATGGAAAAACATATGAGTATGAAGATCTAGCCTATGTTGCAATTCGGGTCTTAAGTCAAACAACCTCTTCATCAGGTTGTGAGAGAAACTGGAGCACCTTTGGCTTGATTCACACCAAGCAAAGGAATAGATTGAAGTCGAGCCGTCTAGAGAAGCTAGTATTCTGTCATTATAACATGAGGTTGAAGCTAAGAAATCTGGAGCTCATAAGGAATCTTCAAAGGCAGGAGAAAGAGAGAATTTCCGGACAAGCCACGGAGACGACACATGCAGAAGAACCCATAGACTTGGATGAACTGTTTGAGGAGCAACATCCACTAAATGCATGGGTTGATGCAAGCACCTCAAATGAGCCTGAATTCAACCCAAATGATCGGGAATGGGCGGAAGGTGAGTTAGATAATGTTCCATTACTTACTGATTTTCAACCTCCTCCTCCAAAACGTCAGAAGAAGAGCAAAAAACAAGCACCAAGTAGAAGGAAGAGTGGTACTTGAATTCATATTGCTGATCTAGAGACTATCGAGGAAGATGATGAAACGCCAGAACCAAGTGATGAGGTCCAATATCAAACCTCAAATGACTCGACATCAAAGACGAGCTCCGACAGTTCTGAGGATGGCGGAGATGCTACCAGTGCCCCAGCCCCAGCTCCACCAATTCAATTCACTGGAGAAGAAGAATACACACATGCTACCCAAGATGAACATCATGGTAGCAGAGCAGGACGTGAAGAATCTTCCATTCAAACATTTAGCAGATTAAGGAGGAAGGACAAATGTAAAGCTCCTCAGTGTGCAGAGGCCAAAGAAGAACTTAGGAGGGAGAGAGAATATCAGGAGCAACTATCAGATGCATCATCATATTCTCCATACGAAGGGTATAGTCAGCCTACTGGATATGTAGTTTACCCTCCTCAACATTCTGATACATCCGACTATTCAGGGGGTTGTCTAGAATATCCACAATTGTCAGTCATTTATACCAATACGGATGACTATAACCGGTATGTGATGCAATATAAACAATACTACCAGAGCTATATGTCATGGACTGAGTATGTAAGCCATATGTTCATTCAGTATAATGTACGTTTGGAATAAATGCAAGTTCATAATCATATATGTAAGTTTATTCAAGGTTTTTTTGTCCAACAACATCTTATGTACTTCAAATCAATATATTTCAACACAATTATGCATTAGACTTGTGTTTTATCATTTTTTCACATTTTTTTATATTTTTTTCTGCTATCCGAACCAGCTGAGCCTGACTCAGCCAGGATTGGCCGGGATCGGGCCGACTCGGATCGGAATCGGCCGACCTGATCGGTTTTGGACCGGCCGATCCAGGACCCGATACCGGGTTTCTTAACCTTGGTCTAGAATATTCACAATTGTCAGTCATTTATACCAATACGGATGACTATAGCCGGTATGTGATGCAATATGAACAATACTACCAGAGCTATATGTCATGGACTGAGTATGTAAGCCATATATTCGTTCAGTATAATATATGTTTGGAATAAATATAAGTTCATAATCATATATATAAGTTTATTCAAGGTTTTTTTGTCCAACAACATCTTATGTACTTCAAATCAATATATTTCAACACAATTATGCATTAGACTTGTGTTTTATATTTTTTTCACATTTTTTCATATTTTTTTCTATTTTTTTCTGCTATCCGAACCAGCCGAGCCTGACTCAGCCAGGATCGGCCAGGATTGGGCCGACTCGGATCGGAATCGGCCGATCCGATCGGTTTTGGACCGGCTGATCCGGGACCCGATACCGGGTTTCTTAACCTTGATTTTTACAAATATCATTCCCACAAGTGGCAAGCCTTCTTCACTCTCGCATAGCTTCTGGCTCGAGAAATGAATGAATGTACATAGATGGAGAACTAAACCCTTTCTATGGATCTCCTTCTCTGTCTCTCTCTCCCTCTCCCTTTATCTTTCTCCCTCTTTTGTTAATGCTCTCTCTCTCTCTCTCATGTTGTGTTCTCACTCTCTCTTTCTTCCTTGTAAGGCTCAAGGCAGCCAATGTGGGCAAGGAGTCCGGTCATCTCCTCATAGGATGAGACAGATTTGGTAGAACAAATTGTATCAAAATCAGGATCTTTACGTGGAGAATTGCTTGCGACAGGAGATGGGCTTATGACAGACTTGGATGGAATTCTCAGAGTACTAATTGGAATTGCAGTTTTCGTGGATGTTTTCAAGGAGAATATTCATAACATTTTCTTCAACTGTGGGATCATTGATTATGTTTGGAAGATTTTTTTTTTTTTTTTTTCCCATGAGTTTTTTTACTCTCTGGGGGCTATTATACAGATATTTTATCTCTTGTCCAAAGCTGGAGGATCTTAATCCATGTTCTCAGGAGAAGGAAATGTAGAATATCACTCTTCCTGTGATGCTTTGGACTATTTGAGGGAGCACAACAATAGGATTTTCAGAGATGAATTCAAGGGTCCTTCAGACAGCTTCATGAACTGTGTTTCATTCATTCATGAATGGCATTTTTGGAGGACTGGAAATAGAATTTCAGATTCTTCAGTTCTGGATAAGCTTGATGCTGGCTTGACCTTCCTTTTGTAATGTGTTGGTTTTGGGTGTCCTGGGGTGGGTATTTTGGTATGGCTTCCTACCATCGACTTCTTTCTCTTCTACTTGTATTTTATTTTCAGTCAATGAATTGTGGTCTTTTTGGCCACCTTCCAAAAATCTCCTCACATGGGTGGTGGTGGGAAGTGGAGAGAGAAATTCCAATGGGCTAGAGCCAATGCTGTGTTCATTCCAATGGGCTGGAAGGGCATAGTTTCAGGAATCCACTTCTCCTAAGTGTCCCACTAGTGGGTGGCCCACTCAGGGCCCAATAGCTTTTGGCCCATTAAGGGCCCAATATCAAGCCCATAGTAACTGGCACAATGACAATCGAACATCAGACAACATGAGGCAAGTTAGGGAAAATTACAATTAATCCATATGAAAATTTCCAACAGTCTTTTAACCCTAGAACTTCAAGGTTTATTTAAACACATTTTGGTCTTTGTTTTCCAATTCAACCTGAGCTGCTGCAGGATTTACGTCTTTTGTCGGCACTAGCTCTCTGGCTCTATTACTCTTCCCACCTTTCTACTGACTAAGTTGCTAATCTCTTCACTTATTCTCAGATGACTTTGCACTTGACAAATGGTTGTCAAATTCCTAATTCATAACCTACCATGAGTTTGAGAGTGGTGTTAGAGAGTATCATATAAATGTCCTTTCCTAGTTACACTAGCATAGGGTCCATTATGTTCTAGTTAATTAGTGTTCTAGTTAATTAGTTATACTAATATTAAGAAGTTGTCCTAGTCATATTGTATTAGGTATTTGCCTTGTATGCATGTATAAATATTGAGTTGTTGCCCTGATGATAATGTGTGAGTGTGAGTGTGTGTGTGTGTGTGAGAGAGAGAGATCTTCATTTTTTTTCTTTCCCATGTTGTAATTCATAACGAGGAGGAAGTAGGATGATAATAAGGGAATGATAGAAACCCTTGTTTCCATCATTTGAAGGATTGCATAAGGAGTTGACTTTAAGCTTCTCTATGGTCTGTGATTATGTTTTGTTAGTTGTTACTCAACTGGGTGATGTGGTGCAAGTACAAAGGAGTAGAATTTGTCTCGTCATATCAAGCACCTTAAATTGCAAGGAAAATAAGGCATGGAATTAATCTCCAATTTGACAATATTTTCCAGTTTTGCCAGTAATTGGTTCTTCTGATCCTACCTTTTTTTTAGTGTCTAATAGTTCTGACTTTGAAGGAAGACAAACTAGCTTTTAGCATCCAATCAGGCAAGCCATTTTGCTGTGAACTAGCCAACAGGAGTACTCGTTAACAAGTTTTGTATCCAAGTCTTTTACTATTCAAGAGCATGTTACATATCTAGGATGGCCGTTGAAAAGTTTGTATGCATAAAACATGGATTTGATAATTTATATTATTTGTTATGATATCAAAAGCTGTTATTTTTAACGATTTAACATGAGTGAAAAGGCTTAATGTAGGAGATTGCATATTAACATATTTAATTTCAAGGCTCACTATAATTTTTATCACTAAATTATCTTAATCCTGCTTGATAGATACGCATGGGAACACCCTCTGGTGTAAAGGATTCAATTCCAGCATGGATTAAGTTCTCTGTGCAGGCTCCAGGAGAGATTCCATATAATGGGATATACTATGATCCTCCAGAAGAGGTTTGCATCTAATTCCTAGCTTAGAAGTCCTGAATGCACATTCTTTGAATTTGTTATGTTCCAGCATGGGTTGAGTCAGGGTTGCCTTGTTAAATTGTTGAGTTTTCTAACAGGAGAAATATGTGTTTCTACATCCACAACCAAAGAGACCCAAGTCATTACGGATTTATGAATCACACATTGGAATGAGCAGTACGGTATGTGTCCATCTTTCTTTATACCTTTTATGCTGCAATTGAATCTTGTTAGGGGATCAAAGGAGTTATACTTGCTGTTGGTGGTGTTTTGGTTTGTCTTGTGCTTTCTAAGCAAAAGGGGATGCCCAAGATCCCTATTTTACTCACAGTGGGAATAACTACCTGTGTGAGTCTCATTAAGACAACCACTGGATCTCTAGTGACTGAATCTTTTCCATTTAATTCTTTTTTTGGTATACCACTTTCAAATAAAATTCTTTTGTTGGTATATCCCTTGTATATTAAGTTCCCTATGCTCCGATTCTTCTTGTTTTATTCACAGAGAGCATATTGATTCTTCCCATAGTTGATTCTCTAGTTATACCCTAATTTCGAATGCATTTGTATACATATATCCTAATTTTTGTATATCATTGTTTTACTCGCTATTTGTTTTTCCACGCAGGAACCAATAATCAACACTTATGCCAGTTTTAGGGATGATGTGCTTCCTCGCATTAAGAGGCTTGGATATAATGCTGTACAGATTATGGCCATTCAAGAGCATTCATATTATGCTAGCTTTGGGTATTCTCCTTGGATACTCTGGAAATTTTTGGAATGGCAGATATTCTATGTCTACTCATACAAAAAGTGAAGAATCAACTAAAGTTTTCTAACAAATTCTCGAAGTTTTAATCAGCATCCTCTATGACCAAATAAAATGTTCTTCAAATTTGCTTCTTCTTTTTTTTCTGAAAGTGCATATTACTGCAATTGTATTAATTGTAAAAAAAGAGTTGCAAAAGGTTTGGGGGTGTACAAGTATAAGAATTACCAACCATCAAGCCCCATATACAAAAACACCAAGGTGGTGTACCCAACACTCATCCCCCAAATTTGCTTCTAAATGATTTTTTATATTAAAATCTCTTTCAAATTTGCAAAATGATTAGCAATGTGGCTGCTAGTGTGCTAGTAAAAGCATGCTGATATTTTGAAGGATAGCAAGTACTTGATGGTTTTGTTGGTTTGAAATAGTTCATTACAATGAATGTAAGCTAGTTTCTCCTATGTAAGAAGCCAAGGCTTTTCTCCCGTATATTGTAAATGGTATGTAACTAAGAGAACTTGACAAGAAGGGCAAAAGTTAACTCTGTTCTGGATGTTAGGATTAAAGGACAGTTTGAAAGATACAATGTGATGCAAACTAAACAACTGGCAGATGAAATATGAATGCTGCTTTGGCCATACGTTCAATGCCCCTCCATATCATATTACATTAAGTTCTGTTATAAAATTTACTCTCTCTGCATTAATCCCAAAAGCCTGCTTTAAGTCCATAAAGATAAATACTTTTTCTTAAGACAATTTCACAAGAGCATACAGATGGTGCAGTCATAAAGTTCAAACCTATTCAGGGGAATAAAGCATTATAGGCTTCCAAGCTTGGATGCAGTAAAGCTGATCTCAGTATGGTACTGGAGTCGGATCTGAATTAGGTGCAACATCGCAACCAAATTTAGGATGGAAAAGAGGGTGGTTTATTAGTCTACCAAGACTAAACAACAGACCAATCTGATGAAACACTAACCTTTTGGAAGTCACTTAAATTTAAAAAAAAAAAAAAAAAAAGCTTTTGCATAGGCTTTTAAATGATGAAAAGGGAAAATGTTATACAAGAGTTTTCTTAGTCCACAGAACACTTGCTCAATGGAAACTAGAAAAATATTGATCTTGGCTTTATCCTTTATCCTGGAAAATGACAACTTTCATTTTAAGAATCTAGAAAGAGTGTTTCTTGTTGAGTACATGGTTTGCAGAATTGTTTGATCCCTAATCCAGGTTGGCTATTTTGAATCTGGCTGATCCAATTAAAATGGCCTTTCCAACAGCCTTATAGATGGATGGGGATAGGCTGTCCCCATTTTATCAAGAGCAGAAACTGTGGATTATGATGCTATCAGCTATGCTTTGGGCCATTTTGAGAGAGGAATAATGGAATCTTCAGAAATCTGTTTGAAAATCCAGCTGAGATTATTAGCACTGGTTTTCATCTTCTGCTAGACTGGAACTTTCACAACTCGGGGGAAAGGAATAGAGATTCTCTGATCCTTTCTAAGTTGCATCGTTGGAAATTTTTTGTGTAATCCTTTCCTTTTCTTTTTCGGCCCCTTCCTAGTAGTCACGCGGAGGTCCTGGGATCCCCGCCGCTCGTCGGCACCCAGCCATCCCATGGCTTCCGGAGCGAACATGACAAGGATGGCAGTACCGGTATCGGAGGGTACCGATACCGGTATGTACCGGTATCGGCTGTATCGGCCAGTATCGGCTGGTACCGGGTCCATTTTGGCACAGTACCGGGCCAGTATCAGTCGGTATCGGTCCACTCAATATGGTATCGGTATAGGCTGATACGTATTAGTATCGGCCGATATTGCCAACCGTGGAACATGGTTATTTTGTGGGGGGGGGGGGGGGGGGGGGGGGGGGGCTTTCACCATTCCTGTTAGTACTGGTCCTGCGGGATGTTGGGTCACCTCCACTAGAGCTGTCCGATGGGTAGTAATAGATCTTAACACGGATCTGGTTCAGGGACCTTCCTTGGCTACTCATCCCCTGACTTTCTCTTTGCCCATTAGTAGAGAGTGGAAGAAGGTTTTGATTTCCTGTTTGGGTCCGCTGGAAGCAAGAAAGGAGTGGCTGCAGAGGTGTGTGAA
This sequence comes from Zantedeschia hybrid cultivar, assembly GCA_030544215.1. Lineage (NCBI taxonomy): Eukaryota > Viridiplantae > Streptophyta > Magnoliopsida > Alismatales > Araceae > Zantedeschia > Zantedeschia hybrid cultivar. The sequence goes on along the minus strand of JARZZO010000014.1, from coordinate 16,491,273 downwards.
AGCCTCCATCTTGGAAGGTGCAGGTACTAGGGATACTGTGTTCTCTATGATCTGTGAGTGATGGGATGACATGCAGCACTGTGAGGTCCTATGGCTTTCTCCAGGCACCTTCTTGGTGATTTGTTGAATTGTTCCAGTTAATCAGAGACCATGAAGGTGATTAATGTTGGTGTGCTGGCCAGCCATGGGGTCGTGCTCAGGTTTGTGTCTTGGCGCTCCTCTTTGGGCACCTGTTGGAACCCTTTTTAAAGCAAAAGGGAGAAGGGGGAAGCCCCCCCCCCACCGGTTCCAAGAGGGAAATCGGTGGGGGGGGGGGGGGGGAGGAGGATTCCCTCCCTTCTTTCCAGATTTAAAAAATCAAATGGGGGGGGGGATTAATTAGGGTGAAGGGGAGTTAATGGGAATCTTAACCCCATTCACACATGGGTCAAGAATCCCATGTGAACCCCATTTAATACTCATCCTAAAACCCCCTTTCACATGGAGCCAAATCTAGATTTAAGGGGTTTAAACCCTTTTCACATTGGCCCATCCCCCAAATATGCCACCCAAGCTCATTAATGAGCTCCAAAAACAGAAAAAAGAAGGAAGAAGTGGGGAGGGGAACCCCCCACCGGTTTCCCAAAACTGGTGGGGAGACCCCCCACCGGTTTCCCAAAACAGGTGGGGAGACCCCCCACCGGTTCCCAACTCAAGCATTCCGGTGGGTACCCCCACCGGTTAAGGCTTTGAAGCCTATAAATACCCCCCAAGGGGTAAGAAGAAGCCTCATGTCCATTTGGCCCAAAATTTCCTAGGGGAAACTCTGCCAGTTTGAAGACCAAATCCGGTGCTCTTGCCCGGGTTTGCTGCGATTTGGAGGAGATATTTTCTTGGAGGACTCTCTTCCTAAGGTTTATTCCTAAGGGGAAGTTCTGCCAAATTTATGTTGTAAAATCACCGTCCTATAAGACGGGATTATGCCGAAATAATGAATGAATGCTACTATTTGTTCTTTAAGCATATGTGTGTGCATGTGTGTTCATGAATCTACTATTTAAGTAACACTATGTTACTATATTTTCATATGCAAAATAATTAGTTTTATAACTAATTAAAATACATAAAACATATAATTAAATATTCTAAAATATCATTGGCCTCATCCCATACATAACTAAGCTTAGATTCATAATTAAAACTTAATAATGAAACATTGAGACATAAAATAATATACTTAAGTTAAAAAAATGACTTAAATACTCCACATACTTAATTAATTAATAAAAATCTGCGAAAATTATCTAAAAATTAATAAAATAAATATAAAAATTAGAAAAATTATGTAAAAATCAGTAATACTCAGTAAAAATCAGAAAACAAAATCTGGAAATTACATAAATCCAAAATATAACTTAAATATCCTTCATATACCTAATTAATTAATAAAAATCAGTAAAATTAATAAAAAAATAAGTAAAATTCAGTAAAAACCAGTAAAAAACAGAGAACCAAATATGAAAATATATAAAATTCTGAAATGATTAAAATGCCCCTAGAGCTTAATACAAATTACAAAAATACCCTCATACATGTTAAAAATCTGTAAAAATCACAGAAAATTCTTAAAAATATCAAAATCTCTCATATGTCCAAAATATCCTCCAAACCTTAATAAGATGGGTAAAATTACCAAAATACCCTAAATATGATAAAAATAAATAAAAAATCTCAGAAAAATATAAAAATAGACTTTAAGTCTAAAAATCCAATTTGGACAAAATTACCAAAATACCCTTACAATCCAAACACACTTGAAATAACTCTAAAATACCTCCTAAGGTTTTAAAACCTTCCTAAATCATTAAAACTCATTTCATACACTAAAATAACCATAATCTCCCTATACCCTTCAACTTGGCATAATTACAAAAATACCCTTATGGGTCTAAAATACTTGGAATCAATCCAGAATACTTGGAGTCAATCCAATATACTTGGAATTAATCCAGATAGTTTGGAATCAATCCAAAATCATATAAACACATCCTAAACCTGGGTGAGGCCAAGAGTTTAACCTAAAATATATCTTCATATGCATGTGCTGCATGTAGTAGTAGTGTTGCATGTTATAAGGGCATCATACGGACGGTTAATCAAGGGTTGCCGAGCAGTCGCTCAGCGTAATTAACACTGACCGAGGTCAGTGGAGAGAGGTCATATACTCGAATCTTCGCTTGATTCGAAGTCCCGGATTCCCTGAGGGTTAATCCCAAGCTCTCATAGTCCGATAAAATATAAAACCGACCTATAATTCTCTAGATAAACAAAAAAATGGATTTCCGAATAATCCGACATAGGAGAAATGTGTCTAGGTCAGGTCCCGACGAAGGTTAGAAAAATCTTTGCAAACAAAGATGGCACGCCCGGTGGGACCTCTCTTTCCCTTCATCTCTCCGTCCGGTGATGCCCTCACCACAACTCTACTACTAACTTTGTCATGTCTTATGCAGGTGACCAAGTTTCTGCTTAAAAGACGACGATGGCGGCAAGGGTCACGTATGGCCCACTTGTGGTGGCGACCCACACACGGTGTGGATATCTGACCACACCAACATGCTTTGGGGACTTCCCCGCAGTGATAGGATCTCTATACTTTCTGGGTCTCGTTCCGGCACCGGAGCTTGCTCCGGAAAAGAAGAAGAAGAGGTGCGCTTCTCGCGCCAGAACATGCAACAACGGCAGCCGATATGGGCGAGTGCTTGCCGTGAATACCATCAGCATCTCTCCGGCCTCCTCGTCCAACGGGAGGCAAAAGCGGAATGTTCTAACCGCAAGTCCGTCCAGGACGGGGAAAACTATATTAGTGGGGAACCTGCATATTCGTCTGGATGGCGGGCAACCCATTATTCCTAAGATCCATCATATCCCGACAGTTCCTATCCAGAATCGGTTCGGGGTTCTATTGAAGGTTTGTCAAGATGGGACAACGTTCGAAAAGAAGAAAAGGACTCCAAAGGACACTGCTTGTCGGGAGCCAATAATTATACCAGAGCCAGTCATGTCTCGAGTAGGGGGCAACTCCATGCCTCGGAATGGGGGCAAATTTATGCCTCGGGCTGGGGGCAATCCATCGGAAGATAGGAGCCTCCGCATAAAGGAAATGTGGGTAACTAAAAAGGAAGCCCGCAAAATTCGCCAGGCTAGGGATACCTTAGCAGAACAACAGCCTCAACAGCTCGTAGAGCCTGAGGGGCAGATAACCAGCTCAACTACCTGGCCTTGTTCTTTACATGGTCAAAAGATAAAAAGTGCCGATAAGGCGCAGGAACAAGTCTGGCAACAGACATCTGTCCTCGAGCGGTTGGGCGCATTGGTCCGATCGACTCACAAAAAGAAGAAAATTGCCAGAAGGACAGAGAATAGTATACGGGTCTACACATGCTACACCTCCAATATCACCAACCGGTAGCCTTCCCAGCCGGAAGACCCAAATGATATCATCAATCTGATGCAACGGGTCGGGCCCATAACCCGTCAAATGGAGCAGGCTATGTGCTTGCTGAATCGAGGAAGCCAGGGGGCAGAACCGCCCCAAATTGGCAGTATCAATGCTGTTGGAGGAGCTGATGAAGACGGGGCAAATGCTTCAGATATTGAAGCCACTCCAGAACAACCTCAAGATCAAATACAACCTCAGACTATAGAGGAGATGGGGCAAGAAAATCAACAACTCATGGCTTTGCTCTATGGCCTAATACAAAAGATGGAGGAGCAGCAAAGGGCAGCTCAAGTCCCCCCAGTAAATGCACCACCTTCAAGGGCAGTGCCTATGCCAACGGTGATAAGGCCGCAAGCTGCAGATGTCAACTTCAACCCTGATGAGATACAAGAAGATCAGGTTGTGGAGCTCAATCATAATGCTCAGCAATCCCATGCTTCTGCAGATGATGCTACGACATTGCAGAAGCATCTTATTGAGCAAATTGTTGAAGCCAAAATAGCAAAACAAGACGACAGAATAGGCACATTCGACTTATACAAAGTGCCATTTCTGGTACGTCATATGTTCAAGAAGCTCCCGCCGGATCACAATAAGTGTCCCAAATTCATCAGGTATGACGGGGAAGGCTCGGCCCAGGAACATATTGCCCACTATATGAGTGACTTGGGAGAGTTGGCTACTGATGAGGCCTATCTTCTGAGGTTCTTCTCTACCTCTCTCACGGGCATTGCATTCCAATGGTATGCAAAGTTGAAGCCTAACGCTATCAACAGTTGGGAGGAAATGCAGAAAAAGTTCCTCGACCGTTTCAAGGTGTCGGAACGAAAGGTCACCATCACTGAATTGGTGACACTAAAGCAAGGCAGGAATGAATCCGCCATCGACTATATCAAAAAATGGCGGAACCTCTGCATGAAATGCGACAATCCGCCGACCCACGAGGATGCGGTACGATTGTGCAAAATGGGCTTAAAGCCTGAAATAAGTGAAAAGTTGATTGGCGCAAATGTCAAGAACTTTGATCAACTAAATAACATTGTGACGGAGGTCGAAATATTCTATGCAGACCATCCAACCATTGCCTCCATTGGGGGGACAGTCCCAAAGAAGCAAAATATAGATACAGAAGAGGTCAATGCTATAGACTTCACCTCAGCTGTAGAAAATACAGGGGGCAAGAACAATGTAAATGCCTCAACATCTAATAGAAGGGGATCATATGCCACCCTTAATGAGAGAAGGAAAATGGCTTACTCTTTCATAAGGGAGGATACAAGAGAGTTGTTTAATGTTTGCATGCGGGCCAATCTCTTGATGCTACCCGAACCAAAAAGACCAGCAGAAGTTGGTAAAATAGATGAACCCAACTATTGCATGTACCATCGTATGTTGGGACATGTAATAGAGGATTGTTATATCTGCAAAGGGGAAATTGAAATGCTTATCCGAGAAGGGGCCGTGGAGATGGGGAAATACCTGGTAGACCCGCCTCAACCACATCGAATGCCCAGACAAACATTTACAGCAAATGTCGTCCACATAGATGAAAACTCCTCAAAAGAAGAGCCTACAAATAAGAATATAGATGCCCCTCCAGAGCAGGAAGTGGTATCATCATATCCCCCAGCGACCCTCACTCCGGAAGGGTCTATCGTGGCGGCACTGGAGGAGATTCAGATGAATATGTCACAGCTCTCCCATCTGCAAGTTTTGCCGGAACAGGAGGCAATACCATCATATGTTCCAGCAACTTCCACTCCAGAAGTGTCTATCATGACAACATTAGAGAAGATTCAGATGACTCTGATACAACTCTCTCACCAGCAAATCTCATTGGAGCAGAAGATAAATCCATCATATACTCCAGCAATTTCTACTCTCGGGGGGTCCATTATGGCAGCACTTGAGGGGATTCAAATGAGTCTGGGACGAATCTCTTATCAGCAGTATGAACTCACTCAAGTAATGGAAGGTCTTGCAAGACAATGGACAGAAGTCATGTCAATGGATAGAATCAATAGGCCCTTCTCCTTTGAGGAGCCAGGACCAAAATGCAGCCGTCCTCTAAAAAATAAGGGCAAACTTATCATAGATTTAAATGAACCACCAGAAGCCCAGTACCGAGAGGGAATGGTGCTCAAATGCAAAGGTTGTGAAAGTCACGACAATACTCTCGAGGCCACCTTTGCAGCTAGGCAAAGCTCCCGGGGAAAACAAGTTGCTGGTGCAGAAATAGGGATAAGTTTTAAAGATACGGAATCCCTGGCAAAAAGGCTCAAGAAACCATACTCCTTTCCAATGGAAAAGACCAAAGAACTCTTCGAGTTATGTATGAGCAGAAAAGCAATTATTCTGCCCAAGCCAAAAAGGGAAGAAGAAATACATCGGGTAGATGCACCCAACTACTGCCCATACCACCGCTTCATCACCCATCCAATTGAACGTTGCTTTATGTTCAAAGATGAAGTGGAAAAGCTGATTCAAGAAGGAAAGATAAATATGGGAAAATACCTGGTAAATCCCCCACAGCCACATACGATTACACATTGAGTGTAATTCGCAACAAAAAAAAAAAAAAAAAAAAAAAAAACATCATCCTGCAACCTGTCAGGGGACAACGCGCAAAAGTTATTTACGCCAAGAAAAGTGAATAATGTTCGTGCACGAATACATAGGCTCATAAAGCCGCATATTTGTTCCCCGACGGGGGGAGAACTCTCTCGGCCTGCTGAGGGTAGAGATCGAGTTTTCCCACATCCCTACCCAGGGAGGATATCAGAGTCGCCAATGACGAATAAACCCTTGGTACCACACTGACGGTACAATAATGTCCCATCAAGGGCTACGACCGAGGCGATGATGACGATGACCTCCCGACCCGGTAAGGAAGTGGGAAAACTCGCTCTTCTGCTCGATACAGCCTGAGGGGATGATCCCCGTTCCTGTTATACCCAAGGCAAATACACAGGCATATTCTCGAAAGATGTCACATAATGGTGGGTGATTTACCTCGAAAGAAAATATTTGCCGTCAAGAATATCATGCAATGCAAAATTCTTTCATTCGCCCACGGAAGGCGTTAAACTCCGGCATTCGCCCACGGAAGACGTTAAACTCCGGCATTCGCCCGCGGAAGGCGTTAAACTCCGGAATTTGCCTACGAAAGGCATTAAATCCCAGAATTCATAATTCGCCCACGGAAGGCGTTAAACTCCGGCATTCGCCCACGGAAGGCGTTAAACTCCGGCATTCGCCCGCGGAAGGCGTTAAACTCCGGAATTTGCCTACGAAAGGCATTAAATCCCAGAATTCATAATTCGCCCACGGAAGGCGTTAAACTCCGGAATTTTGTCCACCTGGGAGGCAAATATATCCCAAAATTTATATTCGCTTACTACAGGCTTTAAATCCTGAAATTCATATTTCGCCCACGGAAGGCGTTAAACTCCGGCATCTGCCTACGGAGGGCGTTAAACTCCGGAATCTGCCCCGGAGGGGCGTTATATCTTGAAAATTTTCATATTTGCCCCGAGAAGACGTTGTGTCCTAAAGTCTTTCCTGGGTGTATGCCAGCCCCGCTGACATGCCATAAAGGGGTCGAGAATTTTCTTATCGCCCCGAGAAGGCATTATATCCTAAATCTTCCCCTTGGCTTAAGCTAGTCCCACCGGCATGCCATAAGGGGGTTGAAAAATTCTTTTGCCCCAAAGATGCATTGTATCCTAAAGTCTTCCCTGGGCATACGCCAGTCCCACTGGCATGCCCTAAAAGGGTTGAAAATTTTCCTATCGCCCCGAGGAGGCAATGTATCCTGAATCTTCCTTGGGCATACACCAGTCCCACTGGCATGCCATTAAAAAGTTGAAAATTCCCTTCGCCCTGGGGAGGCGTCATATTCTAAAATCTCTCCTCTAAATCATGGTCCCATCGGCATAACCATATAGTCCCATGTGCTATAGTCCCATCGGCGTGCCGTAGGCGGTCGAATTCGCTCCAAGGAGATGTTATACCTTAAAATTGACCCTGATACACGCTAGTCCCACTCGTGTGCCTTGGTGGCCTGGAAGTTCATATTCGCCTACATGAGGCTTTATATCCTGGAAATTCATAATTCATATTCGCCTACAGGAGGCTTTATATTCTGGAAATTCATATTCGCCTACAGGAGGCTTTATATCCTGGAAATTCATAATTCATATTCGCCTACATGAGGCTTTATATCCTGGAAATTCATAATACATATTCGCCTACGGGAGGCTTTATATCCTGGAAATTCATAATTCATATTCGCCTACAGGAGGCTTTATATCCTGGAAATTCATATTTCATGTTCGCCTACAGGAGGCTTTATATCCTGGAAATTCATATTCGCCTACAGGAGGCTTTATATCCTGGAAATCCATATTCGCCTACAGGAGGCTTTATATCTTGAAAATTCATATTCGCCTAAAGGAGGCTTTATATCCTGGAAACTCATATTCGCCTACGGGAGGCTTTGAATCTCGGAATTCATATTTCGCCTACGGGAGGCTTTAAATCCTAGAATTCATAGTTTGCCTACGGGAGGCATTAAACCCCAGAATTCACCTCTGGAGGGCATTGTGTCTCAAAATATTTGGTCTTCGGGAGCCGTTGTATCCCAAATCCACAGCTACCTAAAGCCCCCGTTTCTCGAAAACTACAAATATATTCCTTATCGGTTCTCAGGGAAGACTCAGTTCCCTACATAAAATTCATTATCGGTTCTTAGGGAAAACTCAATTCCCTATATATAATTTCTTATCGGCTCACAGGGAGGCCTCAGTTCCCTACATATATTCCTTATCGGTTCTCAGGGAAGACTCAGTTCCCTACATATATATTCTTATCGGTTCTTAGGGAAGACTCAATTCCCTACATATAATTTCTTATCGGTTCTTAGGGAAGACTCAATTCCCTACATATAATTTCTTATCGGCTCACAGGGAGGCCTCAGTTCCCTACATATATTCCTTATCGGTTCTCAGAGAAGACTCAATTCCCTACATATAATTTCTTATCGGCTCATAGGGAGGCCTCAGTTCCCTACATATATACTTCTTATCGGTTCTCAGGGAAGACTCAGTTCCCTACATATATATTCTTATCGGTTCTCAGGGAAGACTCAGTTCCCTACATATATATTCTTATCGGTTCTCAGGGAAGACTCAGTTCCCTACATATACTTCTTATCGGTTCTCAGGGAAGACTCAATTCCCTACATATAATTTCTTATCGGTTCTCAGGGAAGACTCAATTCCCTACATATAATTTCTTATCGGTTCTCAGGAAAGACTCAATTCCCTACATATACTTCTTATCGGTTCTCAGGGAAGACTCAGTTCCCTACATATATATTCTTATCGGTTCTCAGGGAAGACTCAGTTCCCTACATATATATTCTTATCGGTTCTCAGGGAAGACTCAGTTCCCTACATATACTTCTTATCGGTTCTCAGGGAAGACTCAATTCCCTACATATATATTCTTATCGGTTCTCATGGAAGACTCAGTTCCCTACATATACTTCTTATCGGTTCTCAGGAAAGACTTAGTTCCCTACATATATTTCTGAGCGGTTCTCAGGGAAACCGTAATTCTCTACCGAAAATAAAAATAAAAAATAATAATAATAAATGGGGCTTAAAAACGAGGTCCTCCGACGGACTTAATCGATCTCGTCCTCAAAGGGGTCGGTTAAGGGTAAAAATGTCTTATATCCAGCTAAGGTGAAAATCCGAAAGGGCACCTTAGGCAAAATCGGGTAACCCCGCTGTGTGGGCGCACAGGCAAAAATAAGAGGGGGCTAATACTGGTGAAAACCTAAAAAGGCGCTGGTATTAGTTTTAAATAAAAAAAAAAAAAAAAAAAAAAAAGAAGAAGAAATGAGCTTAAAAATGAGGTGCTCCGACGGACTTAATCGATCTCATCCTCAAAGGGGTCAGTTAAGGGTAAAAATGTCTTATACCCAGTTAAGGTGAAAACCCGAAAGGGCACCTTAGGCAAAATCGGATAACCCCGCTGTGTGAAAACCCGCAAGGGCGCACAGGCAAAAATAAGAGGGGGCTAATACTGGTGAAAACTTGAAAAGGCGTTGGTATTAGTTTAAAAAAAAAAAAAAGGAGCTTAAAAATGAGGTGCTCCGACGGACTTAATCGATCTCATCTTCAAAGGGGTCGGTTAAGGGTAAAAATGTCTTATACCCAGCTAAGGTGAAAACCCGAAAGGGCACCTTAGGCAAAATCGGATAACCCTGCTGTGTGAAAACCCGCAAGGGCGCACAGGCAAAAATAAGAGGGGGCTAATGCTGGCGAAAACCTGAAAAGGCGCTAGTATTAGTTATAAAAAAATAAAAAAAAAGGGGGAAAGAAAGAAAGAGAGAATACATGCAACATATAATAAATGGTCCGTACCACTCAAACTTAGCATTTATCTTCAGGAGAATATTTGCGATACACTGGAGCAATGTTGGAGTTCGAGATGAACATGCAGGGTAGTTCGAGTTCTTCAGCAAATGGAAAACTTCCATCATTTTGAAGAAATTCGACTCCATCTCCGGAATATCAGTCGAAGCGATGTTCGATGGTCGCCACAAAATAGGAGTTCTCCCTCCAGTGAAGCTTCAAGAACATATGCATGCTGACGCAGAGCGGCGATATGGGCGTCCGCGGTACCAGAAAGGACAATGCCCTTCTGATATTGGAGCATAGGGATCTTCGCAACCCGAGCTGCATAGCCTGCCTCGATAGTATCAGTCTCGGCTCGCTTTGGCGAAGAGTTACTCGACAATTAGCAGGAATGGGATATCGTCCTCCCCATGCCTTGCCATAGGAGGGACTCCCATGAGGGCCATGAAGACAATGACAGCAAGCTACAAGAAGATAGAGAGATAAAATCAGCGCCAGAGAGCTGCAATAAAAGTCTCAAAAAGCAAAAATTGACCAAGTCCTAATAAAGTCATAGGACAAAGTCAAATTGCTATGAACCAGATATTAGGCCAGTCCAGAACGCTTCGTGCGGAGCTCCTGGAAATGCCAATATAAGGTACTCATACCCCAAGATAGAGCAAATGCCGGAAGAATTAAACGACTCGCCTGTGTGTTCTTAAGGAGTCTCCATGTCGTGAAGGCCAAGAGATCTCCTAGAATCCAAGTAGACGTCGAAAGATTCAAGCGGCATCAACTCTCGCAGAACCTCCAAGTCGCGAAGGCCAAGAGGATTCCCATAATCAGAGGGGTAGACGCTTTCAAATATATTCGGAAAGTCGAAAAGTTATGAAAACAGGACTTCCTGGGCATAGTTTGAGGTGTCTAAGTACCAAAATTGAGGGTCATCGGGACCCAGACAAGCTCAGATGGAGCATATGCATAGCAAGCCAAAGCAATGTATCGCCTGGCATATATGAGACAGCGGTTGACTTCCCCTAATAGCCGTAAATACATAAGGTGAGAAACGGGAATTCATCAAGACAATACCGGCATGCCGCATTTGAGAATTCCTCAAGCATGCAAAATGATGATTCTTGTAGCCGAATGGGGCACGGGACATGCACCGTCGTCTTCACCTCCGGCACATGTCCTGTGGGGGGCATTTGTTGGAACCCTTTTTAAAGCAAAAGGGAGAAGGGGGAAGCCCCCCCCCACCGGTTGGGGACCCCCCACCGGTTCCAAGAGGGAAACCGGTGGGGGGGGGGGGGGGAGGAGGATTCCCTCCCTTCTTTCCAGATTTAAAAAATCAAATGGGGGGGGGGATTAATTAGGTGAAGGGGAGTTAATGGGAATCTTAACCCCATTCACACATGGGTCAAGAATCCCATGTGAACCCCATTTAATACTCATCCTAAAACCTCCTTTCACATGGAGTCAAATCTGGATTTAAGGGGTTTAAACCCTTTTCACATTGGCCCATCCCCCAAATATGCCACCTAAGCTCATTAATGAGCTCCAAAAACAGAAAAAAGAAGGAAGAAGTGGGGAGGGGAACCCCCCACCGATTTCCCAAAACCGGTGGGGAGACCCCCCACCGGTTCCCAACCGGTGGGGGGGGTCCATCCGGTGGCACCCCCTTCACCGGTTGGAACCGGTGGGGGTGCCAACCGGTCCCCCCCTCCCTCTCTCTCTCTTTCTCTCCTTTGCATGCTCTCCCTCTCATCTCTCTTTCCACCCATTGGCCAAAAAATATATAAAAAAAAGAAGAGGGGAGGAGAGATGATGGAACCGGTGGGTACCCCCCACCTCAAGCATTCCGGTGGGTACCCCCACCGGTTAAGGTTTTGAAGCCTATAAATACCCCCCAAGGGGTAAGAAGAAGCCTCATGCCCATTTGGCCCAAAATTTCCTAGGGGAAACTCTGCCAGTTTGAAGACCAAATCCGGTGCTCTTGCCCGGGTTTGCTGCGAGGAGGAGGATTCCCTCCCTTCTTTCCAGATTTAAAAAATCAAATTGGGGGGGGGGGGGGGATTAATTAGGGTGAAGGGGAGTTAATGAGAATCTTAACCCCATTCACACATGGGTCAAAAATCCCATGTGAATCCCATTTAATACTCATCTTAAAACCCCCTTTCACATGGAGCCAAATCTGGATTTAAGGGGTTTAAACCCTTTTCACATTGGCCCATCCCCCAAATATGCCACCCAAGCTCATTAATGAGTTCCAAAAACAGAAAAAAGAAGGAAGAAGTGGGGAGGGGAACCCCCCACCGGTTTCCCAAAACCGGTGGGGAGACCCCCCACCGGTTCCCAACCGGTGGGGGGGGTCCATCCGGTGGCACCCCCTCCACCGGTTGGAACCGGTGGGGGTGCCAACCGTTCCCCCCCTCCCTCTCTCTCTCTTTCTCTCCTTTGCATGCTCTCCCTCTCATCTCTCTTTCCACCCATTGGCCAAAAAATATATAAAAAAAAGAAGAGGGGAGGAGAGATGATGGAACCGGTGGGTACCCCTCACCTCAAGCATTCCGGTGGGTACCCCCACCGGTTAAGGCTTTAAAGCCTATAAATACCCCCCAAGGGGTAAGAAGAAGCCTCATGCCCATTTGGCCCAAAATTTCCTAGGGGAAACTCTGCCAGTTTGAAGACCAAATCCGGTACTCTTGCCCGGGTTTGCTGCGATTTGGAGGAGATATTTTCTTGGAAGGCTCTCTTCTTAAGGTTTATTCTTAAGGGGAAGTTCTGCCAAATTTATGTTGTAAAATCACCGTCCTATAAGACGGGATTATACCGAAATAATGAATGAATGCTACTATTTGTTCTTTAAGCATATGTGTGTGCATGTGTGTTCATGAATCTACTATTTAAGTAACACTATGTTACTATATTTTCATATGCAAAATAATTAGTTTTATAACTAATTAAAATACATAAAACATATAATTAAATATTCTAAAATATCATTGGCCTCATCCCATACATAACTAATCTTAGATTCATAATTAAAACTTAATAATGAAACATTGAGACATAAAATAATATACTTAAGTTAAAAAAATGACTTAAATACTCCACATACTTAATTAATTAATAAAAATCTGCGAAAATTATCTAAAAATTAATAAAATAAATATAAAAATCAGAAAAATTCTGTAAAAATCAGTAATACTCAGTAAAAATCAGAAAACAAAATCTGGAAATTACATAAATCCAAAATATAACTTAAATATCCTTCATATACCTAATTAATTAATAAAAATCAGTAAAATTAATAAAAAAATCAGTAAAATTCAGTAAAAACCAGTAAAAAACAGAGAACCAAATATGAAAATATATAAAATTCTGAAATGATTAAAATGCCCCTAGAGCTTAATACAAATTACAAAAATACCCTCATACATGTTAAAAATCTGTAAAAATCACAGAAAATTCTTAAAAATATCAAAATCTCTCATATGTCCAAAATACCCTCCAAACCTTAATAAGATGGGTAAAATTACCAAAATACCCTAAATATGATAAAAATAAATAAAAAATCTCAGAAAAATATAAAAATAGACTTTAAGTCTAAAAATCCAATTTGGACAAAATTACCAAAATACCCTTACAATCCAAACACACTTGAAATAACTCTAAAATACCTCCTAAGGTTTTGAAACCTTCCTAAATTATTAAAACTCATTTCATACACTAAAATAACCATAATCTCCCTATACCCTTCAACTTGGCATAATTACAAAAATACCCTTATGGGTCTAAAATACTTGGAATCAATCCAGAATACTTGGAGTCAATCCAATATACTTGGAATTAATCCAGATAGCTTGGAATCAATCCAAAATCATATAAACACATCTTAAACCTGGGTGAGGCCAAGAGTTTAACCTAAAATATATCTTCATATGCATGTGCTGCCTGTAGTAGTAGTGTTGCATGTTATAAGGGCATCATACGGACGGTTAATCAAGGGTTGCCGAGCAGTCGCTCAGCGTAATTAACACTGACCGAGGTCAGTGGAGAGAGGTCATATACTCGAATCTTCGCTTGATTCGAAGTCCCGGATTCCCTGAGGGCTAATCCCAAGCTCTCATAGTCCGATAAAATATAAAATCGACCTATAATTCTCTAGATAAACAAAAAAATGGATTTCCGAATAATCCGACATAGGAGAGATGTGTCTAGGTCAGGTCCCGACGAAGGTTAGAAAAATCTTCGCAAACAGCACCCATCCTGATCCTAGGTGTACCCCTGTGAAGCTTCGGATCTCGAATATCCCTCTCATGTTTCTGGATAGGGAGCTCCTCTGCTCGGTGGTCGCGGGCTTTACTTCTCATGTATGGATCGAGCATTGGTCCTACTAACGATCTGTACTGGTGGCCACGTGTTTGCTTCAATCTGATCTCTTGATGATGTTCCAGCCGTCCTTCAGGCGCAGGTGGACGGGGAACCCTCCCCCCTTCGGATGGAACTAGTGGTGGTGCAAGAGGACTTTAGGGCATCATCTCCCTCAGTGGGAGGTTAATGATGGACACTATGCACATGTTTCTCATGTGCCGACCTTCAGTTTTAAGCCTCAAAATGCCCACGCTTGGCCCAATTTCCTTGGCATTGAACCTTATTGAGTTAGCGGGCAAGGGTTTTTCACCTAGAATCCTACCTGCTCTGGGTAACTTAAATGGCGGATCCATCTTAACGGGCCCTCGATTGGTCCGAAGCCTACAATCCTTTCCACCTAACTTCTCTATGGCGTATTAAGCTCCCGCTGCTTTTATGGCCATAGCTCTTGGCCCATGACCACCACCCCTTCTCCTAGTGGAACTTCTTGCTCATGGTCGCCGGCGGCACCCTCTCCCCATCAGCTCATTGGCAAGGCCATCTGCTTACGGCAAGATTTCTGAGGAACCTCTCCTCAGTAGGACCCTATGAATCTTTCTCTAAGGTGTGTTGGAAAGGCTCTTCACTCGTGACAGGTGGAGTACACAGTTGAGGGTTTTTGGGAAGTCTTTCCTTTGCAAGATCCCCCATCTTTTGTAGGGTCTTTCTCCCTTCTTCGACATGCTGAGCAGGAGCTTCAACAGATAGAGCCGGTGCAAGCATTCCCTCCAGTCAGTGGTTTTGCAACTGCTAATGGGTCTTCCCTCTTTGAGGAGGACTTTCCAGGAGAGGGACCTGATCTGCTACTTGGGTCTTGCATCTTGGAAGCCCAGGAACATGATTGTGGGTCGACACCAATAGTACAATAAGAGCACTATAGATGCTTTGAGATGGCTGCCGATGACCCTTGTGCCCTAGTTCTTGAGCACACTGATCTCTCTTCTTTTATGGTGGGTAATAAGGGAGGCAAAGAAATTTTGTACTCTGTTGAGAAGCTGACAAAGCTCCAGCTGACAAAGGTGACACTTAAGGTCTACATCTCTTTTGCGGGTGTTTTGGGGTCTGACTTCAGCAGATTTTTCTGTACCTTTAAGAAGAATTGGTGCTTGAGCATTGCAAGAAGTGTTACGGAAGGTCAGTCTTAAAAGGGAAAAGCAAAGATAATAAGAGGGAGATTGAAGATGCTTAGAGGGAGGATAGTATGGGGAAGGAGATTGGGAAGGAAGGGGATTCTTAGTCTTTTTTCTATGAGGATTGTAAGTTGTCAGGGGCCTTGGGGGTGGTGAGAAGAGGAAGGTAGTGAATAATCTTGTTTATAGATGTGTTTGCACCCTTAATTTCTTCACTTAAAGGAAAACTCAAGATGCTTAGTGAATGTGCTCTTGGCTCCTTGGGCTCTCGGTCTTCCCTCTTGGTCTCCTCAACCCTCCCTAATTTATTGGCCTCTTTTGTCTTTCAAGGCATCTTCTTTTGCTCTTTTGGGGTTTTCGCTGAGCACCTTGGCATTTTTGTACGAGGTGTCTTTGTGGGGCTGATTTGTTGTATATATTGGGGGGGGGGGGTTGTTTTCTCTTTTAGGGGGCTCTTTCTTGGGTGTTCTTTTGTTTTCTCCCTATACTTTTACACCTCTTGTAATCCTTTTGTCATGAAACTCTGGCACCAACCACTTTAAGAAAGAGTTTTTACATGTAATTGGGGCTGAGGGTGTAAGCGGTGCTGGTTTTTTAGGAGAGGAAGGACTCTGCTATCTTGGTTTCCTCCTTATTTCTCCTTTCCGTTTTTCTTTGCACTTTCTTTATTATACTTCATTAGTGAATTGTGCCTTTTAGCTGCCTTCCTAAAGAAATTGAAAAATAAAAAGAAAGAAGAAAAGTGATTGCCTGGAATTGGTCTGAAGTCAGCTGAATCTAGGCCAATTCTGAGCCTAGCTGGTCCTGATCTTGATCTGGACTAGATCTAGCAGATCTAGCCCTGCTGATCCCAGGACCCTTGCTATCCTTGTTTGACCTCTCAACAATGTTGTATGATTTATGGAAAATTTCCCAGTTCTGGTCTAGAGATTTTAAGAGAGCTTTATTTTATCCTGTACCGTCTCAATCATTCTGATAGCTGATTTTATATCTTCTACGAACTTGCTAGTTTGGTCAATCATGAAATTCTTCCTGTACATAATTCCTGTAATTGCTGCTGTTTCTGAAATAGTCTGCTAGACATATCGCAGGAAACAAATTTTGCAGATATTTTGCCACAATTCTAATTCTCTGCATGCTTTATACTTGATTTCTCTATATGGAACCTCAATTACATCTTTTTGTATGGAGCAGGTACCATGTCACAAATTTTTTTGCACCTAGTAGTCGCTTTGGGACTCCGGAGGATCTTAAGTCTTTAATTGACAGAGCTCATGAGCTTGGAATTCTCGTTCTCATGGATATTGTTCACAGGTAACAATTTGATCACAGACATGTGTTTTCACATTATATCTGTGGGTCACGTTTGGCCATGCATGGGGTCCTGTTGGACACTGTTACAACAGCAGCGAACAAATTGGATGACCGAGCTGTTCAGGAAGCCATTTACACTTTTTGTGCTATAACGAGTCGGTTATTCTTTTACGATGTTGTAAACAACATCTTCATTTGGATGATCTCCTTTTGGAAACCCCATCATTTGCCTTTTCTTTTTTTCTCGTTAAATGCCTTAGGGTTAGGCTGATAATGGTGGTAGAGTGGTGAAATGTTTTTGGGATCAAAGGGTGTAACCTATTTTTGTACATGTTGCAGGGATCCCTTTTTTGGCTAGTGGAAGACAAAATTCTATGCCTCTAAAAGCTTGGCATAATGAATTTCTCTTTAAGATTGGAGTCATTGGACTGATTTTATAAGCTGTTGTAACTGAATTTGTAGACTCTACTTCCTTTGCCGTCACAGTTTAAATTTCATTCAATGTCATAACATGATGTATTCTGTACAGCCATGCATCGAACAATGTTTTGGATGGATTGAACTCGTTTGATGGAACAGACACACATTATTTTCACGCTGGTTCTCGTGGCTACCACTGGATGTGGGATTCTCGCCTATTCAACTATGGAAACTGGGAAGTACGTCTTTTACATATTTGCAATGCATGATTTGTTTTTTATTGCATTTTGTCATGCTTGCTTGGTCTGATGCTATCATTGATATCTTGGACAAATGTTAAACAACCTTGTGTTTTTTGTAGGTTTTGAGGTTTCTTCTTTCAAACGCAAGATGGTGGCTCGATGAGTATAAATTTGATGGGTTCAGATTTGATGGTGTGACCTCCATGATGTATACGCACCATGGGTTGCAGGTAATCTGGAACATTAGTTGTTAATTGTTCTTTCTAGCATACCTTTTCTATAAGGACCACTGATATGTCTGGTACTCCTGGTAGATGATTACTAGTTCTTTATTCTTACCCAAAAATATAGAACTTTTTCTTGAATGTCACATTAAAGTGTAAACCTATTGCTTCAAGGATATTATTTGTTCATTGAGTTTATGTAATTCTGAATGCTTTTGCCTACTTTAGAACCATAAGGTGCTATCTAGAGTTATTTCTGTTTTGTTGACTTTGTGTCAAGGTTACTTGCTCGAAGTGAGGTGATGATGAAGCTTTTATTCTTTGAATCTATGTCATGACAGTTTAACATTGAATCTACAGAGAGGTTTCAGGATTCTTTAGGAAATCATTGGCTCACCATAGGGCCATTAGGCCATAAGTGCATCAGAGTCAGAGTTTGTAATTGGGGTTTCTGATTCTCATTCTGATAAGGTTTTCTGGTTCCATTTCCTGGATCAAATGGCTGAAAGCCTGAACCTGTGAAACTGTTTGCTATTTTCGTTCCACTTCTGATAGTTCTTGGAAATTGAATGATTATCAGATTTATCTTATACCTAATTGTATCTTTTACGTAATAGTTAGAGGAAAAGTATTTTCTTTCAAACAGTGTCATTCTCATGATCATTTTCTATTTATTTATTAGTTATCAAAAAGTGAGATACAAAAACATTTGTCTAAACATCTGTTTCTGATTCTGATTAGTTGCCAGAAACCATTTTGAACGGCCAAATTTTACTTCTGAAAGTCAAACAGATTGGGAAGTCTGAAAATATGGATTATGTTTACAGTTTTAATTCCTGAATATTATGCTTATATGAATATTCATGTCCTTGTGTCATGTCACATATTAATGCAGATGCCTCATCTGTCTTTTTTTCCTGGTGTGTACCTGTGAGTTATCGGTTTTCTTTGGAAGGTGACTCAAAAGTCACATTTCATTAAAAAAGAAAGAGTACATAAGGCCAGAGGCGGGTCACATAGAGGCAAAGATGCCAACCCACAAAAACAAACCCTGTACTCCTATTTTATTCAGGAAATAAAATAAAAGTACTGGAGAGCCCAAAAAACCGAACCCTCAATGAATTAAATATTTCCACTTGGTAACAATACGAAGGAAGTCTTCCTGAGTACTACTCCAGATTCCTGATTCTTGTCCCCAATCCTTAACCCAGTTGATAGCTCTGATGATATTAGATGGATTCCTAAACTCTTGCTTGGATTTTCTAGAATTTCTTTCCAGCCAGATTGCCCACATCATTCCAGGTATAAACAGTGACCACACCTCCCTTGCTGCAGTTGCTGGACACATATCTGACCAACCCTGCATCATTTGTAAAACAACTGTATGTTCCACCCACTGAATTTGCACTGCTTTTCATAGAATCTTCCATTGCATGTTGACAAACCTCACTTTCAGAAGAGATGGTCCTGATTTTCTTCAAAACTACCACAGAATATACATATAGAATTTTGAATGTTCAAAATTTTCCTCAATTATAAATGCTGTTGGAAGCCTTTTGGATGCCACTTTCCGAAGGAAAATCCTGATTTCATTTGGTAAGTGCTTCGACCAAACTAATGACTGCCACCACACTCTCGTTCCCCCATCTTGAAGAATTCTAATGAGAATATTAGGAGAGAATAAGACTTTGGAATTCCATATGCAATGTCTTCTATCCATCTGGCTCCTAATCAGTTGTACTTCAGAAATGGATCTTAAGATTGTTAGTAATTCCACTATTTCTACATTTGTGAGATTTCTTCTAAAATTAAACTTCCAATATGAAATATGAGCCTGAGAAAAGTACATAAGCGATTGAAACACCTTTCATCTCCACTAGCTGATATAGATTAGGAGTTTGTGAAGCAAAAGTAACCTCTGAGAACCATTTATCTTCCCAAAACCTGATCAGTTCCCCATTCCCTATTTGGAACCTCTGTGAGTTATCAATTGCTCATGTATTATGTCTGAATACTTCTGTTGTTTGTTCTTACTTCTTGCACTCTCCATTCTCGATGAATCCTTGGATCCAGGTAGCTTTTACTGGGAACTACAACGAATATTTTGGATTTGCTACTGATGTGGATGCTGTGGTATATCTGATGTTGGTAAATGATCTCATTCATGGGGTTTTTCCAGAGGCCGTTACTATTGGCGAAGATGTAAGTGAATATTCTGCTTTTCTTCACTTGGATTAAGATGTTCACTATCACTTACATAATGATGGCAGCATTAGAGAAGAAAAGCAATTCATTACATTCATATATCCTCTTTTCACACATGTATAATGATCATCATTGAGAATACAAAGACACACTATTCATCTGATTCTGTTGTGGATCTGCACTTACTTTGTTTGTCTTGCAACATCATATACCTTTACTTTTTGTGTAGGTTAGCGGAATGCCAACATTCTGCATTCCTGTTCAAGATGGTGGTGTTGGGTTTGACTATCGTCTTCACATGGCTATTGCTGACAAATGGATTGAGCTTCTCAAGTAAGCCCTCTCATAGACGTTGCAATTGAATGGCTTTATCTATTTGTCAGGTTAAATTTAATTGCATTTTCCACTTTTCTATTCATGTTACTTGTTAAAAAGCACATCTACTAAATTATTAGATCATTGGTCCTGTAAAACACTGTCAGTGATTGTTAAATCAGTAGATTAACTAACACTTGCATATCGTCATGTTGAAGTTGCTAGATTTCAAATGGTTGTAGTTGGCATCTGCTGGATGAGCACTTTGTAGTTGGCATTTGATGAATAAGCACTTAGTCATGATTGTAAGCTATGATGTCAATGGTGTTCTATTGACTCAACATTTGTTTCTTATACAGGAAGAGTGATGAGGACTGGGGAATGGGCGAAATTGTTCACGCACTTACAAACAGGAGATGGTCAGAGAAATGTGTTGTCTATGCTGAAAGCCATGACCAAGCTCTTGTTGGTGACAAGACAGTTGCATTTTGGCTGATGGACAAGGTTAGTGTATAAATTTACATCACTTCAGCCATTCAAAATAAAGTAAGCATGTATGAAATCTCTTGCTGGTACCTGGTAAGCCAGACCAACAATTTACAACCTAATCTCCTTTCCAACCTGAGCTGCAGTAAATCTGAGTAGGGCCAACACAATTCCAATTGATATGGTGCACATTGGGTAGTGTTGGCATGTACATAGTAGGATGAATCATGGAAAAGAGAAGGCATTGGGATGGAATAAAGCAGTGACACTAATTCATTGGGCCTTAGTATTATGTAAAACTAGTAAAAAAAGCCGCACTATGTGCGGAGAGAAAAAAAGAGAATCAAAGTGAAAATAAAAAGAAAAATAATTTAAAATGGAAAGAGGAATTAAAATCAACGATTGAATATTTGCTCATTTTAAAAAATGAGTTTCGACAAAAAAAATTCCACATTTACTGTATATGTGATAAATGACATGGCAATTGATGAGATTTAAAACTAATAGATTAGTGAATCTCATTTTACATAATGTTATCAACTATTTTAATTATTAGTAATCATAGACTATTATTTACCCTAAAAAGATATTTATCAAAGACAAATTTTATTATAGGTTATTTTTAAAAAAAAGTTGCAAGAAGGGCGGGCCTAGGGAAATGGTTAAGTTGCCCCGTTTGTGACCTGGAGGTCACTGGTTCGAACCAAGGAAATAGACTCTCTGCTTTGCAAGGCTAAGGCTGCGTACATCCTCCCTTCCCCAGACCCCACAAATGGTGGGAGCCTCGTGCACTGGGTACGCCCTTTTTTTATTTTTTAAAACTTGCAATCAATTAATTAAATAAGAAACATATACAAATAGAAATAGATTGCCATTGTCTTATTGACCAAGTGCATAGGACAATCAAGGTCAAACTGCTGCTCAGATGTCCAACATTCATACGGACACTCTTGTTTCTTATTACATTTGCTACATGTGTTGCAGTTTGTGCTTTTTTTTTTTTAATGTAATGTACTGTCCGATACTTGATTGGATGGCCGTGACACTATACGGTCAGGCCACACCAAGAGGCCCAACCTGGTGTGTTATGAGGGATAGGCTAGCGAGTAGAGAACAAAGAAACCATGGGACAGGAGAAAGAGGAAGAAGTGGTTTCATAACGGTGTGTTATGGTAGTTTGGTTCTTGGTTCTATTACGTAAGAGCAAATGGAGTTAGATTGGAGCTTTTAAAATTCAAAACTCTTAGTGAGAGTTGATGGTGTTGGATTAGAGTTTTTAAAATTCAAAAGTCTCAAACCACTTATCTTCCAAGTATTTCAAGTGGATAACTACTCCCACGTTGGTAGATAGCGGGCAGAGAGAGAGAGGAGTGTGTACGTGAGAGACACGTGCAGGGAGAGGGAATTGGATGCGTGAGAAGTGGATTAGTGGGAAAGGAATGGGTCTCCACAATTTTTCCCTGAAGAAAAATTTTGAAAAGGAGAAGATAGGAAAATGCGAATGCTGCCTTCTCCTTCTCCATGCAGTTACCTTCCCAAGTCCCGCTTAGTAATATTAGCTAGATGTCACTTGGTTTCCAATAATTATCTAATATAAGCTATAACCCTAATTCTTCATGTTACAAAATATAGTAAGTGAAAGATGTATAAAAGAGAGGAACCTTCCCGTTAATCTGCACCCTAATTCTTCATAAAGGAAGAGAGAGAGAGAGAGAGAGAGAGAGATTCTGTTGTTGCCACATGTCCATCTTACAGTATTGGCAGGAAAACAAGA
This sequence comes from Zantedeschia hybrid cultivar, assembly GCA_030544215.1. Lineage (NCBI taxonomy): Eukaryota > Viridiplantae > Streptophyta > Magnoliopsida > Alismatales > Araceae > Zantedeschia > Zantedeschia hybrid cultivar. The sequence goes on along the minus strand of JARZZO010000014.1, from coordinate 16,468,862 downwards.
ACTCTGTTTTAGTAGTAGAGTATAGATAAGGACTAAGATTTTATGAATATATATTACAATCTAGACTCAAAGTTGGTTGAGTTGCCTTAAGCCTCAGCTTGAATCACACACAGTATGCTGATACTCCAGCACAACAAAATGTCAGTCTCGCAGGCTTGCATAGTTGGGTTCATGTTGACCAACCCAGGTGGCAATTGGAGCACTATTCTTGTATTTGCATTTTAAACATGCCAATGTGACAACCTTGTGAGGATTGCATCAACATGTTCATCAGCAAGAGTTACAGATCCTAGTTGTTATTTTTGGGAAATAAGTGTTTAAAGGGACCTGAGGTTCTCCTAGAAGGAAGAAATATTCATGGCTTAGGACAAAAATGGGATGTTCGCTTCCCTATATCTCTCTCTCCTCCTTTTCATTTGAATGAGCAGATAAATATAGGTAGGTATCTTTGGGTGGACTATGAGTACTTAGATGAACCCTTAGGGAGTCCTATTCGGATCAGGCGAGGATCCGAGAACTTGACGTCTTCCCCACTGACCTCGGCCAGTGTTAATTACGTCGATCAACTGATCGACCACTCTTGATTAACCGTCCGATGATGCCCTTTAATTGAAATCAAGCACTACAATATGCGCACAAATACAAAAAGCATAATTTGAATTAAACTCGCAGCTTTACCCTGGCTTAGGACGGGTTAGAAAGGCTTGAGATGATTTAGAAGGGTTTTTAAGGGGTTTTGGGTTGATTCCGGGTGTTTAAAACCAAAAGGGTATTTTGGTAATTGTGCAGACGCGAAGGGTATAGTGACACTAGGATCATTTTAGTGTTTGTGATGAGTTTTAATGGATTGGGAGGTTTTGGAACTCTAGGATGTGTTTTTGGGCTGTTTAGAGTGTTTTTGGGTTGCAGGGTATTTTGGTAATTTTCAGGTTTTAAGGGTACATTGTATGCTTTAGGCTTTTTAACATTTTTTATATTTCTGTGATTTTTAATGTTTTTTAGTGCATTAAGGGTATTCTGATAATTTTCCTCACCGTTTAGGGTTTTGAGGGCATTTAAGATATGTTGGGTGATTTTTACATTTTTTAGGTTTTTTGTGATTTTTACACATTTTTGTCATTAGAGGGGTATTTTGGTCATTTTGGGTTGATTCCATGATTGGATGGGTTATTAGAGGCTACGAGGGCATTTAGGTCATTTTGGAGTCATTAGATTCTTCACTTGGGTTAGTATCCCATAGCTAGTCTGTTGTAGGTGGCATGCATGTTTGGTTGATTTGAAGGTATTTTAGGACTTGGGTTAATGTAGGTAGTGGGCCCAAGGTTAATTTGGTCATTAGGACAGTAATCTAAAACCAAGGGACAGCTTATTGGGCTTTAATAGGTTGGATTTACATGTGCCAAGCATAATGGGCTTGCTTACATCCATTAAAGGATAATCTTAATGGATATTGATTAAGGATGCAAAGAGGTCATAGACCCATTATAGATCCATTAAATATCTTTTACATATCCTTAAGGCATGACATTCACTTGTCCTTTAAAACCCACTTAGAATTTATTATTCAATGAAAGGTTTGATTGCATGCAACTGAGTGCATGCATGAGTCGGTGCACAACTATTAAGCTTATCGAGTACTGCATTAGGAGTGTAATTTGATCAAGGTCATGCTTGACCCCTAATGATCACAAAATGTCGTAACAATCCTGCAGAATGTTTCACAAAGTCTTCACAAAATGGCAGCAGAGTGTAGCCTTAGATCTTCATAAATAAAAAAAACTTGAACCCTTCACTAAGATCTTCACGAAATCTTGCAGCAGAATTTCTTCAGGGCCTTCTTGTGGCCTAAGTATTCCCTTCGTGTGTGTTTTTCTGCAGTCGCCCTTGGGGGCTATTTACAGGATGGAGGGGCCTTCACCGTTAGGGGTTCATGGAACCGGTGGCACCCCCTAACGGCAATAAATGGCCAATGATAGAGGGAGGTGTGAGAGGGGAGGTAATGACCCACTAATGGCACTCAATGGGTCTTAACTCTCCTCTTTCTTGGTTAGTGTGGAATTAAACCCACTTCTCTCTTTTACCAAGATATCATTTAAAACCAGGCCATTAATGGCCAATTAAATCTCTCCCTCCATCTCTTCTTTTTTTCTTCTTTCTAAGGGGAGAAAACCCCTCCACCGGTGGCCTCTTTGTGGGAACCGGTGGGTTGTCCCCCCCCCCCCCCCCCCCCCCCACCGGTTCCTCCTCCTCTCTCTCTCTCTTTTTCTTCTCTTCTTGCATTTAAGGGGGAAAACCCCCCCTCCCCAATGGGTCTTAACTCTTCTTGGTTAGTGTGGAATTAAACCCACTTCTCTTTCACCAAGATATCATTTAAAACCAGGCCATTAATGGCCAATTAAATCTCTCCCTCCATCTCTTCTTTTTTTCTTCTTTCTAAGGGGAGAAAACCCCTCGTGGCCTCTTTGTGGGAACCGGTGGGTTGTCCCCCCCCCCCCCCCCCGGTGGATTTCAATGGGAACCGGTGGAGGGTCTTGGCCTCCACCTTCTCCTTCTTCACTAGCCCCATTAAAGGTCATTAATGGGGGGGGTGGGGGGGGGGGATTTAAACTCCTCCTTCTCCCTCATTTTAATGGGGAAGAATCCCCTACCGGTGGGGGGTCCATTGTGTTCTTTTTTTTTTCTTTTCATGTCCTTCTTTCTTCTTTCTTTCATGCCCCTGAAAAAATAAAAATAAAAATAAAAAACTGTACAACATGGGCCAAACCAATAACTGGGTATAATCCAGGCCTAGATCAATGGAGAATATTAGTGGGGTGTGAAACACCGGTATTGGACCATGGTATGCAGCTCAGATTAAGGGGTCAGGGATAAAAGGTTAAAGTAATTGAGGAGTGGGCCTGTGGTTTTATAGTTAGTTTTGTCTGTGGAGAGAGAGAGAGAGAGAGAGAGAGAGAGAGAGAGTCCACCTTGTTCGCCTTTTTCTGCCCTATCATCTTTGTTCTCTTCTTCTATGGGAACACTCACCGTCTGACAGAATGCAAGGTCAAGGTGAGGAGAGAGAAAAGGAAGTTGGTGGGGATGTGAAGTCGCTTATGAGAACATGAAGAAAGAAGATTGTGGAAGATGGCAGAAAGGAGAACAGTTTGCTTTTTCTTTTTTATGGCATGGGAGAGTAATAATCTCTTCTGCTCTGGGAATGACAGTAGAAGGCAAAGGTGAGGCTAGACGAAAGGAAGTTGGTGGGGATGTGGAGTTGCTTATGAGAACAGGAAGAAAGAAGATGGCAGAAAGGAGAAGATTTGCTTTTCTTTTGGGATTTTTACTTTTCAGTCCCTATAATCTTCTAATGTTCCTTGTAAGTCCCTACAATCTTCATATTTCCGTAAAACTACAATCTTTGAATGATCCTTAAAAAGTCCCTAATCTAGATGAACTTTTTAGGGTGGGTTGAGGGGTCATTTAAGGGCGTTTTAAATGATTGTAAGAATTAATAAGGAATATAAAGATTGCAGGGGCTTATAAGGAATATTGATAAATTATAGGGACTGAAAAGTAAAAATTCTTTTCTGGGAGAGCAAGAATCCTAGTGTCATGAAATACAAGAAAGTGGTTTTTTCTTTAAAAAATATATTCAGACTCATTTGGATGAACTAGTAGAATAAAATGAAGAAGAGATAGATGGTGCATGTTGCAGGAATAGAATAGAAAAATATGTAGAATTAGGAAAATGAAGAACCTGAAAAAAGAGCTAACAAGAGAAGAATGGATCTGGCTTCATACTCGAGAAATCGGACAATAATATGGAGTCACTCTGTATAGCTCCAGACTATGCCATATAATTAAAACAGCTTCATACTGCCCCATAGAGAATGGGAGAAAGCATCGCACTGTTGCAGATTTTCTTCATTGACCACACTACCTTGGCCCTCTGGGCTTCCACTATTTATAATAAAGCAAGTGGATATTCATTTCCAAATCAATCTTGAACTCTAAGCAAACCTAACTTGTGCAGAAACGACTGTAAATTGCTGACCAGCAAAAATACCCCTATTAATTAATTAAATGATTCAACCACACTAACAAGATCAAATTACTGAAGTATTTTTATGACAAAAAATAACTGCAAGTATAATGACTTGTCTATGCTCCAATGGCCTCCATGTGCTTGCGCTCATTGATCATGACAATCTGTTGCTTCTAGCATTTTTTATTGTGCTTGTCTGTGGGGGATTTATATGGATGCCTTGAAAAATAGTTGTTAAGAACTCTAATTTGTCACAGTCCCAGAAAATGGGACCAGAAATGAGAATTGAATGCTTCATTTGTAAGCAAATTGTATTTACACAAGGCTTACACATTTTTCTTTGAATAAAATGTCATCCTCAGTTGCAGGTAAAGTGGAATGTCCCAGCACAAGTTGATTCACTCTTTGCATAAAATATGGCCCTAGTTCCCAAGGCCGTTAAGGCGATCCAAGGTGTACTTGGGGTCCCCGAGCACAAAAGCGCTTAGGTTCCCACCTAGGGGCTTGGTGATAATAATATATTTAACATTGCACTAATATGACTTTAACATAAAACATACAAGAAAATAACACTAATATAACATTAGTATGAAAACTAATTAGTAGTCTATTGGATTGAAGTATCAAAGTTAAGTATGTGACTGCAAAATAATTATAAATAAAATGAAATATCATAATAAAAAAAAACACTACCGGATGTTTGCTGATTTACTCTTCCAAAGTCTGCAATATATATGATGCAATAATGTAAAACACATAACAAAGAATATTATCACCCACAAAAAAAATGAAATTTCATAATGAAACAATACTAATTGGGTGGAATATACAATGAGAGAGTAAGAGTGCTCAAAATGGTTTAGCAGGTCTGATACGGGCACCTGGGCTGCCTTGATGTGCGCCTAGCACGCCTTTTGGGCCCGTGGAAAGGTGGCCCAACGCCTAGCAGATGTAAATCCGCCTTGGCGCCATGGCAGCGCCTAGGTGTCGGCCTTGACAACTATGAATATTGCATCCACTCTTCCCTACTAGATATTTTTGGGATGTTCCATGTTCTAGAGAGCAATCCTCTTGCCTGACATCAATGTTAGAGCTCTTCAGCGACCCTCGTTGTTGGGTTAATTATAAAGCCATCTGAAATCATGATAACTGCTTCTTAACTGGTGGTCAATAGTTTAGCACTTAATTGTAAAATAATGCATCAGTTCTTGCACACTGGATGGAGATGCTGTATATGCTTGGTATGGTATCTCTCATGTCTTTATTTTTATTTTCTCTACAGGACATGTATGATTTCATGGCTTTGGATAGGCCATCAACTCCCCAAATCGACCGTGGAATAGCACTGCATAAAATGATCAGGCTAGTCACAATGGGTTTAGGTGGTGAAGGATACCTAAATTTTATGGGCAATGAGTTTGGGCACCCTGGTAAAGTCTGTCCTTGTGATCATAAAGCTTCTAGAAATCATGACAATCCGATTGAGTTACTTCGCAATGAAGACTGGATATTGATGTGATTTTCTGTGTCATTTTTCTTTGTTTGCACAGAATGGATAGACTTCCCGAGAGGAGATCAACGCCTTGCCAATGGTTCAGTTATACCAGGGAATAATTACAGTTATGACAAATGCCGCCGAAGATTCGATCTTGTAAGTTTCAAAGTCTGTTGTGAAATTTAAATTCCTATGGCCAATATAGCATGAGGTTCGTTGTTACTTTTCCCCACCACTTCTTTTAGTGACACTGCAACCTCCTCTTCGGATGAATACTAATATAATTATACAAGTGACCCAAAATTTGATGTTCAGACAATTGTTCAATTGTTTCATACATATGCAGGTAACATAAATACCTGTGCAGGAAAGCTGGCAGTTCCCAGTTTAATGTGCCACGAAATTGATGTTCAAAAAAAAAAAATTCATGAAATTGATGTTTTGAGTTTATGGACCTTCAATTGTTTGGTACTACCTATTAAAACCAGGTGCAAAGAAGATTTCTAGTTTCCCTGAAGTGAAGGTTTCGTCTATAAAAGTAATAAATGTTCTCACATTTCCCTGGACCTCCATTCAGTCCATGTTGTATGTCCAGGTGTACTTGTCCTTTTAAACCATCAATTAGAAATTTCGTAAGTTTGTGATTGGGATGAAAGCGACGTAATGAGAATTAGGTTTCTAGGGATATAAGACATTCCATGTTTTATTGAAATGTTCTTTGTCGCTGGTCAAATTGCCACTGCAATCCAGTATTTGGAAAAGAATAAAATACCTGTACTGACAGAAGTAATGATTAGAAACTGAAGGGATTGTGATCCAGGGATGAATCTGGATTCCCTTCATTCTCTGACCAAGCTTGCATCACAAATTGCAGAAGATCATGTGGACTCATGCAGGGATTTATTGACTGCTATCTGATTATATGTTTAGGAAATAGAAATTCAGCTTGGGGACAGATTGGTGGGCACTTTTCTCCATGTGATGCCCTTTGGCTGTCAATTAGCTGTTGAGGAGGATGTTGGAATCCATAGAATGTTGTCGTTCTCTGATACTGCAAATGTTACTTTGGTAATCTATGAATGTAATCTATGAATTTTGTGTAGACCATTGCTTATGGTCAAAAGGGACGATCTGAGCTGTTCACAAGTTACATGTTTGTCCTGTTTACTAGCCTATGTAGCATGCAGTGGATCTTTGTTAATGCTCATAGGTTTTCAACGACCAGAAATTGCAAGACATCATTTCTCTCAAAATTAGCTATACTATGTTAAAGCCATTATGTTGAATTAAAGGGTTTAAATCTTCTCTTCAACCATTCTGTGTGTAAATTCAGGGAGACGCAGTTTATTTAAGGTATCGGGGGATGCAAGAGTTTGATCAAGCAATGCAGCATCTGGAGGAGAACTATGGTGTATGTTTCTAAACTCTTCACTTGATCTGCAATTTATCAGAAGAGGAAGAGGTCATATATGAGCATCTGCTGAAGTGCTGATAGATGAGGGATATATGTATCTTTCTCTTCCATGTTGGGGGGAGGAGGGTTGTTTTGTGCATATTGACATTCGACAGTTGTTTCTACTTTTGTTTCCTTTTTATCATGTCACTTGCTGTTATCTTCTTTATGAATTGTGAGAACATTCGGGCTCCTGACAAAGGGCTTCTCTCCCCGTCCTTTTCTTCATCTATTATGGACAAACTGTGCAGTTTATGACCTCAGAGCACCAATATGTATCACGAAAAGATGAAGGAGACAGAGTAATTGTTTTTGAGCGAGGGGACTTGGTATTTGTTTTCAACTTTCATTGGAGCAACAGTTACTTTGATTACAAAGTTGGATGTGCAAAGCCTGGAAAATACAAGGTGACCATTTTCACTCTGGATCTTGGTGCATTGTTGTTTACTTGTAGTACAGTTGTACTATATACAATATACCTAGTCTAATTTGATTTTCTTCAATATGCACTTGTTAGTCTCTAGATCTCTCTGGGACATAGCATTTTTTAGGAAATTGCCGTCCAAACTGGCAGCCTCCCGGTTTGCCCATCTGGTGCACCCCAGCATATTGGCTTAACAATGATAGATTGTTGTCAGGCGGCAGCAAACGAGGAATAGAACTTATGAATGTCAAGATTTGATTTCCTCAATCCTATCAATCCCCAGATTAATGGAACCAGGCTTCATAATCATGATAATGAAGATTATCATCTTGTATATCTATTCCCATTTTTACTTATTTGAGTGTCCTTGGTTTTCATACTTTTGCTATATTTCATTTTATGCTCAACTGCAAAAGAAAATGCAATGGGAAGTAGTCCATTGCGTCAAATGTTGAGGATTAGTATCAATTTGGAGCCTTGTAAACCCAGATTACAAAATCCAATTGGATTCATGGAGTTCTTTTGTTAGGTCTTCTACTATCATTGAAGTCGGGGGATGTCTACTAGATATTACTTTCTGGATGTTTATCATCACAAAGTTGATAACTTCTAAAGACTGTTGATCAAAACATCAAATGCATAAAATAAATGTGATCACTTGTGCAGAAGGTATTCAGACTGTTGAAAAGTGATGCCTGAGATAAATGGGAAATTAACATGCTTAAGTTTGTGATGCGGGACAGCAGGGGAAAGAGGGAAGAATGGCTTGGAGGCCGGGGTTAAGGAGACGACAAGGGATAGAGATAGAGGAAGAAGAGGAGATCTGCAGGGGGTGGGGAAGATGGTGGTGCTGGGCAGCGGGGCATCTCACCCTCCCCTCACGGGATTCCAAGAGGAGCACAAACACACATGAGAGCAGCTCATCTCAAGCAAAGTTTTCCATTCTATCATCATCCGTAATTTTCTCAAAAGGGAGTACAAGACTATAAATAGAGCAAGCAACCTTAACAACCCTAACACTAAAGGACCAAAATGTCCTTTTATTCAAAATAAAAGACTAAACTGACCTATACCTGAAAGAAATGAAAATTACATCAATTGGCCCTCTAATGGGCCAAATAAAATAGACAATGGATCCTTGGCTTTGTTTCCGCAGCTCTTGGATTCCCATTAGTTTGTGGGTAAGTTGCTTTCATCCCAAGAGAAGCTTGAGTAATTCCTTTTTTTAATGTTCCTCCAAACCCCTTGTGTTTTCAAACTGGAGCATCATTATGATTGCCCAGATTTTGTACACTTCTGCAAAAGTTTTCTGGGTATAAACTTTCCCAAAGTTGTTAATCATAGTATATCATCTATCCAAGCTGCACAATAATACATGTGGCATTTCTCATGCAAGACTTTGTGCACCTGTTGGGGAAATCCAATCAATCTAACACTACTCTTCTTTCCAGGTGGTCTTAGATTCTGATGATAAGCTGTTTGGTGGATTTGGTCGAATAGATCCAACCTCAGAGTACTTCACTAATGTAAGAACTAGCCACATTTTCTGGCATTCTTTTCTACTGCAGAATGGAAGTAACGAACTCTCTTTTCATGATGCCATGCAGGAAGGATGGTATGACAATAGGCCTCGATCCTTCTGTGTGTATGCCCCTAGTAGAACTGGTGTTGTATATGGCCTGTCCGAGGACTGACTTCGGCTGAAGAAATGTCATTGATTCAAGTAGGCAGCATATTTGGAGAACCGTCTGGAGACCCTGCAGCCGTTGTCTCGGGGAATGACATCAATTCCAGAGATGTCAGCCTCATGGAGCATTAGTACATACAGGGACTTTGTGATATAAAGAACGCATTCCCCTCGCAAGCACCCGACTTTTGCGCACGTGGAAAGTCCTGCAGCTTCTTCCTTCGGCCTCGTTTGGATATCCAGTTTTTATGCTCCAGATTGTATAATTTTTGTTTTGCTCCGACCATAAATTTTTGCTTAGTAAGCTGGCATGGGCCTTCTTGCCAAGACGTTGAACACAGCATTATAGCGTGACCAGCATTTATTTATGAGCGGTCTACATAAACGTGCATACCTACCAAAACAAAGCACGTTAACGTGCACATTCCCTTCAGGGCACAGATTTTAAAACGTGCCGCAGCGTTTACGTGGTAATGGTTCGTAAAACACTCAAGACTCCTTTGAGGGGGAGGGGTTTTTCAATTATATGCAGCTCTACTTTTGTTTTTTAACCCTCCCCCCAAACCAACCCCCCATCTGCCTTAGCTAAGGGTGTTCATGGTTTGGTTTAGTTTTGTTTGAGGACAAATTTCTAAACACCAGACCAAACTAAAATGGAGAGTCAAATCAAACTGCAAAAAATTGAAACCGAATGGTTCAGTTTGATTTGAGATTTGGGCTTTATATGAGTCACTTTGGTTAGATAATCTATTTTAAAAATAGTTATTTTAAAAATAGTTATTTAAAAAATATTATTTAAAAATTTGTTTGGAGGTTTGAGTCTTGAAATGGATCATTATAGTTAAAACACTACTTTATAGCCCGTTGATAGTGCTATAATCATCCTCAGCCTCTACTCAACACAATTCCATGACTGAAAGCCACTCCGGCCACTTCACGACACTTACTCGCGACCTCCCCACTTTGTGAGGCCAATAGGAGCACGAGGATGACCTCCTTGGCGCTGGAGCTCAACCCATTTATGAGGATTTCTATTCAAAAAAATCTCAATTTTTGATCCTCCTATATAAATCCCCATGAGTTGTGCACGGTTACAAAAAGAGGGGAAGGATTCGAGGTTGGGGCACTTGGAGAGAGAACTAGAGGAGTCTCAGCCAGAGGGTCTCCCTGTCCATTGGAGGAGCATCGGTGGAGGGATCATCCACGAGACATCATTCCAAAAATCAAGTATTTCTTCCTCTAACTCGCTCTTTTGTTCTTCATGTTCATACTTGCATGAATATTTTATTCTATGTTTTTTATGTCTTTAAATCCCCACATGAGCACATGCATGCATTTTAGGGATCCCTTGAACCTTCCTTTCAAGAGGTTAAAAACAAAAAAAGAGAAAAGGTGGATGGCCGAATGCTCGGTCATCACCCTTCTCAAAACCCCATCCGATGAGCTTTCCACCAATTGTCACTTCACAATTTCTTTCTAGAATGACCACTACATAATTTCAGCTCTAATGGATTATTGTCCAATTTCATTTCTAGAATTGCTGCTACATAATTTCAGTTATAATGGATTGTTTTCCTTCTATTTTTCTTGTCATTTTCGTCGGAATTATCATGGTGCACAAAGGAACAGTCTCTCCACTCTTGGCAGGCCTAGAATGAAGAAGATGGAGCTCTCATTTCTCTCAAGTTCAGAGGCATTTCGGCACTAGTCAACCACGTAGCATGAGTAAACTTTGTTTCCGCAATCACTTGTTCCGTACTTACTTTACACTTTAATTACAATGTTGTGGAGTTCAAAATTCGAGATGTATCAGGAAAGCATATGACGACATGACACGAAATTTGGTGTTCTCTCATCCAAGGCAAATTCTGGTGCATACAGTTTTATTTAAAAATAATTTGAGATTTTGTATATTGTCATTTCCACAAACTCATATTTAGCCTAAGAATTTAATATTTATATAATTTCCTTTTACCTTAGTTCGATTTATGTGATTTGGTTTGATTTATGAACAACAAAATCAAGTCAAATCAAAATTCTTAATTCGGTTTGATTTCAACTCTAATTGAAATTTCAAAAGTTCAGTCCAAATCAAATCGAATTTCTGGTTCAAATAAATTTTTTGGGTTGAACCGAATGGTGAACACTCCTAGAAGCTCTTAGTGGCTAACCAAGACATACAACATAAATGAACGTCGCATAGAATATACACCTTCTTAGCAAGTGCACGGCTCTTAGGAATATAGAATTTGACTCTTATTCACAGTTCACGCATGCACAAGAACAAACAAGTTAAATATACACAAAAAAGGTTCTTCGACCTAAATTGAATGACCAGATTTGCTGAATCCTAGGGGTCGTTCGTAATCAAACATTTTCAAGTGATTCTGATTTCATATCATCGTCTTTTGTGGGGAATGAATCTTGAACTAATATTTTCCGTTAATATTATGATGTTTCTTGAAAGCAACGTATTACATCTGTCTCCGGATGTAATAAGAAGTGAGTAAGGAGTTGTTATGACATTTTCTAAAAGCAACACATTACATCGACCTCCGAGTGTAAAGAGAAGTGAGCAAGGAGTTGCTATAGCATTCTCCATAAGTGACACAATTTGTGACAAATAAGTAAGGATTCTTATACAATGGATGAACACGAGTAAAAAAATTAGTCCATAAAAATCAGAATGAAATTCATTTAGTTACATGGAACATAGATATCTTAACTGGTAAAATTTAGAATTAATTAAACTAGTGAAAGATAGAAGGGTTAACATAACTTGTTTATAGGAAATTAAATGAAAGGATTCTAAAACTAAAGAAATTGAAGAATTCAAACTATGGTACGTAAGTAAGAGTAATAATAGAAATGGAGAGTAATAATAGAAATGATGTAACTATTATCATAGATAAAGAGATTAAAAACAACATGGTAAAAGTTTAGAAGGGAGGGGGATAGACTCGTAGTGGTTGAACTTATAGTAGGTGAAGAAGTTCTAAATATAATTAGTACTTATGCACCTCAATTAGAATTAGAAAAGAGTATTAAGAAAGAATTTTAAGAAAATTTTGATAAGATAATTCAAAGTATCCCTAATGGTGAAATGACCTTTATCAGAGGAGATTTAAATGCCCATGTAAGAAAGGATAATAGTAGATATGAGAGGGTGCATGGAGGCTTTGACTTTGGTTATAGAAATAACATGAGTGGGACTATTCTTAACTTTGCTATTACATATGATTTAATAATTATAAATACTTATTTTAAAAAGAGAGACGAATATTTAATAACTTATAAAAGTGGAATGCATAAAAGTCAAATAAATTATTTTTTATTAAAAAAGTTAATTAATCATTATATAAAGATTGTAAAGTCATTTTTAGAGAGTTTAGCTCCTCAACATAGGATTTTAGTAATAGATGTTTACATCTAAAATTTGAAGAAAAAGGGCATAGTGAATAGCTGCCCAAAAATTAAATGGTGAAATTTAAAAGGAGAGAATTTAGATGCCTTTAAAAAATATCTATTAAAGGAGAATATATGAGATCCTGAAGGTAAAGTAAACATAATATGAAATAAAATGGCAACTTGTATAAATAGAGTAGCAAAAGAAATATTAGGTGAACCTAAAGACAAAAGAGTTCTTAGAAAAGAGACATGATGGTAGGATAACGAAATTCAAAAATCTATTAACCATAAAAGAGAATGATTTAAAACGTGATAAATGAGTAAAAATGATTAAAATTTCGAACATTATAAAATTGCAAAAACAAACATTAAGAAAATAGTTAGTGAAGCTAAGTTAAAGACTTTTGAGGAATTGTATCATAAGTTGAAAATCCGAGAGGGTGAAAAATATATATACAAACTTATAAACTAAGAGACAAAAGGAATAAATATATTAGTTCATATTAGATGTATTAAGAGCAATGAGCGTAGATTCTAGTAAAAGATTGCGAGATTAAGGAGAGATGGAATACTTATTTTAAAAAGTTGTTAAACGAAGATTAATTTAGAGGTTATTATCGTGAAGAAACTAATGAGTTTAGTAGATAAATTAATTATCAATATATTCGACAGATTAAAACTTCAGACGTCGAAGATCCCCTAAAAAGGATGAGAGTGGATAAAGCCCCTAGACCAGATGAGATACCTATTGAAGTTTGAAAAAACATGGGTAACATAGGTATTAAGTGGCTTACTGAACTTTTCAATAAAATTTTAAAAGAGAAGAGAATGTTGAATAACTAGAGAAGAAGTGTTGTGATTCTATTCTTTAAAAACAAATGAGATATTTAAAATTATAATAATTACTGTGAAATTAAATTTATGAGTCATACTATGAAACTTTGGGAGAGAGTAGTAGAAAAACATCTTAAGTATGTTACTAATGTTTCATAAAATTAATTTGGGTTTATGTCTAGTAGGTCTACTATGAAAACTATTTTCCTACTGAGATAATTGATAGAGAAATATAAAGAGATGAGGAAAAATTTATACATGATTTTTATTGATTTAGAGAAAGTCCACGATCGTGTACCTGGAGAGCTAATTTGATAAACTTTAAAGAAGAATGGAGTATCTAAAGGATATATTCATGTGATTAGAAATATACATAAGATGACTTGTACGAACGTGATGACTATTACTGGAGAGACATCAAAGTTCCCTAATACTATAAGATTACGTCAAGGGCCAGCATTAAGTCTTTATCTTTTTACTTTAGTTATGGACGAGGCCACTAAACAGTTGCATGATGGCATCCTTGGTGTATGTTATTTGCAGATGATATTGTTCTAGTAGATGAGGATATTAAGAGTTTGAATGATAAACTAGAATAATGGGGATCTGCTTTGAAATATAAAGATTTTAAGATTAGTCGAATTAAGACAGAATATATGAAATGCAATTCCAATAATAGGGAGGTTGATCAGGTAGATTTAGTTACTATCGATGATCAAGTTATTCCTAAAAGAAACAACTTTCGTTCTTTAAGATCTATTATTCAAGATAATGAGAGATCTAAGAAGATGTTACTCACAGAGTCAAGGCAGGTTGGCTGAAGTAGAAAAGTACATCTATTTTGTGATCGTCAGATCCCCTTAAAACTCAAAGATAAGTTCTATAGGACAGTTGTAAAACCTACCATATTATATGGTACCGAGTGTTGGATTATAAAAAAGGATCATGTGCAAAAAACTGTGTTACGGAAATGAGGACGTTGAGATAGATGAGTGATAGAATTAGATAAGGTAAAATTAGGAATGAATATATATATATAAGAATTTAGGGATAGCTCCTATTAACATTAAGCATATGGAGGATAGGTTGTGATAGTTTGGTCATATATATCACCAACTAAGTTCAGCACCAGTTAAGAGGTATGATAGAATTAGAATGGAGGAAGACAAGACATCGAGGAACATTTAAGATAAACTGGTTGGATGTAGTTAGAAAAAGCTTGGCATTGCTACGTGTTATTTCTAATCTGGCAGGATATATTAAGATAATGGGACAAAATTCATGTCGTCGATCTCAATTAGTTAGATAAGACTTTGATGATGATGTTGATGATGATCTTCTGTGGAGAATCTAATTCGTAAAGTATTAAATGATCCTGTGTTCAAATACCAATTGACGAGCCATTATGGAAAATGCATCTTGCATGACAAGGGTTAGGGGGGGCGCTCTGTCGCCGCCGGAGTTGGCACAAAAAACAGGAGGTTTAACTTGGCTCCTAAATGTAGACAAGTGTGAAGATATAAGGATATAAATGAGCTAAAAAAAGATATTTTTCAGTTTCTATTTTCATCATAAAAAATTAAAAAAATTATATCTCCTGTCACAAATTTTATAAATTAACTACTCATAACAGACTATCAACATGTTAACAAAATAACATAGTAACGTAACAATATTATCCAATATCAACCATTAACATGCTAACCAATAAGGTAGTAATGTTAATATGTGAACTTGTTAGTGATCTAACACATTAATACTTTAATTTATTAATAATTAATATATTAATGTATTATTGTATTTCTGTGTTAGTACGTTGTTATGCTAATACATATTTGTTATGAATAGTTAACCAAAGGAGATGGAAGTCATTTTGTAAAGCTTATAAATTAAACATCTAGTTAATTTAAATTCTTATATTAGTTAACACAATTGAATAATATAATTTTTTAATAAAAATCACTTCAAAATTTAATTTAAAAAGTAAAAAATCCCCTATGAATGAACTTTCAAACTCTAATATTAAAAAAACTGTATGTGGCTTCAAACTTTCACCCTGTACAAGAAAAAAAGGACTTAACTAAACTTCAAATTCTTATCCTCTGGACACTTGACAGTAATGATCGTCCACAAATGTTTCCTATCAGAAGGGTTGCCAAGGGTCATTCTTGTCATTAGAACGCACAACCTGCAGCCACACCGCCACCTCCACTTGCCAGCCACCGCTTGCGATCCGCAACGGCCGCAGCCGGTACCCCGTGCGGGGTTTAACCCATACCTGCCTCGGTTTCTCTCAGGAAGCCGCTTCCACTCCCAGCCATCGCCGCCCCCTCCGTTGGTTGGGAACTCCAAAGCCACCCACCGCCGCTTCTTTCCATCGCCACCCATCGCCATGATCGCCGCAGTGCGTCCCTCCATCCTCATTCCCACGACTACCACTATCTACTGAAGAGTGGAGAAGGCCACCTCCTCTTGGCTCCCACAGAGCCCATCTTCCCCTCTCAGTGGTCCCATCCACGCTCACAACTTTCCGGGTGCCGAGTCCTCCGTCTCTTGAGGAGGGGGTAAGAACCTAATGGCGCTGTTGACGGATTACGGTATCTGCTCTGGGGACGCTGCCGCCGCTGTCCTGAGGTCGAGGTTGGGGCCATTTCGTCCCACTGCAGATGCGTATAAGAGGTTGTTTGAACCTTTTTCTGTCTTTCTTTTTTCCATTTTTCCTCTTGTTTCGATTCGTCCTACTTCTTCTTTTAGCTCTGTTTTTGGAGGACAATTTTTCTTCTGTATTCAGGAAACATTGGCATACGTATTGGGTGGAGTGGAAAAAGAGCACCGGGCAAATCAAAAGGGAATTTTTTTATTATTATTTACTGCAATGACCATTCCATGTTGTCATGCTGTTGTGATTCTAGTGACAAAGGTGTTTCTGAAGAATATATCTCAACACTCAATTATGTGACGGCCGCCATTGGTATAGGTCATATGCTGTCTACCGATCATGTTAATCTTGTTGCAGGACACCATTAGGTTGCGGAAAATTCGGGTTCGAAAGACCTATGTGACAATCCTATGATAAAATGTGGATGTGTCTAAGAATCTGAATACAAAGTTTTCAACCAAACGAGAGTTTAACTCTAACTCTGGTTATTGAAGTTGTGGACTTTTTGCCGTGTCTCGGTCCCCAGAAATGACGTAGAATGTGGAGAGGCCATCTTATGCTTATGGCTAGAGGTTCGTCAGTTTCTTCTAATATAAATTCTTGAACTTTCTGTTACTAAACGAGGACTAGATAGATATACTTGATGCATGCCTCATACTAGATGCATGCCTCATACGTGTTAAGTTCCCTTTCTATCCTATCTACTTATCCTAAGTGTGCTGCTTTATAGTTTCAAGCATTGAACTTGCACAAGGGCCTTCCTTTTCCTTTGGAAATTGGAACGATAATAGGAAGTGTCATGGCATATGCGCCTCAGTGCCACAAATTGCAAGGTTGGATGAGACCCATGAATTGCCATTTGGCTGATTTCAAGCAGTTTCTCTTTTTCCTCATTTCCTAGTTTTCCTCTTTTTTTGTTTCCTTTTACTCCTCCTTCTCAATTTTTGTTGTTTATCCTTTCCTTTTGCCCTTTTCATCACCTCATCCTCGTCCCTGATTCTTCTTTTATTCCTTGTGAATTTTGATAACCTTATCCACATTTGGACTATAGTTGGCCAAACATCATTGTCATCTTGATTTTAGATCGTTTTCCCTATCCCTATTTGGATCATGAATGGCTATCCTTCAAACCTTGATGGTTTGAGGGCATCTCAAGGGGACTAAGTCGTAAATTGATCAACATAATAATAGTGGTTTTTGGTTGATGATAAAATCATGTTTTGTTTGTGAAGATGGTGTGAGAAACTTGGATTTTGTTTTCACATCACTCCCTTTTTGTCTGAACTTTGCCAAAGACTCTGGTGCACCAAGAGAGATGATCAATTTGCATCTTCAACTAATCAAAGTGGAGGATGAGTTTTCTCTAATCTGGGAAAAATTAATGCAGGAAAATCTATCCAAAATGATCTAAAAGAGTTAGAAGACATAAGAAACAGTTCAGTAGTGTTGATCTATTTGCTTTCTTTAGTCCCAATTCCTTACTGGAATAGGTGTCCGGTAGTATTTTAGAGTTGGATTTCTAGCTAGTCATTTTTCATCTAATTAGGTTTTTGGCTTAATAAGGCATCTTGATTTCCTTTAAGAATCAGCCTAATGTTATCTGTCCTATGTGAGAAAGGAATTGTTTTCTATGGATTAGGAAAGTATCCAGGTCACTTACATGGGCATATTAGAAGCCCAATGAGCTACATAAAACAGCATTTTCACTAAAACAAAACTGTGTTTTGGGAGAAAGGGAATATTGCTGAAGGGTTGGAATTGATCTTTTACTTGCATTTGATTTCTTTTTCCTTTTTTCTTCACACAATTAACCCCTTTATTCTTTCATCTGGTTATAATATATGTGTTACTGGTGACTTTCAAGCAGCAGGGGTCCCATAATCATTGTTTCCTATTAAAATAGGGGGTGGCATGAGACAAATTTCATCCTAGAAAGAGTTTGAGAGTCCGTGAAGTTGTACTTGCAAAAACGTTTTATTCCAACTAATGTCAAATTTAATCTTGTTTTAAGTATGTATCTTGTTTTGCACTTGAATCCCGGTTTTTGCTGTTTTCTCTTCTGTATCTTTTCTGTTACATTATGTGATTATTGTTGGACAAGTTGTACAATAGATCTATGGTCTCCTTCACATTTTTTAAGAATCATCCAGTATCTTTTGATCAATGTTTCACAGGTAAAGTCTGTATTTATCTTGATGCTGGAGTTGTTTCTTAATTTCATGGCAGTCTTTTTTCTTTTTTCTTTATTTTCTTTTTCTTTTTTTTTTTGGGGGGGGGGGGGGGAGTGGGTGATACCACGCAATATATTACAATATTACAATAAAAAGTGGGATATACAAGTATGAAGAGTTAAACTCTCAAAAACCCTGGACAAAGTACACCAAGAGGGTGTAACCACCATTATCCACCCAAAAAAGACCAAAATGATTCATATTGCTTAGTTGGTATAGTGTTGGGTAGATACTAATAAAACGATTCCTATTGCTTGTGCTGTTTAAGGCATGAAATTTGAAACTATTGTCAAGGCCTCCTGGATTGTTCATCACTATAGACCAGATTCCCAGGTCTCTATTTCATAGCCTAATCCCAATTTTGGGGTTAGCCAAATAGATCCTGTCTTGCTACTTTATTCTCTCAAGTATCATGTTCAAAGTTAAACCTAGAAAAGTCATGCCCTTTCTTTCAATGTTGAAGCATCTTATTTCAGTACTTCCTCAAGTCCTATCACCATCTTCCTCTTGAATTAGATTGCATTCTCTAACTAGCACTGAACTAGGACAACAATGCACATGTCCAAACCATTTGAGCCTATTTTCCCTCAATTTAACATTAACTAAAGCTACTTGCTGCATTCTGAATCGTACATTTTCTAATCTTTTCGTACATCCATCTCAACCATCTAAGCCTATTCTCCCTTAATTGCATGGATTAAAACATGTGCAACAGAAATATATGAAACATGGATTGTTATCAGTCCATTGGATGTACTTAGGCCCAAGACAGTCTTTTCCTGTTTTCATTTCATTTTCCCCTTTTATGAGCTCTGATTAAACTCTCAAGATCGCAACCAGTGTGTGTGTTTGAATGATTGTATTGTGGCTTTGTGTAATATTTTGTTTTTTTGCACCAAAAACTAAACAGGACTCGGAGATGGAGGTCTCCAGTGGCAGCTGTTATTCCCAGTCTTCATCTGCCGATGCGTAGCCTTGAAGTTATGAAAAGGTTGATTATATATTATCAGAAACTGAAGCATTTTCACTGAGCATCAAAAGTAAACACTTTCCAAAACGAGCATACTTTCCTTTTTCTTCCCCAGGCCTTTAATTCTATGTTCAAATATATTATTCAAATTATAACTATGCATATGAAAATTTTACTTTATTTCCAAAAACATGCTAATTAAACTGCGTTACTGTTGCAATTATCCAGTAAACACTGAATGCTGCTTTCAATGTTTTTTTACATTTTACATATTCACGCACTTTTATGTATAATTAGCTCTTTAGCATGGTTTGAAAAATTGGATGGTCCCAACTGGAGACAGCCACACATATGTCTCTTAATGTTTCCAGAATTTCTCTCTCCAGACCTGAAAATCTCTGTTTGAATGTTACTGACCCCATTGTGTCCACATCTCCTTATGCTTGATATCACATCAGAATAAACGGCCTACATAACATGTAGACATCATTGACAGCCTCATATGATAGTATCCCAGTGTAGATACCCAACTGAAAGTGCACACTTAGTCCAGATGTTTCATAAAGTGCTGCAGAATGGAACACATAATCATGTTGGAGGACATGGGATGTGGCTATAATTTTCATTTGAAGGTTATCCATTATTGCCTTAATATGCACATATAGAATGACAAAATGGTCCCAAATGCTGTGCAAGTTGGAGCCTAAACAATAACTAAATGGTCTCAAATGTCACACAACATTGGAATGGAAGAAATGGTGACACACCTTTGCTTCTAGTCAATATTTTAAAGTGCTTAGGCAATTTAAGGGAACACACATCTCTGTTACCTAGGCAGTTGAATTGGCTGCCTCATTTCTGAGGCAGTTTTTATTTATTTTTCTTATACTTATGCATGTAGACTTACGATGATTATTCTCTTTCCTGCAAGTGCCGAAGCATGACTGTGGGTGAATTATTTAAGGGAAAATGCAATAAACAAACCACTAAGCATGATAGCTATTTTTTTTACAGATTTTGTAAATAAAATAAAAGCATATGTTAAATATGAAATCAAATAAATGCATTTTATGAATAAAATAAAACAAAATTAACAGATATGTGAGGCTAGTAGACTTGGAGCTTGTTGCCATCACTGAAGAGTTTTATTAATAAGAAGTGAAGCAATCACAGATGAATGAAGCGGAGACACCTAGGTGCTTTGACAACTCCAGAAACCTCAATTTTTAGGTGGATTTGTTTTGAAAACACTACCCCCATTGTTATTCAAAATCTCTTGGAGTGGACTATAGACAATGTCACTAAGATAGTATCTTTTGATAGTGAAACACCCATCCATTTCCCCACTTCCACAATTGTCTTGTATAAACTCTACGAGGGAAACTTATCTCCATGAAGTAGAATAACAGTACCACGTATTTCATGAAAACTTGCTTAATCAAGTGGACAAGAGGTTGCTTTTTAGCATATTTGATTTAAAACTCTCAATCATTAATCAGATGCAAGGCAGACGCAGAAAAGTTAGAGGTTTTATGTATAGCTGACATTTTTAAAGGCTTGTTATTGTCATAGGCTTGCCGTCAAGCCTTTTCGATTGAAATTGTGCTCGGAGCCAGGAAATATATAAGATTTTATTTGTAATTTGATGAGGGGCACGATCTGGAATTGATTCTTCTTTGTCTCCTGAGTAGCAATGCAGTAAATAGTTTTTGGTGGGTGGTGAAAAGCAAAATATCTTCCTTTTCTGCTGGATTCTGCCTAACCGCAGTAGCAGTAAATATTATGCTAAAGTATTCATTCAAAATTTTAATCATCTGTCTCCATCATTTCTCTTAATTAGCTCCTGCTTGAATTTTGAAACTCATCCTTTTGTCTTGCCAACATGTGCCATTTTCTTCATCGTATGTTTTTCTGCATGTGGTTAACTATTTCAGGGGCATGTACACAGAAATTTTAAAAATTTTAGCATTTTGGGCAAGTTTCTTCATCTTTCCTTGAGTTTTACACACTGTATGAAACTTCTGACACCATATTTTATTTAGCCCATCCATATAAAAAAGTGCAGCTTCTTTAAAAGAGATGCACAGTTTGTTCATATAAACTGTTATCCTCCGCATAGATTCTCCGGGATAACAAATAAACATGAAGATGTATTATATATTGCATAATGTTATTTTTATTCTGCTTATCCGCTGCTTTCAACAAAAAAATTGTTAGTATTATTTTCGTTATCCACTTTTGTGTCTAACAGAATTTTTTGTTTTGATTAATGATTCTCCAATTATTTGGCAATGCAGAACATCTGCAGAGGACATAAAAAGGCTCAGATTGATCACAGCCATTAAGACTCCATATCTGCCAGATGGAAGATTTGATATTGAAGCCTATGACTGCTTGATGAACATGCAGATTGCAAATGGTGCTGAAGGTGTAATAGTTGGTGGCACCACAGGCGAGGGTCACCTCATGAGCTGGGATGAACATATCATGCTCATCGGGCACACTGTAAATTGCTTTGGCACATCAATCAAAGTAATTGGCAACACTGGAAGCAACTCTACAAGAGAGGCGATCCATGCAACCGAACAGGGTTTTGCTGTAGGCATGCATGCAGCCCTTCATATTAATCCATACTATGGCAAGACTTCCTTACAGGGACTAGTCTCTCATTTTGAAACTGTTCTCACCATGGGGCCAACAATCGTCTACAATGTGCCCTCCAGAACTGGACAAGATATTCCTCCTCCTGTGGTTCAAAGTCTCTCACAGAACTCGAATATGGCAGGTATCAAGGAGTGTGTTGGAAATGACCGGATCAAGGGATATGCCGAGAAAGGGATCACAACATGGAGTGGCAACGATGATCAGTGCCATGATGCCCGATGGACATTTGGGGCATCGGGTGTGATCTCTGTTGTTAGTAACCTGGTTCCTGGTTTGATGCATGAGCTCATGTTTCAGGGGAAGAACCCCTCTTTGAATTCCAAACTGATGCCACTTATTGAATGGTTGTTCCGGGAGCCTAATCCTATAGGGCTTAACACAGCTCTGGCTCAGTTAGGCGTGGTGAGACCAGTGTTTCGTTTACCTTATGTGCCACTCCCTCTTGAGAGGAGGATGGAGTTTGTCAATATGGTGCAAAAGCTTGGAAGGGAGAATTTTATTGGAGACCACGATGTGCAGGTTCTTGATGACGATGATTTTACCTTGATTGGTCGGTATTAGCACGTGCATTGTGTATGGTTAGGGCTACGTGCAACTCTGCTTTGTTTAGGGGCACGAATGTGCTTAGATGCTTCTCTGCTTTGTTGCGTGATGGCCGCATGCTTCAGTGGCCTAAAGGGAGTGCCTTTTGTTGTTGTCGAGATTGTATTTGTATTTGCTTGCATTTGGGTGTTGCTCTTCTACCAACAATTTTCTTCTTTGCCATCCCTCTTCCCACTAATTTGATGATGAGTTGTTAAGGGACTTGGTGAGTCCTTCGGAGCAACCCGCTAGTTGCCTCTGTACTCTGCTATTTGCACTAATTAAAGAGCACTTTTTCTCGTTTTTAAACGGGAGGCTTGTCGTCCTCTGACTAAAGGCTTGCAGCAGTTAATAGGAAAACCTACTACCCCTTACGGGATTGTAGAACAAACTTTTAAGTTTGGGAGCTGTAGACTTCCGTGCGACTTTTTGGAAGCAGCCCATGTGGCAGCAATTCAGAAATCGAATAAACAGTACCTAAAGGTGGGGGTACTGTCAAGATTTTAAAATGGGTACTGTAGTTAACGGCCATTTGAAACAAGCTCAACGGCACGTCCGGAGCTTTGTTAATTTGTATTTTTTCTGTTTTGACAAAATGATTGGGAATTGTTAGGGGAGGTTGGCCACTGGGTATTGGGCGCAATCCACGTATTGGGTGCAATCCACACCCAAAACACACTGTGACATGACAGCTATAGATAGTAATGAGAGCGCATAGAATGGCAAGTCGATTGATGCTCGTTTCCTCTTCATTTTCGTATCTCTGTTCTGCTTTTCCTCCCTTCTTCTCCTGTTCTTCTCCGCTATTCTTCATTTTTGTTCTTTTGGGTTTTCTTTCTTCCCACGGCGACCATGCGAGCTCGAGGAGTGCCAACGGTCTCCCTTCTGCTTGGATTAAATCGAGAGCCACACAGGAGGCGCAACAATTTGGTGTATGAACCCTCCTCGAGCAACAGTGCAACGGCTTCTGCAGTGATGGCGCCAGAGGATCTGGGATCTTCCAAGACCCTCTTCTTAGAGATGCAATAGCAGGTCTCTGGTATGTTAGATCGTGTTTCTACCATTGAATCTATGTTACATCGCCAGGAATCATGTTCTTCATCTGAAGATTCTAATTCTCCTGCTCATCTGTTTCGTCCAAAGCGATTTAATTTCCCTTCATATGATGGATCTATAAATCCAACAATTTGGCGATACAAGGCTAACCAGTATTTTAGTTTTCATAAAATCCCTGAAATCCATAAGGTTTCTACTACATCTTACTATTTAGATGGGGAAGCGTTGCAGTGGTTCTGGCATTTTATAAATAATAAATCTTCCATCACCTGGAATGAGCTGGTTGATGGCTTGGAAGTCAGATTTGGTCATGCCTTCTTTAGATGCTCATGGATCCTTGGACAAATTGAAGCAATCAGGGTCCGTTTTGGACTATCAAAGGGAGTTGAACGTTTATCCAACAAAATTTCTGGGTTTCAGAAGAGCACCTATTGGGCACCTTCTTGAGCGGGTTACAGGATGATCTTTCTTGTGAAGTAAGATCTTTCAAACCCCAAACCTTGTTGCGGGCTATGGAAATTGCAAGAATTCAAGAAGCCAAGTATTTGTCTAAGAAGAAATTTGTGCCAAATCATATTTCTTCCTAACACCCGTCTTCCAAGTATCAGCCCCCTTTATTACCCACACTTGCTGTTTCACCCAATCCTCCGGTCAGGAAAATGACACCCCAACAATTGCAGGAGAGAAAGCTAAAAGGGCTCTGTTACAACTATGATGGTAAGTGGTTTAACGGACATGTTTGCAAGTCTCAAAAGTTATTTCTTCTCCGTGTCCTGTCGAATGAAATGGATGACAACCCTGCTTCCCCAGAACTGGATGCAAATGCTGACTCTTTTGAATTGCATTTTTTACAACCTACAATTTCTTCTAATGCCATCACGGATTTCGAGTCTCCTGGTACATTGCGGGTGATGGGTCTCATTAGCACTTAAATGTGTTAGTTTTGATCGACAGTGGAAGCACACAACTTTGTGGATCCTGTAGTGGTTCAAAGACTGGATCTCAAGGTCAACACCAATGTTCAGGTGCCGGTCAAGGTAGCTTCTGGAATCCAATTGTGTTCTCAAGGTATTTGCTGTAATGTACGGATGACAATTCAGTCACTTCCCATTACTTCGGATCTTTTAGTGCTTCCTTTGGGTGGTTTTGATCTTGTTTTGAGGGCCACTTGGCTACGCACCTTGGGGGACGTTACTTTGAATGTGGATAAGATGACCATGCAGTTTACTTTGGATGGCACTCATTATTGTTTCTCATCACTAAAAGATGATCAAGTACAGTTAATCTCTAGTAATCACCTTCAAAAAGAACTTAAAAGGGGCAAAAACTATATATGCTATCCAAGTGTAGCAGCCACTTCTAGAGTTTGGCCACTTTGAGCTATCAGCTGACATGCTTCATGGTATGCTTGTTCTTCTAAAATCCTATTCTGATATCTTTTCTGAACCTAAGGGATTGCCCCCAGTTCGGCCATTGGACCATAAGATCAAGCTGATTGATTAGTCCAAGTCCGTTGTTGTCCCTCCTTATAGACACCCTCCCCACCACAAAATTATCATCGAGCAACAAGTCAAGGAACTTCTCACCTCTGGTCTGTGCAGAGTGAATATTAGTCTATTTTCAACCCTTGTCCGCAAGAAGGACGGGTCATGGAGAATGTGTGTTGACTATCGAGCTTTAAATATGCATACTATTAAAGACAAATTCCCCATTCCTCTAGTTGATGATTTGTTAGATGAACTTCAAGTAGATTTTTCTTAAAAAAAATTGGACTTGCGCTTGGGATACCATCAGATAAGAATGGCTGAAGAGGACATTCCTAAAACTGCTTTCAGAACACATGAAGGGCACTATGAATTTCTTGGTACGATCATCTTCAACATCTACACACTATCCTATCTACTTTGAGGCAAAATCAATTCTTTATCAAAGAATCTAAATGTGAGTTTAGGGTCACAAGCATTGAATATCTAGGACATATCATTTCTGCAGATGTGGTCTCTATGGAACATTCTAAGATTCAAAGTATTCTAGACTGACAATTCCCAAGTCAACCAAAGGTTTAAGAGGGTTCCTGGGCTTGACAGGTTGCTACAGAAAATTTATTAAGGATTATGGCTTACCTGTTGCTCCATTAACCCAGCTGCTCAAGAAGGATAGTTTTGATTGGCATGATTCTGCACAGTAGGCTTTTGATTCTCTTAAACATGCATTGATTCTCTTAAACGGGCAATGACTACACCCCCAGTCTTAGCACTGCCAGATTTTGAGGAGACATTTGTTATTGATTGTGATGCCGGTGGGTTGGGACTTGGTGCAATATTAATGCAAGGTGGTCGTCCTATTGCTTATTTAAGCCATGCTTTTTCAGAGAAACAACAAGGCCTCTAAGTTTATGACAAGGAAATGAAGGCTATAATTTTTGCAATAAAGAAATGGCATTCATACTTGATTGGTAGAAAGTTCATCATCCGTACTGACCATCAACGCTTAAGCATCTCCTTAAGCAACAAATTCACACACCCGCACAACACAGATGGTTATTAATGCTCATTGGGTATGATTTTGACATGCAGTATAAATCAGGACATCATAATAAAGTTGCAGATGCTTTATCAAGAATCCCAGAGGCATTCAGTCAATACACCATATCTATTTTGCAGCCTGCTTGGACGTCTGATCTGCCCAATGCTTATCAGATTGATCCGATATTCCAAGAGCTAATGTCTCAATGGTATGCTGGACATTTAAATCCAGACTTATACTCATGTCAGGGAGGCTTACTGTACTACAAAAAAAGAATTCTTTTACATTCTACCTATTATCTCAAAGCCTCAGTACTGCAAGCCTACCATGATTCTCCTATGGGAGGACGTTTTGGTTACCATAAAACCTTGCATAGAATCAAGCAAACTTTTCATTGGATTGGTATCAATCACGATGTGAAATCTTATATTCAGAATTTGATGTTTGTCAGCGATATAAGTCCATCTGCCGATCACCAGCCAGTCTACTTCAGCCTTTACCAATTCCAGATCAGATCTGGACTGATATTGCTATGGACTTCATCGAGGGATCACCTATTTCACAGTCTAAATCAATAATCCTTCTTGTTGTGGACAGACTTTCCAAGTATACCCATTTTATACCCCTTAAGCATCCTTATTCAGCAGTTACAGTTGCCAAGGAATTCATGGCTAACATTATTAAATTGCATGGGCTACCGCAATCTATTGTTTCAGACCGGGACACTATCTTCACTAGTGTTTTTTGGGGGAGAATTGCTCAAATTGCAAGGGGTCCAGCTTAAGATGAGTACCGCATACCACCCACAAACAAATGGGCAAAGTGAAGTTCTAAATCGTTGCCTAGAAACATATTTAAAATGTTTTTTGTGGCCAACAACAGCATAAATGGCTTAACTGGCTTCCTTGGGCAGAGTTTTCTTATCACACCTCTCAGCATTCTTCCACTGCTATGACACCACTTCAAGCCGTTTATGGCAAACCACCTCCTACATTCTTATCTTATGTGCCAGGCACAGCTAAGGTCCAAGATGCGGCTAAAAATACTCCAGGAACTTAAAACTCCACTTGTCCAAGGCCCAGGCACGCATGAAAAGATTAGCCGACGCCCACCGCTCTGATGAGGAATATACTGTGGGAGATTTTGTTTATCTGAATCTCCAACCATACAGACAGGGCTCAGTGGTTCATAGATTTAATAATAAGCTAGCCGCAGAGTATTATGGTTCTTATCAAATTGTCGAGCAAATTGGTCTGGTTGCATATCGCTTAGCTCTACTTGAAGACTATAAGATTCATAATGTCTGCCATGTATCCCAATTGAAGAAGGCCCATGGTCATGCACAATTCCCTGCTGAACCTCTTCCCAACTCATTGCCTATTACCAAGTCTGAGTCGGAGTTTTTATTGGGACGTAGGCTATTCAAACGGAATATTTTGCCAGTTCGGCAGGTTCTCATCTAGTGGAAGGGCAAAGCTACTGCTGATGCTTCTTGGATGGATTAATTATGATTCTATTTCAATGTATCCAGATTTTGACCTTCTGGACAAGGTCATTCAATAAGGGGTAGGAATTTGTTAACATTTTAAAACGTGTACTATAATTAACGGCCATTTGAAGCAAGCTCAACGGCAAGTCCGAAGCTTTGTTATTTTCTTCTTGTTTCTGTTTTGACGAAATGATTGGGAATTGCTGGGGGAGGTTCGGCAGCAGATATTGGGCGCAATCCACGCTCAAAACACTCTGTAACGTCACAACTATAAATAGTAATGAGACAGCATAGAATGGCAGGTCGATTGGTGCTCATTTCCTCTTCATTTCCCTATCTCTGTTCTGCTCTCTTTGTTCTGTTCTTCCCACGGCAACCACGTGAGCTCGAGGAGTGCCGACAAAGTCCCTTCTGCCTGGATTAGATCGAGAGCCGCGCAAGAGGCGCAGTAGGTATTTTCCGTCAGTTCTTCTTTCGTCCAACATCCTACAAGATTATTTTAGGTCTAGTTCAACTCGTGTTTAGTTCAAACTCGGTAACTTAGACCATTTCAATATGAATTGGGATCCTCTTAGTGTACTGTTGGAGAGAAGTCCAGCAGTGTACTTAGAGAGGATCTCTTCTCTTTCAATCATTGTTTGGAGAGTCGATTTTGAGACAACCATCTAAAACTTTGGTCTGACCTGATGGGCTTGCCATATTTACAAATGGCAAAAGAAAAAGAGAATAACTTACTACACCGCTAAGGGTAGATACCTCACTTGGTGGCTCAGCAAGTTTTTTTTTTTTTTTTTGAATTTTTTTTTGAAACCCCCTAACCGACTCGATCCGACCGTACAATCCGTTCTTAGATCAAACGAATCATAAAAATATATAAAAAAAAAATCGACTCCAAATGAACAGTAAGAAATGTTTACACAGCCTCACTACCAGAGAGAGTATATAGTTTGACATTAAATTAAGTATACAATTTGACATTAAATTAATATTTCATAGCCCATCTTCTCTCTCCAACCTTCACATTGCCTCTACAATGTCGGCATGAAGGTTGACCACGGCAAGGGGGCCTGTCCATCGTGGCAACATGAAGCCTCGAGGCCAGATCACTACTCGATGGACGACAAGGAGGCCGGCCAACGTATGGATCGGACAGGAGCATGAACCAATGTGCCCCTCTTTTTTTTTTCTTTTTTTTTTTTTGATCAAAGAAGTAGTACTTTTATATATAAAAATTAAGAGGAGAATACATAGAGTCCACAAGACCATAACAGGCCCATACCCATATTTCATGAACTGCTACAAAAGGGAGGGACAAACAGTTACTGTAGAGATTGTAATAGCACAACACGATTAACACACAAGTCACCCGTAAAGAGAAGAAGATCAATAGCAATAACCAAGGCCAAGGATTCCCATGAGCAGGAGAAAAATCTCCACAAAGAAATCGGCAAGAAAGAAGCCGAAAGAGACTGCAACTATTGGCGGTTGAAAGAAGGGGGGGCTCGAAGACGTGCCTCTACAAGGAAGCACGGATTAAGCGCAAGACACGAGTGCCACCACAAATCTTTGAATAGCTGGAACCTTGCAATACCCCCGGATCCGTTGAGGAAGGCCTCCTCCACCAGGCGAGCAAGATAACCACGAACATCACTAACACCTCCAATAACCCAGATCTAGATGCCCTCGAAACATTTAGCCATTAAGGGACCTCCGGTGATGCCCACCACTGCCACCGGCAATCTCGATAGCAGATCTGAAAACAGCATGGAAGAAGCACAAAAAGAACACATCCAAAAGCAAGAAAGAAAAGTAACCGAGAACCTTCAAACCCCATACATCAAAACAAAAACCCACAAGGATCCTAACGAGGGTGGATACGAAAGGGATGGAGTGGTGTTCCAACAAGGAACCAAAAGGGGTTGGGGGTTCGGTGAAGGGGTGAGGATGGAAGCCTATGAAGACCATGAGGGGCGGCCAGATTAACAGGTTGGTTTTCTGAAGGGGCTAGGGGAAACATATGGCAGGGGAGAAAGGAGGAGACCAACGACAAGGTAGAAGAAATCAGGCAAAAAGGAAAAGAATGAGATAGTAGATGAACGGGGGGTTGCAGAGGAATAAAAAGGGGAAAAGCAAAGAGGTGAGGGGGGATGAGAGGTGCAGGGTGAAAACGCAAATAGGAAAAAAAGGGGGACGACACACAATAGTGCGAGGGGGAAAGGGAGGATCATGGGAAAGAGATAGTAGATGGGGAGGGGAAGGGGGCGACGAAGAAACCCAAGGAGGAAAGAGAACTAAGAAAACCTAAAAAAAAACGGAGGAAGAGGAAAGGGAGGGATGGGGGGAGCACCCAGCCAGCATGAGACTTCCCCTCCCAACGTAGCCGACAGCGACGACCAGCAAACGGCACCGCGTCGATGAAAACCATCGGAAGGCCGGCGAACGATCCAGAGATGGGGGGGAAAGCGACTCCAACCAATGTGCCCCTCAAGACGCCAAGTAACACTTGCTGCAACGCACACCCCTCATCACGAAGGTATCATTGCTGTATTGTGAGGCATTATAGCAAATGTAAAACAACAAAAAGAAAGATAGTGGGCTCCCATATTCCCCTCCTGATCTGTAGTCTCATCTCTAATTGAATGATCAAATTTTTTTAAAAAAATAAAATTAGTCACAATGATTAATAAAAATGCTTTTAATAGACCAAACCCAATAATAGTTTTTTTTTTAAGATTTTTTCAGGTCATAGGTATAATGAGTGAGACATGTAAGGTCTAACTTTAAAAAATATATATATATTTACTGCAATGCCCAACAATTCAACACCAGGGAGATTGCAACAAGTATTACAGAAACTGGCGAACGAACAACTAGCATTATTGGCTTCCCCCAATTATTGACATGACACAATCATAGAACATCTCTACCCAGGCTATAAACGTATTCTCCTTTTTTTCTAACCCCTAATATATAACGTGAGCTGCCCGAGAAATTCCCTCAATTTACCATTATTAAAATACTACTTTTATGGGTGAATCAACTCAACGTAAGACGTCTCCTAGTTCACAATCCCAATTTCTCCCTTCAACTTATCACAGACCCGTCACATTCCCTCGTCTCTCCTTTTTGAAGAGTACGTACTGAAATGCGCGGCTGCAAGTGCTATCCCATCGCACTCCTTGTAAGACAATGCAACAATCCTGCTGAAGAATTCCCAGAAACCAACAGGCCTGTCAAGAGCTAGACAGACGAGAACTTCATCCCGCTTTTGAACCCAGCAAGTTCCCCAAACTGATGATCTCACAACAGCCCAGACCAAGCTTGGCAAGCAGACTGAACTAGGGATTCGTGTACTTGAAGGGATGTTTGGCAAAACTTCTACTTGCAAGTTACAGTTAGCTTCCACTTTCAAAATAAAAGGTATTGAGCTGGAGTAATTGCAACTAATTCTGGGTAATTAAAATCAAGTATCTCGTAACATCTCCATTTTTTTCTCAATCAAGGAAGCTTCAATTTGAAGCTTTAGTTGGAAGCTAAAAATAATCAAAGCACTACATACACTGCTTCTAATAACTATGACTTTTATCTCAAAATAACTAACCAAAAACACTTTCAAACGGAGCTGCTCAAAATACGGCCTTAATTCAGTTGGCAATCAGCCACTTTAGCTCCCTGGAATAGAAGAATCTGTCTGAGTGATGAAGGGCACAAAGAAACTGCAAAAAGAAAGGAGTGGATAATTTGCAACATTACATTAAATGTGGAAGTATTATCCTTTTAAGTGGAACATTTTTCTGTATAGACAGAGCCCCCAAAACACAAAAGATAAGTCCCGGGATTAGTTGATCAAAGAGGAATCTTCACTCTTTAAACAAAGCAACACTAACTCTTTCAGAGACCGCATATTTATAAACTGCTCTAACTTGCATCTTGCATCAGTAAAGAAAAATTGTCATTCAGCTCTGACAGGAGCATCTGCAATGCATTCGATTTCTTTCTTGCTTTTGACCACACACCTCTTCTTGGTCTCTGGGTCGAGTTTATCCAAGTCCTCCATTGTACCCATGTAACCATAGACGAGCAGCTCCACTTCCGCTTGGGATTCTACATCCTTGACACTGCTTTCCTTGGAACTTACCTCTTCGAACTCCTTCCGCCCGCGTTTCTTGTTTATATAGTATGTGTGGAGTCTATCAGCCTCTTGCAAGCCAGAAAAGGTGGGCATGAACTTCACTAAAAGGATACTTGGGTTTGAGGACTTCCCTCGACAAACCTTTACCTTCCCTGCTTCAAACTTCATCCCTAAGGGGAAAAAAAATGCAAACAAATAAATATCATAAACAGAATATAAATAACAAGGGATCTCTTTCTTAACATATCGACCATAATAAAAGAGCACCGGACCATGACCAAATGGCCAGACAAAAAAGAACTTAGCAACCACCAATTTAGCTGGCGCATTTTGTCAAACAAATGTAGAGCACCATCTCGTATAAAGGATTTTGCACTACTAACCATTTGAAGCATATACAAACTCGATTTCTGATTGCTGACATTGCATCATACAAAAACAAAGAAGGGATTGGGTTTTGGACACCCAAGCCCATCCTTGTCTACTTGTACGATTATCCTGAATAGAGACTAGGTTTAAAACCTTGCTTCACAGCAGCATCTCAGGAGTCAAAAGAAAACAAATATCTGAGATGTTGATGAGATTTCGGAGGCATTCAATAAGCTTCTAAAATGGCTTGGCATTTCGGAAAGAAAGAGGGAGGGGGGTTGACAGAAGATCGGCAACCAAGACAGAAACTACATTCACATCACATAACTCACAAAGAACTTAGAGAATATTACTTATTCTGTTACTTAGTGAGATAACTTGGATCATGAGAGTGAGATCTTCTTCTAAGAAAACAAAAGTCTGAAGGAAAGGAATCACTCAAAAAAAGACATCCTATGCCACATCATTTAGTATACAGTAACCAATGCGTTGTCTTATTTATGGGATGCACAAGATTCAACAAATTCAAGATGTTGCAACAAGAGATGATACAAAACAGAACACGGGGCTTGTGAGTCGCAAACCTTTCAGGATCTCCTCCAAGCATCCATTTGTTACACCCTTTGGTTCATCAGTGACACTTTTGTTTCCAGTTGAGATGTTGTGAACGATGACAACTGGAGGCCAGATAATAAGGTCCTCCTTAAGAGCTTTAAATTCGGGCACAGGGCTCATCTGGTAGACCCTTGAATTATCTGGAATCACGACCCAGTTCCAGCCCATCAAAACACACAATGCTTTGTGAAGACCCAAGTGTTCTGTTCTTATCCCAACTTTGTGGGAATGGAATGCATGTGTGACCAAACTGTGTGTATCCATAAACTCCTTTGATTGGCTGCCCAAAAAAAATTAAGATGAATCAGCTGTGCAGAGACAGCATTCATTGCACCAGTTAACATAGCTGGGGTAAGACTTATCCACCCAATGTCATGCAGAATAAAATAAATAGAAAGAAACTAAATACTTACTATGCAAAATAATTGAAACATAAGGTTTGACATTTGAATGTCACACAAGTAAATGTCATGCACTTTCTATGCCCTAGGCAACAAGCAAAAAACAACATAGTAATAATCACATCCTTCCAAGTACAGATCAATGCCTTTTAAAAAATAGCCTTCTAAATTCTAGCACAGATTCTCCCAAACAATCATAACATTTTAAGGAAAAAGGCTCCTGTCAAATTGCATAAGCAGAATGTCCACCATAAATAATCATTTTGGTCAACTGCTTATCCAATTAGACGCCACATGATGTACAGTGGAGGAGTATGTATACTAAATGACCAAAGATTTTACCAGCATGTATTATTCATTGAAGTATTTACACTAAACCAACAAAGATTTCACCAACATCATAATTCTTTACAGAGTTCTATGCAAAATGACTAAAGTAGAGAACACCATCACCAACACATACCAAAATAGAGGCATGGCCGATATGGGAATAGAAAGACAGATAATAGATTAATTGAATTGAGTGTTTCCCTTATATAAATGTGTGTGTGCGTGCCCTTCCTGCATGTGTGTTGTGTGCCCACGTATATAACACATGGTTGTTTTAAAAAAAAAAAAAACACTAATAGAGGAAGAGAAGAGTAATGACTGGTAACAAGAAATTTTAGTATCCAGAACAGTTGGCAAAGCATGAAAAAAAATCAGAAATCCTATCATGTTGCAAAATTAGCATTGTGGGACTTAAACATTAAGGAACAAATTGCCAATAGAGAAACTTTGATCATAGAAGCGAGGGATTGTTCAAGAGCTTTTTTTGGAAGTGGATAGTACCACATGTATTATAAACAAAAGAGAGCAGTTACAAAAGAGGAAGAAGAATTCACAAAAGTGTTCCTATACAAAAGCACCACGAAAGTGCCCCAGCCCGTCAATTTACAATCGTCCACCTGAGACAAAAAAGAAGCCCACTCCCTAACCTTCCTACCGACCAAAGAAGAGACATGCTCCGGATTGTTCAAGAGCTTGCAACAATGTTTCAATCGTCAACCAATCTCCAAACAAGAAAACTTTAATCAGCTCAATTTTGTGATAAATCCTAAGGTGCATGAACTAACAATTGAGACTCTCACAGAAGTACAGAAATCCATAAGGAAACTTGAGCTTTATCTAATATTCCATCAAAACAGACAAAGCAGACAAAGGGATCATGGTCCACGGAGAGGACACAGGGACATCAGAACACAGGTGTAGCAAAGCATTTAAAAAGAAATAAGTAAATGGTTCTGAACAACATTTGTTGCACTACGATGGAAAACTAAATACATAGATTATGAATAGGGTGCAAGAGAAAATTTTATGGAACATTCCTAAGCATGCCTTGCAACTATACAAAGAGATGCCTCCCATGATGGGCATTCACTGCAAGAATGGAGTAACTTACATTTGATGAATTTATATCAAGAGATGTAGACTCAAGGTTAAAACAGAAAGTGCAAAAAGAGCTATGTTATTTGGTAACCTGTAAAATGTGAAATAGTTACCACCAAACAAGTAACCTTCTCAATTGGACACACTGCAGCCGACCTGATGTACATGCCTACTCTTCCATCAATGATAAAGCCGACGGATTCTCAAGTAATGGACATCAGCAACTTGTTTGGTAAAGTAAATCTCGTCCCATCATTATGGCAACAGATTGTGGTCATTGGCTTTCATGACCTGATTTGGACCTGTTATTATTATGTGCCCCAATGCCAAGCACTGATATTGTGGTTCCAAAAATTCCACTGCACCTGCAGCAAACCAATCAAGTCCTCTGGAATTCTTGTTTACACCTCAGATACCATCCTTATGTCGATACATAGTGAAATAATAACTTCCAAAGCACTTGATAATGCTGAAGGTTTATTACCAAAGATGAGCTCATTTTTTATAAACCTGATTTATGGCATCTTATAAGCTATCTGCCCTAAATGAATAACCAATCATCCAATAATCAACTGAATGCCAGTAGTAGCAAAAATGATATGGCCCTTTTGATCAGGAGGGGTCATTTAGCTCCAGAGCAACTGAGCAAGGCAACTAATAGTAAATTCTAAATGTTAAACCATTGAATACTTACCTTAATAGAGGTTTCCATGCATACTTTGCAAGCTTGTTATCAAATAAAAATGATTTTGATGTCTACCCACAGAAGATCCCCATGCATATGTTGTCACTTTTTTCTATCAAATTAATCTCACTCTAAGTCACATTATGACACAGAAGGATCAACGTCCATCTTTTGGGGCGTGCAAGGATGATTCGACACTCAGAGGATTTTGCAATAGCCAGAAATAAAGTATATCCAGCAACAACCCTCACAAGGCAAAACTGCAAAGCCAAAAGGACCCTAAACTGAATTATTCCTCCACAGAGGTTACCCAAAATGCAAGTCTCACTCAATACAGAAATAGAAGAGTATAGGTCAGATGTATGCCCAAGACATATTCTAAGACCAGGAGAAAAGTGATGATACCCTACACAAACACTTCTCAAACAAAATATATCAGTAACACCTTTCTGCTTCAAGAAACATACTATAAAAATGAAATAACAGACCTGCCACATACGCAACAAAGCAAGCTGTGGGCTTTTGCAGGGTCTCGATGTCTCTTTTGCTGATGCGGATCCTCATTCAACATTTTTGTAAAACGAAGGAAGGCCTTGTGAACTTGAATCTTAAACTCTTCTGAATCCTCTGGAGGGTCAGG
Source organism: Zantedeschia hybrid cultivar (assembly GCA_030544215.1). Classification (NCBI taxonomy): domain Eukaryota; kingdom Viridiplantae; phylum Streptophyta; class Magnoliopsida; order Alismatales; family Araceae; genus Zantedeschia; species Zantedeschia hybrid cultivar. The sequence continues at coordinate 16,433,090 of JARZZO010000014.1, read as the reverse complement.
CTTCACAAGAGCTTCCTCATCCTCAAGATCCCTATCAAGTTCATTCATAGTTCGCTGATCTTCATAACCCTTTTTCCAAAATCTGTATGGTCTATGAAAATCTTGCCTTCTGTCAAAGGAGCCATAAGAACTCGGTTTTGGCCGCCTCTTCAAATTAACCACCCGGCCACCTTCAGAATGGACGAATGAATCATCAGATGCTGGCCAATTGTCAGACTCAGATATTCGACGTGAAAACATCTTGTGTCTAGGGCGGTCAAAGCCTCTTCTAGAGGACAGCATCTCCATTCTACGCTCATCAGCCTGGCGTTCATCTTCCTCACTTAATTCTATTGCCCTGGCATTCCTAGTTTCACGTAAAATGTTTATCTCTTCTTCCGTAATATAACTTCTTTCCACCACCCTCTCAAACGGAGGATCATACATGTCAAGTTCTTCTGTGTCTACTCTTCCCCGAGGACTGTGTTCCCTTCTGAAGATCTCTGAGTGGCGCTCAGCTACTGGAGGACTTCTTGATCTTTGTCTATAACTTATCAGATCAGTATCCCTCCCATAACAGTAACTTCTACCCAGATGCACGAACTCACCATCATGGGAAGATTTTGTTCCATAAGTAAGGCTAACATTTCCGGACCCACCAAGATACTCTTCATGAACCCTCTTGACATCCTGGTAATCAGATATGGCACCCCCTTCCAAGCAATGTTGGTGTTCCCATAACCTGGGCTCCCTAATGATCCTAGGTGAAGCCTCAAAGTCATCAACCCTCCTCCCTGGAGGATCAGGGAATCCTGAGCCTAAAATCTCCCGGTATTCTGCTCTAGATACCCATTTCATCTTTTTATGTGGTTCATCTGAGCCAGAAAACCTATAATCATCCCTCTCTCTATGCCCAAGCTCAACGTAACCATGACTTCTGCGTTCATCCCTAACAGGTGGGCTAAGAGACCTCTGCTTCACCGCGTCAAAAAGATGCACTTGACCGTATTCATCATGACCCAAAATCTCACCTCTGAAGCTGCTAAGACTGTTGCCACGGCCAAAACTGTCAGACGGATAAGAAACCAAAAACTCATCCCTAGCAGAATTGGATGACGATGCGCCCCCAAAGGACCTCCTTTGGGCGGGGAAAGCCACTGGATATGGAGCATTTTTAGAATAAATCCGCTGTTTCTCTTCGTCATCATATGTTGCTGCTTTCAGACGCTCATGGTACCGCAACTCCTTTGCACCCCGGGCACCAATTCTCAAAGTGCCGCCCCCGGAAGCCCCAACACTGCTGGGGTTCAAAGCAGTGGCTTCCGCTGGATAACCTGCCTGCTCTGGAGGCAGGGGGTAAAACGTCCTGACAGAACCATCATCCAAGTACACGGACCTCTGGACCAACATGCCCTGATCGTCGATAACAGCTCCTGAAGAGGACGTCAGCCCACCCGCGCCACCGTTGACTGCCTGCGGATGGTGGAATTCCCTAACCTTAACCACTCTCGCCAACTTGGGGTTCACATCCATGTGCATATCGGACGGGGAATCTGTCTGCAGATACTTGCGGGGAAAGGGATCGTAGCAATCGTCTCCTGCCAGATTGGTGTCGAGGGCCAGGGCCAGACGGCCGCCGCCGCCGCTCATAGGTGGGGGCGACCGGTCTCGCTGCTGCTGGTGCTGCTTCCCGTGGTCGTGCCGCCTCGACAAGGTAGCGGCCTCCTCGTAGTCTGCCCTCTCAGCGGAGACGCTGAGGCGGCCCGCAGATGTGGAGCGCTTACGGGTGCGGCGCCGGCTGTGATCCCTCGCGCCGGGGCTAAGACTATGGCGCGAGCGGCTGGAGTAGTGCCGCCACTCGGATCTCTGGCTGTGGTCCCTGCCCCTGGAAGAGGAAGAATGCGGATGCGGCGACAGGTCCCGGCCGCTGCTCGTGCCGCCTCCGCTTCTCCGCGATGCTCTCATCTTCCCTTATATATGTAGATCCGCACCAGATGAGATGAGGGGAGATGAACTCCCAGGAGCAAAAGGGCAAAAAAAAGGCCTTCTGCACACAAACAGACACAAAAACCAGACCAAACCCTAGCCCCAAATATGATGATAAGATCAAATCCACCACTTTCCAGCAGCCGAATCCAAATCTTTCAGATCCAACCAGACTGATCTCTCGTTCTCTCTATCTCTCTCTCAACAAAAGCGAAGGTGGTGGTTTCGCAAGGAACCCAGATGAGCCGAATTCAAAAGGACAAAAGGGTGGGGGGTGGTTGCATTTGCCTGGAAGCAAAGGAGGTCCCTCGGGCAGGTGAGGACAACCGACGGAGGAAACCCTGATCAGAGGAAAGCGAGTGCACTATGCAGTCTATGCTCTTGTAAGGAAACGTCGATGGGTGGAAGACGAGAAGGGATGCGCAGATCTGAGAGGATCCGGGGAAAGCCCTAACCTTGGGAGAAAGAGGAGAAGAAGGTGAGAACGGAAAGAGGCGCAAAGAAGAAGGCCTCCTGCCGTGACGGCGGCTCTGTATCCGCCCTCGTCTCCATCGCAGTCGCGTCGTCTCTCTCTCTCTCTCTCTCTCTCTCTCTGTGTACTCTATATCTATGCAGATCGACAAAGAAACGGAAACGAGGATGGAGCGAGCGGATGGTGTAGGGATTGCTAATAGTGATTCGTAGAAGAATCGGAGATGGCCTCGGCCGCAGTGGGCCGTGCCGGGTTTTGCCTTCACGCGTCTGACCGGACTGGATTTTGTGGTGGAGTCGTACGCCACGAGTGGACGGAGTGGCCCACAAAGGCTTAGAGGGCTGACGCGTACCCCAGTAACTCCAACTTTGATATCGGGATAAATATTCCTACTTCAACTTTGTTCTTTGTTTGACATCTTAAATTTTACCGGGGATAAGAGAGGTTAAGAGGATTAAGATTAACTCCAAAAATAAGATTAAAAATGAGAATAATTCATTTCACCTCTTAGGTGGAATAAGTTAACTCACCTTTTAATCCCGTTTCCCACCTTTTAGAAAGATCTTTTTTACTAAATTATATCAATTCTTATTCACGTTTTCACCAAACAAAGAACGGGATTAATCTTTTTTTTATCTCTTTGCATATCGAATGTATGTAAGAATAAGAATAAATTATACTAGGATGACTTATGCTTATTCCTATCATTTTTTATCTCGATACCAAACGACACCTTGGAGTCTTTCGTTTTACTCCTCCGCTCTTGGATGAAGACCTCATTTTGATCGTGTGTCGTGAGCTCTTACGTTGCATCTTATTGGGCCACAACGAATGGGCATGCGTGATCAATGAACTCGATTCTTGGTTAACTAATGGATTCCCGGACCCAATGCTAGGGCTAAGGCCCAAGCCTCCTTTTTAATGAGCAGACTTGCCACTAGAACTAGTAGCCTGAAGTGAGAAAGGTGTTAAGTGCTTGCGTTACCTTGCATTACATGCTTTGCTGTGCCCTACTGTTCTTAGATTCTTTCTGCCGACGGTCCTGGTGTACTTCACTGGCTGTCAATGGGCCGGACTGGGCCAAGCCCAGTGGTGACCCAATTAGAACATTGGCTTACTAACTTGTTTTTGAACATAAGAAGAGAAGCTTTCATTCAAAAACTTGTAGTAGTACAGTAGGATCATAACACCAAACACTTTATGTGCACCAGAGCAAGCCTAAACTACCAGAGTAGCTAGGATCATACCCCTCACGAGCACAAAACAAACAAAAAGAGCACAACAAATACATAATAAGGAGATAGTTGACAACCACAGGGTGTCGAAGGAGCCAACCAAACTTGCCGGTGATGAACGCAAACAGTTCCAAACTGGAAGTCTTCAACGGGAGACAGGGGGGCTGTAGAGGTGAAAGCAGCATGCCCATGAACCAGAAGAGCTCGGAGGGTCTACTCTCAACAGCAGAATAGGGGGATGCGCACACATACTCGAGCTTCCAACAAGGGTTCGGCATATCGTCAAACATGTGATAGGCAGAACCACAAAGCCTGCATAGAAGACGATAGTAGCAAGACACTCATCCGCAAAAAGGAAAACACAACCGGAGACACCAGTGAAAACCAGCACACAGGGAAAACATGTATTTGCTGAGAGATATGGGAGATTTGAAAGGTAAAGAAGAGGGGGTACAAAACAGGTCGTTAAGAATGAAAACTAAGGGAAAGGGAGGGTGGAGAGGGGGATAGACAGCCGATGAAAGGGAAGATCCTCCAACGAAGACTGATCCAAAAGAATGAAACTCTTCTGAGCAAAAGCTTCCACAAAGACTGGAGAAAAAACTCTCTACGAGAGAGAATAAGAGGTCTCTAAAAGGAGAGAAAATTGTCCTCCCAAAAGGAGGGAGAGGAGGGGTCCGATCTTCTTAACGGAAGAGGGAAAAACACCCCGCCCCCGCTTTGGAGGAAGCTCGAAACCTGGTCACCGAAGGACTCGCCGCGCACGCGCAATTCGCCGCGCCCTAACCCCGTGGAGTCTATTGGCCTATTAACTTGGGCATGTAATAGCATAGAAGAATGATATGCATAAGCAAATCCAGCTCCATAAAGGCATCCCAGCTTGTAAGTAGTTTCACTTGTTAAGAAAATATTCTTAAATGTAACTGTGCATCCTTCAATGCTACCTTCCAAGAAAAAGGTAAGAGGTATTTATATGACTCTACTCCTCCTAAGAAATAGGCAAGATGATGTCGAGGACGAAAAATGCATTGGGTTTCGTGCTTTGGCCTGCGTAACTGCTTTGCACAGAGAGGGAGGGGGAGCCTCTCAACTTCAGGATTTGAAAAGCTACCAGCCTGCAGTCCAGGCCCGAGCCCATCCTTTGTCATCTTTTCGGTCCGGCCGGGCCAGACTATGGTCTATGGGCTGAAGAATTCGTCCGACTTCTGGCCCATATCTGGCCGGCCCTAAAGCCCACGGACCGACTGGGCCCATTGGCACCCTAATTTTCTCCAACACGAGTCAGTGCAGTGGGTAAATTTTTTTTTTAATTTTTAAGGTGGGCCCCGAGGTGTTCTATACATTTGCTCCGATCAGATGAACCAAAAAAATCTGAAAAATAAAAACTTATGCCCCAATGAACAGTAAAAGATGCCCTTAATGGGCCGAGCCCAATAACATACTTTGATTTTTCAGTTTTTTTTTTTTTCAATCGTCAAAATTGGCATATATGAACGTGTAGAACACTTAGGAATCCACCTTAAAAAAAATAATAAAAAAAATTAAAAAGTTTACCCAATGCACTGACCCTTAGTGCAGTACTAAGGATCCGTGCAAAAAGCATAACTCTCTCCCACACAGAGCTAGTGGGGGCAGTCAATGAGAAAGTCTGCCAATAATTTTGGTTTGAAGCTTCATGTCTATGTCTAGTGTCATGGCACAAGCTGGCCTTTTCTTTTTCAAGTGGCGCAGTAGCCGGATATTTATATTTATATGGACAAGCTTGATTCTTTTTGCGGGTGAATGGTCCTTACGGGGTCGATGGGTTCTGCCTAATTAGGCGTCTATAAATAATCTCACGAATAAAAAGACAAATATTCATACGGTACATTTAGACCAACAACAAGAAAAATTTTAAGTCTCTACTCAAATCTGAGACCAATGCGCTGTTGCGGCCCCAAGCCTGCCTAGTTATCATCCACATTCTCAACTATGCCAGATCCCCGGGTGATGTGCCCATCTTCTGCCAACGCAACATCCTCCTCCCCCGAGTTGTGTTACACTCGAGGTACCTCTTAACCGTACGGTGAGACTAGTTTATAGTACACGCTTCGCGCGTGTATTTTTTGAAAGAATTATTTAGCATTAATATCTTTGAAAAGAGTATTCTATATGTATGTTTTAATAGGTCAATAAGAATCCTAACATATATATATATATATATATATATATATATATATACCGAGGCGCATTTAATTCCACCCGAAAATTCATCTTCCAAATGTTAAAAAAATAAAATTTTTAAATATTCAAATAGACTCTTAAAGTTGATCTCATCCCGGACATCAATTTTCACCTCCGATCTTGACGATCAACCAAAGCCATCTACCCTAAAAGTAAGAAATTTGTCAATAGATCTTAAAATTGATCTCATCCCTTAAGATTCTAGTTTTGATTCTCAGTTATGATTAAATTTTTTTAATCCAACGTTGAAAATTAAATCCAAAAAAGTGAAAAATAACCTAGATAAGCATATTCAAATATTTTAAAATTTTTGATAATTTTTTTTTTAAATTGAGATAGGAAGTTTTGAGTAGAACACATGTAAGTTAGATGTGTCATGGAGCACGTTATATCTACCCCCTTTATAAGGGACTTGAACCACTTTTGCCTTCTTCATATACATAAGATAAAGAATAATGCTTGTTGCACTGTTTGGGGGTGTAGCATCTAAATCTTGTGCTTGTGCAAACTAATGGCTTAAAATATGTGAGCATGTGATCTCTTTTTTTTATTATTTTTTTAACTGTCTAATCAAAGATCACATGACAGGCTGAGATGGGTTCTCTTCAACCAAAAAACCTTAAAATCAAAAACTAAAAAATACTTATTTTTTTGGAGATCTGCCGATTGCAGTGTCCATGAGCCGGCGGAGCAGCAAGTTTATTATAAGATAAATATCTATTTGTTACCGCTTACTAATAGACATCAAATGTGCTCACTGAGCCTTTAAAAGAAGCGAAGTAAAGCCCAGCCCAAATGTTGACCACAGTTTGATCTGGACGAAATGTTTAACAGCAGACAGTAAGAAGACAAATTACTTATAAATGAAAATCCATCAGACTATAAAAATGACCATTATATCTCGCTCTCTAAATAGTACATTATACATATATACATACATACATATGCATACGTACAAATGTGCATATATTATTTTATAAATTAATATATATAACAAACTATTTATACATATGCACACGTATTTCTTTTACCAAACTAATTTGAGCCTATCTAATTCCAAATACACACTTTCTAATGAGTTAGATTTGGAGCAACTATAGTAGGATTCGGTTTTGATTGGACTAGTCTAGATTTAGGCATCATTTACGAATCAGGGCCTACCCAAAACCGAGTGTTTAAATGTTCCGAAACGGTTTCTTTCCTCAAAAGGGCATTCATGGTAGACGTGGATCTTTTCGTATTTATTTTCTAGTTTTCAACCAAGAACATTCTTGAACCATCAGTATGATTGTTCCAGCGCCCAACGATGGAAGTGAAGCCACGGAAACATCGAACGAAAACAAGGAGAAACTCAGCTCGTAATGAGGAAACTGAAGGTCGAAAAGCAGCATATGGTGAGCACTCGGTCCTACCGCAACTCCGTTCAAAAAAAGTCCTACCCCCATGACTATAATTAATTACCTTCCAGCATGTGGAATTTTTCTTTCATCCTTGCTTTTTTTGGTCAGAAATATCTACGAAGCCTCTCTTTTTAAGTTCCTTATGCCAACAAGATTTTAAGAATCTGAAATATTTGGCTTCTTTTTGTTGAATAACTATGAAGTGTTCTGATATTAACTACTAAATGCTCAATAGGAATGCAAACGGATCGAATTCGGTGAAGATGTAACCATTAAACTATTGATTTAGAAATACTCTGTTAAATGTCCTATAAGCTAACAATTGGTCCACAGATCCTAATATACCTTATGTATTTGGTCAGAAAAAATTTATATTCATTATCTTATCCGCCACACACGCGTTTAAAAAGACTATCCATTAACTGACCTACAAGCTAATGAACAGTTGGACAATCGGGCTATGGGTTACCATTTGCATCCATAATTCTCCATTATTAAGAAGGGGAAATCTCGTCACAAAATGGGCCATGCTGCACGGTCTATTTCGAAACTCAATTTTACAATCAGACGTTTGAGAAGCGGAGAGAAATTGGAGGGTAAGCGTGAGAATTAAGGATACTGCCAGGCCGTCAAGTCCAAAACAAACGTGTGCTTTTGGCCGCGAGTATGAGAAGTTCTGGTCAATCGGTAAATTCTAGCACCAACAATTCAGGAGAGCATTATTGACTCGTGTTAAAAAGTGAAGGCCTGTTCTGGACATGCAGCCTTTCCAGGCGATAAAGTTTAAAGACTGATTTGGGGGTAAAAGCGCACTTAGACGAAGAAACCTCAAGGGACACTGCCAACAAATTCCCCATGGTATAAGCTTCATCAACTTTCTTAACATCATAAAAATGTGAAAACAACAGAGGATCATCAAATTGAAATGGAAGTCCATACATGATAGTACGACCAACAATACCGTCACTTGTGCATTAAGATTACTCGGTGTAGTTCTCTTCAAGCTGACAGCTGTTTGTATTCATCCAGCAACTTTGGAATATCATCCATACGCAGCTGAAAAGTTCATCCACAGAGCATTCTTCATTCTTTATGAATCACAAGTGTAAATAAACCAGCACATAGGATGTGAACTATAAGGGCACAAGGCATTGACTAACGACTATGCCAAGTATTCTAATTCAGATTTATCCCAACAAGGTCGGAAAACTTGAAAGATTTAGCACTTGCTCTCAAGTTCTCATAAAGGAGCCCCCAAAAGTTCCTGGTGTCATTAGTGATGCTTGGTTTTTATTAATTGGAACAGTGCACGTTAGCATTTGGAAATCACCATGTCTTCTCAGTGAATAGAGCGGATTAGTGAGGCCTCTTAATGAACACTGTTACATTACAATTTCCTAAGTAACTTATGGCCAAGAAAAAAAAATCAGAGAAAAGATTGCATCAATAATCTACAATAAAAAGAGAAACGATCATTATTATTGATAAGGTTAACATCACCACGGATGATCATACAAATATAGCACAAAGAAGATCTTATTTCATGTGATTACGCAAGCCGAATATAAAGCTAACATGCAACTATCATATCAAAAAAAAAAAAAAAAAAAAAAAATTCAAAAGAACTTTTACAGAAATATAAGCTATATATTCATACCTGAGTAGCATCTTTTAAATGAAAAAAGCGGTAACTCCATCTGTCAGGAGCATCAGATGCCGTCAATGGTAGAAGGGATGCTAACTTCTCTCTGTAACAGTTGTGGCAATTCATTGGTTAAAAAAAGTTATAGACAGCCCTACATAATTCAAGGTGTTCTGTCTTTAAAGAGAACTCCATAACCAAGACCTATCATGAAACATTATCCTCAAGAAACCTATACAGAGGACCATATCAATGTTACAAGTTCTTTTTTTTCTAAAGGAAAATACCACAACAGCCACCGGTGGTAGAATTAGTATTTACATATTCATTAGACTTTCGAAGAGGAACTTTGAATAAGGCTTTTCAAGCCATTGTTTCAAACTCCATAATATGTCAATAACAGGCTAAGCCACACAGAAAACAGGCACATAATCAAAACATGCACCTCTTCAAACAGTTACCATCACTGCCGACAGAGAAAAGTAATATAATAAAAAGAGAATCTTTCGGCTGTGGTTAAAAGAACTGGAATTTAATTAGGCAACAATGAGTAAAATGTAAAAGGTACTGACTCTGCAAACTACCTAGAACTAGGCAGCAACCATGTAGATGTTAGGTAGGAAAATCCACTTAAGACCAACTTTAGTTCTGGTCAAGACATTCCACTTGAATGCAACAGAACAGAAGATGGATCCGACAAACCTTTAGTTTACACCTTTGGGTGTTGTTTGTGCTGTAAAATGATGGGAAACACCATAAAATATTATTTCCTGATGTTCAGTGTGCTGTTAATAATTGGATTCTAACACATAGTCAACGTGATAATCATTTTTCCTAGCTTCAGTTTTCAGTCCAAAACCACTGTAAACCAAAATCTAAGAATTTTAAAAGCAGCGATTTTAGTACCGGAAGATTACATCAGTTTACAGCACACCCAACAATACCTTAAAGAATTGTCAAGATAGATGCAGACAGACAAGGAGTAGGTTGAACTAAGAATGCAAATGGCAGAACCAAGAAATAAGGTAATTAATTGGAGCTAAGTCTATGACAACCAACCATTCACTATTGAGTTTGTCATGATAGACAATGTCTGGATGCTGTTCGCTCAGATCATGCACATACAATTGACAGACTCTAGTAGGTATGATAACAAATTAATATAGGAGAAAGGCTTACTGATGATGATGCATTATCAAACGTTGATAGTCCCGAAGCAATGGTCCAAGCTCCCGTAGATGTATCAGAGATGGTGAAGATTTTCTCCAATGTTCACGAAGTACCTAACTCCTCATGAAGTCATGATAACAAATTCATTTTTTGACCTATAAGACTTTAAGTTGAGAAAACATTAAACATATCACCCTTATGAGTACCTCAATGCTTGCAGCTTGGTCATTATTAGAAATCTTTTCTCCTCCAAACCTTGATGCTAATTCCAAAAGTTCTTTGTCATGCAATTCATCAACAAGATTAACTTGGGCTGTCGAAGATGATGTTAAAATTTGTAGCCTTTTCTGTAGTTCTTCAACTGGAGACTCTTCTCTTTCATGATCCTAAGGAGAACAGAAAGGATGATTTTTTTTTTTTTCAAATCACAATTTCATATTGTGTGGAACTAATCTCAAACCACATTAGACTATAACAAAAATAAAAAATGACCCTTAAATTTGGTATACAATTTGGAAATAACATTTTAGACCTTAGATGAAGAGATGCTAATTTAGTAACCACTCGATTACCTTTGCAACAGACTGGGCTATGCCACCAGACATTGTTTTGCTTTCAGATACAGTGTTTGGGGGAGAGGAAGATACTCTCTTTGCAATGGGATCATCTGCAAATGATATAGAAATGAGAAGTGACTTCAAATCTGGGGTACCCATATCTGCTCTTTCTTAAGCATTAAACAATCACCTCTCGATCATCTATGTGTAGTGTAATCTCTTATTTATACCATATAAAGCTATCCCTCTGTACCCATTTCATACCGACAGCCCTGCCTGATAAGAAGGGGAAAAGATCCTCTGGACCTCAACTTCGTAGACCCTCTATCTAATGGAATTTTTGTCATTTACCTGAGGCATGACAAGAGAAAGTACAGCGGAAAGTGTGGAATGGCAAACATGCCTTGAGTCATCTGAGAGGGCATTGGGAGGATCTCCCAAAATTAAGGTCCAGAGGATCTCATTCCCTGGGAAAGCTAGCCCAATCTCATTGGACCATGCCACACAGATAAGCTAAGTCCAGTCATACATAGCAAAACTTTCATCATAAAATCAAATGAAAGCCATTCGTCTATGTGCCAAAAGATGACCGGGGGGAGGGAATTGCCCTTGCTTAAGTTTTTGGTTGCCTTATATTCTTTATTGCACCCCTCACCAATTTTCTCCAATTCACCTATTTGCCCCCTTGTTAAGTTTGAACATTATTCAATCGTTGATAAAAATGAAAAGGTGCATAAATTGACAACATATTTATCTTTCTAAAAAAGTATTTAAACATACATAGAGCATGGTTAACCATCTGCCCGCTAAAAAAAAATAAAATAAAAAGAAAAAGAAAAAAGAAAAAGAAAATCTCTTTAACACAATTATGCATAGTTTCAGATTTGAGTCTAGAATACCCCATTGCAGGATATGCATCTATATGGATACTTTTGTCAAAAAATTACATTGGATCATTAGAACAAATAGTTTTAAATATTTGGATGCAAATACAATCTAAAGATACTATAAAGGTAAACATATAGTTTTAGGATAAACATGGGTAACAGCTTTGTTTTGTCCACATCGACATGCCATCATCACACATACCCCCCCCCCCAAAAAAAAAAAAAAACAAAATAAACAAAATAAAAAAACCAGTAGATGAGGTCCATCTTGGGGGTGACTACACCCCTCTGTGTCATGTGCACATGGCCGCACCACACCATGTCACCACAACCCTCCCTTCTGGCCCAAAGCCACAAAACTCCCCTGTGTCCCAGCCCCTTCTGACGCCCTGCCAAATGACCCCTCTACCACAGCAGCCTCTGGCCAAGATGATCGACAACAGTGGCCTTCATTCTCCCAATTCTGCACCAGACCAGCATGTTCATGTGTTTTTGCTTCGCATTATAGGCCATAATCACTGAGAAGCGCTTCAGCTTGTTCATGTTTCTAGCTGCATGGTACCCCCTGCATCTTAGCCAGAGACAAGATGTTGGGGTTTGTAGGGAGCCTCTTCCCATCCATCCTTAAACACATAAACACGGCTCAAACACAATGCACAAGCTTGTGGCAACGTGCAAAACTACTTGATGTCAGAGGCATCTTGGCTTTTGGGTTGATATTTGTTGTCAATCTCCTTGAATTTGTCTTCCTTGATATTCCTCATGAGCTTAGCCAGAGAGAACCAAGGAGGGGAGACTCAGCTTGAGGGTGGGGTGGCATGGAGGGAGTGGGAGGGGACTGCAAATCTATGCCTCTTGTTGCTTTCTCTAGTAGTTCTCCAAACTACTCTAAGGCTCCTTTTGATAACGATTTTGGGACTCTAAATTTTGGAAGAATTCAGATTCTGAAAAGAGCCATGTCATCATCTCTTGAATTCAAATTTTAGGAGAAGTTGTTTATTTTTTAGAATATCATTTGGAAAGACCATGGGAACTCAAATTTGAAGACACATCAAAAGACACTTTTGTCCTCACATTACTTTGTTTTAGGAACCTTAGGAGGGTAAAAAAGGCAATAAAGAGGGTGTTACTTTTAAGAATCCTCAGATTCCCCTCCTATTCCCTTTTTAAAAGATACGCCAAGAATCGAAAAGAAACTCTTTTCAACATGGAACAAAATTTAGATTCTTAGAGAATCCATCTACCTTTTTTCGTTTGAAAAAGATCTTGCACTTTTCAAATTCCCGTCAAATCTGAGGTAGAATCGTTACCAAACGGAGTCTAAAGATTATAAAGATTTCGTCAAATGGTTGGCAAGTGGAAATGTGTCAATTTTGAAAATTGTGAAGAAAATTTTAATGAAATAATTTCTAAATCAGAAATAGTATAAAGGAAAAAGGATCCCAAACACCATGTAAGAGAAATTAACTCAAAACATGAAAATATTTTGCATAAAATCCTTTAAAAATCAAGTATAGTGTAAACATTGTGACAACCTAATACATGTGAAAGAAATCTCAAACTTTTACACAGATTCTACAAAATTATTCACACAAAAAACATTGTTAGTGGTACATGAGATATCAAGGTTCGCTAAATCAGATATAGGCTGATCTGGTTAGATTCCAGGCACACTGATATGACCCCGATCTGCTGACCCCCGATTCTTGGAGAGGACCAGATTGAGGCCAGATTGGCTGATCCCAACTAGATGTTGCACTTCCAATAGCTAGTTGAGACCATAGTTGTCAAGGCGGTAAGGCGACCAAGGCGTGCTCGGGGTTCTGAACCGCCTAAGCGCTTAGGCGCCCGCCTAGGCGTCGCCTAGGCGTTAACTTCATAATATAATATTTTAATTTAGGATATATATATACATATATATAATATATATATATGTACACACATATTACATACATACATTTAGATACATACATACATATATATATTATATATATATATATATATATATATATATATATATATATATGTATATATATATACATTTAGATTTACACACATATATATACATACATACATATATATCTATGTATAAATGTACGTATGTAATATGTGTATATGTCTAACTATATAATATATACATACATATATATACACAAATATATTTAAATGTATGTATGTAATATGTATATGTATATAGATGTATATATATATATATATATATATATATATATATATATACATATTTGTATATATATATATATATATATATGCATATAATATTTTAATTTAAGATATATATATATATATATATATATATATATATATATATATATATATATATATATATATATATATATATATATATATATATATATATATATATATATATATATATATATATATATATATATATATATATATATATATATATATATATATATATATATATATATATATATATATATATATATATATATATATATATATATATATATATATATATATATATATATATATATATATATATATATATATATATACATTTAGATTTACACACATATATATACATACATACATATATATCTATGTATAAATGTATGTATGTAATATGTGTAAATGTCTAATTACATAATATATACATATATATACACAAATATATCTAAATGTATGTATGGAATATGAATATGTATATATATATACACATTTTACATACATGATACATATATTTAGATGTATACATATACATATATATGCATGTTTGTATATATAAATCTAAATATATGTATGTAATATGTCTATATATATGTATTAGTATGTATTTATATAATTATATGTGTATATATATACATATATATATATATATATAAAAAAAGGGGCAAGAACCCCATATTTCAAAAATCTGGGCGCCTTGGGCGCCTTGGCGGGCGCCTTGGGCGCCTTTTCACATGCTGGAAAGGCGCCCAGCGCCTTGGTGCTTGTGAAAGCGCCTTGGCGCCTAGGCGACGCCTAGGCGAGCGCCTTGACAACAGAGGTTGAGACTGAGGCTAGACATTGCTACTTGCTAGGTGGCTTTCAATAGGTAGTTTAGGGTGGAGACAGCCTTGGGGTTGCCCCTAGTGCCCTGCCCCCAACCCCCCCAAACACCATCAACCCAACCAAATTTAAATTCTCTCTCCACTGTTTTCGACCCATCTTCTTTTCTCAAACACACTCTCTTTCTCACACTCAGGAGGATATTATGGTTCTCCTTGATGCTTAGATATAGTATCCCATTAGTCCGTAGGAGGGTCCTACCAATACTAGGTCCCTAAGACCCTGGGCGGGAGATCATAGTCAATTAGTCATCGATGCAAACATGGGTGACTACAACCAATACCTCATGAACCACCAACAAATGTACATAGTTCATATGCCTTGGACCAATCATGGACAATGTGAACAGAACATACAATGTAAGTCTGCAATGAAATGCAAGTCCACAACTCCCAACTATCGTATATTTTATTTTTTGAGTAAATTTCTGTTTTTTATATAGGATACATATTTGTATTTTTTTATTTTTTTGAATTTTAATATGCCACAGATAGGGTCAACCCTAGTCAAGGGTGGATTCACTGCAGATTGGCCAGATCAGGTTGGACCACCCACCTGGATCAGCCCATGGATAGTCGATGTCTATCCCACCTTCCTTGGGCTATATAAAAGTTCTGAACCTGAATTAATTTTTTTTTAAAAAATCTCAGTGTCTTCTTTTAACAAAATATTTAATAATCTATATGATATGCAACCCCCCCTTCTGGTCCTTGGACTGGTATAAAGTTTGATGGTGGAGACAATTAAACCTCAGAAAAATAAACACTCTCATCTTGATTTTCGATTGAATGGTTGATTCATAGTTGCATCGTTGAACAAAAAGCCGTGATGAATGATTAGTTTGACAAGGACCACATATATGAAAGCACAGCCATGATTTACAATCTTCTTTTAATTAGTGAACAATAGTCCCTTCAATACCAAAAATAAAATAAAAAAATCCTAACTCCAATTATCACTGCCTGTCTTCAACTAATTAAAGTCTATGCTTTCATAGAAAAAAAAAACTAACTCTTAGAAAATACATTAGAACAATAAACCTCATCATGAAGCATGATCACTGAGTGAACACTGAATACTGCTAGTGAAACAAAGATACCTTCTGGAACCAGCCACCACAGATCACCAAAAGTAGACTTCCCGTCAAATCCACCAAATAAAAGATAGCGTGAGCCCACACAATTCATGGAATGATATGCACGTGGTGGAGGAGGATCGTTACTCACAGGCAATCGCTTCCACTGTACGGAAACTGTAAAAAGACACAATAACTCTTTATATAGCAGTAAACCAATGTAACCTGTTGTAATTGCCAATAAAAAATAAATATAGAGAAAAATGGTGTCTACGTAGGGCACAATTGGAACGCAAGTTTAAAAAAAAAACTGCTTTAGTAGCAAGGTACAAGAGAAATAAAATAATGGAGTTATTAATCAAAGAACAGAATTCAAAAGGTTCTCATTTCGGTATCTGGAGGCAAGTGGACAAGTGCTCTCTTTTATGCAAGTCCAAGGAATTGTACCTTAACTTTGATAACTGTATGTGTGAACTCACATGAGGGTTTACCATTTACATGATGAGTATTTGTCATATGTCATGATGTTAATGCCACTGAACTTATCACTTATGTTTTTGTGTTGAGGGACTATAGATGAAGTAAATAATATGATGATAATCACCTATCCAGGAAACCTCCAATTACCGTACCAAGATATCAATGACAATGTGTTGGAGACCTTCTGATAATTTAGAATATATAAATATACACACATTGGCGGGTTTTTTTGGTTGATGTGGAACTCTGATTTGATTTTTACCTAATTGATTGGCAATTAGCGATTCAAAAGATCAGACTGTCCCCACCATCTCAGCTACTGTTGACCATATCAACCTGAAAGACTAGAATCCTTGATTAACCACCTAAAGTGATAGCTTGCATGAAGCAAACGATATAATATGTGTCTATTTATAGAAACCAATCCAAAGCAAGCCCAAAGGTTTTACCATGAGCAGATGGGATTTTAATGTGTTATAAGGATTTTAAAGTGATTTTCTGTCTTTTAGGCTTGAAGAGTGTCTTGGTAATCTTGCATGCCTTGAGGATCTTGGGCCAGGTGTGTAGAATCATATCGAATTGGCTGATCTGATCAGATTCTAGAGGATTTGATCTGACCCCAATCCTCCATACCTTTGATTCTTACGATGGGTCAGGCGGATCAGAATGGATCAGGCAGCAATGGCCCAGATCAGCTGATCCGGCCAAGGATTGGCCCAGTTCGTTAATCTTGGCTAATCCACCTCTACAAGTTCTGACTGCACACTCCCCCCAATCCTTTTAAAGACCCACCCACAACATAACCCTTTGCCCCTTTGGTCTCCCAGGCATGTGAAGAATAAAAGAATATAATGGAGACGAGAAGTGGGAGAAAGGGACTTTGCTTCAAATGCTTCCAGCCCCCATAGTCAAAGTTGCCACCTCGTCCTCTTCTGCCTGCCACCAATGCTGCTAGCACTGTCACTTCCTCTCCTATTACTCTGTCAGGGATGATGGTGAATTAAAGTTCAACAAAGAAACTTTTAAGGATCTGAAACCCTAGTGTACTTGGGATTAGGATCTACCACAGACCCATTAACACAAGAACCTAAAAAAGAGCAGGGCATGTAAGATCAAAAATAAGAATTTTATTCGCTTTCTTCCTTCATTAGAATGGAGAGGTAGGAACACTTGGAATGTTCTTGAAGGAGAAGCCCAAGGACATGGTAGAAGCTTGGATGCTCGGGAAGCCCCGGAGTTTCCTTGGAGCTTTTCTTGCTCTTGGTCTTAATGAGTGGCAAAATGAGTGGGGTGCTATTCACAGGGGAGTTAGGAGGCATGGCAAGAGACTCCCCCTTGGTAACAATGGACTCACCCTCGCTCCCTCCCTGTTAGGAAACCCTTGAGATAGAGGGTTCGGCATTCTGGAAACCCACCATCGGCGCTCCCTTCCCTTCCCTCCCCTCTCTCAACTAGCCTTTATACTAGGGCTGTCAATGGGCGGGGCTGGCTTGATCTCGAGCTGAAATTAGGTCCGATGTTTTGAGCCCGCGGGCCATAGTTGGGCCTACTTTCCTAGCTCACAGGCCAGCAGGCTGGGCCCATGGGCGTCCAAGCCCTACCCAGAACACACACACCCCCCCCCCCCAAAAAAAAATATATATATATCATCACCAGGCACTAGCACCACCATCCCCCCTCCACACCCTGATCCCCCAATCACTGCCAGCACCACTGCTCCGCCGCCGCCGTCATGACCACTGACATCACCACTGCCCCCATCGCCGCCAGCACCACCACCCTGCTGCTGCTACACTACCACTGCCACCATGACCACCAGCCTCACTGCCACCCCATCACTGTCACCCCCAAACTGCCGCCACCACTACCCCATCACTGACAACATCCCGAAACTACAGCCAACGTCAACATCAATGAATGATGGGAAATGGTGATGAAGGCCGATGGAGAGGATCTCAACTATGGGAAGGCGTCGACAGACATCAAGAAGAGGGCTGGATGAGATGCTGGAATTGGAGAAGGATTCTTGAGGACCAAATAAGATGGTGTTGCAAGAGAAGAGTTCGCACATCAAAGCTGGAGGCGGCATGGGACGACGGGCAGCAAGCAGCAGCAGATGTTCAACAAGCCTAGGGTTTTCAAAGGAGAAGGGAGACAGAGAAGGAGAAATGGAGAAGGGAGGTGGCATGTATTCAGCAAAGCCGAGAAAAAAGTTAGAAGGGTGGGCTGCCAAGCCCCCATGTGCCCTATAAGGCAGCTGCGAGCCCGGCCGGGCCAGGCTAAGGTATTGGTCAGGCTGGGCTCACAATCTGCTAGGCCGGGCCCGGCCCATTGACACCCCTACTCTATACTTTTCTTTTCTCCTATTTCCTCCTTGTGCTTGTCTTCTTCTTGTTATTCTTCTCTTTTCTCTTGTTCTTTGCTATACGGAAAGTCAAAAACCATATATAGGTTCTATCAGTATGCAGCCGTTGCTCTTGCTTTTTTCTTGGACCAACATTATCCTCTCTCCCAGCCCTTCGTACAGACGATTTGATACTTCGGTAGCCCCGTGAGCATGAACTCACGACCTGTGTTCCCTTCTGTCCCCTCTCTCAGCTAGCCTCTAAACTTCTTTCTCCTTCTATTTACTCCTCCTTTTGCTTGTCCGCTTCTTGTTATTCTTCACTTTTATATAGTTCTTTTGCTCTACGAGAACCATGGATGGCAGTTTCGGCCGGTACCGGTATCCCCATTTAGGACCGGTACCGTTAAAAAAAAATATAAAATGAAAAATTACTGTACCGGCCCAGTACGCCCATAAAACACCCCTTTTAAGGGGTGTTTCACTGTCCCCTCTCACATAAACAGATCTGTGAGAGGGGTTCGTTTTTGGCAACTGGCAAGGAGAGGAAGGAGGGGAAGGAGGGGAAAGAACCGCCGCCGCCACCCGCCACCGCCGCCGGAGACGTTTTCACCCTTTTCCGGAGACATTTTCACTGTTTTGGGTGGAAGAAAAAAAGAAGGTATGATTTATATTTTAATGTAGTGATTACTTTTTAGTTGGTAACTATTTCTTAGATTATTTACGTTCATTTTCTTGGTAAAATAGACAACCTCCAATTTTGGTCCTAATTAGCGGTTAAAAATTGGGACTTTTGTCTAATTACTTAAATTAAACATCAATTGGAGTCTAATTAAGTTTCATTGCATGTTTTAAACCAGGAGTGTGCTGTCAATTGCGTTGATCGACGGTTAATTAGGAGAAATCCCTAATTTTAGCCCTAATTAGCGGTTAAAAATTGAGACTTTTGTCTAATTACTTAAATTAAACATCAATTGGAGCCTAATTAAGCTTCATTGCATATTTTAAACTAGGAGTGTGCTGTCAATTGCGTTGATCGACGGTTAATTAGGAGAAATCTCCAATTTTGGCCCTAATTAGCGGTTAAAAATTAGGACTTTTGTCTAATTACTTAAATTAAATATCAATTGGAGCCTAATTAAGCTTCATTGCATGTTTTAAATTAGGAGTGTGCTGTCAATTGCGTTGATCGACGGTTAATTAGGGGAAATCTCCAATTTTAGTCCTAATTAGCAGTTAAAAATTGGAGCTTTTGTCTAATTACTTAAATTAAACATCAATTGAAATCTAATTAAGCTTCATTGCATGTTTTAAACTAAGAGTGTGCTGTCAATTGCGTTGATTGACGGTTAATTAGGGGAAATCTCTAATTTTGGTACTAATTAGCGGTTAAAAATTAGGACTTTTGTCTAATTACTTAAATTAAACATGAATTGGAGCTTAATTAAGCTTCATTGCATGTTTTAAACTAGGAGTGTGCTGTCAATTGCGTTGATCGACGGTTAATTAGCATCTCTAATTTTGGCCTTAATTAGCGGTTAAAAATTAAGACTTTTGTCTAATTACTTAAATTAAACATCATTTGAAGCCTAATTAAACTTCATTGCATGTTTTAAAGTAGGAGCATAATGCCAAATGTTCTTATATTTGTTTCTACTTTTTTTTTATATGTTGTAGGAACATGGCTGAACAGCAAGAGCAAGACCCAGGGTAGGCCCATATCACCTTAGTTAATAGTGCAAAGAGGAGAGTGCAATGCAAATATTGTGGCAAAGAGATGGGTGGTGGAATCACTCGAGGGAAAGAATATTTAGCAGGGAAGACAGGACAGGTGACAAGGTGTACTGTCTGTCCCCGACAAGTTGCCAACGAGATGCGTGAATTGTTGCGTGACCGGAAAGCACAAAAAGAACAAAAGAATGAAGAGGAGGTTGAACTCCAAGGTGAAATTTCAGGTAGACATAATACAAAAGGCAAAGAGATGTATACTGCGGGCAGTGGCATTTCTATACGTGAGAGGCAAAGGACTGAACAAATTATAGACTTTAGTGATGATGATGATGATGATGATGATGATGATGAAGATCCTGAAATGGCTGCAGCTAGAAGAGAGAATTTGTGGCATCAACAAGAAGACGAAACCCGAAGGAGAGGTGATGGACCATCAACAAGAGGCACAAGTCAACCTACAGGCCAAGTGGGTCCTATAGACAGTTGTCTTTTTAGAAGACAGAGTTCTACTCAGCCAAAAATCAAGCAAGCAATAAGAGGAGTAAAAAAATCAGCTGAAGCGGCAGGACATACTTTTAAAAGCATCTGCAAATGGTTTTTGCATGCAGGTGTTCCCTCACATGCTGCTCAATCTCCTTATTTTCAGCCTATGATTGATGCGATAGCAGATCATGGTCGTGGGTTCAAAGCCCCCACACGTCGAGACATATATGGACGGGGGCTTGATGGAGAATACGAGGAACTTCAACAGTGGGTTGAAAGTTTTAAGGCAGTATGGAAAGAGAGAGGATGCACAATTATGTGCGATGGCTGGACTGGTAACACGAAGAAGTCTATGATTAATTTTCTTGTTTATTGCACAGAAGGGGCAGTTTTTATGAAATCTGTTGATGCATCAAACTATTCAAAGAACGTAAAATATTTATTTGGTTTGATGGATCAGATGGTGCAGGAAATTGGAGAGGAAAATGTTGTCTAGGTGGTCACCGATAATGAACCAAGTTATAAAGCTCCATGGAAGAAGTTAATAGACAAGCGCAAACACCATTATTGGGTCCCATGTGCAGCGCATAGTCTGAACTTGATGCTTGAAGACATTGGTAAGGATCCGACTATCAGCAAGACAGTAAAGAGAGCCCAAAGAATTACCCAATTTATTTATGGTCATCCCAAGATCTTGAACATGTTCAGAGAAAAAGCATCTGGAGGTCGAGATCTCATCCGTGCGGGGCCTACACGATTTGCATCTAATTTTATTTCTTTAGAATCTTTGCATAAATTCAAGAATGAGATCAAGGGTTTTATGTTTAATAAGGAGTTCTTGGAGTATATGCAGACCACCTCCAATGAATCTAAATTTGAACATTTAGAAGTAAGAAAAATCATAGAGAATAAAAAATTTTAGAGTAATATGGAGACTTATCTGAAGTTGGTGGAATCTCTCGTACATGTGTTAAAATTGGTGGATGGGGATGATAAGAATTACATGGGATATTTGTACGAGGCAATTGACATTGCTAAAGTACACATCAAGAACGCATTTCCCAATACTTATATGAAGTGGTGGGACCTTATTGATGTCAGATGAGAAAGCACATTACACCACGACTTGCATGCAGTTGGTAAGTGCAGTCTTATACTGTTACATAGGACATTATTTATTAAATTGACATTACTAATTATCCACCTAAATGCAGGTTATTTTTTAAATCCTCGAGTAATGTACAGTCAACAAGTGCACATTGATAGAGAGGTGATCCAAAGCACACTAAATGTGATTGCACGTTTGTCGAGGACAATAGAAGATAGAATTGAGACAGAGAGACAAGTATACTTAGTGAAGATCTGACTTTAAGATTTAATCAATTACTTGTAATTTGAAGAGTCTATAAATTCTATTAATTGTTAATTCCATCTTTGTAGATGGAGGCTTATAGGCTAAGGCTGGAGACATATAATGAAGACTCTGTGCAAATTGCCGTAGAGAAAGTGAGCCCAGGTATACTTAGTCATTGCATTGTTGTCATATGTGCATAAGAAACGAGAACATATATTGATTAATTTTTTGGTTTCTTTTAATGATGGCACAGCTGAGTGGTGGATAATGGTGTACAACAGAGATAGGTGTTATAATCCATTGGCTTCCGTTACAGTGAGAATTTTAAGTCAGACGACATCGGCAAGCCAATGTGAAAGAAACTGGAGCACGTTCAGTCTTATACACTCAAAAATTCGTAACCGGTTAAAGGCTGAACGATTGGACAAATTGGTGTACTGCCATTACAATATGAGATTGAGGATCAAAAACATCCGGTTGAGACAACAATTGAGGGAGAAACAACTTGCAGGGCACGCAGAAGATGTTGTTGGCCAAATTAATGTGGAAGAGTTATTTGATGATGATAATCCCTTGCAGACTTGGGTTGAGATACGAACAACTGTCGATGAACCAGTTTTTGATCCTGATGATACAGAATGGGTAGAAGGCATACTAGATGGAGTTGTTGCTAGAGATCCAGAGTTAAGAACCTCAAAAAGGCAAAAAGAAAATTCACCTCCTCCTTCACATGAGCATCAGAGTCAGACTGAACATGTGTCTTTATTTGCACTTGATACTGAACTTGAGCCTGCTAGACACTCAGAATCAGATAGTAGGCCAGTCACTCCTAGAATGGTTGGGCCACCATCATTATTGAAAAGGAGTACATCTACATTTGAGAGGACTAATCTGACTGCTAGAGACGATCCTGCCATTAATGAGATGAAGCAAATTTATGTAAGGCATACACCACGAGGAAAAGGATTATTGAATCGATTGAACTTGCAAAAGGATCTAGAAAGAAAAGAAAGCCAACAAAAACAGGCATCACAAAAGAAAAAATCAAGTAATGTCAAAAGAAAGTTAATTGTTGATTATGATCAAGATGATGATGATGATGATGGGACATAATCTCCTAGTGATGATGCTGGTGCAGCTGCAGGTGCTACTACCGGGGCGGAGTGTATGCACCTTCTTTCTCCTTACATATTGACACAGGAAGAGGACAACATGAAAGTCAAGGAGATTATGATTCACAAAGTCAGTATGGACAGTAGTCAGGTTATGGAGGTGGCCAACAAGAAGCAGGCATGTATAGCTGGGGAGATCGAGTAGAGTATGAAGGCTTTCAATTCCATCCACCCAGTAGCAGTTATGGGTCAGGGTCTTCTTCTTATCCTCATACTACTTCTTTGCATCATAATTCTAGAATTTCATCAAGTCAACAAGCATATACTCCAAGAGGGATTCAAAGAGGGATGCACGACTTGACTGCATCATTGTTTAGTTATGGTGAATATAGGGAACATATGCAACCTTATTATGGATACCAGCAACAGCAACCAGATGATGAATCAGAAGGATCTACGGGTTATTATCCATATTAGTATACTCACTTATGTTTTTCATAAGTAAGGATCGTTTGATTTCGTTAACATTTATTATTTGTAAATATTTAGTACATTAACATAATATTTTTCATGTTTAATCTGTATGAAAATAGTCATTTTGTATGCGTTATGTGTACTTCTTTGTCTTAACCCACTTTTGTCACACCCAACACATAGCTAATTAATTGTTTACATTTTTTCTGATTTTTTCCTTATTTTTTCTGATTTTTTCTGATTTTTCTTTTTTTCTGATTTTTTTGGGCCCCTTTAAGCCTGTACCGGTCGTACCGGCTGGCACCGGTACCGGTACCGATACTGCCATCCATGACGAGAACCATAGATAGGGTTCTATCAGTATGATGCTGCTGCTGTTAACTTTTTCTAGGACCAACGGCATCCTCTTCTCAAGTTCTTTCTCCTTTCCCTTTCCTCTTCTTCGTTCAATGACAATCGGGATAAAAGTCAACCAAATAACAAAATAAATCTTTCAAGACAAACTATTTGATCAAACACAATGATATAAGCTATTTGTTTAGCAACTCATATACCTAGATCTGTAGAGCACAGAATAGAAGCTATCATATTCTTTTTTTTTCCCCTCCTCCCCCCCCCCCCAACCCCTCGTAGAGGAGCCAGTTAGGAGGATAAAGGACCATACCTTGTCAGTTGGGGTAGAGTATGCAGATCAGAAGAAATATCGCAAATCGGAACAAGGCACCACTGCCAAAGTACATGTGGAAATTGGGATCAACTGAATGACATATGCAGAAGCATTGAGTTCATGGAATGCTTGATAAGTTGTAAGCTGGGGAATGGAAAACCAATCAGATTTTAAGAAAATTAATGGTGTACAGACCAAACTTTCTTAATGAAATTTAAGACATTATACAAGTCGACTCCTGGAGTGGGAAGAGAAAGATTCATCTTTGAAGGCAATGCAAATTGGAGCTGGCTGTTGTTCAGAAGACATCTTACTGATACAGAGATTGAGCAGTTCACTCAGACACGCAAAATACTAGAGAACATTCAGTTGACTGATGGATACGAGGACGAGATGCTGGAAATGGTGGATCATCGTCAAGACCATCAGGGATGGGTGATGAGCATGGTGAAATCTACTGTGGAAAAATAGAAGTTCCAACCAAAATGTTGCTTCGCCTATAAATCAAATGCTGACAGTCAAGGTGATAAGGAAAACGCTTTTTCAAAAATTTAAGACTCTGATAGGAACCCAAACATGCATGTGAATTGTTGAAGAGATGGAAAAGGGCAAGCCCGGAGAAAGAAGAAAAAAATTGGGACATAGTCTTGGCAGCAGTTTTATGGATGATTTGGACTGAGAGAAATAGTCAGATTTTTAACAATAACCGTCACAGCTCATTTGACATTCTGAAAATAACAGTGAAATTTAAGGATAATCGCTCTTTAGCAGAAAGGATGGAGAACCTGAGGGGTATGGCAATAGTGAGCAAGATCAAGAATTGGAGAGCTTTTATTTTGAGATTGCTGGACAACATCACCTCATGTTTTAAGTTTTCCATTATTCTTTTTTTGACGTTTATTTAGTTTGGGCTTTCATCTCTCTAACCTGATGGGAGAGTGATGGTGTTTGAAACCTGGGATGCATCTCTTTTCAGTTAATAAACAGTGGCTTTTCCAAAAAAAAATCCAGAGCGAACTTTACAATCAAAATATGACCTGTATTTGAAAAGAATATCGGTGAATGTCTCTACCAGATATCCATCCATTAGAACCACAGTGACCCCAGTTCTACGCTAAATAACTGCTCGAGACGCAGAGAATCTGACAAGTACTCACCTCTGTCCAAAACAATGCATTCATTGTGATATACATCATACCGACTCAGCCACCCACCAGTTCCATGCCCACCAAACAACAAAAGCTGAAAATATATTTAAAGCAAAATGAATAAAAATTTCATGTTACAGAATATTGATGTAAATAAATCTCCAACTACTTGCATAAAAAGCATAGAGAGTACAGCAAACTAACGAAACATAACCATTACTAAGTGCATTAGTGCAACAAACAATTCAAACTAACCAACCATACATAAGAATTTGATTCAAAGGATAAAGAAGGTAATGTCGAGGGAATGCACACACACAGAAGCTACCTTTGAATACACAAATATGCACATTATATATATATTAATATATAGGAGACTGATACTGTTCTCTGCACTCCCGTGCCAGCTTACAGAGACTTATGCCCTGCTGGGTGCCTTCAGCACCCAGAAATTCACTAGTAGGTGGCAGAGAGGAGATCGACAATAAAAAACCAAAAAAGTAGAGGACAAAACCAGTTTTCGCTCAGGCACAACATCATACAGAAAATTAGTTACCTGTTATGGTCCCCAACTATGTTGGTATATATACATATACAGGGGCGTATGCAATGCATCCCCCATTAATTTTTGCTGGTACAAATGATGCTGGTGCACACGGCACCCAAAGTTTCACAGAGGAGATAAGTTTAGGTAAAGCCAACATTAAAAAAAAGGGGAGTATCTGATCATTTGATGGAACGCAGGCATTGTGGGGTGCCCCACTCCGTGCAGGATGAGGATGGCGCTGTGTCCTCTGTTTCCCATGTGCACAGGAAATGCGGGCATGGGAAATGCAGCACCCTCTATGTCCTGTGCAGAGACGAATACCTGGCAGGTGCAGTTTTCCATTTTTTAAGACTACACATACCTACATACATATATATGTATGTATGTGTGTATGTATGTATGTATATAGCAGATGTTATGGTGCAGACTATGGTCCAGACCGCATGGAGTTTAAAGTTTAAACCCCTTAATTGGTGTTCAAAATTAAAATTCCAAGGGATGAAAAAAAATCACAGAGTAATTGATATAATTTCCTATTTTTTATTATTTTTTTAAAAAAATTTACACCATCTTTTCATGAAAATCAAAGGTTGCATCCGATCTATCATGCTCTGGTTAAATTTCAAGATCGTCCTCAACATTAAGCCCCTAGAGATGGAAAATATGGGAATAGGGTCAAAAATGGCCGTGCGGTCCTACCGCATAGCATATATATGTATACATACATACACACATGCACACATACATATATATACAAATATATATCTATATACTATATATATATATATATATATATATATATATATACATATGTGTGTGTGTGTGTGTATGGGAACGGATCTAATGAGCCCCCCTTGAAATCCTCTTCTCTTCATGTTTAAAAAAATAATAAAATTCATCAACAATTTTTAAATATTAAAAAAGGCCCCTTAAGGTTATTCTCATTCCCGGGGCTTTAATTTTCACCGTTCAATCTTGACTATCAATCCTAGCCGTCCAATTGGACAAGTATCAAAAATCAACGTCTAAAAATGTTAAAAAATAGTCAAAATATAGAAAATTCGTCAAATTAGCACTTATGGTTGATCTCATCCCCTGGGATTTTAGTTTTGATCTCCAAACAATGACGCATTTGATTGGACGGCTACAGTTAAGTTTTTCAATCCAACGGTGAAAATTAAATCTCAAGGTGTCAAACCAACATAGATGGGGGTATTTGAATCATAGCAGTCAATCCCATCCCGTCCCGGCCACAACGTCCCGTCCCAATGAGAAAA
Organism: Zantedeschia hybrid cultivar; assembly: GCA_030544215.1. Classification (NCBI taxonomy): domain Eukaryota; kingdom Viridiplantae; phylum Streptophyta; class Magnoliopsida; order Alismatales; family Araceae; genus Zantedeschia; species Zantedeschia hybrid cultivar. Next base: position 16,405,754 of record JARZZO010000014.1, on the reverse strand, counting down.
TGGGACAGGATAGTTTCTAGTATGTCCCAATATGTGTCCCGACCCATCCCGGCCTGTCCCGGCTCAGCCCAACCTATCCCGGCATTTCCCAATCAGAATTTGTATTTTTACATGAGATTTTCCTAAGTACGTAAACTCCATATAAACTTATTTTGGAAGGCTCATTTGATGAATATACTCATTTATAAACCCATAAATCTATCATCAATGTTTCTATGGCATTAATTTTGTGTTATTTATATGTTTATATTTATTTTCAGATTATTTATTGTATATGTATGTTTTATATTTGTTGGCATATGTATGAAAAAAATTCCGGGACAGGACATCGGAATTGTCCGAAACACCGGAACGTCCCGCCCCAATAGAAAAACGGGACAGGCATCGAGACGGGATTGACAACTATGATTTGAATATTTAGAATTCTTGATGATTTTCATTTATTTTTTAAGATGGGAAAGTAGGAGTTTCGAGAGGGGCTCATTACAGCCGGCCTAGAGAGAGAAAGAGAGAGGAGTGCTACTATGCCGTGCAATTTGACCGTACGGTCCAAATCCCCCTCTTCCCCATGTTTGAAAAAAAAAAAAGAATCACCATAAATTTTTTAATATTCAATTACCCCCCTAGGGTAAATTTCATCCCTTGAAGATTCATTTTCACCGTTGCATCATATCCGAATTAATTGTAGCCGTCCAATCTTGTGCATGGAAATTGGTGATGAATACTAAAACCCCAAGGGATGAGAACAACCCTAAGGATAGTCTAACAAATTTTCTATTCTTTGACTACTTTTTCATGATTTTTTGAAATCGAGATTTGCAAGTACCCGATAGACGGCTACAATTGAGTTTTAAGCTCGGATATGATCGAACGGTGAAAATAGAGCCCCAAAAATGGAAACAACCTTAAGGGGTAACTGAATGTTTAAAAATTCATGGTGAATTTTATTCTTTTTTTTCAACATGGGCATGAGGGTCAAAACAGTGCATGCGCGACCGCACTGTAGCAGTTCGCATAGCAGCATTTCTCTCTCTCTCTCTCTCCATATATATATATGGAGAGAGAGAGAGAGAGAGAGAGAGAGAGAGAGAGAGAGTGTACATATAGTGTGTGTGTGTGTGTGTGTGCACGCATGCACATAAACACACAAAAATACATATATGAATGTAATACACTGTACTACTGCACTTGACTGTATTGGCAGTGCACACTGCCGAGCAGTTTTGATGCAACTACTCACAGCTATAAAACATTTTTGTATATGACACACATAGAGCACGTGTTTGGGGACCCTACAGACAGATAACTTCCGATATGGTAGAGTTGTATCAGGAAAGATGCGTGATGTTCTATAAATGTAAGAAAAGTTAGAATATCACAGAAACAAGGAAGGCAGAATTGGCATGGATCAGATCAGATAATACAATCCGATTGGTTTGGGCCCATCCGATGCAACCTCGAGCCCCAATCTGGCGATTCCTTATAGGATAAGGTACGATCGTGTAGGATTGGCTGAACCGGCTAATCCCATCGGCCCCCTGATCAGCCAATCTGAACCCTGAATCGGCCACGCCTGGGTTAACCTTCCCTTATCCATTCCCCCTTTAAATAGAAACCAGACCCCCCGACCCCCCACCTGTTAACCCTCGCACATCCTCAACCCAAGAAAGAAAGGAGGAGGAGGAGGAAGAGGCCTGAACCACCGTGCGATGCTGACACTGACCAAGAAATAAGGAAAGAAAGCGGAGGAGGAAGAAGAAGAAGACAACCACTGCCCTCGCCATTGCCGCCGCCACTGCCGTCCTTGCCGCTGCCTGATACTGTTGCCGATGCCTTCATCATTAGCATCGACTTCTTCTCCTCCTCCACTTCATCCTATGCCCATCCGCCAAGGCCCATGGCTGCACTAGATAAGGGTTGGAATGGGCAGGGAGGAGAGTTAAATGTTACTTAATTATAAAGAGGTCCTTAGAAAGTCATCCATAGATAAAGACCCGCAAAAGTATAAAACTTGACATGAATAAGAGCCAGTTAAAATCGATCCAGGATAGGATCGGATCAGCCAATCCGATTGGTCTGGCCCAAGCCGATCCAAGTCCGATCAATCATTCCCTCCTAGATGGAAATTGATGTAGCCGAAGCTATCACGATCGGATTCCGAGACTGGAATCCGAAGATGGGACCCGAAGCTGGATCGGATCGGTGAAGAGGACCGACGGGGATCCGGAACGAGGCGAGGGCGGAAACGGGGCCGAGGATCCGAAGTCGAGAGGTGCCTGGGCAAAGGCTAGCTGGGAGCGTAGCCGAGACCCCTTCGGACGAGGCGGACCAGCCTGCGGAAGGCGTGGCCGAAGCTCCTTCGAACGAGGCGGACCAGCCTGCGGAAGGCGTGGCCGAAGTTCCTTCGGACAAGGCAGACCAGCCGTCGAAGGGCGTCGAGACCGAGGGGAGGAAGCCCGAGGTCGGCGGCCGAGACCGACTCGGAGAGGTCGGCGAAGATTCAAACCGAAGCCCCTGCAGAAGGAGGAAAAGAAGAAGAAGAACCAGTCAGTAGGAGTCCCGGGCTTCGGCCCTAAGGAACCCCCTCCGACGGCTAAGTTAGCTTCTGAAGAAGATTCGATTCAGAAGTCAGGGAAGAAGAAATAGCTTTAATGCTTTTTGCACTGTAGTCCTTGGGGTCTCGAAGACATACCTTTGGTAATAAATAGCCGTGTATTTATAGCGGAGGATAGAGGTTGCTTAGTGGTGGCAACCGATATAGGACTATGTTTTGGTTTACAGATAAACCGCCATAGCGCCTAACCCTCCCATCGAAGTGGGCTGGATACAGCTATTGGGCCGAAGGGGGTTGGGCTGCTGATGGGCCTGATGTCGCTTAGTGGGCTGAAGCCTATTGGGCCGAGGGCCGCTGGGCCGCTAACGGGCCGAAAGCTGTTGGGCCGCCGATGGGCCGAAGGTTGTTGGGCCGCTGACGGGCCGAGGGCCACTGGGCTGCTTACTGGGCCGAGGGCTGCTGGGCCGCTAATGGGCCGAAGGCTGCCAGTGGGCCTTTACTGTTGCTGTTGGACTGATCTCAATGTTGGGCTTGTTTTAATGGGCCGAATCGGATTCTGCCTCATCAGAAACCATTACTTCACCGTGACTTGCGAACACCTAATTTTCGAAATATTATACAAATATGAGTTTATGTACAATAAATTGAGAAAGGAACAAGAAGAGTGGCAGCACAAAAGAAGTATGATGATATTTAATTGTAAAAGAAATTGTAGGAAAGAGATCATTAAGGTCTTTTCCCCAAGAATGTAGATCATTATGTATAGTCAATTAAACATCCAAATTAACTTCTTCATATCCAATTTTTTTTGTCTTGTTTAGTAAATTATGTGTTGATGAGATGATGATGTTGAGGTGACGTGTGGTAAGACTAGAAAAGACAAAATTAGGAATGAATACATGCATAAGGATTTAGGCATAGCCCCTATCAACATTAACTTTAAGGAGAATAGACTGTGATGGTTTGGTCATGTACATCATTGCCCAAGTTCAGCACTGGTAAAGACTTAAGAGGTGTGATGATGTTAAGAGTAGAGGAGGGTAGAAGACATTGGGGAAGACACGAAATGAGGTGGTAAGATGTAGTTAGAAGGGACTTGACATTGCTATGTATACCACAAGTATGGCATTGGATAGATTAAGATGGCGGGACAAGATTCATGTAGCCAACCCCAAACAGATGGGATAAAGCTTTGATGGTGATGATGATGATGATGATGCTGAGAAAACAGTATGTGAAGCTAAATTAAAGCATTACCATTCTGAATTAACAAAATTATTACCCGTCTCCAACATAGATTAAATAAAGAATTAACATACCTTAAGAAAATGAAATTGAGTATATGTAATAAAAAGATATGTCTCTCTAGACCCATAAATATGCCCCCTTAAAAACTGGAATCATCTGCAGAAGCATGTTATGGAAGAAACAAATGGACGTGTTACTACAAATTAACTATTTGGAAAGACTTTGATATAATACTTGAATTTCACAGCACAAGCATACATGCATGCATGCAAGCAAGTGTGCATGGTGGTTGTACTGAACCCTAGGACACTGCTCAGGCATTTGGCTAATTCTGAATGTGACTTTACTGACACCAGCCCAGTTCCAATGTTCTAAATTCATGTTTACAAATACATCCTGAAATAGTCTATCAACGAAGTGACTTCAACTTCAGAGCCGTATTTAGAATTATTCATTAAACCACATGGAGAGACTAGGCTTTGCAATGAAACTGAAAATCCATAGTTGCCTGAATTATTGTTTTTCAGCCCCCAACACCATCCTATCCTATCACCAAAATTATCATACAGTAGAAAACAAATAATTGTCATCTGTAAGAAATAGATGATAAAAAGAGACAAACAAAGAAGTGCGTAAGTTCAATGCATGTAATTTTTTGAATGTGGATGGTACCACATATATTATAAAGAAACGAAATGTGAACATGTACAAAATGTAGAGGACAAGGAAGTTTGACGCATGTGATAAGATTCCACAATGTGAAAAGACTTACATAATGCCCCCCTGAGGTTACCGTGTGACCACAACGGGGAGAGGGGGATTGCCCAGGAAGCTTCAACTGAGTCCACCCTGGTGTCTCATTCTCTTCCTTCCCCAATTAAGACACAAAGACATCCAAATAAGAATGAAGCAATAAGAGAAAGATGACAGCAAAAGCAAATGTTTAAATATGGCTACATGCTCAGATGAGTAATTTTGCATGATGCATGAGGGAAACACAACTACGTGCATCTACTGTCACACCAGAAGTTAAGCAAGTAAAGTCCATAATGTTGTTGAATGGAAGACTTAGAATGTGGTGCATATAAATTATACCCATGACTTGGTTGGCACTTCTATTTGCATAACAGATGTGTTAGACATTCGGACATGACATGATACTTATACAAGTTCTAAAGCACTACACTATAGCAAATTCAAAGTGAGCACCTCAACAATCTTTCAAATTTCTTATTCGAGTGTTAATGTTCATTAATTTGAATTATATTTTTTATGTTTTAGACAAATCACAAGTCTTTATACTTTATTGCATTCATGTACAAGTACATTGTAATGTGTCCACAACTATGCCTATTGCGTCCTTGTGTCTTGTTGCTAAAACTCTGCCATCTGGCATGCATGTTCATGTCACACAAATTATAGATTTACACAATGTTTAATCTCTTCATGTTAGGACATTTACGTAGACACAGTATAGTCAAAATTGTTTCTCTTCTCTGATGTAACTTTGATAAGAGAGTAAATGATTAAGTCAGTTAAGAAAACCTTCAACCCAAGATTTGATTTCTTTTACTGGTACTTGACTGTAACTACTCAAAATTAGTTATAACCACTTACATTCAATATTTTTTATATGAAAAGCGGAAGCCAAAAGCAGCTGCCAACTAAATGGTCCACCAAGCATGATCTTAGATAGATAGTGAAGCCGTGCTCCCTCTTGTCCACTGCCATAGTTGTGCCACCAAAGCGCATCGATCTGCCCCAGTGAGGCTTTAGATTCACCTCCTCTTCAAAGTCCCAATTCCATGGCCTTAGATTCACCTCCGCTTCAAAGTCCCAATTCCATGGCCTCCAACTCCAACAATACATTCATTGTCACTATTGACATGTCCACCATCTTCTCCTTTGAGAACCCTGCATACCATGAGCTTCTCCACTTCCCTGCCTCTTTCTTCTAATTCCCCTTCTCCCCTTGTTCCACGTTCTCTTCCCCAACATTGTTGAGAGACAAAGGAAACCACCCCCTCGCTCGGCTTCCCATGATAGAAGGGTGTTGGGGGGGCATGTAAGCATGTGTGTGTGTGTGTGTGTGTGTGAGAGAGAGAGAGAGAGAGAGATCAAACAATTGGCTCCACCATTGTGAAAGAGATGTGGGAGGAGTGATTTAAAATTAAAACCTCATTGAGAGGAGTGACCGGAAATATGGTGGAAAGATCCACAACTGAAAAAAGATGATTTCCTGACAAGGACCAGTAATCAATTTTCCCTTTATCCCATTGGTATTGTTGGAAAAAAATCTCCCTCTTGGGAGAACCAATTCACCCACATGCATAAGAACAAGTAAAACAAGAGAGAAAGCCTACATCCACGGGGCCTCCTTCACATTTCTCTACACTATTCCTCACAAAAGAGAAATTAGTACAGAGTTTTGTAGTATCTTCTGGGTTCTCTCTTGCCGCTAGATTATATAGCATATAAGAAGAAATCCAAAAATATCCTCCATACAAATCTATGGACCAAATGGACCAAGAGACCCTAGGATCGCGTGCATATCATGCATACTCTGAGGGACTTCACCCCCTCACCCCCCCCCCCCCCACACACACACACGCGTGTGCACACCGGACTGCCTTGCTTCAGCCATTAAGGTACCTTTTGAATCCAAGACTTCAGCCATTAAGGTACCTTTTGAATCCAAGATATAAACTCAAACAAGTATGAATAAAATGTTGAATCCCTTTTAACTAAACTGATAAGTTCTCAGCACTCACATAACTGTTAGCAATATAACATGTTAAAGTCTCTTTGTTTTGTTTTATGGCAGTTCCTCCATGTTCACATTGATGCAAAAATAAATATGTTTAAATTGTTCTCTTTTGTTTTTTTTCCCTCTTTTCTTTGCTTCAACTGAAAGTTTCAAATTGAAGCTTCCTATATTAGGCTAAAAATGGGACTTTTAGGGAATCTATCAAAGATTATGAAATGTACTAGTAGACATGTTTCAAGTTTCAAAGGACATAAACATATCAACATCCTTTTTAAAGTGGACAGAACTGACCTGATTCTCAATCCTCATTGAAGTGCCCTAAATGATCAAAAAGGTAGTCCAATGAAATCCTGGATACTACCAAGGATTAATCTGTTAAAAATGGGGGGGCAAGTGGGGGACAACAGCATTTAATGTCTCCTTTTCAAAATCCAACTAAAATCTTCTTACAAGGGAGAGAACAGAGACACGAGGGAGTGAGAAGGGAGAGAGGGAACAAAGCTGGGTTTTGGGAGTTTTTAGAGATTCTCAGGCTTTTAGTTAATGCTGTGGAACCCACAGCCCACAAAATCCCCAACACACCATAATCCCCCTTTTCACAAGTGTGCCCAAATGCACCCTAAGAAATTAGCATCAATGTCACTAGACACACCATATTCATCACTGATGAACAGGCTATCACATATCCTAACATCTGCACTCTTGTATTCCCAAACACAGTGATTATTTTTATGATTTTTCTAATAACAGACATTACAAGATTCTTTTCTGAATGTATTTGAACGAGAAAGAACGACTCCCTTCACACCTCATCAAGAGATGCCCAGGCTATCCCTTCTTGAGGAGGATCTTGCCAATAGTGCTCAGCTGTGTGTGGAAGAGCATCTAAAACACCCTCCACCTCTGCCAGACCAGGGAAGGACAAAGTATATTGGCAGCTGTGTGAGCCTGATGGCTATAGGTGCTGTCCCCAAGTGGATTTGAACACGAGACCTAAATTTTGGAAGATTCCTAGATTTGAACCCACACCCTTGTGTAGGCCCAAGCTCCAATCCACTAGATATTTGTGCATGTAGATGGATTGATTTGATAGCATATCATAAAGAACTATGAGGTGAGCGACTGACTTCCACCATCCATTTCACCATTTATAGAGTATAACTGAGAAATATTATATTTCAACATCTAAAACATCCATGCAGGTAAGTGGATCAAATTGATGACGAACAATTAGGGACTAGAGTTCTTTCCCCCATTTCATATTTTACAGTGGATAACTGATGGATGCATACGATGGTTTATGGAAACAATCATAACAAAAAGCATGGCAAGTCAGCAGAGCCTGCTTCACCCTGTTGTTCGTCAACTTGCAACTGTGATTTAGAATTGCACCACATGCAGCTAAGCCTGTGGCATGGCCCCATCATGAACCAATGGGTTTGGTCACCTGGCAAGATGTAAGGCAAGCTCTTCCCACAGCTTGAGGAAGTAACCACATTTTCCAAAAAAAAAAAAATGTTAGGAAAGGATTTTTCATATTCAAGCATAACTGCCATTTTATCAAGCTCATAACCATAATTTCCAATGAGTTACGCACTAACATGGTAAAACATATAAAAGCAGGCAGAATAACCATAATATCCAATGAGTTATGCACTAACATGGTAAAACATATAAAAACAGGTTTTGAAGTAAACTGTGGATTGCACCACAAATTTTATTGATGAATAAAAGGCAGAAAAAAAGCAAGTTAGGAAAGGGACTAAACAGCTCCTGATGTTGGACAATATCTAGTGCCCTAGTCCATGGATGGCAGTACCGGCCGATACCGGTACGTACCGGAATCGGCCGGCACCGGTACCGTGGGTACCGACCGGTACCGGGCCGGTACCGGCCGGTACCGGACTGGTTTTGGGCCGGTACCACCGATACCGGTACCGGTACCGGTACTGCCATCCTTGCCCTAGTCTATACCACATACATGATGCGTACAACTTTATATGATGTGCATAATGCTCTATTGAGTTCCAGAAGAGGATATCATTATGATTCCTTTTTTAGCCAACATGGAAAAAAAAAGGACTCCCTAAAGAGTCCAAAAGGTTTTCTGAAATAAATGCTGAATAATGATGTGGAAAATGCTCAGAAAATAAGCACTGTTGACCCTCACCTTCTTCAATCAAACCCTTCAGCGCCCACAGATCACCCATGATAGGTCCACCACCTCCTGCAATATTATAAGCAGATTATTGTACCACTTGCATAAATAAACATATGCAGCCATTGAGATCCAGTAATTCCATAATTTTCAAACCAGGCATATACTATGAATAATAGCACATCATATATCAAGCACATAAAAACTGGTTCAATTTAGGCCAATGGAGGATAGATATTTCATAATGTGCAAAGTTATGGAAGGCAGGATCGGCACGGATTGGATCAGATCCGCCGATCCGATCGGTTTTGACCCAAACCGGCCCGATCCCGATCCCCGATCCACTGGTCTAGGCCGGGATCGGACAGGATCGGCCGGGATTGGTCTGGGATCAGCCGGGAGCGATTCAGGATCGGACCAATTTTTTATAAAAATTTAAAAAAAATGGGAGACCAGTCCGGATCAGCCTAGAATCGGTCAGGGCGGATCCGATCAGTTTGGACCGGACCGATCTGTTCCCGATCCCCGATTCTTCATACCTTGGTGCAAACAATGATATACATTTTCCTTTCAATGTAAGGTTTGTGTTTCACCGCAATCTTTCTAATGATATTAACCACTAAGTTTGCTGACTCACTGATACATATTGTTTCATATCTTCCGAGATATGTGCAGTATCGATCAGACTCACATGAGTCACACGAATCGGGCATTCAAGCCCATTTCAAGGTCTTTTTCTAGATTCTTTAATTTTATGAATAATTATGACATAAATAAACTTTTAACTCTGGTGGTTTATTAATGACAATGACTTTAGAGTAATCTTTGCTGCACTGAGGGGTGCCTCCCTCAGTGCCGTTCGATCTAAGATCGGACGGCATTGCAGCGCGCTTTTTTTCTTGTCCAAATTTTTTTATTTTTTTGAGACGTCCAATCAAAAATCTGTGGGTACATCCGGAAACCTCAGGTCGGGCCCGACCTGACTTTTTTTTTTTTTTGAAAAAATACTTTGGTACCCACCTCAGTTTCTGTGCAACAAAAAACTGTTTTATTTCAAAAAAAAAAAGTTGGATCGGGGCAGACCTAAGCTCCCCAGATGTACCCTCGGATTTTTGATCAGACGTCCCAAAAAAATAAAAATAAAATTGAACAAGAAAATCAAAAAATAAAAATGCACTACAGCGCCGTCCGATCACTAGGATCAGACGGCGCTGAGGGAGGCAGTGCAGGCCACACTGCCCCACCCCCCAGTGCAGCAAGCATTACTCACGACTTTAAGTCAAATTTAGGAGAAATGTTGACTTTAAGCAATAGGAGAAGTCTTACAATTCAATATGAAAGTGTAAATTGCCTATCAAATTGGAGAAAAAAATCCAATTACTTACCAATTGGAGGAAAAAAACCCAATTACTTACCAATTAGGGAAAAAAAGTATACTTAATAAGATACAAGTCACATCAAATAACATCGAGTCACATCAAGTCAGCTCGAGCAGAATCACAGCATATCGCACCCGACTCGTGTGATATGATACGAGTTGGACGAGCTAGTCTGAGTCACATCTAGTCGGCTCAAGTCAGATGAGACTCGCCAAGTCAGACAATGTCTGCAAATTGTAATCGTCTAGATAAGTTGACATGTACGAGTGGCACAATATGGCTAACCATGATTAACCATATGCATGAGCTTAGACTATTCAAAAAATAAGGTATTTTTTCCTCCTATGAATGGTCTATTGGGAATTGTAGGCCCCTTTTTGAACAAAGTTTTCTTGGTCAAGCAATTGGTACCACCTTAGAGATTTTTGCGTTAGACAGCACAGCAAGTCAGAGAAACTTGCCAAATCGTTGTATTCTTTGTATGGTCTATCCGACTGTGGATTCATGGGAAGGTTCATGATAATTGGTTGATTGAACTCCATGCACAAAATTGCAAAGCTGCGGTAGCCGGTTGAATGATTGAATCTAAGTTCTTATTGCCAAAATATATCTACAAAAATTAAAACTGGATAAAAAAAGTTCAGCTACTTCAATTCCAAGTGAATAACAAAAATAAGTGAGACCATATTTTAGAGAAAAAAAACATGAAGCCAAGATATATATATATATATATATATATATATATATATATATATATATATATATAAAACAGCTGAAATGTTGCTTTCCTGTATTAGCAAGCATGTCAGGGCTGTTATATTACTGATGATCATAGTCTATCACAAGGAGAAGTTGTTACTAAAATTCCCATATTACCAAGTAAGCAAAATAGGGCACAATCTTGAGCAACACTTGAATTTCTAGCTAAAACATTTCAGCATGGTCTATTACATTATGAAAGAAACGAGAATGAAAAATTCTCTCCACATAAGTGAGACATGCCCACCTTAAAATGAAAGAAAATAAAGATGGTCAATCCAAAAAAACATTGTGAGTTAAATGTTCCCAATTCCCACATCAACATGGAAATAAAAGGCAAGATTTAGTGTTTTACCTCTGCCACCAAAGACAAGCAACCGTTTTTCAACCATAGTGGCTGTATGTCCACACCTTGGTGGAGGCAGTGATCCTGAAACTGATAACTCTGTCCACTCGAGTGATACTGTTGAAACACCCCAGTAGGCAAGAGATAATGGTCAATGTTTCTTCTCAAATGTCTGTCTCAGTATGATGTCAGAAATGAAAATGAACCAGAAAAGAGGGTACAGAAAAACATACTTGTATCGAGGATGTAAACATCTGATAACCATTTTTTACCATCCCATCCACCATACCTTTAGTAGTTACTGAATAGAGTTAACTTCATAATCAAATCCCCACAAAACGTTTGAAATCTAGAATTGGGAAAATAAGGAAAAACACACATCACAATTTTCCGATTTCCAATAGCTGAGGCAGCAGCAAAGTCCCGTGGTGATGGTAGATCACCATAGCTAGTTAATTCCGACCATTGCCAAATATCTGAAGTAAAAACATGATACAAAGTTTAAGCATAGACCACAAGAGAAGTATCAGAGAGATGGAAAAACAGTGAGACAGAACGTTCAAAAACATTGTGCATGTCTTCTTTTTTATATTTTTTTTCACAACAAAGAACAGAGCTGAGTGTGTGGCTAATGAAAATGTAGGTACACATAGCGTAAAAGTATTTGAAACAAGTTCCATGCTCTAGCCCTCAAAGGAAACAGAACTCCAGTAATAAGATAATCAACTATAATGGAAAGGAATAAAGGCCAATATGAAGACCAGAATGCCATGATTAGATCAGTCCTTCCCCCTAAATATTAGGTATAACAAAAAGGGTAGAAAGAAAATACTCACCAGTATCAAGCATCCAAAAGTCACCCAACCTGAAAGTCAAATTTCATTTTCTCAAGTTAGACAGTGTACATACAACACAGATAGGAAAGAGATCCCAACGGATTAATCCTCAAACCTCTTGCTTCCGAAACGTCCACCAAAGATAAACATATTGCAGTCAATGGCAACCGCAACGTGAAACGCTCGTGGGCTCGGGCCCACTTGCCCATCGGAACCATTCCCCGCGCATTCTGGAGTAAACCACAGCTTATTTTCTAAAGATGCAACAAAATAAAATGGGTTAAGTGACGGCCATCAAAGGCTATAATCACATATTGTGTCTCAGTCTGTTTTGTCTAGCAGTTAGCTCCAAGGATGCCCATAAATCAACATGGCATGCCATAAAATATGCAAAAAGAAGAATAATCATTCAATCAAAATTCATGGAAAGTCTAGCAATATATCAAAATAAGATGCAAGAGCGGTAATTCTCCATGTGTGTCAGTTGCATCCACATTATTCTAGGCTAACCACCAAGAAAGAAATAAGCATCAAGTTGGAAGTGAAGATCCTATCCTTGTCCTCCTATAAAATGATGTATGGTCGCATTCTTATATTATACTAGCTGTATACACTAACTTTTCCATTAGTTAGTGTGAACTGTGAAAGTAAAATGCACAATTTTTACAAAATGACCTAGGCTTTAATCTTGGAGCACAGAACCTGTGGGTGCCTAGATTTCTTTCATACATGAAATAAACAATCGAGTGGCCATTTTCATGGGAAAGATGATCCATTAGGCTCACTTTGTTTGCAGAATAGGGCCGGAATAACCGGTATAAAAGCCCTCTTCTGGTTTGGTTGTGAGGATACCTAATTCCCCCAATTCCCCAAACTCTACCTGGAAAACCTAATTCCTCCATTCCCCATATTTTACCCTTCATTTCACTCCTTATTCCACTTATTCCTACCAAATCACTTGGAATAGTGGAGTGTAATTCTCCTTATTCTGGGTGGAATACCAACAACTTACCAAATCAAAATACCTCTTATTCTGGTTTAGAAATCCCCAAAACCTTATTCTGATTTAAGCTATTCTGCAAACAAAGTGAACCTTAGTAAGTCACTGTCATAGTGATTCGTACATTCTAAATTTTTGGCACCATATTCCAACTTACATTCCATCAGTCTAATATCCCAATATTCTGTTCATGCACATAAGATGCCACACTTGGAAATGCGGTGATTGCAACGCGATCATGCTGTGCTGAAGCGTATAGATTGAATGCTCAAGTAAAATTTGATGCATCTTCCAATGTGGTTATACTATGGTCCATTAATTGCCCGGAAACTACCCAATCATGAGCATGTGAAGAAAAACCTAACTCCCACATAAGTGTGTCATTAGGACTGTTAATGGAACCCGATATACCGACTGTCCTACCTGGTTCCGGTTAAAATTAACGGTTTCAGAACCTGAAAATATTTTGATAACCTATCAGAATTGGATATTCCGATAGCATATTGGAATCGAAATCAGAACTAGTGCAATCAGTACCCGATTACCCGATTCCGACAAGAATTTAAACAAGTTGATTTCTGACCGTTAATCAATGCACATCGAACGGCCATGAAACAAGGTCCGTAATGTAACCCTAACATCTAAAAACCCAAAGCGGCTCTGCACGAGTGCAGCCACTGAGGCCCTCCCTTTCCTCTCCCTCTCTCTCCCCTCTCCTCCCTCCCTCCCTTCTCTCGGTCTCTCCCTTCCTGGTGGAAGCAGCCCGGCGGTGGCGGTGCATCTCCCTCTCCAGCGGCATCCAACCTTCCCGGTATCCGACCTCCCTCTCCTCCAGCCCTGCAGCCTCGATCTCCAGGGGCTCCGGCAACCGGCACACAGGTTAGTCTCTCTCTCTCTCTCCTCTCTGATGAGAACCAAGAATGTCTTACTGAGCATCCTTGGTGATCTGCGAGACTAAGCCCCCACCCCCATCCTACGTCTCCATCTAGGCATGTATCCTCCTCTGAGTAAATTTTACTGGTTCTTCGCTTCCAGAAAAAATCTTCTTTGCCAATCTCTACTATTTATCTATCTTGCTCCCAATCTCCAAGAGAAGGAACAAGTTCCAATCAGTTGTGGGGTTGTTTTTTGTTCCTGAAAATTAACAGAAATCAATGACAGTGATTAGGACAGAGGACGGGGTTATGATGGAAATGCATTAGTCAGGTCAGACGGAGGAGTGCATTCCAATTATTATCATAATTTTTGTTTTTTTTGGGAAGGATACCACATACACATAGTCCGAACATTTTCCTTCATCATGTCTTTATTTTTGTTATGTTTTCTGGAGAATGTGTTTGGATTTGGGAAGGAGGCAACATCTGATCACGAATTCATGGTTGGAATAGAATTTTTCCAACATGTGTCATATCTGATCAATGTACCAATTATCTAGCATCATTTTTCCTCTCAGAATTTCATTTTTTTTTTAAATTGACAAATTTATTCATAACTTTTATGTTAATTCTTGCATAATTAGTTCCAATAATTATCGGAATCCGGTTTCCATTCCAATAGTGGAATCGGAATCGGAACGAAATCAGAAACATCAGTTTCCACTTAAATCGGAATGCGAAATCTTTATCGGAATCGGAAACAGTCATTCCGATTTCAGTTCCGGCCCATTTGCAGCTCTACGTGTCATACAAGTTGGCATTACTAACTGGGGACCGCAACATTCCAAAGACCATCCCACAACAGTCCCCGTGCGTTAAACCTAGCCAAAATTCATAGAAGAACTAAGAATGGGGATCAAAGCGTCCCACACCAAATCAGGAGCCTGCGTCCATTTAATGTTCTTCGACTTGACGCATAGAAATTTACCCATGTCGTAAACGGCGACGTCGTTGAGGAATCTTCTCTCGGCAAGGCCCCCGAACACGACCACCATCGACTTGGCCACATTCACCGCCGTGTGCCCACTGCATACAATCCATCCACGACCAGGTATAAGCAATCGAAGAGGGGTTTCTGGTTGGGAAGCGCCCAGAATAAAAGAGGGCAAGAGGAAGGAGGAGGAAGAGAAGAGGATGAGCAGATCACCTCCGCGGCTGGGGAGGGTCCCCACTGAAATCTGTGGGATCGGCGCGGACCCAGTCCATCGCGCTGCCTCGCTTCCACTCCCTCTCTCGCGGTCCTCTCGCTCCCTCCCCTCAAACCTTTGCCTCCTTTCGCCTCTTCGCGATCTCTGTCTTCTGTCTTGGCCTTACGGCTACCAGTCAAGTCTGGCAAAGAGCAGGCTGGAGAAAGACTCGCCGCACCGCTGCCGGTGTTTCTAAAAAAAAAAAAATAATAATAATAAAAAAAAGGAATTCCGCAGGCTTCAAGCGGACTTACATATCTGTACTGTACAATACGGTCCGATCTATAAATAAATAAAAATTAAAAATCAAAAGGTTCTGAAACCCATGTATGGCATATAGGTTATGAAGGACATAATGAGATCCACTTGATCAGATAATTACAATAATAAGTTTTTTTACTTTTTAAAAACTCAAAAGCAAGGTGGGATAATCATTCATTTTTTAAAAAAGTTTTAACTGGCCGATCTTGTGGATGGATCTCTTAGAATTACTCTCTCTCCTGAATCTAAAAAAAATAAAAAATAAAAAGTTTACATACTGTTTGCCTAAGTAAATTTGGAAATCAAAGATTTTTGCTTCAGTTCCCTTGCAACTCATGTTACAGGAGCAATATTTGTTGTATCTCCGGACTTTAACTATTATCAGGCCTGTTTTATTGACCCAGCTTAAGTAGATTCATATTGAGTTGATGTCGACAATGTCAATGGAAATTACTTTGCTTTGGTTGATTCAAATAAGAGGATTTGATGGCACATATCATCATCTTAGGGCAGTTGGTTCACCACCTCCTTTTCAAAAAGGAGGTCTTAGGTTCGATTATGGTTGGGGCCTAAAACCTCTCCAGCCATTCAGTCTCGGTGTTGTTAGGATTTTTATCCCCTGATTTGTGGGATTATTTTTCCAGAAATCAGACGGACCTAAAATTTGTCGCCTAATTAGGCGGCCCCATCGACCGAACCGGAATTATCTCCAACTTTGGAAGAAAATCTCGGATTCTTAATTAGAATCCCCGTCGCTTGTAAATAGTTGTACATAATCGGCCTCTAGGCCCTTTAAAAAAAAAAAAAAAAATCTTAACATAAATATAGGCCATTATGATATAAATGTATACATTTTTTTATTTTGAAAATATAGGCGCCATTATTATAAAATATTATTCAGTAAAAAGCTCTTGTTTCAACGGAAAAAAAAAAAGATTTGTTGCATATATATCCCTAAACAACACCGTATTTGTATTTATACTTCCAGCTCTCACATATTGACAATATGATATATCATCAATATCTACGAAATTTTCAAAATTTATACCTCTCCGTTAAACTAAGGTGCATTTCAACAAAATATGCTAAGAAGATTCTATAAATCATGATAGGATTTGATAACATCATGGGTGTCAATATGCAAAATTTTAGTAAATGGAGGGGTACATATGTAAAATCTTGGAATTGAGGGGGTGTCTATGCAAAAAAAATAGATGGAGGGATATAAGTGCAACTATCTAAAGATTTCATGTGTATTGATGACAATATATGGGAGTGAGGGTATAGATGTAAATACAAAAAAAATTAGAAGCATACATGCAAAAAATCTAAAAAATGGTTGTGAATAACTCCTATCGATCAACTAATAAGACATTGCAAATCGGCCCCTAAATTTCTGTAACCGTTGGATTCGATGTCAGTATCACATACCATGATTCGCTGGCACGTTGGAATCCGGATAAAGTAGGTTATTCATGACTTGAATGGTGGTTTCTATCTTTTTTTTCTTTTATTTAGTGTACAGCTCCTTTATCCCAATCTTTAAGGCCGTCAAAGTGATTTTTTTTTTTTCAAAAAAAGAGGCTTGACGTTTTTAGTTATATGGCCATGATGTCTAACTTTAATCAGGGTTTCAAGTTGGACAACTTCCCCGGTCCATCGTAAGGCAAGTAGCCATCCTTACACTTTCTCACCTCATAAGTTGCCATTTCGTGATATCCTGACTATAAAAAAGATAATATCAATTATCCTTTCAGGCTTTCACACAACATTTTTTTATTTTTAAGGGATCACTTGATGTACTGTACAATGCCGTTAAATCTCGGTTTTCAAAATGTAGGTTTTAAAATTAATGAAAATATTTTTTTGATTTTGATTTTTTTAGTTTAAATTTGCAGTGGCTCTATACTAAAAATCAAAATCAGCTGAAAAGGAGAATTTTAGGGTCACTCAATTTTGAATAATGATAATTTACAACACTCCGAACATATAAAAGAATAAAATAATTCACAGCAACTTAGACATAAGGAAGATACCTGTTTTACGATATTTATGATGTTTTACCATATTTTAGGACACACCAGACTACCCCTAAATACGAATTACTTATCTTAAGGGCACAAAATTTTTGAGGATATAAACTCCATTTCAAACGTTTGTCCGTGTGCCAAACATCACCAAGGGGATGATACCTAGTGATTCAATCATTCTCCGTATTCTCTTCCTTTCTCGTGCAACCAAATATCCAAGTATAACGTATCACATTCTTATAGCCCGATTTTAATATGCAGACACAATTTCAGGTAGTCTCTTCCTTACTCTAGTTGTAGTCTGTTTATTATTGAGAATATTAGAATATTATTGTTATTCTCCAATGAGGTGTTGAATGAACTTTCCAAGGACCATAAAAAATGTGAATGATAAAATAACCAAAGACCATTTCTTTCTGTATGTGCACCGCAAAAAAGAGCGTGCAATCTGCTATTTGGAGCAGCTGTTGATTAGAAGCAGTTTTGTACATCTATTTGATTGTTTTCAGAAAAAAAACTAATTATCAAAAACTATTTTTATAATATTTCAAATTAGATTTTGATTTCTAAGGGAAACTTTTTAGAACTTTGAGAAAAGTGAGCTTAGTTACAAAAGGGGAACTTCGTAATTAACTAAAATTAAGTATAATCATTTAAAAATTCCTTTATATGAAAAGTAAAAGTCAAAAAATCACTTTAGCTAAAAACACGTCAAAATAATTTCCGGCTAGACGTTCTAGTTAGACGTCTTGGAAAACAGCATAGGATGTCGAAGTCCTGATTTAGAGGAAATCAAGGTATACTCTTTTTCGTTGATTGATGTTTTTGTGGTTACCAAATAAATCTCTTCATCAGGTCTTTTCTAAAAATATTTTCTTACCTGTCATTTTACGAACTATCAAAAGGGCCTTAAAGTGTATATCAAGAAAGAAAATGTTTTCTGTACTCTCCTGAGTTACTCAATGTCCACCCTATCTCCCAACCATCTAATTATATTATTATATTTTATTATGATGACTATATTTAATTGATAATATTGATGGAGAAAGTATTTAAAAAAAATACATGTAGCGTTATTTTGATTAGAAAATAAGAAAATAATAAGGACGAGTAAGTTTAGTTTTACTTTGACAAGTGAAATGACTTATACCGATGCAGAATAGCGTATTCGTAGAATAAAGAGAATAAGTCATCCCACCTTAGACCCAATAGTTACTTATTATTCTTATTCGGTTGGCGAGCCGACAAAATTATTAAATCAAAATACTCCTTATATTAATATACGTTATTCCGTCGATCGGCTCCACGTAATAACTTATTTTCCTAATAAATTTGGGCTTAGTATATTAAGATTAACATTTTTTTAGTCAAAGAGTAACAATAACATCATCCTATCAAAGAGGTTCGTAGCCGCCATGACAAACCTAAAGGTATCCGGGTCACATATCGTTACACAGAACCTGACACTAACCTGAAGGTATCCGGGTCGCAAAAGGATGCGGTCCTAACAAGTCATGAATTGCTTAAACACTCATGTATCCGTTACTTGTTGTGCGCATCCTTCTGGTAAAGGCTTCATTATGTCACCATAATCACTCTTGTACGCTTCCGGCTTCGACGCTGCAGAGCTCGGCCAACTTCGCCGCAACCACGTCGACGTCGGCGTCTCCCCTCCTACAGAGCACTTCTTTCATCTCCTTGGCCTTCCTCCTTACCGTTTCGCACTCCTCTCCAGCGACCACCTCTCTCAGGACTCTCGCCACCTCCTCACTCTCGTACATGCCGCCGCCCCCTCTTCTTACCTCCACTCCGACGCCTAGCTCCGCTACCAGCTTTGCGTTCAGCGGCTGGTCGAGGTGCATCGGCAGGGCCACCATGGGCACGCCCCACCGCAACGCCTCCATCACAGAGCTCCAACCGCAGTGGGTGGCGAACCCGCCGACAGCAGCGTGGGCCAGGATCGCCCCCTGCGGCGCCCACCCTTCCACCACCATCCCCCTCCCAGCCACCCGCTCCTGGAAGCCACAGGGGAGGGTGCTCTCGAGCTGAAGCTTCTCCCCATCCGGGAACCTGACGACCCAGATGAAGCTGACCCCGCTGAGCTCGAGCCCGCGGGCGATCTCCACCATCTCCTCCCTCGACATGAAGTACTCGCTGCCGAAGGAGACGAACACGACGGAGGACTTTGGTCTGGCGGCGAGCCAGGCAGAGAACTGGCGCCAGTCGGGGTCCTCTCGCTGTTCGCAACGGAGCTCCTGGACGAGGGGTCCGACTGGGACGTGCTCCATCCCCTTCAGGCGGCTGGCTTAGTTGACGTACTTGCCCTCTATCTCCCGGAACGTCTTGATGAGGACGAAGCCGGCAGAGCGGACAGTGCACCGGTCAAACCTCTCGCCATCTGCGACGCCGTTAGAGACGGACTCCATCAGGCGGCGGAGCAGGGAGACCTCGCGTTCATCGAATCGGAACGATGGGAACGGAAACTCCTCTGCGGGCTTTGTGGCCAAGTGGCATAAAAAGGCGACTGCGGCAGCCCCGGGGGATAGGAACAGGACGGCCGGGATCTCGCGGCTGGCGGCGGCGGTGGGTGCCCACGGCTGGAGGAAATCGTAGACGACGGCGCTGGGGCGAAGGGTGTCGAGGATTCTGGAGAAGGCAGGCTCCGCGAGGTCGAAGGCGGTCTTGAGAGTGGGCATCAGGTGCGGTGGGAGATGCTTGGTGGTATGGAGGTGAGGGGGGAGGCCGGGGAGGGCGGGCAAGTGGAGCTCCACAAGCTCCACTGACGGGTAAAGTTCAGCGCATGATCCACCGTCGCCCTCGAGCTGGGCGCGGACGGTGGTGAGGTTGACAGGCGTGGAGCAGAAGTAGACATGGAAGCCCCTGCGGGAGAGACGCTTGGAGAGCTCGAGGAACGGGGAGATGTGGCCGTGTGCAAGCCACGGTAGCATCAGGACGCTGAGGGTGGTAGGTGGCTCTTGCTGCCTGCCCATTGAGAAGTTGATCGAGAGGAATAGCCCAGGCCTAAGTTATGCCAATCCAAATGTTATCATGCTATTTGTAGATGAGTCCGGTTCCTCTCAGTAGAAATTTGGAGGAAATTTCAGCAGTAATAAGTGAGAAAACGTTACGTGTAAAGTTAATCCGTCGTTCAAGACGCATTCCACCTATTTTGACAACTTTCGATTCAGCAAGTTTTAAATATTATGCAGAGCACTTAAATACTACGCAGAACATTTAAATACTACCAAGAGCACATAATTACTATCATATGTTGAAGTGTATTTTAAATTATGATTGTAGTCTTATGCTCTTTGTAGTATTTAAATGTCTTGTGTTGTATCTAAGTGTTCTTGGTAGTATTTAAGTGTTTTGCGTAGTATTTAAGTATTTTGCGTAGTATTTAAATGTTATGCGTAGTATTTTAATGTTCTGCGTAATATTTTAATACTCTGCGTAGTATTTGAAACATGCTGAATCGGTGACAGGAAAAAAATTGTCAAAATAGGTGGGATGCATCTGAAACGGCATGACGTTTCCTCACTGGTTATTACTGAAATTCCCTCCAAATTCTTACCTAGAGGAACCGGACTCTTTATAGATACATATATGTCGCTTTGTTCGTCAAGTCTGGATTGGAACGTTGGATTACCGGCGAGGCACCAGGGGAGACTAGAGACGCATCTCGACGCAGAGAGATGGCGCGAGGGACGTGGGCTTTGCATACGTGGATGTCTTTTGGGGGGGCGATGGGGACGAGGATGGAAAAGATGACTTCAGATCCTCTCCTCAGTAAAAAGAGGGGGAGGAAGTAAAACGCCAAAACGCGTTGGACCGTAGCAGAGCCGGACTCGGAAAAGATGGGCTTCATGATCGTGATTACGGATCTCGATCCGGTCTGTGCCGCCGTTTGGAGACAAAGGCGGGCGGAAGTTACCACCTGCTTGCGCGCGGTGTCGTGGATCCATGGTCCAAGTAATCTCACTCTGGACAACGGGTATGACATAAAGCGGCGAGGCAAGTTTGGAAGTTTCTAACACATGGTTCGAGGGAGTAGAGTCCTATTTGATCCCATCTCAAGGAGGAAAAACCCAATTCCTCCACGGAAAGAATAAAAAAAATAAAATGAAAAAAGTAAAGACTCATTCGGCCAGAGTCCGTCAAACATCGTTCGTATGAGAAAAGACAAAAAATCTCTTCTACAATCTCTAAATTAAGCAAATACTTAAGTTCTCCCTTTCTCAATACTACTAGACTCCTGTCCAAGTTTATACTAAGAAAATCTCCTATCGTTGTATAAGTCTAGATCAGGTCGACATCGAGTCGATCCAGGCGAGTGTGACTTGTGTTGTCGGCACGATCCCAGGCAATGTGACATATGGGTTAAGGTTTTTAATTAATGTTATTTTTATTGAATTTAATTCTTAGTGTGTGAGATTCCTTTTTTATATTTTATATTTTTATTAATATCTAAGATAAATTCAAACATATTTAAGGAACAAACCTTTTCCTTTAGATCAGCCAACCTAGTTGATCTGATTTCGATTTGGAACAGATCGAGACTTTCTAAACTTGCATTCCAATTTGACTCTACCTTCCTAATTAGTATCACCAATTTGTTATTTTTTTTAAATAAAAAAATTAAACATATTTTCTTTTAGATCAAACTTTTCTTTTGGATTGGCCAGCTTAGCTGATCTGATTTTGATCTGAAGCAGAAGATCAAGACTTGCCAAGCTTGGGTCCAGTCTGATTCTACCTTCTTTAGTGTCACAAATTTATTATTATTTTTTTAAAACTTAAACATGCTTTTATTCATTTTAACGTGTTTTTCACATGGTAATTGCAGGCGTATTGCAGATGATATTGTGACAAGTATTACACTTATTAATAGGGATGTAATTTGGGCCAGGCTAATGTCAATCCCAGCCTAACCCACATCTGATGGACACTGAATCTTAGCTAGACAAAACCCACCAGCCATGCAAACAACGTAAGCCCACACAAAAGGTAGCCCTCCTTCCCCTCTTTTTATCAGGTTTTATATATCTATACTCTTCAAATACATTATATTTGTATATATATCTTAACTCCCTCATATTATTTTTAATGTTCCTAAAATCTTTGATATGTTGCGATTATATCTTTCCGTCAAAATGTCATTAAATCAAATTTAAAGATTTTGCATACATACGCTTAAATTTATAGATATTTTACATATATATCTTTAAATTTACTAAAATTTTGCATATGTACCCTAGATGTTATCACGAAGTATGGAATCTCTTTGGCATATTCAGCTAGAATTCACATCATTTGATGGAGGGACATAACCTTAACATATCTAAGATTTTAGGAGTATCAAAAACAATATGTTAGAATTAGGGGTATATATATAACTATGGTATATTTTGAGTGTACATTAAAAAACCCTTCTTACGATGCACATGAGGGGGAAATGACCACTTCTCATCGCCCCAACCTGTTTAGCTACGATTGTGAGAGTTTCTTCTTAGAGTCCAGATCATCTAAGTACCATATTAGACTGGATTCTAGTAGTACCCAGTCCCAAGATACCATGTGTAAAGTAGATTCGCTGTTTGACACACATCCCATCGGAGTTGGCAACTTTTCTTTATTCCCGATTCAACATGTTTCTAATACTACGTAGAACACTCAAATATTATCAAGAGCACAAGTTTACAATCATAATTTAAAACGCCCCAATGCAATACAACACAAAACCCTTAAATACTACCAAAGGCACAAGACTACAACTATAATTTAAAATACACCCTAACGTAATATAACATAGAGCACTTAAAATTTATCAAGAGCACAAGACTACAACTATAATTCAAAATACACCCCGATGTAATATTCGTATAGTAATTTAGGTTGTATTAAGGGACACATTAAGGTATATTTTAAATTATAGTTCTAATTTGTGTGCTCTTGATAGTATTTAAGTACTCTGCGTAGTATTGAGAACTTGTTGAACTGGAGATAAAGACAAAGTTGTTAACTTTGATGGGTTGCGTCTCGAACGGCGAGCCTACTGTACTCATGGTATCCTGAGACTAGTTACTACTGGAGTACAGTCCAATGTGGTACTAAGACGATCCATACTCTTCTTCTTATACCCTACCAAGTGACTTGTTCCCATTGATGCCTCACGGTAACTTGCATTAGTTGTCGCTTGTCCAAACCCCACTCGAGGATCAATCTGAGTTAATTATCTCTTCTAAGTCTGAACTCTGAACAGATTTGGATTAACCCACCCAGACTTACAGCCCTAATCAATGAGAAAGCTCCATCCTTAATTCGACATAGTTGATGCTATATATGTGAAAAGATGTCTATAAGATTGTACGATAAAAACTTAAATAGCATACATATCTTATGTCAGAAAAATGCCACTGATAAAAGGTAGCATGGCGGTTCATCATCTGGAAAAATGAGATTAAGCTGTCGTTTGATTTTCTTATTGTAAAGTGAAGGAATTTGAAATCTTGATCTTAGAAAATGCTTCTAAACTAAGCCTCAATTTTTTACCTTTTTAGTATACTTTTTCCTTTTAGGAAGCATGGCCTCCCTACAGAGTCCATACCAGAACTCCATCACGGAAGAGAAAATCTTTCAAGAAAAGATAAAAGAAGATATCTAAAACTATGAAGACATAATTAATTCACTTTTCTTAACTGAATCAAATTGGAGATTGTTGAAATCCAATCTATTTCTGATGGTACTTTGGAAAATTATCTTATGTATATTATACAATGCATTATATCGTAAACTATCATAATTAAAATATAATTAGTATATAAATATAGCAAGTAAATTAATGCAGAATTGGTAAACTTTCGACAATTGCTTAACTGAAATATAATCAATTCAAGAAGAGTAACACTTGTTGTCATGCATGTGGTGTAGTTTAATTTTTTTGTTTTTTATTTTATTATTCTTTTAATCCTCCGGTCCATCATGTCCGACAACGTTCACATAAGCCGATCTCCAATTAGCGATCCCAAAAAATCTAAAAAAACAAAAAGACTAAGTATTCTTTTATTGGTCTCAACCTATTAAGAACATTTTTTATTATTTAGTAGAGTTTGGTTTTTAGATTTTGAAATGCTTTTAGACTGTCCGATAGAAGATTAGGTTATAGAGACGTATCAGATATGGTGAGCCCTGCACCCCAAGTATTGCTCATTGAAAAATCCTTTTTGGTTTTTCCCCCTTTTTAGTAATCTTGGCAGAGTGGTTTGTGGGACAAGCGACAACGGTCCAACCCCAGCCACCAAGTATCGAAACCCACAAGAGCCATCTTATTTATTTTAACAACGAAAGTACCACTTACAGAAATCACCTAAAAACTCCCCAAATGTCACAACCTAAGAGTCACCACCAGCTTGAACCTGCTAGGGATCATCCAGCCATCAAATAGTAGTCCTTAATTAAAGGTACGGCTAGGGATCATCCAGATGATCTAATCACAAGAATTCCATCATTTTTTCAGAAAGAGAAGAAAGAGATGCACAAACATGACACAGCTTTTCCTCTCGTAAGTAGACTGGAGCAAACTGTTGGGAGGGAAAGTCAGATTTATAGTTTTAATTTATTTTTTATGATTTAGGGGTGCAAATGAATAAAGCTGAGCGAAGTTTTCACTTGTTCGAGTTTGATTCAAACACATAAACTTGAGCTCAAACCCGAGTGTTACTTTGTGCATGTTTTTCAAGTTTGAGGTTGGCTAGAAATAATATTCGTGTAATTCAAATTCAAATTGAGCTTGATCGGGGTTGTAAATGCGATGTAGAATATGGATTGGGGCTCGCCAATTGGGTTGGATTAGAAGATGAACCAAGCTATGTAATTGAGTTAGACTTCCTCTTTTATTCTATTGAAATTTATTAAAGATAAATACAATATTAATGATATATTTCATTTCGACTCTACTTGCAAGGTCTCAAGTCGAGTTTAATAGTGCTCTGCTCATTTGATCAAATGAGTTTATATTCGAACTTAAATTCTACTCGCTTAATCAAAAGAGTCGACTTTGAATCAAGTTTAACTCATGTTGAGCTCTAGTAACTTGAGAACATGCGATCCCTACTATAATCCCTCTCTAATACTTTAGCTCGAGTAACTCGAGTACAATTCCATTTCGTTTACACCTCTACTGTGATTCCTCCAAAATAATCGAAAAACACTCGTGACATGTTTACTTCTGCTTTTTATCATTTGGAGAGAGGGTAAAATATTAAAAAAGCAAGGGTTAACTTCAAACTTCGTGTTTATTTTCCTAATGGAAAAGACCATATCCAACACAGTGGTGCGAAATTCCATTATTCCAGTTCAGCACATTTAAATTGTTAAAAATCGTTGATCTGATAGGCACTCTCGAACATGAACTGTTAGGTCTATCTTTTGATTCTATTTTAACTTCCAATTAAAGGAAATCTTTAAAAAAAAAGTAAGGTTAGGAAATAATTAGTTTTTGTAATCAATTATAATTAGTTATAATTATTTCTCTCAACTTTTTTCATATGAAAAGTGAAAGTTAAAAGTAACTTTCAATTAGAAGTTTTGTCAAACACTCATTAGACTTTCTTCAAGTCAATCTTTATCTCATCGTTATTCACACCGTTATTGTCTTGCTGATATATATTTAAAGAGATCAAATTTGCGAAAGATCAGTTTCAAAAATGTGTAACCATCCTTAGAAGCCTCAGCTAAGGGTTGTGAAGGCACTTGCATTCTCCAAAAACCAAATCAATTAGTTAGGAAATATAGCACGCTTGTAATCCCTTGGTATCTACGTAGTGAAATAATAAGAAGTGGGGATAATGGGAGGAAGAGGCCAAGGTGTAAGAAGGTTGAGTGCTATGTTTAAAGAGGTAAGATAATATCTACCTTAAGTTTGATGCTCTTGAAATCTCTATCATCGTATTTGGCAAAGGAAAGATAAAAGGAACACTGTGTGGCATTGTGCGTGAGCATCCTATTTGATTAATTCGGTGATGCAAGGCTTGAAACTAAAGTGCAATAATATGGGTAAGTAGATTAATACTTCCCTGCATTGTGCGTATGTGGATGGTCGTTGGATCACACTATGTTCAATTGAATCGTCAGTTTGTGTGAAGACATGATCCATTTTTTGATAAAAGTCGAACTCGAGTGATCTTAGAGCTCGAATTATCCAGTGTACTACTTGTTGGGGGGATTTCAAACAACATTTATCTCGTTGGACAGCCATGCTCTCAACAGCAGGAAGTATTACTTTTTTTTAAAAAATAATACTTGCTGCACCACAAGTAATACAACTTAAAAAATATAACTTTTTTTTAGATTCAATCCCATCATATCCATCGTGTTCTTATAATCCAATCTCTGATCGGACAGGTCAACAAATTCTAACATATCAAAAATTGAACCTCATTTTATTGAGTTCGACTCATTAAGAATTTTTACTGTTCATTGAAACTCAATTTTTAATTTTAACTTTTGTTTTAGATCATTCGACCAGACATAGTATTGTATTGTTATATAATACATGATTGGACTAACTCTAAAATATTATTTATTTTTAGCGTGCATCCCATGCAGTACAAACAAATATTTACTCCTTTTAAAAATGTGTCCTTAGTTTGCTGGTACGCTTTCGTTCCTCCTCAAAACTACATGTTGGGTTTTCTCGGGTTTCTCCGGATCGCTTACGCAGCGGAAAATAAATTATTAAACAGCGATCCGTTTTCTCGTTTCGAAAAACTAAAAACTACGATTATCGGATAATCGATTCTCACCGTATGCGAATTCAAATCCGCAACCGTTCGGTTCCGTCGGTGCGACACCGCAAGCCGCGCAAGTGCCCGGCCTCTAGCGAAGTCCACGCGATCCTCCTCGCGACGGATATCCTCACGTTCCTCGTTCTTCGCAGCCCACGAAACTTCCGCCGGTCGCCGCAATGATCGCCGCAACGCGCGGACGATTTCCCGTCGAACGGGATTCGGAGAAGCGGCGGAGCAGATCTGGATCTGTCTGGACACCAGAGAGAGAGAGAAACAGAGGAGGGGCGGCTAGGGTTGGCAGCAGCTTGGCCTGCTCAGCCCGTTCGCTATGTTTTATACTAACCGCGCGATTTTTCATAAAAACCTCCGGTTTGTATATAACCAACTTATTTATCCATCGCCTTGAGAATCATTTACGTGTGACTTTCTAGGCCCAAGTACCAGTCCAGTTAATGGCCTAACAAGTCCAGTGACTCCTCACTGGCTTTATTAATCAATTAATAACCCTTTATTAATTAATTAATCAATCGAATTGATGTCGCACATCGAATTCGACCGGGCCTCCGATCACGTTGGGTGCCAAGCAACACCGCGTGAACCCGGAAGGTATTGGGGTTAAGTAACCCACTCTTGGAACCTTTCCGCCGACAGTTACCGCGTAGATATAATCCTTCGTTCGTACAGTGCTCTCGAGTCAACTCAGGGTATGGCGAGCTGTCAAACCTTAACCGGTCGACTCACTTGGATTGGATGCCGCTGATGAATATCGGAAAACTCCTTTCCCGATATTATCGTCTGCCCTGGCCAGGGACTTTCGCGCATCCTTCCTAGAACATTCTCCCTCTAAGTACCGAGAGCGAATGATTCCTTATTGACACACAATTCCCTTCGACGGTATTCCGCTGTATCCAATCCTTAGCGTATTAGAATCCCGTGGTTAGAGATTCGTAAACTAAGGTCAAAGCACAGAAGTCCACAGACAAGGTGTCTTTGGTGTCTTAGGTCCGAGGACCATCAACGCAACTGCGACAATAGAATCAAGCTAGTGGACAGTGAGATACAATACCATCCAGCGATTCAGTCGGATCAGTTCAGTAAACTCATTCTCCAATGAGCACCTACAGATTCGCCTTATTGTCTCTACACAAGTGACTTATGAGACCAGTCACCCTCATCATATGAGCAGGAGTAATTTGTACTAGTCTAACTGGATATCCGATGTCCTTTTCGGATATCCTCCGACTAGGAACGATTAAGAATATGTGTGTTTAAGTGATCAGTCTCATTAGTATGATCTCATCATAATCTGATCACTATAGCACATATCCACGGACTTCATTATGAAACGATAATTAATGTGATTTACACATAATGAATATTATGCCATTTTATTAATAAATGAACGAGATTTACATAGTCAGATTGGCTAGTAGGCCACCTAAAACTAACACTCCCCTCATCAGCCCATGTTTGATTGAGGCCCTCCTTCTCGGGTCAAGCCCAAACTAGCGAAATTTGGCTTCGAATTTTGTTAAGCCATATGTTGTCTAGCCCATGTTGCTCTCCTACAGACTAATAATAATATTGCGTGCCCAAGGTCCCAAAGTAAG
Source organism: Zantedeschia hybrid cultivar (assembly GCA_030544215.1). Lineage (NCBI taxonomy): Eukaryota > Viridiplantae > Streptophyta > Magnoliopsida > Alismatales > Araceae > Zantedeschia > Zantedeschia hybrid cultivar. The sequence goes on along the minus strand of JARZZO010000014.1, from coordinate 16,376,896 downwards.
AGTAACGTTTGTTGTTTGTGATATGGTGGACACTTCTATTTATATTAGAGAGTCGTGTCCGACACTCGGATACCCGTGTCCAATCTTCTAATTTAAGATTTTAAAATAAATATCAGAAATTTCTTAGAATACCTAAGATATCTTCTGAAAATACTTGTCTACATAATAGAATTCAATATATTTTAGTTATATCATTTATACTTTAAACAAATTATAGTAATTATATTTTATTATATACATATATAATTAGGTATTCATGTCTATATATTCGTACATTCGCCGTGTCCTCATATCATATTTTTAAGATATTACCGTGTTTGACACATGTATCCATATCGACACTTGACACTCGTGTCCGTGTCCCACAAATCATAACTTGTTGTGCTGTGATTGTCTAGCATTGTTTGATAATGTTAACACTTAGAAATCTTATGGGATTCTCACATCTATTGATGAAAGAAATATTGAAGAAATACATATATGAATGGCATGAAATATCTGGTAGCCATAAAAACCTGGCATCTGAATTTGGGATAACTTTTATTAACACTTTGAGAAGTATGTATAGAATATGTAAATGAGTATTTATATTTTCTCATTATACAGGAATATAATGGTATGTGCTAAATTAAAAAATCGCAGTCTAGTTCATCATGCTCCCACAAATGTGGTGTTTAGGAAAGTTCAATTTTATATAGCTCTACCTCTATTTTTTATATAAAAACTCTTTTTAAATTTGACCTTAGTTACCTTTAGTTAACAACTGAACAGTTCTACTGTCATGTATGATATGTATCCAAACTGAAGAGTTTTTCGCTATCCTCAGATTGTATTCCAAACTAACTTCCCATCGGAACAAACTTTAATGAGAAATACTTATTGAACTTTCATGTTTCATATTCCTGTGAGCCTGTGCGGGTGGGATGTTATATTTCGAAGTCATATTAATGTGGCATCTTGACTTCCAACTAAGCTTCAATTGGACCTTGCGAGGTTTAGGAAAAAAATTACATGGTTATGCAGAAGGGGATAGTGTAACTATCTAAAATTAGTTGTGTCTACTTTCTTATCTAGTACTTTTCACATTATAAATATAAGTCAAAGAATGAGTTAAAAATAAGTAAAAGCTCAGGCCAAACATGCCCCCGCACCCATCTGAGATCCTTTTCCTTCCCTTTATTGGTCCTTGGAAACCTCCACAGAATTTGGAGCTAACATTTGTAACCTTTGAGTCCTTTATCTAATTAGAATTTGAGAACCTTATAGGACCAATTATATTTTGGATATGTAATGGGACTTTTCTTTGCAGGGCTCAGTTGAGCAAGATATATATAAATCATCCAAGTAGATCAAAACTAAAAGAGGCAGTGAGTATTATTTATCAAATAATTCTTTTAATCTTACATCACACACGAGAGTTTTCAGGAGACATTTTTAACTGACGCTAGTATCAGATTGTCACCATTTAGTGCATGCCGCTCAAGCCGTTCAAATCTTGCTGTGCCGACAACAAAATATCAGCTTGAAAGCCCTGAGACCAATGGTGGGTAGCAGTGGCGGACGCATAAATTTTGTCCAGTAAGATCATTCAGACATTAAGTCATAAATATGACTGGATCAGTGGGATCTTGAACTAACTCATATGGGATCCTGAGTTGGATTAGTGGGATTCTGGGCTGGGCCAGTGGGGTCTCGGACTAGACTTCTTTTGATTAGGCCAATGAGTTTGACAAAATTCAGTGGGGTCTACTAGATCCGCCACTGGTGAGTCGCTTGCATTAACCGTGCCTTCCTTGCTAGTGAGTTTGCCAGGTGGTTGTCATCTCTGCTTTCACAAACGAAAGTAACTTCTGCTATTGATCATTGATGAGCTTAATATCATTCACCCAATTGGCAATCAATTAGGGAGTGGTTTTATGATCTTTCAAAAATGAGAATGACTTGTTGCGTCGCACATGACTGAGTTGGAACAGGACGTTCTGATTTACTTCATCACATGCATAGTCGAACATGGCCTCGTGTCCCGCATTAAGTATGTCATGACGTCACTAAAACAAAATAAAAAAAAATTGATTTTTTTATTTATTTTTTATACTCTCAAGAGCTCAAGACGCTCTAATGCTCTCAAGAGCTTTCGGATGCTTTCGAAAGCATCCGAGCAGTTGATGCTCTCAAGAGCATCCTGACAGTCTCGAGTGCATCATGATGTTCGTGAGAGCATTCCGAGCAGTCGGATGCTCTTGAGAGTGTAAAAAAAGAAAATCAATTTTTTGAATTTTTGCTGAATTAGGATACAATTAATACGGAATGCGGAGTCATGTGCGGCTGTACAAATAACGAACCGGAACACGACAGCCCGTGCAGCTCAGCCATGTGCGGTGTTGCAAGTCATTCTCAAACTTGCTCCCACCCATCCAACCCTTAGATCTTGAGCACCATCAACATTTACTTTTATCCATTGCTTCATGGGAGGATTCCATTTCCTGATTGGATCTATACTCCAATTAGTAACCCCTGGTATTGCATGCACAGCTGGAGGAATTGTAAAATGGCTATGCGGAAATTTAAAGTCGAGAAAAGTATTGCATTCCCATTTGCTCTCCATAGTAGAAGATGGAGATTTGGTGCTTCCCTGCTGAAGATAATTAAGTGAGTTGCGCCTTTTCCACCAATGCCAGAAGGCATAACTGGTGAAGGACGCAATAAAAACCGACCTGCGCGCTAACCTTCTTGTTAGCTGGTGTGAGGAGATTCCACAGTTGTGTTAGGGATGTAGAGCTTGAGTTGCATCCAAAGTTGACTGAAATAGTCCTCCAAAATCCATCACTCCCCCAGCATTAAAAAAAGATATGATGTGAGTCTTCATGTCTTCTCTTACAAATCTGGCATAGGTTGCTCTGAAGAATATTCCTCCTGGCTAGGAAGACTGCAAAAATTAGACAATTTGCATGGATTCTCCATAGAAACATTTGAATATTTCCATCCACAGGCCATGAGCATATGGCTTCCCAGGTAGCTGAGGAGTTATCTTTGATAGTATAAAATTATCAGACGCCCACCCTTCATAGAGAGAGATAGACTCATTATGAAGAAGGAGATGATTAATGGGAAAACTCTCATTTACTGACGCGTGTACATGTGTCAAAAACAATAATAAAAAATGGGATCGGCTGGACCTCTTTTCCTTAGTCTGTGTGTGCTGCCAAGACACATGGAAGAGGGGGTAAAAAGGTCATTTGACTCTAAAATATGGGCCGTACTCCATCACGCCGTCCTCCATGTGTCTTGGGGTGCACATGAGCCTAAGGGAGGAGGTTCAAATAATCTCATTCCCAATAACAACTCCAACTCAACATGCTTTTTTCTTCCTTTTTCCCATAAACTCTTTTGTACATTTAAGGAGAACAAAAATTTCCCACTCAAGTACATGTAATGATGAGATTTGAGTAACTGCGAAGAAGGGGGAGAGAGTTTTTCAAGAAAACTCCTCATGAGGAATGAAAATAGTTTCACATGAGTTTTTTTTCCTTTTTGTTGAAAACCCCCCTAGTCCCATCCTCACCTACACTTTAAGTCCATCCTCAGCTACAAACTTAGAAGAGATCCGAATTCTATTCTTGGGCCCAAACCTCGTCGCTATAGATCGACGTAAGTTGTCTCCACCTAGTGTTTGTGGGTGGGCTAGGTGGGCTGGGACAGTGGGAAAGAAGAAATTAACAATAATGATGCGGCGGTGGAAACGGGAAAGAAGGAAATATTTGTAATCTTATTGGATTTGGATTTTGGAGTTACATTGTTAGCAATGAAATGATGATTAACGGAGTCTAAGGGGGGTATATTAAGAAATTAACAACTGACAAGAAAAGTCATTGTGTTTAAAGGACATATTTACATGTTGCAGGAATTTATCTTGAGCAATTTGGTCAAAATATGATTAAAATATCATTAACATATTAATTATTTAATAATAAAAAAGGATTATACTTTTCATGAGTATTTTAATTAATTAATAATTAAAATATAATTACTATATTAAATATTTAAGTGAGTTGAAAAATTAATTTTTAGCCGAAAATTTTAAATAAATTTTAAATTTCATTAATGTTAAAAGGATCAGATGAAAATAGTCGGTTCTACTTTATATAAATCTCATCTTCAATTCATATATTTATCACGAGTATTAATTAATAATTAAAATATTAAAACAATGAATAGAAGTGAATTTATCTATTATATATTTAAAAATTATTTAAATATCATGAACTTATGTTTCATAAAGAAAATGTATCAAATGTATATTTAATTGTGTTGAAAGTATATTGATTTTGAAATAAATAATAATTAATCATTAAAATATTAAAAAAATGAATAAACGGGAATTTATTATAAATATATTTATATCAAAGTAAATGTTTAAATGAATATATGTTAATAATTTATTTTGAAATATATCCTTAATTATCAAAAGTTTTTAAATATCATGAACTTGTCATTTAAGCTGTTAAGTCATTGAAAGAGATTAAAGTAGAATATTTACGTATAATTATTCAATATAATTAATATATTGGTTCTTTAATAACTAAAATGAATTATATTTTTCTAAAGTATAATTAAGTGAGTTGCAAAATATTAATCTAAATTATACTTTTTAAATATATATTCTTCAGTATTATGAATTTATCTTTTTAGTTAAAAATTTTAAGAAATTTTTTAATATCATTAATTTTAAAATGATCAGACAATAGTCGTTTCTACTTTTGAGCAACAACCTCAGAATTTTAAATATCAAAAAATTTAATGGTCAGGAATTTTAAAAGATGACTTCTATATTCACATCATGATTAAATCGTGAGGTTTTTAACATTTATATGTTATATGTTATCCATTCACAAGAATATATACGTTATTTCAACTGTTCTTGCAACTATTGTTCCTTTTTATTTAGTTGTTCTTAAGTATTAAGAATTTATCATTTTAGTTGAGAAATTCATAATTTCTCTTTTTAAAATGATTATTTGTGTTTGAAATAAGTGAATTTATTATTAAAAACTTTTATACCAAAATAAATATATTCTTAAGTTTAAAAATTTTAAATATCGTGAATTTGTCATTTTAGTTGTAAAATTTAAATAATTTTTAAATATCATTGATTTTAAAATGACGTGACAGAAAGTAGTTTGTTCTACTTTATATAAATCTCATCTGCAATTGGTATATGTACAAGGAGTATTTGTATTTGAAACAAGTTAATTTATTATTTAAATATAATAAACACATTAATTATTTACTTATTAAAATAGATTATATTTTGCAAGAGTATCTTAATTAATTAATAATTAAAATATAATTACCATGTTAAATATTTAAGTGAGTTGAAAAGTATTAATATAAAGTATACTTTTTAAATGTATATTCTTATGTATCAAGAATTTGTCATTTTAGCAGAAAATTTTAAAAAATGACGTCCATATTCACATCATGATTAAATCTTGAGGTTTTTAGTATGTTATCCATACACAAGAATATATACGTTATTTTAGCTGTTGTTGTGACCGTTGTTCTTTTTGATTCAGTTTTTTAAGTATAAAGAATTTGTCATTTTAGCTGAAAATTTTAACACTTCTCTTTTTAAAATGATTATTTATGTTTGAAACAAGTGAATTTATTATTAAAATTTTTTATACCAAAACAAATCTATTTTTGAGTATCAAAAAATTTAAATATAATGAATTTGTTATTTTAGGTATAAATTTTAGATAATTTTTAAATATCATTACTTTTAAAAGGATTAGACAGAAAATAGTCAGTTCTACTCTATATAAATCTCATCTTAATTAATATATTTAGAACGGGTATTTGTATTTGAAACAAGTTAATTTATTAGTAAAATATAATTATTAAATAATTAACTATATTTTGTAAGAGTATTTTAATTAATTAATAATTAAAATATAATTACCATACTTAATATTTAAGTGAGTTGAAAAATATTAATCTAAAGTATCCTTTTTAAATATATATTCTTAAGTATCAAGAATTTATCATTTTAGCTGTATTTATGGTTGAACTATGTCAAATTGAAAACTTAACTGAAAAGTGATATTGGTTATATTTTAAATTTACTACATGAGTGTTTTTTAGATTTTCAATTTTATTGAGGTGATTTAAAAGTACTAACACGACATAGTAATTTAATTAGTAGTATTATGCCTGGATTAATACATATTTTCAATTTTTTATTAAGATGAAATGATTTAAATCAATATAAAAATTTTATGTTAATTTTTTTTTAAAAAAAATTTTCAAACAAGTGCCGTGCATTCCACCGATTTGGAATTAGTTAATCAAGAGAACACAGTATGAGAAGAAGGAAATAATCTTCCTCCTTTCCTTGTATCCACGCAGTTTTCTATCTATTTATCACCTATCTATATCGTGTGCATAATTATATGCACATGCGCACGTATCTTTATTACTCGATTCGTGTTTCTTCGGTTGATATTTCGCTTTCTTCCGGGCGTTTCGTCCGTCCGTTCCCCCGCTCGTCCCACTCTCCCTACTGGGAGCCACCACCACATGGGACGTAGAAAAAGAACATTCAAGATTGTGCACAAGCACTTGCACGAACCACCTCCTCTTACCTCCAAATTTTACCCTGTCAGGGGTTGTTTGTTTTAGTGTAAAATTTTATAAATTATCGATTTTAAAATTAATAGTTTTAAAACTAAGTGAAATATTTTATTTTAAAATTAAAAAATATTTATTTAATTGTTTATAAAATAAAATAAGAAAGATATTTTAATCTTTTTATTTTGATTTATAGTAAATTTATGTTGTAAATTAAAACAAGGGAATTAAACTGTCAAGTAGACAGACAAGACTCGTACATAATTTTATTTTACATTATTTTACATCATTTTAAACAACTGAAAATATTATAAAATAAAATAATTATTTTAAATTATATTATTTTATGTTAAAACAAACGACCCTCTACTCCCGCTGCATCACTGCATGCGCGGGGCCAACGTGATGGTGCCCTGCAAACTTATACAGCCCGGGGCATGGACCTCCTCCTCCTGGCCTCCTTAACTTAGATGGTGCACGTGTGTGCTCGCCGGCGGTCCTGCCACGAAGCCCCCCCACCATTGATTGCTGGAGTACGTGTGTGCTCGCCGGCGGTCCTGCCACGAAGCCCCCCCCAACCATTGATTGCTCGAGCGGGTGGTCAGATCTCAGGAGGGTTGAGAACAGTGGGCGTTATGTCCGAAGCATTCAAATCACCCCCCGCATCCATGCATGCATCATGCATGGCTAGCTCTAGCTGAGCTCCTGTACTTCGATCCTTTGCCATCAATCCAATTTATTGGCTGGTTAATAGGTGTAGTATCTTCTGTTCCTCTGCTTCATCTTTTCTTCACCTTTACTTCTGTGAAAAGGGTCTTGCCTTTACTTCTCGTAGTCTCACCTGCTGGTGCCAAGCCCTTTCGAAGCTTCTCTTCGTATGATTCATGCTCTTTTACCATACAGTTGGTCGCTGCCATAGATACAACTCGCCACCCATCCTTTTATTTCTTCTCCCGTCTCCACCACCCAGCCCTTTTGTTGGGAGATGGGGACGGGTGGACGCTCAGATCCGGTGGCGTCCCAAAGAACAAAGTGCGGTACGAACGAGTTTAAGTGCCCTTGTCCTCTCTCGCGCTCTCTGTTCCCGGCGGGGGCTTAGGATACCCTGTCTTCCTCTTTCTACTTGCACGTATCCTGCCAACAACTTTTCCCGCATGTCTTCAACGCATACCGGACACATGTGACAGGCGTTTTTTTTCCGTAAAATTTGTCTGTGTCATTTATATTGTACATCTCATTCTTTGAAATTATGAAAAGTGAATTTTTGAAAATAGAATATAAACGGTAATTAATGACCTAATTATTCAACCAATTATTAACTTATAGATGAATTAAAAAATAATCTTCTTAAACCGATATGCATAGTGGACAAGATTGCAAATGTGTTTTTTAAATGTGATTAATTTATAGGATATGCAGTTAAAGGATAATCCTTCTAAACCGATGGCATAATAGATATTGATGAGGCAGAATTCGATTCGGCCCATTAAAACAAGTCCAACACAGACAACAACAGTAAGAGGCCCCATGGCAGTCTTCGGTCCGTTAGCGGTCCAGCGGCCCTCGGCCTAGCAAGCAGTCCAGTGGTCTTCGGCCGGTCAGCAGTCCAATAGTCTTCGGCCCGTTAGTGGCACAACAGTTCTCGGCCCAATAGACTTCGGCCCATCAGCGACCCAACTTCCTTCGGCCCAATAGCCGTGTCCGGCCCACTCCGGTGGAGGACTAGGCACTATGGCGGTTTATCAGTAAGCCTGGGACATAGTCCTATATCGGCTACCACCATTAACCATCCTCTATCCTCCGCTATAAATACACCGCTATTTATTGTCAAAAGTATGTCTCCGTGACCCTTAAGGACTATACTCCGAAAAAATTAAAGCTACTTCTCCCATCTCTTTGACTTCTGAATCGAATCATCTTTAGAAGCTAACTTAACCGTCGGAGGGGGTTCCTAAGGACCGAAACCCGGGACTCCTACTGACCGGTTTCTTTTTCTTTCTCTCCCGTAGGGGCTCGGTTCGAATCTTCGCCCGAGTCGGTCTCGGCCGCCAACCTCGGACTCCTCCCTCCGGTCTCGACGCCGTTCGCCGACTGATCCTCCTCGCCCGAAGGTGCCTCAGTTCCGCACCGGCTGCCCTTTGACCGGAGGGACTTCGGCCACGCCTTCCGGAGACTAGCCGACATCTAACCGAACGACCCTCGGCTTCGGATCCTCGACCGCGTCTCTGTCTCCATCGCCTTCCAGATCCTCGTCGGGCCTCTTCACCGATCCGACTAAACTCCGAATTCCAAACTTCAGATTCCAGCCTCGGAATCCGGTCGTGATAACTTCGGCTACATCAGATGATATCTATCCTAACTTCACATTGAATCTAACCCAATTGCATCTCTATGCGTATGGTAGAGCAAGAGAATATAACAGCGTATTACTGGTGTCGTAGAGTATGATCTCAATCCCATCAAACAGTCGAAAGAATCTGCCTTAGGAAGTAATAATGAAGAATATATAATATAAATTATCAAATTAAGTGATTAAGTTAGATCACTATGTCAACCACCGTATTTCTATCTAAAAAAGTGATTATATTGAAGGTCGAGATTAGGGAGGATACTCATGTTCGTCCCTCACACGCGTTTAGATAATGATTAATACAAGATGTTACTCGAAAAATATAACTATAGAGTTTTTTGTTATATTAATGTTATCACCACTATATAGCTTAATATTTTAGGACAAAAATTTTTAAAAATAATTTGTCTTATTGCTAAAATTATTGGCTCAACCTCATTCGACTGCTTAGCCGAAGAGAAGACATAGAGGTGAGCAGAAGGCAGAGGTAATGCGTGAACGGCTCAGCCGGCGTGGTCTCGCACAGACTTCACAAGTTCACAACCTCGCCTGGCTGGCCGATGCCTCTTCTCATCCTTGCAAGTGCAGTTATAAAGTGTGAGACAACGAGAAATGGGGAAGATATTGGTTTCCACAAAATCCAAATAGGTCTCTAGTTATAAATTATCTATTGAATAAACTAAGATCTTATACTTTCTTATTTTTCATAGTAAGTGATTTATTTATCCTCGTCGTTATTTGAGTGGAGACATATATATGATGCACTTCAGCTGATTACATGCACATCGGGATCGCAATGTAGGAGAGAGATTGACAGAAGGGCCAATTCCTTCTTGTCAGTTGTCACCCCCTTCCTGAATCTTCTAATTAAAAACAAAATATATGTCAGCAAGGAGAAGTAGCGTGATATTGGTTATAGAATTTATTTTAGTTGTCCAACATTTGGCTTTCTTGGAATATTTCATATTCGATGTAGAGCCGCTACATCAGCTTAATTAATTAATGGATGCTTGATCGAGGGGGCGGAGGTTAACATGTCCTCTTCTCTAAATTGAAAAATTATCTGCAAATTAAGCTAGAATGACCGGTGAAGAAGATTTCATCAGAACCATACAACCCATTCTTGCTAAGCTTGCGTGTGCGTGTATGGATGGCTGGTCCGTGAGGCTAGCTAGCTTGTTCAACCTGCCATCACCATGTGGATGTCGATCGATTTGGGGAATAAATACTCTTTCCTTGCTCTTACGTAAGATTTTGGCAGCATTTTATTCTTGAGGCTATTTCGTTTTCATGTTCTATTTCAGCTTAAATTTTGTGTCAATTTCTTTTACAAATAAGGTATGTCAAGCGTTCGTGTTTGGTAAATTTCCCCGGCGAGCGCTTACAGCAAGGGTAGTGTGGCCCGCAGTAAGGGCCTGGTCCCCACGGGGGAAGGGGGGAGACAAGGGGAAAGAGATGGGGGATGGGAAGGGAAGGGAAGAGACAAGGAGACTAAATAGAAATGGGGAATTTGGTGAAGACTTTGCTTCCTCTCCAAAAGTAAGGAGACCAATGTTTTAGATTAAACCTTATTTTCTCCTTAAAATAAATTTAGGGATAAAAATTGTCAAAACAAAAAAAAATTCAAACATCCTGGTATCTGCTGCATCCTGTCGAGGCAAAACATGCAGGATATATTGTTGAACAGAATACGAAAACATGCATCATGAAAAAGATATGTACATAATTAGGTGCAAGATCAAGAATTAATGCTCTCTCATTCTACAAACTTTTCGCCTTTTCGCCTGTCTTAACACATATGGCAGATGGTGTTAAGACGTCTTTGGCTCTTTTCTTATGCCCTTTACATTGCTTCTAACTGCCGCTCCCTCCTACATTTTGTAATTACACAAGGTCGGGGCAGCCTCACAACTAATTAACATACTTTTGATGCACATGCCAAGGACCTGATTCTTAACAAATAATGAAACAATGTCTAATCACTTGTATTAGTTTGTGACTATGATATGTGGGACACGAACACGAGGGTCAAGTATTGACTTAGACATGTGTGTTGGATATGACAATATTTTAAAAATAAAATATGAGGACACGGAAAATATATGAATATATGTATATTAATATGTAGTAATATATATATACAATAAAATATAATTATTAAAATTTATCTAAAATATAAAATATATTACATGTCCTTGTGTAGACAAATATTCTAAGAAGACATGTTAAGTATTATGAGAAATCTCAAGTATTTACTTTGAAATCTTAAAATAAAGGGCTATATATGGGTGTTCGGAGTGTCGTGTTGTATTTCACTGTCTGACATGACTCACTAATGTAAATAGAAGTGTCTACCAAATCATAGGTTTATGAACATAAAATAGTTGAAAGTACTTTGAGGGGTCCACAATTCACGGATGATTGCCACATTGTGTCTATACATAGTGTAACATAAATTTGAGATTTAAAAAAAAAATCACAACTAATCACACTTTTTTCATCTTAATGTATTTTTCATGACTAAATCACGATTTATTGATAGAATCGTTAAAATATTTATAAATTCAAAATATGGTGGACTTAATCACGATTTAATCAAGTATTTTGAAAAACTCATTAATTTTCTATTAGATATTTTAACTTTTCATATTATATATTAAGATTATATTTTAGATATTAAAATTATGTTTAAATATTAAAATTATATTTTAAATATTAAAATATTAACGTCTCTTTCATGATTTTTTACATGAACTTTTCAAATTCTTTGCCAACTTAAGATTTTATCTTTGGGCTGATTTTTTTCCTACCATAAGCAATTGACAAGCAAGGCTTTGCACGTGCATATAGGGGGGATGTTTGCATAGACATGGTAGACTAGAGAGTAGTGGCAGCATAAAGTTAGAGATGGAAGAAGAGGAAGATAACTGATAGATATAGGTGGCCTCTAAGCCAATCACGAGGCATCTATTTCAATCTAGTTCAATAATAAATGACATACATATTTCATTATGTTGATTGGCGTGTTTATTATTATTTCGCATAATGAAGTCCATGAATGTGTGCAACGGTCATCGGATTATGATGAGATCATAATAATGAGACCGATGATCTATAAACACATATTCTGAATTGTTCATAGTTGTAGGATGTTTGAAGAGGACATCAAATATCCGGTAAGACTAGTATAGGTTATTTCAACTCATATAATGAGGGTGATTGATCTCGTTAGTCACATGTGTGGAGACACAATAGTGAACCTGTAGGTGCTCATTGGGGAATGAGTTCATTGAACTGATCTGAGAATCACCGAATAGTAATTTACCTGACTGTCAACCGGCTCGATTCATCGTCACAATGACGTGGTTGGTCTTTGGACTTGAGACACCAAAGACACCTAGTTGGTGGACTTCTGGGCTGTGACTTTGGCTTACGAATCTCTATCTACAGGATTTCTAACAGTCAAGGATCGGGTCCAACGGAAGACCTTCGAAGGTGATTGTGTGTTCAATAGAGGATCGTTCGCTCTCAGGTAATTGGAGAGAGAATGTTCTAGAATAGACCTGCAGGAGTTTCTGGTCAGAGCAAACACAATATCAAAAAAGGTGTTTTCGGATATTGTACACATACCCTAGGTTAACTCGAGAGCATTGTGCGAATGAAGGATTATAGTCACGCGGTAACTGTGGACGAATATGTTCCATGAGTGGGTTGTTGAACCCATTACCTTCCGAGATCATGCGGTATTGCTTGGCACCCAACTTGATCGGAAGTTCGACCGAATTTTACATGAGATGTTAATTCGGTTAAATAATTAATTAAAATGTAGATATTAATTAATCGTAATAAGTCAATAACTAGTTATTGGACTTAACGGGATGAAAATCGGACTGGTTAATGGGCCTAGAAGGTTACACGCAAATAGATTCTCAGTCGGTGGTACTTAAGTGAGATTTATATTAATTCGGAGACTTTTGTGAAAAGTCGTGTCGACTTAATATATATATATATATACGTGCTATTGAGAAACCCTGGGCCAAATTCTAGGAGCTCTCAAGGCTGGTCGTTCGTCTCCCTCTCTCTCCTCCTCCTCTGGGCCCCCCGTTCGAGGCGCTGGGAGACTTTCCATCTCCACCGCATGCGTTTTCCGAGAGTCGGGAATTCCCGTCCGGATGATCCGGACATGGTTGCGGTGAGGATTCTTTAGCGAGTGAGCTGATATGGACGAGGGATCGAGGACGAACCGCTGCGGAGGATTGTATGGATATCGCTGGAGATCGGACGCTTGTGCGGCTAGCGGCATCGCCTCGACGGAACCGAAACGGTCGCGGATTCGATTCCGTGCAAGGTGATGAGATCACAACTGTTTTTCGATTTTCGATTTTCGTTCCGAATCAAATTAGCAGATATCCGGCGAGGATTTATTTTTGTTGCTTCCGCTGCGTTCTTCGCGCTTTGTCCGGATCCCAACAATAACATCACATGAGGGGAACTTGCCAATGGGAAGGAATTACAATTTGCTCTCTTCGCTTTGTGTGGGCAGTCCAATCAAGATTAGAGTATGCATAAAAAGATTTAAAAAATCACTTAACTTTCCTATCTGATCATTGAATGGATGGCCATAAAAAAAATAATTACTCTATTTGCATAGATCTCATAGTTCGAATCTATGTGGACAAGATCCAATAGCTGTCAGTCCATAGTGAACCTAGTACTTTTCCATTGCCCATTGTGGTGGTGAACTTTTTGCCCTTTCAATGAAGTGATCATTTTTATACTTCTTGAGAATTGTTTAACATTTATAAAAAAATAAGGATCCTTCTTAAATATGTTACAAGGAATGATCCAACTGTATAGATTTCAATTTCCTAGGTTTCTTAAATACTTATGGTTATTTTTGATAGGATATTAGCGAAACTGCAACTTTCATCTCTTATATTTGTAAATTTTAGGAGGAATATATATTTTTAATATTTTAAATTTTGAACATCTTCTTAGAAAGTTTAGAACTGCTTTATCTCTTTTGATAAATTTTGTCAAAAAGAATTCTTGATCAAGTTTTCCTAAGGTAAAGGAAGAACTAGCATTGTTCTTGTCACTATATGTTCTTGTACGAATAGACGCGAACGCCACATTAATAGGGGACAGTTTGATGACAATTGTCAATATTATTAAAGATAAAACATGTCTAGGAGAATCTTCCCTTGAATTGTGCCAACTTAATTGGCTCGTTATAGCTTCCGTGAAAGCTCCCGTTTCTCTCGCCGAATGCCTTGTCGGACTCTTCGGCGGGTTGCTTGAAGCCTAGTGGTAGTTCTTTGGGAGGGGGAAGGACCCTCCATAGACTACCTCCCCCCCGCCCTCGCCCTCCTCTGGTTTAAGTTCAGATTCTTCCTCCTCTTGTCTTGTTTTGTTCCTGCTTTCCCATCCTAGGGTTCTACTCGCTCTCCCGTTTCTATCACCCTCTCCACACCTTCATTCTTCTTCATCCGCCTCCCCTTCGCTCCGCCTTCTCGTTTTGCCTTTTGTGTTGGTAAGCCAAGCTTACCTATTTTACCCCTTCAAAGGGATCCCGGTTTACTCTAAGGGAGCTAGTGTTAGCAGCAGCTTCCATTGTCTTCCTTCCTATTTTGTGCCTTTTGTGTGTTGTATCTGTAGTGCTTCTCCACCTTTCCCTTGTGGCCCCCCTCCTCTTAGCTGTGGTTTTCTCTATTGAAGCTAGTACCCGTGATATCGATCTGTGGATCATCGAGGTTCTACCTCGCTGAACAGTCGTTTGAGGTGGTTGTGGCATTTATGTTTGAGCTCGAGTCTCCATGCTTCCTCCCACGTCCAAGTTCACATTGTGCTCATCCAAGCTCAGTTGTCTTCACAAGAGGCCTTGATGAATTGCAACAGTGTATGCCGGTTGGAAGAGCTATCATCTACGCCTCTTCAGATGGCTACTTGGTGACCCTTGTTCTCTGCTACAATCGTTCGACGTTCCGACTTCATTGGTGTTTTCCTTCCTTGGAGATGGTTCAATTTTATTGAGGAGCAGACCATTGTTTCTTAGTGGTGGTGTTTCTCTATCCTTCAGTGGATATTTCCCCTCTATTGTATACTGTGTTAGCTTTTTCCTGTGCTGTGATCTCTTTCGTGTAGTTCATGTCTGCTATGTGATTCTCCTGCACCTCTATGTGCATTTTCTCATTTACTAAAGTAATGTAATCTTTTCCTTGGTAAAAAAAGAAAAGAAAAAGAATGTTCCCTTGAATTCTCCCGAACAATCTAAAACGATCATTTATTTTGTTTTTGAATCATCACTAAATGTTGCATAAGGATGCGAGCAAGCATTCTAATTTTTTAATAGTTTTCTTGAGTGATTTATAATGTCCCTCTTCCATGATACCTTTTTAACTCTGTAGTTTTCACATATGATTCATAATAGGTACTGTCTTGGAGCCCTTATCTTTTCCTTTAAGGTAAATTTTTACTTTTCAATCTTTTCAATCTTTTAATATTTATTTTAAAGTCATCATAACTGTTGAATCCTCTTACAAAGTTCGTCTCGTAAGAGTCGTTAAAAAAAGACTATTCATAGAACATTCCTTCTATGTATCATCTTTTACCAAAAGTTTTTTAGCATATTCTCTTTTTCCACGGTTTTTAATTGGAATTTTTTCAAGGAACGTTCAGAATTGTGACTGTTTAAATAATTATAAAGATTATGAAAACTAATACATGATATTAAACAATTCTAGAGGCCACAAGTAAAAAAATCTTTTTATGTTTGTTCTTTACAAGTAAGACAAAACAAACACAAGCGACCAGAGTGGGGACGGTATGCTTGCAGTAGATTCTATGCATCACCTGATGAGGTGAAATGTCACAGAGATTACCATATCCGATTCTCCATAGAGGGGAGAGGAGGGTAACATTTTTTGGGATTATAGAATTATTACCTTGAGGACCCCAAGGAAACAGGTAAAATAAGTGGACGCCCAAGGTTGCATCTAAAAATATTGTTGGCTAATTCAACGAAAACAAGGTGTCTAATGGCCAAAAAGCTCACTAATAAATATCGGGCTTGTAACTAACTCAAGAGCTCAGACTTTTTAGGCTTAGGTTCGAATTTAATAATGAAACTTTCAAGATTTTTTCTTAAAATCATCAAAGTGGTCATGTGTATTAGTCTTATATATCTCTCTTAAATAAAAATTCATACTAAAGGTCACATCGTTTATCAAAAGAAAAATCTAACAGAAATTCAATTCCGATTAAAGTTGTATTAAATATTTACTGTAGGTCAGAATCAATATGTACATAAAAATGTAATTATCACATATAGGAGATTCCCTAGAAACTGCGCGCAAAAAACACATGCTTTTATTTAGAGACCACTAGATAATCAATCTAGTTTTTTTTGTCCACCGATAATTAATCTAATATGAATCATATTTATTATAAATTTATTTGTACAATGTATATGCACAAGTAAAATAGCATTGTTGATAACTTGACATACATAAATATAAATTATCACTCTTTATGCCAAATATCTGTTTGGTTTTTTTTAAGCCTTGCGATTCTCACTTGGCATTGTTCAAGTCCAATCTATAGCTTAAAATTCTGGCATGAACCTGACACAAGGATAAGATGGGTTCGATTTTAATATTCAAATCCACCTAGCAAAGTGTCAAGCTAAAGACCAGCTGTTAAACATGAGTACCCCCCTATTAACCCCATAAGAGATAAGCATGGATCCCCACGGAAAT
The DNA here is from genome assembly GCA_030544215.1 of Zantedeschia hybrid cultivar. NCBI lineage: Eukaryota > Viridiplantae > Streptophyta > Magnoliopsida > Alismatales > Araceae > Zantedeschia > Zantedeschia hybrid cultivar. Next base: position 16,360,162 of record JARZZO010000014.1, on the reverse strand, counting down.
TAATTAACTTTCCAATAATACAGAAGGTGCTGAGTGCATTAATGAGGAACAGTGTTGCAGTAGCAGTACCAAGAAGCGCAGGAGAGAGTTTAGAGAGAGAAGAGAGGAGTGAGCACAAGAAGCCAGCCACTGGCTGTGGTCGTATATATGCTTTCGTTGGGAGCTGTCCGTCTACCATTACCAAGGCCCATGCTTCAGTCACAGAGTCACAGTCCCACTTCCGCCGCTGGTCCCCCTTTTAACTTGGCGTTCCTCCTTTCTTCTTCCCACTGCTCTTTTTTTTTTTTTTTTTTCCAGTATAAAAATCCTCCCCTAGAAACCCCCCAATCCCGGAATTTCAAAACCCAACCTTTTCTCCTTCCTCTTCCTCTCCTTTGTCCTTCTTCCTGTTCTCTCCTCTTCCGCTCCACCAATGTCTCCTTCTCGCCGTCGGTCTTTTCTCGTGCGTTTGGCGTCACAGCGCACGAAATCCCGGTCGCTTCCTTGTTTCTGGACTTGGTAAGTTTGGAAGGTAGTGGTTCGTTATCTTCCTGAGCTCCCCCTTATTCTGAGGTAGCCTGTGGTGGGTGCTCCGATGGCGGGGCGGCATCTGCACGAGCTGCTGAGGGAGGAGCAGGAGCCCTTCGCCCTCACGCGCTTCATCGACGAGCGGCGCTGTCAGCTGCGGCGACCCTCCCCCAGGGGCTCGCCGACATCCCGGCATCGCCACCCCCATCATTTGCAGATCAAGAGGCACGCGCCTGCTGTCTTAGAGAGCCGCGCTTTCTCCCCTTCTGCGCTCGTCAAGAGCCCTTCTTCCCCGTTCGTTCCCCTCGGGGAACCCCTGGACGGCAAAAGGTCCCCGCTTTTGCACCTCCCCCTCGAGAAGAGCCCCTCCCATGCCTCCCGGCTCCCCGCCACCCTCCTCCTGGAGGCCGCAATGAGGATCCAGAAGCAGCAGGAGCAGCAGCAGAGCAGCCGCCAGAGGAGGCGGAAGAAGAAAGAGCCCGAGAAGCCACCGAAACGCTTTGGTTTGGGTTTCCTTGCCTCCATACTGAAGAAGCTGGTCGTGGGAAAGCGGCAGCGGGGGATAACGGGGGAGGAAGAAGTAGAGGCCCCTGTCAACGCCCCTGCCAAGGACTTGCCGAAACGGGAGGCTCGCTATGGCGTGAATGCGGGCGAAAGGGCAGCGCCGATGGCCAGATACCGGCAAAAAGAGTTGGCTTTGGACTTGGGCAACCCACATTATAGCTCCCATGCCGGTCGGGAGCAGAGAAAGGAAGAGGAAGGAAAGCATCCGCAAAGCTCCGTCTGCTCCAGGTGCGGCATTCCCGAATGCCCACAGAGTGGCGGCGGTGGATCTCCTTCGGTCTCCGGTAGAGGCTCTGTTCCGGCGCCCGGGAGGGCGCCCAGCTCGAGCCCGTCACGGCAGCTCCAACCGCTCCCGGCCACCTCTCCACCTCGCGTCCCTTCGCCGGAGGTGCAAACGCCGGCGGCGTCGCCGGATCGCCGGAGGACCGAGGTATTTTATGCTGCCCTCTCCTCCTGTGGCTCTGTTCCATTCTAAATTGTCGTGTTTTCCCTGAGCACACTGCCACACGGTTATTCGTACGCTCCTCATCGCCTCGAATCTTAATGAGACGTCTCGAATCCAACCGAGGAGACTTATTAGTGTTTTCTTTTGTGAAGTGGGCGATTTGATTGTGAAAGCTTTAGTTTTTAATAGGGTCCAATAATTTAGAAGATGACGAAGATGGTGCCCAAACAAGAAATTTGCAGTTACTATTTGGGTGCTAATCCTAAATCCCTTACTTTGTACAGTGCTAGTTTTGTTCCCCTTTCACCAATGTGCTGTGAAAAGGCCGGATGGAAACTGCAGTCATGTTGTACATTCCACAGTCTTGGCTCTGGAATTGTCTCCCTTGTGTTTTTACGTAGGAGGTGACCAGATCAGACTAGGGAATATTTTGCAGGGCATTCTGTCTTTCAAGTTAATAAGCATGGAATCTATGCAATGACCATGCTCCCTTTTTATGGCTAGAGCTAGGAAGCCAAGCAAAATTTCTGTCTATGTAATAGACACTTTGCACAAGCTCCTTCCAAAAGTGAATCCACTAGATTTTTGCACGTTGGATTAAATCCCGGGTATCACCTGACCTGTACTGGTTTAGTGCACAAAAACACAAAATTTTGGTCCGTCTGTGCTCCTACCTCCTGGTCCCACACCCGTTCAAAACTTTTAAGCCATCTTTTGTGGGGAGTGTCGGCAGAGAATGACAATTCCATCCTTTTCCATGCTATTTCCACAGGATTTCTTATGAGGGTATTGGCGTCATACTGCTGCGACATAGCATGTTCCATTAATGGATTTCTTAATCCATGTGTTTTGCATTTGTCTCGGTAGCTAGGTTCTTCTCTTGAAATTAAGTATGTTCAGTTCTGGGCGATTCTTCCATCTGTCCAAGATGTTATTAAAATATTTTAGGGAGGTTGAGAGAGGCGACAAAACCAATCTTGGAGTATCTGACGCGGTCGACAAAATGCTTTCATGGGCTGCAAAATGATACATTTTTACTTAAATCATGTATACTGTATATTTTCGTATATATTTAATGCTTGTCTTGTAGTGCTACCCCTCGTTAAGCTGGCACCAGGTGGCTCCACGGGGTTAAGATGTTTTTAATCACCTTCAAGCCAGAAAGTGTATCTTCTAATAAATAGAATGAAGGAATGTGAGTATCTGAGATCGCTTAGAATCATAGTTTGTCGTACTGGATCGACTTGTATCGTACCAGGGCGAATCTGAGTTAGTGTGGCTCGACCGAATATGTACGATTTAAAAAAACTTTTTCATGTGACTCGTACAAGTCGGTACGAGTCAATCCGACTCGTATCAGATCATGGAAGGTCCGAGTTGATCCGACTTTTCGAGTAGGCGAACTTTGGAAGCCTTCCGTATTGGATGTTCTCACTTGTTGGTTGTCATTGTTACTTTACATGGTATTATCCGACAGCACAAGCACAATGTTAATGATTAACCCAGTCCAATGGACAACTGATGACCAGAATGATCATTGGGGAATAAGGCCAAGTTTTCCTTATTCTGAGTGGGGTCTGACAAGGCCAACCCATAATGACCACCAATCACATTCTAGATTTCTTGTATTGAAGTATTATGGCGTGCTGATTAATTAGACTTTGTTCAAAGATATGCGTTTCCAGTTTTTTTTTTCTTTTGTTGTTGTTGCTGTTGTTTCTTAACAGTCTGTTATGTTTAGAGGTTAATCCTTCCAGTTTAATATTTACTTTTAACCTTAAGGGATCACATACTTATTCGATAAACCTCTTCTTTGAGGGTGTTCCTTCTAGAATCCTGAAAGAGTTACCCCTAAGCGGAACTCGCAAGGTGTTTTGGAGTTACGAGGGTTGTAGACAAAATAGTGAGATTAGAAGATTAAATATATACATGTTACAAACATACCATATTCAGTTTCTTGTCAAAGAATTTCGTTAACCGGTGGTCAAAATATGAGAATTATCGTTTTTATTAAGAACAGTCCATCATGGGTTCTGTGCAGAGACAGCTGGTTAGAGGCACGGGCAACGATGGGAGGGCGGAGCCTTCGTACTACGAAGAGAAGAAGGAACAGTCCAGCCCTGTCTCCGTTCTCGACCCGCCCTTCGACGAGGAGGACCACCAGCGCCGCGACGGCCCCAGCCACCACCCTGAGCTGGAAGCGCAGGCAGAAGAAGAAGAAGAACCGAGAGTGGAACAAGACGAGGACGCCGACGTGGACTCCTTCCAGCACAGCCTCGCCCTTGTGCAGAGTGCGTCCCCGCCCCTTCGCCCCCCCCACCCACCACGTCTCCTCCTCCTTTTCCCCACCCACCCATGACCCATTTCGTCTCTTCCGTCTCTAGGCCTGTTATCCTAGCGACTGACCCTGTGTGGGTGTGGAGTTGGGAGTCTTGGGACGCCTTCATCAGTCCCCACACCCATGGGCTCTTTCCAATCCCAGAGGACCGTACAGCTTTACAGAGCGCGAGAAGAAAAAGCTCCACTGTCTTTTTACATGCTTTTGAATTCAAATTTTACTGATGTCTACTTTATTATGTGGTTCTTTCCTTCGTACAGGGGCCAAGCAGCAGCTTCTGAGCAGAATCCGCAGGTTCGAGAGGCTAGCCGAGCTAGACCCGGTTGAGCTCGAGAGACGGCTCGCGGAGGAAGACCAGGAAGACGAAGATGGCGATTGCGACGCTCCCGAGGCAGTGGGTTGTCTTGACGACAGTGTGGAAATGGAGGCGCCGGACGTGCGAGAGCTTGTTCGAGCTGTTCTGGGTTTGGCTGGTGGCGCCGGCCGGAAGATCCCGGCCGACACGAGGAGACTCGTCTTGGACGTCGCCGAGGAGGAGAGGAAGGGTGGTGCTGGGCGGATAGCTGTCCTTAAAGGTGGTGTGGAGGTGACCGCGGACGGGGTACGGAGGAGGTTCGAGGCGTGGAAGGGGGTGGAGTCGAACACCATCGACATGATGGTGGGTATGGACCTGAGGCAGGAGGGCGACGAGTGGAGGAAGTTTCCCGAGCAGGTAGGGGAGGCTGCGGCAGAGGTGGAGGCCGCCATCTTCATCTTTCTGGTGGACGAGTTAACAGAGGAGTTCGTGCATGGTTGCGTCCACTAGCTAGCTGGGGGTGCCGCATTTCGTTCCCCTCGGAAGCTACCGGAGATCTATGTTTTGTTAGCCACATATAGATGCATGGTTGCCATGGCTGGCCGCACAATAATAAATGTATCTATCTTTGTACATGTACGCATCAGTCTTTTGGCGAGGGGCATGCATTCTGTGGCTTCTTGTGCTCCTCGTTTGGAGCCTGTGGTGTGTCCTGCTTAGCTATCCATCTGGCCTTGGATATCCGTTTTTCGGAGCACCAATTTTTTTTTCGGAAAAATCTTATTATATATTATGATGTATAAATTTTGATAAAGTAAATTGCAAGACATTCTGTTGAAATGTGTAATTTACTTCATCAAATTTTTATATCAAAATATGTACCGAAGTATCACTCTTTTCTTCTTGGCACTGGCAGGCTCCAAGTAGCTTTACGAAGGCGAAGCTTGTGATGTCCCGACAAGATAAAGCTGTGTTCTCAGCTGTACCATGTTTTTTTGGGGAGTTCGTGCCGGCGTGCAGTTGTTTCCTGCGCGAAGTAATGATGCGTTCACGAGAGTGGTTCATAATAACAACCATCATCAAGTCTTTATTCTATTAAATTGAGTGCCAATCTGAATCTGAATGGTGCGTCCAGAGGGACTACGGCAGGCTTTGCCACCAGCTGTTAGCCTGGCGGCGTAACAATAATTAGCCCGCGTTAGAAAGAGTTCCGCGAAGATGTAACGAAATCTTGGAATACACGTACAAGGTTGTGCGGGCCGTATGGTGGCAGGTTGTGAGAAGTCACATTTATGTGTGCCATTCATTTTGTAGACCTGTCCGTTTGCATTATTAATGGTGGCATAGGCTTTTGGTTTCCCTCCGTATTGCACATACATGACTGGAGGGGGACAAGTTGGTAAATCTTGGAGCATGTGTGGAAACCGTAGTTTGATGACTCATTCAAACCCTTGTGGAATCATTGGCGTTGACGTAAGTTTTTCAATTTTATTGCCTGCGTGGACATTTCAATTTTGCCACCACCAAATTCCATGTTGCTCCAGCCAACAACTGCTTTCGATAGCTCACAATAGGATTGGAATGGAGGAGGCAAAAGTGGGATTCCGTTGAGTAGGGCTCACTCTGGTAGCAGAATGAGTCATGATAGGATGACTTATTTAGAATTACTTATGCTGAAATAAGATGTGTTTTGATTTAATGACGGAGCGAAATCAAGATAAAATATCATATTCTTGAGGGGAGGGGTGAATGGCTTATTCAGGTTATTATAGAAGTACGTCATTTTGGGTTGGAACAACAAATGTCGCCTATCAAACTAGAATGGACTTATTATATGAATAACTTCTCTTTATTTTGATGGATTTTGCTATTAGATTAAGGCTAGAATAAGCAGAGTAAGGGTGCCTTATTTTGCTTATTTTCTTTGTTCCACTTTGGTGGTGATTTCTTATACCGGATGATAATGATTTATACCGAAATAAGAAGAATAGATGCTTCTGGCAAAAAATATTAAAATTGCTTATTTTACTTAGAATGAGCATTAATGACATGTTTTTATTATATTTTATTTTTTGAATTTATATTACTTTCTTAGAATGATTTATTATGGATAGAGAGAATAACTTAGATCGGACCCAACAAGATTAGCGGGTTAATAGTTAACTGGGTCAGCTTTCGTGTTTACTTCTTATTCCTCAATATCGAATTTTAAACAAGTAAAAACAAGACTCCTTTTTAACCTGTTAATATCATATGATTGTAATAAATAGGCTTGACTGTAGGTCTAAAATCGCAGAATCTAAACATAAATTATACTAAAGATAGACTAACGGATCCCTTGTTAGCTAAATGAGTATTTAGACCTAAGATTATTAGATCTAAATGCGTCCAGTAATAAGTTTAGACCCGTTGTAACACTCCTACTTCTGAAGGTCGGCAGAGTACCGGGCTGGCAGTAGTGGAGACTGGAGAGGAGACCAGCTAAGGACCAAACTCCGGTGTCAGAACTACATCGTACGTTCAATTGTCTCAAATCTGGGTCCAGCAATCGGATCTGGGTCGGATATCACCCACCGTGGTGAGAGAAATAACTACTGCAATCGATGGCGTCGCAAAGAATACTAATTAGTCAGTGGCCGTCACCCTTTGCTTCAAATGGCAGACGTGATAATGAAATAATGCATCATCTACTGTATGGCGTTTAACTATTTTCGGGCACGAAAACAGGGACGCCAGTCACTTGGCCACTGTGTGTTAGGCGTAGTGTGTAAAACAAGTGGTCATAATGAGTCATGCAATTGAGAACCTCACAGTTGTTGCAACTTGCAGTGCTATATCTTCTGCGTACGTAACCTTAATAATAATTGAGTAGTAATTGTTGTACCACATAGAAAACGATTTAATAAGTAATTTTTTCTTGAATTTCTTTTATTATCATTCCTATTATGTCCTCTTAATTATACAACTCATCTATGATCAAATGACCTAAAAAAATAAAAATCAAATTTCAATTATTTATCTTTTTGCTTCCTTTTTTTTTTAAAAAAAATTCTTTTGAATTTGTCCAATTAAAGATTAAATTGTACGAACAAATAAGCATAGTAAGACGGCGAAACATAAAACGATCCAATTTTTGTTTTTTAGACTATGTTGCATGCGATGCAGCAACTTCATAGTAAATAATCCTCCCCGTTATTTCTATGTTACGGTTTTTCTTTTTCTCTGCACGTTCTAATCAAACACCGTTACGTGTGCACGTGTCTTATTTACTCGGATGATTCATTTTAAACATGTTCTAGAAAGATGGCCTCTTTTACTCATAGCAGAAAGCATGTCAAAGAAGGCGTTGAAAGATCATTTGGTGAAAATTGAATGGCTTATGTAAACATAATAAAAACTATCTACGGTGCTATAGAACGCTGTACTGGAGCCTTCGTGTGTATGTGGCTGAAGACTTGAGTGTACAAGACCATTTCGTTACATATACAGCGTGGCACATTATTATTTAGCAAGTGAAGGGAGAAAATAGGATTCGGGCATGTAATTTTTAGACCAATGTATTGGGTGCACAGAATTATTTTAAAATTTTAGCTTGCATTTGTGCTTTAATAACAATTTCATCGGGAGAAATACCATTAGGTCTGATTCATCGGGCAATGTGTTATTGGATAAACTCAACCCGAATGTTTCTAGCCCGGTCAGATTGGCGCAAGATTTCCAAAATTGCCCCCTTGCCATATTATCCTGCTGATAACTAACCCCCTAAAGTTCCAAAATTTAACAAGTTGCCCCTCCTTCTTACTTGATAGTTGATATATTGATGGTGATGTTTAGATGTACTTTGAAAGTGATGATGGTGTTGATACTAAAATGAAAAAAATGTAAAGTTCTGATACATACTTGTCTTTTTGAAGTATCTATTTATAGAAATACTCTATCTATATATAGAAATACTCATAAGGACTATAATTATGAATATACCCTTCATGGAACTATGTTTACACTCATCAATGTTTCTCTTACATAATTACGTTTACTTTAAGACTTTATTAAAATATACCATTTTGAACAATTAAAATTTGCGATTTCCAACTCTTCTATTCTATTTATTTCATTAAAAAAAGTGTATATAATTGACTATTGGAACAAATACTCTTAAAATATTTGGATAGAAGCTACTAATACTTAAAGGGTGAATATGTGAACTTTTTATTGTAACAAAGGCACATAGGCAATCATATTACTTGAAAATATAATCATGCAATTTTATTCTAAGACATATATTTATGAAGTTAACCCAAAGGTGAAAGTATGTTGGGTAAAACCTTTTAAAAATGAAGAATATCGAAAAGCTTTCAATAATTTAATATGTGAATTCTCTTTTAACTTGAACCCTAAACCCTTTATATGCTAATGATACAAATTTATTCACGTGTTTTTTTTTTTTTATGTATTGCGGAGGTTTAGATTTACAATAAAAGTTAGCATAATTTTAATTATTAACTCATCATGTACATATGTATTATATAAATACTACTATGCGATCCGCAGTCCGATCACACAGCGCTTAAATCTTCCATCCCCATGTTAAAAAGAAAAAAAAAATTATCATAAATTTTAACTATTCAATTACCTCTATTAGGGTTGTTTCCATTTCTTGGGACTTAAATTTCATCGTCCGATCATGAAATTTATTGTAGCCGTCGGATCAGACACTATGCTTGGTTTTCTTGATTGAATGGTATAAATTTTTTTTAAAAAATAATAAAAAATAAAAAAATACATCAATTATCTTTAAGGTTGTTCATATCTATTGGAGCTTTAATTTTAACATCAATTAAAGGATTTAAACCCCTTGCGATCAGACTGGATGGTCACATATATATAGTAGCTTCTTTTCTCTCTTTCTCTCTTTCTCTCTCTCTCTATATATATAGCGATCAGAAACCGGTCAAGCGGTAGTGACCGTCCGATCAGATCTTCTGACTATTTGATAAAATTTGTAAGACCAGAAACGTCTATAGTAGAACCTACAAGAGGAAGAAGAGGCGTCAGAAGGCCCCTCGTTCTCTTGGAGAGCAAGACCCTCTGGTGCCTAAGTCAGGTTCTAGAGAAGAGGTAAAACTCTCTGGGGCTTGATAGTTTGAAACCATGTGTCGTTAAACATGCACAACTAACAACCTTATTTTAATCGGTTCATTCAAGTTAATTTGAAAATAGTAAATGATGAGAACCGAGTCGATCCACAGGGAAATAAGATTTTAATTTTGAAAACCTTGTGATTTTTAATTATCTAAAATAGATGAGAATTTGAATAAACTAATTAATTACCTATTTAAACTACGACTCAATTAACTAAAATACCTAAGACATAAAGTCTAGCAAGAGCACCACTATTTAACTATTTATACACTAAAAATGACATTAATTATCTAAAATCCATAAATAACGCTACAGACTCTTGATGTTAATATCCTTAAAAGATAACTTGCGACAAGCATTAACCCTAACTATTTAACTAAATAACTAGAATAACAAGAAAAATAAATAAATAACTAAGTAAACAAATACAACAGTAAAACAGTGGTAGCAGGGCAGCGGCGGCTGGGGCATGTGTCGGCTGGCAGTTGGAAGCAAGGGCGACAAGCGCAATGGCGTCGCCGTACTGGTGCGTTGCGCCAGGCGGCAGTACAAGGAGCTGGGTGGGAAACCACCCCCTTTGCGGCACGTGGCAGTTGCGCGGGGAGACACCGGCTCGAGTGACGAGATCCTAGCGCGCAAACTTGCTGGAGATGCCGTGCGTGGAAGCAAGGCTGAGGAGGGCGGCGGTTGGCGCGCGGGAACGGGCTCGAGCGACGATGGAGCGGGGGTGCGAACCCGCGCGAGCCTCCGCGTGGCACTGGCGGGACCCGGCGCAGCCAAGTGGGAGGCACGGGCGACGAGGATGCCTTCTGCAAATCGGCTCCGCACGCCGCGTGTTCTGGCGGGGCCTGCTGCGGCGGCCGGTGAGAGAGAGAGACAGAGCAGGGGAGGAGAGAAGAGAGGGAGAGAGAAAGAGAAAAGGTTGAGAGAGAAAAAAAAGTAAGGGAGAGAGAGACGCAGAGCGAGTGGGTTTGAGAGAGAGGGAGTCTGACAAAAAGAGAGAGAGAGAGAGAGAGGATGCGTGTGAGAGAGAGAGAGAGCAAAAGGAGAGAGACAACAAAAAGAGAGAGAGGAAAAGTGAGGGAGGATGACAGAGGGTGCAGAGAAAGAGACGTACAGAGAGGGAGAGACAGAGCGGGGGAGGAGAGAAGAGAGGGAGGATTTTCGAGAGAGACAAAGAAGGGAAGAAAGGACATTTAAAAAGGGGGAGTGTTTTCAAAAAGAAGAAGGGAGGTGAAAAGAAGGCGGCGCGGCTGCTACAAGGTATTTTCTTGAGCAAAGATTAGGGCAACTTTTTGAGAGTTTTAAAAGATCATTTCGTCTCTACTTTAGCCTTTTAGCCAAAATGAAGTCGAATTTTGTTGAGATTCGAACACTGGACCTCCCATAAATTTTCAAAAACTTCACCAACTGCACTGCATCATCGGCGTGCCCTGTTCACATAGAATAAATGTAAATTAGCATATTATCATAAAAAATATTACATTTATTTATTTATTTCATCTCGATTTTGTCGAAAAACCGCAAATGCGCTCTACTCCATTAATCACATGAAATGACAATGTTTTTAAGTCGGAATTTGACGAAATTGGTACCGTTGGAATTGGTACAAAATTATCTATCATTTCATGATATTTTACAGATAAAAACGTGAGTATGATGCATATAATTTTCCTTAAATGGTCAAATTCTCAACTTATCAGGACTCAATGTAGTATTCAACATATCTCATTTAGGAGAGAGCCAATGATATATATATATATATATATATATATATATATATATATATATATATATATATATATATATATAAAAGCCCTGGCTTATGCGGTATCATGGGGGCCGTTGCCTTTGGAGGGTTAATTGACCCCCGATCCATGCCCCATGATCAAAGGGATCATAGGATACTGGGTTAGAAGGAGGGATCTCCTCTCATGATCGAGGGAACAAACCGTCGGGACCTACTATAAGTGAGTGGTTACGCTATTAGACCGCGAGATCCTCCTGATGGCAGGGTGGAGTTACGAATCGGCCCTAGGGGACTCCAATCTCTTGGCCAGTCAGAAGGTAATAGCCATTGAGTCCAGGCACTTGGCCTCTCCCTGTTGAAGTGGACTTTGTATTACCGAGAGAGTAGGCTCTTCTCAGCACTCAGTAGCTACAATCGAGACATCTATGATCTCGGGGCCTACTGATTGAGATGTCAGTCTTCAAGGCTTTGCTTTCCCGGGACTTAGCTCATACATTCCAGGTCCCAGCCTTTTGCTTGCTAGTCGAGGTATCGGGAGAGCTTACGTGGTGCCCCTACATGTGCTTCTGTGGGCCGCAGGCCCTTGGGCCTTCGGCTAGTTAGGCTTAATTGGGTCGGATCCTAATCACCCCTCATCACTGGCCTCCTCACTCGCAGATTCAAAATTCGAATATGAGAGTGACATTGAGCAGGAAGTCCAAAGAAGGTTAATAAGACCAGTAGGCGCAGGAACTAAGACGCTGGTTGTACTACGAAAGGAGGTCTATTTAATAAAGGAGATCACGTTTTCTTACCATTTGCGATCCCTGAACGATTCCGGATGTGTCGGTCGTCTACGTGGCGTCATCTCGCAAGTGACGAGACGCCTATAGTCATTATGATGGGGTGCATCCCTTCGAATTCGGATCACGTGCTTGGTCAATCATTATGATGAACTATTTTAACGCCTCTTGGTATTCCAGGTGGGAAGAAGAGGCGAGGAGCCTGGTTGGCTTTCCCTTATAAAAGCAAGGTTCAGGGGATGCCAAACTCACTCCTTCTCTTACTTGAGCTTTCCAGTCACTCTTTAGAGTGGGGAAGAGGAGATTCTCCGCCGCCTAGTCGTCTCCTGTGCTTCCTCCAGTAAGTCCACCCTGGCTTCCGAGTCTGTAGGTTCTCTAGAATCCTTTAGGACTTCTTCTTCACCTCCTTCTTCCTCCCAGTCTACTTCCTGTTCTCCAAAGTCTTATTTTTCCTCACTTAGCAAGTCTTCTTCCTTTTGGTCCGAGAGCTTTGTTGAGACCTCTGTCATGCTCTCCGACGAGGTTGCCAGTTCTTTTGGCCAGTCTGAGAGGAGCGCTCCTATCTTGGCCCGCCATAGCGGTAGTATAATAAAACAAGTGGAGCTAGGGCAGTTAATGGAAACGTATAGGCTACCCCATGAATACCGTCTGATTGAGGCTGGTTCGGATGATCGACTTTTTTCTGAGGCCTCCAACTCCTTCATCGCCTATAGGGAGATGTTATGTGCATGTTTCCATCTCTTGGTTCCCCACTTCGTCTGCCATCTCTTTCACCAGTACTGACTGGCTTATGCCCAGCTCGCCCCCAACACCTGCGTTGTCACCTCCCCCCCCCATCCTGAAGATTTTTGGCTTCGTCACTGAAATGCAACTTAAAAGGAAAATATATGGCCTTTTAATTTTTTAAGGGCAGGGCCATCATGCTTGACACGTCTGTACAATTCGAAAATCCCATTGGACGATCAAAAAAATATAAAAAATAGAGCTCCGATGAACATGAGAAACATCTTTAATGGACCGAACTGAATATAAGGTGGCTGAATTTTTATTTTTCAGATTTTTTGCATTGTCCGATGACTCTGATCAAAGATTGCATTGTACACACATGACAGACATGATGAGCCCGACTTTAAAAAAATAAAATAAGAAATATTTTTGGGTTGCACCCATGTGGTGCAAAAAACTTGCCGTACCACATGCATGTGGTGCAGCAAGTATTACTCTTGTTGTTTAATTAAGTAGAATCGTCAATGATGTGTGAAATTATTCCTTTATTAAGAGGAAATGTTAGACTTTATCCGGCTTCACACCTCGGTCTCACGTATATATGACCCGGCAACACCATATCAAAAAAAACGGAAAAAGAAAAAGGTTTAGCGTGCAAATCCATTACTCTTAATCAATCAAATGAAAACATCTCTCTCTCTCTCTGCGTAAACCTAGTGAGGTAGAACGATTAATTAATTTTGTTTGGATACTTTATATTTCGGAATAAAAATGATAGCTACCAGAGAAATAGGAGATTGTCAACCCTTGATCCTCTCAAATATTGAAAGCATTCACGTCCCTACCTTTAGCGACCATGCGGAACAATTCAAGCCGTACCTATGTCGTTAGCATGACACCGTGGCTTATGATGATGGACTCTGTCATCCCCCCCATGACGTGGAGGAGCGAAATAATGGTGCGCATCATGAAGAAACTGTGCGCCAGTTGACCAAATGAAAGTGAGGCAGCCAGCTGCCATCAACCCTGAAAACTATACATGGTCCGAGTGAACAAATAAACCTAAATTAGAACCAGCTGCTTAGGGCAGTTGGTTCATCACCTCCTTTGCAAAAAGAGGTCTCAGGTTCGATTATGGTTGAACCTAAAAATCTTCAGCCATGCAGTCCCTTAGTATTGTTGGGATCTTTATCTCCTGATCTGTTGGATTATTTCCTCAAAAATCAGACGGACCTGAAATTTTCGTTTAATTAGACGGACCCATTGACCGATCCGAATTTATCTCAAATTTTAGAGGATTATCTCGAGTTCCCGATTAGAATCCCGGTCGCTTGTAAATAGTTGTACATAATCGACTTCTGGACCCCTTCAAAAAAAAAAAAAAAAAAAACTAAATTGGAACTAAGAATAATGCCCAGTGTCAACCCTCCCGTACAATTTATTTGGTGTTGTTTGACATATACTTCTAGTCAGGAGCATTGTACCACAGAACCGAAGATCTTGTTTCATTTAAATTATGGTCCAACTAAGACTTATATATGGACAGGCGTGTAGTGGGTTATCTACTGGGTAAAGTGGACAGAAATCAAAAGGTGACAGATCGAGTAGTAGTTAAATCATTTTTTTATCCTTTAATTAGGAATCTTATCATTGATTTTGTTCTTGCTCTTCATACTTAATCTTTACTAGTAAAATGTACGCGAAAGGCAGATTCTATGTATAGATAATATTTATAAAAGATTACAAGTTTAAACAACTGAGAACAGATATGTGAATATATACATATATGTACGTGTTATTCAATAAAAAATTGATATAGATTTTTTAATTCGAGGGACCTACCTCTTCGCAAAAATGTAAATGCTATAATGGAGAAAAGGAGGTAACATAAGTTAGCCCTTTTAATGTTTTAAAAGGATACTCTCTTTAGTTCTTTTTCAAGGGTTTGGGAAAGAAGAAAGGATAGGAAAACAATCATAAATAAATTGACGTCTATGATTGAAACTTGAAACTTAATGGTTGAAGATTTTTCTTCATAGATAGAATCGGAAGAATATTCCCATCCGACTCTTTTTATCTAGTATATATATATATATATATATATATATATATATATATATATATATATATATATATTTATTTAAAAACTATTTCAAATAGGGTTATAAGGATTTATATATTGACCACGATGATCTTTAATTCTTATTTTATTAGCCCCTCTAAAGCTGCCTGTTTATTTTAAACTCGCCAAAATTTATTAATCTTCCAAAGATATCTCCTTTGTTTTGAATGTCATGTTTTAGGTTGGGGGCCGTTTGGTGTGTACAAAACGCCATAAATACTATTTTTTTGTGTTCAATTTCCTTGTATTTAGAATGTTGTAAATTAAATTAGGGTTTTTTTTTTTAATGTTTTGAGTATCATGGACTACTGACTTACAGAATCTTGTTGGCCCAAGTGACACAATTTTAGCTGATTTTGATTTTTCAGCTCATAACTATTAAAATTAACATCTAAGGGCCTTAAAATCTGGAAATTATATTTTTGTTGTTTCTATATGTCATGTCAGAGCAAGCAAGTCTCCAACCCAACCAAGTTAAACATTAGCTTTCTAACCTCAGTCGACCTACCACCACCATCATCTCACCCGTGGAACTGTGTATTAGGTACCTGGAACTCCTAACACCTATCGCTCCCTCCAACATCAGACCGATTACTTCTCTGCTTCTAATATGTTTTCACCGATGTTAACTTTCTCTCTCTCACCGAATATGAGGAGGAAGAAGGAGCATCTCATGGAAGTCTATATATTTATATATGCAAGTCCTTCATAGACTTTACATCCCTTAGACTCTTCTTCTTATTGTTATCCATAACCAATATAGATGAGAAACCCCAATGTGACCTAAGCACGACAGGAAAAATATTAATTCCACCTCAACTTTTACAAGTAGGACACAAATAAGGGGACTCTGAAATCTCGTCTCCTACTCGATCCATTTATATCTGGTTTTTGATGATCAGATCAGACCAGTTGTTCTTGTTCACAGTGAGTTAACTCATGCTCGTTAAAAACTAAGATGCTGTCTATGGGCACTTTGATGAATGGGAAAGACTAGAATGTGCGAAACCCTCACGCTGGGGAGAGACCAAGTGCGTTTGAATTGTATTCTCTCAAATGAACGTAGTTTCCTTTGTTTTGATTGGGTGATGGTAACGAGCTGCTTAGGACAGTTGGTTTATCACTTGCCTCTCAATTGGGAGGTCTCATGTTCGAATCTGATTGAAGCCTAAAAACTTCCTAACCATACAGTCTAAGTGTTGTGATTTTTGTCTCCTAGTCTGTGGAATTACTTTTCCGGATAATAAGGTGAATCTGAAATTCTCGTCTAATTAGGCGGACTTCTTGATCGGCGCAAAATCATTTCCAACTCTAAAGGATTTTTCGGGTTCAATTCCTGATCATTTGTAAATACTTGTACATACTTGACCACTGTGCCACTGAACAAAATGAAAAAAAAAAAAAACTAAAAAGATTGAGCAATGGTATTATTTCTTGTCCACCCTGTGATTCGTAATTCTGCTTGGAGACTGGAGAAAATGTTGTCCTTTGTAGTTAGACTTCAAGAGACAATGGTATTATGTGCAGGAGCGACTATGACATAGTCCGCGGGACTCGTTTGGATAAAATTTTGAAGTCTTAAGCATGACTATCATATAATGGCGGATGCACTTAATGGCGGTGGGTGTTAGGGACTTTAGGAATACCTGGAGCAAAAGTCATCCCTAACGCAGAAGAAGACGATGTCGGAGTCGATCCCCACGAACAACGAGCCTCGAACAAGAACGCACGAATCCCGGACGAGGAGGCGATGTAAACCTCAGCACCCTCTCCACTGGTTTCCTCTCTCTATTTCTCTTGATGCTTATGACCTAATGGAGAGTCACATGCTTCTTTTATAGAGAGGAGGGACCAGTCCCGTTCTAATTACTAAATGGATCCTACCAATTATAGGATCCTTAATGGGCACCTAATGGGTTAAGCCTAATAACTAATTCAATTAATTGGATGCCTAATGGTGTGCAAGTGTGCAGCCCAGTAAACACAAGTGGACCACTAATTAGATAAAAATTCAACATTCTCCCACTTGGTTCCACTTGTCTTAAGCAGATCAAATCTTTCTTTGAAAACATACTTATAATATAAATATATATAATTTTAAAAGGACTCTTGAAGATTTGACATCATGAGCATGCACCTGAAGAGAGAACCACGGTATGCGCGCGCACGATAAAACAAAAAACTATACACCATTCCAATTAACGGAATCTTAAAGATTCAAGAACAGTAAATCAAATGACATTAGTCATGGCGGCAAATGCATTCAATTACACCTCCTTCCATGTACCACAATGTCACCAACTTAATATAATTGAACATCAAATATGGAACTGTGGATAAACTCAAACATAATGTTTATCCATTGGCAACCACTTAAACATATAATCTGCCAGCTTAAATCCATAACCAACATGTATACAAGATAAATGGAAAAGGTAGAAAGCAATAGAAGAATCATAATATATCGAGAGAATTGACAAGATCCATCCAAATCACATGACTACAAAAAGTGCTACCAGGTAGTCTTTTCGTGAGTGGGTCAGCAACCATAAGATCCGTCCCAATATGTTCTATAGACACTTCTTGATTCTTTACTTTGTCTTTAAAAGCAAAATACTTAATGTCTAAGGTTCTACCACCTTTGGACGCCTTATTGTTATTAGAGAAGTAGACGGCAGCGGAATTGTCACAATATATCCTGATAAGTCTGGAGACGAAATCAATAAATGATAGACCTGTGAGCAGATTCCGCAACTGGATGGCCTGTGCACTAGTCTCAAAATAAGCAATGAACTCAACTGCCATCGTGGAAGCCACTGTAATACTCAACTTCTCACTGCACCATGTGATAGCTCCTCCTGGTAAGAGGAAGATATATCCTGTAGTGGTGTAAGGATTGAGGTTTTCGGATCCGGTTATCGGGTCAGTTTTTGGGTAGGATCTCTTAGTTCGGATTCTGATGGGGTTGAGACTCAGTTCTGTTTCGCGTTGAGCCTGCGAGAAGTGGTTTAAACGGCATCCAGCAATGTAGACGCGTTTTAGGCTGTGCCACGTGGGCTGGCCTTGGGTCGCGAGAGTACGGCCCCGGTCATATCGTCTGAATGGCGTCTTGGATGGACGACGCCTTTCAGAGTACGACCCTGACTTGTCAGTGTACGGCCCGATCTTGTCATCTGAAAGACGTCGGGTGTGCACGACGCGTTTTACCTAGCTTCTGGTTGACCCCGCGAACCCTCCTTCCTTTCCCTCATTTCCTCTTCCCTCTTCTCTCTCCTCTCTTCCTCCGGCGAGCCGACGACTCTTTTTTCCCCTCCTTCCTTTTCCTCTCACTATTTCATCTCTCCCTCCACTCTATCGACCTCTTAACTCCCACCACTACCACCACCATCTCCTCCGCAGCGTTTTTCTCTCCAGACGGCGGCCGACGTCCCGGTGGAGTAACGGCGTCCATGGCGGTACCGGCGGCGGCGTGGGGCGAGGCGGCTAGGCAGCTTGGAGCTTGGAGGAGTTCAAATAACCGGTAGGGTGACGATTCCCGTAGTATCTCATTTAAAAACCATGTTTTTCCGCTTTGGAGCATGTTTAGGGGTGTTCTTGGAGTGAAAATACTAAATGCATGAAATGAGAAATTGGGTGCTTTAAATGGATAGTTAGGTTCTTCTCCCCATTCTCCATGTTTTTCGTGTTTTTACACGATTTTGGGGAGGAAATCCCACCCCATGGACCCGGAGATGGCGGAGGGAGAACCTGGCTTTGAGGGTTAAATGGCGTCGGGGGATAGCGATGCCTTTTAGAAAGGCGGCTTCCACCCGCGACGCGATTTAGCCCAAATACCAGACTCTGTCTCTGGAACTGCATGGCGTCCAGGGACAGCGACGCCTTTTAAAAGGCGACTTGCATGGGCGACGCTTTTTAGGCCATTTCTGAGGCCAGATTTCACATGAACCAGTTTAGGAGGCTTGAATGGCGTCGGCCTTGGGCGATGCGATTCAAGGAAGAATCACATTAATTCATGCTATTAACATATCTTCACACTGTTAGATAGTTTGGTTAATTGCATGTTTGAATTCGTACTCGAGGATGAGGACTTTTACGTGATCGGATCGTACTATGTTGTGTTTCGTGCGACTGTGGACCTAGAGTGACAGTTGTAGCGCTTGCCACCCTGTGTCGGTGTGGGAGGGACACAGCGCCGGTGTGGGAGTGGTGGGGTGACGCCTAGAGAGAGGGTCACCTGGTCTATCCCGGGGTTAGCTAGTACCGGTGTGGGAGTGGTACCTATGGAGTGTCACTTGTGCTGGGGGAAGCAGAAACCACCTCGAGCCAGTTGGGCCGGAGTAGCTAGCGTGCTATCCAATGGGTTACTGTTTGGTCTCAGCGAGTCGGTGTTTCCCGCGTTCGGCTGTGTGATTAATGTGTTTTGCCGAGACGCTGGTTGTAGGCTCCCTGGTAGAATGATTTTGGAGTTGTGCATGGTACATCTCGAATACATGTGTTTTATATCGGAATTTATGAATTGTGTTACTTGCTTATTCTACCTGTATCTGTGTTACTGCACTTGTGGATGCGTGAGTGGGCGGTGGGGATCGAAGGATCCCTACTGAGTCTTTTCATTGAGACTCACTCCTGCGGTTTTCAGGTGAGAGTTCCAAGCAGGCTTAGCGAGGAGAGTACTGCTTTGGGTTGCGCGCCAGCAGCTGTTGTTCCGGAGTATGCCCCGATGTAGTTGTTATTTTATTTTCTGGCATGTACGTCTAATTATTTCTTTTCAGTTGGAGTATGTAATTATTTGCTGTGTCGAGTCGTATTGTAATAACTTTTAATTCTTACACTTCCTTTTCAATTCAATGCGATGTGAATGTTTCGCTTAGTTTATTATTTATTTCCCAGACTTATCTAGATCCTGGTTTGGCTCCAAACTAATGATTCGGTACCCATTTAGTAATCAGATCCCCGATTATAAGGTGGCGGGTCGTTACAAGTGGACTTCCTCGAATCAAGACAGTCGCCAAAATCAGCATCAGAATATGCAATGACTTCTAACTGATCTGATCTTCTGTAAGTGAGCATGAAATCTAATGTGCCCTTAAGATACCGCATGACTTTCTTGGCAGCTTTCCAATGATCCATGCCTGGGTTGCTCTGGTACCTGTTGAGCATACCCACGGCAAAAGCAATATCTGGACGTGTACAAGTCTGAAGGTACATCAAGCTCCCAACGGCTGAAGCATATGGGATGGGCTCCATCTGCTTCCTTTCCAAGTCATTCCTGGGACACTATAATTCACTGAATTTATCACCTTTTATAATGGGTACTTTATCGGGTGCGCAGGACTGCATGTTGAACATTTCCAAGACCTTTGAGATGTAAGCTTTCTGAGAGAGACCAAGAGTGCCTGAGGGTCTATCTCTAGTGATTTCAATGCCCAAAACATAGTAGGCATCACCCATATCTTTCATCTCAAAGTTCTTAGAAAGGAAAGTTTTAGTTTCGTGCAGCAACCCAAGATCACTGCTAGCAAGCAAAATGTCATCCACATATAAAAGCAAGACAATGAAACTACTCCCACTGATCTTTAGGTACAAACATTCGTCAATAATGTTTTCCTTAAACCCAAAGGACAATATGATTTCATTAAACTTTATGAACCATTGTCGGGAGGCTTGCTTAAGTCCGTAAATAGATTTCCTTAATTTACATACCAAGTATTCTTTCCCTTCAGCACGAAACCCTTGAGGTTGCTTTATATACACTTCTTTATCTAGGTCCCCATTGAGAAAAGCCGTTTTCACATCCATCTGATGTAACTCCAGGTCAAAATGAGCTACCAAGGCCATGACTATTCTGAATGAGAGCTTCTTGGAAACTGGAGAGAACGTCTCATCATAGTCAATGCCTTCCCTTTGAGTGAAACCCTTAGCCACCAATCTGGCCTTATATTGTTCAACTCTCCCTTTAGAGTTCACCTTAGTTTGAATATCCATTTACATCCAACAAATTTGGACCCTTTAGGCAAGTTAACGAGATCCCAGACTTGATTTTTAGCCATTGAGTCAAGCTCTTCTTTCATGGCTTCAAACCAATAGGCAGATTTCTCACTCTTTTAGATCGATGCAATGTTTGCCCCTGATCCACTTGAGGAGATGGTTGGTCAACAACAGCGACATCTTCTGACTCTGGAGCAACCTGGGATGGACCAACTGCAACTATTTGCTCTCCTAGGATTTCATTCCGAGGAATGAATATGGGAACAACGTTGTCAGTTGTTACAGGTATTTCAACATGATCCTGTAACTCCTCAAAAAAAATCTCTTGAGAAGGTCCACTCCCACTAACTCTGCCATCTTCAAGGAACCTTGCCTTATCTGTTTCTATAATGATGGGAACATGGGATGGGCAATAGAATCTATACTCATTTGATCTCGCTGGATAACCAATGAAGAATCCACTAGTTGTTCTGAGATAAAAAGCCTTTTCCTGTGGACTGTATGGTCTAGCCTCAGCTGCACACCCCCACGTGCACATATAGCTCATAGAGGGTTTCCTACCACACCATAACTCATAGGGAGTCCTAGGCGCAGCCTTCGTAGGAACCTTATTCACAATGTGAGCAGCTGTCTTAACAGCCTCGCCCCACAAGGATAAATGAAGGGTGGAATGACTCAACATTGCCCTGACCATTTTTTTAAGCGTTCGATTCCTTCTTTCTGCAACCCCATTCTGATATGGGCTGCCAGGAGTAGTGTACTGAGGTACAATACCCTCTTCTTTAAGGAATTTAGCTAATGGACCAGGCCTTTGTCCCATCTCAGTATACCTACCATAGTACTCACCACCTCTATCAGACCTGACTATCTTGATTACTTTCTCTGATTATTTCTCTACTTCATTCTTGAAAACCTTAAAGACATTGAAAACATTTGCCTTTTCAAGAAGTAAATAGAGATACATGAATCTAGAATAGTCATCTATAAAGGTGACAAAGTACCTCTCACTAGTCAGACAGGGTGGAAAAGGACCACAGATATCAGTGTGAATTATTTCTAAAATTCTAGAACTTCTTGTGGCATCTTTATTAGGCGTGTGTGTTTGCTTTTCTTTAATGCAATCAACACATGTCTCGAAGTTAGTGAAATCCAGAGTGTGTAACACTCCTTCTCCCACTAGCCTCTTGAGCCTCTTAATGGAGATATGTCCTAATCTCCTATGCCACAACATAGATGAATTTTCATTAACTCTACCACGCTTGTTGCCAGTAAGAACCGAAGTATGCAGGGTATTATGAGATTGTTCAATCACATTGCTAAGACACAATTTATACAAACCATCAGATATAGAACTAGTACCAATAACAATAGAATCTTTTATTAATTCAACTGAAGAATTTCCAAGATTAACTTGAAAATCTCTTGAATCAAGTCTTGATACTGAAATCAAATTTTACTAAAAGATGGTACATAAAAAGTGTCTTCTAAATCTAGAACAAATCCTGATTCCATAACTATCCTATAAATTCCTACGGCATTGACTTGTGAGCGCGTCTTATTTCCTGAAAATTTGCTCCGCTCACCCTCATTCGGAGGCCTTTAGAAAAAGAATCCCTGCATAGAAGTGGCAACATGCACAGTAGAACCTGAGTCAATCCACCATGTACTTTTAGGAACATTAACTAAATTAGACTCATAGAAAACATAAGATGAGATATTACCTTTCTTTTCAAACCATGCATTCCTTTTCAGACAATCTTTCTTAACGTGTCCAGGTAACTTGTAGAAGAAGCACTTGTCATTTTTGCCTTTTGACTTGTTCTTCTTCTGGACACCCTTCTTCTTTCTTAATCCACTTTTCACTTTATGAGAGGTAAACAAAGCAACATTGTTCCTCTCTCCTCTCAATCTCTCTTCCTCTTAGACACACACGGTCATCAATTCATTGACTGACCATTTAGCATGATGTGTGTTGTATGAGATCTTAAATGCCTCATATTCGCTAGGTAAAGAGTTGAGAATAAAATGGACTAGGAAAGTATCTGAAATAGTAACTTCCATGGCATTCAGTTGAGCAGAAATATCTCTCATAATCATTATATGCTCTCGAACACTGCCACTAGTGTATTTCATTGAGGACAGTTTAGCTATTAAAGTACTGGCTTTGGCCTTATCAGAACTAATGAACTGTTCCTCAATGGCTTTAAGAAATCCACTAGCAGTAGTCTGATCTGGGATAGATCCCTTGATGTTCTGTCCAACATGTCCATGACGGAACAGAAGGTAGAGACGATTGAACTTTTCCCATTTTTCGTAATGAGTTTGCTGTTCCATTGAGCTTTCTGGAGTAAGTGGTGCCGGCATAACCTCACGTAAAGCTATATCTAAGTCCATACATCCCAAGACAAATTGTACCCTTTGTTTCCATTAAGTAAAATTAGTGCCATTCACGTACGACACACTAGTATTAAATGGTGCAAACAAAGGAGAAGCAGCTGAAATAAACAAACACATGTTCACATATAAGGCAATGGAACTAAAATATTGCAAGTAATGAGACAAGATTTAAATTGCAAAGTAATTCAATTACTTAACATGAACTACTTTATCAATTCGTCCGATAGCTTTATGGACGAACTCCCCAGATTAACTAAAGTGATAAAACTAAAATTTATAAACACTTTGATATCAAGAGAGAGTACCTTTGGGTACACAACTCCCAAGAATAGCCATGTAGATAAATTTTATTTTATCCTGCTCATGACATGAAAATAAACACTCTTTTGGAAGTTAAGCTTTACAGTCAAGCCAAGAACACAAACATTTGATATCATTTTAATTTCTTAACGAGTATATTTTATTATTCTCCATGCATAAGGTCACTTTGGTGATCTACTTACACACTTTGAATTCTAAATCATCCTCTCCCAACTAAAATGATAACAAATAACTAAATGCTCATCAATAATGCTATTTAAAACTTAATATGGTAAGATTTTATCAATCCTCGTGATTAGTTCCACTTTGGCGGTCAAACTAATCATTTAGAAATCAAAATTTATCACAAAACTACATAATAGCATAAATTAACACATAATATGAGCAAAATGACATAAACACAATAACTATTGCAATCTAAAATGGAGATATTCATGCATGATTATAAACTGTAAAGAGGATAAATAATCACAAGAAATATATCCTAAATTTACAGCAACAATTATTGATTCATAAATAACATTAATTATGCTTAAAACTACATTAAAATGGCTACTTTACAAGTTTATAGCATGCTGTTACATATATGTCTTTTTCTGTTTGCAAAAAAGAAATTTGAATTGCAAACATAACCTGTACAGTTTACAAAAATATCCAGAATTGTAAACATACTTTTAAGTTTACAAGAACAACCAGAATTTGCAAACATGTCCGTTTTCAATGAATTGCAAAAATATCTGTTTCTATTTGCAGAAATAACCAAAGTTACAAACAGATTTTCAGAAATTATGTATGTATCCAAACAGATTTAAAAGATGATCTTTTGTCCTTTAAAGATCACTAACGGGCCTAAAATGGGCCCAGAAATATGGGCCTAAGATCCAGAACTTAATGGACCAATTAAGTGACCATTAGTGAATTTTAAAAGATAAAGATGACTAAAGAAATTTAAATTAAATAATTTTAAATCTTAAAGGGTACATCTACACAAATGGATATAAACGGATGTGGGTCCGGATCTTAACGGGTTAACGGGTTCGATTTAGGTTAGATTAACGGGTTCGGGTCGGGAACTTAACCGGATTTGGATTCGGATCTTCATAATATCCAAACGGATATCGTACCCAAAAACCGAATCCAAAATCCGTTAACTTACATCCGTTACGGAATACTTAATTGGACATGGATCCGGGTTCCTATAAGATCCAAACGGATCCTTTTACCCAAAATCCATACCCACACTTATTAAATAGTATCCGATACGGATTTAAAAACCAACCTTTCCAAAAAGGAAAATTAAGAAACTCAATTTTAGGAAACTTCATTTTAGGAAAACGATTTTAGGAAATCGCCGCCGGAACCCTTCGCTGGAGCACCGCCGGATCGGCAACCCCCACCCGCCGGAACGCCGCCTGCACTGGCCGGGAAACCCCAGCGGTGAGGGTGGCCGGAGAGCAGCCCCCAGCGGCGCGGGTGGTTGCTGCCGCCGGCGCAGGTGGCAGGCCTGCGCGCCTCGCGCAGGGCAGGCCGCGCGGGGCAGCGCCCAGCTCCCGCGGGCCGTGCCCCGCGCGGGCCAACGTGCCGCGGCGCGCCTGCAGCGGGGGCCGCGCGGCGGTCCGGCCCGATTTTTTTTTTTTTTTTTTTTAACAACGGGAATAATCCCGTCAATCGGAGCTCCAAAATTCCGACACGAGCACTAATACCACTTGTTAGGGACTTTAGGAATACCTGGAGCGGAAGTCATCCTTAACGCAGAGGAAGACGACGCCGGAGTCGATCCTCACGAACGACGAGCCTCGAACAAGAACGCACGAACCCCGGACGAGGAGACGGTGTAAACCCCAGCACCCTCTCTACTGGTTTCCTTTCTCTATTTCTCTTGATGCGTATGACCTAATAGGGAGTCACATGCTTTTTTTATAGAGAGGAGGGACCAGTCCCGTTCTAATTACTAAATGGATCATACTCATTACAGGATCCTCAATGGACACTTAATAGGTTAAACCCAATAACTAATTCTATTAATTAGATGCCTAGTGGTGTACAAGTGTGCAGCCCAGTAAATACAAGTGGACCATTAATTGGGTAAAAATCCAACAGTGGGATCCTATGATCTCATTTTAATTTATTATCAGAGTGATTCTATTGAAAATTTTTTTTCGATCTATTAAAATGACCTCATTAATTTATTAATTATGACTCAATAGAAGAACCCTACTGAGTACTCACTCACTGTCCAAGTAACTTTATTGAATAAAATTTCTGTGTCTATTTTACCATCACAGATACATAACTCGGTGGTTGAAGACCCACCGCAGCTCGCTTATCCCAAGCTTATGGGCAAAGTTGAGATCTCGAGCGAGAAGGGGGGGGTGGCGGGGGAATGTAAGTTAATCCATTTAACTTGGGTTTTAAACATCACCCAAAACACCATCAGAGTTAAATTCTCCACCTTACTGGCACCCTCTTAAAACTCTTCCCCCGTGTGGACCCTATCACTCTAGAGGAGACGAAATCTAGAGTTAGCAAGTGGAACCTTAATTAATCTGTCTCCTCAGTGAGTCGGTTGCTTTGGACAGCGTTTGGAAATCATTCCGACAACCGGAAAAGTGAATGCGATCTTGTGGATGATGTAGATTGGAGTCATTAAAAATAGAACCAAACCTAGTGAGCAGAGAATGGAATGGATGTCCCTCCTAGACGGGCATAATAGACACATCAATTTCACTTCCCCAACCATCAAACCAAATTGGAAGCTTGGTGTTGGTCCTGTGCACAATAATTCAGGAGAGGTGGCTGTCCGAACCATTCCATTAATGAAAAATGTACTTAATTAGGCGTTGGAATTGGGCTGCTAAGTAGTGATGATGCATATGGCACTAACACTGATGTTGATTGACCCTCTCGGATGCATTGATGGTGGATGACATGGCACGCGAGGCTGATGATGAAGCGCAACATGCTTCCCGTCGACGTGGCCCGGGCTGGAGCAATGCCTGTGAGTGACTGTGTCTCATTTAGGGTCGGAGTTCCTTCAGTCATCTAACCAGTAATCTTATGTTGTGTTGTCCAACGAATTAGATGGACCCTATCTCGGGTGCATCCGAATCATAAGCATTCAGTGCGTACGTTGGAGACTATGGTGTTTCCCTCGGTAAGGTAATTGAGAGAATCCCGACCCGTCTCACTCGTGTAGCATGATGTCTGTCCCATGGGAGCTTAGACTGCGAGACTACACGACCTAAGGTCGTGGTAATAAATTCAGAAGCTAATGGGCCTTGAAGTGGAGTGTTTATTGCTGGGTCTACCTGATGTGGAACTCTCATTTGGCCGTCCGCATGTTCTCGAGCGTTTATAGATCCTAGGAGCCAATAATACGTATATTATTTAAGAGATTATTTAATGCGGTGTAAAATATTTTTTTTTAGATTTTTGAGATCAAACATTCCTCGACAATTCACTGACTTAACTTTTACCTCAGCCGCAATCGTGTGTAGTCTAGTTAATAAAGTGTCAAGGGACGCTCGAAAGTCAAACACACTTTAAATATCTTATCACGGGGAACGTGTCAGACCAATCGGGATACTAGTTCACCCTTTTGCCTTTGAAGGAATTGAACATGAGAAGTTTAGTTAACAACTGAAGCCTCCGAGCCAACCCACCTAAGGACCGCGCCCATAATGCGGTGTAAAATATTGTAAACATTTGATTTTATTTGATTTTTCTCCATAGTCGTTTAGAACTGAAAGTCGTACCAAAAAGTAAGTGTCATAGTAAACAATAATTAGTGTCATAGTAAACAATCTTACCGGAAAATAAGTGACATCGTAAACCATGACATTCTAAATTCAATTGTTTACAACATATCAAATAAATATGAAATGTGAAAAATAATATTCTCTAATATCTTATGGTATACTAAACAACATGTTAATCAACTATCAGCTGAACTACCCCAAAGACCTTCTTCTCGAGAGACATTTGGACACGCTGAGCCCAATTCTAATGAGGCAGAAGAGTAATATCTGTTGTAATATCTCAACCAATGACTGGTTAATAGATTAGATGATTCGCCACATTTAAGATGTATTACGTCTTCTAGGAGGAATTATAGTGGCGCGTGACATCTATTTAATTGGATAATAATTATATTATAACATCTAAAAGATGTTATACTAATCATTTTTTAGAAAAAAAACAATTTATATTGTGAGAGCCTCTTTTTGTTTCTTTTTCCTTTCTTTAAATTGTGGAGAGTGGAGGGGGGGGAGTGCCCGCACGACAACACAGCTGCTGAGCTGTAGCGAGTTTCGATAACGACTAATCTGCTCAAAACACGGACCCGCTAATTCAGGTCCATGAGGTGGGGACAATTCAGTAAATCAAAACAGATGCAAGGGCATAACCGTCTTCCGACATCGCGACTCAGATCCCGGCCCGCTGCGGTCCGTGACGCTTATAACAGGCTGCTCAGAACGACAGCAGCACCGAAGCGCGAGAAGAACAACAGGAGCAGGAGGACCTCCCCTCCTCTCTCCCCCCCACCCTCTGCGTAGCCTCGACGCCACCAAACCACGCGCCGCCCTTCTCTCTTGCTATCACTTTCTCTGTGGAAGAAACCAAGACACCCCCCCTCCCCCAATTCATCGCCTTCGTCTTCTTCCGCTCCGGAGGGGCGATTGCCCCGCTCGGCGAGCGATTGCCCACTTTGTGCGGAGTTTGGAAACGATTGATCGCTAGAGGTGAGTCGGTCCTGCTTGATCTCTCTTGTTCCAGCTATTCGTGTCGGCGGCAGCCCAATTCATTAGAAAATTTCCTTCGTCTTCGGTTTGGGTGATTCCTGCGGAGAGTTGTGCATGGTCGCATTTGTCGACACGGCTGTTTTCGTCGTATTCTATCCTCAGATTGGCGCTAGCTACGGTTCTTCTTGCTAGGTTATTGCGGCCGGGATCATGTGCGTGTTTGGATTCTCCTCTTTTTTGTCTGTTATCGTGATGGTTCTGCTTGTAGGGGTCGGGGGATCTTTCTGTGTGATTTGGGAGCCTTGGGTGTTTGTTTTTTTTCTTTTGGGGGGGGGGGGGGGTGGTGTTGTTGTTGTTGTCGGGTGTTGGATTTTGTTTTATTTGCCGTTGGGTTATCTATTTGTTTCTTATCTGGAGATCTGTTTTGAGCTTGAATTGCCGACTTAAAATTGGTGGTTTAGCGTTTGGGAAACTCGCGGGATGTTGCGAAGGTCGATATTTGTTTGTGACAGTGATGTGTTTGAAGTGGGCGATTACCCCAGTGGTAGCGGCGCCCCCCTTCACATTTCACTGGTTTTTCAAATTTCGGATTTTTTTTGGTGTATGGTTGCTCGAGGATCTGATGTGGTGTTGTGCCTTCGCGGAGATAACACATTTTCCTTACCCTTCTATATAAACATTATGCAGCGCGTTGTGCGTTTGAAATCTTCGTGATAGAAGTGTTCGCTCGTATGGTGCTTGGTATGGTCGGGAAGGGAAGCCGAGAAGAATAGGGGGGAGTTAACTCTGTGCTTCCGTTGAAGCATCATATCCAGTATGGATGACTCCACGGCAATGACCATCGAGTTCCTTCGTGCTCGATTACTCTCTGAAAGGTCTGTTTCGAGATCCGCGAGACAGAGAGCCGATCAGTTGGCTAAACGGGTGGGTTCATGACATTCCTGTTCTTGGTTCTATTTCAGGTTTTCTTGACTTATTGTTATTAATTCCTTTCTGTTAGATGGCATTGAATCTCATGTCTTTGCTGGACCAGGTTCTTGAACTAGAGGAACAGCTTAGAATTGTGACCATTCAGAGAAAGAAAGCAGAAAAGGCAGCAGGCGAGGTTCTTGCCATCTTGGAATCTCAAGGGGTCAATGAATTCCCTGAGGTAATTGACTCAAGTTCTGACCGAGATCATGTCCCAGGCGAGTCTAAAGGGAGTGATGAAAATGCAAAGGAAGATGAAACTTCCACTGCCTCAAGAATGGATAGAGGTGATGTGGAGGATGTAATGTCTGGATCAGAAGTTGAGGTTTCTACCACTCAAGGGAGGAGCCTCTCATGGAAATCTGGCAATAATGGTCCGGATTCATCTGAAAAGAGGAAAGAATATCAAGCAAGGCAGAGACATGGGCGAGGCTCTATTTCTGGAATTGGATCTTCTCCGCAGCATCAGTTGGGAAAGTCTTGCAGGAGGATAAAGAGCGGCAGAGCCATGGGGTGTGTCTCTAACATTTTTCTTGATTATCAAATAATATTTATTTGTAATTTTGAAAAGGTTTTCACACATTGTCTTCACACACTGCCAGAAGTGCCTCAGAGAACGGAAGCAGCAAGGCCACACAAGCTGATCAGACCTCTGATTGCGCAGATGATGAAGCTCAGTTATCTAAGGAAATTGATGATGTTGAGCAAGAGAAACTAGAGGAGAATGTCTTGCACTCTGAAGATCAAAATGGACATGCTGCTGTTGATCTTCATACTGATGGGTTTGACAGAGATGAAGCAATGGAGAAAGCTCTACAGCAGCAGGCCCAGCTAATTGTGCAGTATCAGGCTGAGGAAAATGCTCAGAGAGAATGGGAAGAGAAGTACAATGAGAACAACAGCTCCACATTAGTATGCACCTCTTTTATTATTACGCTTAATATTTCAATACCTAATGTTAAAAGCTTTATATTGTTTCTTCTCTGATGCTTTTGAACTGTTAATTCGTAGTTCCATGGAATGAATATTGATCACCAATTATATGTGGTTAGTGTAGTTTCTTAACTGTGGCGTATGTATTTCATACCTGAATTCTTGTGCCTCCCTCGTCTCCACTTTCTGGTTGCCATCCTCCATTTGTCACACTCTTCTGTTTGCTTTTTCTTTACTGTTCATCGGAATGTGCTACTGCATCTTGCTGAACTGTAGTTATTGCCATTTATGCAGCTTTTGCATGTTACCCGTTCTTTTATTTTTAGTTGATCCCAGCATTATTATAAGATTTATGGTGTACAACCCTAGAGTTTGTGTGAGAGCAGACATGCATGCTTGAGCAGTTTCATATAGAGAATCCTCTTTTCCATATTATGTTTGGAGCTCCTTTGACTGATTAGTTACTTGTTTATTCCTAGTGAGGTTTTTCCTTGTGAGCTTGTTAGATATGACATGATGATTGTCTCATGCTTTCTCATTTCAATGTATGCACGCCTCTTTCATGAGAAACTCTTGCTATTTGGCACGATTTTGAATTATTCTCCCAGTGTTATGCATACTTTAGGTGTTATATTTGTATTTTTTTGTTTTTTTGTTAATAATTATGTAACCTTTTCCTTTAAATGCTACCAGTCAACCAGCCTTGCTAAGTCTTGTCGTCTTTTGTTTTTGTTTTTTTTTTTTTGGGGGGGGGGGGTGTTGATGGGATGAGGTTGACAGCTGGTGAGAGAAAAAGTTCAGATCCTCTTTGAATCCCTAAGGTGAAACCATATTAGTGGGATAAGGCATTATGATGATGATGGTGTCATCTTTTGTGGAGAATATAGCAATGTGAATGTTGTCAGCCATATTACGTTGTCCATCATAGTCATCATTGCTTTGGATCTGGGTTCCAAAACCCTAGAAAAGTTTGGTCAGACTTTTTGGCTAAATCCCAAACTGATGGCCAATGTCATCTTTTGACCTGGCAACTTGTTTCATCATATGTGCAATATCCTAATTTGCCCCATATCATTTATATGAATATATGAAAACAACCTTGAATGGTCATGTATTAGTTGTAAAGCTAGATGTAGCTTCGCTGCTGAGGCTCTTGATTATTTGAACTTGGTGACAGGTAGCCTACTAGGTTAAGTTGTATTTTAAAAAAATTAAGAATATCTATGTTAATGACTGTCATTATACTATGCTTTTACCCTCATGCTACTGTTATCTGTTTGTCTGTTGTTGTTGTTGTTGATGATGGCGATCATATGATTTGAGCCAATCCAGGCTGAGTTAAGTTGGCATGGGTTGACTTCCCTATCCTCGATAAAAAATAAAAAAACATGAAAAAAAGTAAAAGTAATATTTCTGAAATGCTCTAAATAATAATGCAATATAAACATCATTTCAACATCATTAAAAGGTAAAAAAATAACTATCTAACTCTATAAAACTCTTTAAATCTCTTTGAGTTGAGGTTAAAAATGAGGATGCATTTGTGTGTACCTAAATGTATGCACAAATGACAACATGCACACATCATAGAGTTCTATTAAACACAAGGTACAAACTCCTTGCTGATTTTACAACCCCCAGCCTCAGTTGGTCCTCTCTTCAACAAGATGAAGAGGAAAAACACCCTCCTGCACAACCGCATGCCCATCTCTTCCAACAACCTGGAAGAGGAAAACAAACACAAGAGTATAGATGATATGAGAATGTCTTTCAATAGGCAAGTGTTCACAAATGAACACAATAGATCAAGACAATGAACTAGAGGAAACAACAATGAAATAGTGGTCTTGATCCTTTGAAAAGCATATGAGAGTCTTTCAATATGCAGACGTAGAAGGCTCAAGCTCTTAATGTTCTTCTCTTAATCTAGCTCTTTCACACTCTCGGATATTGAAGACAAGAAGACAAAGATGCAGAGTTTTGGCATAATGTCTCGGTATGTCCGTCTCTTCTTTGCTGCTGGTCCATGTCTTGGTTTTATGGGCAATTTTGAACCTGTCCATTAAGATTGGTTGCTTCCTGTTGAGTCTAATGGTTACTAGACTGTGTCTTAACGTAAACCAGCCTTAAACTAACATAAACTATACAAGTTTAGTAGGAAACCGCCTTGGTATAGCTTAAGAGACCTTCAGGCAAATTGCACGTCTATATCTTATGGAAATTGTGCCTTTAGTCTTTTCTCTTCCAAGATTGGCCTTGTGCATATCTACCTATCTTGCAGACATGCTAAAAACAAGAAAGATCCCATATGGTGTTTTGACCAGAGGATAAGTGAGAGCATAAAGCATGCAAAAAGTTGGTTGCACAACTGCAGGTGTATCTTCTTTTCAGAGCTAGAAGAATAAACAATGTTCTAATTACTTATACATTGAGAAATTAGAGGATTGATTAGGAGTTCGACAGATAATCGATCCAACAGTTTATTTAAACAATAACATAATTAATCGTTTCAATCAGTTCAGCTAATCGCATCGAAAAGATAATAAATAATCTATTTAAAATACAATAGATAATATGATAATCGATCCTGAAAACAACGAGTGATCTTGAAACAACACTAAATCGACTTACCGATATGCAGTTAACCGATGTTGAAAAATACTCATGTAATCAATTCTCAGTTATATAGATAATCGATGTAGAAAGTAAACGGGTAATCGATAAACAAAGTAGCGAGTAATCGATTGAGTGAGTAATAAGTAATTGATTAAGAGGCTTAGAATAGTCGAAGCTGGAACATGTCTCTGATCGGTTACGAGAGACGACGGATAATTGTTTAAGCGTATATCTGGTAATCGATGTCATAGCAAACTACTAATTGCTTTCCCAGTATGCTTGTAATCGAATTGGAACAAGGAAGTAAATCAATTTGTGCAGAATTGTAGATCGATTAGTTGAGAAAACATAGATAATTGATTACAGGTAAATTGCTCAAGTAAACTAGTAGTCGATTTAGCATGAATCTGGTAATTGATGGAAGCATAAAAACAGGTAATTAATTAAGATATGAACATCTAATAGATACTCCTAAAGTTAATTGGTAGACTTAATCGAATCTGTTGAGTCTTGTAATCGATGTAGCTTGATCGATTATTTTTACAAGGTAAGCATAATTGATAGCAATAGCGATCGTTAGAGGGACTCTTAATCGATTAGCGGTATATATATAACATGAAGGAAATTGAATATTCTCTAATGTATTAATAGTCTAAGGGACTCTTAAGACTATCACTGCTAATCGATTAGCGATAGGAGCCTAATCGATATCTTAGTAAGCCTTTAATCGAAGGGATCAAAGGAAGTACTGAAAGTTGATTATGTTCTAGACTTTAAAGATCTGAGCAGTGATAAATGTATAGCAGGTAGTCGATTTATTCTACTATTTACCTTAGGCTATCTAATTACTGAAATCTGACATTTTCAGAATATGTTATCACCAAAATCTAGGGACAAAAATAAATGCACAAAATAACTTGACACATGCCTCCATAATCTCATCTGAGCTAGAGTTGAAGCTGGAGTTGGAGCTAAAGCCATAATTGTGGGTACTCAACGCCCAGTGGTAGATGAAGCCGCTTAGAAGGGGATATGGGTGGGTTCATATAGACCCTCAAGGCCTCAGCTAGAAGTTGCTAGCTGTTTGCAAATGGCCAGAAACAGCTCGTTGACCATCCAAGAGCTAGTTTGGGCAGCGAAGCAGCCCAATCTGGGCCGGTTGGGCCAGCTAGTTTGTGCCAATTTTTGAAACCTTAGGTATTTGTATTCCTATAAAGATGCACCCATAGTTGCTCAATGCCCAAGACTGGATGAAACTTTAATACCTAAGGTAGGTGTTGAGGGCCAATTTCAATATTAATATATGCTGGAGTCATATTAAGGTAGGTGTTGAGAGCCAATTTCAACATTCGTATAAGCTGGAGTCGTACGATTCTTAGTTTGTATTCGTGTGCTCCTTTGATATTTTAATGGATTGTTATGTTTTCTTCCCCTATAAGAGGATGATATATTGCTTCCAAGGGAAAAGAATTACGGATTTTTGTTTTGTTAGAACTCTCTCAGTTTTGGGCTAAGGTTGCTTAGCTTTGAGGCTCCTGCTTGCTGACAAATGTATAAAAAATCCTGCAGGGTTCTTGCGAGCAGCATGAGATGCTGATCAACACTGCAGGAGCTAAGGATGCACCTACAGACACTAAGTTGGCTGACGAAGCTTGTACCTCTGAGAAAGAAACAAAGATGCATGATACAAAAACTGGTGAACAGGAGGACCCGGTTGCTCCTAGCAGAAAAGGAGTGCCAACAACCGATTCAGGCGGTCCTTCACTTCCCAACATAATTACCACTGATATGCATCCACTGTCTGCTGATGTTAGTGGACCGATGGATCAACAATGTAATGGGACAGCAGCCAATGAATATGGAACCGGCTTTCTGGAATTTGAATTTCCAGGCCCATCAAGCTCTCATGCAGAAACATGTGAGAAGAAACGCCATGAACCATTTGATGGCAATGCAGACATTAGTTCTCGCAGCAATTCAAATTTACAGCTTTGCGGAGATGAACCCCTGGGAAGCACATCAACAGAAAGTCCTTCCTCATCTACGTCGAGTGGCAAATTTTCTAAGGGACAATTGTCGCTTGTTCAGAATCAGATTCACAGAGACCTTCCTGAGCCACCTAACAGCAGTTTGGGGAATGTGCTCGATGCCCTTCAGCGTGCGAAGCTATCGCTGAGACAAGAGCTGAACAAGTTGCAGCAACCAATGTTGCCCCCCAAAAGTGCATGGGCAACTACAACGGATTCTCAGTCATTGGCTATCCGATCCAGTGACAGCTTGGGCATTCCCTTTGGACCCGCTGGGCTTTTCAGACTACCAACTGACATCAGTCAACAAGTTGACCTGTCACGGTCAAACTACTATGACACAGGGCTCAGCATGCCAACTCTAAGGTCTTTTGCTGGATATAGTGATGGATATACTCTGAATTCTCATACCGAAACTAGGACTGCCGTTACTTCTGCAAGAAGTTACTCAATCCCCACAAGAACGGGCATGTCTACGTTTGCCAATGGGTATTCTTATGTCGCCACAGACCTGACTGCAAGGACTTCATCTTACGACAGGCTTCCGAACTCTACTTACATGGGTGTACATAGAGGTATGTCGGGGGTAGATGGCCGCATGGTATACGGTGCAGACCGGAGTGGCCTGGACATGCTTGGAATGCGGCGGGTACAAGAGTGATGCTTGTTGCTACTCGCTAGCATGGGTTTAGCTTTTGTATTTGCTTCCTTTTTCTAAGGTTTCATTGTATTCTTATCTGTTTTTCGGGTGTGTTTGAAAGTTGGTTCCTCATTTTATCGAGCCATCCTTTGTCTGTTTTTATCGAAGCACCATTTTTTGGCTTTTGTATCTGTGTCCAGTATAATATAATACAACCTGATGTGGCTACGGAACTTGGTTTTATGGTACTGGCGATGTACTACTATTTGCTAATGTTTCATTAATTTTTTATCTACTTTCCCAGCGTATCTGCAATGGGTTCTTCGTTTTGTAGAATCATCATCCTCTCTTCTGACTGAAGCACCGATTTGGCCTTTTTGTTTTTCTGTGTGCAGTACAACGCAGTACAAAGTGATGTCACTAACTAAAATGATTACTACGACAATTTTATCATTTTTTATTTTTTGTTTGTGTTGAAAAATATGATCCAACAAACATGGAGAAAATTACCTAAATAATGTGATCGATGGAGAGATTGTTGCAGTATTATAGAAGCGACACTCCAGAAAACCGTTGATGCCCATTAAGTAGGGGGAAGTTTGGATGTGTTTATAAAGTATCTGTTGAAAGGAGAAACATTACATTTCGAAGGAAATGATGGTATATAAAAGAAGTAGTTAAAGAAAAGAGCATAGGTAAGTTTAAAGGATAAAATATTTTTAAAAAACAAACACTTTTTAAATTAGAATAACGAAATTCAATGACTATTAAAGAAAAATAAATGTGTTTTCTGGCTCAAAAAAAGAATAAAGGTGGTGAAATCTATGATGATAACATGTTGAAAATTTATTACAAATTAGTTTGTGAGGTTAAGTTGCAGATTTTTTAAAATTCGTGATGTAGATTAAGAGCTTCAAGAGGAAAAATATATTTAATTTTGTGAAGTGGAGAGAGGGAAAGAAAGAATTAGAACTTAGGTCTTATTAGGTGCATTGAAAGCTAATTAAATTTATCCCTTGCAAATGTCTTCTTTCTAGGTCTGGGTTTGATGGCGGGCCTGGCGGCATACATTCCTGTCCTTCTTGCATTAAGATAGAGGGCTGACATTGGAGTCACGTGTCTAGCTCGGTTGGTATTTGGGGGCACCTGACATGAGTGGGAAGGAGTCACCGGGTTCAATCCCTCATAGATAAGTTTCTAACTGTTTTACCACTAAAGGTCCGTTTGATCGTATGTGATGAGGGGAAATTGGACTTAGCCCAGATTAGTCTAGCAAGTACACAGGCCCAAGAGCCCACAGTCTTCCAGAAATAACGAAAATGACCACACAATATTCAGAGCTTTGGCCTGAGCTATAAGGGCCGAATCCTGGGCCCATTGGGCCTAAGAACATTGAATCTCTCAGCATGAAGCCCATACTTTATTCTCAGGATCTCCCAGGACCTTGGCGAGGCCCTCCTAAGGGTACTTCGTCACAGTCTTCGCTATTAGGCGGGTCCTACGGAATTAACCGTCCACTTAAGGTAGGTCCACAAGATCCACCCCCTCCAACTATAGAAAAGTTCTGGTTTACCCAATATCCCACAATCTCCTCAAATCAGGGGGATCCGATCGTGGGAGAATCACTCCTCTGAAGAGAATCATCTTTAGGACGTCTTAAGGGAGAGACCATATAGTATCTGGACCTCCTCCAGAGCAAGGTATGCTTTTTCTAAGCACGACAAACCTTTAACAATCTCTCACCTTCGTGAACCTAACTTAGGCATCGGAGGATTATGCTCCCCGCCGAACCAGGGCCCCCCTAACGCCTTTGTTCCACCTCTTGCAAGTTCTACCCTGAGCGTTTCCGCCATCAAACAAATATCACCCAGTAGTAGTCGGGATCTTCGATCGGACGATTGTCACTGTCCGACTAGTTTCCGACGGCTACAGTATGTAAAACAAATTCGAATATAAAATATTTTATAAGGAACTCAATTTATAAGAAAAATAAAAGTAGAATATATTATCTGATACCATTGAAAATATTTTCTTGAAAATTTATTTATTTATTTGTTTTCCCTAAAAGATCTTCCTGAAAATGATTTCATATGTTTGTAAAAGAGTTTTCATATTATTAAATTACTAACATTAGCACTACTACTCTACCTTCAAATTCGAACGGTGAAGTCAAAAGATTTTTTTTAAAATTTTTTGAATGGGAAGAATGCCCCGACTCGACATTTGATCTAATAGTCCAAATAAAAAAGATCATACCCCCACATGATCAAAATTCAAATGACAACATCAAAGGATTCATCATTCACTTAAGTCACAACATTCAAATTGCTAATTCTCTAGTATGTTGTTGGGCAACTTGGATTCCAAGTCCAGAGTCTACAGAAGCATCAAAGAAAAGATACAAACTTTTCCATGTACTTTATAGAACAGGCAAACCCTAAAATCCCATCACCTCAATCCAAATTCCTCCATCACCAGACATAGAAATCGAGGAACACAACAAACTCACAAAATGTTCCATCATGATCACCCCAGCAAACCCCAGGAAATCCCTAAACTTGGCGGGCCACGACATACAAAGAATCAAATCTACATGATTACCATCAAATCAGCAAAGACAAGAACAATGGCATGAACAGTGAACAAAATGGAGATCGCAACCAGAGAATTTAGGGAAAAAAAAAGAGAGAAGAGTATACCCAAAAAAAGATTGGAACTTGCAGGATACCACAGAGCCCTCCTACGCTCTACTCTGCTTCACCCGGTAGAGAAGAAAAAAGTCGAAACCGCAGGTTACACAGACCAACTCACTGCTGGTTGTGTGCAAGGGAGGCTGAAGTTACGGTCCTTGCCAAACTCGTTTGGTGGATGCCAAAATCAGGAAAAAGAGGCGATCAACAACGTCAGTTTTCTTTTGACCAGAGTTTTTCTCGGTACCAAATGAGCATTTTTGAAAACCTTTTTAGGAAAACGTTTTCATGTAGCACTTTTTACAGGGAACCAATCGGACCCTAAGTGCAAAGTCATTTCAAGAAAAAAGAGTCAAACGTCTCCCTGCCATGCTCGCACAGCTTGTGTATGTTACTGGATTTGGAATCTTAATGTTTATCCCATTTGTTTTACTCGATCATCCATTTTAGAACAAAAGGAAGTCAATTCTCAAAAGACTAAGGCACCATTTGACAAGTTGTATGAAAAAACATCAGATTTTAAAAAGGAGATTTATCTCCCCCTTAGTATAACTCTGGTGATACAAAATATCAAAAAGTTGGGTAAGTGTAGCTTTAGAAAAAAATGAAGAGAGAGAATGAAAGACTTTTCATGTGTCTTTCTCTCTGTACACTTAAAAATAAGAGATTTAAAAAAAAAATCACCTTTTTCCTCTCATTGAATATTTTGTCCTTCTTTAATCCTCCTATAATACAGGCCAATGATTGAAATTTAATTTCTATCTATTTTGTCAAAAGACATTTAATATATGTTGTACTGCCTGCGGAAATACTTGGGATCCTTGAAATTAGGTGATTCTAAAAAAAGATTCTTTTAAATGATTTTTTTATGAAGTTCAGGGTCCACTAAACTTAGCATTTGGGTTGTTTGATTTTAAATTGGACGACCGTAAAAGAAATGATATCACGTTTGCACAGACGTATTGATGACTTCAATCACATAACAAATTAATCTGATAGCTGTAGCTACGGTTTTGTAACAAATATTACTCTTCTAAAAAAGAACCTAATAGATTGAGCCACTCATGCAGTGAGTGTAGTTTGTTTCAGCCTAAAATTCAACAAAATAAGTAGTGAGTAGGTATGCATCGGTAGCCATTAAGGCTGTAAATTATATTTTAATTTTTATTTGGTTTTGAATTTATAAAAATGAATGTAAAAATGTTATAAAAATTATTCTTATCTTTTCAACTATGAATTGTTTCTGAATCTAAATTTTTATGCTGAAGCAAAAACATTTATTTCTGCACCAGTCTTAAGATATTTATTATCTTTAATTATAATTTTTTATTTCATAGGGATTAACTAGTAATGCCAAGGACTTGAGTTAGCTTCAAGATAAGTGACTTGACTACCATTACTTTGAT
This sequence comes from Zantedeschia hybrid cultivar, assembly GCA_030544215.1. Classification (NCBI taxonomy): domain Eukaryota; kingdom Viridiplantae; phylum Streptophyta; class Magnoliopsida; order Alismatales; family Araceae; genus Zantedeschia; species Zantedeschia hybrid cultivar. The sequence continues at coordinate 16,320,762 of JARZZO010000014.1, read as the reverse complement.
TTAAAATAAAAGACTGATCCTCTTAAAGTTAAAAGTCAAAATTTTTCTTATGTGACTCTAAAGAATAAGGACACTATCTTAGTTCGGTGGGTGTCTCATGTGCATGTGTGCACTTGACATCACATTGCATACATCATACAGGATCGGGCGGACAATACCATGAGAGGTTAATTTCAAAAACAAAAAAAGGTTAATATGCAAGAGAGGTGAGAGAAAAAAAGAAAATAAATACTTATATTATATTTTTGGTTACGCGTTCAAACAAGAAATACTTGCAAAAAAAAAAAAATCTTTATTCTATGTAAAAAACGAAAGTAAAAACTGCAACTTTGTCCGCTAGTTTACAGTCCTAACAGCCGTGAAATTGCGCTTCTCATGATCAGAATTGTTCGGATATGTGCAAGCTTTTTTTTTCCCCCCCCCCCCTAGCGGCAGTTCGTTCCAAAATTAGATGACTTAAGTTAATATAACTGTGCAGTTTATGGTCTGGAATTTAATAATGTTTTCGATTTTTTTAAAATTGGATGACTTAAGTTAATAAGCGAGGAAGAAGCGCCTCCCCGCCGCGGGCCATGTCGATGGCGCCGCCGCCGACGTGCGAGATGACAAGGAGGGAGACGGAAAGTGCGGCCAGGAGCGAGAAGGGGAAGACGAAGGTGGTGGTGGTGCTGGGGGCGACGGGATCGGGCAAGTCGCGCCTGGCCATCGACCTCGCCGCCCACTTCCCCTTGGAGGTCGTCAGCGCCGATTCCATGCAGGTCTACCGGGGCCTGGACGTCCTCACCAACAAGGTCCCCCTCTCCGACCGCCGTGGTGAGGCCCCCTCTCCTCCACTCCCCCCTTCCCCCCTCCCCCTCCGCCCCCGCCCCCCCACCCAAAAAAAATAAAATAAAAATAAAAATAAAAATAAATAAAAAAAAGAAAACTTCCAAACCTCTTTCTTGAGATCTGAAACTTTTAGTGCAGGTGTGCCACACCATCTCCTGGGGTGCGTCGACGCGGGTGTGGAATTCACGTCCAGGGACTTCCGCGACCGTGCGATCCCTGTGAGACCGGCACTCTTCCCCACCATATGTTTTCCACCCCACCTCACTCAATTGCTTTACTTTGTTTATTTCTGTGAATCAAGTTCTTTTCTTTCTTAATTTCCTTCTCGAATGCTCTCGTGGTAGATAATAGAGGATATATCGTCCCGCGGATGCTTGTCTGTTATTGTAGGAGGCACAAATTACTACATCCAGGTACTGGTTTAGAATCTCCCCAGGAACACGGTTATGATGGAGAATAGTTGTGCTGATTTTTTGAACTTCAAGCCATGTGTTGATTCCGATCGTCAATTTATGGGCTTTCATCAAAAGCTGTGCATACGCATCTGATAATTACTAATGATTCTTTTGATGATTGAAAATGTACTATGCTTTTCTTGAAGAATTGGGTCTCTTGTGATATTGTGAAGCTTCTGTATTTGTATTCTGTAATTATTTGCATGATCCACTTTTTGTTCCTTGTCGCAAAATGCACATTTTTAACTTTCTGTGATTTAATAGGCTCTTGTCAGCCCATTCCTTGTTGATGATTTGGTTGAAGATATGGATGAATGCTGTTTGAATGCCTCTGAAGGTAAAATCCTACTTTATCTCTTGCAAAATGCATTGGCTACTATTGTATTTTTCAACACTAGTGAATTTTGCATGTATGTATGGTAGGAAGTTTGCAGGAGAAATTTAAATCATGTCATGGCAATGATGATTCGCTTGATGCCTTTGATTGTCTTAAGGAGATTGATCCAGCTGCAGCAAACAGGATCCATCCAAACGATCAGAGAAAAGTAAGAATTTCTAACCTTTTAGAAACACAGAAGGTTTCCGTACAAGTTAAGAAGGATCTTATCTGTTCTTCTTACTTGCTTCGCTGCTTCTAGCTTGTGTTGGTTCTAACAAATGTGGGAGTACATTTCTGATATTCCTACCAGTTGGCAATCCATGATTTTTCTAATTAATGTTCTGTTTTTTTATTTCATATTCTGGATGAAAATGCCTTTTACAGCTCAATATTATTAACGTCAATGAAGTATTTTCATAGCAAATGAGCCATGCAATATTTGTACTTCTATGGATCATAGAATAGAAATTTTGATTCATTCAGACCCTCCTATTAATCTGGAATTTTTTCTCAAGCAAGATTGGTACTCGTCATTGGTATGTATGCTATTCCGCGAGCAAGGAGCGCCGCGAGCAGAGCGAGAGAACGAAGGAAGTGGTAATGAAAAAACCATCTATATTTATAATATTATTCTGTGTGCCACGAGGCATGACCATGGAAGTAATGAAAAAGAAGAAGTGAAGAGTGCTCATGAATCTCTCATTGATAAGCTCAGATGTGTTTTTTTCCTGTAATGTAGCAGGGACCTGGAAGTAGATATGCATCATGTTTGAGATGATAGGGCAAAATGTGGAATTATGTTACTACAAGTTGTTTGGGAAAATATAATGATGTTGGAGCTGCAGATAGTATGCAAGAAAGGACATTATCAGGAGAATGTCTATTCTAATAATGTGTACACTTGGTTACTTTTCCAACTGTTTTTTGATGACTCTACTCTCGGATGTCGCCTGATAAAGAATTTCCACTAACCATAAATGTCTCCATCATGTTAATCAGTGGTCTTAAGCTTTTGATAAAGTATCCAATCCAGGACTGCTTCTTGTTGAAGCTAGGGGATTCATGATTATGCTTCGGGATGCAAAGGTTAATTGTTGCATTGGATAAAGCTGCATCATTTATTATGCTTAAAGGTATCTGATAAATGGAAGTTAAAAGTTAAATTACTGATAGCAGCATGCTTTGTTTACTCTTCTACTTCTATCCTCTAAAAATTTATAATCAATGAATTCTATTCTATATGCGGCTGTAACGTGAAACTTTGTAACTATTCATTACTTCCTTCAATAATCTAAAGTATGTATAATTCAATTATTAGATAAAAGTTACATACATGTTTGTGGTATGAATTGATAATTGGTTTTTGGGGTTTACAATGGATGTATCTATTAATCCTTCTTTAAGATTTATAAAGATATGTATTATCAGATTAATGGTTACCTTCTAGTTTCCTAGTTAATGCATAATGCCCTTGCTTTAATTTGACAGGAAGGATAGAGAGTGATATTGCAAGGAAGGATAGAGAGTGATATTGCACCTCTAAAATAACTGCATGGCCACCACAACAACCAACCATGCTTTCCCCATATACACTTTTGCCACAAGTACCCTTCATAACTACCCCTCATTGGCTACTTTTGGGGTAAAAAAGTGAAAGGCAGTGGGTGCATCTAAGATAGAAGTGAGCTGCATAACACTGTTCTTTCACTTCTGTTTTTTTGGGTCGGGGGGGGGGGGGGGATGTTGCGTTGTGAAGTGTTGTTAGAAGTTCAGGAGGCAGGCAAAAAAGGTACAAGGGGCATGTCCGTGACCCTGCCTTGCACATATACACAAACACAAACACATTCTTTCATTCACATTGCAGCTGACGTGTTTAGAAACATGTGTATGGTCTTGTTTCCAAGTGATTGCTTTTAGGGGAGAGGATGGCTGTTGGCCAGATATTACCCTTTTCTTTCCTTTTTTTTTTTTTTTCCCCCAAAATGAGTTGGATTATATCCCTTTGAAGATTTGCATCACTTTTTTTACATTTATTTCCATAGTTGTCAACCCATGCCAATCCCTATCCCATTTTTGCTACTAGGATGGGATGTCTCGAAATCCTATACAATTCTATTATGCATATAATTCTACTCATTGCATTTCTTTATTCTAAATCAATTTTTGATTCAGTTCTTCATTATTTATCTTCTACATCCTTGAGTTCAGGGTTCATCTGTTTATTTTTTCAATCCCCAATCATAGACCAGGCAAAAGGACTTTCTATTGGAATCCCACCTAAGTACAGTGAAGTCTGAAATGAAAAATAAATAATAAGATATAAGAGCCTCATTGTTTGCTTCAGGACTTTTGCATACATATTTTGATTTGATTGACAACTATGTTTATACAATAAATTCCAGCCAGGACAAGATGGGATTGACAACTATGGTTATATCCATGGGTCATTGTTTATTCAGATACGGCAAGTTCTTGTTAGATGAGCATTTGAGGTCAGCTGAGATGATAAGCTCTAATATTTTTCTAGTCTTCCTTTTTGTTGCTTGCTATTAGTTAGAGAGAGATAGGAGGGGGACTGTCCACATTCCATCTTGGGTGGTGAGGATTTATGGGTTTTAGGAAAAGTGCCCCATCACTGCGGCAGAGATGTCAAAAAAGGGTATAAGAAAAAAAGAAAAAGAGATTTCTCCATTGCAATCTTGAAGTAGATTCTCTGCAGCATCATAGAAGAGTGAGTATGCTAGATATTTACAACGGAAATCTTTACTGGTGTCAAGGGAAGCTCTGAGATTGTATCTTCTTTGGAAAATTATTCCAATAGCAAAGGCAACAAATTCAAAAATTTGTGGCTGAAGATATTGAGCTTGGGCCCATCATCTTTATAGCCGTTGCCTCGAGATTATGGCAAGGCAAGCCTTGCCATCAGTATTTGGTTGTGTTATGCTGTGTAAAAGAGCTCAAAGCTATCAATGTTACAACTGAACAAATGGAATTGATTTTTCTGTAATCCTTCTGAGGAATTATGATTCTTTATTCACCATAATCCCTCCTGAACAGCCTTTCAAGATGTGTTTCAATCGTTCTCCATTGTCACTTGGGTCCACTTGGCAATCTACAACCCATCGATTTTATGGGTGGTAACGTCTAATGAACAATCTGTTTCTATTGTTGCAGATCAATCGCTACCTTAGTCTTTATGAGAGTTCAGGTTTGCTCCCTAGTGAACTTTTCCAAGGGAAAGCCTCAGAGGTTAGTGTTTTTCTTTCGACAGTTTGAGGCATTTTGAATATTTTCTTCATAGGTTAGAGTTTTGTGTTTTGATGATGCTATCAGATATATAATTCAACAAATTTTCTTCACTCTTGTTCATCGTCATTTTTAGAAAGAAAGTATGGATTCTGCCACCAATTTTATATATAGATAAATAGAGGAAGTACAATCAAATGGGACTCTCATTCACGATTTGATGCTGCATAATGGTATTGAGAATATGTTGCATATCTACTTGCCATTAATAGTTGGATAATGCAGCTATTAGATTTTAAAGAATATCATATGCCTGTCTAATAGCCAACACTTTCCATGCCATATTAGTGTTAACATTTTTGTTTTTTTTTTTTTTCTTTTGGAAATTTAAGTGTTAATGATTTTCAATGCCATCAACATGACAATGCTACTTACCTTTGAAGTGGTTTCACTCTTTCTCCTATTAAAACGATTCTTGCTTTTGCAGCGATATTGGCTGCATTTGGGAACTGTGGGTGAAGTACTTCTCAAGTACCTCTAAACAGAAATAACTTCGACTAGAAGTACTTCTTATCTTAGAAGTGAACGTAGTTGGGAAACATAAGAATGATATGGCATTGGAAGCACTTCTTTATAAATCTTGACCAATATCACCTTAATACTAGTTATTTAGAATTTGGATTCCCAACAATATATAGTACATGACCAATGGGCTCGTGCCCATTTGGTTCTGGGTAGTTTTGGGATAGGGTGGAGACCCCAGGTTCGAACCTGGGGTGTTGGGGATTTTCTGATTTAAGTTGAATAGTCTCTGCCCATTGGGGTGTTGGTGATTTTTTTTGGCAGAGACCCCCCCATAAAAAACAATGTATAGAACATGAAAATCAATATTATATAAATAAAAGTATGTAATTGTACGTATAACGTTTGATGCGACCGAGACAGTCTCTAATGGTGGACTGGAGAAGGAGTTGAACCGACACTCCTGCGCACTTAGCACCCACGTCAGTGGGTCCCTGAGGGGAGTAGTCCCAGGGAGGCCCCTCCAATGCACAAGTCAGCAAAAGGACACGTGTGTTAGAGTTAATAGCTGGAGAGAGAGAGAGAGCCGATGAGGGACTACTTCTAGGGTAGGCTCCTTGCTCTTGTGTTCGTGAGCACGAGAGTTATTGGGCCGAGTGGGCCGACTGGCTGGCTGCATGGGCCCATCAAGGCAGCCCCCACACGGGCCATTGGTAATGGGCCGAGCCCATGAGGGTAAATTCCCTCATCAATACTTAAGAGATTAAGGGGTCATTTGGTGTGTTGTAAAATGCCATAAAATGTCATAAATAGTTGTAAATAAGAACGGAACATTTGAAACCAATGATTTTAAAATAAGATATTTTAATGTTTTTATTTTAAAACTGATGATTTCAAAATAATTTTTTTTCAGTATTTTACGACACAAGCCCTTAGTGGGTCTTGGGTTGAAATTTGTAGTCAATTAAAGAGATTATCTCGTGGGTCAACCGACCCGCATCACGATGAGTGCCCCATCCTTTCTCTTCATGTGTACTAGCAGAAGAAATTAACAAGATGAAGGCCACGGGGTACGCAGCTCCTCATGTTCTTCTTCCTGCCATGGTAGCCGAGATGGCGAACGTCTCCTATGGAAGTAACCCTTCTCTGGACACCATGCCTTTTATATTCATTCAAGGCTCGGTGGATTGCCACTTCCGCAAGTTTGAGGCCATCTATATAACTATAATATATGAAGGCTGTGGGTCCCTGGTGGGCATGGTTGGCAGTATCGGCCGATACCAATATGTATCGGTATCGGCCTGGTCCGATACTATACCTGTAAACGGTATTGGCCAATACTGGGCCGGTACCGGCTGATATGTACCGGTATCGGTACCCTCCGATACCGGTATTGCCATCCATGCTGGTGGGGGATTTCAGGATTTCTAACACTCCCTGGCATAGCAGATGTAGAGCATCTGTAGATTTTCCATGGATATCAAGGGACTATAGAATAGATGAAGGCAGCGAGGGTGGTTTAGGAGACGAGTGGGAGGCGAGGGTGGAGGAGGTTGTTACGCTGCATTGGAAAGTCAAGAGGTGGGGGCCCTTATGGATGCCTTTTCCGCGCTGTGTTCTCGTCTGGCGTGGAGGAGATATCTGCTTTGCACAGAGGGAGAAATTTTCTCCTTCTGTGTGGAGCCTTTTCTCCTCCTCCCAGGAGAAGTTAAAAATAATAAGTTACCAAAGATGTTCTGTTTTTACGGAAGGAACTCGTTGAGAAGGAGAAGTTATTTAGAACAACTTCTCCTAGGTTCCCAAACTCACTCATTATCTCTGAACCACCCTTGTCCCTTTTTTGTTGTTGTTCTCTGTCCTCTCTCATGAACCTCTCAAATAGAAATTCATATTTAATGTGCTTCCAATTTCATTTGTTCTCGTCATCATGCTATTCTTGTGTAATCTTGCTTTCGTAGATATTGTTGGAATGGAGCTTAATTAAATCCAGTGCTGCTAATGTCCCTCTTCCCTTCCATATATAATATAGTGTTTCCAATGAAGATCAATTGAAAACAATTTTCTTCTCTGGAGCTTTCAAGAAATCTGAAGGCTACATTTTATGTGTCCATTTTTAATGATGTTTCTTGTGATAGGACAGAGATGGGGTCGACCAGATAATTTCAGATACAATTGTTGTTTTATATGGGTGGATGCTTCTCTCCCTGCACTTGAGAGATATGTCGAACAACGAGTAGATAGCATGATAGAGGCTGGTTTGCTGAATGAAGTTTATGATATTTATGATCCAAATGCAAATTATACTCGAGGTCTGAGGCAAGCCATTGGTGTTCAGGAGTATGAGAAGTTGTTTGGTGATTATTTCTTTAATGCAAAGACTGGCTGTCAGTTTAGTGGAGAAAATTTCAGTGGTTTTCCCAGCAAAGCTGGCTCCCTGATGTCGAATGAGAATGGTGATCAGCCGTTGAAAGCTAACATAAGGCATATTCTAGACTCAGATGATAGTAATCTCAGGATCCTGTTGAATGAAGCCATAGATAAGCTAAAAGCCAACACTCGCAAGCTTGTGCGTCGTCAAGTGAGTCTTCCTGCCTATTTCATATAGTCGTGAACAATATCTTGACTTGCCTGTTCTTGATTCAGAAAAGTTAGCTTTATCATATAGTTGTGAACAATATCTTGACTTGCCTGTTCTTGATTCAGAAAAGTTAGCTTAGCCCCTGGTGACTGAATTTTAGAAATTTTCAGAGGCGGCGGCTTAATCGACTAAGGACATTTTTTGGATGGGACTTGCATTACGTTGATGCAACAGAAGCTTTCCAGAGTATGGCTTTTTTTATTATTTTTCTTATTGATTATGCTCTCGTTTCACAAATGGTACCTTGATTGCGACTGTGCCCCATTTTGGCAGGGAACTCGGAAGATTCGTGGCAAAAAGAGGTGGTTGATCCATGCGTCTCCCTCATCAAAGCTTTCTTGTCCGACGATCCTACATCTTTGATGGACTCCCAACTGACAGATGCTGCAACACAAAGTCTAGCTTCTAGAGACCTGTGGACTCAATACACTTGTGAGGTTAGTGTAATTCTCCCTTGTACGCTGGTGGTCTACAACTCATGAAGTTCCAGAATTCAACACATGATCAACCAATGTTCAATGGTGGAGCAGTATGCATACATTCTGAGTCGCATCCCCCAACCTCCATCCTGGTTGCTCGTGATTTGAAACCATATTTGAATTTATAGTTTGTTAAGATCACTTCATCTATTGGTTGAATTTGCTTTTGATTTCTCTATTGGGGTGTTTAGCGTAGTTGTCTCACTTTTGATCTCCCTGATATTTCAGTTTGAAGCTCACCATCTGATATGATTTTTAGCTAGGGTTCTGGTCCATATAATTTTGACATGTACTTGATATCTTTTCTTTTCCCTGCTAGGCATGTGGGAATAGGATTCTACGTGGGGCTCACGAATGGGAACAGCACAAAAAAGGGCGTGGGCATAGGAAGCGAGTTTATCGGCAAAAGAAGACTCCACGTTTCTCAACCGATGAACATCTTATAACCAAGGGATTTTCAACACATGACAACTTGGTGTTATCGTGATTTTGCGTCGGCCTTTTTCGCCCAGCATTCTTTCTGCCCACAACAGAAGTTGGTCAAGCTGAGGTCACCAGATGTGGCATATCCTTTCTACACCCTTGGTAGATTGCCATGCATGTAGATCCTCCGTTCCTAATTTGGTGCTGGAGGAGTCATCCATGAAAGAGACGACTGTGGTCCTGTTTGGCCTTCTTAAGCGGTTTAGAGAAGGGGAGTTTCTGGATGGGGTCTCCAGCAGCTTGAGGGGGGTACCCGTGTCTGGGTATGATGAGTTACGTGGATGTTGTATTATCTAATCGGGTTAGCGAACCAGCAAGGGATTTGCTTCAAAGTGGTCTTTCTCGCTGTTCATGACCGTAGACTTTAATATATCTGTTAACAAACCCAATTCCTATCTATTGTTCGTTTGATGCGCCTTGGTTTTTGGTTGCTTAATCAAATACCTCGAAGTGATTACGACACTTTAAGGCCGACCAATATATATATATAATATTTACCAACTGCAATGCTCCTAGATACAGCGCTGGAGGCATTGCAACAAGTATTACTCTCTTGTGTTACATATTCCGGAGCCCAATATTTTAGAGTATATAACTCATGCACTCCTAATGGTAGCAATCAAGCTGGCTAGAGTTCCCAGTGGCAACACGAACAGAGCACTGCAGGGGAGAGAACCCCAGTACCGACAACCGTGTGAGGGGTCGTCGTCCCCTCGGAGGAGCCAGGCTGGGGAGACCCAGCCGGTCAACTGCTCGGCAGACGTACGCCGGTCCGGCGGATGATGAGTTCGGCACAGTTCCCCTCGGCCGGCAGCTGGGGATGGGGCAGTCCTACGAGCTGGACTTAGGCAGCAAGGGTGAGGATGGTGAGTACTTGATGCAGCTTCCGGCGCCATGGGCGGGAGGCATGGTGGGTTCAGGAAGAACCGCTAACAGGAAGGGGACGACGACGATTTCTCCATGTATGACGAGGGCGGCCCCATTGGTAGCTCTAGCTTGGTGGTGATCGGAGAAGGGAATCGAGCTGGCAGGAGACTTGGGGCCGGTTCAATGGTAACTTCGTCATCCTCAAGTAAGACTTGTAACAGCAGCGTTCCTTCGTTGTACTACTATTTATATGGTAAGTGGAGGGCACGTAATGAGATATGAGGATGCCGTCCTGGTCATGGAGTTGTGATACGGATTGAAAAAAAAAAAGTTTAATTAAACCAGCAACTTTATTCTTTCTTAGTTTCCTTCTTCTGCTCAATTAACAATGAAGGGTTAGGAGTTCACACCATCATAACGTATCGCTGATAACATACTCATAACTCAAGTCATGAAATTTATAAATCATACTAGAAATTCAAGAAGGCACAATATCTATACAATACATATACATATCATATCAATATCAATTAAAAGAAACACTTGAGTTATATTCCGATAATCAACACTCTACTATGAGGAGCAAAATCTTTCTGTCCGATCATCTCCCTAAGTCGATCCAACACTCTATAGTTTATAAATCGAGGCAAATAAATATCTATCTAGTTCTCCATCTAAAACACTCGTCCATTCACAATATCTCGTTAAGCCACTCTTGTTAGGACATTACGAATCTTTCTTGGTCTATCAACAAGCACATAAGAACTTTCTCAAACATTTAGAATCAACACATAACCGGGATGGCCTTCGGTTAATACCCACATTTATTCTAGTTATTATTCTTAACTCTTAACTCACCGGTCTTATCTTATCTTATTTATCCATGTCTTTCTCGAATAGGCGGCTTTTATGAATTTCTTCACATGTTTATGTCAATAGTATAATTACATGAGTTAAACAATTATATTTTATTCTTATTGATCAAATCAACCATATTCTAATCTCCACCAAGCTTTCATCCGCACATGCAAGCACTCCAAGAGCCATTCCCCTCACATGCAACAAGATCTCCCGCCAAAAACTAAGAGAGAGGTGAGAGGAAGAGTAGGGGATGCATGGGAGGAGGAAGTGGTGGTTCACATGCCACCTCTCCCCTATAAAGGACTTGGAGAAATTGCAATCTCCCCCTCAGACTCTCAAAAATTAGCTCCCATGCCTCCCTATACCCAGTGGGCCACTTAAAATCCACTTTTCAAGATCCAATAGCTTTTATTTGAGTCCCAACAGTTAGCCCATTCAACCAAGCCATTTTTAAAACATCCAGCAACTCAATTAATTAGATTAAATCCACTAACTTATGGAACCAAGTCCAAATTTTACTAAGTCACAACTAACCTTCTTAGTTGAATTTAAATCACACATAATTTATCATAATATTCTATTTAAATCAATTAAAATAATTTAATGAAGATCATTTTCGATTTGATTAAGGTCAAACTCGATCAAAGTTGGTAAATCAATTCGAGAATCGTGAACCGGAGAATTGGGGCACTACAAATACCTTTCAAATAGCCTGTTGCGTTGTAAAGTGAAAAAATCTTTAAACATAAATAAGGACATGATAATAGTCATAATCATTAGTCCAAGTTATTTGACGAGGGGTAGCTAATTTTAATATGTTGTTGTATCTAAATATGTAAATTTTTTTTTACTATAGATGACAATATGTTGCTCAAAAGATGTTTATACTTTAATTGACATTATTATTAATATTCTTAATAATATTCACTAGTAATAGGATGTTCTATATAGGCTAATAGTGTTCTAACTCTAGGTGATCGAAATTAAAGATAAACACCTCAATTAAGGGATTATATGACAATACAATATTATATAGGAGACTATTTGTGCATATGAATCTTTTAGGGGGTAATTTGCTAAAACTCCTTAAGTTAAGTTATATATAAATATGCATTTTATAGGATATTATCTGCAAATAGGAAATTGTTTAAGAAATTATTTGCAAAAAGAAAAAATCACTGCTTTAGAAAGACTCTCGTACACTTTTAGACCATACGTACCAAGTAAGCTGGACATGTCATGGCACTTCTTTCTTTATATAAAGCGGTTATTGGATAGCTATGCCATAACAGTATAAAGCGATGACAGAGGTTATTGGATAGGTATGATCTAGCTCCTGCCGAGTGCAGCACAAGGCTACGACAGAGGAGACTACTAGATATGATATACCTCCTGCCTTACGCAGCACAAAGCGATCGACGTGCAGCACAAGGCCATGACAGAGGATATCGGATACATATGATATAGCTCCTGGCTTATACAGCTCGAGGGGATGAGAGAGGTTTTTGGATAGATACGTATAGCTTCTGGCTTATCCGGCGCAACCAGAGGGTCCGGGATAAGGGTAACTGGGTAAGCATCAGAATACTGCTTAGCGCAGAATGCGGTTGCCGGAGACACGGGCCCTGTTGTGTCTGCCGGCGTGGTTGCCCACCCCGATCTTCACAGGTCCGCCGCCACCGCTAACGTCATTGTCGTACACATCCATCTCATTGTCCCAGCCGGCGGTGTTTCCCACCCCAATGGCCACCTCGTCCTCGTCGTCGCTGGTCTTGTCCACCACGTTGCGAAAGACGCGGCCCCTGTTGTCCCTGCCGGCACGGTTGCCCACGCCAAGTCGCATCCGCCCGCGCCCGCCAATGATGTCGTTGTCACATACTACCACGTCGAAGTCCCTGCCCGCCTTGTTTCCCACACCGATGAGGACCTCGCCAGCGCGGCCTCCACGCCGCGCTGCGCGCCTGTGCTCCTGCGGCGCCGAAGGCGGCCCCGCATGGAGGCAGCCTTCGGCATAGCAGGGATGGTCGCAACTGCAGCCGGTGGTGCACTGCTTACATGACATGGTTAAATAGTTGATTAGTTAGGCATAACTGAAGAAAAACGCTGGATGTAGTTAATGTATTCTAACAGATGATGATCTCCAAAGCCTGTGGTTAAAGTTGGAATTAAAGGACGATTAAGATGTGAGGTTCGCATTGCATGCCTCCCTTTGACAGTAGAATGTATAGCTTGTTTATTTCATAACGAGGAGCGTTTCATTTTGACATCGGAACAGAATACAAGTCAAAATACTATGTTTTTTGTTATAGGATAGAATGATTTGTTCAACTTATTTTGCAAATAATTCATTCTTGGCCAAAATATTGTAACCCTCTTATTTGGAAATTGAGTTATTTCAAAAATAAGGAGGTCTATTGACTTGGATTATGCTGTCAAAGTGAGGTATGAAGATGCAGATAAAATCTAAAGGGCCGGCCTAGGATCTTAAATAAGTTTTTGGGTTAAAAAAAATAAAAAAATAAAAAATGAAGATGCAGATAATTAGTATTACCCTTAAAAAGGATGCTCTTTAAGCGAAAGGGAAATTCAGAGATGTATAACAGAGTCCATAGGGTGCTCACCATTCTTAACCACGGTGATAAGGATATGGCGCCCACGGAGGGTGTTTTGCAGTTAGAATTGAGCTTGATCGACTGGCACGGCCAAGACGAAAGAGATGGCCAATGCCTTATATAGCAACCAGAACGAAGAGGAGGAGGGTGTACAATATTGAGAGTCTCATATGGACGATCAACCGCCACTAGAAAGAAAGATGCTCCTAGTCCAAGTCAGGCATAACAAATTCTCTACGAAAGGAACCCAGCTATAGTTAACCTTCTATATGCGTGGAACAAGACCATGAAGACGATCGAGGTGAACACGAACAAGTAATACGTGGCACCCATTTTGTTCTTATCCACATTCATCGTCCAATATGGTGTGGGTGGTCCGCGATAGGATTCGGTCCTATCATAATGAATCCACGGCCATTCACTGCAAGAGAATTGACAACTAACGACGGTTGAGAAATCGTCTCAAAAAGTCACAATCCGTTGTAAAACTTTATTTGCGACGACTATCAACCGTTCGCATAAGCCGTCTCAAAAATTTCCGTCTCAAAAAGTCTGCGACGGTTACAACCGTCGCAAAAAGTCTCTTTTGAGACGGTTATTTAAATTGTCTCAAATACTGATTAATTGGGGCGGATATTTAACTTATCCCAAAAACATTATTTGGGACGGCGATGAATCTTGTCCCAAAAACTTAATTGCAACGAATACAACCATCTCAAAAGGCGTGTCTCGATAATTTATTATAAATATATTTTTTATTTTTGCGACGGATATAATTATCTCAAAAAATATTTACATATTTGAGACAACTAGTCAATCGTTTCAGAAATAAAATTTAAATTATCTTTGAGATAACTATGACTCATCTCAAGTAGTCGTATTTATCATTTGAGACGATTGTTGATCGTCCCAAAAACGTTTGAGACAGACTTTTTAAGATGAGTGACATCCGTCCCAAAAATATTTCATATGATTATTAGAGACGACTATCAGCCGTCTCAAAAAGTCTTAATAAAAATATATTTATTATTTTATTATAATATTTTACAATACGTTTCACAACTTTGTAATTTGTATAAAAATTTATTTGTCATAAAAATAACAGTACATAATATACACATACCAATAATAATCATCTATTTCGATATAAACATTCAAACCTAATTAGCATAAGAATAACACCGTATAACATAAACATACCACTAATCATCATCGATTCAATTACCGTCATAAAAATTTAAATGTCTATTAAACAACATAAAAGTCATCACAAATTACCTTAACATCATCCTAAATACAGTCACAATAAAATAAGTTAATACAAACTTCTGATCAAATAAAAAACAATTATAAGTCATCAGAAATCAGTTTGAACATCATCCCAGGCCTCCTCATCTTCCTCCTCCTCATCCTCCTCCTCATTCTCCTCCTCTAGATTCTCCTCGATGGGTGGAAGTTGAGCAACAAGTATCGTTTGGAGTCGGCGCTCCATCGCCTCCATATGTTGTTGTTGCATCTTTAATTGTGCTTGTAAGTTTGCTTGTACTTGTTCTCGTGCAGCCGCCTACTCTCGTTGCTCCATAATAACAGCTTTCAATTCATCAATTTGAGCCTCAAGTTGCTGCAAAGTTGTCCTACTGCTGCTCTCTCCGTGCGAAGACTTATACCATGTTGTCAATGTTTGGCCTCATCCTCCACATGGAATACGAACCGGTCGATCGCGTCCCATAACTCTGACAAAAGACTCATCTGGTGTGAGTGGAGGACCAGTAGCATCACTACTATCTGAAGGAGGATCTTTCAACTGGATTATCTTTTCCTATATCATGTAAAATATTATGTTAAAAATAACAACTTTAATAATAAATAAATGTAAATTTGAAATAAATTTACAGATTTCTTACCATATTCTTCTTACTTTGATCATCAACCCACAATTCAGTCCCATCACTCTGTTTCTTACAACGAGTCATGTGAAATATTTCTAGATGTGTAGGACTACGACCTTCATTCTTCTTCTGTTTAAAAATTTCAAAATAAATAAATGTTATCAATTGAATTATGATGATGACACTAACCATAAATTTATAACAACAATCAGATAATATTACTTACGAATGTATAATATAGCTGATTTATACTTGTTCGTCCTTTCCTATAAGTATAAGTAAGATGAGAATGATTCTTTTTATTATTCCTACCAATGTCCTACAATCATTGAACAAAATCAGTTACAAACAATTTTATAATAATTATATAATATAAAATGATAAATAATATTTCAGCTCAATAATTATTTACCTTATCTTCCTCTGTAATCCAAAGCTCACACATCTTTCGCCACTCAACAACATCTATTTCTGGAGGAACATTTTTAATTGTTTCATTGAAACTCAAATTTTCAAAGTACTGTTACAAAGAAATGAAATATACACAAGGAGTCAAATAATAAAAAAACAATACTTTAAATAAAAATATAAATACAATCATCTTCTGTTTAAGATTCCAACAACGCTTGCGATGCTGATCGCCAATTTTTCTCAGAATTTGATTATCTATCTCTTCATTCCGCGAAAAGGTAAAATATTGCTGCATATTATAAGACAATTACCAATGTTAAGAAACACCATAAATAATGCTCAATTACAAAAAACAAGTTTTAAGAATATATTACTATTAAATCTCTAAAGATTGCATCTTTGATTTCTGAAGATAACTTTCTAAAATTCTTTTGCCATATTCTGTAATGCAATTTACCCAAAATTCCTAAGTAACTTGTGAAAGAATGACCATTAGGACCTACACCCCCTCCACTCATGATTTCTACATCAATAGTCTTTCCATCATCTAAATTCACAAGATATTTTGCTTTAGCTGGACCCCTGCCTCGTTTAACTGTAACAAATTCAAAAGAAATCGTTAAATCAGATAAAGATATAATGTTGACAATTAAATATTATTAAACTATGATACCTCTAACATACGAAGATGAAGTTCCCGGAGTCTGAGAAGTGTGTGTTTGCTCAGTAGATGGGCGGGATCCCTGAGAAGAAG
Organism: Zantedeschia hybrid cultivar; assembly: GCA_030544215.1. Lineage (NCBI taxonomy): Eukaryota > Viridiplantae > Streptophyta > Magnoliopsida > Alismatales > Araceae > Zantedeschia > Zantedeschia hybrid cultivar. The sequence goes on along the minus strand of JARZZO010000014.1, from coordinate 16,304,338 downwards.
TGTCAACTGTAGGTGATAATTGTGACCTCTCACCTCCAGAAATTACTCTGCGACGACGTCCTCGACCTTGACTAGACATAATCAATTAAAAAATATTGAATAAGTAGATATTTTTTTAAAATAAAAAATTTACTAAAATTCACACTAAAACTTCAAAACTTACAAGCTCCTTTGTCATCAATGTTGCACATATTTATATTTCATCAACTTCAATATATTCTTGTCCTCTAAGGCCATTTATACTAACATCTACATCATTTTTATTTAAAGCGATAGGAACATCCACCAATGATTCTTGATAAACCTCTGCATCATTATCAACTACTTCTTTTGACATATCATAGAAATCTCTTGGTGGTGACTTAACAGCTATTTCTCAACCTGTTGCAATATTGTCAGGAACATAAAATACTTGCTCTACTTGACAAACGAGTGCAAATGGTTCATTTGTAGGAAGTTTTTTATGTGTGTTAAGACTGATAAAACCATATTCGTCGAATTTGAATCCTCTTCCCTCATTATATACATCATACCAATCACATTGAAATAGTATGACCTATTGTTGAACACCAAAATATATTTTCACCACATCAATCAATTTCCATAATAACCATTACAGCCTGAGTCAAGTTCTGAAGCCACAATGACACCACAGAGTTGAGTTGTCTTTGTATCATTGATCTCCTTTTTACGAAATCTGAAACCATTTACAATATAGCCTGGATATGAGAATGCTAATCTTGATGGACCTCTTGACAATGCTTCAATTTCTAGAGTACAACGAGGATCATTTGATTTTTTTAGGTCATTGACATGTTGTCTAAACCACTTAAAAAAATTTCTCTCTACATCTTGACCATTCTCAAGTCTTTGTTCATGCTCTAAACGAAACTGATCAACATCCTCAACTTGATTCAGTACATATAAATGTGTTAAATCTCTTTCTTCCTCTGTCAACCTGCGTTGTTTTCTAGCACCTTGCAATGGTCGACCAGATTTAATGAAGATAGTTAATTGTCCTTCTTGAGCATCATGCGGACTACCATCATAATTTCTATCATGTCGATTGAAGTTTGCATCTATTCCTTGCATATACATCGAACAGAATGTGAGACACTCCTCTGTGAGGTATCCTTATGCAATTGAACCTTCTGGACATGTTTTATTATTTACATAGTTTTTTAATTTTCTCATATACCTTTCTATAGGATAGATCCATTGATATTATATTGGACCAGCAATTCGTGCCTCGTATGCCAGATGAATGGTTAAGTGAACCATACTATCAAAAAAAAGAAAGTGGAAAGATTTGCTCTAATTTACATAAGGTCACTACAATATCCTTTTCCAACCTTATTAGAGTTTCCACATTCAGAACTTTAGAATATACGATTTTGAAATATTGATTCAATTCAATAATCGGGCCAACCACATCTTTGTGAACAAGTCCACGAATTGCCAATCATGACTTTTTAATCCTGTTATCTTTTGCTGCTCCACACATCCTGAAATATTAGAACAATATCCATCTGGAACTCTAATGCTCTTTATATAAGAACATATAGCCTCTTTCTTAGTATTAGTCATTGAATAAAGAGCTGATGGAAACTTGGACTTATCCTTCGGTGCATACAACTCTGGACGTATCTGCATATCCTCTACGTCCCATCGAGAATTCCAATTGTCTTTTGGATTTGCAAAAATATTTAGCATGTCAAGGACGTTATCACATACATTCTTCTCGGTATGCATTACATCTAAATTATGACGAATAAGAAGAGAAGCCCAATATGGCAATTCTTTAAAAAAGATGCTTCTCTTCTTCCATCTACCAACACTCAATTCCTTTTTAAAAAGCTTGCCAAATTTTGTTTCATGAATGTTTTGTTGTTGCCTCCAAATTTCATAACTTGTCAAAAGTCTTGGTTTTGCTGAAGATACAGATTTACCATCAAACTTGTGTATGTATTCATGTTGTCTCCACCTATGTTGTATTGGTAAAAAGCAACGATGACCCAAGTAACAATTCAGATCTGGTCATATCATTACATGTAGTCCAAAGCAATGCAGCACATATTGAAAAATTTTGTTTCTTTGAAACATCATGTCTTTAATCCATTATTCCATAAGTCCTTTAACTCTTCTATTAAAGGTTGTAAGTAGACATCAATGTCATTTCCTGGATCATTAGGACCGGGGATTAATAGTGATAACATTATGTACATGGGCTTCATACACATCCAAGGAGGTAGATTATATACAACTAACACCACTGGCCATATACTGTTTGACTTAGCCATATTTGAAAATAGATTAAATCCATCACTAGCAAGATCCAATCTAACATTACGTATCTCTACAGCAAAATTTGGATGTAACCGATCAAACTCCTTCCATGCAGGAGAGTCAGAAAGATGACGCAATTCATTATTTACTTCGAAAGTATTACGTTCATCATGCCACCTCATCCACTGAGCGGTCTTAGAAGACATAAAAAGACGTTGTAACCTATCCTTCAACGAAAAATAATGTAGCACTTTATTTCCTATTTTTTTTTTCTTATCTGTTGTGCATCACTCTTGTATCTTGGAGCACTACATTTTGGACAATAATCCTTATCCTTATTCTCTTTCCAAAATAATATGCAATCATTCTTACATGCGTGGATCTTTTGATGGCTTAACCCCAATGCAGTAATAGTTTTTTTCGCCTCGTACCAATTCTTAGGTATAAAGGCATCATTTGGTAATACCTCTTTAAAAAGGTCAAGTAACATGTCCATACACTGAATTGTTACACCGTTCATAGTTTTTATGTGTAACAATTTCAATAAAAATGACAATATGGACACATTCTTGCAATTACTGTAAAGCGGTGTTTCTGCATCAATCAACAATTTGTAGAAATTTTGTGCAGCTATATTAGGCTCTTGTTCTTCTTCCACATTAATAGGTAAAACCCCTTGCAAATCATCTAACATGTCCATCATTGAATCAACCATCACCTCATCTTGTGTCTCAGTTATATGTATCGAAGAATCATTCATTTTAATTTGCTCCTCACCGTGTGACAACCAAATTTTGTAACGTAACCATATTCCATCACAAATAAGATAAACACATACTTCCTCTCTTGTTAACTTCTTAGTATTAATACATCTCTTACATAGACACTGAATTAATTTATGATTTTCTTCATGCCTAAATGTCCGTCTATCATCATGAAAAGCCCAGTCCAAGAACTCAGAAACTCCCTGCTTATATCTAACATCAGTTCTATCACGAATATCCATCCAACTCTTATCCAATCCAACCATCTTTACCTAATGAAAAAGAAAACACTTGCACGTCTCAGTAAAAATTTATGCAACATATCCTATGTTTGTGTCAATAGCACATATACATACCTGAAATTTCAACACTAATTTCAACTTTCAAAGATATGAAATGACATACATCAAAAACATAATAATATATAAATGAGCTACCACCTAGGCTCACTGGATCACAACGATTTAACATTAAATCAAAGACATAATAATACATAAATGAGCCACCACCCAGGCTCGTTGGATCACTGATTTACAAACATTTAATATTAAAGTACAAACATAATAATATAAAAATGAGTCACCACCCAGACTCCTTGGATCAAAAAATTGAAGAGAATCTTGTGGATTTCATACCTTGAATTAACTACTTTATAAGGAAGAAATCCTTTGCAGTCTTCAGATGCCAATAATCTAAAACTGAAGAAGAAGGCAGGTACATCACTCAATTCATTATAGAAAGTACATATGATATTGACAATTTCAAAAAGAATCACCAAGATATACTTAAGCACATAGACTAAGTAAAAAAATAGTCAAACAGAATCACCAAGATTTAACATTTGCCTTCAAATCTAACCCTTAATCAAACCCACTAAAAGGATGCACCGATAACATCATCATCATCATAAACAGATAAACAATAACAAGAAGCTTAGCTAGCTAGATTAATGGTTGTTTTGTCTTTTCTGATACTAGTATGGCAGCAGTGCCATAAAAAAGAATTTTAGCTTGTCATCATTTGCAAAGCATTATAGTATCTGGATTATAAGAAGACATAAGAACCTTAGAAAAAGAACTATTGGAGCACATAGATTTGCATGGGTCTTCCCTTAGGTTATTGATAAAGTGTTAAATTGATCATTTAAAGGCAATCATATGCATCATACTCATGTTTTTATCTGCAAAATAGCATGAAATGATAGATAATTGTGTAACAAGTCCAACGGTATCAATTTCATCAAAATCTGACTTAAAAACATCGTCATTTCATGTGATCAAAGGAGTGTAGCGCATTTGCGATTTTTCGACAAAACCGAGACGAAATGTATAAATATGGTGATATTTTTATGATAATGCGTTAAATTATATTTATTTGATGTGAACAGGACATGCCGATGATGTAGTGCAGCTGGAGGAGTTTCCGAAAATTTGGGAGAGGTCTAGTGTGCGGATTTCAACAAAAACAGGGGTAAAAATGTAATTTGATTCCTTCCTCTGCTGGAGTTTCCCAAAACCCACTATTTCCTTCCGTCTCTCTAATTTCCTAAACACGTCCCTTCCTTTATTTTAAAAATCCTCTCTTTCCCTCTCTTTCTCGTTTTAGAAAGTCGAATCCTATTTCTTTTCCAATTTCCTCTGCCTTTCCATATCCAAATCCTGTCCCTTCTCCAAGTCTCCCACATATCCTCCTCCTTTTCCAACTCAAACCCGACAGCCTCTCCTCCTTCTCCTCTCTATAAAAACTCTCCCCCACGTTTTGTTCTCCAGTTTTCCTAGCCGATTCCTCCTCCTCCGTAGCCTTTCTCTCCGCACCCCTCTCTTCTATTCTTTCTTCCTCCCAGCCGAGCCCTCTCCTCCTCCTTTATTTTCGTCTCTCTCTGGTATTCCTCCTCTCCTTCCCAGCACCCTTCTTCCCTTCTCTCGGTTTCTCTCTGTCTCCAGCACCCTGCGAGCCTCAACCACTTCCAGCAGCTTCCTCAAGCAACTCCACGCAGCAGCTGTCCTCCATAGTAGCCACGTTCCAGCATCCTCCACCTGCGTGCAGCCCAGCAAGCTTCTCCAACCAGCATCAACCTGCATGCGAGCCAGCTCCTGCCATCCAACGTGCAGCAGCGGCAAACCTCAAGCATCCCTGCCATCCACGTGCAGCAGCAACCTGCACGCAAGCTCCAACCGTCCAAGTGCCTCCTCCACGCAACACGCCGGCTTCCAGCAGCTTCCCAGCTGTCCACAGCAGCAACAGCCAGCAGCTGCTCGTGCAGCAGCTCTCCCAGCCAGCATTTACCTTCTGCACGTTTCCTTTCACCAGCTTCACAGCAGCTTCACGTCACGCACATGCTCGTGCAGCATCTTCCACCGCAACCTGCCGGCTAGCTGCTCCTCCATGCGCCGCGGTGAAGCCGACTTCCACGCGCCTGCAAGCTCGTCCAAACCTCCAGCAGCGCATGCATGCATGTGTGTTGAAGCCCGAACCAGCCACGCATAGCAGCTCCTCCAGCGGCAGCATCCAAGCTCCCCCACGCACCAGCTGCTGCCCCTCTCAACAACTCTTCTACACGCAGTAAGTCCCAGCGACCCAATGGCAGCATAATTCCAGCAGCTCCTCAGCTGGTTCTCTCCTCCAGCAAGCAGCAGCTTCCTCCACGTGTAATCAGCAGCCCCTGCAAGAAGCAACAGCAGCAAGAGGTTCTAGCTGTTGGTCCACTGCACCAGAGTTTCCAGTTGGTCCATTGCGCCAGCAGCCCACTTATCCCTATTTTAATCTAGTTTCTTTCTCTTCCCCCATTAGTTTAGAATTAGTTTAATTGTTTAGGGATAATTAATTGATATTTTGATTATTTAGTTTAATTTTATTGAACAATTAAATTCTGTAATTTATTTCATAATTTCTAGTTAATTCATGTTTTTCATGTTGTTAAATTTTAATGTCTTTGTCATAGATTTTAATTGTGCTTATTGTTTTAAAGTTTGTGTTTAATTTCTGAAAAGGAAAGCAAGAAAAAGATTTGTTTAATTTAAATGATTATAATTTTAGGTAACATTAGTTAGTTTAATTCGAGTTTAAGTAAGTAATTAGTTTCCTTAAATTCTCACTTATTTTTAGATTAACTAAAGTCCAAAGTTTTCAAAATTAGAATCTTAATTCCCTGTGGATCGACTCGGACTCACTGCTATTAAATTTCCAAATTTTGATTTGAGTGAGCCGGATAAATTTAGATTGAACGTTTTCATGTGTTTAACGACGCACAATTCGAAACGATCAATTTTTGGCGCCGTTGCCGGGGAGTTAGATTTTTAATTTTGATTATCTTGGATTTAGTGTAATTAATCTTTAGCTAATTTTATTTTTCTTATTTTTGCAGGTAAATTGAAAAAAAAAAAAAAAAAAAAAGGGAAAGCGAAATCATGGTAAGTGTGTTCCAACTTTCTATGTTTCAAATTCCTTATTCTAGTTAGTTTCCTTTTTTTGTAGTTTCTAGTTTAGATAGGTTTCTATTAATTAAAAAAGGAACAAAAAGAAGAACATCCAAATTTAAAAATCTCCATTTCCAAGATTAGAAACCTCCCATGTTAAGTCATGCATCATTTAGGACTGCATTTTTAGAATGTTTCATTTATTGTAAATTTCTATTTTGTTGAAGATTGCGGGTGACAAGGTGAGATTTCTACCTTCCTTAAATACCATGTTCATGCATTTCCATGATTGCATAGAACCCCTTATTTGATTTGGTTGTGCACTTCACATAAAAACATCTTAAAGGGCAAGTCCATTAACAAAATAAGGTGGGGATTTGACTACCCTTCCTTGGCCCAAAAACAACCATCCCTTGCACTCTTTCACTAACCCAAGCCCATTAAAAGTGAGTAGGAATTCAATTTAGGGTTCACAATGAGATTTGGGTCTAGCTTGAGCCCACTATCACTTTTGGAGACCGGTGTCTAAGGTTAGAGGTCCAATGGCAAACGCTTAAGTGGGTCGGTGGTTCTTTAATTAGGTCCCTACGAAAGTAAGGGGAGCCTCCCACCACCCCACCTCTTACCTGGCCGATTGATAATTGTGAGGGTGGACTTGAATTAAACCTAGATTAATTTGTGAGAAACACATCATGTAGGCTAGTTTAACCATAGTTGTCTTAGGAATAATTGTGTGATAACTTGTTTGCATCATTAATAAAAAAAATAAAAACAAAAAGATTTTCAGCATGGAGTGGACTCAAATGAACCAATTTCTTGGCCCATGTCTTAATACCATCACACCTTTCCCTCCACCACCTAATATGGATTTGGCTCATAGATTAGCTAAGCTAGACAAATTGGCCCACACAATTGATCAATTTCTAGCTTTGGGTCCAGAACCGTCCTCATATCCCACACAATCATATACCTATCAAGAGAGGTGCCCCATTTGGGCCAATCAGGACCATTATGATATCCCACCTGCTCTTCAATTTCCACCTCACCAGGCCCAAGCTCCAAGTCTAGCTATCCAAGACTTCTCGGATTGGCCCCAATTCCAAGTCTACTCTAGTGGTTTGGCCCACAATCATAGACACTCTGATTACTCATTGTCCACAAGCTCTTGTCTACCTTGCTTCCAATCAAATTATTCAACATATTCTTATTCTTCGCAGTCTGATTATCAACCCAGTTATCCGCATTCTCAAGATGATCAATTCATACAACTTGAACAAATAGTCTTGGCCCAACAACAAACCATTGGTAGAATGCAGGCCCTAGTTGACTGTTTGACTGAAACTAATCTAAGGATGGATTTAGAAGAAGTGCTAAGCAATCCCATTGAAAATCTGGAATCTTTTTCACCTGACTTTGACCAACAAATCAACTCACAAATTCAACTTGACATCGTTCAATCCGGCAATGGTCACATCATGCCTGATCTTGAAAACGGAGAGAATCTTACGGAGTCGCATCAGGTGAGAATAGGGAATGCTAGCATGAATCAATCTATGAAAAATCCTGAGACTGGTCAACAAGATGCATCCATGATCATACCTGTCTGTCCTGAGGAAAGCTTAAGTGATAGAAAAGGAGAAGGAGAAGTGAGTGATCTTTTAGAGGTTAATCCGGATTTTGAACACTTCATATTCCCCACAGTGGAAGTCAATATGCATACTAGTCCGGACCTCGAATATTTTTTCTTCCCAATAGAGAAAGTGGATATTCTAGAAGATATATACCCGGTGGATAGAGAGAAGATGGAAAACCCTCAGACTGACCAGCAAAGTAAAGTCACGATCAGACCTATCTCTCTTGAGGTGAGCTTGAAGGAAAAAGGAGAAGGAGAAATGAGTGATTTACTGGATATTGAGCTGGACTTTGAACACTTTCTATTTCCCACAGAGGAATTAAATACACATGATAGTCCGAATCTTGAATATTTCTTCTTCCCAATGGATCAGAAAGTGGATAATCTTGAGGAATTACATCAAGAGAAAACTGAAGCCATAGACTTAGCTAATCATCAAGAAGAGCCCATTGAGGGTAAGTTGGGGGGAGATGAAGGAGACGAGAAGGATTCTAGTGAGAGCCCAGATATTCACCTACCTATGATCTGTTTCCCGAGTGTTAGAGAATCTAAGCCCAATAGCCTCCAAAAGCTGGCCCGACTCAAGGAGGTGATGGAATTATTGGGCCAAGTCCACATCGACAGCCATTTTCTCAATGAAACTCACTGTGTTGCCCAACTCAATTCTTACAATATCGATAACATCAATCTTTACTGGATTTTATTGAAAGTTGAGGCCAAACTGAACATGTTCTCAGTCTCTATCTTTGAGAAATTTGAAATCCACAAGTTCACGCGCACGTCGGTTGCTTTGCAGTCAATTGATCATTTCATTAAGCAGCCGCATGACATGATCCAAGATACTCTTATTCAGGTGGATAGGAGCCACATATTTGTTGATTTCCTCATCTTCGACATTAGATTATCCCCTACATTGAATCAATGTCCCATCAATTTGAGAATTTCTGATATTTTTCTAGGGGATCAAAGGCTTCAGTTCAGTCAAGGAAACGAAGTGGGGTACGTGGTTGACATGGCCTATGAATCAAGTAGAACCAATATCCTATTGACCATGTTGAAAAATTATTTTCTCTGGAACCTCAATGATAACACTCTGAATCATCAGCTACATGCAATGTTAAGTGCACTCCAACCAACAAACTTCAAAATATATGCACTGAAATTTGTGCTAGTAGGTATTGGATAGTGTGCACATTCCGTCTGGCTGAAGACGATAAACTTAGCGCTTGTTGGGAGGCAACCCAATATTTTATTTCAGCTTTTGTATTTCTTTCCTTTTAGGTCCCTAAGCAGCAATCGCCGTGGGTATGTCGCCGCCTCGTCATTACAGGTTGTTTCGCTCCTTCACAAATTCTCTTCTGGCTGCATGTTTTTCATATCTTTTATGCCATTGAGGACAATGTCAATCAAGTTGGGGGGTGGGACAATCATATGCATTTATTGAAAATCTTTTGAAAAAAACTGATATCTTTCACTGAAAAAGAGTCAAATTTTTTCAAAAATTTCTTTTCACATCCTATGAAAATTGCATGAAAATCATGTTTCATTAAGAAAATCTGAAACAAATCAGTTTTTTTGGTCGTCACATTGGTTAATGAACCTTCAAAGTTTAAATATCCCACTTTACAAAAATCCACGGTGGGATGATTTTCACACACACACGGCAACTTAGAATAAATGAAAGATCTTAAGGGTATAGAATTGCTAGAATTAACCTCAAGGATAAGACTACTTATTCTAATTTTTCTTTTGGGTTGAACGAAAGGAATGTGTAGGATCTGTAATAGGGGACTGTCCCACTCAGCACTCTAAAAGAGGCGGTCATCTAAAAAGGACAGTTGTAAACATTAAAGGCAAAAGAAGGCGATAAAAGAGCTAAAGGAAGGTAGGTGGCAAAAAGTACGCACCTCCCCTCAGGCAATACAAAGAGAGTGGCAAAAAGTACGCACTCTCAAAAGCAAAAGTACAATAAAATGGAGAAAACGCCATGCTAAAAGGTCCATCGTACCAAAAATATGACCAAGTCGTGAAAAGTGCTGAGTTGGGACGGGAACTGAAAAACGGTCCTCACTGACTGATCGGGAAATCTTGTATTCTCTTCTCCTCCCCAAGTAGTTTTATTTAAAGGGTAGTAAAGGCAAGAATATACCAGAAAGGTCGGAAACGAGTTCTAAGTGTATCAAATTTCATGCACAATCACCTGTCTGAATCAAAATATTGTGGGATATGAAAACTTTTTAGCTCAACCAAACGGCCACCACTTAAATTGATTGTGAAAGATACTACAAATGAAGCGTGATAATTCATTGTTTGTCCTAACTTTTCCTTATTTGCATTGCTAAGGGACTAGCAATGAGTAAGTTGGGGGGTGTGATAAAGTGTTAAATTGATCATTTAAAGGCAATCATATGCATCATACTCATGTTTTTATCTGCAAAATAGCATGAAATGATAGATAATTGTGTAACAAGTCCAACGGTACCAATTTCATCAAAATCTGACTTAAAAACATCGTCATTTCATGTGATCAAAGGAGTGTAGCGCATTTGCGGTTTTTCGACAAAACCGAGACGAAATGTATAAATATGGTGATATTTTTATGATAATGCGTTAAATTATATTTATTTGATGTGAACAGGACATGCCGATGATGTAGTGCAGCTGGAGGAGTTTCCGGAAATTTGGGAGAGGTCTAGTATGCGGATTTCAACAAAAACAGGGGTAAAAATGCAATTTGATTCCTTCCTCTGCTGGATGTAGACACGCTAATTTTGACGTCATTTTGAGTAAATTTCATATCATACAATAATGCCTCAGAATGGTCTGATAATTAATCATTGATTAATTTTTATTAATATTTTTGAGTGTCGGATTTAACAGACATGTTTAAGTTAATCAATTAAATTGATTTTAGCTCAAATTTCAGTTAAAAGATGCAGAAATTCTAAAACGTGTCAACCTGTGTGGACACGATTCAGAATTCTAAAACGTGTCAACTTGTGTGGACGCGATTCAGAATTCTTTCTAAAACGCGTCAACCTGTGTGGACGCGATTCAGAATTATAAAACGCGTCGACCCAAGTGGACGCCATTTAGACTTTATTCTTATTTTAACGTTTAAATTTGAATTTTAATTAATTAATTAATTAACTAAAAGACGTCTGCGAAGGTCGACGCGATTTAGGTTTCCTAGGCTATTTCTACTTCTCTTCCGGATGTTTATCCTTATCTTAATTAGTGTAAAAGACGTCCAGACATGTGGACGCGTTTTACCTAATAAAGATAAAGATAAGTTTTCCCGGATATTTATCCTTATCTTAATTAATCTGAAAGGCGTCAGCCATGGTGGACGCGTTTTAGATAACTACAGATAAAGATGAATTAATCAGTATTTATCTGTCGGTTAAGATGGATAAATTCGGATTTTTCTATGTTAATCTCGAACGCAAGAAATGCCTATAAATACCCTGCATGTTGAAGAGTAAAAAAAAAAAAAAGAGAAGAAGAGAATTGAATTGAGTTGAGCCATAGCGTTATAGCGAGTTGAAGATCGAAGCAACAACGTCGTAACGCCGGAGTGCTGCCATTCCCAGAAGTCGGCGTCCCTTTCAAGATCTTCATCCTTTCAAAGCTTCAACCGACTGGGCATAAGTTTTTCATTACTGCATTTTTCATCTTCATTAGTTTCATTCTTCATATTCACTTCATGCAAACACACACCACAGCATAATCTTTCAAAAACCTACTTGATCTAAGGGGTTTCAAAGCCATTAAACAAGTGAGTTTGCTGTTTTAAATAAGCTTAACATCATGATTAGTTCAGATACTGCTTCTACTTAAATTCTCATCATTCTTCTTTATTCTGTTTCTGTCTCTGCTGCACTCAACAACAACAAGAGATCAAAAGGGGAAATCAAGCACAACTTCTGGACGATCCTCAAATTCCACAGCAAGAACAAAAGAACAAAGAAAGGGCTCTCTTTCTTCAGCCGGCTGAGGAAGGAGAACCAAGGACTCAATCTTCCGCGTTTGAACATGTAAGCGATCATACTCTCTTTTGAAACTTTTAAGTTAAAAGTTTCTGGCGATCACTGCACTTTAGTTGTTGTTTTAATAGGTTAGTTTACACTAAACAACATAGATATTTCATGTTAATCACATAGTCATTCTAAGCACCTACAACTTTTTTGGCGATCACAGTGGGACATGGTCTCGCCATCTTTTAGTTTCTTTTTGTTCTTGCTATCATCATATCGGGCACCCACGGTGCACCATTTGTGTCTCTGGACACGTCCTCACCAATTGGTGAGTGTTTAGTTTAATTGATTTCCCTCGTGCACCGCGTGCACACCCCAGTGGCAAGATCTTGCCCCCCCCCTTTGATTAACTCAAAAAAGCTGTTTTTGTGATAAAAATGATGTGTGATTGATTGTTTTTCTAGTTGTTTAGTTAGTAAATCATCCTGTTTAAAATCTGGAACTAAAAAATTTGCATGAGTCGATTGTTTACTGCTTTTTATCTCGTTTGAGGGGGATTCAACCCAGAAAATCCTCCTGGAAAATTGTTTCTGCGAACTGAAAAGCGTCCAGGATTACTGACGCGTTTCAAAACCGCGTCAACACACCTAGACGCCTTTCAGGCTTCTCAGTTTCTCTGCTGTCTGCATCTGCTTCTGCGAAAAATTAAGTTCTGTTTTGAATAGCGTCGACTACCATCGACGCGATTCAGACAGTTTCTTAATTTTTTTCAGTTTCCAGATTTCTGTGTTTTGAGTGCTAGCTACCCATTACTTACTAAGCATTAGAGGCCGTCCAGGCCACAGGACATACGCATTGAGGCTAATCCCTCCTCTTCTTAGGAACACATTACTCGACGTCAGCAACTCTCTCTGATTGGGTTGGTCCCTTGATCAGACTAGAGAAGTTGACGTTGAGACCTCTATAAGTCCCCAAAATCAAGGTATTCCTCCTTGATCATCGGGCTGGTTGTACCAATTGAAGTCCTGGTTAGATTCTGAAAGCGTTGTGAGAGAAAGCCTTAGAGAATAACGGTGGAAATCGAACTGAAACTAAGATCCTTTTCCTGAGCGAAATTGTGGTTTAATCCAATTCAAATAACTCAACAAGGAATCCTAAAATCACGTTAAGCATCTACTTATTTGATTAATCTCTGTACAACTTGTTTGATTAAATCTTTGAAAAGGGAATCTAACATCATGTTGCTACGATCAGGTAGGGACTTGAGTGTGGCTCCAGACGCCATGGTTAATTACGAGGGAGATGCTAATGCCCCTCGGGATTCTGAATACAACTATGAGAGTGGGAGAGATGCTGATGCCTCCCGTAGTTCTATCCCCATTCCATATCGTCTAGATGGGAATGTTCGGACACCTCTTTCGCATCCACGTGATCAATATCCTGATCCTCCTCCGCATGAATATGCGATCCCTAATCCTGATCTTGAGGGGGACATGAATCAGAATGATCCCTCATCCTCTGATCCTACGGATCTCATCAATGCTCTGGGAGTTCTTGCCTCCTGACTGGACCCTCAGCAGTTCGAGGCGATCCAATCTATTTTGAAGGGGAAGGCACCCATGCAGCCTGTCGAGCCGAACTCTGTGGCTCCCCCTGCTGTTCCTCAGCAACCTTCTTTTCCTCCTCCTTATATCCATCAGGCCGTTGAGGGCCTTCATATTACTTCTCGGCCAGCTGGGCCGCAACTTTCATCATCTAGGCAACCGGCTAGACCGCAAACGCCTGCTTATCAAAATGCCCTCGGGCATGGCGGAAGCTCTGTCGGACCTCCCCTCTATTGTCCACCCTGTCCAACGTACTCTAGGCAGCAGGCCTACCAAGTACCTCCTCCTCCTCCTCCTCTCCAAGCAGATCTGACCACACAAACGCTGCTGGCCAAAATGGAGCGTATGGATGAGCAATTTAATAACCTCCAGAAAATGATGGGGGTCAAAGCTGTGTCAGAGATCAGTCTACCGAGTCTGCCAGTATTCCATCTGCCACCCTCTGAGATGCCAGTGTACCGAAAGTACAACGGTACTGGTAACCCCTTCACACACCTGAAGGAGTTCATGTATGAATCCTCTTTCTGGCAGAATGATAAGAGGTCGTTGGCCTTCTTGTTCAGGAGATCTCTAGAGGGACCAGCCCTCGAGTGGTTCTTTTCCCTGGAACCCTCAGAAGTAGAAGATTACGGTATCGTTTCACGCAAATTTATTCAACGGTACCAGGACAGAGTTGCACCCTCCTTGTCTATCACGGACCTCATTGCAGAAAAGATGAAACCTGATGAGGAGTTTGTCAGTTTTGCTGACAGGTGGCGGGGTCTGGCTGAAAAGGTGAAGGATCACCTGTCCGAGTCCGAACAAGTGAAAATGTTAATTTCTAATGCCACCCCCCAGTTCAAGCTCGTCCTCTCCTTGAACAATTTGACTAACATGGCAGAGCTCTATGAAAGAGCACGGTACTGCCAGAATGCTTTCAAGGACGCTACATTCTCTAACGTCTTTGATCCTCATAGACCTAGCAGGCCTCCGCCTCGGAAGCCTGCAGTGCCGAACTCTTCCAGCACAGGTCCGACTACTGAGGGCACGCTCTCTCATGAGCAAGTGAGTACCATGAACAATAACTCGCCCCAGTTCGTGAGGAGTCAGCAGCAGTACCAGAGGCCACAGCAGCAAGGGTACAGACAGCAGCAGAACCCCCAGTACCAACAACAGTATCAACGGCCCCAGCAGCCGAATCAGAATCAGAACCAGCAACAACTACAGCAACAGCCGCAACGGCAACAGCAGTACCAGCAACCCCAGCAGCAGCAGTATCAGAACCAGCAACAGCCACAGTACCAGCCGCGCGCACCGCCGGCGTACCACAATGTCCCTCCTCCTGGTGACTACAACCAGCAGAGGAGACCTCCAGGCCCGAAGAGGGCAGAATATCCGGCACTCCCAGAATCCTTGGCCGATATCTTCAGTGCTTTAATGGCGGCTAATGCCTTAGTTTTGCCAAGGGAAAAGGCCGTCTGGCCTCAAAATGCCGATACGTCCAGGTATTGCTACTTCCATAGGCAACCTGGGCATACCATTGACACCTGCTTCCAATTCAGAGATTATATTCATGATCTCAATGAGCAGGGCGGCATAGACTGGGAGGAAATGAAGAAATACATAACAGCCCTGAAGACGAGAAGACCGCAACAGCAGCAGCAGCAGCAAGCAAGACCTCCGGCACAAGCAGCAGCACCACCCAACATGGGCATAGTGCAGAATCCACTCCCGGAGCACCAGAACCAGAACCAGGTTGCTCCCATTCTAACGAACAGCCAGTCTGAGGCTGGTCGTGGGCAACAATGGAGGATAGAGGACTCTTCCTCTCTCTATTCAACAGGTCACGTTCAAAGTACCGCAGAGCGACTACCACGCCGCACCATCCACATACCCAGACCACAACCCGTTACCATGACCCCTCTACCCACACCCACATATCACTCGCCCTCACCCAATAACCCACTACCACTACCCACCTTCCTTAGACCCATTACGCCCCGCACTCCTACGCCTCCATCATATACCCCTCAGCAAACCAATAACGCGCCCCTTTTACCATCTAGGCCACTATTACGCGTACCATTTCCTACTTCACCCATTACCACTACCACCTACCCAGATATGCCCCAACCATCCAGACCGCTATTACGCGTACCATTCCCCACTTCACCAACCGCGTACCCATCTACCATCCAACCATCTAGGCCTTTAATCCGCACCGCGCCATCACCACCTAGCCCAACGCCACCACCTACGCATCAACCCTCTGCATCACTTACGCCACCCGATTCTGCGGTACTCAAGGTGTCACCCGGATCCTCCACGGTCGAGGAACACGCGCTCCGGAGTGGAAGGATTTTCAACAAGGTCTTTCCTCAGTCCACAGTCAGAGACGGCCCATCACAGCCGACTGAGGAAGCCCATAATGAAGAGAGTGCACCAGGCACTCAATATGACTTGTTGAAACATCTGGACAGAACACCGGCACGGATCACTGTGCTTGAATTGATTAAAAGGTCCAAGATTCACCAAGAAGCCTTAATGGAATACCTACAGAAGGTGATGGTTAACGAAGACGTGCCGGTAGAGAAAATTGCAGCACTACTAGTTCCTCAGGGGGATCAGCCCTCAATTACATTTCACACATCGGTACTAGCACCGCCAGCCGCTAGAAGCATGGCTCTGAGCATCACGGTCAATATCTGCAAGAAGGCCGTGGATGCATGCCTGGTTGATACAGGGGCTTCAATTAATGTTTTACCTCCAAAGACCCTGGAGCTATGCGGTGTGCCCAAGGAGAAATGGCTGCCTAGCCCCATCTCAGTTACGGCATATGACAATTCTACCCGTTCCCCTCTGGGAATGGTTTATTTAAAGGTGGAGCTAGGTCCAGTAAGTCATGCAGAGGTCGAATTTCATATTCTAGAAATCGACCCTTCCATAAATGCCATTCTGGGACGTCCTTATATCAAAACTCTTGAGGTGATTCCTTCTACGAATCACCAATGCCTCAAATTCCCTTATAAAGGACGAATTATTAAAGTGACGAGCATGCCGATCCTTGCTGCTGCTCATACCTTAAATATTAAATCTGCTGTTTTACCTGGCCGACAACCTTTTCTGTCGGTATTACAGGTCTACCGTCCAGTGGCTGATCCTTTGAAAGCCGCTACTATTTCTCCATACCCATTAAATGCTATCAAAAGGGGGAAGTGCATGAGTACCCCAGGATGGAGGATTATGATGAAAAATGGCTATCAGCCTGGGAAAGGTCTGGGCACACAGTTGCAAGGCAGGACCACTCCTGTTAGAGATCATCGGGCAGTACCTGGAAGCGGTCTGGGCTATAGGCCGAGGAAACTAAAGCAAGACAGGGTTCAGCAAGAAGATGGTCAAGAAATCTTGGAAACAATGTCTACACCACTGAAAGAAGGCCGAGATCCCTTAACATGGACTCTACATACACACTTTGTGAAAGGGCCCATACTTAGTCACGACAACACGGTGGTCATTACTTCATGTTTTGACTTCCATGACATATATGGGAGGGATTTGGCCAGACATTGTTCCGAACTACTTACGTACCAATCTTTGGAGGCTCTGCGGCCTATGAAGAGGAGAAAATTCCATGACCCTGAATGCGAATGGTACAGGTGGTTCGACCTGAGGGACCTATACATAGCACTGAACAGACTATTTCTGGATCCTGCAGAACCCAAGTGGCCACCGCAGATTGACGAGCTAATTGAGAGCCCTGGCGCAATCTTTGATAAGCGGATACTGCTGTCCGAACAAACTGATGAAGGGGAGCCAGATGACCCCTATGGAGCTGGTTATACAACAGATCTGCTCTGGAGGCGGACATATCCTTCACATGTCCTAATGCTCCATACTCTTTTTCGTACACTACTCTTGACCCCGACTTGGTCGAGGGTCATAATTGAAGATATTCCACGGGCCCCGCCCGTTATGATAACTCTGTCCCCTCGGGACTTTATTCCACAACCTCCTCTCGACCTAGAGAGGATGTATGATCTGATCTGGGACATATTGCTATATGATCCCCTTAATCCCCTGGCCTTGGTGCCGCTTCCTCCGTCTGATTCCCCTTCCATTTGTATTCACTCCTGCTTCATGTATAATTCCTCCGATATCCAAAAAAAAACGCCAATTTTACAACAAATTCTTCTCAAATCATTATCGAGGAAACATCTTACTTGTCCGATTACACCCCATCGCGCGGGTCCATCGGTCAAGATTCTCTCTTAGATCTACTCTGTCCCTCCCCACGGGAGGATTCCCCTGTATTTCCACTTGTATCCCAGGATTTTCATCCTGCTTCATCTTCCTTAGGTTATGATAGGCAGTTTAGTGAAGTTAGGAAGTCTAGTTTTAGGCAGGTTAGTCAGGTTAGGAAGTCTAGGAAGCCTAAGGATAGGCAAATTCCAGAAAGATACCTCCAGGATTTGGCTGATAAATGTTCCTTTTGCTCCTTAATCCCTCAGCTTTTAGAAGATCCAATTCAGATGCCAGAAGATTGTACAGATGATGAGTCAGTCGATGATGGGTACGGGGTATATGAGTTAGTGCATGAAAAGGACCCCATTGTTGAAGATGAGGAAGATGATGAGGACGCATATGCCAGTGGAGTGAAGAGATTTGATGAACCTTCAGCTGCCGTCGAAGAGCCCACAAAAGAAATAAACTTAGGGACTGAAGACGAACCTAAGGTTGTCCTCGTCAGTAAAAATCTTTCTACAGAGGATGAGAAGGCAATGGTGTAGACACGCTAATTTTGACGTCATTTCGAGTAAATTTCATATCATACAATAATGCCTCATAATGGTCTGATAATTAATCATTAATTAATTTTTATTAATCTTTTTAAGTGTCGGATTTAACAGATGTGTTTAAGTTAATCAATTGAATTGGTTTTAATTCAATTTTGAGTTAAAATATGAAGAATTATAAAAGACGTCGACCCAAGTGGACGCCATTTAGACTTTATTCTTATTTTAGCGATTAAATTTGAATTTTAATTAATTAATTTATTAACTAAAAGGCGTCTGGTAATGTCGACGTTTTTTAGGTTTCCTAAGTGATTTTAACTTTCCCTCCGGATGTTTATCCTTATCTTAATTAGTCTAAAAGACGTCTACATAGGTGGACGCTTTTTACCTAATAAAGATAAAGATAAGTTTTCCCGGATGTTTATCCTTATCTTAATTAATCTGAAAGGCGTCAGCCAAGGTGGATGCGGTTTAGATAATTACAGATAAAGATGAATTAATCAGTATTTATCTGTCGGTTAAGATGGATAAATTCGGAGTTTTCAAATGTTAATCGCAAACGCAAGAAATGCCTATAAATACCCTGCATGTTGAAGAGAAAAAAAGGAGAGAACAGAATTAAATTGAGTTGAGCCATAGCATTATAGTGAGTTGAAGATAGAAGCAACGTCGTAACGCCGGAGCGCTGCCATTTCCAGAAGTCGGCGTCCCTTTCAAGATCTTCATCCTTTCAAAGCTTCAACCGATTGGACATAAGTTTTTCATTACTGCATTCATCTTCATTAGTTTTATTTTTCATATTCACTTCATGCAAACACACACCACAGCATAATCTTTCAAAAACCTACTTAATCTAAGGGGTTTCAAAGCCATTAAAAAAGTGAGTTTGCTGTTTTAAATATGCTTAACATCATGATTAGTTCAGATACTGCTTCTACTTAAATTCTCATCATTCTTCTTTATTCTGTTTCTGTCTCTGCTGCACTCAACAACAACAAGAGATCAAAAGGGGAAATCAAGCACAACTTCTGGACGATCCTCAAATTCCACAGCAAGAACAAAAGAACAAAGAAAGGGCTCTCTTTCTTCAGCCGGCTGAGGAAGGGGAACCAAGGACTCAATCTTCCGCGTTTGAACATGTAAGCGATCATACTCTCTTTTGAAACTTTTAAGTTAAAAGTTTCTGGCGATCACTGCACTTTAGTTGCTGTTTTAATAGGTTAGTTTACACTAAACAACATAGATATTTCATGTTAATCACATAGTCATTCTAAGCACCTACAGCTTTTTTGGCGATCACGGTGGGACATGGTCTCGCCATCTTTTAGTTTCTTTTTGTTCTTGCTATCATCATATCGGGCACCCACGGTGCACCATTTGTGTCTCTGGACACGTCCTCACCAATTGGTGAGTGTTTAGTTTAATTGATTTCCCTCGTGCACCGCGTGCACACCCCAGTGGCAAGATCTTGCCCCCCCCCTTTGATTAACTCAAAAAAGCTGTTTTTGTGATAAAAATGATGTGTGATTGATTGTTTTTCTAGTTGTTTAGTTAGTAAATCATCCTGTTTAAAATCTGGAACTAAAAAATTTGAATGAGTCGATTGTTTACTGCTTTTTATCTCGTTTGAGGGGGATTCAACCCAGAAAATCCTCCTGGAAAATTGTTTCTGCGAACTGAAAAGCGTCCAGGATTACTGACGCGTTTCAAAACCGCGTCAACACACCTAGACGCCTTTCAGGCTTCTCAGTTTCTCTGCTGTCTGCATCTGCTTCTGCGAAAAATTAAGTTCTGTTTTGAATAGCGTCGACTACCATCGACGCGATTCAGACAGTTTCTTAATTTTTTTCAGTTTCCAGATTTCTGTGTTTTGAGTGCTAGCTACCCATTACTTACTAAGCATTAGAGGCCGTCCAGGCCACAGGACATACGCATTGAGGCTAATCCCTCCTCTTCTTAGGAACACATTACTCGACGTCAACAACTCTCTCTGATTGGGTTGGTCCCTTGATCAGACTAGAGAAGTTGACGTTGAGACCTCCATAAGTCCCCAAAATCAAGGTATTCCTCCTTGATCATCGGGCTGGTTGTACCAATTGAAGTCCCGGTTAGATTCTGAAAGCGTTGTGAGAGAAAGCCCTAGAGAATAACGGTGGAAATCGAACTGAAACTAGGATCCTTTCCCTGAGCGAAATTGTGGTTTAATCCAATTCAAATAACTCAACAAGGAATCCTAAAATCACGTTAAGCATCCACTTGTTTGATTAATCTCTGTACAACTTGTTTGATTAAATCTTTGAAAAGGGAATCTAACATCATGTTGCTACGATCAGGTAGGGACTTGAGTGTGGCTCCAGACGCCATGGTTAGTTACGAGGGAGATGCTAATGCCCCTCGGGATCTTGAGTACAACTATGAGAGTGGGAGAGATGCTGATGCCTCCCGTAGTTCTATCCCCATTCCGTATCGTCTAGATGGGAATGTTCGGACACCTCTTTTGCCTCCACGTGATCAATATCCTGATCCTCTTCCGCATGAATATGCGATCCCTAATCCTGATCTTGAGGGGGACATGAATCAGAATGATCCCTCATCCTCTGATCCTACGGATCTCATCAATGCTCTGGGAGTTCTTGTCTCCCGACTGGACCCTCAGCAGTTCGAGGCGATCCAATCTATTTTGAAGGGGAAGGCACCCATGCAGCCTGCCGAGCCGAACCCTGTGGCTCCCCCTGCTGTTCGTCAGCAACCTTCTTTTCCTCCTCCTTATATCCATCAGGCCGTGGAGGGCCTTCATATTACTTCTCGGCCAGCTGGGCCGCAGCTTTCATCATCTAGGCAACCGGCTAGACCGCAAACGCCTACTTATCAAAATGCCCTCGGGCATGGCGGAAGCGCTGCCGGACCTCCCCTCTATTGTCCACCCTGCCCAACATACTCTAGGCAGCAGGCCTACCAAGTACCTCCTCCTCCTCCTCCTCCCCAAGCAGATCTGACCACACAAACGCTGCTGGCCAAAATGGAGCGTATGGATGAGCAATTTAGTAACCTCCAGAAAATGATGGGGGTCAAAGCTGTGCCAGAGATCAGTCTACCGAGTCTGCCAGTTGCCACCCTCTGAGATGCCAGTGTACCGAAAGTACAACGGTACTGGTAACCCCTTCACACATCTGAAGGAGTTCATGTATGAATCCTCTTTCTGGCAGAACGACAAGAGGTCGTTGGCCTTCTTGTTCAGGAGATCTCTAGAGGGACCAGCCCTCGAGTGGTTCTTTTCCCTGGAACCCTCAGAAGTAGAGGATTACGGTATCGTTTCACGCAAATTTATTCAACGATACCAGGACAGAGTTGCACCCTCCTTGTCTATCATGGACCTCATTGCAGAAAAGATGAAACCTGATGAAGAGTTTGTCAGTTTTGCTGACAGGTGGCGGGGTCTGGCTGAAAAGGTGAAGGATCACTTGTCCGAATCTGAACAAGTGAAAATGTTAATTTCCAACGCCACCCCCCAGTTCAAGCTCGTCCTCTCCTTGAACAATTTGACTAACATGGCAGAGCTCTATGAAAGAGCACGGTACTGCCAGAATGCTTTCAAGGACGCTACATTCTCTAGCGTCTTTGATCCTCATAGACCTAGCAGGCCTCCGCCTCGGAAGCCTGCAGTGCCGAACTCTTCCAGCACAGGTCCGACTACCGAGGGCACGCTCTCTCATGAGCAAGTGAGCACCATGAACAATAACTCGCCCCAGTTCGTGAGGAGTCAGCAGCAGTACCAGAGACCACAGCAGCAAGGGTACAGACAGCAGCAGAACTCCCAGTACCAACAGCAGTATCAACGGCCCCAGCAGCCGAATCAGAATCAGAACCAGCAACAGCTACAGCAACAGCCGCAACGGCAACAGCAGTACCAGCAACCCCAGCAGCAGCAGTATCAGCAGCAACAACAGCCACAGTACCAGCCGCGCGCACCGCCGGCGTACCACAATGTCCCTCCTCCTGGTGATTACAACCAGCAGAGGAGACCTCCAGGCCCGAAGAGGGCAGAATACCCGGCTCTCCCAGAATCCTTGGCCGATATCTTCAGTGCTTTAATGGCAGCCAATGCCTTAGTTTTGCCAAGGGAAAAGGCCGTCTGGCCTCAAAATGCCGATACGTCCAGATATTGCTACTTCCATAGGCAACCTGAGCATACCATTGACACCTGCTTCCAATTCAGAGATTACATTCATGATCTCAACGAGCAGGGCGGCATAGACTGGGAGGAAATGAAGAAATACATAACAGCCCTGAAGGCGAGGAGACCGCAACAGCAGCAGCAAGCAAGACCACCAGCACAAGCAGCAGCACCACCCAACATGGGCATAGTGCAGAATCCGCTCCCGGAGCACCAGAATCAGAACCAAGTTGCTCCCATTCTAACGAACAGCCAGTCTGAGGCTGGTCGTGGGCAACAATGGAGGATAGAGGACTCTTCCTCTCTCTACTCAACGGGTCACGTTCAAAGTACCGCAGAGCGACTACCACGCCGCACCATCCACATACCCAGACCACAACCCGTCACCATCACCCCTCTACCCACACCCACATATCATTCGCCCGCATCCAATAACCCACTACCACTACCCACCTTCCTTAGACCCATTGCGCCCCGCACTCCTACGCCTCCATCATATACCCCTCCGCAAACCAATAACGCACCCCTTTTACCATCTAGGCCATTATTACGCGTACCATTTCCTACTTCACCCGCTACCACTACCACCTACCCAGATATGCCCCAACCATCCAAACCGTTACTACGCGTACCATTCCCCACTTCGCCAACCACTTACCCATCTACCATCCAACCATCTAGGCCTTTAATCCGCACCGCGCCATCACCACTTAACCCTACGCCATCACCACCTAACCCAACGCCACCACCTACGCATCAACCCTCCGCACCGCTTACGCCACCCAACTCTGCAGTACTCAAGGTGTCACCCGGATCCTCCACGGTCGAGGAACATGCGCTCCGGAGTGGAAGGATTTTCAACAAGGTCTTTCCTCAGTCCACAGTCAGAGACGGTCCATCACAGCCGACTGAGGAAGCCCATAATGAAGAGAGTGCACCAGGCACTCAATATGACTTGTTGAAACATCTGGACAAAACACCGGCACGGATCATTGTACTTGAATTAATTAAAAGGTCCAAGATTCACCAAGAAGCTTTAATGGAATACCTACAGAAGGTGATGGTCAATGAAGACGTGCCGGTAGAGAAAATTGCAGCACTACTAGTTCCTCAGGGGGATCAGCCCTCAATTACATTTCACACATCGGAACTAGCACCGCCAGCCGCTAGAAGCATGGCTCTGAGCATCACGGTCAATATCTGCAAAAAGGCCGTGGATGCATGCCTGGTTGATACAGGGGCTTCAATTAATATTCTACCTCCGAAGACCCTGGAGCTATGCGGTGTGCCCAAGGAGAAATGGCTGCCTAGCCCCATCTCAGTTACGGCATATGACAATTCTACCCGTTCCCCTCTGGGAATGGTTTATTTAAAGGTGGAGTTAGGTCCAGTAAGTCATGCAGAGGTCGAATTTCATATTCTAGAAATCGACCCTTCCATAAATGCCATTCTTGGACGTCCTTATATCAAAACTCTTGAGGCGATTCCTTCTACGAATCACCAATGTCTCAAATTCCCTTATAAAGGACGAATTATTAAAGTGACGAGCATGCCGATCCTTGCTGCTGCTCATACATTGAATATTAAATCTGCTGTTTTACCTGGCCGACAACCTTTTCTGTCGGTATTACAGGTCTACCGTCCAGTGGCTGATCCTTTGAAAGCCGCTACCATTTCTCCATACCCATTAAATGCTATCAAAAGGGGGAAGTGCATGAGTACCCCGTGATGGAGAATCATGATGAAGAACGGCTACAAGCCTGGGAAAGGTCTGGGCACACAGTTGCAAGGCAGGACCACTCCTGTTAAAGATCATCGGGCAGTACCTGGAAGCGGTCTGGGCTATAGGCCGAGGAAACTGAAGCAAGACAGGGTTCAGCAAGAAGATGGTCAAGAAATCTTGGAAACAATGTCCACACCACTGAAAGAAGGCCGAGATCCCTTAACATGGACTCTATATACATATTTTGTGAAAGGGCCCATACTTAGTCACGACAACATGGTGGTCATTACTTCCTGTTTTGACTTCCATGACATATATGGGAGGGACTTGGCCAGACATTGTTCCGAACTACTTACGTACCAATCCTTGGAGGCTCTGCGGCCTATGAAGAGGAGGAAATTCCATGACCCTGAATGCGAATGGTACAGATGGTTCGACCTGAGGGACCTATACATAGCACTGAACAGACTATTTCTGGATCCTGCAGAACCCAAGTGGCCACCGCAGATTGACGAGCTAATTGAGAGCCCTGGCACAATCGTTGACAAGCGGGTACTGCTGTCCGAACAAACTGATGAAGGGGAGCCAGATGACCCCTATGAAGCTGGTTACACAACAGATCTGCTATGGAGGGGGACATATCCTTCACATGTCTTCATGCTCCATACTCTTTTTCGTACACTACTGTTGACCCCGACTTGGTCGCGGGTCATAATTGAAGATATTCCACGGGCTCCGCCCGTTATGATAACTCTGTCCCCTCGGGGCTTTATTCCACAACCTCCTCTCGACCTAGAGAGGATGTATGACTTGATCTGGGACATATTGCTATATGATCCCCCTAATCCTCTGGCCTTGGTGCCGCTTCCTCTGTCTGATTCCCCTTCCATTTGTATTCACTCTTGCTTCATGTATAATTCCTCCGATATCCAAAAAAAAACGCCAATTTTACAACAAATTCTTCCCAAATCATTATCGAGGAAACATCTTACTTGTCCGATTACACCCCATCGCGCGGGTCCGTCGGTCAAAATTCTCTCCTAGATCTACTCTGTCCCTCCCCGCGGGAGGATTCCCCTGTATTTCCACTTGTATCCCAGGATTTTCATCCTGCTTCATCTTCATTAGGTTATGATGGACAGTCTAGTGAAGTTAAGGAGTCTAGTTTTAGGCAGGTTAGTCAGTTTAGGAAGTCTAGGAAGCCTAAGGGTAAGCAAATTCCAGTAAGATACCTCCAGGATTTGGCTGATAAATGTTCCTTTTGCTCTTTAATCCCTCAGCTTTTAGAAGATCCAATTCAGATGCCAGAAGATTGTACAGATGATGAGTCAGTCAATGATGGGTACGGGGTATATGAGTTAGTGCACGAAAAGGACCCCATTGTTGAAGATGAGGAAGATGATGAGGACGCAGCTAAGGCGTATGCCAGTGGAGTGAAGAGATTTGATGAACCCTCAGCGGCCGTCGAAGAGCCCACAAAAGAAATAAACTTAGGGACTGAAGACGAACCTAAGGTTGTCCTCGTCAGTAAAAATCTTTCTGCAGAGGATGAAAAGGCAATGGTACAAGTGCTTAAGGATTATAAGGACACTTTCGCCTGGAATTATGAGGACATGCCGGGGTTAGACTCATCTTTAGTTGAACACAGGTTAACATTAAAGGATGGAGCTAATCCGGTCAAGCAGAAATTAAGGCGATTCCACCTACAAATAGCTTTAAAGATGAAGGAAGAGGTCGACAAATTACACAAAGCCAAATTCATTAGAGTTGTCCTTTATCCACAATGGGTGGCCAATATAGTCCCGGTTATGAAAAGGACGGGAAGGTCAGAATTTGCATTGACTTCCGCGATCTGAACCGGGCGTGTCCTAAAGATGATTTTCCATTGCCTCATATTGATGTACTCATCGATAACACTGCTGGCTATGAGACGTTATCGTTTATGGATGGATTTTCAGGATACAACCAGATTAAGCTGGCAGAAGAGGATCAAGAGAAGACTTCATTCACTACACCTTGGGGAACATATTGTTATGTCGTTATGCCATTTGGATTGAAGAACGCTGGAGCCACTTATCAAAGGGCTATGATGGCAATATTTCATGACATGATGCATATAGATTTGGAAGTGTATGTGGATGACTTATTGGTTAAGTCTAAAACGAAGGCTGAGCACGCCAAAGTTTTGGCAAGGGTATTAGAGAGATCAAGAGGATATCTGTAACGACCCGCCATCCTATGACCGGAGACCCGGTCACTAAATGGATGTCGGCCCATTAACTGTAGGTTCATACCAGGATCTTATTCGCACATCTGGAGGAGTAAGCGTTAAACAAGATTAAATATAACATTCATACGGACTACAAGGGGTACAGTGCGCAGGAAGTAAAGTAACAATGTCCGTACACAGTCCAACAATAATTACATGTCCAACAATTTAATTAAGTACAGGCAGAAATAAAGTACAACAACATCGGGGCATACCCCGGGAACTGAGATAGCTGCTGGTCCGCACACCAAGGAGAACGCCACGCGCCGCCACACGCCACAAGGTCTACACCTGGAAACGCAGGGAGTGAGCCACACCAAAATTGGGCTTAGTAGGGATCATCCGATCCCCTGCCTCCCACACACACACCCACAAGTGCAATGACAAAGATACAGGTAATAGGGCAAGTAAAGCTGTAACACACTACTCCTAAAACCTCGATATGAACCAAGTGCCTTCGGAATGTAACATGCATAATTCTAAAGTCATACTATCAGGGAGCCTACAACTCCCGTGTCGGCAAAACACGTCAACCACTCCTCCACAAGTGGGAAACACCAACCACACAGCCGTAAGTGGGAAAACACCGTCCACACAAGCACAAGTAGGAAACACCGACCCGCTGAGACCAAACAGTAACCCCTCGGATAGCACGCTAGCTACTCCGGCCAAACAGGCTCAGGTGGTTACTCCTTCCCTCAGCACGAGTGACTCTCCGAATGTACCACTCCGACACCGGTACTAGCTGACCCCGGGGTTCACCAGGTGACCCTCTCTCACTAGGCGTCACCCCGCCCACGCCCCCACCGGCGCTGTGCTCACGCCCCCACCAGCACAGGGTGATAAAGCGCTACAATGTCACTCCAGGTCCACAGTAACTCAAAACACCAAAATCCGGCACGGTACGATCCGGTCACGTGAAAAGCCCGCGATCGCACTACACACAGCGCAGTGCCATCTGATCATGAAGAATCCATGTATACTAAAGCATGCACTAACCAACTATCTAGCAGTATGAATACATTTTACTGGCATGAATTAGTGTTGTTCTGTCTTGAATCGCGTCGCCCAAGGCCGACGCCATTCAAGCTCCCTAAACTGGTTCATAAAACAGAGGCCATGGAAATCTGGCCTAAAAGGCGTCGACACCAGCGGTCGCCTTTTAAAAACGCGTCGACGTCCTTCGACGCCATTCAACAGATAAATCAAGAATTTCGGAAAAACAGTACCCAGGGGATTTCTGCCTTAAAAGGCGTCATGGTCGCCCGACGCCATTCGAATCGCGTCGCCCGACCATGACGTCTTTTAGTCCCAGAATCCCGAGCTGACGGACCCTCAGTCGGGGTAATTTCCTGCCTAAATGGCGTCATGGTGGCTCGACGTCCTTCTAAAAGGCGTCGACCACCCATGACGTCATTTAGCGCCAGAACCCTAGCCTGACAAACTTCAAACAGGGGAGGTTTCTGCGCTAAAACGCGTCGTACTGTCCCGACGTCCTTCTAAAAGGCGTCGACCAGGCACGACGCCGTTTAGCGCCAGAAACCTGGTTCTCTGGTTCGAACCGAGGGTTTCTCCCTTAACCCAAAATACCCCGAAAAAGCCCCAAAACGTAAAGGGGGAGGAAGAGAAGTAGATCCACCACAACATGCTACAAAACCACATTCAGAAACGCGACCAAGCTCACAAGAACACCCCCTAAACATGCTCAATCTAGCCCAAAACACATCGAACCACGCCTAGGAAAGCACGAGCAACACATACAAGGTTCGTCCCCCTACCGGATACTTGAACTCCTCCTGGCTCCGTGTCGCCCAACCGCCGCGCCGCAGACCGCCGCCGGTACCCCCGAGAACGTCGCCACTCTGCCGGGACGTCGGCCGCCGTCCGGAGAATGGAACGTCGCGAAGGAAGTGGTGGTGGCAGAGGTGAGAGGTAGGGAGGCGTTGGAGTGGTGGAAGAGGAAGAAGAGGAAGGGAAAGGGGAAGAGAGGGGTCGGAGGAGGCGGAGAGGGAGGGGAGAGAGAGTGAGAGGTGAGAAATGAGGGAAAGAAAGGAGAGCTCGCGGGGGTCATCAGAAACTACCTAAAACGCGTCGAGCAAGACGGACGCCTATCAGATGACAGGACGTGCCGTACTGACAGCTGTCTGAAACGCGTCGACCACCATGGACGCCGTTCAGCTGTCATGTCAGGCACCGTACACTGACATCGCAGGGTGGCAGTCTGAATCGCGTCGTCCATCATGGACGCCGTTCAGACGACAAGACAGGGGCCGTACTCTCACGGCCCGAAACCTGCCCACGTGGCACAACAGAAATTCGCCTAAATGACGTCCACCTATCCAGACGCCGTTTGAAAGGCGTCGTGATCCTCCGACGCCATTCAGAGGAAATTCTCCAGACCCCACAAGGTCCGACCCAGGGGATCCGGCCCGAAACCGAACCGAAAACCGAACCCGAAACCTCAGTCCTTACATTCTCCCCCCCTTAAAAGAATTTCGTCCCCGAAATTGCCTGCTACCAGTAACGAGGGTGAAAACGCCTCTACTACCAACTCGCATGGGAACTTACCAAAAAGGATAAGGAACTGCTACCCAACATCTCAATCACACGCCCCCAGGTCGCCTCGCTCCCGGAGCGATACTGTCAAAATACTCAGTCCACAGATGCAACCTTGCTCCGAAGGACCTGTCACTAGTGATTCTCAAAACGCACTAGACACTCAGGAAAGGACAAGTCCTCAGCGACCTCAAGTCCTGAAGGTTCCAACACCTGGGGCAAAACCGGAACGCTCTTCTGCAACGGAACTCGAAACACATTGAGAACACCCGCAAGACGGAACGGTAAGGCTGGCTGGTAATCTTCCTCAACTCGAGCAAGAACGGGAAGAGGCTCAGTACGGCACGGACTCAGCTTACCCTGCTTCTCAAATCCCCTCACACCCATAGAGGGCGAGACTTGGAAAAACATGAGGTCTCCAATTTCAAACTCAATCGGTCTCTCACCGATGATAGCACAACTCTGGCAACCCAAGCACCCTGCTATACCAACCCTGATTCTGCTAACTATCTCTTGCCAATCTCAGATTAGATCACAAGGGATCGACACAGCTATCTGACCAATGCCTCACAAGGCGCCAAGCCAAGGCTAGAGTGGTAACTGCTATGGTACACAAGACCCCACGGAAAACCAATGCTGCTACCCAGAACCTCCTCAGTCTAGGCAACATGCCACGAGCAAAACCTCTAAAATCCGAATGGTCCCTTTCTGACCGCCCATCAGCCTCGGGACGATAGGCCGGGCTGAAGGCTAACCGCGTACTCAAAGTCTTCCAAAGACTCTCCCCACAATTAAGAAGTAAATCTTAAAGCCCGATCCGACACGATGGATAAGGGCACATCGAGCAGAAAGAGACGATCCGACTTACAAACAACTCAGCCAACCTACCGACTGACCAGTCCTTCTTGATAGCCAGGAAGTGTGCTGACGTAGTCAGTAGTTCAATGGTAATCCAGCTCACGCTCCCTCTACCAGGGAATAAAACAATCCTAATACATGCCTCAAGTCGCAAGCTCCCGTCTCCACACCGGGATCGACAAGGACTGCAACCACGCTACCGCTGCGCCACTCTGATATTCTACCATAACCTGCCAACAATTCAAACATTCAATCACAGAATCACCTCTGTCCTCCTTCTCACTAGGCCACCTCAACAATGATACGCCTTACTCGATCCGGGAAGCATCATTTATTCTAGAACAGTGTGCCTCAAAAAGGGACACCCGCGCACGTCCTTCACGGTCAAATCACAACGTCTACCTCTAACCTGACTGTACTACTACCCCACAATTCCACCTCTGAACTCTAGATAATCTGCGGTAACTCTGCATCTATTCTCTAAGTCTTAATTACGGTATGGTCCACTGCTGGCCAATCTGACTCCATCAGCCTCACGTGGAATCCGAAAGGGAGATTCCACAATTGCTCAAATAATCCCCATACAAACAATGCCTCTAGGTCTGTGGTGCAAACGCCACAGCTGCCAACTCTAAGTCATAGATGGAAAGTTCTCCTCAACTTCTTCAACTACCTATAGGCCACAATCTTATCAAGTCGCATCATAAATGCCCCCAAACCTTGATGTGATGCAACTAAATACCCCACGAACCCACCGGAACCTGATAAAAGTACCAACACTGGAGCCCAAGCGAGGCGAGTCTTCAACTTAATGAAACTCCGCTCACACACCTCGATCCACATGAGACGAACTCCCCTATGCGTCATCCTCAATAAGAGGGGTTGCTATCGAAGAATACTCCTGGACCAACCATCGGTAAAATCCTGCTAACGCCCTCAACGATCACACCCTTACACGGGGCTCCCCACGCACAATCCATCAATCCAATCAATATTAAACTAATTATGTGCCATGATTCCACCAAAATTGACATGCCAACATCATTATATAATAACCTTACAAAGCACATATTACAATACCAAATCACCACCACGACCCAAAATACATAAAGAGTGCCACAAGAGTTCACAACCACTACCTCATAAGACAAGATAAGAGTGTTCATCTAACCCCGCACCTCGGATCTCCACAAGAAGGACACACAACACTACACAAGGTACCGGGCTCCTACTGACCACTCGGCCCCTGACTCGTCTTATTCTTCTGAGGACAGTTCCTCGCGAGATGTCCTCTCCTGCCACAGCCAAAACAGCTACCAGCAACCAATGGACACATCCGGTTGCCGTGATACCTACTACAACGGGGACAATAATCTGCCGCATCGTGACTCTTTCCCTGCTGCCTGCTAGCCTCAGTCTGCATTCGTTGGGCCGAACCGTCCTTATCTTCATCACGTGACGTCCCTTGGGACCCGAACTCAAAGGAACTCGAACCGCCTGACGAAGGGACCGTTGACTTGCTCTTGCCTTGCTGCTTTCCTCGTACCGATCGCTCCAACTCTTTTGCCATCTGCTGAAATTGAGTCTCCACTGCTGCCGCGCATCGAACCGCTGACGCCAGATCTCTACAACCCTGAGGTGCCACCATTGTCCTTAGATCATATCGGAGTCCATCTACAAATCTCTCGGTTCTATATCTCTCCTGCTCAGATAAGTGTGGAACGAATCCTCCAAGAGCCACAAACCTTGCATGATAGTCTAGAACTGACATGTCATTCTGCACCAATTCCATAAACTCTCTTTCCTTGGCCTCCTGGACGTGCCTCGGAAAGTACTGTCCACTAAACTCTCTCACAAATGCCTCCCAAGGGATCTCTCTCAAAGATCTATTTGCAAACATCCTTGTCTTGAGGGTAACCCACCATTCATATGCATTATCCTTCAACAAATAGGTTGCCAACAAGGTCTTGTCATTCTCAGCACATTCAAGAACGTCAAATGCCTTCTCCATCTCCTTAATCCAACGAGCTGCCTCGTCTGAGACTGGTCGACCTGTGAAAGAAGGGGTCTCCAACCTCAAAAACCGCTCTAACACCGTAAACTGGTCACCTCGGGAATTGGATCCCTCGCTACCGTCTCCCTGCTGGTATCTACCCATAGCTCCAATCATAGCCTCCACGAAACGATCCACATTATGCCCTTCTGCCCCCGAACTACCATCATCTGATCTCGAACCACGAGCCAACGAAACTCTCTTCCTCGGCGCCATCACTACCTTACGAACACGAAAATCGACACAAACTCGTCAAAACCTATCACTCTACACCAGCAGCCATCGCCTGTACAGACTCGTACTTATTGTTGGACTACGATATCTAACCCAGTTTACCACTTACTCGACCAGACTACGCTCTGATACCAACTGTAACGACCCGCCATCCTATGACCGGAGACCCGGTCACTAAATGGATGTCGGCCCATTAACTGTAGGTTCATACCAGGATCTTATTCGCACATCTGGAGGAGTAAGCGTTAAACAAGATTAAATATAACATTCATACGGACTACAAGGGGTACAGTGCGCAGGAAGTAAAGTAACAATGTCCGTACACAGTCCAACAATAATTACATGTCCAACAATTTAATTAAGTACAGGCAGAAATAAAGTACAACAACATCGGGGCATACCCCGGGAACTGAGATAGCTGCTGGTCCGCACACCAAGGAGAACGCCACGCGCCGCCACACGCCACAAGGTCTACACCTGGAAACGCAGGGAGTGAGCCACACCAAAATTGGGCTCAGTAGGGATCATCCGATCCCCTGCCTCCCACACACACACTCACAAGTGCAATGACAAAGATACAGGTAATAGGGCAAGTAAAGCTGTAACACACTACTCCTAAAACCTCGATATGAACCAAGTGCCTTCGGAATGTAACATGCATAATTCTAAAGTCATACTATCAGGGAGCCTACAACTCCCGTGTCGGCAAAACACGTCAACCACTCCTCCACAAGTGGGAAACACCAACCACACAGCCGTAAGTGGGAAAACACCGTCCACACAAGCACAAGTAGGAAACACCGACCCGCTGAGACCAAACAGTAACCCCTCGGATAGCACGCTAGCTACTCCGGCCAAACAGGCTCAGGTGGTTACTCCTTCCCTCAGCACGAGTGACTCTCCGAATGTACCACTCCGACACCGGTACTAGCTGACCCCGGGGTTCACCAGGTGACCCTCTCTCACTAGGCGTCACCCCGCCCACGCCCCCACCGGCGCTGTGCTCACGCCCCCACCAGCACAGGGTGATAAAGCGCTACAATGTCACTCCAGGTCCACAGTAACTCAAAACACCAAAATCCGGCACGGTACGATTCGGTCACGTGAAAAGCCCGCGATCGCACTACACACAACGCAGTGCCATCTGATCATGAAGAATCCATGTATACTAAAGCATGCACTAACCAACTATCTAGCAGTATGAATACATTTTACTGGCATGAATTAGTGTTGTTCTGTCTTGAATCGCGTCGCCCAAGGCCGACGCCATTCAAGCTCCCTAAACTGGTTCATAAAACAGAGGCCATGGAAATCTGGCCTAAAAGGCGTCGACACCAGCGGTCGCCTTTTAAAAACGCGTCGACGTCCTTCGACGCCATTCAACAGATAAATCCAGAATTTTGGAAAAACAGTACCCAGGGGATTTTTGCCTTAAAAGGCGTCATGGTCGCCCGATGCCATTCGAATCGCGTCGCCCGACCATGACGTCTTTTAGTCCCAGAATCCCGAGCTGACGGACCCTCAGTCGGGGTAATTTCCTGCCTAAATGGCGTCATGGTGGCTCGACGTCCTTCTAAAAGGCGTCGACCACCCATGACGTCATTTAGCGCCAGAACCCTAGCCTGACAAACCTCAAACAGGGGAGGTTTCTGCGCTAAAACGCGTCGTACTGTCCCGACGTCCTTCTAAAAGGCGTCGACCAGGCACGACGCCGTTTAGCGCCAGAAACCTGGTTCTCTGGTTCGAACCGAGGGTTTCTCCCTTAACCCAAAATACCCCGAAAAAGCCCCAAAACGTAAAGGGGGAGGAAGAGAAGTAGATCCACCACAACATGCTACAAAACCACATTCACAAACGCGACCAAGCCCACAAGAACACCCCCTAAACATGCTCAATCTAGCCCAAAACACATCGAACCACGCCTAGGAAAGCACGAGCAACATATACAAGGTTCGTCCCCCTACCGGATACTTGAACTCCTCCTGGCTCCGTGTCGCCCAACCGCCGCGCCGCAGACCGCCGCCGGTACCCCCGAGAACGTCGCCACTCCGCCGGGACGTCGGCCGCCGTCCGGAGAATGGAACGTCGCGAAGGAAGTGGTGGTGGCAGAGGTGAGAGGTAGGGAGGCGTTGGAGTGGTGGAAGAGGAAGAAGAGGAAGGGAAAGGGGAAGAGAGGGGTCGGAGGAGGCGGAGAGGGAGGGGAGAGAGAGTGAGAGGTGAGAAATGAGGGAAAGAAAGGAGAGCTCGCGGGGGTCATCAGAAACTACCTAAAACGCGTCGAGCAAGACGGACGCCTATCAGATGACAGGACGTGCCGTACTGACAGCTGTCTGAAACGCGTCGACCACCATGGACGCCGTTCAGCTGTCATGTCAGGCACCGTACACTGACATCGCAGGGTGGCAGTCTGAATCGCGTCGTCCATCATGGACGCCGTTCAGACGACAAGACAGGGGCCGTACTCTCGCGGCCCGAAACCCGCCCACGTGGCACAACAGAAATTCGCCTAAATGACGTCCACCTATCCAGACGCCGTTTGAAAGGCGTCGTGATCCTCCGACGCCATTCAGAGGAAATTCTCCAGACCCCACAAGGTCCGACCCAGGGGATCCGGCCCGAAACCGAACCGAAAACCGAACCCGAAACCTCAGTCCTTACAATATCAGTTGAAGATGAACCCCAAGAAATGTGTATTCGGGGTATCTTCAGGGAAATTGCTTGGATTCATTGTCAGCAAACGGGGAATTGAGATCGATCCCAATAAGGCGAAGGCTATCAGAGAAATGCCACCTCCCAAAAACTTGAAAGAGTTAAGAGGATTAATCGGGAGGTTACAATTTATTCGCCGCTTTGTCTCCCAGCACTCACAAAGGTGTAAGCCGTTTTACGAGCTTACTAAGCCAGGAGTCAAATTCAATTGGGACGATAAGTGTCAGGAGGCATTTGATGGATTAAAGGACTATTTGGCAAGTCCTCCTGTTTTGAGACCACCATCTCCAGGCAAACCATTGATACTTTATATTTCTGTCCTGGATGATGCAGTGGGGGCTGTCCTAGCACAAGAAGATGAAGAAGGAAAAGAGAGGGCAGCCTACTATCTCTCTAAACTTCTCAACCCCGCTGAACAGAGATATACGGCGATGGAGAAAACATGTGCAGCATTGGTTTGGGTTGTTCAGAAATTGAAGCATTATTTTCTGGCCCATGAAGTCCACCTCATCGCTAGGATGAATCCGATTAAGTTCCTTCTGGAGAAATCTGTTCTTACTGATAGGTTAGCGCGATGGCAAAGCTTTCTATCTCAATTCGATATCATTTACATTCAACAGAAAGCGATCAAGGGCTATGCCATAGCAGAACATCTCGCTCATCATCCCCTTCTTCGATTTGATCCAGTGCGATCAGAGTTTCCGGATGAGGAACTGATGTCCGTAAATCAAATCAGAGATGATATGTGGACTTTGCATTTTGACGGAGCTCTGAATTCTCATGGAAAGGGGATCGGTATCGTTCTGTTATCACCTGAAGGTGTCACCATTCCACAAGCCTTTCAGCTTGACTTTCCAGTCACCAACAACATAGCTGAATACGAGGCACTTCTTGCTGGTCTCAAGGCTGCTCATTTTCATGGTGTCACCAAACTCAGGATTGTGGGTGATAGCCAATTAATTCTTCGCCAAGTGCTGACCAAGTATCGAACTCTTGATCCCAAGCTCAAGCCATATCAAGAACTTACTTCTGCTTACTCGAAGCTTTTCACAAAATTGATCTTTGTCCATGTCCCTAGAAATCAAAACATCTTAGCTGACGCTCTAGCTTCACTTGCATCTTCTCTTGATTTTCCTATCAGCAAACAAACTGAATCCATCATAGTTCATAGGCGTCTTTCACCCGCCGTGAAAGATCCTTCATTTCTTAGAACTAAGGAGAAGTTGCTGAAGAAATTCAAAGATGGAAGTATCGTGGAGAAAAGAGAAATCATGTTGATGGAGCTGTTAGAAGAGATGGATGATGAACAGAAGCCATGGTATCATGAAATTGCAAAATATTGTGAAGATCAATCGTATCCTGAAGAAGCTACAACTGAGGAGAAAAGAGCTATCAGGAGAGTTGCTCAACGATACACCCTAGTTGGGGGAGCACTGTATAAGAGAGGTTTTGATGGAGTTCTTCTGAGATGTTTAGACGAAGATGAGCTTTGGAAGGTTATGGAAGGAGCTCATAGTGGAGTTTGTGGTGGCCATGTCAATGGACAGATGCTAGCAAAGAAAATCCTTAGACAAGGATTTTATTGGCCAACCATGGAAGAAGACTGCGTAGGATATGTCCGTAGGTGTGCTAAGTGTCAACTTCACGCCGACAAAATTCATTCTCCTGCATCTTCACTCCATCCTGTTTCTTCCCCATGGCCTTTCTCCATGTGGGCTTTCGACATTATTGGACCTCTTGGTAACCCAGATTCCGGCATCAAGCAAAAATCTTTCATTCTCACGGCAACGGAATACTTCACCAAGTGGGCAGAAGCTGAAGCATACGTGGAGATCAAAGCATCAACCGTCTGCAAATTCATCATGAAGAACATCATCACAAGATTCGGAATTCCAAGTACCATCGTCACCGACAACGGACCGCAGTTCGTGTCACAGGAATTGAAGGACCTCTGCAACAGGTATAAAATTGCATTGCATCATTCATCTCCTTATTATCCGCAAGGCAATGGCCAAGCAGAGGCAACTAATAAGACTTTGATAAAAATTATCAAAAAGACGTGTAAATCTAACAAATTCGCAGATTGGCCAGAAAAATTGGTTGAGGCTCTATGGGCCTACCGAACTTCAATCCGCACGCCTACTGGGCAAACTCCTTATTCCTTAACATTTGGAATGGAGGCGGTAGTTCCATATGAGATCCTTATACCGTCATTAAGAGTACAATTGAACAAGGAATTCTCTGTTGATGAACATCGTTCAGCACTTCTTGCTCAATTGGAACTTTTAGACGAGAAAAGATGGTCAGCTGCTAATCATGCAAAAGTTTATCAAAACAGATTAGCACGTTTTTATCAAAAGAAAGTCATTGAACGAAAGTTCAAAGTCGGTGAAATGGTTGTTAAAAGAATTTTTGTAAAACCTGGTGGTCCGCGTTCTAAGCTCCAACCCAACTGGGAAGGACCTTATGTTGTATCGCATGCTTATCCTGGTAATGCTTATCGTCTTATTAATGCAGAAGGAGAAGAGCTAAATCATCCTTGGAATGGTTTACATCTTAAGAAATACTACCCTTAAGTTAAAGAGTCGATCAGTATGGTACAAAGACCAGTGGAATCAGAAAATTTATAAACTCAAATTTCTTTGTTAGTCTGAATAATTAACTTCAAACCCATTACTGCACACACTGACACGTTTGATTCGTGAGTAACAAGAGATGCCAAGTCCTTAAGAATATCAAAAGCTTGACTAAGAGTATAAAGTACAAATCATTCCTTTTAAATAAAATTCTGTTTTACACTCGGCCCATGATGTCGGAACGAGGCTTAAAATAGACTACCAAGAATACCCGCCATCTTAGTAGGAGGCCGTCATAAAAAAAATGGGGGAGATCCGTTCCAAAGCAAAGCAAAGAAAGAAAAGAATAGAAAAGCAAAAGCAAGGCAAAAAGCCAAATTCAAAATCAAAAGGCCAATACACTACAAATGTTACATCAAGGCCATGAAATGAAACAAAAGGGAACGCAAGGTCGATAAATACCCCGGAAAGAAAATGACCGAACCCCAACAGATATTAGGGTTAGAAAGGAACATCTTTTTAAGTCTCCGGAACCTTCTCATGGGCTTTCTAAATCTGTTCTTCTTTTCTTTCCAAAGAAGTGTACTTCAAGCTTAAAGGATGGCTTAGATTGACTAAGGGTCAAATCATCAAATGGGATCACGAATGGAAACACAAGTTCAAACACGATGGGTTTTAAGTTAAGTTGTTAAAGAACAATTTGGAAATTAAGTTAATAAATGAATATGATCTTTTGATCTAAGTACCATATTGGTCTTTTAGTCAAAAAATTCAAAAAAAAATGTATATGTCAAAATTCAAAAAAAAAAATGTATATGTCAAAATTCAAAAAAAATTGCATATGTCAAAATTCAAAAAAAAAATATATATGTCAAAATTCAAAAAAATTGCATAGTCAAAAATTCAAAAAAAAGTACATATTTCAAAAATTCAAAAAAATGTACATTTGTCAAAATCTAAAAAAAAAGAATATATATTTCAAAACCCAAACAAAAAATGAATATTTCAAAACCATAAAAAATATTTCAATTAGCATTTGCTTGTTGCATTTAATGTGTTTCACTTCTTTTATTTTTCAGTGAGCATCTGTTTGCTTGCATGTTGCATTTTGCTTAAGTCTGATTATTCTTATTACCTTTGTTAATAAAGGCTATGCCCCTTGACCATTTATTGAAGAAAAAATTGATTGACCATTTATTTGGTCAGACAAGGGGCTAAGCCTAAACAGATACTTAACCTGTTTGTTCAAGTCATATACAGGACACAAGGCATGAAGATAGTTGGAATTCGGATAGAGAACAACCAGAAATCTGTTTCTAAAAATTCTGAGCAAAGCTGGAAATATCAAGAAAATCCCACTGTGGGAGTCAAGAAGTCTCGACCGTGGCTAAAAAGACGGTTATTTCTATCCTTGTATTATTTCATGTAATTATTTTGCATCATCATTACTATATATTAAGTATTTATTACATTATATCAAAGACCTTGTGGTTTTGATGAAACTGGAATTTAAGTTCTCCTTCAACAAAAAAAAAAAAAAAAAAAAAAAAAAAATAGTGATAATTCCAGAGGATTCTTAATCGCATGGATAGGCCGTTGGATTGTTAATTGGTGAGGACGATGGTTCCACTTTTGTGAAACGGTGCGTGGATAAACGAGCTTCGGCTTAGCACTGAATTACAAGAATTGGTATCTTGACTCATTAATAACAATTTAACAATATTATCCTTGATTAATTTATATTTTATTTAATTTTATATTTTTCTTTTAGCCCAGCATGCGTCATGTAGGACTTTAAAATCATTGTGATAAGAATTAATTAATGATTAAGTTTCAGACCATTAAATCAAATAATCCAACATGATATGAAATATTCCATTCCGAATTGAGTATCTTGATTATCTTTGAGGTTCGCTTAAAGATATCCTTGGAATTCTATCCTTGATTGGATTCTTTATCCAATATTCTTGTTTTCTTTTAAAGATCCATTATGGCTGTAGCACGTCCACATTGGCTGGCAAACGCTCCCCATGATGAAACCTACAGTGTCTACGACCTGGGGTACTTCCCACTCCGAGGAGGTTGATCGACTTTATTTTATTTCCTTGTCTACTTCATCCAGACAGGATTAATTCCATTGATCTCTTTGAACTATCTTCATTGATGATTTTGAGAAAAATTCTAATCATGTGATGTTAAGAGCGTGTCTCATCACACCTTGGCATCACCTTTTCAGTACATTCCATTCTATTTCACTCCCTTGCAAAGACGATGCCAAGGTGAGGCAGCTGTAGACACGCTAATTTTGACGTCATTTCGAGTAAATTTCATATCATACAATAATGCCTCATAATGGTCTGATAATTAATCATTAATTAATTTTTATTAATCTTTTTAAGTGTCGGATTTAACAGATGTGTTTAAGTTAATCAATTGAATTGGTTTTAATTCAATTTTGAGTTAAAATATGAAGAATTCTAAAAGACGTCGACCCAAGTGGACGCCATTTAGACTTTATTCTTATTTTAGCGATTAAATTTGAATTTTAATTAATTAATTTATTAACTAAAAGGCGTCTGGTAATGTCGACGTTTTTTAGGTTTCCTAAGTGATTTTAACTTCCCCTCCGGATGTTTATCCTTATCTTAATTAGTCTAAAAGACGTCTACATAGGTGCACACTTTTAACCTAATAAAGATAAAGATAAGTTTTCCCGGATGTTTATCCTTATCTTAATTAATCTGAAAGGCGTCAGCCAAGGTGGACGCGGTTTAGATAATTACAGATAAAGATGAATTAATCAGTATTTATCTGTCGGTTAAGATGGATAAATTCGGAGTTTTCAAATGTTAATCGCAAACGCAAGAAATGCCTATAAATACCCTGCATGTTGAAGAGAAAAAAAGGAGAGAACAGAATTAAATTGAGTTGAGCCATAGCATTATAGTGAGTTGAAGATAGAAGCAACGTCGTAACGCCGGAGCGCTGCCATTTCCAGAAGTCGGCGTCCCTTTCAAGATCTTCATCCTTTCAAAGCTTCAACCGATTGGGCATAAGTTTTTCATTACTGCATTCATCTTCATTAGTTTTATTTTTCATATTCACTTCATGCAAACACACACCACAGCATAATCTTTCAAAAACCTACTTAATCTAAGGGGTTTCAAAGCCATTAAAAAAGTGAGTTTGCTGTTTTAAATATGCTTAAAATCATGATTAGTTCAGATACTACTTCTACTTAAATTCTCATCATAGTTCTTCATTTTTTTGTCTCTGTCTCTGCTGCACTCAACAACAACAAGAGATCAAAAAGGGGAAATCAAGCATAACTTCTGGACGATCCTCAACCTCAAACTCAACAGCAAGAACAAAGAGGCAAAGAAAAGGCTCTCTTTCTTCAGCCGGCTGAGGAAGGGGAACCAAGGACTCAATCTTCCGCGTTTGAAAGGTAGGCGATCATATTCTCTTTTGAAACTTTTAAGTTAAAAGTTTCTGGCGATCACTGCACTTTAGTTGCTGTTTTAATAGGTTAGTTTACACTAAACAACATAGATATTTCATGTTAATCACATAGTCATTCTAAGCACCTACAAATGGTACAAGTGCTTAAGGATTATAAGGACACTTTCGTCTGGAGTTATGAGGATATGCCGGGGTTAGACTCATCTTTAGTTGAACACAGGTTAACATTAAAGGATGGAGCTAGTCCGGTCAAGCAGAAATTAAGGCGATTCCACCCACAAATGGCTTTAAAGATGAAGGAAGAGGTCGACAAATTACACAAAGCCAAATTCATTAGAGTTGTCCTTTATCCACAATGGGTGGCCAATATAGTCCCGGTTATGAAAAAGGACGGGAAGGTCAGAATTTGCATTGACTTCTGCGATCTGAACCGGGCGTGTCCTAAAGATGATTTTCCATTGCCTCATATTGATGTACTCATCGATAACACTGCTGGCTATGAAACGTTATCGTTTATGGATGGATTTTCAGGATACAACCAGATTAAGCTGGCAGAAGAGGATCAAGAGAAGACTTCATTCACTACACCTTGGGGAACATATTGTTATGTCGTCATGCCATTTGGATTAAAGAACGCTGGAGCCACTTATCAGAGGGCTATGATGGCAATATTTCATGACATGATGCATATAGATTTGGAAGTGTATGTGGATGACTTATTGGTTAAGTCTAAAACGAAGGTTGAGCATGCCAAAGTTTTGGCAAGGGTATTAGAGAGATCGAGAGAATATCAGTTGAAGATGAACCCCAAGAAATGTGTATTCGGGGTATCTTCAGGAAAACTGCTTGGATTCATTGTCAGCAAACGGGGAATTGAGATTGATCTCAATAAGGCGAAGGCTATCAGAGAAATGCCACCTCCCAAAAACTTGAAAGAGTTAAGAGGATTAATCGGGAGGTTACAATTTATTCGCCGTTTTGTCTCCCAGCACTCACAAAGGTGTAAGCCGTTTTACGAACTTACCAAGCCAGGAGTCAAATTCAATTGGAACGATAAGTGTCAGGAGGCATTTGATAGATTAAAGGACTATTTGGCAAGTCCTCCTGTTTTGAGAACACCATCTCCAGGCAAACCATTGATACTTTACATTTCAGTCCTGGATGATGCAGTGGGGGCTGTCCTAGCACAAGAAGATGAAGAAGGAAAAGAGAGGGCAGCCTACTATCTCTCTAAACTTCTCAACCCCGCTGAACAGAGATATACGGCGATGGAGAAAACATGTGCAGCATTAGTTTGGGTTGTTCATAAATTAAAGCATTATTTTCTGGCCCATGAAATCCACCTCATCGCTAGGATGAATCCGATCAAATTCCTTCTGGAGAAATCTGTTCTTACTGATAGGTTAGCGCGATGGCAAAGCTTTCTATCTCAATTCGATATCATTTACATTCAACAGAAAGCGATCAAGGGCTATGCCATAGCAGAACATCTCGCTCATCATCCCCTTCTTCGATTTGATCCAGTGCGATCAGAGTTTCCGGATGAGGAACTGATGTCCGTAAATCAAATCAGAGATGATATGTGGACTTTGCATTTTGACGGAGCTCTGAATTCTCATG
Source organism: Zantedeschia hybrid cultivar (assembly GCA_030544215.1). Classification (NCBI taxonomy): domain Eukaryota; kingdom Viridiplantae; phylum Streptophyta; class Magnoliopsida; order Alismatales; family Araceae; genus Zantedeschia; species Zantedeschia hybrid cultivar. The sequence goes on along the minus strand of JARZZO010000014.1, from coordinate 16,261,652 downwards.
GAAAGGGGATCGGTATCATTCTGTTATCACCTGAAGGTGTCACCATTCCACAAGCCTTTCAGCTTGACTTTCCAGTCACCAATAACATAGCTGAATACGAGGCACTTCTTGCTGGTCTCGAGGCTGCTCATTTCCATGGTGCAACCAAACTCAGGATTGTAGGTGATAGCCAATTAATTCTTCGCCAAGTGCTGACCAAGTATCGAACTCTTGATCCCAAGCTCAAGCCATATCAAGAACTTACTTCTGCTTACTCAAAACTTTTCACAAAATTGATCTTTGTCCATGTCCCTAGAAATCAAAACATCTTAGCTGACGCTCTAGCTTCACTTGCATCTTCTCTTGATTTTCCTATCAGCAAACAAACTGAATCAATCATAGTTCATAGGCGTCTTTCACCCGCCGTGAAAGATCCTTCATTTCTTAGAACTAAGGAGAAGTTGCTGAAGAAATTCAAAGATGGAAGTATCGTGGAGAAAAGAGAAATCATGTTGATGGAGCTGTTAGAAGAGATGGATGATGAACAGAAGCCATGGTATCATGAAATTGCAAAATATTGTGAAGATCAATCGTATCCTGAAGAAGCTACAACTGAGGAGAAAAGAGCTATCAGGAGAGTTGCTCAACGATACACCCTAGTTGGGGGAGCACTGTATAAGAGAGGTTTTGATGGAGTTCTTCTGAGATGTTTAGACGAAGATGAGCTTTGGAAGGTTATGGAAGGAGCTCATAGTGGAGTTTGTGGTGGCCATGTCAATGGACAGATGCTAGCAAAGAAAATCCTTAGACAAGGATTTTATTGGCCAACCATGGAAGAAGACTGCGTAGGATATGTCCGTAGGTGTGCTAAGTGTCAACTTCACGCCGACAAAATTCATTTTCCTGCATCTTCACTCCATCCTGTTTCTTCCCCATGGCCTTTCTCCATGTGGGCTTTTGACATTATTGGACCTCTTGGTAACCCAGATTCCGGCATCAAGCAAAAATCTTTCATTCTCACGGCAACGGAATACTTCACCAAGTGGGCAGAAGCTGAAGCGTACGTGGAGATCAAAGCGTCGACCGTCTGCAAATTCATCATGAAAAACATCATCACAAGATTCGGAATTCCAAGTACCATCGTCACCGACAACGGACCGCAGTTCGTGTCACAAGAATTGAAGGACCTCTGCAACAGGTATAAAATTGCATTGCATCATTCATCTCCTTATTATCCGCAAGGCAATGGCCAAGCAGAGGCAACTAATAAGACTTTGATAAAAATTATCAAAAAGACGTGTAAATCTAACAAATTCGCAGATTGGCCAGAAAAATTAGTTGAGGCTCTATGGGCCTACCGAACTTCAATCCGCACGCCCACTGGACAAACTCCTTATTCCTTAACATTTGGAATGGAGGCGGTAGTTCCATATGAGATCCTTATACCGTCATTAAGAGTACAATTGAACAAGGAATTCTCCATTGATGAACATCGTTCAGCACTCCTTGCCCAATTGGAACTTTTAGACGAGAAAAGATGGTCAGCTGCTAATCATGCAAAAGCTTATCAAAATAGATTAGCACGTTTTTACCAAAAGAAAGTCATTGAACGAAAGTTCAAAGTCGGTGAAATGGTCGTTAAAAGAATTTTTGTAAAACCTGGTGGTCCGCGTTCTAAGCTCAAACCCAACTGGGAAGGACCTTATGTTGTATCGCACGCTTTTCCTGGTAATGCTTATCGTCTTATTAATGCAGAAGGAGAAGAGCTAAATCATCATTGGAATGGTTTACATCTTAAGAAATACTACCCTTAGGTTAAAGAGTCGATCAGTATGGTACAAGGACCAGTGGAATCAGAAAATTTATAAACTCAAATTTCTTTGTTAGTCTGAATAATTTAACTTCAAACCCATTACTGCACACACTGACACGTTTGATTCGTGAGTAACAAGAGATGCCAAGTCCTGAAGAATATCAAAAGCTTGACTAAGAGTGTAAAGTACAAATCATTCGTTTTAAAGTAAAATTCTGTTTTACACTCGGCCCATGGTGTCGGAACGAGGCTTAAAATAGACTACCAAGAATACCCGCCATCTTAGTAGGAGGCCGTCATAAAAAAAATGGGGGAGATCCGTTCCAAAGCAAAGCAAAGAAAGAAAAGAATAGAAAAAAAAAAGGAAAAGGCAAAATTCAAAATCAAAAGGCCAATACACTACAAATGTTACATCAAGGCCATGAAATGAAACAAAAGGGAACGCAAGGTCGATAAATACCCCGGAAAGAAAATGACCGAACCCCAACAGATATTAGGGTTAGAAAGGGACATCTTTTTAGGTCTCCGGAACCTTCTCATGGGCTTTCTAAATATATTCTTCTTTTTCTTTCTAAAGAGGTGTATTTCAAGTTTAAGGAATGGCTTAGATTGACTAAGGGTCAAATCATCAAATGGGATCACGAATGGAAACACAAGTTCAAACATGATGGGTTTTAAGTTAAGTTGTTAAAGAACAATTTGGAAATTAAGTTAATAAATGAATATGATCTTTTGATCCAAGTACCATATTGGTCTTTTAGTCAAAAATTCAAAAAAAAATGTATATGTCAAAAATTCAAAAAAAAATGTATATCTCAAAATTCAAAAAAAATGTATATGTCAAAATTCAAAAAAAATGTATATGCCAAAATTCAAAAAAATGTATATGTCAAAATTCAAAAAAAAATTGCATAGTCAAAAATTCAAAAAAAAGGATATATGTCAAAAATTCAAAAAAAATGTACATTTTTCAAAATCTAAAAAAAATACATATTTCAAAACCCCAAACAAAATGAATATTTCAAAATCACAAAAATATTTCAATTAGCATTTGCTTGTTGCATTTAATGTGTTTCACTCCTTTTATTTTTCAGTGAGCATATGTTTGCTTGTATGTTGCATTTTGCTTAAGTCTGATTATTCTTATTACCTTTGTTAATAAAGGCTATGCCCCTTGACTATTTATTCAAGGAAAAGATTGATTGATCATTTGATTGGTCAGGCAAGGGGCTAAGCCTAAATAGATACTTAACCTGTTTGTTAAGTGATGCAAGATAAGCACAGGAACACGAGATTGGAGCCCAAAAGTTTCATGTATATATCAAAAGTGTTTTATACATGATACATGAAAAGAAAATAAGTACATAAGCCCTCAAGGCTGACTCTCCCCTCCGCCCTCATCTAACTGGCTCTGGGCCTCATCAGGTGCGTCTGGTGCTGGTCCTCGACTAGGAGGTGGAGGTGGCCCCATCGTGCTCGGCCCCGCCTGGCCAGAAGACACGGCAGCGCTGGCGGTAAAAGCGCTCGTCAGGCCGCGCTCCTGCGCACGCTGTCGAGCACGCCTGTACCTCTCCTCCACACTCCGGCGCTCGTGCTCTGCGATGCCAAGCTGGACCCGAAGGGCGGATATCTCAGCATCCATCCTCTGCCGCTCCTGCCTCTCCCGCTCCCGCTCCTCGTTGATGACCTCCAAGTGAGTCTGGAGGCGCGCAAGATCTCCAACCGAAAGTCGGGCCACCTGCTCCTCTACGGCCCGGATCCGTTCTGCATCAGCCTCAGCACGAGTCGCTGTAGCATAGGCATCCGCTTCAGCCCTCTGAAGGGCTTCTTGGAGCTCAGCAACCTGCAGAAGAAGATTTTGTTAGTTCAAGACAATCAAGTAAGTCAAGTCAAATTCAAAAATCAAAACTTACCCGAGCAGCACGGTCCTCCTCCGCAAGAGAAGCTCGGTGGATGGTAGAGGCGAGCTGACTCTGGAGGTCAGCCAAGGCAGCATCATGCGCGGCGAAGGATGATGAAGAAGAAGCTCCATAGGTAGGGGGAGCCGCCTGGGTGTAGACGGCTCGCTGCACCAAAAGAACACTGTCAGTGGTTAAATCGCTAAAACAAATAATTAATTAAAACATGCATTCATATTCATTCATACATACCAGATCGAAGAGCTCTTTCTGGACCTGTTCGAGCTGGGCCTCAGCATCATGTAGTCGGGCCCGGAGGTCGATGATGACCGCATCACGAGCATCCTGCAAATTACATATACATACATTCATTCACCAACATAAATCAAGAGAATAATAAAATTAAAGACGCATGAATGCATACTTACATCGAGTGGTCGGAGGAGCCGCAGCTGGTCGGCATAATGAACCCGGTACTGCTGGAGGTAGCCCTCGCTACTCTCCGCACGGGACTCCACTCTGATGCCCCGACGGTGCCAGTCCTCGTACTGCTCCGGGAACTTGGCACGCCAGTCGGTGAGGGATTGCTTGCCCCTCATGCTCCTCCCCACACCCTCCGGGACCTCTTCATCTATCCATTCCTGATGGAGACCCAGCGTCCTCATCACGAGCCGGAGGCGGAGGGGCTCGATCTCGTTGAGGCAGTGCACCCACATCTGCCTCCCAAATCGCCTCCTGCCAGCCGTCACCCATGGCTGACCTTCCTCGTTCATGCCCAGATATGGGCGCCAGATCACCTGCATATAGGTTAGATGCATTCATAAATAAATTGCACTTAAGGAATAAAGAATTGCATTTAATAAAAAAAAATTGAACAAGTTAAAAAACTTACCAATAGCTCTGGATAATCTAGAAACTGACGGCGGAGGGCCGTCAGCTGATGGTGCTGCGGAGCTGTGTCCACAATTGGCTGCCAACGGCAGGCCAATGGGACGGCATCTGGACGAACAATCCTCGCTCTGCCGAGCGGGAAATAGTGGTAGCTCCACACCTGCATGCATAAACATATAAGTTAGAAAAGCATCATATCATATTGCATATCATGAATAAATAATTTAATACCTGAAGGAACGGCGAGAAGCCGCTGACAGTAGTCTAGCGGTCCGACGTGACCGCGGATAGATCTGCAAACAGGTGGGCCAGGAGGGCCGCACCCCAAGCATATTCCCCTAAGCTATCTAGATCATCTAACAGATACAAAAATCTACAGTGGATATGGTCGCCCTTCGTACCGAAGAGCAATCGACCGAAGAAAAAGACAAGAAAGACCCTAAGCTGTCGGTCTACCTCCTCTACCTGGCTAGGGTCCCTACAGTAGATGGCAGAGGACGACTCTGCTAGCCTGTCCCTAAACTCCTCCCGGGTCTCGTCAGACCGACGCCGGGGCTCGTCTAGACCTAGGGCAGCCTCTACTTCTACCCTGGGGACCATCCTGGATTCTCTGCCCATGCTAGACACCTCTATCCCTAACAAGGCCTCTGCCAATCCTCGATAGTCGAGGTAAGTCACCCCACTCACCGGTCGGCCCTCTACCCGGAGGCCGGTGATCCTGGCCACGTCCTCTAGGGTGGGGACCATATGTCTTCACGGCATTAGGAAAGCCCGGCTTTCCGCATGCCAACGCTCCCTGAGCGCCTGCAACAAGACTAGATCGAGCCAAAATGGCTCGATGTCTAGTATCTCACCGAACCCCATCCGGCGCAGGCGCGCCTTCTGGAAATCCGGGAGCCCTCTATAAGCCCCTATAACTAGGTCCCAAGAGATCCTAGCCCTCATCACTCCCTGCAAATAAAAACAAAAAAAAATGGGGTCAGTAATTAATAAAAACAGGAAAATTCACTCTGTTTTGAAAGGCGTCAGCATACACAGACGTGTTTTAAAACACGTCCACATGAATTGACGCAATTCAAAAATATTTTCTAATAATTAAAAAATTCAGAATTTATCTTGAAAGACGTCGACCAGGGGCGACGCCTTTTGAAAGGCGTCACCTGGTCTGGACGCCTTTCAAGTCCAGATTCCGGGTTCCTTCATGAACCCCTTTCTCCCCTCTTTTCCTTGCCCATTCATTCCACAGGAGACTCACCGTGTGGAGGTCGCCCTCCTCTTCCTCTTCCACCGCCATGGGCGCCGGTGGAGGGAGCTCCTCTTCCAAGAAGGCCGCCGCCTCGGCTAACGCCGCCGGCACCTCCTCGGGAGCTTCTTCTTCTTGCCTCCGCCTCCTCTTGGCCAAGGCCTTCTTCTTTCTTGATCCTTCGCCGTGTTCCATAGCTCTAGAGAGGGAGTTTTTGAGGGAGAGATCACCGGAGAGATCGCCGGAGCTCGGTGGAGAGAGAAGATTTTTGTGAAAGTGAGAAAGAAAGGAGGGCCTTCGCGGGTCTGTAACGAAAAGGGTGAAAGGCGTCGACTCAGACAGACGCGTTTTAGGGCGCATAAGTTGAGGCGGTAAAGGACAGCTGTTTGAATTGGTTGAAACACGTCTACATGGGTAGACGCGTTTCAGGTTCTGTTTAGAGCCGTATACAGGAAAATCATGAAAGGCGTCTTCACTACTGGACGCATTTCAGGGAATTAATCATGGAATTAATGGCAGAATCCTGGGAAAAGTAGGAGAGAGAGTTTAAAGGCGTCTAGTGATGTAGACGCGTTTTAAGCTTAAATCGGGTTTTTAAGGATTAAATTGAATTTCTGGAAAATAATTATAGTTTTAAAGGCGTCTTTCTGAGTGGACGCGTTTTTACATTTTACAGAACCCGAATTGTTGAATTTTCAGGAAAAATCAGGTTTTTACTTAAGGAAAAATCATGTGCACATCACAGAAAGTTGGGGAAAGATTCTAAGACATGAAAAATCGTTCTTTATTCAATGTAATCAATCTTTATTATTACATCAAAATCAAAAAGAGACAGAGGACATTCAAGGGAGAATATCATGAAGATCTTTAAGATAAGGAAATTTCAATCATTTATCTCTGTCTTTAGAGGATCTTACACGATAGCTAAAGCCAAGGTTCCATAGAGTAATGATGATTTGTATGGCTTCATAATCTTCATCGGACTCCAGGTCACGCTTCTTGATTGGAAGTATGGGAGAGAATTCAGGGAACTCGCGACGAGCCAAGCTAAGTTGAGTAAGGCACCGGTGTGGATTGTACAACACAAACTCAGTAGCTCCAATTAACTTGAGATCTGCTCCTGCTGTACGGCGCACCCAAACTGGTTTTCCAACAAGAGCAAGTGGAGACGAGTCGAATATGTCGGATGTCATGAGTTTCAAATACTCTCTCCAGTCGGCTCGGGTCTTGAGTTTTGGAACCTTGTTGACCATGTACTCATTGAACTTTACAATATTAGCAATGCAATGAATTGGACTATTCAAGAAGATCTGAGATGGATTCAGAGGCCTTTTCTTGCTATGCTCGAATTTGAAGTGAAGTTCAACCCACAAGGCAAAGAGTAGCATGCATCCATATGGAGGACGACCCACAGAAGCTGCAGAAAGTCCACTGTAGAGATATGCTAAGAGAGCAGTGCTAATAGATTTACCTTCGAAAATTGCGCAAATAGCACTAATTTGATCGTCTTCCAAGATGTTATCCTGTGCAGGAAAGAATAAGGCACCGGCAAGGCATATAACGAGAGCTTTTGTTACATCTTCTGCCTCATCCTCCCTTAGATCTTCAATTTCATAAAGAGTCCACTCGGCCAGTTTTGCAAGATTGATCCCCTTCTTCGTGAGGCATCTTTTAGCTTCTGAAGGATCCTTCATGATCGATGTCAATAACTGTTGACCGGTGATTCTCTCTTTTGTCAGGGCTATCTTGTCTCGGTTGTCTCTGGTCTTTGGGAGACCTAATAAAAGTTCCGCCTCTTCTAGAAGGATTGTGCACTCGAAGTCTTGGAAGAAGAACGTATGAGTTTGGGGATGCCACCACTCGATCAAGGCGCCCATAGCCGCCCAGTCTACGTTCGCACTTTTGTAATTCTTGGCAAGCACTACAAATCCTTGAAGATCCCACTTGGATATGAACACTTGCATAGAAAGCTTGACACTTTTTGCAAGTTTACGAATCCAAGGGAGAGACGTGAACTTTCTTGGGCCAGGAAACATGGGGTAATTCTGAAAGAAAGATAAAAAGGGAGCTTGATGAAGTTTGATGAAGAGCATGATGGAAGACATGAAGAACATGAAAGAAAGTTGATTGAACTTACTTAAAGATTGAGATTTCTTCCATTGAGATGATTCTCTATATCTGCAAACTTCTCCAGAGACATCTTCATCTTCTTGTTTGAGGAATCCATCTCTCTTTTTCGGAGTTCCTCCTTCTTGAAGCTTGGGAAGCTTGAAAACCTTGAAGAAACCTTGAAAATTTGGAAGAAAACTCTCCTTTGGATCTTTGGATTATGATAGGATTGCTTGGGAATAACCTAAGGGTGTTTATATAGGAGGAATTGCGATCCTAAGTAGACCTTTTCCGGATTGGAAAAGGGATGTGCATTGATAGAGTTGGAGTTCGGGTAGAGAACAACCAGAAACATGTTTCTGTGAGTAAAAGGCGTCTAGTATACCTGACGCGTTTCAAACTTAAATGGCGTCTTCGCGACACGACGCGTTTTAGCTTTTATATGATTTTCCCGAAATTCTGTGGATTTTAATGTTTAAATTGAATATTTGTTTGGAACTAATAATTTTGATTGCAGAAACATGTTTCTAAAATTCAAGAAAGCCTGAGCAAAGCTGGAAATGTCAAGAAAATCCCATTGTGGAATTCAAGTCCCGACCGTGGCTAAAAAGATGGTTATTTCTACCCTTGTATTCTTTTCATGTAATTATTTTGCATCATCATTATTATATATATTAAATATTTATTAGACTATATCAAGGACCTTGTGGTTTTGATGAAACTGGAATTTGAGTTCCCCTACAACAAAAACAGTGATAATTCCAGAGGATTCTTAATCGCACGGATAGGCCGTTGGATTGTTAATTAGTGAGGACGATGGTTCCACTTTTGTGAAACGGTGCGTGGATAAACGAGCTTCGGCTTAGCACTGAATTACAAGAATTGGTATCTTGACTCATTAATAACAATTTAACAATATTATCCTTGATTAATTTATATTTTATTTGACTTTATATTTTTCTTTTAGCCCAGCATGCATCATATAGGACTTTGAAATCATTGTAATAAGAATTAATTACTGATTAAGTTTCAGACCATTAAATTAAATAACTCCAACATGATATGAAATATTCCATTCCGAATTGAGTATCTTGATTATCTTTGAGGTTCGCTTAAAGATATCCTTGGAATTCTATCCTTTCTTTGGATTCTTTATCCGATATTCTTGTTTCCTTTTAAGATCCATCATGGCTGTAGCACGTCCACATTGGCTGGCAAACGCTCCCCATGATGAAACCTACAGTGTCTACGACCTGGGGTACTTCCCACTCCGAGGAGGTTGATCGACTTTATTTTATTTTCTTGTCTACTTCATCCAGACAGGATTGATTCCATTGATTTCTTTGAGCTATCTTCGTTGATGATTTCGAGAAAAATTCTAATCATGTGATGTTAAGAGCGTGTCTCATCACACCTTGGCATCACCTTTTCAGTACATTCCATTTCATTTCACTCCCTTGCAAAGACGATGCCAAGGTGAGGCAGCTGTAGACACGCTAATTTTGACGTCATTTCGAGTAAATTTCATATCATACAATAATGCCTCAGAATGGTCTGATAATTAATCATTGATTAATTTTTATTAATATTTTTGAGTGTCGGGTTTAACAGACATGTTTAAGTTAATCAATTAAATTGATTTTAGCTCAAATTTCAGTTAAAAGATGCAGAAATTCTAAAACGTGTCAACCTGTGTGGACACGATTCAGAATTCTAAAACGTGTCAACCTGTGTGGACGCGATTCAGAATTTTTTCTAAAACGCGTCAACCTGTGTGGACGCGATTCAGAATTATAAAACGCGTCGACCCAAGTGGACGCCATTTAGACTTTATTCTTATTTTAACGTTTAAATTTGAATTTTAATTAATTAATTAATTAACTAAAAGGCGTCTGGACATGTCGACGCGTTTTAAGTTTCCTAAGTGATTTTAACTTCTCCTCCGGATGTTTATCCTTATCTTAATTAGTCTAAAAAACGTCTACACAAGTGGACGCTTTTTACCTAATAAAGATAAAGATAAGTTTTCCCGGATATTTATCCTTATCTTAATTAATCTGAAAGGCGTCAACAAAGGTGGACGCGTTTTAGATAATTACAGATAAAGATGAATTAATCAGTAATTATCTGTCGGTTAAGATGGATAAATTCGGAATTTTTCTATGTAAATCTCGAACGCAAGAAATGCCTATAAATACCCTGCATGTTGAAGAGTTAAAAAAAAAAGAGAAGAAGAGAATTGAATTGAGTTGAGCCATAGCGTTATAGCGAGTTGAAGATCGAAGCAACAACGTCATAACGCCGGAGCGCTGCCATTCCCAGAAGTCGGCGTCCCTTTCAAGATCTTCATCCTTTCAAAGCTTCAACCGACTGGGCATAAGTTTTTCATTACTGCATTTTTCATCTTCATTAGTTTCATTCTTCATATTCACTTCATGCAAACACACACCACAGCATAATCTTTCAAAAACCTACTTGATCTAAGGGGTTTCAAAGCCATTAAACAAGTGAGTTTGCTGTTTTAAATATGCTTAACATCATGATTAGTTCAGATACTGCTTCTACTTAAATTCTCATCATTCTTCTTTATTCTGTTTCTGTCTCTGCTGCACTCAACAACAACAAGAGATCAAAAGGGGAAATCAAGCACAACTTCTGGACGATCCTCAAATTCCACAGCAAGAACAAAAGAACAAAGAAAGGGCTCTCTTTCTTCAGCCGGCTGAGGAAGGGGAACCAAGGACTCAATCTTCCGCGTTTGAACAGGTAAGCGATCATACTCTCTTTTGAAACTTTTAAGTTAAAAGTTTCTGGCGATCACTGTACTTTAGTTGCTGTTTTTAATAGGTTAGTTTACACTAAACAACATAGATATTTCATGTTAATCACACGGTCATTCTAAGCACCTACACTGGAGTTTCTCAAAACCCACTATTTCCTTCCGTCTCTCTAATTTCCTAAACACATCCCTTCCTTTATTTTAAAAATCCTCTCTCTCCCTCTCTTTCTCGTTTTAGAAAGTCGAATCCTATTTCTTTTCTAATTTCCTCTGCCTTTCCATATCCAAATCCTGTCCCTTCTCCAAGTCTCCCACATATCCTCCTCCTTTTCCAACTCAAACCCGGCAGCCTCTCCTCCTTCTCCTCTCTATAAAAACTCTCCCCCACGTTTTGTTCTCCAGTTTTCCTAGCCGATTCCTCCTCCTCCGTAGCCTTTCTCTCCGCACCCCTCTCTTCTATTCTTTCTTCCTCCCAGCCGAGCCCTCTCCTCCTCCTTTATTTTCGTCTCTCTCTGGTATTCCTCCTCTCCTTCCCAGCACCCTTCTTCCCTTCTCTCGGTTTCTCTCTGTCTCCAGCACCCTGCGAGCCTCAACCACTTCCAGCAGCTTCCTCAAGCAACTCCACGCAGCAGCTGTCCTCCATAGCAGCCACGTTCCAGCATCCTCCACCTGCGTGCAGCCCAGCAAGCTTCTCCAACCAGCATCAACCTGCATGCGAGCCAGCTCCTGCCATCCAACGTGCAGCAGCGGCAAACCTCAAGCATCCCTGCCATCCACGTGCAGCAGCAACCTGCACGCAAGCTCCAACCGTCCAAGTGCCTCCTCCACGCAACACGCCGGCTTCCAGCAGCTTCCCAGCTGTCCACAGCAGCAACAGCCAGCAGCAGCTCTCCCAGCCAGCGTTTACCTTCTGCACGTTTCCTTTCACCAGCTTCACAGCAGCTTCACGTCACGCACATGCTCGTGCAGCATCTTCCACCGCAACCTGCCGGCTAGCTGCTCCTCCATGCGCCGCGGTGAAGCCGACTTCCACGCGCCTGCAAGCTCGTCCAAACCTCCAGCAGCGCATGCATGCATGTGTGTTGAAGCCCGAACCAGCCACGCATAGCAGCTCCTCCAGCGGCAGCATCCAAGCTCCCCCACGCACCAGCTGCTGCCCCTCTCAACAACTCTTCTACACGCAGCAAGTCCCAGCGACCCAGTGGCAGTATAATTCCAGCAGCTCCTCAGCTGGTTCTCTCCTCCAGCAAGCAGCAGCTTCCTCCACGTGTAATCAGCAGCCCCTGCAAGAAGCAACAGCAGCAAGAGGTTCTAGCTGTTGGTCCACTGCACCAGAGTTTCCAGTTGGTCCATTGCGCCAGCAGCCCACTTATCCCTATTTTAATCTAGTTTCTTTCTCTTCCCCCATTAGTTTAGAATTAGTTTAATTGTTTAGGGATAATTAATTGATATTTTGATTATTTAGTTTAATTTTATTGAACAATTAAATTCTGTAATTTATTTCATAATTTCTAGTTAATTCATGTTTTTCATGTTGTTAAATTTTAATGTCTTTGTCATAGATTTTAATTGTGCTTATTGTTTTAAAGTTTGTGTTTAATTTCTGAAAAGGAAAGCAAGAAAAGGATTTGTTTAATTTAAATGATTATAATTTTAGGTAACATTAGTTAGTTTAATTCGAGTTTAAGTAAGTAATTAGTTTCCTTAAATTCTCACTTATTTTTAGATTAACTAAAGTCCAAAGTTTTCAAAATTAGAATCTTAATTCCCTGTGGATCGACTCGGACTCACCGCTATTAAATTTCCAAATTTTGATTTGAGTGAGCCGGATAAATTTAGATTGAACGTTTTCATGTGTTTAACGACGCACAATTCGAAACGATCAGTTATGAGATGTTTAGTCTTGTTTATGATCTTTGAAGATGAGGTGTTTAGTCTTGTTTATAATCTTTGATCAAGATGAGGTGTTTAGTCTTGTTTATAATGTTTGAAGATGGAGTGGATCCAAGTGCTATTAGAATAAATTCCGAGTATTAAACATGCATGGATGAGTTTTGGACGGTATAAAGGCCTAGTAGGGAAAGGCCCAAAAGGACTATTAAATAGGAAAATGCTAATATATTTTTTGTACTACTCCCTAATGTATTTTCTGTATAGCTGTTAAGTGTGTTTTATAAAGTTCTCTGCACATTATGAAAACAAGCGTTAGTACTAATGGTTAAAATGTCATAATCTTTGGGTCAAAATCAAGCGTTAGTACTAATGGTTAAAATGTGTTAAAATTTGATAAATGAAAACAAAATTTCCTTCGACACTTTCATAAATATTATCAAGAATGATCCACTAGGAATGATCATTCACTCTGCGTTTCCCCAAGGATCTAGTAATACCTTTCTCTATTCCCATGAAGTGTGAACATCAAAAAGTTGGCAGGGAAACATTTGTTTTATGCATAGAAACTTTTGACAATAAAAATATCACATTTGACTAGGTACAATAGATTTATTAAACAACCCTCCCCCCCCCCCAAAAAAAGTACGATTCATGTTATGTTCTACCTTTAAATGCTTGCACTTGCCTCAGAAATTTTTATTACAGAATATACTTTCTTATAACATTATTTTACATTGGCTCAGAAGTGAAAACTAAAATCTGGTCTCAGGGGAAAAAAAAAAAGTAGCATGTTACTCTAAATACAGAGTGGCTGCACTTTTGGATTGCAGCTATGCACATCCAAGAGTGCAGTCAACTCCAAGCAGTAAACCAGAAACCCATTTATACACTTCTTTCTTGAACATGTTACATTTTGCATCCATTTGAGGTTGGGAGGTAAAGAGCTGTTGTGGTTCAGACTCTAAGAAGAACTGTGTTTCAGACTCGATGACAATTTTCATACAAAGGTGTTCTCAATGTATGCTAGATCTTAGTCTACTTATGTTTATTCATAACTGCACCGTAGTTGTTTGCTTAAGACACTCTTGCCTAAAGTTTTTTTTTGTTTATACGATGTTCATGGTTTGTGTTTTTTAGGCCAAAATACGGTTCTGCTCGCTCCAGCTAGATTCACCCAATATTTTCACCCTTGTGTGCAAGACTAGGAAAGCAAGCTAGATCTGTAGATCTGAAGGTGTAGATATGAAACTGTCTGGTTAAAATTAGTCCTTGATGAAACCCACTAAAAGGATGCACTGATATTCTCATAATGAGGGGCTGATATCAGTTAAATGTAGTTGTTCTAACCTGTCAGCAGGGCGCAGCAGGTGAATGGGGCCCGAGATGGTCTGAGCAGCAGCTCTGTCCAAGCAGTAGGTGAAAGGGGCCTGAGCAGCAGATGAAGGGGGCCCGAGCAAGTCCGAGCAGTAGCTCCTATCCGACCAGCAGGTGAAGAGGGCCCGAGCAGCAGTTGAAGGGGGCACGAGCAGGTCCCAACAGCAGCTCCTGTGGAGCCGTAGGTGGGAGCAGCAGCCGTAGGGGAGGGGCCCCGAGCAGTAGGTGAAAGAGAAATAGGGAGGGGGCCCAAGCAATAGGTGAGATGGTCGGCAGGGAAGGAGCCCGTGAGATCGCCAACAACAAGGGAAGGAGGGCGTGGCGAGGTGGTCACCGGCAGCTTGGGCACTAGGGAAGAGGAGTAGGTGCAGCAGCCAGGAGAAGAGAAATAGGGAGGGGGCCCGAGCGGTAGGTGAGATGGTTGACAAGGAGGGAGCCCGTAAGATCGCCAGCAACAAAGGAAGGGCAGCGTGGTGAGGTGGGCATCGAAAGCTCGGGCATTAGGGAAGAGGAGCAGCTGCGGCAGCCACGAGAACCCGAGGGCATGGGCACCACTAAAGACTTACTTCCGAGGAAGTTTACACAGTTGGATCATCAAAGATCCAATGGACTAAGAGGCCTTTAAACCAAAAGACCAATATAATCCTTCTTTGTCTAATAATTTTAGGGCTGTCAACGAAAATCTGATTATCTGATTTTTCGATCTGTTAGGGAAAAAAAATATCCATTTTCGATAAAAAATATATGTCCGATAGTTATCAGAATCGTAATCGGATACTTCCTATAAGCCATCAGAATCAGAAATAGAAACTCCTTTTTTCGTATTCGCTTTTGGATTTTGATTGTTATTAAATTTATTATTAAGAATAATATTAACCTTAAGAATATTTTAATATTAGTAATCATTATCTAATATAATTAATCATTACCTAATATACTAAGACATATTTGTTACATTTAGATTTCATTATCTAGTATTTTCATACTTGTGCTAGGGACCTTTAAGGTATTCAGATTAATCGAGTTAGTTCGATTTATGGACTGAGGAAACAAAGTCAAACCAATTTTTTTTATTCGGTTCAAATTCAATTCAACCCGATTTTTTTGAAGATTCAACCCAAACAGAACCGAACTAAGAATCGAACCGACCCATGCTTTTTTTTTTTTTTGCACTAAGGTTCAATTTTTTTTTCCACTAATGTTCAACAAATCCCCTAACTTTTCTAATAAAAAGAAAAACCTCACAACTTTTTTGCAGCAAAATGCATTCTTTGACGAAGACATGAATAGGTACACTCATCATCTAACCCCTCCTTAAGGCGAGAAAAAAAAGGGGGTCCTAACAAAGTGTTTTGATAGTAGAATTCTATACTTAGGAAGTGGCCGGCAGAGCTATTCCCACCCTCTGACTTTGAGGTGATGGCACAGTGAAGGAGGTGATGGTGCAGTGGAGGAGGATGTGGTGCAGTGCTCAGTGGGACCGACATGGCCGCCTAGCCGGCACAGTGGAGGAAGATTGAGCGCGGTGACGGACGATCGGATCGGTGCGGTGGAGGACGATCGAGCCGACACGGTGGAGAAAGTTCGAGCACATTGGTTTATTTGTAAATACTTAAATTATGAGGATTTATTTGTATATCAAAAGATCACAGGGGTTTCATATTTCTAAATATATAACTATATGTTTATTATTTAGAGTATATAAAATAGTTAGGTAAATGCTCAATTTTATTCATGAAAAAATGCTCAATAAATGTTCAATTTACAGTGTAATTCTTATTAAGTTAGTCTATTCATGAACATACTTAGTAGGATATTTAATATGTTCAAGAGTTTTTTATCAAATAACTAGGAGTAGAGACAAGTTAGTGATCACATGGTTTGGCCTGAGTTTATAAATTAGTTTTAAAAGATTTTAGACTAAATTGGTCATTGACTCGTTGAACTCTTGATCTACTCGATACTCGACTCAAGCTCATTCAATATCTAAACAAGCTACGGTTAAAGCAACCATCACAGGACTCAGTTCGAACTCAAACTCGATTAAAATTGGTCGAAGCAAGATTATACCTAGCAAAACTCAATTTATTTGCATCCATAGTGCTAGCCTTTCAAAATAAAAAATAACATAAGGGTTCTATTTAAGTTACTTATATATATTTATATTTTTAAACATATAAAGTAGCTTTTTTAACTATATTTTTAATGATTTTAATCTATCTAAATCCTTGACTCTAGAAAAAAAAAACTCTCTATATCTTGCATGAAGAGAGAGAGAGAGAGATGGTAAGACACATATGTAGACGCACATATGCAGACACACATATGCATATATGTACATAGACACACACACACACTGATACCCACTCTTTCTCACATTATTTTTTTAATATTTATATTATTCATAAATATGTACTATTTTTAGTTTTGTATGCGTGTACAAATTATATATAAATATATATACATGATAATTTAATTATATATATTAGTATTTTGATTGTTACCACAATAGTTGTAAATTTTAAAATATATTCTTCAGATTCATTATGAAAGTAACTTTATATAAAGATAATGTTATAAAAACATATCATTCAATCATTATGAAAATTATTGTGCATAAAAAATAATTTTTTTTAAAAATATATCATTCAGCAATCAATATTATTTATTAAATAGTATTATTAGTTACAATGATTTAATTTTATATCATTACTATATTCGTATGCTAATTATGTTAGGTTTAATATATAGTTATTTGGGACGGTCGATCAAGTTGTCACAAAATGTCTTCCTTTGTTCGTCGCAAAAGGCAAAAATTGTCCTAAACAAATTTGACTTTTTGAGACGGCTTAATTGTTCGTCGTTAATTATTTTTTATAATTAAAAAATAATTTTGGTCAACTTTTTACGACGAGTATTGTAATTGTTACTAAAGAATTATATATGTTTGTCTTAAAAAAATTATGGTCATCCCAAAAAGTTATACTTATTGAGACAAACATTGTAGCCGTCCCAATAAAGTGCATCTGATGAATAATTTGCGACCAATAATATTATCCGTCCCAAATACTATATTATTTGGGACGGGTATGATTTGATTGTCGCAAAAGGCGACTATTTGAGACGGATGTAGTCAATTGTCGCAAATATATTTTTTTTTGAGACGAATATTTGACTTTGTTCCGAATGATATTATTTGGGACGACTTTAGGTAGCCGTCGCTAGTGTTCTGTCCCAAAAAAAAATCATTTCTTGTAGTGATTATTGCGGCCGGTGCACCCGATACCTAATTTGAATGAAGTACAAGTGGTCTAAAAAAAATGAAATAGACTATCTCAATCCTTAATTCTGACCCCAGGATGGATGCTAGTTTCCAGGAAGCATCGGCTCGCCGGAGTAAATAGAAGGGAATTGTGGCATTGACCATGTGTACTACGTACCTACGTGGCATTTACTTGACTGTAGCAGAGAGGATGGTATGAATTTTCCGATGAAGCTTACGCATGTGTACTTGTGTGCGTGCGAGTGGGTCCGTGCAGTGAGAGAGGGTGGTTAGATATTAAACATGTGCATCATGGAGATCAGTATGTAAAGAAAGAAAGTAAGGGACACGTAAGAATAGTGTATAAATTATAAAGTATGCTTCAATAAAATAATGTCTTCTTCGTTGCACATGTACGTATCTTTAAATCTTGCGTTACATTAATAATATCATAACTTCAGTATAATATTAGAATCTTGGTTATTTTTGGGACCGCGTACGTCATATTTATCATCGTGGTTGGACATCGAGTCCATGCACCAGTGCGAAATTGGGAATACCTATACACCGTCCTTGGTTTTCCTTGTGCAATTCTGCCTGCTATGATGACGAGTCATGAATCCAATGCTATGCCTCTCAGTTCCATCACAAAAAGGTGTTATTCTTCCCTTTCCTCGCACCTTCAGAGGTTCCTTTCCATTCTCCCGTGTTACGCCTGCGTCCAGATTCCACTTTCGGTCCAACGGAAGGAAAAGTGGATTCATGAAGGGGCGGTGGATGCGTTATCTTAGTTAAAGTAGCCGCAGATAATGCAACAGCTAAGGCTTGCGGAAGATGATCGAGCTTTAACTCGTCTTCGTCCATAGATTTTTTAAGATATCTATATCTTCTAGGTAGTGTTGACTAGGCCCGAGCAAGTTTCCACTTTCTCTGCACCGTTGCAGTTATCCCCTGTTTAGAACGATTCCACGTAAAGCACTATAAAAAGGCTTGGGCTGCACGTCCAATGTCGCTAACAAAGTCATTCTCATAATTTCAAACTCCTAACGTAGAAGCTAGCTAGCTAGCTAGCTCCAAATTAACACTCGTTCTTTTGCGTAGGTAGGTCACCAAACACCCACCTTTGTTCTTATCTGCCGTGAGCAGTCACATAGAACTAGATTATTTATCTCTTCCACTTCCTTAAACGTGATGCATGTATAGCATATTAACGGATGTACGTCCTAATGTTCGCTTTTGCAGGCAGTGCAGCTCCTCTTGCCACGAGCCATGGCGACGGCTGACCCGGCGGCAACAGCACGAGCAGCACACAGGCGCGCTCAACCTCACGGTCGCGAGCGTCGGGTGCCGGACGAGGTGCTGATAGGCGTGCGGAACAAGGCTGGCCGGGACTTGGACATGGAAGTCTTCGACAACGACGTTATCGGGGGGCGCGGGAGGACGCGGATCGGGGTGGGCAACCGGGCAGCGAGGGACAACCGCGACAGGGTTTTCCGGAACTTTGTGCAGAAGGCGAGAGACGACGAGCACGAGGTCGCCATCGGCGTGGAGAACTCTGCTGGCCGGGACAGCGAGATGGACGTCTTCGACAACGAGATCGAAGGCGGGGGTGGACCCGTTAAGATTGGAGTTGGGATTGAGGCCGGCAGGGACAACAGGGCCCGCATCTCTGGCAACCGTATTGCGCGCTAGGAGCTGCTAATCATCGTAAACCTGCGCATAATTAGATGTCAAGCATATACATCTACACTAGTGTCTCTCTTCGTAAGCTCATAGAGCGCTGAATACATACGTAATGGCTATAGAATAAGTGGGTCACGCTCTTGTATGAGGCACGCATGCCACACTTGCAGTGGATTGTACTCTTGCGACTGTTTACGTACGCTTGTTTGCTGTTACTATATGTGGCCCGATTGAGGGATGCACCATGCATTGAAGTGAGGATGGGCTCATGCATGCGTCCATCCAATTATCCAAACATATTACTGCATGCCTACCCACCATGCATTGAAGTGAGGATGGGCTCATGGACGCGCCCCCTTGTCTTCTTCTTAGATATATAGAAACCACGAGGAAAATGCGCACTAGTTTTCTATAAAATCCGACAGTTCGCGACTATTTTAGATGTGTGCTTACTGCTTAGCATGAGGTCATTTTATAGCCATCTTAATGTTTACGTACGTACATGTTTATATTAATAGGTAGATATAGAACCATATTATATCCATCTTAATGTGCGCGTTGCCAGTCACCACGTTAATTAGATAAACAATTAATCATCAGCAGGTAGATTCCCAGGATCTTGCAACCTGTGGCAAATCACGCCATATTACGGTGTGAGAGGATCGAAGTATTCGCTCCCCTTTCAAAGTCTTGCAGCATCATGTGGCCTGTGGCCTTGCTGTCATCTGTTCTTTTTTCACGATGGTAGAGGATTTCTTCCCTTTCGCGACGTGGTGGAGCCACACATATATACCCATGACCCATCCGCTCATGCATGCATTTCTGGGAATATTATCGAATTAACTTGCAAGTTTTTCAACAACAAGTATTCACAAATGGGCCTAATCACGAGTCCGTCAATCATCAAACTTCCGGAAAAGGCACTAGGAGAGGATGCATAAAATCGATATTGATTCAGAAAACTGAGGCCGGATTTAAAGAAATTAGCTTGTTCTTAGATCTTTTCTTACTTCTGTTCTAACCATATATTCTCTTTTTCTTCTCTGCTCCAGATCAACTTAAGCACTTACTCTTAACTTCCATCAAGGTCACCTAAGATTCCACTAAAATTAAATAATATAAAGAACGTCTGATTAATTTGTTGTGGACATCGTTGTAAACAGAAGAGCAGGTAGATCTCGTTATCTCTGAAGGGGACGTTCGGCACGTCCACGTACATTCTAGGGTTCAGCTTCCTATCGGAAGGAGATGGCATAGTTCTATTTCCCTCGCTCTGCGCGCGTGTATGTGAAAGATCATTTTTACCCTGTCGCTACGCATGAACAGATCTAGGCAGTCTTCGATCTTCCTCGTTTTGCCCTAAGGATGCACGAAACCAGTTTTCCTGCTTACAGGGCATCTTCCGCACAAGGCTGGCTCAACCTGCTGAGGAAGATGGGAGCTGTAACACCTCCACCTGACTGCCGAGGTGTAGACCCAGTCAACTTCGCCGGCAGCACATCTTCTCGAGGGCGTGGTGGGCTGGTTGCAGGAGCAGAAACCAGAATACAAATGAAAGGGTGGAGGGTGACCCTATACAAGATGGTGGTATCCGTGTCTACGAGAACGTGGTCATTGGCGATTCCACTGATGTCATCATCGGCCAAGGCAACCACGCCGGCCGTAGGCTAGGAGGACGGGTCACCGGCAACCGTGTGGTACGTTAAGAAGACGGCAAATTTAATTTATACCTGCATGTACACTTATGGAACATATATAGATCTAGAGATCAAACTTTGCACTTATCCTCTGCTTGCCTAACTTCCTTGAGTCTGGACCCTCTCGGAGCAAGAGAAAACTGAACTCCAGTAATATCAAATCTGACATCGTCACCTGTATCCCACTTTTTTTGTTTTTTTCACATGTCAAGCCCGTCATTCAATCGGTGCAATCAATCTTAAATACAACCAAGAGCATGTAGATACGACATAAAATTATGGCTGTGTTCACATGTTCTAAGTTATATTTACATGTCACCGGAACATTTGGATATAACTTAGAATGGCACTTAGATCCAACCTAAAACATACAAATGCAATCATAATTCAGAGTTGTATTTAAGTATTTTGGGTTGATTTTGTAACTGGTTGCACATGTGGACTTTGATGGGTGAAAAAAAGGTGAGACACAAATGACAATTTTTGAGATTTCCTACTACCGGAGTTCAGTCCTTTCTTGTTCTGAGAGAATTCGGATTCAACTTCTTTTTGCGGGCAATGATTTGTCTATTCCCGTTCTTCATATTTTACAAAAAGGAAAGGAGTGCCGTACCCGCAACATGCAGATTCCAATTCATACTAGGAGGAAAGAGGCGTACATGATATAAACTTTGCACCAAGAGGAAGTTAAAATATGGTAGGCTAATAAGTGATGCACCGAAGAAATAGCATAATAATCTTTGGATTGACAAGATTAATGATAAAGAGAAAAAGTGGTGCAAATTGATGATTTTAATTTAGGTTGGATTACAAGATTTGAAACGGATTATGATCTGTAGCGGTAGAAATCCGGTGGAAGGACTAGAACCGTCCGATCCTGATCTGGACAATGTAGGATAGCAGAGAGAGTAGACCAGTCTTAGAGAGGGAAGTATTGAGAGTGGCCCCCCCATGATCGCAAAATGCCCCACCCCCCACTTTACTGACCGTAGGCGATCTGCATTCTTAATTAAAATCCGGGGATAGCCACGTGGAGGGCACTCGTGGGTTTTTCGTCCTCATGACCTGAAATGATTGCTTAACTCAACCCGCTCTCAACCTAGCAAAACATGCAGGTTTAAGTGATCACTTGACCCAAAGTACTTTAACCCAGAATATGAAACCATAAGCAAGTGAATTGATTCTTCAAGGTCAGGTTAAGTCTGGCGCAAATGTTAAATTCGATTTTACTTGGGCCTTGTTTGGAAAAGGTTTTTGAGCTAAATTCAAGAATAAATGTAGAATATTTTTTTGAGAAATTGAGATAACATCAAATCTTTATCAAATGAAAAATTATCTTTTCAAAGACCTTAAATGTCATTATGACATGTCTAGGAAAAAGGTGATGAGGTGTTGCTTTTCAGTTTTGCTTTAAAACTCTCATTTAAAGAGGATTGAAAAATCTGAATAAAAATTAAGGAGTCTTTCTTTAGGAGAAGTTTATCCAAACAAGGCGCACGTCTAATATACATAGGAAAATATTATCGTGACGGAAAAGCTTCCCCTTTTTCTTACTCAGTTGATGTGGATCCATTGGATGCTTTCCTTTCTTAAACACCTAATTAATTAACCTTGTGAATTTGTAAAAAACACCGTCATCCCTTATTCTCCCCTTAACTGGTTAAGAAAAATGGGGAACGTTCCTGTCGTGCTAGCATTGCTCTATACATATTCCTTTCTTCTCTTTAGAAATCTCTCCTAGCTTCCTTTTCTTTTCGATCGATTAATTCCTTCCACCCTCTTCCTATTCCTTGATTCTATCTATGCTTTCTACTCGAATATTCTGGATCGCCACCTTTATGCTTCGTGAGCACCTAGACCCGTTAAATAAGGTTTGTACTGGGAGGTCTATAAATAGGCCCCACGCAGACAGTACAGAGAAGGAGAGGGAGTCTTTCAGAAAAATTCTTCATTGAGAATGAGAAAAGCTACCTATAAGGGGGTCTTTTGAAAAGTTCTTCTCTCTACAGTGAATGAGTTCAGTTTAAACTTGCGCTTAGAAGATCCCTTCTGCCCTTCCAAGTGTATAAAGTGTGTAGTTAGTCACCTAGTCACCTTGGATTGTTACCGTAAGTTAGTGTGAAATTAAGTGTGAGGTGTAGGTCTTAGCTCATGCAGAGAAAGTTCTTTTTTATTTTTTTTTAAAATAATCCCGTCTTTGATTGTACTGATTAACTTGTGCTTGATTTTGTGTGATCTAAAAAGTGCATGTTGTGAGAGTGTGGTGGGTGTTGTAGTGATCTGCTTGGTATTTGTAAGTGTAGTGAGTGCCCGAGGGCGCTGTGTATTTGTGAGAGAATATTTTTGACGTTGTGTGCAATAAAATTCAATTTTCTTCTCACATTGGGGGAGCCCGTCATTTTTAAGAGTCTCATCTCGTCTCTAAAGCCCGTCTCTAGCGCCCCTCTGTGCCCAAGAGCACATAAATATTTCCCATACATCAATCTTGCACCGCTCCCCGCAAATACCGAGAGCTATAACTGCTACTTTTTATTGCTTATCATGAGCTTCTTCTCGCGAAGCATGTTGTGGATGCATCGCAGGCGAGAACCGAGCCCGGAGACTAACCCATCAGATACGACGCCCGTCGGCGTCGTGCGTCTTCAGCAGGACGACTGGGAAGGAAACCGAGGCAGCGACCCTTCTGGTGGCCGACGTCTCAGTTACACCGCCAGTGGCTCCGACGAGACGAGCAGGCGGACTCAGTACTCCTCCCGGGTGACGACGCGTTGCGCGAGCCATGGCGGTCGGCTCCGGGACGATACCCCAGGACGCACCTCAAACCGGGACGCGGGCGTCCCTCGTCCTCAACACCGTATCATGCCTGGGGACACGCAGCTACGGCCAGTTTCAGACAGGATGACCCGAGAAGAAATCGCCGGAGACAACGTGATGCCGTCGTCCTCAGAGTCGGAGTCGGACTCGGACTCGGGCCGGGGATCGTACGAACCGCGATTCCGAGACGTGGACATCGAGTTCGACCACAATCACGTCCACAACATCCGCGGCGGAGCCCGCGCAGTGACGGGGCTGCGTGCCGGCCGGGACCTCAAGGCTCGGATCCATAACAACAGGTTCGGCCGCTCGCTAGGTGGGGGTTAATCTCCAGTCTAAAACTTTATAAATAAGTGCTGCCCCTGTGCTGTTCTGATAACGAGGGAGGCCTTGCCTGTTATGTTGAGAAACCTCTTGGAGTACTCTTATAGTAAGAGGAGTTTACACCATTATTTTCGTCATCTGTATGGCTGCTTCTCTTTAAAATTAGATTATCAGCTCGGCTGTGCATCCCGTGCCCGAGATCCAAGTGTTTCTATCAGCTGCTTGACTGAGGGGATCCTAATCCGAACTAGAGAGATGGCCAGCGCGGGAGGAAGGAGGCCCGTCTTCGCCTTGCAAAGTACAGTTTCCTTCCGCTGGTGCACTGATCAGTGTATTAATGTAGTAATTAATGATAGGTTACAATAATTAAACAAAAAAATATTCGTTGCGCACCCACACCTCCCGCCTCGTGGATCACGCGCACAGCCTATGATTGGGTGTGTGCGGACGCCAAGCCGTTCTCTTAAATAAAAGCGCAAGAACCACATTTGACCAAGGATCTTTAATTCCTTGGATCTAGAGGCCTTCAACGTTCGACTCCTTCCAACATTATTCGCAAAACACTACCCGCTCTGGGCCTCTGACGATCGATCGTATGCGTGGTGATGTATTTTACTGTACTGCATGCAGTGTAACAAAAATAATGTGAAATGTAACATGTATTTAGTTTCTTTATATCACTCGTCTATTTTTTTTATTTTTTTGATCTTTTTTATTAGAGAGGAAGAATCTACAACTTTGCCGACAGTATTGTTGTCTTTTTTTTCCACCATTTTTTAAAAAATGATATATTTTTGCCTCAAAAATATCTTTTTTGTCTTACTTTCATTATCTATCTATCACTTCTTAAGTAATTTTATCATTTCTTACCTAGTTTAATTTTATCACTTCATATATAGTTTTATTAGTTGATACATAATTTTATCATTTTTTAAATAATTTTATACAAAAAATGATAAAATTAAACTGCGCATAAAGTGATATAATTGCGTTAAGAAGTGATATAATTCACGTTAAGAAGGGATAAAATTGTATAAGAAATAATAAAACTGTTTAACAAATGATAAAATTACGTAAAAAGTGATAAAATTGAACTATGTAGAAAGTGATAAAATGATTGGTGACGGGGCTAAAACAAGAAAGATATTTTTTCGACAAAAATGTGTCACTTTTGAAAAGAAGTGAAGAAAAAAAGACAATAATAAATGCTATTAAAAAAAATTATATATTTTCTTTCTCTTTACTAAAAAAGGTTAAGAAAGTGAAAAAGAAGTAAACAAGTGATGCAAAGAGACTAAATATTGCGTTCTACGGCATCTTTACTGCACACTAAGAGCTCTCTTTTCAAATAAAGAACAATAAGAGGAAAAAAAAAAAGAGCCACGCATTTAATAACTTTTTTTTGGGTCCTTTCTTCTTGAAATAGACGGATGTATGAGAATATTTCCTACTACAGCACATCGGGTCAATCGCGTTAATTGCATTAATAACATAGCTGTTGAGGATGCGTGTGAATCTGCCGTTGTTCTTTCAAAAAAAAAAGAAAAAGAAAGTTAGCGTTGGAAAAGACTGATGTGTGCTTTCGGTGGGCCGCTTTGCTCAGATCAATTTGTTAAACGACCACCATGAAAATGCCAGAAACCGTAAGTGGGGAATTTATTCCCACCCCCACTTTGTTACTTCAACCCCACCAGCACCAGCAGACGTGTCTATTGCGATCCACTTACGCGTGTGGACCCAACATGATGGGCTTCCACTTAACCTTCTAGAACCCGATCCATTTCGAATATTGTCCATGTCATGACGAAATAGAAATATAGACGGAAAGTATAGGATTCTTTCAGTCTAATCAGTCATATTAAAAGGGGGCAATGAACGTAGTCATTTATGAATGCTGTCACAGGTGAGAAGTTCAGTCTGCAGACAGTCAATCTCTTATACCGTATTTTCTTTTGGGAAACAGTTTTGTGACTCCTGCATTTGACACTAGACACATGGCACAAATTTCAAATTTTATATTTGCCATTCAAATTTACATTTGCCATTTACTCATCTTGAAATTTATGTTGTGCCTGGTGTCAAATGTGAATGTCAAATGAAGGAGTCACAAAAGCGTTTTCCTTTTCTATTTTGTAAGTAGACCAGACGGCTAAAAGGGACACTGGGGAAAGAAACATCTAAAGAGAGACTCGGATTTAAAACACGGCGAAATGTGCCGTAATGAGAATGGGGAGGGGAAAAGTCACCAGCGAAGATCTCCGTAGGGTCGAACCCGTGGTCTTTTCGCCTGTGGCAGAGAGCGGTGTCCACCACGCTACACGTGCGGAGACAAACTCTTGTACCATACAAGATAGAGAGAGGAAGAGATAATGTGATACATATAGAGGTGACAAAGATGATGTAGTGTGTATATATATAATGATCATCTTTTTCAAAATAAAATTAGATTTTATTTTATTTGTTCGCTTGAAGCATCTAACTGGTGTTGATGACTCTTAGATATGAGATGAATTCCATGGGTGGACGTGTATGATTTTAGGGCATCATACATCACTCTTTTCTTTTAATAGTTCACTAACAACGACCAAATGGTTGGAAAAATTAACAAAATGCTAAAATAGAAAAATTGCACATCCCAGGGTAAACATACATAATTTTACGCACAGGTAATAAAAACATAATTATATCTCCTTTCTTGGATCTTCGTTCAAGACATTATTTCGGGGTTATAGATTACCGGTTGTTATGAGTCAGCCACCTTCAGGATTAGATTCCTTGGTTTAGTAGCCTCTGTTTTGGTTTTGGAAGACAAAACTTCCTATTGTTGAAAACGTGTAATAAAATAATTTCACCAACTTGGTATAAGAATTTGGATTTATGTTTGTTCCAAAAAAAGTCTTAAAATTATCTTCTCAATAAATTTTGAAAGTCATTTATTTATTTATAGTTTTAATAATTTTTATTTCTATAAGTCATATAATTCTGAATTCTAACTTTAGTTATTTTGATTAATTAATTCGGATTTGCTTCTTTTTAAGGAAGATAAATTCTATATATTAATAACCTTTGAGGTTTGAGATCTCTCGACTTATATCTTCAGTTTCTTCTCCACTTCCAAGTTCATAACTTAAATTTGTAATAGCTTCATCCAATTCCTACATGTCAATACTGACAATAATGAAATTTATAATCAGGAAAAAAATTGTCGACTTTAAAAAACATGATGGTTTAAGTCTCTCTATCTCCAATAAACTAATGATCTGTATAAACTACTTAACCAAAAGGGTCTCGAATAAATCTACCGAATAACTAATTACCCCGTTATGAACAAAGAGGTATTTCTTAGTTCAGGATCTATTTTGGCCAAATGAGAACGGGTAGGCATTATGAACTATGCACATACATTATATAGATTAGTCAACATCTTAAGCATGATGATTGAAGATCTAATAGTCTCTAAATAAAAGAAAGTGCTCTTTGCATATATTACCTAATTAAGAAATTTCATTTATATAGAAATTTCTTCATAGAATTTATTATGTTTGCAAAACATCTTCAAGATCATCATATTTACTCTCACCTCTCATACATGTGAGAAATGGTTTTACAAAAATTCTTCATATAGAAGCAGTTTTTGACCCTAAATCCTTATCAACTAATCGTTTACATAAAATCTTGGACACTTTTATAAGCAAATGATATGAGTCAGGATTTATAAGCATATCTTAAGATCCATAGTTGGCCTACGTACCTTAATAAAATTATTGAATGAATGAGTAATTGAGTCAAGTCTCAAGCCCACTTTTAATTCCTCAACATAAGCTGTAACATAGATTGGAACTAGTAGTCTGCTATCTTGTGATCCTTATATGGTCTATGCATTTAATTAGTGTCTTTTATGGAGTGTATGGATTTCTTCCTCAGGAAACCCTCACTCGAGTAAAAGTGGATTGAGCTCCTTTTTCTGTCTCTCTTGTTTCGATGGAAAGAACGTAATCCGCATGGTTTAAGGATCCCGGGGTTTGCCATGTGGTTTGTTCATATATCACTTTAATCCGAAAGAAAATCTCTATGTATTATCAAGTTCTAGTGGTCTATATTCGCTCATATTACACGATGTGTACCGTTAATGTGCATTTCTAATTTTTTTTCTCTCTCTTCAGGCTAAGCAAGACAATCCTGGACTAATTATGTGACGATGCATCTTTATGAAGGCAATGCCATATTGTATCAGGCAGTTGTGCTTTTAAAACTGTTAGCTGCTGTTTATTTTATTTACTATGAAATACCTTGAAGTATATGTGGTTATGTAATTTAAAGTGCATAAGTATTATTCTGCTATTATGTAACTTGTTTTACCTTTTTTCTCTTGCCAGGCTATGCTCTCCACTAGGTCCTTAGGGAACATCTTTTTGGACCTTGTTTGATCATATTTCTTTGGCTGTATGTGGAATGGAGTAGAAAAGAGCATGTATCGCTTTGGCTGTATGGATAATGGAGTAGAATGGAGTAGAAAAGAGCATGCATGGAGTAGAATGGCAAACTAGAGAAGTTTCAAAAGAAACAGCACGTGCAAGGTGCGTACCTAAAACTAGTATTTGATTGGCGTTTTTTTTTCTCAAAATAGAGTTCTGTAGTTGTTATGTATAGAATCGGGCACTTTTTAAATAAGCTCACTTTAACCCCTCAAACAGGGTTTTTACAGTGAAGGGAAACATATGACATTTGCCCCCTAAAATAATCTCACGCATGAAGGCCAACACTCCCTAGAAAAGTGTATAAAATTTTCTATCTTATAGATATAAGGAGAGTATTTTTTTTAGTTTGTTTACTTTAAATATCTTTGTGTTGTGGGTACTCGTGCCTTCTAAGTAGACGTACTTGGTTATTGTTTTCCTCTTTTTCTTGATCATGTCCATGGTGGATTATGTTGGAGTAGCTGATGTTGAATGTCTCTTGTTCCTACTACTGTTAGAGGCATAGGATGTATGCAGGGAGTGACCCTCCTCTAGGCCTTCATTCCTTCCTACCTAAAGGTTCCATGAACCATACTGACTACCCATTCAAATTTCAAAAGATCATCATGTCTACGAGAGCATCTGCCTCCTCAATGTAGTCCTGATCGACAGCATAATCGTCATGAGTTTTAGAGCCTCTGCAAAAGTTGTCATTTAAATGCAAATATATCGAGCTAGCGCTGCAGATTGCCTCTTCTTCTTGAAGGGGTGGCAGAGTAGTGTTCTTTCTAGGGACTGCGATCCCGTTTGCTCCTTGGTAGCATCATTAGTATCATTCACCTGTTCCCATCTGTGGTGATCTCATGGCCTTACATGTTAGTAATTTCGTGCACGTTCTCATTTTCAAGGACCTTGATAGGAATCAAGGAGTCAGGAGCCTGCCTTGTTATGATTATCACCAGCATCCAATGCATCTTCCTTGTTAAGATCTTTTTCTTTGGGATCATTTCACCATCCTCAACACATGCATTATCAGCATCACTCTATAACATAGCATACTTGTTAGCTTCTACAGAGTTATAGTGGTCTGCTGAATATTTTTCATAGTGCCATAGGGACTATATGTAAAACTGCAGGGATGTTGTTGCCCTGCCATGATGATCGACCAGAAAACATTCATTTGCAATTGACTAATATTTCCTGGGAGGAGCACTTTTAGTTTCCAGAAGTACAAAATCTTTTGTAAGATGGGGTGTCTGGATCCTGTATTGAGCAGAAATCTGGGACGTGCGTGTGCCAGATACATTTGGTCTTTCATGGCATTTTATTCACAGTTTGCTTTACTGTTTTTATATCTGTTATTCTTCATATGGATAAAATATAATGTGCATCCAGTAATTATGTTACACTAATGTCTTCACCATGCTTTAAGTACCATGACGTGCATTTTGGCCTTGGTTTCTGTATTATTTTTGTTGTCATTATCATGCCAAAACATCGTCTATCACAATTTCATGTTTTCTGACAAAGCCGGCAAGGTACCATTTAGATTTATTCATTAGTAATGTTCATTTCTGGTGAATTGTGGTGCCACTGTTTGTGCAAGAAGTGGTGTCATACGGAGTGTTGCTATGCTTGGACTTACTAATCCAGCTAATCCAGTGTCCTTGATGCTGATGGCTTCTCTGCATTTGTTTGCTCATGCATTACTGAATTTTTTACTTCGGTCTTACAACTTCGATTTCCAGAATATTTGATGCAGTTCACAGTTTGCAGCATCACCCAAACTCGTTTCCTAATTTTTCCTGCGCCCATTTGCTTCCCTCTTTAAATCTATGTACGAGGTGGAAACCACTTGGTTTGTTTCACCTTATATTCTGATCTGCATCTGACATGACAAAATTTCCACCCGACAGGTGAATAGTATGTCCTGCAGAATACCACGAGAAAGATGCACTGGCCATTGTAGTATATTGTGGGCATGCTTCCCTATGCCACCTGCATTGCCATATGGGACAACAGCATTCAGCTTGTCCTGTATGTAGGACTTTG
The DNA here is from genome assembly GCA_030544215.1 of Zantedeschia hybrid cultivar. Classification (NCBI taxonomy): domain Eukaryota; kingdom Viridiplantae; phylum Streptophyta; class Magnoliopsida; order Alismatales; family Araceae; genus Zantedeschia; species Zantedeschia hybrid cultivar. The sequence goes on along the minus strand of JARZZO010000014.1, from coordinate 16,231,384 downwards.
TCAAAGGATTCTCCTGAGATAAAATGCCTGACGCTTCCATTTACTGTACATCCACGTGAGCCTGATATGCACAGGAGGCTATTGAGTCATATTCGTATTGCTGTCTGCATGTATTTGAGAACCAACTATGCAGGTGTTAGTCCCTAGGCATATGAAACTGATGGTACAATGCACACATTAATTGACAGTAGCTACACAGTCGAAGATGCGTGCCAGGGAGCCAAGATGTAAGCTTGTGGAAAGCTCATCTAATTCTTGGCAACTCTGATGCATAGAGCTTTAAAGCTACCAGTTGTGTAAATGGACAATGTAGAAGTCAATGTGCAAACTTAGAGAACACTTCGACATAAGATTGTTCCCATGACTAGTACATTATGAATGTTTTAATGGCTTCAGGGCCAACTTGTTATTCATCTGTAAAAGCATAGTTGAATTAAGTCATATATTCTGGCAGGTTTCTTTTGGTTTTATTTTCTTATGCAAATCTTCTGTTGCCCCATGAACTGTATCCAAGGTTTAAAATACTAACAGGGGGTGTTTGCATTCTCAAAAATTTTCAGGAAACATAAAATCATGGGAAGCACTTTCTCAGAAAGTAAAAGTCACAAGAAATAATTTACCGGAAAGAGAACAACATATGTTTGTAAATTTTTGTAGGAAAATGGGTGGGAAATAGAAACCTGTATTTGTATTCTCACGTGGGAAGAAAGAAGGAAAGGACGAATGGGAAGTGAGAGAGAAAGAAATAGTGGAGGTAGTAGATAGTGGATGTGAAAATATTGCGCAGATCATCTACAGTCTGTTGAGGACCGTAGACGATCAATAAAGTAAAAGTCCTACTTTACTTTGTTTGCTAATTGTTGACTGAGAATGCTTCCACCAGTTCTCTAACCAACCACTCCTTTCCAATTAAATGGCTGGGCATATTGGCTGGAAAGTGGAAACCCCTTGGCTTCAGTAAAAAAGGTTTCAAGATGTTGGTAAGTGAACTTTCTCATTCATCTCCTGTAAGCAATTGAATCATTGAAACTAATGGATGAATCATCTGTGTGGAAAGGAAAAAGATGTATAATAGCCTTCAATAAAAGTAGAAAAAAGGGGTCTTTCATGTGATAATGTTGCCCCATGAAACCAAGGGACCAGCCACTACAAAAGAGATCATTGTCTGGCCAGCAATTTGCTGGTCCCATTGTCCTCCTTTCCTGTGTTCAACGCACAATTCATCAGTAATTCGTGGTTTTCTTGCTGTGACTCAGCTTATGGATTCTTCTTCTGAGAAGGGTAGCTAGCCTGTGGCTCCGGCCGTGGTGGGTCTCTCAGCGGTTGGATCTTGGGTACTGGGTGAGAGATGCTGTCGCAGAAAGGTATCAAACTTCATCATGGTGCTCCTGACACAGCAAGCCAGGATGTCTTAGTATAACTGCTTAGGCAGGCATACAGCACTGCCTCACTTCAGCCTCCTGCCATCAGTTTGGTTAAGCAGGCATACAGCACTGCCTCACTTCAGCCTTCTGCCATCAGTTGGACTCCAGCCATGGGAGACCTGAAACACCTTGTTCTGGTTAAGTTCAAGGATGGGGTTGCGGTAGAAGATATAATGGAAGGGATGGGAAAGCTTGTTTCTGAGATGGACACTGTCAAGTCATTTGAGTGGTGATTCATCTATCCTCGTATTCAGATGTTTTCTATTTAATATCCTCATATTCTTGTCTGCGGCATCTAGTTAGTCTTTTTGCATTTACTTTTTAGTCGATTGCAATTCATTTGTCTTAGTTGGAATCTGTGGTTACATGAACTGGCAATGATAGACTACATGTAATGGAAATGGTGGTTTTTTTGATGATGTGTATGCTACATAATTATATTCACAACGTTGCCATGGGGTCAGGTTTCATGGAATCTCATCTCATTGCAATGTCATATATGCTTTTTTGTAGTTCTGGTGTCCAAACTTGCTCATTTTTTATTGCATTGACTGTTATACAAAGGTGCTTCCTCAATGTTAACATAAAGGCCATCGTCTGAGTCTATAGAACTGAACTTTTGAATACAAGAACTAAAATTCAAATATCTGTGAGGTGATTGGCACCTCAGTCGTCAGGAACTGTGTTCTTTTTTATGTATAAACAATTGGGGGTGTTCGACCACAGCTAGCTAGACCTTGTCATCTTGTAGGCAAGGATGCATGGTTATGGAATAGGGTCTGCACCCTGCAGTTTACATGCATGAGAACTATTCGTTTCATTTTGCAGGGGAGAAGATGTGGTGAGTGATGAGACGTTGAGGCAAGGATTCACACATGCCTTCCTGTTAACATTCAAGAATACAGAAGATTTTGCAGCCTACTCGAGTCACCCTAGTCACGTTGAGTTCTCCGCAAAATTTGCTGCAGCCATCGAGAAGGTTTTACTGTTCCATTATCCGACTAATATTGTCAAGCCTGCAGCTTGATGAGGACATTGTATGATTGCATTGGATCCTCTGGATGTGTCATATGACTGGTTTGGATCAAATTTCTGTACTGAGACTTGTATGATCTGTCAAATGCTCTCTCATGTGACTGTTTAGTACTCGTCGGGACTATTGGACGTACGCCACAAGTAGCATCCTCTCTTTCGTGGATCTCAAATAAATTACTTTTGATAATGATCTTTGTGTGTGATAATTCCATGTAATACTTCATATGCTTGTTAGTGAAATTGCTGGCTATGGCACAAGTTTTTCTTGTGAATCGACCTTCTTAAGGGCTGTATAAACTTCGGAAATGTTCACCATTAGATTTAGTGGAGAACATGGTCACACTGGCCCCGTTGTAGATATCTCCGGTGATTCTATTTGCACGCGGTCTTGTGGTATGTGTGTACAGTTCTCACATCTCAGCCGACTAAGTTCTTGTTCTCCCTAGTGCTCTGAGGCAGAACAGTGCCGAAGATATTATGCAAATGTTTCTTGTTAGGAAAACCAGAATCTCGGCGTGTCTTAATTGTTGTGTGGCGTCCAACTGGTTCCTTTTACTTGATATGGATCGCAATAGCGTTCTATTGGTCTTGAATCATCTCTTGGTCTCCAGGGGAAGACGACGCATCTGCAAGATTATCCGGTGGCTTCTTGTCTCATTTTCAGATGAAGTAGACCACCGATTCATCCATCACCATGTATCCCATTTGCCAACTTTGATTGAGTTTTTTGAACATTTTTGATCTATTAATCAGAGTTGAGAAACTTTAGGCGCCGAGTAATCCGGTCCCCTTCCTTTTCCTTGCATTTGCAGAACCATGGATTAGGATTTGGAAAAGCAAATTCCTCATCTCTGGCATCTGCATGTTTGATTGACCTCCAATAGAACTGAAGAAGTGGAAGTGTATTTTTATATCCATAAATTCCGACATGTTTCATGTTTCGTCTGCGTGGCCAAAAAGGGTCTCGGAATGACGACAACTCGACTCTAGTAATTAAGCTTTACCTGGATGGCCCAAGATTTACCAGGCCGCCTCAGTGAGAAGAAACAAGGCGGTACACCTCGTTTTGTGGGTACTGGGTCCGGGCCGTTCTATCCGGGCATTGTAGCTGTACAGAATAATAGCAGAGACCCAGAGGCATCGTAGCTGTTAGAATAGTTTCACATAGGAAAAGTGACAAAACAATTAATATTTAAATAAAAAAAACTTATTACTCAGTTCAATATCTTAAAGTTTTGAGTCGTATGTCTCAATAATTTTAAAATAGTATCAAAGTTCAAGATTTCACACGTACCCCATCTTTATAGTCTACGTGACAGAGTCAAAGATCGACTTGCACGTGAGATGACGTGTTAGAATAGTTCTACATCAAAAAATATACAAAATACTTAAATACTTAAATAGACAATAAAACAAATATGCAATAAGATGACCTATTCAAATTATCTGAATTTATTTTCTTTGGATGTGCGGTTGTTTTATTCAAAATGAGATGACTTATTTCCAGATAATCTAAAATGAGTAATTCGACTAAAAAGTTAAGTTTATTTGTTAGCTAGAGTACAAGTTACTTATACTTATTTTTATGTATTTTATGTTTTGTTATTTTATCTAACTTATTTTTGTTATTTCAGGTCAAATACTAACAATGATATCAAAAGAAAAGGTCTCTTATTTTGATATAAACAATTTTGACATATGTAATCAGGATTATATGTCGCTATCATGTTAGGACCTAGGTAAATATAAATTCGGACATACGGAACCTTATTTCTGTAAAAACAAAAAAACAAAAAATATGAGAGTGGCATATCATTCTTCTTCTCTTCAGGTGAATAGCAGTACACCACAGAAGAATTCATAATCTACCTTACCATTTTACTTGTTATGGACAACGTTCTAAGAAAAATATAGCTGTGGCATGTAAGAACCTACTTGCTCTCGAGATAGATTCGTTGGAAGTCCCGAACTGATGGCATTTGCTACGCTGTGCTCCAAGACTGCAAACTTGGTGGATAATGCTACTTGTACTTTCAAAGTTACTCTTTCTTTTTTTGACCTTACTTTTTAAAGTTACTCGCTTAAGATACTTTTTATCTCTTTGATCACCTAATTGTACTTAATTTCATGAACTTTACATTGATATTAGAATATTGGTAGCTAGCTAGAGAATGTGTTAGCCGCCTCGAATAGATACCTGCATAAGAAAGATTTGTTGCACTAAAGGGGCATTACAAATTCACATAATACAGGATTACCTTTTTTGTTTTTTATTTTTTCTGAATCGTCTAATGAAAGATCGATTGGACTGTATATAGGCACCCAAACTCGTAATCTTTTTTCTTAATTCTCTACACATCTCAATCAAAACTAGATTATACGACAACCAAAGGGGAATTCTATCTATTAGAAGAGTGTGAAGTCTGATTGTTATCTTGATACGATCCTCCCATCTTTCCGTAGATCAAAAAGGACTCTCAAGAGTATAAAAGAACTTAATGCAGCTGTAAATGTAGGTAAAATTAATTCTGACTAAATTACATAAAAAATCTTATGTGTTTTTTTATATCTTGTGTTTTTTTATATATTTGATCCCCTTATTCTCCCTCTTTCTGATCAACCTGCACATTTGAGGACGGAGTGCCCACCACCATGGAATAAAGCAAAACACAGGACAAGAAATAAAGTTAGCACCATCAGATTCCCCCAGCTTGGCGACAACGACTCTTTTCACCACAAGGCACCTGTATACTTGATTCTAGTGATGTACGTAGTTGCCTAAACGTCCGCCAAGGACAGTAGTCACAGCACCAACCAGCATAAGAAAAAGAGGCAAAAAGGACGCTGAATAGATCCACCGTCGGCCTAAGTTAGATCCATATTAGGTCCCTATTTGCGATGCCACAGAAAGCTTTCAGCTCCGCAGGTGCAAATGTACCATTAGCCAGAGGGAAGATGCCACATACAGCAGAGGGTGGAATCTTTGTTTTCCTCCGTACAGATGAGATCCTATACGGTTTTTTCTTTTCCCTGCGCCCTAATACGTCTTTATTTTTTTATTTTATTTTAACGAATAATCTATTTATTTTTTACCAATGTAATGACAGTGTTTGCACAAACGATCTCATCTTCCCTCAGTTGCTCCCATGAGCTTGTGGTTCAAAGAAAAAAGGACCTAGTGTTGGAAGAAAAAAAAACTCTCTCTCTCAAACGCAGGCTGAAAGATTAAAAAATGGAAAATAGACAAGGTGAAAGTTTATTCCATTTGGATTGGATGATGCAGCACCTTTCTTTGATCTCTATCCTCATAATAAAAGTTCGACACTTTGGTACGGTCATATCCTATGTTGGTTTGCACCTCTGTATCATCTAACATCACACATGTAAACTCTTCTGCTTCGGCCTGCAAGAAGGGAAGGGAAAAAGGAAGGAGCAATGCGTTCGACTCACCCTCTCTTCGTCCACTTTTCCTACTTCTTTCTCCTCCTCAGCCCCATACAGGTAGCTTCTTCAACTAGATACACAGCCATCACCAAGTCCAGTGTCACAGGAAGCTGGTCCTGCGGCAACATCACAGTCCAGCGTCCACTCTTTCTCCACCGCGCCACCTCTGCTCTTCCTTCACGTACTCTAGCCCACAGCCTCCTCTGCAAATCCCAAAACCTTTACTTGAGGACTTCCCTCGGGCTCTTCCCCGTCTCCTCCATCAACAACACCGCCAAGACCCTCACCTTGTCCAGCCCTCCCTGCGCGTCCCCTTCCTCCCGTTACATATCTCCAGTCCTCCTTGCATCCGCCTTTTCTGCCCCTCCACAGCCCCACAACTCCCTCCTCCTCTTCAACTGCGCGAGCCACAAGAGACCTCCCGGCTCTTTCCCCTATAACTGCACAACTCTCTTCTCCAACGTCTGCGCATCCAAAAGCGCTGCGAATTTGGTTAGACGCTCTCCCTGCTTGCTGCTTCGCGATGTCAACGAGTTGGAAGTGGGTTTCCACCCCAGCAACCTGGGGTGCTCTCATTACTCCAGAGTGTTCGTGGATCCCTCTTCTTTCAACCACCGAGGGCTAAAGTTTGGGACAAGAGTTTCGTTTGGGATCCCTGTCCACCTCCCCAGCATCTGCGAGGAGTGCTCTAAACCCGGTGGCTACTGCGGGGTTGGCCTCAGGTGCATTTGCCACCCAAAGCAATGCGGTAATTATCGGTTCTAGCTGTTCGTAACTTCTGTAACTTGAGAAAAAAACTAAATTTTCATTACTTGAGAGATCGATTACGGGTTTTTGCACTGTTATGGCGTTATATGTTTTTCTTGTACTGATGGTGCTGTTTGATCCCTTCAGAGGACAGGATCTTGTCATCAGCAACAACCAGAAAGCCACTGGTACTGACGTTTGTAGCTTCCATCGTCTGCTATATCTTGTCGTTGGTGGTGATTACTTGATGGAGTTTTCACGGGAAAGCAGGCTTTTGAAGGAGGTAGGTTCGGCGGACCTATGTGACACGCCCCCGCCCCCCAGGTTAAGTTGTCAATGGGAGAATCATAAGGCGCCGAGGCTAGATTCACCGAGGTGAGAGACGAGGGTCTTGGGTTAACAATATTAAAAGGGCGAGAGGGTTGGAATATGGTGGGGTGCATGTATTATGTAGGGGCGTTCCTTTGTTAGGCCCTTGCGGTCCGCCTTAAAAGAGCTTTTTCTTTTTCTGCCGTCACTTTCACTTTTGGCATATGAGGAAGAAGGGATATGTTCTAACTTGGTGACCCATGAGTTCATGACCTACAAAGTTCACTTTTAGACAATATCTTCCATACCATTACTTCTCTTCTTCAAAAATCAAAAGTGAATTAATCATTTTTAATCATATAAAATAGATAAAATATATTAAATCATCTTTGAATCGAGCCATCTGCACATGTGCGCAATGTACGGCCTTTCTTCGCTGAAAGCAACATAAGGCCTTTCACCTCTTCTTTCATTGCCACATAAGGATCATATGGGCCGGAGTAAGACATCTTGCCATCGAGCATCACATGACATAAAAGGCAACGTATGCATATATACATTGAGAAGATATCTTCTCAGTATACGGTTGGACTAGAGGAGTCCAACAGTACTGTAAAGAAGATGACCAAGATATTTGTAAACTTTTTAGGTCATATGAGGATTTTTTTTATAATGTTTGGGCTCCCTCCCATCTCAGTACTACTAGACTCCTGTCCAACCATTTGAGAAGATCTCTTCTCATATCCTAATTCCCTTGCGAAAGCTAGACTACTTGGTAATAGTGGATAAAAAGAAAATGTTCTCTTTTAAAATAAGGGGCTTCAATACAAAGACTTGAACTATAAAAGAGTTTAGTGTAATTTTTGGTGTCAATTAAGGATAGTTAAAATAGGAACAAGAATGCCCGTTGAGATCAGTTTCCCAAGAATTTTCAGACCATGTTTTATGTTTACTCGTAAGTGAAGTGTAAACAAACAGTTGAATCTTGAATATGGTATTATTTGATTTGACATAAAATGTTACAAAATAGTAAATGATATCATATTTATATGAGACATAGAATGCACTATTTTATGTTATTTTAAAATATATTACATCAAACTAAATAGTTCCTTAAAAACTTTAATTCACAGCTGATCACTAAGCGTCACTAGCGGAATGATGAGGAGTGATGCCTGTCCGCATACTACATCCATGCCATTTCTCTCAACTTGTAACAAAACTTGAGGGTCAGTTGTAATATAACCCTGTTGATTGCGAAGAGAGAAAGTAAAAAAGAACAAGAGGAGACAAAGAATACGAAGTCAAAACAGTTTTTAAATTGCAAAAGATATATTCGAATTTACTAACTGGAATAATAAAAAATATAACTTTAGATGCTCTTGTATAGAGTTTATAGAAAAAGTTATAAAAAATAGAGAATATTGCCTGCTTAATTTTTTTTCTAAATTGTCACAAATTTTAATTCCTATTCTAGGTTAACGAAATTATCTTATTAACAATTTAAAATTGATAAAAATTACATTTTGGACCCAAAGAAAAGAAAAAAAATGAATAAAATGAGCCTAAAAAGGATGGCGTACCGGTAACAGGTGTTCATCCTAAATACCTCCAGCGTTGCCAATTAGACGATAATCCCAAGTCTGATATCTATGTACAAAACTAATATATTTTATTATAACATTGATCAAATTTCGACTTTTTTTACCTTTTTATGTTAAAAATACTTATAGAGCCTCCTTAGTAGAGAAAGCATACAATTCCACTTTGAATCAACATTTCCTTCTTAGTAAAAGATTTTTCTGTTCTACCGCAACGTTTCCACCTTTTTCAAGTGCAAATCCCATTATAGGAAGTAATATTTTCTTTACTTTTTTAGACTGTCACCTATACATACCTTAGGCTTAAGTCCTCACAAACTTGTAGAACAAATCTTTTCTCTTTCTATACAATTATTGGAAGTGGACATTAAAAACATGATCTTCCTTATGCAAGGAAGATCCAATATCGTTCTGCATAGATTTGAACATAAACTCCCATAAACTCGCGAAACAAATCTCTCTTCCTGCATAATTGTTGAGGAGAAAACTTTGGAACTCTGAACTCATGACTCCCTTGTACAGGGAGGTTGAATGCTAGTGAGCATAAGCTCTAACGCTCTAATTATCCGAACACCATGTAACCTGCAGTAAGTTAGTGTACATCTGACTTTGGCAGCCAGCTAAGTGAATTCTCTTGAGGGCTAATTTGATTCAAGGACTGTTTAATCAAGGGCAACGATCAAACAACTTTTATTTTGAAAGGAAATTATTATTTGATGATGACCGGATACCACGGTCACCGACCACCAACCAATGATCTGAGTCCGACTAAGACGAGTCTAATCCAACCTAACGAGGTATGAGGCATGGCTTATCTTCGTTGGTCCATTATGAGCTATTGCACCAAGGTGTGACGACCATGTCGAGGTAAACAAGCCGAGGAGGGAATCAGAAGCTCCCGAGCCCTACCAAGCTATGAAGAAGACGAGCCATGAGGTCTAGGTGGCCCGAGCTTGAGTGGTCTCGTTGGATATGAGCTGGACCGACCTATGACAACTTGGGCTGATGCACCGAGGACAGTATAGCTAAACTTAATGATGTCAAGCTCTACTGGGCCTGCAAACCAGATAAGGTCAGAGGGTCTCGGGGGTGACCTCATGGTACAACCCTCCGATGCTTAAGTTAGGTCACAACCAAGAGCCGATGACATGTCTGATGTGAGAGTTGAAATGGAAGTAAAAAAGTGAGGGAATGCAGCTAGCCTACCACTCAGGGATTCCCCATAGGGTCTATATAAGGAGCAGTTGAGGTCCTGAAGTGATATTAAGAGGAGGTGTTGATCGTTAATAGACTAACCTTATTGGTCCAGTCTCCACGGGTTTGGACCCACCTCATCATTGTCCCTACTCCCATGGCCGAGCTTCTGCTGTAGACACGCTAATTTTGACATCATTCCGAGTAAATTTCATATCATACAATAATGCCTCGAAATGGTCTGATAATTAATCATTAATTAATTTTTATTAATCTTTTTGAGTGTCGGGTTTGACAGACATGTTTAAGTTAATCAATTGAATTGATTTTAGCTCAAATTTGAGTTAAAATATGAAGAATTCTAAAAGACGTCTACCCAAGTGGACGCCATTTAGACTTTATTCTTATTTTAACGTTTAAATTTGAATTTTAATTAATTAATTAATTAACTAAAAGGCGTCTGGTAATGTCGACGCGTTTTAAGTTTCCTAAGTGGTTTTAACTTCTCCTTCGGATGTTTATCCTTATCTTAATTAGTCTAAAAGACGTCTACACATGTTGACGCGTTTTACCTAATAAAGATAAAGATAAGTTTTCCCGGATATTTATCCTTATCTTAATTAATCTGAAATGCGTCATCCATGGTAGACGCGTTTTAGATAATTACAGATAAAGATGAATTAATCAGTATTTATCTGTCGGTTAAGATGGATAAATTCGAGATTTTTCTATGTTAATCGCGAACGCAAGAAATGCCTATAAATACCCTGCATGTTGAAGAGTTAAAAAAAGAAAAAGAAAAGAAGAGAATCGAGTTGAGTTGAGCCATAGCGTTGTAGCGAGTTGAAGATTGAAGCAACGTCGTAACGCCGGAGCACTGCCATTTCCAGAAGTCGGCGTCCCTTTCAAGATCTTCATCCTTTCAAAGCTTCAACCGATTGGGCATAAGTTTTTTTTCATTACTGCATTTGCATTTTTCATCTTCATTAGTTTCATTCTTCATATTCACTTCATGCAAACACACACCACAGCATAATCTTTCAAAACCTACTTGATCTAAGGGGTTTCAAAGCCATTAAACAAGTGAGTTTGCTGTTTTAAATATGCTTAACATCATGATTAGTTCAGATACTGCTTCTACTTAAATTCTCATCATAGTTCTTTGTTTTTTTTTTTTGTTTCTGTCTCTGCTGCACTCAACAACAACAAGAGATCAAAAGGGGAAATCAAGCACAACTTCTGGACGATCCTCAACCTCAAATTCCACAGTAAGAACAAAAGAACAAAGAAAGAGCTCTCTTTCTTCAGTCGGCTGAGGAAGGGGAACCAAGGACTCAATCTCCCGCGTTTGAAAGGTAGGCGATCATATCTCTTTTGAAACTTTTAAGTTAAAAGTTTCTGGCGATCACTGCACTTTAGTTGCTGTTTTTAATAGGTTAGTTTACACTAAACAACATAGATATTTCATGTTAATCACACGGTCATTCTAAGCACCTACAGCTTTTTGGCGATCACGGTGGGACTTGGTCTCGCCATCTTTTAGTTTCTTTTTATTCTTGCTATCATCATATCGGGCACCCACGGTGCACCATTTGTGTCTCTGGACACGTCCTCACCAATTGGTGAGTGTTTAGTTTAATTAATTTCCCTCGTGCACCACGTGCACACCCCAGTGGCAAGATCTTGCCCTCCCCTTGATTAATTCAAAAAGCTGTTTTTGTGATAAAAATGATGTGTGATTGATTGTTTTTCTAGTTGTTTAGTTAGTAAATCATCCTGTTTAAAATCTGGAACTAAAAATTTTGCATGAGTTGATTGTCTACTGCTTTTTTTATCTCATTTGAGGATGATTCAACCCAGAAAATCCTCCTGGAAAACTGTTTTTGCGAACTGAAAAGCGTCCAGGATAGCTGACGCGTTTCAAAACCGCGTCAACACCCCTAGACGCCTTTCAGGCTTCACAGTTTCTCTGCTGTCTGCATCTGCTTCTGCGAAAAATTAAGTTCTGTTTTGAATAGCGTCGACTACCATCGACGCGATTCAGACAGTTTCTTAATTTTTTTTCAGTTTCCAGATTTCTATGTTTTGAGTGCTAGCTACCCATTACTTACTAAGCATTAGAGGTCATCCAGGCCACAGGACATACGCATTGAGGCTAATACCCTCCTCTTCTTAGGAACACATTACTCGACGTCAGCAACTCTCTCTGATTGGGTTGGTCCCTTGATCAGACTAGAGAAGTTGACGTTGAGACCTCCATAAGTCCCCAAAATCAAGGTATTCCTCCTTGATCATCGGGCTGGTTGTACCAATTGAAGTCCTGGTTAGATTCTGAAAGCGTTGTGAGAGAAAGCCTTGGAGAATAACGGTGGAAATTGAACTGAAACTAGGATCCTTTCCCTGAGCGAAATTGTGGTTTAATCCAATTCAAATAACTCAACAAGGAATCCTAAAATCACGTTAAGCATCCACTTGTTTGATTAATCTCTGTACAACTTGTTTGATTAAATCTTTGAAAAGGGAATCTAACATCATGTTGCTACGATCAGGTAGGGACTTGAGTGTGGCTCCAGACGCCATGGTTAATTACGAGGGAGATGCTAATGCCCCTCGCGATTCTGAATACAACTATGAGAGTGGGAGAGATGCTGATGCCTCCCGTAGTTCTATCCCCATTCCGTATCGTCTAGATGGGAATGTTCGGACACCTCTTTTGCATCCACGTGATCAATATCCTGATCCTCCTCCGCATGAATATGCGATCCCTAATCCTGATCTTGAGGGGGACATGAATCAGAATGATCCCTCATCCTCTGATCCTACGGATCTCATCAATGCTCTGGGAGTTCTTGCCTCCCGACTGGACCCTCAGCAGTTCGAGGTGATCCAATCTATTTTGAAGGGGAAGGCACCCATGCAGCCTGCCGAGCCGAATCCTGTGGCTCCCCCTACTGTTCCTCAGCAACCTTCTTTTCCTCCTCCTTATATCCATCAGGCCGTGGAGGGCCTTCATATTACTTCTCGGCCAGCTGGGCCGCAGCTTTCATCATCTAGGCAACCGGCTAGACTGCAAACGCCTGCTTATCAAAATGCCCTCGGGCATGGCGGAAGCTTTGCCGGACCTCCCCTCTATTGTCCACCCTGCCCAACGTACTCTAGGCAGCAGGCCTACCAAGTACCTCCTCCTCCTCCTCCTCCCCAGGCAGATCTGACCACACAAACGCTGCTGGCCAAAATGGAGCGTATGGATGAGCAATTTAATAACCTCCAGAAAATGATGGGGGTCAAAGCTGTGCCAGAGATCAGTCTACCGAGCCTGCCAGTATTCCATCTGCCACCCTCTGAGATGCCAGTGTACCGAAAGTACAACGGTACTGGTAACCCCTTCACACACCTGAAGGAGTTCATGTATGAATCCTCTTTCTGGCAGAATGATAAGAGGTCGTTGGCCTTATTGTTCAGGAGATCTCTAGAGGGACCAGCCCTCGAGTGGTTCTTTTCCCTGGAACCCTCAAAAGTAGAGGATTACGGTATCGTTTCACGCAAATTTATTCAACGGTACCAGGACAGAGTTGCACCCTCCTTGTCTATCACGGACCTCATTGCAGAAAAGATGAAACCTGATGAGGAGTTTGTCAGTTTTGCTGACAGGTGTCGGGGTCTGGCTGAAAAGGTGAAGGATCACTTGTCCGAGTCCGAACAAGTGAAAATGTTAATTTCTAATGCCACCCCCCAGTTCAAACTCGTCCTCTCCTTGAACAATTTGACTAACATGGCAGAGCTCTATGAAAGAGCACGGTACTGCCAGAATGCTTTCAAGGACGCTACATTCTCTAGTGTCTTTGATCCTCATAGACCTAGCAGGCCTCCGCCTCGGAAGCCTGCAGTGCCGAACTCTTCCAGCACAGGTCCGACTACCGAGGGCACGCTCTCTCATGAGCAAGTGAGTACCATGAACAATAACTCGCCCCAGTTCGTGAGGAGTCAGCAGTAGTACCAGAGGCCACAGCAGCAAGGGTACATACAGCAGCAGAACCCCCAGTACCAACAACAGTATCAGCGGCCCCAGCAGTCGAATCAGAATCAGAACCAGCAACAGCTACAGCAACAGCCGCAACGGCAACAGCAGTATCAGAACCAGCAACAGCCACAATACCAACCACGCGCACCGCCGGCGTACCACAATGTCCCTCCTCCTGGTGACTACAACCAGCAGAGGAGACCTCCAGGCCCGAAAAGGGCAGAATATTCGGCACTCCCAGAATCCTTGGCCGATATCTTCAGTGCTTTAATGGCAGCTAAGGCCTTGGTTTTGCCAAGGGAAAAAGGCCGTCTGGCCTCAAAATGGCGATACGTCCAGGTATTGCTACTTCCACAGGCAACCAGGGCATACCATCGACACCTGCTTCCAATTCAGAGATTATATTCATGATCTCAACGAGCAGGGCGGCATAGACTGGGAGAAAATGAAGAAGTACATAACAGCCCTGAAGGCGAGAAGACCGCAACAACAGCAACAGCAGCAGCAAGCAAGACCACCGGCACAAGCAGCAGCACCACCCAACATGGGCATAGTGCAGAATCCACTCCCGGAGCACCAGAACCAGAACCAGGTTGCTCCCATTCTAACGAACAGCCAGTCTGAGGCTGGTCGTGGGCAACAATGGAGGATAGAGGACTCTTCCTCTCTCTATTCAACGGGTCATGTTCAAAGTACCGCAGAGCGACTACCACGTCGCACCATCCACATACCCAGACCACAACCCATTACCATCACCCCTCTACCCACACCCACATATCATTCGCCCTCACCCAATAACCCACTACCACTACCCACCTTCCTTAGACCCATTACGCCCCGCACTCCTACGCCTCCATCATATACCCCTCCGCAAACCAATAACGCGCCCCTTTTACCATCTAGGCCATTACTACGCGTACCATTTCCTACTTCACCCGCTACCACCACCACCTACCCAGATATGCCCTTACCATCCAGACCGCTATTACGCGTACCATTCCCCACTTCGCCAACCACTTACCCATCTACCATTCAACCCTCTAGGCCTTTAATCCGCACCGCGCCATCACCACCTAACCCAACGCCACCACCTACGCATCAACCCTCCGCATCACTTACGCCACCCGACTTTGCGGTACTCAAGGTGTCACCCGGATCCTCCACGGTCGAGGAACATGCGCTCCGGAGTGGAAGGATTTTCAACAAGGTCTTTCCTCAGTCCACAGTCAGAGACGGCCCATCACAGCCGACTGAGGAAGCCCATAATGAAGAGAGTGCACCAGGCACTCAATACGACTTGTTGAAACATCTGGACAGAACACCGGCACGGATCACTGTACTGGAATTGATTAAAAGGTCCAAGATTCACCAAGAAGCTTTGATGGAATACCTACAGAAGGTAATGGTCAACGAAGATGTGCCGGTAGAGAAAATCGCAGCACTACTAGTTCCTCAGGGGGATCAGCCCTCAATTACATTCCACACATCGGAACTAGCACCGCCAGTCGCCAGAAGCATGGCTCTGAGCATCACGGTCAATATCTGCAAGAAGGCCGTGGATGCATGCCTGGTTGATACAGGGGCTTCAATTAACGTTTTACCTCCAAAGACCCTGGAGCTATGCGGTGTGCCCAAGGAGAAATGGCTGCCTAGCCCCATCTCAGTTACGGCATATGACAATTCTACCCGTTCCCCTCTGGGAATGGTTTATTTAAAGGTGGAGCTAGGTCCAGTAAGTCATGCAGAGGTCGAGTTTCATATTCTAGAAATCGACCCTTCCATAAATGCCATTCTGGGACGTCCTTATATTAAAACTCTTGAGGCGATTCCTTCTACGAATCACCAATGCCTCAAATTCCCTTACAAAGGACGAATTATTAAAGTGACGAGCATGCCGATCCTTGCTGCTGCTCATACATTGAATATTAAATCTGCTGCTTTACCTGGCCGACAACCTTTTCTGTCGGTATTACAGGTCTACCGTCCAGTGGCTGATCCTTTGAAAGCCGCTACCATTTCTCCATACCCATTAAATGCTATCAAAAGGGGGAAGTGCATGAGTACCCCAGGAAGGAGAATCATGATGAAGAACGGCTACGAGCCTGGGAAAGGTCTGGGCACACAGTTGCAAGGCAGGACCACTCCTGTTAAAGATCATCGGGCAGTACCTGGAAGCGGTCTGGGCTATAGGCCGAGGAAACTGAAGCAAGACAGGGTTCAGCAAGAAGATGGTCAAGAAATCTTGGAAACAATGTCCACACCAATGAAAGAAGGCCGAGATCCCTTAACATGGACTCTATATACACACTTTGTGAAAGGGCCCATACTTAGTCACGACAACATGGTGGTCATTACTTCATGTTTTGACTTCTATGACATATATGGGAGGGATTTGGCCAGACATTGTTCCGAACTGCTTACGTACCAATCCTTGGAGGCTCTGCGGCCTATGAAAAGGAGGAAATTCCATGACCCTGAATGCGAATGGTACAGGTGATTCGACCTGAGGGACCTATACATAGCACTGAACAGACTATTTCTGGATCCTGCAGAACCCAAGTGGCCACCGCAGATCGACGAGCTAATTGAGAGCCCTGGCGCAATCTTTGACAAGCGGATACTGCTGTCCGAACAAACTGATGAAGGGGAGCCAGATGACCCCTATGAAGCTGGTTATACAATAGATCTGCTCTGGAGGGGGACATATCCTTCACATGTCCTAATGCTCCATACTCTATTCCGTACACTACTCTTGACCCCGACTTGGTCGCGGGTCATAATTGAAGATATTCCACGGGCTCCGCCCATTATGATTACTCTGTCCCCTCGGGACTTTATTCCACAACCTCCTCTCGACCTAGAGAGGATGTATAATCTGATATGGGACATATTGCTATATGATCCCCCTAATCCTCTGGCCTTGGTGCCACTTCCTCCGTCCGATTCCCCTTCCATTTGTATTCACTCCTGCTTCATGTATAATTCCTCCGATATCAAAAAAAAAAAAACGCCAATTTTACAACAAATTCTTCTCAAATCATTATCGAGGAAACATCTTACTTGGCCGATTACACCCCATCGCGCGGGTCCGTCGGTCAAGATTCTCTCCTAGATCTACTCTGTCCCTCCCCACGGGAGGATTCCCCTGTATTTCCACTTGTATCCCAGGATTTTCATCCTGCTTCATCTTCATTAGGTTATGATAGACAGTTTAGTGAAGTTAGGAAGTCTAGTTTTAGGCAGGTTAGTCAGATTAGGAAGTCTAGGAAGCCTAAGGGTAGGCAAATTCCAGAAAGATACCTCCAGGATTTGGCTGATAAATGTTCATTTTGCTCTTTAATCCCTCAGCTTTTAGAAGATCCAATTCAGATGCCAGAAGGTTGTACAGATGATGAGTCAGTCAATGATGGGTACGGGGTATATGAGTTAGTGCATGAAAAGGACCCCATTATTGAAGATGAGGAAGATGATGAGGACGCAGCTGAGGCATATGCCAGTGGAGTGAAGAGATTTGATGAACCTTCAGCTGCCGTCGAAGAGCCCACAAAAGAAATAAACTTAGGGACTGAAGATGAACCTAAGGTTGTCCTCGTTAGTAAAAATCTTTCTACAGAGGATGAGAAGGCAATGGTACAAGTGCTTAAGGATTATAAGGACACTTTCGCCTGGAGTTATGAGGATATGCCGGGGTTAGACTCATCTTTAGTTGAACACAGGTTAACATTAAAGGATGGAGCTAGTCCGGTCAAGTAGAAATTAAGGCGATTCCACCCACAAATGGCTTTAAAGATGAAGGAAGAGGTCGACAAATTACACAAAGCCAAATTCATTAGAGTTGTCCTTTATCCACAATGGGTGGCCAATATAGTCCCGGTTATGAAAAAGGACGGGAAGGTCATAATTTGCATTGACTTCCGCGATCTGAAAAGGGCATGTCCTAAAGATGATTTTCCATTGCCTCATATTGATGTACTCATCGATAACACTGCTGGCTATGAAACATTATCGTTTATGGATGGATTTTCAGGATACAACCAGATTAAGCTGGCAGAAGAGGATCAAGAGAAGACTTCATTCACTACACCTTGGGGAACATATTGTTATGTCATCATGCCATTTGGATTGAAGAATGCTGGAGCCACTTATCAAAGGGCCATGATGGCAATATTTCATGACATGATGCATATAGATCTGGAAGTGTATGTGGATGACTTATTGGTTAAGTCTAAAACAAAGGCTGAGCACGCCAAAGTTTTGGCAAGGGTATTAGAGAGATCGAGAGAATATCAGTTGAAGATGAACCCCAAGAAATGTGTATTCGGGGTATCTTCAGGGAAATTGCTTGGATTCATTGTCAGCAAACGGGGAATTGAGATCGATCCCAATAAGGCGAAGGCTATCAGAGAAATGCCACCTCCCAAAAACTTGAAAGAGTTGAGAGGATTAATCGGGAGGTTACAATTTATTCGCCGTTTTGTCTCCCAGCACTCACAAAGGTGTAAGCCGTTCTACGAGCTTACCAAGCCAGGAGTCAAATTCGATTGGGACGATAAGTGTCAGGAGGCATTTGATGGATTAAAGGACTATTTGGCAAGTCCTCCTGTTTTGAGACCACCATCTCCAGGCAAACTATTGATACTTTATATTTCAGTCCTGGATGATGCAGTGGGGGCTGTCCTAGCACAAGAAGATGAAGAAGGAAAAGAGAGGGCAGCCTACTATCTCTCTAAACTTCTCAACCCCGCTGAACAGAGATATACGGCGATGGAGAAAACATGTGCAGCATTAGTTTGGGTTGTGCAGAAACTAAAGCATTATTTTCTGGCCCATGAAGTCCATCTCATCGCTAGGATGAATCCGATCAAATTCCTTCTGCAGAAATCTGTTCTTACTGATAGGTTAGCGCGATGGCAAAGCTTTCTATCTCAATTCGATATCATTTATATTCAACAGAAAGCGATCAAGGGCTATGCCATAGCAGAACATCTCGCTCATCATCCCCTTCCTCGATTTGATCCAGTGCGATCAGAGTTTCCGGATGAGGAACTGATGTCCGTAAATCAAATCAGAGATGATATGTGGACTCTGCATTTTGACGGAGCTCTGAATTCTCATGGAAAGGGGATCGGAATCGTTCTGTTATCACCTGAAGGTGTCACCATTCCACAAGCCTTTCAGCTTGATTTTCCAGTCACCAACAACATAGCTGAATACGAGGCACTTCTTGCTGGTCTCGAGACTGCTCATTTCCATGGTGCCACCAAACTCAGGATTGTAGGTGATAGCCAATTAATTCTTCGCCAAGTGCTGACCAAGTATCGAACTCTTGATCCCAAGCTTAAGCCATATCAAGAACTTACTTCTGCTTACTCAAAGCTTTTCACAAAATTGATCTTTGTCCATGTTCCTAGAAATCAAAACCTCCTAGCTGACGCTCTAGCTTCACTTGCATCTTCTCTTGATTTTCCTATCAACAAGCAATCTGAATCAATCATAGTTCATAGGCGTCCTTCACCCGCCGTGAAAGATCCTTCATTTCTTAGAACTAAGGAGAAGTTGCTGAAGAAATTCAAAGATGGAAGTATTGTGGAGAAAAGAGAAATCATGTTGATGGAGCTGTTAAAAGAGATGGATGATGAACGGAAGCCATGGTATTATGAAATTGCAAAATATTGTGAAGATCAATCGTATCCTGAAGAAGCTACAACTGAGGAAAAAAGAGCTATCAGGAGAGTTGCTCAACGATATACCCTAGTTGGGGGAGCACTATACAAGAGAGGTTTTGATGGAGTTCTTCTAAGATGTTTAGACGAGGATGAGCTTTGGAAGGTTATGGAAGGAGCTCATAGTGGAATTTGTGGTGGCCATGTCAATGGACAGATGTTAGCAAAGAAGATCCTTAGACAAGGATTTTATTGGCCAACCATGGAAGAAGATTGCGTAGGATATGTCCGTAGGTGTGCCAAGTGTCAACTTCACGCCGACAAAATTCATTCTCCTGCATCTTCACTCCATCCTGTTTCTTCCCCATGGCCTTTCTCCATGTGGGCTTTCGACATTATTGGACCCCTTGGTAACCCAGATTCCGGCATCAAGCAAAAATCTTTCATTCTCACGGCAACGGAATACTTCACCAAGTGGGCAGAAGCTGAAGCGTATGTGGAGATCAAAGTATCAACCGTCTGCAAATTCATTATGAAGAACATCATCACAAGATTCGGAATTCCAAGTACCATCGTCACCGACAATGGACCGCAGTTCGTGTCACAGGAATTGAAGGACCTCTGCAACAGGTATAGAATTGCATTGCATCATTCATCTCCTTATTATCCGCAAGGCAATGGCCAAGCAGAGGCAACTAATAAGACTTTGATAAAAATTATCAAAAAGACGTGTAAATCTAACAAATTCGCAGATTGGCCAGAAAAATTGGTTGAGGCTCTATGGGCCTACCGAACTTCAATCCGCACGCCCACTGGGCAAACTCCTTATTCCTTAACATTTGGAATGGAGGCGGTAGTTCCATATGAGATCCTTATACCGTCATTAAGAGTACAATTGAACAAGGAATTTTCCATTGATGAACATCGTTCAGCACTTCTTGCTCAATTGGAACTTTTAGACGAGAAAAGATGGTCAGCTGTTAATCATGCAAAAGCCTATCAAAACAGATTAGCACGTTTTTATCATTATCAAAAGAAAGTCATTGAACGTAAGTTCAAAGTCGGTGAAATGGTCGTTAAAAGAATTTTTATAAAACCTGGTGGTCCGCGTTCTAAGCTCCAACCCAACTGGGAAGGACCTTACGTTGTATCGCATGCTTATCCTGGTAATGCTTATCGTCTTGTTAATGCAGAAGGAGAAGAGCTAAATCATCCCTGGAATGGTTTACATCTTAAGAAATACTACCCTTAGGTTAAAGAGTCGATCAGTATGGTACAAAGACCAGTGGAATCAGAAAATTTATAAACTCAAATTTCTTTGTTAGTCTGAATGATTAACTTCAAATTCATTACTGCACACACTGACACGTTTGATTCGTGAATAACAAGAGATGTCAAGTCCTAAAGAATATCAAAAGCTTGACCAAAAGTATAAAGTACAAATCATTCGTTTTAAAGTAAAATTCTGTTTTACACTCGGCCCATGATGTCGTAACGAGGCTTAAAATAGACTACCAAGAATACCCGCCATCTTAGTAGTAAGAGGCCGTCATAAAAAAAATGGGGGAGATTCGTTCCAAAGCAAAGAAAGAAAGAAAAGAAAAGAAAAAAAAAAAAAGGATTCAAAATCAAAAGGCCAATACACTACAAATGTTACATCAAGGCCATGAAATGAAACAAAAGGGAACGCAAGGTCGATAAATACCCCGGAAAGAAAATGACCGAACCCCAACAGATATTAGGGTTGGAAAGGGACATCTTTTTAGGTCTCCGGAACCTTCTCATGGGCTTTCTAAATCTATTCTTCTTTTCTTTCTAAAGAGGTGTATTTCAAGCTTAAGGAATGACTTAGATTGACTAAGGGTCAAATCATCAAATGGGATAACGAATGGAAACATAAGTTCAAACACGATGGGTTTTAAGTTAAGTTGTTAAAGAACAATTTGGAAATTAAGTTAATAAATGAATATGATCTTTTGATCCAAGTACCATACTGGTCTTTTAGTCAAAAATTCAAAAAAAATGTAAAAAAATGTATATCTCAAAATTCAAAAAAAAAATGCATATGTCAAAATTCAAAAAAAAAAAAAATGTATATGCCAAAATTCAAAAAAATTGTATATGTCAAAATTCAAAAAAAAATTGCATAGTCAAAAATTCAAAAAAAAAGGATATATGTCAAAAATTCAAAAAAAATGTACATTTTTCAAAATCTAAAATACATACTTCAAAACCCCAAACAAAATGAATATTTCAAAATCACAAAAAATATTTCGATTAGCATTTGCTTGTTGCATTTAATATGTTTCATTCTTTTTATTTTCAGTGAGCATCTGTTTGCTTGCATGTTGCATTTTGCTTAAGTCTGATTATTCTTATTACCTTTGTTAATAAAGACTATGCCCCTTGACTATTTATTCAAGGAAAAGGTTGATTGACCATTTGTTTGGTCAGGCAAGGGGCTAAGCCTAAATAGATACTTAACCTGTTTGCTAAGTGTTGTACAGATAAGCACAGGAACACGAGATTGGAGCCCAAAAGTTTCATGTATATATCAAAAGTGTTTTATACATGATACATGAAACGAAAAGAAGTACATAAGCCCTCAAGGCTGGCTCTCCCCTCCGCCCTCATCTAACTGGCTCTGGGCCTCGTCAGGTGCGTCTGGAGCTGGTCCTCGGCTAGGAGGTGGAGGTGGCCCCATCGTGCTCGGCCCCGCCTGGCCAGAAGACACGGCAGCGCTGGCAGTGAAAGCGCTCGTCAGGCCGCGCTCCTGCGCACGCTGTCGAGCACGCCTGTACCTCTCCTCCACACTCCGGCGCTCGTGCTCTGCAATGCCCAGCTGGACCCGAAGGGCGGATATCTCAGTATCCATCCTCTGCCGCTCCTGCCTCTCCCGCTCCCGCTCCTCGTTGATGACCTCCAGGCGAGTCTGGAGGCGCGCAAGATCTCCAACCGAAAGTCGGGCCACCTGCTCCTCTAGGGCCCGGATCCGTTCTGCATCAGCCTCGGCACGAGTCGCTGTAGCATAGGCATCCGCTTCAGCCCTCTAAAGGGCTTCTTGGAGCTCAGCAACCTGCAGAAGAAGATTTTTTTAATTCAAGACAATCAAGTAAATCAAGTCAAATTCAAAAATCAAAACTTACCCGAGCAGCACGGTCCTCCTCCGCAAGAGAAGCCCGGTGGATGGCAGAAGCGAGCTGACTCTGGAGGTCAGCCAAGGCAGCATCATGCGCGGCGAAGGATGATGAAGAAGAAGCTCCATAGGTAGGGGGAGCCGCCAGGGTGTAGACGGCTCGCTGCACCAAAAGAATACTGTCAGTGGTTAAATCGCTAAAACAAATAATTAATTAAAACATGCATTCATATTCATTCATACATACCAGATCCAAGAGCTCTTTCTGGACCTGTTCGAGCTGGGCCTCAGCATCATGTAGTCGGGCCCGGAGGTCGATGATGACCGCATCACGAGCATCCTGCAAATCACATATACATACATTCATTCACCAACATAAATCAAGATAATAATAAAATTAAAGACGCATGAATGCATACTTACATCGAGTGGTCGGAGGAGCCGCAGCTGGTCGGCGTAATGGACCCGATACTGCTGGAGGTAGCCCTCGCTACTCTCCGCACGGGACTCCACTCTGATGCCCCGACGGTGCCAGTCCTCGTACTGCTCCGGGAACTTGGCACGCCAGTCGGTGAGGGATTGCTTGCCCCTCATGCTCCTCCCCACACCCTCCGGGACCTCTTCATCTATCCATTCCTGATGGAGACCCAACGTCCTCATCACGAGCCGGAGACGGAGGGGCTCGATCTCGTTGAGGCAGTGCACCCACATCTGCCTCCCAAATCGCCTCCTGCCAGCCGTCACCCATGGCTGACCTTCCTCGTTCATACCCAGATATGGGCGCCAGATCACCTGCATATAGGTTAGATGCATTCATAAATAAATTGCACTTAAGGAATAAAGAATTGCATTTAATAAAATTTTTTGAACAAGTTAAAAACTTACCAATAGCTCTGGATAATCTAGAAACTGACGGCGGAGGGCCGTCAGCTGATGGTGCTGCGGAGCTGTGTCCACAATTGGCTGCCAACGGCAGGCTAAGGGGACGGCATCTGGACGAACAATCCTCGCTCTGCCGAGCGGGAAATAATGGTAGCTCCACACCTGCATGCATAAACATATAAGTTAGAAAAAGCATCATATCATATTGCATATCATGAATAAATAATAAAACATTTAATACCTAGAGGAACGGCGAGAAGCCGCTGACAGTAGTCTCGCGGTCCGGAGTGACCGCGGATAGATCTGCAAACAGGTGGGCCAGGAGGGCCGCACCCCAAGCGTATTCCCCTAAGCTATCTAGATCATCTAACATATACAAAAATCTACAGTGGATATGGTCGCCCTTCGTACCGAAGAGCAACCGACCGAAGAAAAAGACAAGAAAGACCCTAAGCTGTCGGTCTACCTCCTCTACCTAGCTAGGGTCCCTACAGTAGATGGCAGAGGACGACTCTGCTAGCCTGTCCCTAAACTCCTCCCGGGTCTCGTCGGACCGACGCCGGGGCTCGTCTAGACCTAGGACAGCCTCTACTTCTACCCTGGGGACCATCCTGGATTCTCTGCCCATGTTAGACACCTCTATCCCTAACAAGGCCTCTGCCAATCCTCGATAGTCGGGGTAAGTCACCCCACTCACCGGTCGGCCCTCTACCCGGAGGCCGGTGATCCTGGCCACGTCCTCTAGGGTGGGGACCATATGTCCCCACGGCATTAGGAAAGTCCGGCTTTCCGCATGCCAACGCTCCCTGAGCGCCTGCAACAAGACTAGATCGAGCCAAAATGGCTCGATGTCTAGTATCTCACAGAACCCCATCCGGCGCAGGCGCACCTTCTGAAAATCCGGGAGCCCTCTATAAGCCCCTATAACTAGGTCCCAAGAGATCCTAGCCCTCATCACTCCCTGCAAATAAAAAAAACAACAAAAAAATAGGGTCAGTAATTAATAAAAACAGGAAAATTCACTTTCGGTTTTGAAAGGCGTCAGCATACACAGACGTGTTTTAAAACACGTCCACATGAATTGACGCAATTCAAAAATATTTTCTAAAAATTTAAAAATTCGAAATTTGGCTTGAAAGACGTCGACCAAGGGCGACGCCTTTTGAAAAGCGTCACCTGGTCTGGACGCCTTTCAAGTCCAGATTTCGGGTTCTTAAAAGAATCCCTTTCTTCCCCTCTTTTCTCACTCCATTCAAACCATAGAAGACTCACCGTGTGGAGGTCGCCCTCCTCTTCCTCTTCCACCGCCATGGGCGCCGGTGGAGGGAGCTCCTCCTCCAAGAAGGCCGCCGCCTCGGCTAACGCCGCCGGCACCTCCTCGGGAGCTTCTTCTTCTTGCCTCCGCCTCCTCTTGGCCAAGGCCTTCTTCTTCCTTGATCCTTCACCGTGTTCCATAGCTCTAGAGAGGGAGTTTTTGAGAGAGAGATCACCGGAGAGATCGCCGGAGCTCGGTGGAGGGAGAGGAAATTTTTGAGAAAGTGAGGAAGAAAGGAGGGCCTTCGCGGGTCTGTAACGAAAAGGGTGAAAGGCGTCGACTCAGGAAGACGCGTTTTAAGGCGCATAAGTTGAGGCGGCAAAGGACAGCTGTTTGAATTGGTTGAAACACGTCCACATGGGTAGACGCGTTTCAGGTTCTGTTCAGAGCCGTACACAGGAAAATCATGAAAGGCGTCTTGACTACTGGACGCATTTTAGGGAATTAATCATGGAATTAATGGCAGAATCTTGGGAAAAGTAGGAGAGAGAGTTGAAAGGCGTCTATACAAGTAGACGCGTTTTAAGCTTAAATCGGGTTTTTGAGGATTAAATTGAATTTCTGAAAAATAATTTTAGTTTGAAAGGCGTCTTTCTGAGTGGACGCGTTTTACATTTTACAGAACCCGAATTGTTGAATTTTCAGGAAAAATCAGGTTTTTACTTAAGGAAAAATCATGTGCACATCACAGAAAGTTGGGGAAAGATTCTAAGACATGAAAAATCGTTCTTTATTCAATGAAATCAATTTTTATTACATCAAAATCAAAGAGAGACAAAGGACATTCAAGGGAGAATATCATGAAGATCTTTAAGATAAGGAAATTTCAATCCTTTATCTCTATCTTTAGAGGATCTTACACGATAGCTAAAGCCAAGATTCCATAGAGTAATGATGATTTGTATGGCTTCATAATCTTCATCGGACTCCAAGTCGCGCTTCTTGATTGGGAGTGTGGGAGAGAATTCAGGAAACTCGCGACGAGCCAAGCTAAGTTGAGTAAGGCACCGGTGTGGATTGTACAACACAAACTCAGTGGCTCCAATTAACTTGAGATCTGCTCCTGCTGTGCGACGCACCCAAACTGGTTTTCCAACAAGAGCAAGCGGAGACGAGTCGAATATGTCGGATGTCATGAGTTTCAAATACTCTCTCCAATCGGCTCGGGTCTTGAGGTTTGGAACCTTGTTGACCATGTACTCATTGAACTTTACAATATTAGCAATGCAATGAATTGGACTATTCAAGAAGATCTGAGATGGATTCAGAGGCCTTTTCTTGCTATGCTCGAATTTGAAGTGAAGTTCAACCCACAAGGCAAAGAGTAGCATGCATCCGTATGGAGGACGACCCACAGAAGCTGCAGAAAGTCCACTGTAGAGATATGCTAAGAGAGCAGTGCTAATGGATTTACCTTCGAAAATTGCGCAAATAGCACTAATTTGATCGTCTTCCAAGATGTTATCCTGTGCAGGAAAGAATAAGGCACCGACAAGGCATGTAACGAGAGCTTTTGTTACATCCTCCGCCTCATCCTCCCTTAAATCTTCAATTTCATAAAGAGCCCACTCGGCTAGTTTTGCGAGATTGATCCCCTTCTTGGTGAGGCATCCTTTAGCTTCTGAAGGATCTTTCATGATCGATGTCAATAGCTGTTGACCGGTGATTCTCTCTTTTGTCAAGGCTATCTTGTCTCGGTTGTCTTTGGTCTTTGGGAGACCTAATAGAAATTCCGCCTCTTCTAGAAGGATTGTGCACTCGAAATCTTGGAAGAAGAACGTATGAGTTTGGGGATGCCACCACTCGATCAAGGCGCCCATAGCCGCCCAGTCTACGTTCGCACTTTTGTAATTCTTAGCGAGCACTACAAGTCCTTGAAGATCCCACTTGGATATGAACACTTGCATAAAAATCTTAACACTTTTTGCAAGTTATGAATCCAAGGGAGAGACGTGAACTTTCTTGGGCCAAGAAACATGGGGTAATTCTGAAAGAAAGATAAAAAAGGAAGCTTGGTGAAGTTTGATGAAGAGCATGATGGAAGACATGAAGAACATGAAAGAAAGTTGATTGAACTTATTTGAAGATTGGGATTTCTTCCATTGAGATGATTCTCTATATCTGCAAACTTCTCTAGAGACATCTTCATCTCTCTTTTTCGGAATTCCTCCTTCTTGAAGCTTGGGAAGCTTGAAAACCTTGAAGAAACCTTGAAAATTTGGAAGAAAACTCTCCTTTGGATCTTTGGATTATGATAGGATTGCTTGGGAATAACCTAAGGGTGTTTATATAGGAGGGATTGCGATCCTAAGTAGACCTTTTCCGGATTGGAAAAGAGATGTGCATTGATAGAGTTGGAGTTCGGGTAGAGAACAACCAGAAACCTGTTTCTGTAAGTAAAAGGCGTCTAGGATACCTGACGCGTTTCAAAGTTAAACGGCGTCTGCGCGACACGACGCGTTATTCCCGAAATCCTGTGATTTTAATGTTTAAATTGAATATTTGTTTGGAACTAATAAAGTTTGATTGCAGAAACATGTTTCTAAAATTCAAGAAAGCCTGAGCAAAGCTGGAAATGTCAAGAAAATCCCATTGTGGAATTCAAGTCCCAACCGTGGCTAAAAAGACGGTTATTTCTACCCTTGTACTCTTTCCATGTAATTATTTGCATTCGCATTACTATATATTAAATATTTATTAGAGTGTATCAAGGACCTTGTGGTTTTGATGAAACTGGAATTTGAGTTCCCCTACAACAAAAACAGTGATAATTCCAGAGGATTCTTAATCGCATGGATAAGCCGTTGGATTGTTGATTAGTGAGGACGATGGTTCCGTTTTTGTGAAACGGTGCGTGGATAAACGAGCTTCGGCTTAGCACTGAATTACAAGAATTGGTATCTTGACTCATTAATGACAATTTAATAATATTATCCTTGATTAATTTATATTTTATTTGACTTTATATTTTTCTTTTAGCCCAGCATGCATCATGTAGGACTTTGAAATCATTGTAATAAGGATTAATTACTAATTAAGTTTCAGACCATTAAATCAAATAATCTCAAACATGATATGAAATATTCCATTCCGAATTGAGTATCTTGATTATCTTTGAGGTTCGCTTAAAAATATCCTTGGAATTCTATCCTTGATTGGATTCTTTATCCAATATTTCTTGTTTTTCTTTTAAGATCCATCATGGCTGTAGCACGTCCACATTGGCTGGCAAACGCTCCCCATGATGAAACCTACAGTGTCTACGACCTGGGGTACTTCCCACTCCGAGGAGGTTGATCGACTTTATTTTATTTTCTTGTCTACCTCATCCAGACAGGATTAATTCCATTGATTTCCTTGAGCTATCTTCATTGATGATTTTGAGAAAAAAATTCCAATCATGTGATGTTAAGAGCGTGTCTCATCACACCTTGGCATCACCTTTTCAGTACATTCCATTCCATTTCACTCCCTTGCAAAGACAATGCCAAGGTGAGGCAGCTGTAGACACGCTAATTTTGACATCATTTCGAGTAAATTTCATATCATACAATAATGCCTCGAAATGGTCTGATAATTAATCATTAATTAATTTTTATTAATCTTTTTGAGTGTCGGGTTTGACAGACATGTTTAAGTTAATCAATTGAATTGATTTTAGCTCAAATTTGAGTTAAAATATGAAGAATTCTAAAAGACGTTTACCCAAGTGGACGCCATTTAGACTTTATTCTTATTTTAACGTTTAAATTTGAATTTTAATTAATTAATTAATTAACTAAAAGGCGTCTGGTAATGTCGACGCGTTTTAAGTTTCCTAAGTGGTTTTAACTTCTCCTTCGGATGTTTATCCTTATCTTAATTAGTCTAAAAGACGTCTACACATGTTGACGCGTTTTACCTAATAAAGATAAAGATAAGTTTTCCCGGATATTTATCCTTATCTTAATTAATCTGAAAGGCGTCATCCATGGTGGACGCGTTTTAGATAATTACAGATAAAGATGAATTAATCAGTATTTATCTGTCGGTTAAGATGGATAAATTCGGGATTTTTCTATGTTAATCGCGAACGCAAGAAATGCCTATAAATACCCTGCATGTTGAAGAGTTAAAAAAAAAAAAAGAAAAGAAGAGAATCGAGTTGAGTTGAGCCATAGCGTTGTAGCGAGTTGAAGATTGAAGCAACGTCGTAACGCCGGAGCGCTGCCATTTCCAGAAGTCGGCGTCCCTTTCAAGATCTTCATCCTTTCAAAGCTTCAACCGATTGGGCATAAGTTTTTTTTCATTACTGCATTTGCATTTTTCATCTTCATTAGTTTCATTCTTCATATTCACTTCATGCAAACACACACCACAGCATAATCTTTCAAAACCTACTTGATCTAAGGGGTTTCAAAGCCATTAAACAAGTGAGTTTGCTGTTTTAAATATGCTTAACATCATGATTAGTTCAGATACTGCTTCTACTTAAATTCTCATCATAGTTCTTTGTTTTTTTTTTTTGTTTCTGTCTCTGCTGCACTCAACAACAACAAGAGATCAAAAGGGGAAATCAAGCACAACTTCTGGACGATCCTCAACCTCAAATTCCACAGTAAGAACAAAAGAACAAAGAAAGAGCTCTCTTTCTTCAGCCGGCTGAGGAAGGGGAACCAAGGACTCAATCTCCCGCGTTTGAAAGGTAGGCGATCATATCTCTTTTGAAACTTTTAAGTTAAAAGTTTCTGGCGATCACTGCACTTTAGTTGCTGTTTTTAATAGGTTAGTTTACACTAAACAATATAGATATTTCATGTTAATCACACGGTCATTCTAAGCACCTACATCTGCGAGCTTAGGGAGTGGGACATCATTGTTCATAATCGACCTCCGAGCTTCACAATTGACTTTCACGTTCTAGTAAGGTGACTAGAGTAGGTCATGGCCGACCTCCGAGCTCCATAACCATTTTCGCATTCCAACAGAGTGGCAAAGTAGGTCATGGCCGACCTCAAAACTCCATAATCGCCTCTGCATTTTGCCAGGGTGCTTGGAGCAACTCATAGTTGATCTCCAAGCTCAATAACCGCCTTTGCATTCCAACAGAGTGATAGAGTGGGTCATGGCCGACCTCCAAGTTCTGTAATTGACTTTTGCATTCCAATGGCATGGCTGGAGTAGGTCATGGCCAACCTCAGAGCTTTATAATCACCTCCGCATTCTGATAGGGTGCCTGAAGAAGGTTATGGCTGACCTCCAAGCTCCATAAATGTCTTTGCATTCCAATAGAGTGGCGGAGTAGGTTATGGCAGACCTGCGAGCTCTGTAATCGACTTTCACATTCCAGCAATATGGCTGGAGTAGGTCATGGCCGACCTCCGAGCTCTGTAATCGACTTTCACATTCCAGCGACATAAGTGGAGTAGGTCATGGCCGACTTCCGAGCTCTACAATCGGCCTTCTCATTACAACGGGGTGGCTGGAATAAGTCATGGCCAACCTTCGAGCTCTACAGCGAACCTTTAAATTTCAACAAGGCAGCTAGAGTTGGTCATGGCCAACCTCTGAGCTTCGTAGCTGACCTTCTAATTGTAGTAAGGCTTCTAGCGTTGGTCATGGTCGACCCTCGAGCTTTATAACTGACCCTCACATTCTAGTAGTAGGGCTGCTAGAGTTGGTTATGATTGGCCTCTAAAATTGGATGAGAGTTGTCAGGGTAGAGCAGTATGCCAACAATAGGGTCGACCTTTGGGCAAGTCGATGAACGACTTCGAGAGCATATTGATGGGTGATGAATGGACCTTGAGGCCGATCTTTGAGCCAACCTCCGGGCAGGTCAAGGAATAAGTTGCTGGGTGCTAACGACTGATAAATAGTAGTCGACCTTAAGATCGACCTTTGAGCCAACCTCTAAGTAGGTTGAGAAATGAGCCAAAGGGGGTTGACGGGTAATAAATGGTAGTCAACCTTGAGGCTGACCTTTGAGCGAACCTCCAGGTAGACCGAGGAATAAGCCAGACTAAGGTCCTTGCGAGACCTAGTGAAGCTCGTCTACGTGACCCGACCTGTGAGTCCCATGTGGCTTAGCAAAACTTGTCCACACGGCCCGACCTGTGGGCCTCGTGCGACTTGGAGAAGCTCTTCCATGTGGTCCAACTTGTGGGTCCTGTGCGACTTTAAAGAAGCTCATCCACGTGGCCCGACGTGTGGTTCCCACGCAACTTAGTAAAGCTCATCCACATGGTCTAACTTGTGGGCCCCGCGTGATTTGAGTAAGCATGTCCACACGGCCTGTTCTGTGGGTCCCGCGCAACTTAAAAGAGCTCATCCACGCAGTTTGACCTATAAGTCTCATGCGACTTGAAGAAGCTCTCTACAAGAAAAGCGACTTTTAACAACGAAAAATTTTGTTGTTAAAAATTAAATATTCGTTGTTAAACAATATTAACAACGAATTTTTTTGTTGTTAAAAGTTGTCGGGAAAACCTCGTCACTAAAAGTTTTAACAACGAAACTACAAGTTCGTTGTAAAAGAAGAAAGAAATAACAACGAAATAATTACTTGTTACTATAGTTTATTACAACGATTAGCACCTAATAACAACGATTTTGCTTGTCACAAAATGTTTATTTTTTAATCATTAAATATATTTATAACAACAATTATTTTCGTTGCAAATGATCTCTATTATGACAAATATTTTTATTGTTAATAGTTCTTTTGACGATTATTTTTTTATTTTAAGAATTCTTTAATGACAAATGTTTCGTTGTTACAAGTTTTTTTTACAACAAAACTTTCGTTGTTAAAAATTATATAATTTTTTTAAAAAATATTAAATATAGAATAAACCTGTATTTACAAGACATGTGTAAAATGCATCTTAAAAGTACAAACATAATGAAAGCATACCTATCAATAAAAAGAGAAATGTACTTAAAATTACATTGTCTTAAAATCACAAACAAAACTAGCAAAGTCCATTGTTCGTGTCCATAATTAAAAAATACAAGATAAAAAGTATGGATGATAATATCAAGCGGATGGTGATCATGAAGGATGGGTTGTGAACATGCGGTCTCTGGACTAAGTAATAATGTCCGTATCTGTTGGAATTCTGATGAAAGACATGTGAATTGATTCTTAACAGTTGCCAATTCTCCCTTTGTGCTTGCAAGCTCTTCTTTTGTTTCTGCAAGTTCTTTATTTGTATCTTCAAACTCTTGCATGGCATCTACAAATTGTTGTGACGAGGAACATTCAGAATGCTTATTGACCTTCTTTGACATTGAAGGCTCACCATGGCCCATACCCCTCACATAACCAGATTTTGTGCCAAGCACTTGTGATACTACTTTAGAATGGCTAAGAGGAGTCCCCAAAGTCTCAGCTTCAGAAATTAGAGTAACCATTTGTTCCTGAAATATAAAAAAGTCTATTAGTATATTATAAAAATTAAACTTTACTTCTCAGTATGAACAATCTATTTAAAATCTAAGCATTCAATAGAAAAGATAGTAGGCTAATGTAGTTGCATATAGATATTGAGAGTTAACAAAATTAACTTAAAATAACAAAATAACGTTTCTACATGCTTTTATGATTCACATTGATCCTGCACAATATATACATATACTACTCCCTTTTATATACCAAGAAAAATATGTATTTGTGCAATAATTTACATTCATCTTACACAATATATACATATACTACTCTTTTATATACTAAGAAAAATAAGTATTTGTGCAAAGATTGCTATTTTATTATAGAAAAGCAAAAAAATTATCAATAATTTATTCTTTATAATATATGCCTAAGAAAATACATTCAAGGAGAAACTTAGACTATATAAGAGAACCTTGAACATGGCTAATTTAAAATGAACTTAAGTTAATGTGAAATCTTCAATAATAAGCCACAAATAATAAGTTACTACTTTATGACATTTATATGTAAGGATAAATATTGGTTGTAAGATATACCTAGTATGACTAACTACTTAGTGTTCTCATCCAGCCTAAGCAAAGACAAGAAGAAAAAGAAACCTTACATATGCTTCCTCTGCCCCACGAGTGGCTCATCCACGTCCCTCTCGATAATGAGTCTTTCGGAAAAATTGAATTTGATCCAATTCTTTCTAAAAGATTAAAAATTAAGAAAACATCAATATATCATTTCCAGAAGAAGAACAACTTAAGAAATAACATTGAATAAGTAGTATACCATTTCATCACGGGCTCGAAGAAATGACTTTTGCCCAGTAGTATGCCGAATAATTTGTTTAGAGATATTTTGGGCATTTATCTTAGAACGGGCCTGCATTATATAAAAAATTAACAACTTCACATCACATATGCATTAACAATGAATATTTTTTTATAAAAATATAATTTACTAAATAAAGAATACCTGCCATTTCTCATCAGTAAAAACATTATCACACAACCATTCCCAATCATCTTTGGAAATTTCTCTATAAGGATTTACCCGTGCTGCCTCAAGTGTAGCAAAGGACTTAAAATGCCGATGCATTTTCCTTTTATGACTACGAAATTGTTCTCCTCATATTGAGTGGACACAATCCTTAACAGTTTGATCTTCCATAATTTGAATATTAAATTTGTCCTATAATAAGTTATATTATGTAAGAGAAGACTTTTATTTTCGAAGTATAAAGATAAATGAACAAAAATAAATGATTAAACTATGTCAAAAGAAATATTAAGTAAAGGCTAGTATTGAATTACCTCTATATAGGGATACAAGTGTTGAAAATCCTCAGTTTTAATATGAGAGAATCCTTTCACTCGTATTGGGCCATATTGTCTTAATATGCGCCCCAAGTGACTACTAAAATCCATTGCATTTCGTCAAACTGCCTTAAACTTTCCGGTAGGAATAGTCACAGGCAATGGTCGACCCCCATTCGCTAGAATCTTCTTTTCAAGGTTAATGCCTCGAGTGGGGCCTCGCCCCTTTTTTTTAGGGGTACTACAAGTAGAAGTATGGCCAATTGCACCTGTGCAAACGTTAAACGATCACATTAGTAAGAAATGAATTTTGAAACATTATGACTATAACTCATTCTTGAACTAATGCATGTGAAAATGAAACAGATTATATATCTTGTATAACTATTTAAAATTACCCAAACTCTGAGTTGCAATAGGTGCAGTAAGAGGATCAACTACTATGTGTGTCTGAGGAGCACGTGATCGACGACCTGTAGGCATGGTATGCTGCACATTAAGTGAAAGTATGGTTAGACATTATAAAATTATAAGATATCCATCACTATCCAATATTGTTTACCTGTTCTCGCGGATAGCCTGTAAAATTTAAACAATCACATTAGTATAGCAATACAAACAAAAAAATATTATAAGAAGTTCTTGAACTAATGTATCTGAACATTAAAATATTATATAATATTTAACAATTGTGAACTAATGCATCTGAATATGAAAATATTCTATGATAATGCTAAGTTACGTGAACTCTGGGTTGCAACAGGTGTAGAAGGAAGATCAATCAATGCCTCTAATTGAGAAGCACATGAGCGACGACCTGGAGCCATAGCAAGCTGCACATTAAATGTAAGTCATTATTTAGACATTAGAAGATCATAAGATATCAATAACTATTAATTTATTTTTATTTTTTTTATCCATAACTTCTATAGGACCCTGGGCCACCCTTATTATTTCATTGCACAAATAAAAGATACAAAGTAAGGGGGGGACTTCCCGCCTTACCCCTACAGGTACAAGTAGAGAAAGAAATCCCAAAAAATCAAACCGACAAGCAAACACTAAGGACTAAAGCTAAAAAATAAAGAGAAATTTCATCATGAAAAGATAATGCCAAGATGGTCTAATGGAATAGTATCGTGAGTCTCAGAAGATATAACTCTCCAACTAATCAAAAAGAGTTGGAAGAAGAGCCACTGTCCATCCTGAAATATTATTTAACAGTTATAATAGAACCTTAAATCTAATCACTATCAGATTCATGATTTATGGCTTCATCTTCTTCAGAGTAATATTCATGTAAAGTGTCATCGTCTTCTTCAAAGTCATCTTCTTCTTCTAAGTCTTCTTGCTCTTCAGTAGGAAGAGATGTTTTAGGTATTTCCTCAAGAGATAGTTGATATGGAGCAATATCATCTCTAATCAGGGGACCAACATCATCACTATCAATTTGTACGCTTCTAAATGCTTCAGTAGATTCTAATTGTTGATAGGCTTCAGGTTCTTCAACACTATCATCTTCGTTGACCTCTTGTAAAATATCAAACACGTTTCTATTAGTTACTTTTTGCACCACACGCCATCCAACACCAAGTTTTATGTCATCTACATAGAACACTTGTTGAACTTGGGAGGCCAAGACAAATGGATCATCAGCATACCATGTGCATGAAGTATTTACACTCGTGAACCACTCATCTGTCTTGACTCCATATTTCTTGTTGCTAACATCCCACCATTTACATTTGAACACATATACATGATTACCTCTTAAATAATTCAATTCAATCACATCTGTTAAGACTCCATAATAATCAATTTCAGCACCTTTATGATCTCCTTTGACAATAACACCACTATTTTGAGTTCTACGATTTTTTTCCAACTGCTCGGAGTGAAATCGCATACCATTTACGATGCAACCCGAATAATGGTTAATATTGAAATCAGGTCCACATGCAAGTGAATAGAGGTCGTCAGTTACTTTGAGGTGCTTCTGATTAACCAATCCTTTCACCTATCATTTAAAAGTATAATATCAATCAAATACAAACTTATTCACTAAATAATTTATCTCTGACTATTCATAGTTGATCTACTAACCTTTTGTTCAAGCCATTTGCCAAATTCTTGTTCATGTCGTTGTTGTACATTTATCACATCTTGCCTCTCAATCAAAACTCTATGTTCACTGTTTAGTACTTACAAATGTAAGAAAGTATATTAAAACAATCATAATTTAAACAAAATATCTACTTACATTATGTATTCGTTGATCTCATGGCAATTGTTCAAGACATACCATCGGATCTTATTGTGGTCAGTACGATTGAGTGTACCCACATTCTTACCACCTAGAGGGCGAGCATTTTGTCCAAAAATTGACAACTTATTTCTAAGTCGTTCTTGATCTCCATCATAGTTCCGCTCAGGTTGGTTAAGTTTTATTTCAATTCCATCCAAATACATTGAACAAAATGTGAGACACTCATTGTTGATGTATGTTTCTGCAATAGATCCTTCTTGACGAGCCTTATTCCGCACAAAACCTTTAAGCTTACGTAAGAGCCTATTAAAATTTAAATATTAGTTTATAAAAAACTATAAATAATATAGAAAAGAGAAATTTAAGTAAATTACCTCTCTACTGGATACATCCACCGATAATGCACTGGACCACATAGCTTTGCTTCACGAGGTAAATGAATTGTTAAGTGGACCATTATATCAAAAAATGCGGGTGAAAATATCCTCTCCAACTTGCACAAAATGAATATAATCTCTTGTTCAAGCTGTTCTAACACCTCTACTTTAAGGGTCTTTGAACAAAGTTCCTTGAAGAGCAACCCCAACTCAATTATAGGAATACAAACATTCTTACTCAGATAACCACGCAAGGCAATTGGAAGTAACCGTTCCATCATAATATGACAATCATGACTTTTCATCCCTGATATCTTACCATCTGCAACATTTACACATCGAGAAATATTAGAAGCAAATCCATCTGGAAATTTAATTTTTTTCAACCAATGATAGAAATTGTTTCGTTCTTCATGTGACATTGTGTATGATGCTGGCACCATGGTAATCGAATCACCATCCCTTCTCAAGTGCAACTCTTGTCTTATACCCATGTCTTCCATGTCTAGTCGAGTATTCACAGAATCCTTTGTTTTTCCTTGTATATTCATAAGGGTACCAAAAATACTTTCACATACATTTTTCTCAATGTGCATTACATCTAAATTATGCCTCAATTTCAATTTTCGCCAATATGGTAACTCAAAAAATATGCTCCTTTTCTTCCAATTCAGCTCAATTTCAGTCCGTTTTCTTTTTTTGTAGCATTTCTTTCCAAAACTTAGATTGGAAAGTTCTTGAATTTGTCTAAATATATCATCCCCAGATAGTTCAGCAGGTGGACCTCGACGTTCTTGCTCACCATCAAATTTGTAACTCTTTCTACAACTATGATTCATCGGTAAAAAGCGTCGATGGCCCATATAACATTGCTTCCTTCCCTTTTTCAATGTTTTAGAGCATGTCTCACAATTACAAATAGGACATGCTAGCTTGCCTTTGGTGCTCCATCCAGATAAACTTGCATAAGCCGGAAAGTCGTTAATGGTCCATAAAATCGCTGCATGCATTACAAATACTTCACCAGTGAATGCATCATATGTCTCTACGTCATTTTCCCATAAATCTTTCAACTCATCTATCAACGGCCTTAAGTAAACATCAATATCATTGCCAGGTTGTTTTGGGCCAGGAATAAGTAAACTTAACATAAAAAATAGATCCTTCATACATTTCCATGGTGGCAAATTATACGACATCAATATTACTGGCCACATACTATAAGCATTGCTCATGTTACCAAATGGGTTAAAACCATCACTGGCCAAACCTAACCGTACATTTCGAAGATCACGGGCAAACCACTCATGTTGTTTATCAAACTCACGCCAAACTTCAGAATATACTGGATGTTTCAATACATTCTTATCATTTACACGCTTATCTGAGTGCCATCTCATATCTTCAGCCACTTGCTTTGAAATGAATAGTTATTGAAGCCTTGGTTTAAGTGGGAAATAGCATACGACTTTTTGAGGTACTTTCTTTTGTTTGCCTTGATTATAAATGAACCTTGATTCACCGCATTTTGGGCACTTCTCCTCATGCTCATATTCCTTCCAAAATAAGATGCAATCCCATTTACAAGAATCAATCTTTATATACCCCAATCCCAAGTCACATAATGCTTTTAGCCTCATAAAAATTTTGAGGTAGTGTCTCACTAGGAGGAAGTGCTCGTTTCAATAGTGGAAGTAATAAATCAAATTATTTATTGCTCCAATTGCACATTGTCTTTACACGAAGAAGATTAATAAGGAAGGATAACTTTGAAAATCCTTGACATCCTGAATATAATTCACATTGACCATCAGCTAGTAATCTAGTAAACTTGTCAACACCATGCATATGCTCACGAGTTAAGGATTGACTATTAGATGTGGCTTGAGTAGCAGATGTTTCATCACCATGATTGACATTGATTGTTGCAGCTTGAACATCATATATAATATTTTGAACATTGTCATTAAAATTATTCTCACTTCTCAACTCATCATTATGGTCCTCATTTCCAACTCTAAGTTTGTCAAATTGCTCTCCGTGATGTATCCATTGGGTATAACTTCGTAATATCCCATTGATATATAAATGATCTTCAACCTCAGTCAATTCTTTTAAGTATACATTCATACATTTAGTGCAAGGACATCGGATCCGATTTGATCCATCAACACTAGCTTGTGCATGGGCTATAAAATCATTTACACCCGCTTTATACTCTGGACAAAATCTATTCTTGAGTTGTATCCAACTTCTATCCATTATCTGTTAAGATTTAAGTAGGTTCAAAATATAGTTAGGAATCAAAAGAATACAAATGACTCGCATTATAACCACATATGCACCTTTATGATGAGTGGAAACGTAAATTTTCTCTCTTTAGTTAATTATCATACTCAAGTATCCTGTTTCACATCTCTATCATACGATAAATAAATTATGTATGACATACAGTAAAAATTAAACAAATGTGCACAGTGTAAGGACACAATGAGTTCCATAATTAAAAAATGTCAATTTGAAATGTTGGATTTGAGCTATCCGTACAAAGTAAGATTAGATCGAAAGCCATTTTAATTAGATGGGAAAAAAATATTTATGTGATTTTCTGTTATGAAAAATAGTTATCCAACTAAATGAAATTTATTTTGTAAGGGACGGTGAAAATCAATGGCGGACCTAGGGGCACGTGGCCCCCTTGCTCCCATAAAATTTATATTGTGTTTATATATTCTTAGTTATAAATAGGTCTTTTTATGCATAACTTTTTTAAGTTACGCCCCCCACCCCCCACCCCCCCAAAAGGAAAAAAAAAAATTCTTTTAACTTGACCCCCTTGAGAAATTTTCTCGTGTTTGCCACTGGTGAGAACCATGATAAATATCATATCCCAAATTCAATGGTCATTTGGTCGACTATAAAAAGGTATAATAAATTAATTTTAACAATATCATTTTTAAGATAAGATCAATAAGAATAAAGTCTCTAATCTAATTTTAAAATCTTTGATTTTTAGGTAAAAAATTAAAATTATTTTTTTTATTGATATGGTGGCTGAGCACAAAGGTATGTACAAATATTCAGCATTCGATTTCGGACAATTACCTAATATTTTTCTCCTAAGTAGGAGAACATTCCATGCAAGTCTAGTTATTCCACGTAATTAAGATGTAATTATGGGTCAAATGAATCTCCAAGGAAGTAATTGTCCAAACAAAGGGAAACTAATCTTGCAACAAATAACGCAACGAAGAACAAGGGGAGGTTTTAGGCTCCTGACCGGTTTTGACGAGACCTTCAAAAGGGAGACTGGTGAAGCCCGCAAACTTAGTCGTTTGGTTTGAAAATTTAAATCAATTAAAAATAGTATCACATGGATCATTTGAGTTTGAAAATACAACGGTTTATGACACTTCGATCATGCGGAAAATACTATAGAACAATTCACATAACTTCAAAACATCAGAAAATGTTCTTCTATAATATTTTGCGAAATATCAAAGGACTCTTTCAATTAAAATATTATAAAATATTGATTTGAAACCAACCGGTTAAAATCAGTGAAAATAAGAATCTTGATTTCAAAATCACTAGTTTTGTAATCTTCATTTTGGGTTCTCAATAATTAATCTAGAGTGAAAATTAAAATCCACAAAAATAAAATAATATACAAAAATTTAGACAAACGTCAAATAGTTTTCAATACTCGAAACATAAGGAAAACGATTAGTTTTGTAATCTTTTACAAAGTTCTAAGGGTATTTGAATTAGACGGTACAGTAAATAACTTCCCTGAATTTTTTATGGAAACCAATTTTATCTTACAGGGTGGAGGCCATGCGTGGCAGTCAAACAAGGAAAGGGAGAAATTTCTATTTTTCTTGTGGGGGTCCAAAAGCCCTGACTCCCCGTTTTGTCTCTCATGAGTTAGGTTTTAGATAATCTGGGTTTAAATATCCTAAGGGACGGCACATCTGAAGAACGTCATATACCCACAAAGGAGAGGCCTAACTGCCTGAGGTCTAAAGAAAGCAAGAGAAAAGACAAGAATAATCAAACCTTAGATTGCTGCCGCTGATTCGTACCCACAATAACTCACCTAGATAAAAGTCGTCAGAACGGAGGGGCTTGTGTTGCTTTATAAATTCCTTCCCGTCCCACCACGGTACAAGCCGGCCAAGGATGGGGTGCAACAACCGAACTGAAGAAGTCTTCGATCAGGCCATCAAAAATCTGTCAACAAGAATGCATACACGCTATGGAGGACGAAGAGGGAGTTGCACGGATGAAGGCGCAGTTGCAGAAACAGGGCAGAGAAGGGTTGTGATCGAGGAGGG
Organism: Zantedeschia hybrid cultivar; assembly: GCA_030544215.1. NCBI lineage: Eukaryota > Viridiplantae > Streptophyta > Magnoliopsida > Alismatales > Araceae > Zantedeschia > Zantedeschia hybrid cultivar. Next base: position 16,190,897 of record JARZZO010000014.1, on the reverse strand, counting down.
TCGACGGCTCTCAGCGGAGAAAGTATAACTGCCTGGGACTCTTTCGTTGCAAATAAATTATGAAATAATCCTTTTGTAATGAACCACTTGAACTCCTTGTGAATGCATTTATATTTTGCAAAGAAGTTTGCACTTCGTCCCTATTAATAACCAAATCGTCATTGGACTTTAAGTTATATTATTATTAACAACGAAGACATAAGTTCATTGTTAAGTAGTACTTATTATAACAAAATTTCGGCCGTTACAAAACATTTTGTTGTTATAGCGTCCATGCGGCCCGACCTTTGGGTCCCACGTGACTTGAAGAAGCTCATCCACATGCCCCGATCTGTGGGTGCGGCATGACTTAAAAGAGCTCGTCTCCACCGTCCATTCTGTGGATCCCGCGTGACTTTAAGGAGTTCGTCCATGCGGTCCGATCTATGGGTCCCGTGCGACTTAGTGACTATAACAAAACTTTGCCCACAGATGAAGAAGCTCGACATGGTCGTGTGGTGAAGCCTATGGCTCGGATCGCTAAAGCTTGGTGATGCCAGGTCTGCATTCATCGGGCTATTTGTTGGATTTATACTTTGTCCACGAGGATGGCCAATTTATTATAGAAAACAAACTTGTCGAAGGAAAGAGGTCGTACCATTGAGGTTGCTGGGCTTTTGTTAAGCAATGAAGGGATCGATCTTGCCATATGCTCGAGTGATGAGCATGTGTGCCCGTGCTACATTTACGTGCACTCACATCGGTGGTCGCCGCCGAGGATGATTGTAGCACCATGTAGCAGCAAGCAAGGTCCAACTTGGAGGTCGGAAGGGTGGTGCTGAGGTGGATTGAGGCTCAAGGCGGTTAACAGTTCCATAGAGACCGGCCAGTCTCGCTATAGCTTCTGTTGGACTAGGTCAACCATGCCCAGCACGGATCGAAGGGTTATTCGCAGCGGGCAATACTCAGTACGTACCTCCGCGCGCTGATAGGCCAGCACGTGTGCGGGCCCCATACGGGCTGGCCTATCAGTGCGCGGGTGTGCAGCAAGTGCTGCTCATTTGCAGCAGGTTTAGGACGACCACATTTGTACCTGCGAGCAGTCGAGTAGAAAGATAATGGGCAGAGGTGACGGCGTAACCCACGCGAAGCAGGTAGGCTGCCCATGCAAGTGTTTCTTTGATCCGCTCTCGGGGTCAGGTTTGCGAGGGCGATGGAATTCCCGCACATGGTAAGTCGGATTTCAGCTGGTCGGGTGCGACGGTTTGGATTTTGCCCAACATAAACATTGACCACTTAGATGGGCACTTGATAAGGGCTGACCAGTAGATACTTGGCCCATGCACACCACGAGCAGCAGCATGGTGAGGTTTTCCATCGTCGTCGGACAACCTTTGGACATCCTAGGACTCGATAGCAAAGGTCTGCTGGCCGATGACGAACGCCATGTTGCTGCATTGGTGCGTTACCTCTTGGGGGGCGTAGCGGCTTGGGGCGTGTAGCAGCGTGCATGCGCTGAAGACGAGCTTATCCTCGGCGACTAGGGACTGCAAACCTTCGGCGCATGCTGTTGTAGGCCAGATCTGCCAACAAGGATGGTCGACTCCGAGCACGATGCTGGTGCTGATGACCCCTGGAGAAGGCCGACACGAACCGCATCTTGGCATAGACTGGGCGACAAAATCTCCGGGGTTCCTCAGCTGAGCCTAGCCAGTAGCTTCACGTGCTATCGGCCGTGATATGGTCGGGCTCACTGGTCCATCAGTCCATGCTATCTGGTGAAGAGATTGTTCTCTGGTGCATGGCGGGCATGGTGTTCTCTTGGTCGGCGGCAGCGATGCTCGGGCTTGCACGACCAGGGCAAGTGTATGCAGCAGCGGCCGTGTAACTAGTGATTCCATTGGAGGGGCGACTAAGGTGTTGAAGCCCAGCTTTGACGAGCTCGGAGCTGAGCATACACGGACGTGTTCATTGGACATGGCAGCGTCGAGTCTGTGCGTGCGTGCATGGGAAATGGGGTGGTTGGCTGGTGTTCACACCCTCGAAGGACAGCGACGACGACGACGAGGACTTGGTCGCGTGCTTGTGTGCAGGCTTTGCGTGCGGGCCGCATCTGAGCACAACCCCGATGTTGATGCGATGAGATCGGCACACAGACCTAAGCATGCTGTTGCAGATCGGACATGATCATAAGGATGGCATCATGATCCGAGTATGATCCCGACGTTTTATGACCAAGGGTGAAGGCCAGGTGGAGACGTCGGTCGGCGTCGAACCCAGCCTTGGCGATTTATGCTGGGGCCTATTAATGCCTTTAGGTTCCTTAGACCGGAGTATGTGTGTAGCTGAACATGGCCTGCATCCGCTCTGTGCATGCAGAGGTAGTGGGTTGGGGTGCTTATGCTGGTGCACACTCCACCTGTTCGGAGGATTCGGAGGATGGAGACGAGGACTTGCTTGCATGCCGGCTCCGCATACGGCGGCATCCGAGCACCATGCTTGCAACTGCTAGGGTCCACGAACTTGTATGCGTATACAGGGTGATCAAGCCTACGTGCAGCTTGGTGCTTGGCTTTCGAGGATTCCCCATGGGTCTATAGAAGATGCAGTTGAGGTCCTGAAGTAATACTAGGAGGAGGCCTTGGTCGTTAATGGGCCGATCTTATTGGACCAGTCTACACGTGTTTGGATTTAGTCCTCATCATTATTATATTTAGAATAAAATATAAATTAAATATAAATATTATATACAAAAATATGTACCATTGATATTTGTTCTGATTATAGAAATACGTAATTTTGCATTTTTGACAAGATTACTTACTCTTCGAAAGAGTAACACTTGCTGTACTGCTTTTTTATTGTCTCATGGGTACTATCTGATCAATTTGATTAGACAACCGTACTAAAAATATAATTTTTAAAATTAAAATTCTATAACGAGGGAACAACTCTAAAAGATTTATTTGTACCATCTAATTAAAGATCGATCATAAATTTTTTTTAATAAAAATGGGATCACACTTCCATGCAATCCGATATTGCCTGGGCCGCAATAGGCATTATCCATTTCGAAATAAGCAACCCTAAGATGAACGAGCCCAAAGTGAATAAAGTCCGGACCACCGTTCACATCCAGAGTAATGCATGCGCAACAGCAATGTACAAGTGCAAGTAGGGATGGATGTACATGGTGTCCGAAAATTTATTTATCCATCTGTTTGTGAAGCTTAAAGTGCATAAAGATATAATTTAAAGAAATAGATAAGGATACTATCTGTATCCAAATGATTTAAGATAAGGTAAAGATACATCTTTTTACAAGTTTGATTATTTAAGTACTATTTTTTTTTCTTTCACTCATCTTAATTATTGATCATATCCCATTTAAAACTCTCACATGAAATCTCCAATTATGTAATACTTATATATCTTAACATCCACGCCTCTCTTTTAACCCCTTTTCTTCCTCATTCATTAATTTACAAGATTTCATTTTCACAAATATCACATGATTTATATGTGAATTTATAAGAATTACTTAGAAAGAACTTATAAATATGTATATTTTGAAAGTAAGATTCGTTTGTTCACTCTAAAAGTGGCGTAAGCTTAAGTTTATATTTGCACATAGTATTGTCCAATAATTTAACTTTCATTTCTGATAATTTTAAAAGATAAGGATGCAAGAGGATAAAGATAAGAATTCACGTAATCCTTAAAGGATAAGGATAAAGATAGACCCACTATTCGGCCCAATATGGCTCCTTTCACATCCCTTGCGCAACTTTTCAAGTCACACTCCATGTCTAATGAATCAGACTCTTTTTCCTAAGAAAGAGACCAAATATTGAAACGATTTTTTGCATATATACTTCTAAAAAAATACTATATTTGCATCCATACCCCAACTCTCACATATTATCATCAATACCCTTGAAACCGCCAGTAAGGTTGCACTTATATCACTCCATTTAAAGATTTTGCATGGATGTATCTGAATTCACTAATATTTTACATATATACTTTTTAATTCACTAATATTTTACATATATACTCTTTAATTCACTAATATTTTGTATATGTACCTCCGACACCCCGATATTTTATGATTTATGAAAAAAAATTATATTTTTTGAAATTCACGTTAGTTTGATGGGGGTATAATGTAATATTTAAAAAAATTTAGAAGTATTAGTAATAATATATGAGAGTTGGGGGTATAATAACAGGAGAAGATGAACACAAAGATACAAACGGGAGACAGGCTTCATTTAGCCCATTATTGCATCAACCCACCTTGTGTCGATGGGTATTACGATTCCCTCGGCGGGCCACGAACTGGGTCCAGGTGTCGGTGAAGACCATTTAAGACCCGAACCGAACCAGGTTCCATGCGGTCATCTTTGCAGGGTGGTGCAAGATTATAGCTACTGTTCTTAAAATTTAATAATAATTTATATATAAGAACAAAGAGCGCATGATTGTTCGGGTACATCGCAGTGGCGGATCCACTGTGTAAGGTGTGGGGTCCCAGAATCCTACTGAACTTTTGAATTCTTAGAGGCCTGATCCAATTTTAAGGGTCCAGGATCCCACTGGCCAAAAGCAGGAACCTACTGGGCCTGCCCGATCGCCCAACCCACTTCAACAGCCCAAGCGAGCGCCCAAATCCCAATCCATTTCCTGTCTCCGCTCCGCCTGTGCTCGTCCGTTCCTCTACGAGTGCGGTAGGCCGAGACTCCCAGTCCCTGGAGCCCTAGCCCCTAGGCCCCCCACCCCACCGGCACCAGCAGCCCGACAGCAGGAGCCAGGCGGCCACCGGCCAGTCGCACGCCCGCTCTCTGTCTAGCGCCGCCGCGGTCGGCAGCTCGCTACCCTCCACGGTCCCCCTACGGCTTCGTGGCTCCGACGCTCCGCCCTGCCCGCCAGCCGTCTAGCCCCGCCCAGCCCAGCACGGCTCCGCCCCGGCCCAGCCCCGTCGGTCTCCGGCCACCAGCCGCCCAGCCCAGCCCGGCCTCCTGTCACCTGTCACCCCCTCTGGCCTCCGCAGCTGGATCCACCGCGGCCGCTGCCCTCCGAGACTCCCAAGTCTAATTTTCCTGCTCGGCCGACGGCTGCTCCGGCCTTTGCCCAGCGCCGGCCCAACGGCACCCGCCCAGCTGCCTCCACCGTCAGTCTACTACCGCCCATCGGCTGGTCACCCCCTCGGCCCCTCCGCGGCTCCGCCCACCCCCGCCAGCAGCCAGGCTCTAGCTACCGCCCCTCGGGCCTCTGCCCAGCCCCGTCGGCCGCTAGCCTCCAGCCGCCAGCTGTCGAGGCAGCAGCCCGAGCCCAGTCTGCCCTTCAACTCCAACTCCAACTCCGGTCACCCCTACCGACCGGTCTCCCACCGCACTGCAGCTACTGCAGAACCAGAACATGGTGTTTTTTTTCTTTTTTTAAACAATAAGGTCACCACACATGGGAAAAAAATTGTGCATAGTTTTTTATGATTTATTTTCTTAGTCTCTCGTATATTGACTTGATTTGGACCATTAGGTTTATTTGTGATGTTGTATTTGTATTTGCATACTTAGTTGTAATGAGGCTCCATTTTTAAGCCTCTTACAGTAACACCATGACATTATGATAAAAAAAAGAAGAAAAAATCAGGAAAAGAAAAACCTCATGTTTAAAGCATGTATCTAGGCCAAGAAAGAAGCTCCTAGGTGAGTTTAAACTCTGACATAGTTTTGGCTGATTTGGTATGTTATATAAATATATTCAGGAGATCTAAACAAAATGTAAGAAAGGAACTAGCCTATGGACTCTAAGCAAAGGATGCTTATTGTAGTGCCGCGGTGTCATGGGGGGCAAATCAGTAAGGAGACCATGATACCATAGCCTAATTGCACTGATTTGGTATCATGGTTTTAGAGTACAAATTTTCAGAACATTGGCTCTAAGACATTCATCTTGAAGGACGACGTTGCTAATTTTTGATGAGAACATATGAATCTTTCAAGGATATTAAAGCATCTATTCTCTTAATGGTGATAAGGTAAAATCTTGAATCAATACCTATACATTTTCCCTTAAACAAGCATGGAAAGCACAATTGATGCCTCCATTGGTGGATTTCTGTGCCCAAAATTGCTTCTCCAGCATGGCTATTTTATCAAGTTTAGTTTGAGCGCAGCCTTGGCACTTTTTTGCCTGAATTGGAGGATCTCAAACCGATTAGCATGCCAGCCTTGATAATTATTCCATGCCTCCCTGACAGTATGAAAAAAAGACACGTGCTGTCCACAAACCCTGAAAACAGAACCTAGCCGGACACTGTTGGACCCAAGCAATTTTCAACAATAATGGGTCATGATCTGATGGTCCATAATAAGTCTCATTTTTTCATTTTTATGAAATTTCAAATTATAAATTATTGTTTCTTTAAAATTTTAGAAATAGTTTCCATAATAAATGTGGTTCAATCATTCACTCTTATCAGCGTGTCTATGCTATCTGCCTAAATCTTTTTCAGTCAAGGTTTCTCACATAAAGGAATTGTAAAATGTTAGACCTCTAAGTGTTTTTAAAAGTGTGTGATACTTGCGTTTATCATATTTCTGCTAATGTACAGAAAGATTTATATTAGGTAGGTAGCATCCAATTTTTTAGTGGCGAAGAAACACCACATGTTTTAAGACTTGGCATTCTTAATATTATTTTTCTCAGAACTCCTAGTATAGAATCCCTAAAATGAGCTTTTGACTCAATCCCTAAACATAGGGATAGAATAAACAAAGATAAGTAAATTCTAACTCGCGTGATATTATTGGCCGGGATTAAAGACAGTACAGAGCAAACTACCTCCATGGCTATCTGCAAAAGTTTTCTACCGAACAAAAGTTAAAACCCATCTACAGAATAAGATTTTAAAAGGCTAAAGCAAGGAAAGCATAGAGCTTCAGGACCAGAAAATTTCCAGCACCATTTACAATGAAATGCTCTAAACTTAATGATCCGACTGATTATTAACTTATAAGATCGTTAACGGATAATATTTTTAAACCGATAATTTAATAGATACAATCATGGATCTGCCTTAGATCCGCACCGAATTCGACCCGTTTGTAGCTTTAGCTGTCCAACCTTCAACTTAGTCTACAGTACTTAATATAAGGATCCCACTGGACCAAATTCCTACATCCGTCATTAGGTACATGAGTGACAACTCTATTGATATGTAACCGGAAGATCTCAAATCTGAAGATTAATTGGGAATCTTGCTCCGGAGTTAGACAAATACACTGCTCTAAATTAGAAGAAGGCAAATAACGTCTGCAGGGGAAAAGAGAAAAAGGAAAATTAGGAATCTTTGATTAATTTTAAACTCAAACCTTGTATTGTCGATCCAAGTTTTCAACTACCAGACTAGGAACATCGATCCTAAACAAAAATAATATAAAAAATAAAAAATCAAAGGGCACGCAAGAAGAGGGAGGTTCCGCCACATCCAACTATAATTTCGTCCTTGTAACGGGTATTTCGCTGCAATATGAAAAGTTTTTTTTTATAAAAACATTTTCGTAGTAGACCTCTTAAGTCACCACCTGAATCTGACTCTCCTCGCATTTAAGATTCAACACTTGTGTGAACCATCTCTTTGTTGCTCATCACTACAGCCATGGACTCCCATGACCTGTCACTTGCCATTGTAATTACCAAATGCTGCCACCCACCAGCACCACTCGCCACTGTCATTGCCCATCATCTATTACTCACAGTTTGTCATGAGTATCATCAGTGGCGGATATAGAAATTTTATTCAGTAGAGTTAATTGAACATTAAGTTATAAATATGGTTGGCTCAGTAGGATTGTGGATTGGGTCATATAGAGCCCTAAATTAGACCAGTGAGGTCTTGAGCTAGGTTAATGAGATTTAGAGTAGACTACATTAGACTGAATCAGTAAAGTTGACAAAATTCAGTGAAATCTCATAACCTCCCTGAGTTAACCTTGGATCTGCCTCACTAGTGATTGTTGTTGCCTCAATTTATTTCACTGGATTTTGGATTCAAGTTGGTTGATAGTATAAAAAATTTCCTTGTTGTACAGTTAAAAGTGTACTATGGATTTTGCTTAAAATTATATCTTGATCTCTTATATATATGCGTATTTATCTGGTCAATTAAACTGGTTCTGTATCAAAATAACAAAAGATTAGTTGCTACTTTTTAATTTTTATCGTCAGTGATCATCACTGCCTGTTGCTTCCCATGGCTAGCTGCCCCTTGCCTATGCATTCTATTGGTCACCATTCACTCCCAATTTGTTTGCAGAATAAGTTATTCAAAATTACTTATCCGAAATAACGTATACTAAAATGAGGGGTGCTTAGTTTTGATAGTTTCGTAGGACTCAACGGCGGAATAGGAAGGATAAATAATTCTTAGGTCTAAGGTCGAATTGCTTATTCTCATTATTCTAATATAAGCAATTCTAACGCAGTATAAATCATTCCGCCCATCAAATTAGAATTAACCGTATTCTAAGAATAAGAGGCTTTATTCTTCTCCTATTCTCCAATCAAAGCGGCGATTATAGTATTGTTAGTCACTTATTCTCCGCTGCCTATCGTTGGTTGCTTCCTACTACTTCAACTCGCGGACGATCGTTTCCTATAATCATCTAAATAAATTTTTAAAGTGTCCTTAACGTCTATGCCAGTTTATTTAAAATCTCTAATACTAAAAAGTCATCTTATTTTTTTAAAAGAATATTACATTTTAATCAAGCATGATAATTAGAGATTTTATAATACAAAAGGAAATTAACCTAAATGTTTCACTTTTATTATAAAACTGTATAAAACTTATTTTATTGAAAAAAATCTACGAAGACAATTAGTTCATGGAGGGGTGCTCCGTTTCACTATACGTGACGCCCGATCTAGTGATTACCGGGTCTCCTCACTCAAGTGAGCTAAAACTAGGATGAGGGAAAGAGCATGAACTTGAAATCAAATTGAGCATGCAACTGCCAAACCCGAATGTCTTCATATCAAGTGGAAAATGGAGGCATGATTATTAATTCCGTCACACCAAACGGCCACAGGGATTCAATCCCTGTCGACCAATTAATATTGCTATGCCCATGGATGAGCGAGATGTAGCTTGTGGCAGCATTTGGAATTGGAAATGCTGCAAACATGATTAAACTGTGAAAAATATTATTTTTAACAACTTTTGAAAGATATATTCTTTAAATAATTTTTTTACAGCTGTCTAATTTTGTTTTCTTAAGTGTCAAGAGACTTTAGAGTGTAATAAAGGAAAATATCTATTGTTTCAAATAAATTCAAGATGGTTTTTAAAGAAAATTCAACTACTATATCTTTCACGAGTTAATCCCTTTCTTCCACTAAAAGTTTAGATCTCTTGAAATTCAAAGCATATCAAATCCATTTAAAAATACTCAAGAAGTATGAGGATTTTAATGATCAGAATTAAGTTCCACTGATGTTGTCTAGGAAGGGATTGCCATCTAGAGAGAGAGATGATATTTTCTATTGAAGTTATTGGTCATTCAATTTTAAATTTTAAAGTACTGAGTGGAGTAGGTACTAATATTTTAAGGATATAGTTGATTTATTTCTTTTCTAATGTGAGACGTTTAACAACTTCAAAATATTAGCCTCGTACAATAACACTAATTGGATGCCAAATTCAAGGGAAGAATAAAAACGTTCGCCTAAGTACCATTAGGTAGGGCTGTAAACGGATCCATATTTTTTCTGGATCCTCTTCAGATTCGTATTTTTGTTTATGATCCGCTTCTTAAACGGAGTAGTTACGGAAATTCCATATTCGCTTCGGATTAAGTTTACCTAATAGTCATAGTTATCTATACAATTTAAGATCTAATAATTAATTTAATATTAAATATGTGTATATTTATTCATACATTAGTATTTTACTTTAATCACTTTTACATCCTATAAGTATTTTTTAACATTTTATGTTAAATATTCTTTTATTTTTATGATAACTAATTCAAGTATTCATAAATTAGCATATATTTTATATTTTTGATACATTGTTTGTGTCAAATAGCATTCTCTAAGTTAACCTCCCTAATATGCATATATTATCCGTATCCACTTCGAATGCAGAGAACATTCGTGATCTAGTATCCACTGTGGATACGAATTATCCGTTTAGCATAAATGGATAGACACAAAAATACAGTGTCCACTCCCATCTGCTCTGTTTACAGCTCTATCCTTAGGCAGTTGTCTAGGGAAAGGCTTGGCTAGCTGCACGAAAAGCTATGAAGTGACTCTAAAATTACAAAGGAAAAAAAATAAAATTGAGACACTAGCAAAAGTAAAAAAAGAGAAAGAGTTGACAAGTGGCATTATTTTTATCAGAGTGTGGATTGTCTACGTCTTTCTTTGGAAGAAACTCGGTCAGTAAAGAAAGGAGGGGGACAGATTTTGTAATTACAGGACGTGTGGGCGGAGTGAATTTTCGTACTATTCCGTCTCCCTCGCCTCTTTTATACTGACCGAGTCCCCTCCAAAGTGAGACGTAAAAGATTTGCATTCTTTTTACCCGGATGCTTCCCCCTCCCTTTCGAACAAGTACTGTACATGGCCACTGATTGTAACTTTTCTTAACCTCACATTTAAAAAGTGACGCACACGAGAATGAAGAACAGAGTAACACTTACTGCCTGACCTCTTAAATAGGACACAGTGAGTGATGCAGTAATTTTTTAATTTTTTTATTAAATTTACCGAGCTTAGGGGAGCCACATCCGTCGGATCAAGTTGACATGTGATTTGAGTCCCTAAATTATATTGAAGAATAATGATTAAGTTGAGTTTGAAGTGATTTTTGAACTTGCTAGTATTTTTTAAAAAGTAAAATTTCTATTACATTGTCGAAGATCAAAGGACCAGCAAAATATTGTAATCAATGTTTTAAAATACATTCTTTCGATTTGGTCAAAATTAGTTTAGCAACCATTACCAGCAGACAAATGACCGTTGACGACATCTGTGCCATTGTCCCACCCTATGAAAATTGGATCTTCTGTGCCTTCTCTCTATCTTCATCTTCCTCAGACATATGAAAGAGAATATTAAAATGATGAGATCTTACTTTTATCACTTTCTATTTTCATGTGTGCGTCTAAAAGTGCAAAAAAACACATGAAAAGAAGGCTTAGTGAGCGTCCATTTGGTAACCAGTAAAATGACAGTTAGGAGAACATTTTTAAAAAAAAAATTGATACAATGATTTATTTGGTAACCTAAAAACGTTAGTCAACAAAAAATATAATCAGTTGACTACATCTGAATCAGGATTTTGGCATCGGATTTGTATTTCGTTTTCCTGAAAAACTTCAAAGGTCCAACGTTGAGACTGTGGGCGATATTTGTTAAAAATAAAAGAGGCTGCTTTCTTTTATGCCGTTAAAATAAATTTTTAATTTTTCTGAGATGTTCTATCTAAAATTGAATTAGATAGGTATGTAGGACATGTCAGTGGTCTTTCAAAAAAAATAAAAAATCGAACTCTAATGAATAGTAGACTACCGTTCATTGGGGCTTAGTTTTCGAATTTTCATCTTTTTTTGATATGTTCAATAAAAAATCAAATTATATGAGCATATGGGTCATATTAGAAGCCTTCAAAAAATATTATGAAAATCAAAAACGGATCCTCAATGAATAGTATATTACTGTTCATTTTGTCTTGCTTTTTGAATTTTTATTATTTTATAGGATGTCTAATCGAAAATCCAATTATGTGAACATGTAGGCCATGTTGGGGACTTTAAAAAAGTATTAGAAAAACTTTTTTTAGATGTAATAACCCCTAAGGATGCATTAAGTTATTCTCCATTTAGAATTACTTATATTTATATCCTTAAAACTTAAGATATTATAATTTTACACTTATACCTTTAAAACAATATGATACTCTTGAAACATACAAATGTTTTACTTTTATGGAATAAATAAATAAAAATATCTTTTCTCAAAGTATATTTTTATTAATAAAATTTATTTTTAAAAATATTTTCTTTCTAATTATATTTTAAATACAACCAAATGTATAATGTGCAACGTGTAGGAACGTGATATTTTTTTTATTTGAACTATGTAATTAGATGTCAAGTTAGGATACTCTGGCATTTGAATTTTGACAGTGTAAAAACATGATTTTTTTTATTTGAATCGTCTAATCTAATGTCAAGTAAAAACGTTCTCCAAAATAAATACAAAAATAAAACAAATATACTGATTTTCAAATTTTTATGGTGTGAGGACATGATCTTTTTTTATTTTTATTTGAAGTGTATGATCAATGGTCGAGTTGACTGTTCTCTCAACTCAGAAAAAAGAAAAAGTCAATTGAGTGTGTTATCTATGTTAATAAGTGTCCACTCAGACATTTCAAATTTTGTTACAGGAAAAGAAACAAGTGAAAATATTTTTAGAAAATATTGATTACGTTTTTAAGAAAATATTTTACAGGAAATAAATAAATGAAATTTTTTTCAAAAACATATTTTTAAAACTTCAAAATGATAAATTATATTTTTATTTTCCTTGTAAATTAATTTTCTTCTCGGTCAAATATATTTTACGTAGAACCATGCTAAACGTACCTCAAACTGAAAATTAAAAATAAAAAAAATATCCTTTAATGTTGCCGTTTGAATTTTGATTATGTGAAGATATTGTCTTTTTTATTTGAATTATCTAATCAAATGTATAGTTGAGATATTCTCTTAGTTCAGAAAAATATAAAAAAAAATTTTGGCTCTGTCATATCTATGTTAAAAATTTTGTAATGCGATTTTTTTTTATAAGCAAACAAATATATGAAATAATTTTCAGGAAAATATTTTACGGGCCAAGAAATGAATGAAAAAAATTTCAAAAAAATATTTTCATAAGTGCCAAATGGTCGATTGTATTTTTATTTTTCTCATAAATTGATTTTCTTGAAAAACCTTTCAATCCGATTATATTTTAAGTGCAACCAAACGGATCTGTACAGAATCCCCTTTTTCTCACCCCCATAAGCCATTACATGCTGACCCCGCCAAGATGTGACAAAGATTCGTCGGCATCATGATAATATTTTGTTTGTCGATCTATATCTAACTATATTTTGTAAAGTTTGTGAATTGGAAAGACCTTTCCAAGTGGATATTTTAGGCATTCGATTTCGACTGCCCCTGAAAGTGCTTCATGTTTTTGTTCAACTTTTAGGGAACCGAATCAATCTATTTTATGGGTTAAATGAAAAGCAAGGGATAATTTCATATTAACTATTATTGTAAGTTAAATTTTAAAATGCTATTGAAATCAGATATCTTGCTATCGTTAATTTCAAAATCTATGCTTTATAAGATTTTGTTTTGAACCCAATGACTTCTAAACTACAATATCAACATTAAGAGCATGATAAATATTATGGGTTTGAACAATTTGTGTATGAGGCTCACATTCAGTGTGGGACACATCTCACATTAATCTTATGATCATCATAGTTCTTTGCTCGTCATGGTACAATCTTACAAGAGATGTATCCAATAAAAAACTCGAAAAACATTAACGGACGACATCTATTTTGTGCCGATTTAGGGCTTGACGAGGCAGAATCCGATTCGGCCCATTAAAATAAGTCCAAACCCAGTTCAGTTCAGCAGCAGTAGTACAAGACCCTCAGGGAGCCTTCGGCCCATCAGCGGCCCAACAGCTCTCGGCCTGTAAGCGGCACCGTTGCTCTCGGCCCAACAGGCTTCGGCCCGTCAGCGGCCCATCAGCCTACGGCCCGGGAGCAGCACGGCAGTCCCAGGCCCAACAGGCTTCGGCCCATCAGCGGCCCAACCCCCTTCGACCCGATAGCCGAGTCCGGCTCACTCCGGTGGAGGACTAGGCACTATGGCGGTTTACCAGTAAGCCCGGACATAGTCCTATATCGGCTGTCACCGTTAACCATCCTCTATCCTCTGCTATAAATACACCGCTATTTATTGCCAAAGGTATGCAATTCTATGCCTCCGAGACCCTCAAAGACTATAGTCCAAAAAGCATTAAAACTACTCTTTGCCTTCTGAATTGAATCTTCTTCAGAAGCTAACTTGACCGTCGGAGGGGGTTCCTAAGGGCCGAAGCCCGGGACTCCTACTGACCGGTTTCTTCTTCTTTCCCTCATGCAGGGGCTCGGTTCGAATCATCGCCGACCTCTCCGAGTCGATATCGGCCGCCGACTTCGGACTTCTTCCACCGGTCTCGACGCCGTGCGCCGGCTGCATCTCCGACCAAAGGAGCGTCGGCCCCGCCTTCCGAAGACAAGCCAACATCTGACCGAGCCACCTTCGGCCTCGGACCTTCGGCTTCGTCTCTGCCTCCATCGCCTTCCGGATCCCCGTCGGACCTCTTGCACCGGTCCGACTCAGCTCCAGATCCCTAACTTCGGATTCCAACCTCGGAATCCAGTCGTGATAGCTTCGGCTACATTAGGGCTATTCATAGATTGCCACCGTTGGACATAGAATGCGGAACAACTTGGATTTTGAGAGCTCGGCTTTCCCATTCCCTTTAGACTTCATGAATCTGAGGAATGCTGCTTATGTATCAATTTAAAACGTGTTGAAGACTTATGAGATCAAAATCTCCTGCCTCAAGTGGAAACGACGTTCTATACACACATCTGAAATCGAGGAAAACGATTGTCAAGAATCGTGCACAGTGGATGAGAACAGTTGAAATGGGTGTTGACGTGGTCAAAACCGGGTGGGAGGAGGAATCCCGTTCAGAACGGGATTCTCATGCATACACGTCCATCTCGAACGTGCATGCGCGTGGAGAGGGAAAGTTCTCCCTTCTTCGTTGGCTTCCGTTTCTGCATCCTTATCCAGTCCGCCTTCGTCACGTATCCATGATCTTGTTCGTGTTCTACCGCCTATCTCTCTTGCATCCATAAATAGATGCTATGTGGCTGGCTGGTCTACTTGGGTTCAAGAGAGAAACTAGTGAGAAAGAAAGAGAGAGATAGATAAACAAGTATGGAGAGTTTGTAAGTATTCTCTTGTCCTTTCTGTATCCTGGTTCTGGGTGCATGTTGGCTTCTGGCATACTATCTCGAGGAGAATTTTTCGGACGTCGGTGTGCTACTTCTCTCTGGGTGACGACCATTGACGGTGTAAAGTCGATTCTCTGTCTATTTTTCTTTTATAGTGAATTCTCTCTCGATATTCTTCTCATAGACGTAAGAGGTTTGCCTCCGAACTAAGTAAATCTTAGTGTCGTCCTTCTTGTGTGGTTTACTACTTTTAACTACGGTTCATATTTCTTTGTTACTATGGAGTGTGAGGGAAATTTATTTTCCAATGTGCATGGACGATAAACTGTCGACTTAATCCTCTTTTAGTGATATCATTTCACAACAAAAAACATGTATAGCTCTTTGCTTTCTTCTCTCTATATTGAGAGTATTGTATACATGTAACTAGGGTTGTCAATAGATATTCAAGTTCCGATTATCTACTATGTTTCCATTTTTATAAATAGACATGGAACTCCGTTAAAGATCATCCGTTAAGTTATATGAAATGAAATAGATTTCCGATAATTATAACAGTCGAAAATAAAAACACTCATTTCCACATCCGTCAACCTGTTTTCGTTTTCGAATGATCATGTACCTTATACATCCATCCACACACAACCGCAAAACTATCTCTTAACAGTTTGATAAAAGTAAGACGGTTGTTTTTATGTCACATGTTTGGATATGTTCATATGAAAATTTTAATCCATAGATAAAGTAGATTTTAAATTTTTAAATTCATAGTGTTAGGTCCAGATAAGGGCACTGTCCTGTTCTCTCTCTCTCTCTCTCTCTCCAGATCAGGGCACTGTTCTGTTCTCTCTCTCTCTCTCACTGTCACTCTCTGAGCTTGAGCTAGCTCCAGATCAGGGCACTGTTTCAGGCTGTTGATCAACCGTAGAGGACTGTTTCTACCTATCGTACAATCATCAGTTAGCGAGAGGTCAATCGAAATGAAGCGATGCCTTGCTTTCTTTTTATTAGACAACGACATGCTTGCCTTGTTAGTGATATCTGAACGAAAAGTAAGAGGGGCCTTTGTCTTGGAAAGAAGAGCACATGCAAGTTAATTTGAACAGACTCGTGCCCTTCGGATTGGAATGTTTCGCAGATGGGAACAGGAAAGTAAAGGGAGCCTTTGAGTTCGTGGAGTCCCGGTCCACATCTAGCTAGCTGGGTGAAAGGGCTAATCACTGCATCGGGCTAATGATTTTAAAACCATAATAGCAACTCGATCTGGCTTGCATCCGATTCGCATGATATGATTCATAGTACTTGATGTAGACTGGATCTATCACGACCGGATTCCGAGGCTGGAACCCGGAGAAATGGATCCGAAGCCGGTTCGGATCGGTGTTGCTGAGGTCCGACGGGGATCCGGAAGGCCGAGGGAGCGGAGGGGGAGACGAGGGTCCGAAGGCCGAAGGGCGCCTCGGTCGGTGCGGACTCGTCCCCGGAAAGTCGGGGCAGAGGCTCCTTCGGCGGGCGAAGGGGCGACGCGGATGAAGCTCTTCCTGGCTATACGGCTGACAGGCGATGAAGCCGAAGCCGACGGTCCGAGGCCGGAATGGTCTCGGACTCGGCTTGCTCTTGGATAGTGAGCCCAAGAGAACTTTTTTGTCGGACGAAGGGACAGCGCGGGGCCGAACCTCCCTTTGCGGGGCAGCCGTCGGACGGCGTCGAGACTAAGGAGAGGAATCCGAGGTCGGCGGCCGAGACCGACTCGGGAAGGTCGGCGATGATTCGAACCGAGCTCCTGCAGGAGGGAAAGAAGAAGAAACCGGTCAGCAGGAGTCCCGGGCTCTGGCCCTTCGGAACCCCCTCCGACGGTCAAGTTAGCTTCTGAAGATGATTCGATTCAGAAGGCAAGAAGTAGCTTTAATGCTATTTGGACCGTAGTCCTTAAGGGTCTCGGAGGCAAAGAGTTGCATACCTTTGGCAATAAATAGCGATGTATTTATAGCAGAAGATAGAGGTTGGTTAACGGTGGTAGCCGATATAGGACTATGTTTGGGCTTACTGGTAAACCGCCATAGTGTCTGATCCGCCACTGGAGTGGGCCGGACTCGGCTATCGGGCCGAAGGGGGTTGGGCCGCTGAGGGGCTGAAGCCTGCTGGGCCTTGGGCAGCCGTGCTGTTCCCGGACCGAAGGCTGGTGGGCCGCTTGACGGGCTGAAGCCTGTTGGGCCGGGAGCGACGGTACCGCTTACTGGGCCGAGGGCTGCAGGGCCGCCGATGGGCCGGAGGCTCCCGGAGGGCCTGATACTGCTGCTGTTGGGCTGAACGGGGTTTGGGCCTGCTCTAATGGGCCGAATCGGATTCTGCCTCATCACATAGCCCCCCACTCTTGTCTTCCTCAGTTATGAGATGGCGAGAGTATAGCCCGAAGCTGTCAAAAGAGCATCGTGACAGGTGTCTTACCCGAAGCTCTGCTCTCCTTTTTTATTGGGAAGAGGGGGCCCTCGGTCGGCCGAGGGCCATGCGGTTGCTTCATTTCCGTTCGGGGTGGCGATGACGCCTCGGAGCCAAGAAGCCGAAAGGGGCCGAGCCCTCTGACTCGTGTCAGGCTTCATTAAATGGACGGGATGGCGCGTCGCCTCGCGAGGAAGCACGGGACACGCGTCGCGCATCCGGCCGCTCCGTCGAAAACACAAAAGGATCCTGACCGCTCTCTGGTCGCAGATCGCCTCGGCTCTCTGCGCGAGGCTTCACTCGGATTGCCGCCTCTTTCACCTTCAGCGCGCGTATCGGGCGGTCAGCCGAAGGGTCGGAGCGCCCTCGGCGGTCGATTGCTTTGCTGCAAGTCCCGGAGCTGGTTCGTCATCATTGCCGAAGGACGACGCACGTGGCGTGCATCTGAGAGGGGCGAGGAGACGAACGGGACGATCTCGGCCGTTGGCTTCGGCGGGAGGCGCTCCGAGCGAGCTCTATAAATACAAGCCCTCAACAGGGTACTGTTCTTCTTCCTGCCGCTGTGCCTACGTTTTCTCTACAACCTCCCAAGCTCTTCTTCCCTCTCCTGCGGAAAGCTAGCTTCCTGAAGGCTTCGTCCGAGCTCGCCGGCCACTGTGGGAAGGTCCCCATTCCTTGGAGCGCATCGCTGGTGGAACTGGGAGGTTTGAGGAGCCGCACTCGGCTCAGGAGAGACCTTCTTCCCCCTTTCTGCGAGTAAGCCCCAGCTTTCCTCCTTCCCTTCGTGGCCTTATGGTCCGGGATTCTTCTAGTGAGATTACTCCTTCGGACGAGGAGTATACCCCTTCCCGCTCCCTGCGATCTCTCTTGTCGGATCCCCTCACCTCAGACTCCTCTGCCCCAGCAATGTCCGAAGAACCCGAGGTCTCCGGGACCGAGGGGTCCGAGGCTTCCGGAGCCGAGGTTTCCGGGGCCGAGACCTCCGGGGCCGAGTATGCCGAAGAGGCCCGGAGCCCAGGCCAGGCTTCTACTTCGGGACGCCGTCGTCCGGATATGGCTTCGGAAGCCTCCTGCGCCCTTTCGGACGCGGAGGTTACGCGTCTGGTCTCCTACTTCCAGCTCCCTTCCTAGACGACGGTCATTCGGCCTGACTCCGCCACCCGGGCTAACACTTTCCGCCCGGGTTCCTTCTCCATTTACGTTGATAGCTTCGAGGCGGGTTTCCGTCTTCCACTCCCCACCTTCGTCATCAACCTTCCCAGTTTCTACGGGCTGGCTCCGTCTCAGCTCTTTCCCAACTCCTGGCGCACCGTATACGGTTTCTTGAGCGTTTTTGCTCAAGTGAAGATCCGCCCTTCTATCAATGTCTTCCGCTGTCTCTTCAAAATTCAGACGCAGGGGAAGTCCGAGTGGTATTGCTTCGTCCCTCGGGTTGGGCGAAGCGTATTCTCCGGGAAGCCTTCGTCCATCCACGGCTGGAAGAGGAAGTTCGTCTTCGTCTCCCTGCCGGAGAAGGAGAAGGGTTTGTGGCCCTTCCCTACTGAATGGGCGCCGCTGGCTGCGGGCCTCTCGGATCCTCCTACCCTTACTCCGGTCCAGAGCATCCTCGTGCGTCGCATCCAGATGATGGCCCCGTATAGTGTCTGGGGGCTTCTCAGCGCGTCGGAGCGTCTGGTGACCGCCGGGGTATGGCCGGATCCGAGGTCCGATCCGGTGCGGGCCTTCCCTTATCTTCCTCCCGGGGAGACTCCGCGGGGCCGCGGAGGAAGGGCCGCCGCTCCTCTGGCCGAAGCTCTTCCGGCTGAGGATGCTGATGAAGTTTCGGCCGAGGGTAAGTCGGTTTTGAGTTTGCACTTGTTCTCTGTTTTGTTTCTGACGGGTTTTCTTGCTTGCAGCGATGGCCAATCTAGACTCCCTCCTCGACCGGATATCCGACCGGCGCGGTCCGGGCCGAGCACTGACCCCGCAGGCGGCAGGCAGGCCCGGCCGAGGCGCCGGGCCCCCGAGGACCCGAGGCGGGGTCCCAAGGACTGCGGCTTCTTCTGAGGGCCGTGCCGCTGCTGCCGCTCTCGAGAGGGAGCGAAAGTCGAAATTCGCCGCTCGAAGGGGCGGCCGAGCGTCGAAGCGCCCCCGGTCGGAAGAGGCCGTAGATGCGGAGGAGACTCCGCTGATCAGAAGGAGTGCCGAGGCCCGAAGGGCCGCGAGGCTGGCATCTCCTGAGGCGCCGAGGGGCGATTCTCCTTCGGCTGTAGCGGCCGGGGTCGGCGACGAAGGCGCCGGGTCGCAGGCTCCACGGGTGCAGCGCAAGTGGTGGCGCCCCGAACCGGGGATCTATGAGGACGAGAGTATGGAGGACTCGCAGACGTGCCTCCGTCTGCTCCGCAGTCTCACTCTCCCTTCGACCTTTGAAGGGCTGAAGCACCATTCGGTCCTCAGCCTGGCGGCGATGAGCGCTCGGCTGTCTGTCCAGGTAATACGCTTGTAGGTGCTTCAGTCGAGCTTTCCTTCGCTTTCTCTTGATTTTCCTTTTTTCTGATCACTGTTCGCTTTCGGTTCGCAGGCTGCGGTGACAGGCAGCGTCCTGATGCACCATCAGGAGCAGCTCCGGCTTCAGCTCCTGGAGGCCGAGAGAGAGTCGGATGGCTCGGGCGAGGGTGCTTCGGTGGTGCCCGACATCGAGCCTCTAGTCGAGGGGCTCGTGACCTCGAGTGCCCAGGTGCGGGCGCAGCTGGCGGAGAAGACAGCTGAGGCCCGCGCTTCTGCCGAGGCCAAGGCGAAGGCCGAGGGGGAGCTCGCCGCGGCTCAGTCCAAGATCCGGGCCCTCAAGGCCCAGATTCAAGAGAAGGACTCCCGGCGGGCCTCGGAGAAGCAGCGGCACGCCGAGGAGGTATCGGCGCTGAAGCGGGAGCTGGAGGAGGTGGCAGACTTGGCCGTAGCCGAATACAAGGCCGGCCCGGACTTCACTGAAGAGATCATCCAAGCTCAAGTGCAGGCTTCCTCCTCCGTCTTCGACCTTGGGTTGGCTGTCGCTCAGAGGGCCTGCCCGAGTGTCGATCTGACTGGGGTCGACCTACCGAGGGGCGCGGAAGCCAAGGAGCTCCTGTCTTGGTGGCAGGGACTTATGGCCGAGAGGGCCTTGACTCCTGCGCCAGATGATGAAGCTGCGCCTGCTGAGGGGGTCCCCGAGGAAGCTGTCCCTGAGGAGGCCGCTGACGAGGAGGTTACCGCTGAGGAGGCTGCCGCTCCTGAAGCGGTGCAGATCGTCGACTCTCCCTCTCCCTCTCTCTCTCTGGGACAAGCCGCAGCCGAGGCGGAGGAGGCCGAAGCCGAAGAATGATGTGGGGATCTTCCCCGGTTCCTGCCTCTTCTTCTGTTGTAAGCCCTCGGCCTAGGATATGGCCGGTTTTTGTACTTCCTTCTCTATAAATACAAGGAATGTGTTTGGCTTTACCTCGGTGTTTGCGTATGATTGACCGAATATAGCCCTTCAGGAGCCTGAGGTCCTGTCGTCGTTCGCCATAGCTTGCAAGGCCGAGACCCGATTGTAGGTTCGGACAGAATGTTGCCACAGTATTCGGCCGGGGCCTTTACTATTGTGGTCCACATGATCCCGAAGGGACATCTGGCTGCTTCTTACGTTTGTCGGATGGCCGAAGTCATTCCTGCTTCCGCTTGCGCGAACTTAGATATGCCTTGCCGCTTCCCGAATCGGTATATGTGGCCGGAGCCATTCCCGGATCAGGATTACCCGCGGATTTTTTAGAAAAGCTATGCCGCTTCCCGATCGGTACGGGTTATTTGCGGGCTTATACTTTGCCGCTTCCCGATTCGGTATACGTGGCCGAAGCCACCCTCGGATCAGGATTACTTGCGGACTTATACCTTGCCGCTTCCCGATACGGTTTGCATGGCCGAAGCCACTCCCGGTACGGTTTACACGGACTTAGAAAGAATAACACGCCGCTCCCGATACGGTTTGCATGGCCGAAGCCACTCCCGGTACGGTTTACACGGACTTAGAGAATACCATGCCGCTCCCGATACGGTTTGCATGGCCGAAGCCACTCCCGGTACGGTTTACACGGACTTAGAAAGAATAACACGCCGCTCCCGATACGGTTTGCATGGCCGAAGCCACTCCCGGTACGGTTTACACGGATTTAGAGAATACCATGCCGCTCCCGATACGGTTTGCATGGCCGAAGCCACTCTCGGTACGGTTTACACGGACTTAGAGAATACCATGCCGCTCCCGATACGGTTTGCATGGCCGAAGCCACTCCCGGTACGGTTTACACGGACTTAGAGAATACCATGCCGCTCCCGATACGGTTTGCATGGCCGAAGCCACTCCCGGTACGGTTTACACGGACTTAGAGAATACCATGCCGCTCCCGATACGGTTTGCATGGCCGAAGCCACTCCCGGTACGGTTTACACGGACTTAGAGAATACCATGCCGCTCCCGATACGGTTTGCATGGCCGAAGCCACTCCCGGTACGGTTTACACGGACTTAGAGAATACCATGCCGCTCCCGATACGGTTTGCATGGCCGAAGCCACTCCCGGTACGGTTTACACGGTCTTAGAGAGAATAACATGCCGCTCCCGATACGGTTTGCATGGCCGAAGCCACTCCCGGTACGGTTTACACGGACTTATAGAATACCATGCCGCTCCCGATACGGTTTGCATGGTCGAAGCCACTCCCGGTACGGTTTACACGGACTTAGAGAGAATACCATGCCGCTCCCGATACGGTTTGCATGGCCGAAGCCACTCCCGGTACGGTTTACACGGACTTAGAGAGAATACCATGCCTCCTGACAAAAGAAGTCTTTATTCATACTCTGCGGCTGTAAGCCCGTGAAAAAGTGACTTACACATAGTAACGCCGAAGGCGCTCAACATTCCAGGTGCGAGGGAGAGGCTGGCCCGAAAGGGTCTCCAACCGATAAGCTCCACGCCTGATCACCTCCCTGACTCGATAAGGCCCCTCCCAGTTGGGGGCAAGTTTTCCTGAGGCTTCGGCTGGTTTGGAAGCATGAGCGTTCCTCAACACGAGGCTCCCTGCTTCAAAGCTTCGGGGCTTTACTCGAGTGTTGTGGTACTTCGCCATGCGCTGTTGATAAGCGGCCAGCCGGACGCGAGCCCTGTCTCGGGTCTCTTCAATGAGGTCCAGGTGGTCTTTCAGTCCTTCATCGTTGGCTTTCGGATCGTAAGCAATGACCCTGGGAGAGGGAAGGCCGATCTCCACCGGAATAACGGCCTCTACGCCATAGGCCATGCGAAAGGGAGTTTCGCCGGTGGGGGTTCGGCTCGTGGTCCGATAAGCCCACAGAACACTTGGCAGCTCCTCCACCCATCGGCCCTTAGCTTCGCCGAGGCGGGTTTTTAATCCTTGTAGGAGGCTTCGGTTAACGACTTCGACTTGGCCGTTCGTTTGAGGATGCGCTACCGAAGTAAATTTGTGAAGTATGCCGAAGCTGGCGCAGTTGTTGCTGAACCGCCGGCTGTCGAACTGCTTCCCATTGTCAGAGATAATGGCTCGAGGGACGCCGAACCGGCAAATGAGGGACTTCCAGACCAAGTTCCAAGCGTTGCTGTCGGTTATTGCCGCGAGGGGTTCGGCTTCAACCCACTTAGTGAAATAATCTACAGCCACGATGAGGAATTTTCTTTGGCCAGTGGCAACGGGAAAAGGTCCCAGGAGGTCAAGTCCCCACTGGGCGAAAGGCCAGGGGTCGGATAAGGGGGTCAGAAGGGCGCCTGCCTGGTGGATGAGGGAGCTATACCTCTGGCATTGGTCACATCGCCGGACGAGGGCTAAGGCGTCCTCTCGGAGTGATGGCCACCAGTAGCCTTGTCTTAGAAGCTTGTGAGCCAAGGCCCTTCCTCCCGCATGCGCTCCGCATACCCCTTCATGGACTTCTTTCGTGGCATAGTCGGCTTCAGCTGGGCCGAGGCACCGCAGCAGCGGCCGGCCGAAGGATTTCTTGTACAGGGCCCCGTCCAGAAGAAGAAAGTGGGATGAGCGCTGTCGAACGCGCTTTACCTCCTTCGGATCTGGCGGGACTTCTCCTTGGAGAAGGAAAGCGACGAGGGGGGTCATCCATGTCTTGGCCTCGGCCTCGGCCTCGGCGACTAGCATGGCCTCGGTTTCGCCGAGGCTTGGTTCGGCGAGCTCTTCGACGAGGATCATTCGGCCTCCCCCCCCGTCTTGGGTGGACGCCAGCCGGGAAAGTGCATCGGCTCGGGCATTCTCGGTTCTCGGAATCCTCACAACTTCATAAGAGTCAAATTGGGCGAGGATTTTGCGAATCACCTGAAGATAGGAAGCCATCATTGCGTCCCAAGCCTCGTACTCCCCGGAGATGTGACTGACGATTAGCTGGGAATCGCTGAAGGCCTTCAGGTTCCGGACGCCGAGCTTCTTTGCGGCCCGGAGGCCGGAGATGAGAGCTTCATACTCGGCGGCATTGTTGGTTGCCGGGAAGGAGAAGCGCAGGGCGTACTCCGTGACGACCCCTTCGGGCGACGCCAGGATCCATCCGGCGCCGCTGCCCGTGGAGCAGGCGGAGCCGTCTACGAAGAGTCGCCATTCGTCGGCCGGTACGGAGCCGAAGTAGCCTCGGCTTCGGTGGCGTTTGGCACTGGATGAGGCGCCTCGGAGGCGCCAGGGGTGAGTTCGGCGATGAAATCCGCCAATGCCTGGGCCTTTATAACTACCCGAGGAGCGTAGGAGATATCGAACTCTCCTAGCTCGGTTGCCCATTTCGCCAGCCTGCCGGACACCTCTGGCCGGGAGAGGACTTGTCTCAGGGGCTGGTCGGTGAGGACCTTCACGGAATGGGCCAGAAAATAGGGCCGGAGCCTCCTTGCGGTCGAGACAAGGGCCAGAACTAACTTTTCTAGGGCAAGGTACCGGAGTTCTGCCCCTTGAAGGGCTCGGCTGGTATAGTAAACCGGCTTCTGTATACCTTCTTGCTCTCGGATGAGGACGGCACTGAGAGCCGTCTCGGAGACCGCAAGGTATAAGCTCAGGGGTTCCCCGGGAACCGGCTTGGATAAGATGGGGACTTTGGCGAGGTAGGCCTTCAGCTGGTCGAAGGCTACTTGGCACTCTTCCGTCCACTCGAAGTTGTTGGCCTTCTTCAATAGTTTGAAGAAGGGGAAACAGTAGTCAGCCGCTTTTGACATGAAGCGACTGAGGGCTGCGATCTTCCCGTTTAGCTTCTGTACCTCTCGGATGTTTGCCGGGGGGCGCATCTGTATGATGGCCGAAATCTTCTCGGGGTTAGCTTCCACCCCACGGCGGGTGACCATGTAACCGAGGAATTTGCCGGAGGCTACCCCGAAGGCGCACTTGGCCGGATTCAGCTTAATCTTGTACCGCCTAAGGGCGGAGAAAGTCTCGGCTAGGTCGGCCAAATGCTCAGAAGCGATACGGCTCTTGACCAACATGTCGTCTATGTAGACCTCCATGTTCCGGCCCAGCTGTGGAGCAAACACTTTGTTAACCAGGCGCTGGTATGTGGCGCCAGCGTTCTTCAGACCGAAGGACATTCGGGTATAGCAGTACAGGCCCAAATCGGTTGTGAAGCTGGCTTTACTCTCGTCATCCGGATGCATCCGGATCTGGTGGTAGCCCGAATAGGCGTCGAGGAAGCTTAAGAGCTCGTGGCCGGACGTCGCGTCCACCACCTGGTCTACCCGAGGCAGCGGAAAGCCGTCCATCGGACAGGCTTTGTTGAGGTTGGTGAAGTCCACGCACATACGCCATTTGCCCTCTTTCTTTGGCACCATGACCACGTTGGCGATCCATTCCGGATGATGCACCTCTCGGAGGTGTCCGGCGTCCAGCCCCTTCTGCACTTCGGCCTGGATGGCGGTTCTCCTTTCTTGATTGAAGGTGCGCCGCTTCTGCTTTACCGGGGGCTGGTCGGGATCGGTATGGAGACGGTGCTCGGCTATCTCCTGGTCCACCCCGGGCATGTCCGATGGAGACCAGGCGAAGACGTCGAGATTCTCTTTCAAGAATTCGGTAAGCTTCTCCGCTTCCACCTTATCCAGGCCGGAGCCTATCATCAGGACTCGTCCCTCGCCTCCTGGAATAGGGACGGCGAGGAGTGTTTCTCCCAGAGATGCCTCGGCTGATGACTCGATCGTCAGGGTTTCGGCTGCGGCCTTCCCTTTGACCGAAATCATGTAGCACTGCCGGGCTGCTTCTTGGTTTCCTTTGGCCTCGCCGATCCCGTGGTTGGTATGAAACTTCAGCTTCTGATGGAAGGATGATGGCACGGCTCCGACCCCGCCGATGAGCCTTCGGCCGAATATGGCGTTGTAGGCTGACTCGATCTTTACAACGGCAAAGTCCGTTTCAACGGTCAATTGCCGGGGGGCGGAGCCCAAGGTCACAGGAAGCCGAATAATACCCTCTACTCGGCAGGGCGAGCCGTTAAAACCGAAGAGGGGGCCCCGATGAGGCTTCATGCTAGCCTCACTCAATCCCATCTTCTCAAAACAATCGTAAAACAAGATGTTTGGGGCACTTCCATTATCCACAAAGATCCTATGTACATCATAGTTATTTATTACAGCGTTGACGACGAGAGCGTCATCATGAGGGACCTGAACATCAGTCAGGTCCTCTGCGCCGAAGGTGATGTCTTCCAGACGAGGCCGCTTCGGCTCGCCGTCGACCGCCGCCACGGTGCTGCGTTGCCGCGACCTTGATCCCTCCCCGGGCCCTCCGGATATCATCATGATAGACCCAGAGCTGGGCCTTTGATGGGATGATTCAACCGGGGCCGCGGTGGCTTTTGGCGGAGGAGCGGCTTCTATCGCCGGGGGTGGTTGCTGTCTGGGTGCTGCAGGGACGTCCCGGTTCTGCTGCGGCGGCTGCTCCCGCCGATACTGCGGCAATCTCCCCTCCCGGATGAGGCGGTCGATTTCTTCCCGGAGCTGCCGGCACTCGTCCGTCGTGTGGCCGATCTCTCGGTGATACTCGCAGTATTTGCCGGGGTCCCTTCGACGAGGATCGGTCTTGATGCGATCAGGCCGCCGGAGCATGCCCTTCACCTCCATGAGCATCCGGGAAGGGGGAGCAGGTAAGGGTAGGTACCGCGGCTGCGGGTCCCGTCGCCTCTCCCCGTCCCAATCCTCCCGGCGATAACGCTTCCGGGAGGGCTCTTGGTCCTCGGACCAAAGTCTGACCGCCGGGGGAGCAGGCGTCGAGGTAGTCTCGGTTGCGCCTTTACCCCTGGACAGCATCAGGGCCTCTCGGTTGATGTACTTATGGGCCCGGGCCACGAGGTCCTGAAAGGTAGGGGGATGGCGCTTCCCGATGGAGCCGAGGAGCTCCTCATCCCTGCACCCGCTGATCACGGCCGAGACCGCGATCGAGCTGTCGAGGTTTGGGATCTGGGCGGCCTCGGTCCGGAACTTGGTGAAGTACTCCTGGAGGGTTTCAGTGGGGCCTTGCCGGATGGCTAGCAAGCTGGCGGAAGTTTTGGACTGCCGGGTGGCATCATAGAATTGGTCGATGAATAACTGGCCCAACTAAACCAGGGAGTGAATGGAGTCGGGGGCCAGAGCCTCGAACCAGGTGAGGGCAATTTTCTCAAGGGTGAGGGGAAAAAGACGGTAGCGGACTGCCTCGGAGATCCCTCGGACCCGAAGATAAGTGTTAAACTTCTGGAAATGACAGACCGGATCTGTCATTCCGTCGTAGAGAGGGCCCTTCGGCAGTTTGAAGTTGGGGGGTACCTCGGTGGCTAGGAGCTCCGCCGTGAATGGGGTCTGCTCCAGAATGCTGCTGGCGAGGGGCGCCCCGTGAGGCCGAGACACCATCTGCTGCATCTCTTTGCGTATCGCCGTGAGCCGCTGGTCCAGGTCCGGGGCGGTCGAGGTGGCGACGGATTGTCCTCCGGTTCGGGCCGGACGGTACCCTGACGAAGCATAATCCTGCTCCGTCAGGCGATCAGTGCGAGGAGTTCGGACAGGTAGCGTCGGGGGCTCGCTGTGCGTCTCCGCGGCCTCGTTGAGAGGAACCGGCGCAGGCGCCGGCCGGAACCGGGCATCTTGTACTGGGCAGAGCAGGGGGAGCGGCGCCTGCGGAGGAGGCTATCCCATCAGCCCTATGCGCTGGGCGATGGCGGATACCATCTCCTGGAGAGGCGCTAGGGACGTGACGGCAGCGGCTAGCATCGCCACTTGCTGCTGGAGCGCCCCCACTCGGTCTTCCGAGCCGAGAGACTCCGGTATGGTTGGCAGAGGCAGGCTCGGCGGGGCAGAAGGTGCGCCTTCGGAAGGCAGCATCTGCGCCGAGGCCTCCCGCGCTTCTGCTTCGCCTTGCCCGGATCGTCGGGTCACAGGTCGCTGAGACATGACTTGTTTTGTTGGTTTCCCACAGACGGCGCCACGTGATGTAGACTGGATCTATCACGACCGGATTCCGAGGCTGGAACCCGGAGAAATGGATCCGAAGCCGGTTCGGATCGGTGTTGCTGAGGCCCGACGGGGATCCGGAAGGCCGAGGGAGCGGAGGCGGAGACGAGGGTCCGAAGGCCGAAGGGCGCCTCGGTCGGTGCGGACTCGTCCCCGGGAAGTCGGGGCAGAGGCTCCTTCGGCGGGCGAAGGGGCGGCGCGGATGAAGCTCTTCCTGGCTATACGGCTGACAGGCGATGAAGCCGAAGCCGACGGTCCGAGGCCGGAATGGTCTCGGACTCGGCTTGCTCTTGGATAGTGAGCCCAAGAGCCTTTTTTTGTCGGACGAAGGGACAGCGCGGGGCCGAACCTCCCTTTGCGGGGCAGCCGTCGGACGGCGTCGAGACCAAGGAGAGGAATCCGAGGTCGGCGGCCGAGACCGACTCGGGAAGGTCGGCGATGATTCGAACCGAGCTCCTGCAGGAGGGAAAGAAGAAGAAACCGGTCAGCAGGAGTCCCGGGCTCTGACCCTTATGAACCCCCTCCGACGGTCAAGTTAGCTTCTGAAGATGATTCGATTCAGAAGGCAAGAAGTAGCTTTAATGCTATTTGGACCGTAGCCCTTAAGGGTCTCGGAGGCAAAGAGTTGCATACCTTTGGCAATAAATAGCGATGTATTTATAGCAGAGGATAGAGGTTGGTTAACGGTGGTAGCCGATATAGGACTATGTTTGGGCTTACTGGTAAACCGCCATAGTGTCTGATCCGCCACTGGAGTGGGCCGGACTCGGCTATCGGGCCGAAGGGGGTTGGGCCGCTGAGGGGCTGAAGCCTGCTTGGCCTTGGGCTGCCGTGCTGTTCCCGGACCGAAGGCTGGTGGGCCGCTTGACGGGCTGAAGCCTGTTGGGCCGGGAGCGACGGTGCCGCTTACTGGGCCGAGGGCTGCATGGCCGCCGATGGGCCGGAGGCTCCCGGAGGGCCTGATACTGCTGCTGTTGGGCTGAACGGGGTTTGGGCCTGCTCTAATGGGCCGAATCGGATTCTGCCTCATCAGTACTGTACAAGTTTCTTCAGCTCGCATGAGTGAACCTAGCCAGTTCAGTTTAAATTCTGAAGAATGAACTCAATTTTTTGTAAACGCAAGTGCAGCGAGCCTCTTCTAGGTATGATATCCGGCATCCGTTCGAAATCTTTCTTGTGAATTTCAAAATCGATTTGTGTTATTACACTTAATTAACAATGTTAGTAAGTTTAACGGTGCATGATTGCAATTTGAAACAGTTTAATTAACGACTATTAAAAGTTTAAATTTGAATAAAACACCATGTTGAAAATATTGAATTACGACTGAACGTACGCAAGTAAATACAAATTAAGCTGATGCCAGTTGGTCCAAATTATTCTGATACCACAGGATTCTTCAGAAAGTAGAGTCATATGAATAATCGGAAACCTGAGCAGCAACATGCAACGTTGAATTTAGTTATATATTTTTGCCTCTCTCTCTGTACCGCAGCAGTCTGTGCAAAAACTTTGAGCTGTATTGAGCCATCCAATTCTATTTTGCAATCTGGACAGGTTACACGGAGTTAAATATGCGTCAATGTCATATGTGCGTCAGTGCATAGAGAACATTGAATTCAAAAAAGCAAAAAAATATGTCCAACTACTTTTCGAAAGCATCCATTGTACTTTAAAGAGTACGATCATATTTTACATCTAAGAACGTGATCATACTTTTAGAGAGTCCAATGGTACTCTCAAAAGTATATTTCATGTTTATTGAAAAATAATTGACGAACAAATTTTGTTTGGAAATGTATTTAAGAAAGGATAAACTGCATCCGGTATGTCTAGATGATGGAACGGAATGGAGGGCTCACAGGTGCCCGTTTTCTGCACCGCTGCAAGTATTACAAGCACTACTCTCTCTCCCCCTTTATCTCTCTTTCTCTCTCTATATATATATATGAAAAATATCTCTATGTTATTGGATGATAACAAGGTTTTCTGTTTCTAAAAACTATATGTTCCAAGGTAAAAATTTAAATAAACCAAAAATCCTGCCAAATCTCCGAATTTTGACCCTCGACAAACGGTGGAGCCAAAAAGAATTGTTAGTGGGACCAAGGAAATAACTTGAAATACCATAATTATATACATAAATATATTCATTTGATAAAGATTATCTAAATATATTAAAATAAAATTTAATTATCAAAATATATCTATACTTATCAGTTGAAGAAATTATTATCCATTAGTTGACAAGTGACAAATTAAAGAAGAAAAGTAGTAGAAATCTAAGAAGGGGAGAGAGAGACAATTCAAAGTGAGAGAAAGAGAGAACTGTAAAATATGTAGATTCTTATGAATCTTAGGGAGAAAGAATCTGGCGCATGCGTGAAGTGCCGGCTTGCACGTGGCGAGTGGCACCCTGTTGGGCGGCTGGCGGGCCGCATCAGAGGTGTCAATGGTTGGACCTGGATCGGACTTAGTAAAATTTAAGTCAAATCAAGAAAAATGAGGCCCAAATAGAGTCTAAGTCTAATTTTCTATGTTTAAGCTCAAATCTAAAACAATTTGAGTTTCGGATTCGAGTTTCAAACTTAAATATATGAAGATTTTTTATAAAATTATAAATATAAGAAAAATTAAATTTTATTTAAAAATATGTAATCTATCATATTAATAAGAATTAGTGCCTATACGTAAACCTCTTCCTCTATTAAAAAATAAGATTTTCAAAATCATCACATTCAATAACACAATCTAAAAAAATATATTAATTATTCATATTTTGATCTTTCATGTTTAACATAAAAACACATCTTTTATAAAATCAAAACTTACTATAACATTTTGATCAAATATTAATTAACTCACACTGAAATATTACAATGATTTATGACGCATATGATTATTTTGAAGGTATCGTAGAAATGTGATCTATTATAAAAGGAAAACTTGCCATAGCACTATAATCAAATATTGATTAGCCCACACTAAAATATTATAATATCAATGATACATATAATGATTTTAAAGGTATCATAAAGATGTAAGTTTTTTAAAATAATTGTCACATGTCTAATATGTTTTAGTAAGTACGTGTAAAAAAAACTTTTTTGAATTTAAGATAATTGAAGCATTCGTCCAAAATATCTATACTTGAGATAAATTAATTTGTATGATATATGTGTGCACATGAATAATCTTATTAATCTAAACATATATATATTATATAAATTTTATTATCATTCTTTATATTTAATATTTATTGAATTGTTTTGAGATTCAGACTTAAACTTGACCAAATCCAAGTTCAGCCCATTTGAGCCCGCTGGTGCGCCCACTCCCTCCCAGGGATGTACGCGGGTGGCTGTTTTTTTTTTTTCACAACCGAGGGTGGGTAAGAGGAAGAAGGGTCCGGAGAGGAAGGCTGGTTGTATGAGTTTAGCGGATTGGATTACTTTATAAACTGGAGTCTTTATTGGCTATGGTTACGGAATTCCCAACAAGGATCTGATTGAGATCCTATTAAGGATTCATATTATCCATGTTAGAATCCGATATGCATATTGCTCTACGGTAATACTAATATATCCTCCTCGAATCTTATTTGAAATGATAATGGATCCGATTTTGGATATCCTATATCATTTAGCCTCTAAAAGAGCCCATAAGGTATCGAGTCATTAGCTCATTAAGTTTTGGACCTCAAAGTATTCATCAAGGAGTAATACTTATTGTACTTATTTATCAAGGAGTAATACTTATTGTACCGTGTCCATACTTAGATCGGATGGCAGTGAGCAGTGCGATATTTTTTTTTTAAAAAAAAAAAATTATCGAATTGGCGAGACCCCCAACTCGGCATCGGTAGTGTCCGATCAAAGATCGGACGGTTAAAAAACTTCAAAAAAAAAATGGCACACTCGTGATCCAAGACGAGTGTGCGATCCGACGGTAAAACTCTTCTTCAAGTCATAATAAAGGAATAATTGTATTTTTCAGATATAGAACTAGGCATTTACGTAAACAATATTCAGAAACTGTATTTTCATGTCCTTTTGGTCATATTTTTGCGTTATTGCTATGTTGTTTTCATATCATTAATGTAAGATATATTTTCCTGACGATGGCCACATTTTAGTCATAGTTCATGCTACAATGCTACTATATCTGAAATGCAATAATATTTTCCGTATTGTCATATCCTTTGCATCTAAGATACGTTTAATTATATTGTCATAATTAAGAAAGTTGACAAAAACCAATTCTACAGAAAAAAAAAGGTTAAAACTTCTGATCTTAGACCATTAAAATCCAACAAAACTAAGTCTAAGGGTACGTTTGATAAAGTTTAATGAACCTCTTAATCTGAACCGATCACACATCTTAAATTTTAAATTGTTTAAAAAAATGTTTGAATGAATGTTTGAGACAATCTCTGAAATCTAAATTCCTATTAACCATTAAGTGATGGGAATGTCACTTTTTATTACTCTGCACAGCCGTCACCACCCCACCCGGTCAGCCAGCCGCCCGTCTCAACGTACGGCAGAGGCAAGGGAAAAGGACAGCTGCCCTTTCTCTTCTTTATCCATATTTTGGACACAACACCCAAAGAGAAGGATTTTGCAGGGCAGCTTGTAGGTGTAAAACGCTTGCAAGTTCCCTGGCTGTGTTATGATACGAGTGATTGGGCAAAGTCAGGGGGAAAGAATAAAGTTTGAGAGATATTAATATGTTTTATAAATGAGATTTTTGTATATATATATATATATACATATATATTATCCTTATAAAGGGAGGGATCTAGGTATAAATATTATAGTTACAGAGATATATGTGTAAAAGTTACACATCCGGTTGATTTCAACTGTAATAAAACAAAATTGAACAGAATTACGAGTATTTTAAGTTTTAAGGATATTTTTGTAAAATAGAAAAGTTAGCAATCTAGCTGTAAATATTATAGGTGCAGAGATACATATATAAAAGTCACATATTCCGTTGATTTCTAATGGTAATAAAAGAAAAAAGAATAAAATTATAAGTATTGTTTACATTTTAAAAATATTTTATAAAACAAAATATTAATTTAAATGTCTGTTAAGTTGTTTACCAAACAAGCTCCCCATATAAATCTTATTCTCTTTAAGTACTTTTTTAATTAGATTTAGACAATAAATGAGAAATTAGACTTAAGATATTTAAAATAAATTTTATCAAACGGACCGCCTATCTAATAATACATCACAAATGAGATTACTCCTTGTTTTGCAAATGTCACTTTCCAAGAATATGACTTTTAAGCATGGGAAGAGTCGTTTATTCAGTCTCTTCAACCTTACGGATCAGGCTCTACAACCAACAGGCTTGATAATTGGGCTTTCCTTTTCCATCTCTCTCCTCCTTTTTATTTGTATATAATTTGCCACATTAAGAAGAAGAACAAATAATTAGAACTAATCGTTGGCTAGCATATTCACGTAACAGGTTTAGCAATGCGGCATTGGAAATGGACATGACATGTCAAGATGGTGTTGCCCACGCCCTATTTATGATTAGAAGGTTTGAATGCTTGAGGTATTGTCCGGAGAGTGTTGGATGGGATTTTGTAATTTTTTTTAAAAAATGATCTTCGTTAGGAAGAAGATTGAATGCACGTCTATTTTTATAACATCTCATGTGAGACTAAAACAGTTTGCCGTTTTATGCGTCTACATAATCTCCCAGTGAAAGTAGATGTGTGTGGACTCCTTTGAACTACTGGACGGGTCAGGCTGACTAAAAGTGTTCAAAAAATTTAATGATCTTTTGTTCAGTTCTCAGAAACAGTGCCATTGCGGATGTGTGAAAATTTACGTGTCTCCTCTGATATATTGTTCTCAAAACGGAGATGAAATTTTATCATTTTTCTTTAAAAAATAACCTTTATTGATAAGAAAGGTTGCGTTTTATTTATAAGCATACATCTATTTATACAATATCTAATGTGAGAGTAAAACGATTTACTATTTTTATTCTTCTACGTAAGGGAATCAAATGCATAAATTTTGGAATCATATCCGCCGAGATCTGAATGTGGAATTTCTTCTTTTTTAACCTCCTGCACTCTAACTAGGGAATCGGAGGGGGGTTATCCAAGGCTTCATCCAGACCCCCGGCAACTCCTCGATTCTTCTCTACAAAAAGGCTATAGATATGAAGCTGATGAAGCCACTGAGGTCCTCCTAAAGGTGGGCAGACCCCTCACGCCGCCTCCTCCTGTGTAGCTCCTCCATAAGCAAGCATAAAGACCCTTTTGTTTCTGTTCAAGGTGGTTCAGTTGGGTGGCTGTGTAGCTCCTCCATAAACAAAAAGGCCCTCAGCGGGGAGAATCCGAGCCCAGCTTTATGCGGAAAGGCCGCGCATAGGGAGGGAGGGAGTACAGGACGACACAGCCCAGAAGAAGCTGCCTAATGGATAGGGAAGGGAGGGAAGGGCAGAGGGAGTAAAATAACGGGAATAGAGGGTCCAAAGAGACGGGCGTTGACGAAGGTGACTGTAACACGCGTCAGCACGTCAGTGCCTCGTGCTTCGATGTCCATCACGGTCCCTTGCCAGTGACACGCGTCGCCCTCCTACTGGATAAATACCACGTATTGCTCCCGCTACGCTACCCCCTCTCTCCCCCTCCCTCTCCTATCTTCTTCTTATTCTTCTCTCTACTCCTCCCTCTCTCTCTCTCTCTAAACACCCCCGCCCCCCTTCTCTCTCTCTCTTCTGGTAAAACTCTTCGGCCGCGAACGGGATCAATTCCCATAAAACCCCGACTTTTCGTGAACGACGCGATCCGGCCGTCACTCCCAGCATCTTCCATCTCTCTCTCTCTCTCTCTCTCTCTCTCTCTCCACTTCGATGATGGACATAGGGGAGCAGTATGGGCTCTCCGATCTCCGCCACCTGATATCGGAGCCCTTCGCCAGCCACCGGAGCCTGCCGCCACCGCCGCGGCACCCCCATTACGGGCTCTTCCTCGCCGGTGCCGCCACAGGCAGCCAGGGGGAGGAGGAGGTGGCGTTGTCGACGCCCCCGAACCCCATTCACGAAAGCCCTCCTCCTCTTCCTCCTCCGGCGCCGCTGCAGCACCAGCAGGGCCGAATGGACTTCTTCCCCGGCTTCGTAGAAGAGGGCGACGGCGGCGGTGCGGCGGCCGCGGCTGCTGTCGGTGGCGTCGGCGGCGGCGGCGCGGGGTGCTCGCATGGCAGGTGGCCGAGGCAGGAGACGCTGACCCTCCTCGAGATCCGGTCCCGGCTGGACTCCAAGTTCAAGGAAGCCGCGCAAAAGGCTCCCCTGTGGGATGTGGTCTCTAGGTAGGCATACATATGTATATCCACTTCCATCCCTTGCCGGCATATATCTGTATCAGCACCAAGCCTAGCCAACACAGGAAGAAATAAAAAGCTTGATATTCATATTAATTATGCACAAAATTAACTAGGACTCACTTCCATTTTTCCTTCCATATTTGCTACCCATGGTCTGTAGATTGGCGACCTGTTCGGCATCTGAGTAGCAGAAAACGCTGCTCACTGCTGCTGCTCCCTGTCATCCTTTTTTCTGGTTCTGGCACGGGAAAGTGACAACACTTAAGGGTTCGCCAGGAAGACCCAGGCAGTATTCGCGGGTGGTGCGTCTGGTTCCCGTCTTCCTCATTTGCTTTCTTCTTCGATGGGGTCTTGATCGCAGCAGAATAGTAGAACCCTTTTTTTTTTTTAAACTTTTCTGCACTTGTCTTCTCTTCCTTGCTCTGGCTGCCGTGGCCCCCCATGGCAGCCCTTCACGAGGAACGCGGTGCTGGCTGCCTTCTCTCCTCTGCGCAGGAGAAAATGGCAGCCACCCGGCCTCCGATCGATCGAACCAATGCTTCCTTCTTTAGATTCGATCTCTTTGCTTTGTGTTGTGCTACGACATAGAGAAGCGGCCGGAAAGTGCATTAGGTGCACCGGGCCAGGGAGGGCCTTCTTGATCTTTAAGATAAATATATATATCCCCTGCCATATTCGGTGGAATTATATATTTCAAGCTACTTCTTAGCTGATTATGTGGTTCTTCGTGGGGTTATGCCCATTGTAGAGAATTCCTCAAGATTGTGATCATAGAGAGATATGTCGGCTCCTTTGAGAGAGACTCGCATGACTATATATGTCGGTGCGCCTCATAAGTAGTATGATTTCTCTAGGGTTTGAATGAACTAGTTTCCTCATCTTCTTTAAACAATGCCTATATATATTGTTTCCACACTGTTATTTTGCAGGATCATGGCGGAAGAACACGGGTACCAAAGGAGCGGGAAGAAATGCAGGGAGAAGCTGGAGAACCTCTACAAGTACTACAAGAAGACCAAGGAGGGCAAGGCGGGAAGGCACGACGGCAAGCACTACCGGTTCTTCAGGCAGCTGGAAGCCCTCTACGGGGAGAACAGCAACCAACAAACCACGGACATGAACAATGTCGCTGAGTATCCAGCCTTCCAAATGCTAGCTGACCCTTCTCTCGCAGAGCCAAACCAGCTGGAGACCTTGCAGGCTCTCCAACACTACGAGAACCTCAGCTTTTCCAGCTCGGCCGCATTCGAAAGTTCGTCTTCCGAAGAGGACGACAACGGCAAAGACGACGTCGACGCTGAAGTTGCCACCGCTGCGGGTGGTGATCCGGCTGGGGAACTGACGCAGCACGGCCGGGGAGATAAGAGGAGGAGGACTAGCTGGAAAGCGAAGGTGAGAGCTTTCGTCGACCTGCAGCTGAAGAGGTTCATGGCGGTGCAGGAGGCCTGGCTGGAGCGGATGCTAGCGACCCTGGAGCACAGGGAGAAGGAGATGATGTCCATGGAGGAAGAATGGCGGAAACAGGAAGCCGCCAGGTTCGAGCAGGAGCACAAGTTCTGGGCCAAAGAGCGTGCCTGGATCGAAGCCCGTGACGCTGCACTCATCGAGGCCCTGGAGAAGCTCAGCGGGAAGGGGTTGAAGCCCCCATCCCCGGAGGACATAACGTCCATGGACGCCGGCGACGACAACGACCGCGAAGAGACGTTGGATGGCGCAGCGAGCAACAGGAGGTGGCCGGAGACGGAGGTCACATGCCTGATCCAGCTCAGAGCCAGCATGGAAGAAAGATTCCGGGAAGGAGGAGGGTTCCCTAAGGGCGCACTCTGGGAGGAGATCTCGACGAGGATGGGAAGCCTAGGATACGCGCGCAGCGCGAGGCGGTGCAAGGAGAAGTGGGAGAACGTCAACAAGTACTTCAGGAAGACGAAGAGATCTCACAACAGTAACAATAACAAGAAGAGGAGGGAGAACTCGAGGGCGTGCCCATACTACAGGCAGCTGGACTCCCTGTACAGCCAAGGCAGTGACGACCACAGCTGCCAGGAGAACGACGTCGGCGAATTAGTGGCGGCGGCGGGGGTCGGCCCCCCGGCGGACGACGTGGTGGTGACGCCGTCCAATTCCAACGTCGTGGACGCGGCGGCCCATGAGCAGGACAGCTGCTACCCGTTCCTGCTCGACGGAGAGAGCCTGTGGGAGGCGAGCGCCATGGACGACGGTACCGGCGGGGAGGACCAACACTAACCGACGAATACTGCCGGATCCGACCCGATCAACGAGACAATATGATGCAATTCTGGGGTCGTTTTCCTCTCTTTCTCTCTCTTCTTTCTTTTTGTTTTTTCCCTTTTTTTTCTTTTTAATTTAGTGTATGGTTGGGAAGTTAAGGTGGACCATCTGATTAATCATTCGTATTTTGTACATTGGGCAGGATATATAATTATTAGTGCAATGCAAATTAAAGAAGAATCCAATCATTACCGGGAAGAAAGAAGAATTCGACATGCATGACCTCTAAAGTGTTTTGGTTTGGTGGCAAGCAGCTAGCAGGATGACCCTCTCGTATATATGTGAGCCTGATCTGATCTAATCCCTTATTAGAAAAGGATCAGAACAGGACTTGCTTTCCCCCCCTCAAAGTAGGACTGGGAATCCAAAACACACTTGATGGGCATTAGCAAAGGAGATAAACTTCATCTCCTTACCCTACTCATCTCAGCGTTATCATTCCCATGTCACATCACCCCAATGATCCGGCCCTTCCTTCATGTTCACCAGCAACTCCTATGGACCATCCAACATCATCTTAATTAAGGGACGTCCAAGATTAACTAATTAGTTTTTGAAGTCTCTGTTAGATTCAGAAGATTATTAGCTTGAGTTTCCCAAGTTAAGTTCTCCCTTCCTCCCGTGTATGTTGGTAGGTACTACGTGGTACCCCGTGTGTGTGCCGGAATTCCAGGGAATTCAAGTTTTCGTTGTTTGATTGGTCGCAAGGACAGTGGTCCCAAAGGATCTGTGGACCGTTTAGACAAAAACACATGGGCACCAATATGGTGGAGCAACAAACCTGGGCCCATAAGTTGGGGTGCACTAAAACCCATTGTACCATTGCATAGTAGCTTCTTCAACGGATAAGCGATCCGGAATAAATAAGAGCTCAATGATGTGATAAATAACCCAAATTCAAGTGTCGGCGCATGTTTTATACGAACAGGATCCGCATTTACTTTCCCTGATAAAAAAAAGGATTTTCACAAGTACACTCTTTTCAAGATTTTATATGATCTTATTTTCATTTTTTTAAATAAGCTCACTGCATCACAACACTTGTCAAGATATTCTTGCAATTAACTTACTGTTAAAGATGTGAAAAATATTCCTCTTTCAATGGGCAAGTTTAATATTTGGACAAAAATGTTCTGATGAAAAGGAGTTCTTTTCACTGATACAATATTGTGCTAGAGAGGGAGAAAGATAGAGAGATAGAGAAAAAAAAGAGAGCAGGAAATTTGAGAAAGAACAGTCATACTTCAGATTTTCTAATTTTTGTTTAAAAGTTAAGCAAGGATTAAAAAGACTTTCACAGAGTACCAGTGTCAGTGGGAGTTTTGGATGTGAGAGAGAGAGGGGGGGAGAAAGTTACCAAAGAAGTCGAGGTCATCATTAATCTCTTTTGAAATAAAAATAAAATTTGAGTTGTTTTTATATAAAAAAAAATTATGAAGATTTCATCTCTTCCTATCTTCTCCCTTAAAAATAAGAGAGAGGAATCTAAACACTGTGTAAGTCTCATTTTCTTTTTAAAATAAAAATTGAGAGAAAGATGAGAAAAAACTGTAATCAAACGCTCTGTTACTCATCTTTATATGTACATATATGATAATTTGTATATATTTATGTTCTAGACGGATAAATACTCATAATCAAAAATGGGTTTAACATACCTTTCCCTAAGCTTTAGAAAAGTACAGATTGCTGGTTACAAATTTTAAGTACAGATTCCAGGGGGATAGTGATTTAAGTATTCACAAATTTTATTTTTGAAACAATGTTTGAATCTAAATCCCGTAAAAGATAACTTTTTACAATTCACGGTAAATTTGCCCTTTTGAAGTAAATATTCAAACCCAAAGACCTTGGAGTAGGAAGGACATAGACCTTTATAAACTTGCAAGATAAATCTTCGTTTTACTGGTTGGAGAGACAAAGCATTCATTCTAGAATCTCCCTCTTGTGGGGAAGCAAGGTTGTTGAGCCATTTACTATGGATAAGTCTGTTAATGCAGCCTACTTGGTATGATATGAGACGCAATCTCTTGTTTCAACTTAGGAGATATTTGGAGTATCATAAAATACCGTAAAATAACATAAATAATTGTAAAATGATGTTTTTTATAATTATATTATTATAAATTATTTTACATTAATTTTTTGTACGTTTGAAATGTTGTGAATTGTTGTCATATTTCAAATTCAATTCACCCCTAAATTAAAAGAAAAGATGTAAGGGGATCCATCAAATTGAGTGTAGGCCATTGCTTCCGCTTGAGCGGCAAAACATTAAATATGATAAAAAGCTGTAGGAAATTATTTTTAATATCCTTATCATTTCTTAAGAAACTGAAGAGTGTCCTCGTTAGCCTTGTTTTTTCTGCTAAAACAGACTCTTCTCCACTTTTAGGCTCGTGAAGTTTAGATGTACCACCAATGATTCTTGCGCCAATTACATATGAAATCGTGCCGTGCGGCACTTTTGAACTAAGAATGGAAAAAAAAAAAAAGAGTTATACTTGCGGTGCAGCAACCACCGTATGGGTGTAGGGTTTTTTTTTTTTTTATGGTAGATTTCATCTTGCGGACAAGCTCAGTTTGTACAATTTGATTTTTGATTGGTAAAATTTTAAAAATTAAAAATTGAGTCTCTTTTTAGATTTTTTTTGCTCATCCAATTGGAGATAGAATTGTACGAATAATCCCGAACATGATGAGACCCATCATAATAAAATTCAAAATTTTAAAATTTTTAAAAAAGACTTACTGCTGCAGCCATCCCTTCTAACCAGATTGGATGGCTGCCCCTTTGTGGTGTAGTGGGGCTGCACCCCAGGTGTGTGACACTCTAAAAATAATGTTTCCACTCTCATTTCTTATAAGACTTGACAGAGATGAAACACAAGCAAAAGTGACGTTTTTATTTTTCCTCTTCATTTCTCCTTCTAAACTGCAACTTCGTTCTTCAAAATTGCAACAAGTTATTGTAGATTTTTGTTTTTCAGTTGTTCTGATAAATGAGGGATGAAGAATAAGCGTTGAAACCCAAAGGCCCTCGCGAGTATGTAAGAAATGGGATTCCTCTCTTCTCTTATTTACTCACCTATTGCTCACGATTGGATGTGGAATAATCTCCCATCCGATAATGATCCACAAGTATTATCAATACATACACAAAAACAGATAATCAGATATGAAGAATGTTATAATTATCAGAATCTTATACCCATTTCCAGGGTCGAATATATATCATTAGAATTTTATACCCATATACGGCCATATTCCTATTTTCAATATCTAGCCCACCACCACATCAACGCCTCTAAACCAACATCAAAGTCAACCGATTTTGAAATATGGCAAGTTTCAATGCATCAAACATAGAAAAATGTATTATAAAATAATTTACAACACTCCAAATACAAAAAAAAAAAAAAAAACCATCATTTTAGAACTGTTTATAATGCACCAAAAACCTGGTACATGCAATATAAGTTACCCTCTTATACAATAAAGCTAATGTGATAAGATCAATCCCGTATTGAATGCATAATTTAAGGTCGAAAAGCATTCGATAATTTAAGGTCTAATCGCATTCCCTGGGTTCTAATCGCATGTCCAGTCTCATCACATACCTCAGATTCATCAAAAACCATATGGCCACTCATTTAATTCTATCAAACTCGTAACCATCCACCTAAGAAAAGAAATATATATACGGCCACTTGCCAAGAGCAAAATTGTAACCAACAAGATTTTAATAACAAGAGCCACCTATCAACTCAAAAACACCAAGAAGCAAGAGCAGCAAGACAAGCCAAACAAACCGACCCAGTTTCATGTATACCTACATGTTCATCTAGCAAGCTATGTCCAAGTATTATAGAGAGGGCAGCCTTCTCTGCAATGCCAGACACCTGTGTTTAAATATTTTTCCACCTGGACGCAGGTTTGGCAGGGAAACGATAGCAGCCGGCAGTGGCAGTCCCTCGCTGATGACACAGTACACTACAATGGGAGCAGCATCTGTAACAATGCAGACAAAGAAAAGGCCAAACAGAGCCAGTCCAAAACATTGCGAAGAGAACCTCCCAAAAGACGAATGCTTTCCAACAGCAGCCACTAATAGAGCCTGCCGTGTAACAATGCTCGACAGCAAACCTAGACCAGCATCAATAATGACAACTTGTCGTGGATTAGAGACCGACAAAAGATAAAACTCCACATTCGCAACAGAGAGAAGCAGATTTTCTAGATCAAAATTCTAGCCTTTGGATGCCCACAGTGTCCCTACATATCACATGGTGGAAGTGTACAAAACATACAGTACCCTTTTACAAGGAAGCCATAATGTATAGGGGTCAACTCAGTGTTGAGAGACGCAGGAAGACCCTATCCAAGGGAGTTCATTTAAAGCAGAGAATGGTGAAAAGAAGCAACAACAATCACAGTCATGGTGGCAAATAGAATTCAACTCATGAACTATCAAGATTTACCGACAATTCAAGGCCCAAGGCAAATTCAAAAGATAGAACTAATCAACAACAGGAACAAACATCACCAGTCAAGGCAGAAGATGCCAAGACCGTGCCGTAGTGAAGTAAACGTAAACATATAATTATTTGTTCGCACGCTAGGAAGATTCCAACTTATTAAACAAACTGCACT
Organism: Zantedeschia hybrid cultivar; assembly: GCA_030544215.1. Classification (NCBI taxonomy): domain Eukaryota; kingdom Viridiplantae; phylum Streptophyta; class Magnoliopsida; order Alismatales; family Araceae; genus Zantedeschia; species Zantedeschia hybrid cultivar. The sequence continues at coordinate 16,148,635 of JARZZO010000014.1, read as the reverse complement.
AATAAGGGTCCACTCCAAAACTCAAAAATTAAGAACAGAAAGGGAACAGAATAGGCGAAACTCAAGACAAACAATCCCCCGGGCTAGCTCTAAAAAAGTGTGAGCAGGATCGCCGAACACAAATGAGTAGAAAACCAAACTCAATACTTGTAGTCCTTGACGTGGAGGCTCTCTGAGACACCTTCTCCATTGGCAGCATCGCCCTTGTAAGTCCCCAGTGTGGCCTCAGAGTTCGCTTTGCACCTGGACAGGAAGGCGGTCTGCGCCTTCTCAACGTTCTCCTCCTTACCAGCCCATGTCTTGAGAGTGCTCTGCTGCAGCGCACGGCCAAAGGAGAAGGAGAGGGACCAGGGCTTCTTCCCCTTCAGCTGGTTCATCGCGTTAAGGTTCAGCGTGGCCTCCTCCTCACTCTGTCCACCAGAGAGGAAGACAATGGCAGGTACGGCAGCGGGGACGGTCCTCTGCAGTGCCCGGACTGTGTGCTCGGCCACCACCGCTGGTGCCACCTTGGGAGCATCTGAGCCGGGGGTAACCATGTTGGGCTTCAACAGGGTGCCCTCCAAGAGCACATGGTGGTCGTTCAGTGCCTTGTACACAGCAGCAAGGACGTTTTCCGTCACTGCGGCGCAGCGTTGGATGTCATGAGACCCGTCAACAAGGATCTCAGGCTCCACAATAGGAACCAATCCATTCTCCTGGCAGATGATGGCATATCTTGCCAGCCCATTGGCGTTCTCATTGATGGACAACTGTGATGGCTCGGTTGCACCAATGTTGAGAACGGCCCGCCATTTGGCAAAGCGAGCACCAGCCTCATAGTACTTAGCACAGCGCTTGCCAAGGTCGTCAAGGCCTTGGGTGGTGGTCTCACCATTGGTTCCAGCTAGTTCAACAGTGCCCTTGTCAACCTTGATTCCAGGGAGGACACCACCTTCCTTGAGGACATCCACGAAAGGCTTCCCTGCAGCAGTCTCCTGGTACAAGGTTTCCTCAAAGAGGATGACCCCGCTCAGGCATTGGAGGGCACCTGGGGTTGTGAAGAGGAGCTCACGGAGGGCACGACGGTTCGACTCGACGTTCTCAACGTTGATGCTGGACAGGCGCTTGCCAATTGTGCCGGTCGACTCGTCAGCAGCTAGGATCCCCTTTCCAGGGGTTCCAATGTAGGCAGCATTCTTGATAAGCTCCTCTGCAGAACAAACCAATGAAAAGTTAAATATACAGAAAGAATGTGACGAAGAGCAGGGAAATCTAGAAAGAAAAAGTTCTACCACGTATGAAGAACTATTGAAGTGACAAATGCACTATTGTGGATCAATTATTGGGTCAAGGATTGAACGAAATGATATCTACCAAACAACAAGGACTGAGTGTGACACCAACGGTGTAAACAAGGGAACTATACATGACATGCTTTGACATGCTATGCTGAAGCATGAACATGGATGGGTATGATGCAAGTACAAATAGCATCAACTGGTGTATTAAGAGTATTAGCTCCACTTGAGAGTAAGAGTACTAAAGATGGGCTTGAAATGGTCTGAGGATGGTACAGGTATACTAGAGTGGAAATGGTTAACAGAGAAATACTCGTTTATTCGGATGGAATAAGAGAGAAAAAAATGACATAAAACAACTTGGATGTGGTGCTTCAAAATCACGAATTTGGGATCGGATCAGATTTTCACTGGTATATTTAACTTTTTAGTGACTTGGACGACGAAACTCCTGAGATAATAATATATCTGATATATTTAATTTTTTTAAAGAAATAAAAATTAAGTGTGAAGACCACTGTAGTAAAATATTGAAACCACCGATCTGCCCAAAAAACAATCTCCAATTTCAAAATAACTAGTTTTAAAACCCCGGATTTTGGTCTTGATGGTTTTGGTTCAAAAATAAAATCAGCTAAAAAGAGCATTATATGGGTCAAATGATTTTAAAATATGACAATCTACCGCATTCCAAATGTAAGGAAAACACCATCAAACAATTTATAGCGCTTCAAACATAAGCAAAATGTAGCTTTAAGCAGTTAACAATATTTTATAGCATTTAACGACTTATCAAACGACCCCTTAGTGTGCTTGACCATCAGATCAGATCATACAATCCATACAAGAATCTTGATGATTTGATCAGGATCCGAAGATCCCTATTCGGATCCCGGAGTTTTAGATCCGCGCTTGGATTAAGGTAATGGAAAAGGATTCCCAACAAATAAACTTTGGTAACACTGGTGTCGAGAATCCACGCAAATATCTTCATTGCTAACATTTCTCTTCAACTTCTCTCCTTTTCGTTTTTTTTCTTTTTTTTTTGGCTCGTCCCTTTATGGTTTTCCCTTGATGTCCCTATATATCCAATTTCCTCAATCTTTACCAATCAGTCGGAAGCCAATGGAAAATGCTAAGACCTCGTTATCTTTGGGAAAAATACTCATCCCATTTGTGGCTACGGTGTCTCCAGATCTTGTCCAAGCAGGAAGAATGGAATCAGATTGGTGGGCAGCGCACCAGAAAACTTCGACTGGGAGCTAGTACAATTACTAGCAGGATTTCGCTGGAGTTGTTATGAACATGGACAAGAAGAAATTCTGCATCTACGGCAAAACCACAAAAGAGAAAATTTTACAGCAAAAGATTACAACTTTATGATTCCCCTATAACACACAACACCGGAGCATCCTTGAAATCCACTTTCACAATGTGGTAGCTTCACAAATCCAAGGCGATTCATGAAAACCAAAGCATCCAAAAGAGACAACAACGCGAAGGTAAGCTATTCTGTCATAAGGACGAGATCATAACACAACCGGACCGCTCAAGCCGATCAATCAACAACGATGAAGTAAAAGAAGAAGATAGAAACTGACATGGGCAAAACCCAACTGCCCCAGAACAAATTAAAAAGCTTGGGTTGCGCCCAAAACGCTAAAGAAAGAAAAAATTGAAAAAAAAGAAAACAGAGGAGCCAGCAAGATAGAGAGATGCATACCAGCGTACTTGCCGCAGTAGGCAGACATCTTCGCGGCGACTCGGGAGAACAAGAACACAAAGGACCGCAGCAGGGTACGAGAAGTGGGGGAGGCGACGATAGTGAGGAGGACTTGATGGGTTGGGGGGGTGGGGTTGCCCCCTTTTATCGACGGGAGCCGGCACCGTGAGATCTAGAGAGAGGGGGGGGGCGCCACAGAGAGAATTTAAAAAAGATTGGGAATTGTTTATAGAGAGAGAACAGAGAAAGGACGGGGTCGAAGCATCCAGATGAACGCCCGGCCATATGACTTGGCAAGGCCAGCAAGTTGCAATCTCCCCATTGGTTGGCCAAATATTATCTTTCTATGTTTTTAGAATTTGTCGTTAAAAAATTGTAAAGGGAGTAGGGGACCCGATTCATGAAAACTCGGACGGGCGAGGTAGAATCGGCCCCCACCACTCGCTCGTTAAATCATTCTAGACCGTACGTTTGTTTTCCTAATGAAATGAGATTTTATGATAAGATATAATCTCAAGAAGAGCTCAGATATAAGTGCATTGACGTATAGACCAGACAAATACACAAACATTTTACATTATCATTGTTGAAAACTAACACAACTTTGAGCACAACTAAATGTACAGCTAGGTGAGTTGGGATATTTTTGGGGAAGTTCCATTTAAGCCGTGTGTATTCTCAATTCTTGGGGCTTTCCTTTCTCCTTCCCTTCCCACCATGCACACACACACCTTACATCTTACATAGATAATTTGACAAGGAACTAAGATTGATATATATATATATATAGTATGTGACGGGTGCTTGTCTAGGAGATGATAAAAATATTGGAGATAGGGTGATGTATGCCATGTTAAGCATGCGAGGAGTGATTAGAGAATTGTTCGCGCATGCGCTTATGCGGTGCCGAGTCATTAGAATCACTTTTGTGAACTGACATATTTTGGTGCCAAGTTTGGTGACTTTAGGGTTGCGTGTTTTAATGTAAAATAACGTAATTTAAAATAATTATTTTATTTTACAGTATTTTTAATTGTTTAAAATGATATAAAATAATGTAAAGTAAAATCCTATCTAAATCTTGTATGCTTACTTGATAGTCCAATTTCTTTGTTTTAGTTTACAGCAAAGTATACTGTAAATCAAAGTAAAAAGATTGAAATATTCATCTTGTTTTATTTTACAAATAAGCAAAAAAATATTTCATGATTTTAAAATAAGAAAATTTCACTTATTTTAAAACCAATGATTTTGAAATTGATTTACAAAGTTTTACACTAAAACAAACAACCCTTTGTAGCCTTACGTAAAATGCGTTGGCGCAACCTTGTTTTTTTCTTTTACGTGTCTTTCCTCATCACTTGTACCCATCAATAATTCTTCTCTTTTTATTGTTTCTAATCCTCTTGGTTACGTCTTGAAGGAATTTATATTTTGAAAGCGGGCACAAAGTCAACTATGCATGTTCCAGTGCTCTTTGTGAACTCTTTCTTCATATGATGGTGCATTTGGCCATGTAGTTACACCAGTCATGTAAAGCTGTAACCAAAGTCTTCTCTCATGATGCACCAATGGCAATCCTGCTTCCATCAATCTAAGATGCTCTTATACAACTACATCAGTTAATTTCATCTTTCTTGCATAATATAATAGGTAGAAGTGTTTCTCCCCCGTTCAAAGAGATGCATACACATGCATAGATATGAAGACGGGAATGAGGTAAGGTGTTAAACGTTTCACTTTGTTTGCAGAATAAGTTATTACGTGGAGTCCACTGAAAAATAACGTATATTAGAATAAGAGATGTTTCGGTTTAATAGTTTTATAAGATTCGCTGACAGAATAAGAAAAATAAACAATTCTTGAATTTAGAGTGAGACAACTTATTATCCTTATTCTCCGGATACGTTATTCTGCACGGTATAAGATATTTCGCTTGTCAAAACAAAATTAAACTTATTCTCTTCTTATTCGCTCTTATTCTTCTCCTATTATCCAATCAAAGTGGCGCTCAAATGTCCATTTAAACTGGCCAGCGAGGTGAATGCTCTCGTACTTAATTTGTTCCATCTCGCAATAACCTACACGTGATGAAGCAAAACTTAAACAGACCTCGGCAAATATGAAGTCGAATGTGAATAATCATTGGACTACAAGATTAGTATTTATATTTGTAATAAATGAACATGGATACAAGCTGGATTCAATAGAAACTTCACATGTGGCGAAAGATAACCTTAAGAATAAAAATTTCAATGTGTTATCAGCGTTTTAAGAATAAAAGTCATGTTAAACAAATGATTTTTCTTACTTTTGGATAATATATATTTGAGTGCAGATTGTTTAGGATTATATATATAATTATTTTAAATTATTATATGTGCATTTTCATTTAAAATAGATGTAAAAAGAAAAAAACATATCCAATTTGATAAAATCAGGTACTCATATATATATATATATATATATATATATGAAATTGATAGTATTTGCTTGCATAGATAGCTAGCATCAATTAATCCTAAATTGGGAGACTTCATTCCCCTAAACAGGCAGCATCTCCTACAAGTGTCTTCTCTCCTATTGCAGCATGTCGTCCACTCCCCTCGTACAGAAATTTCAGGCACAATAGTTTAAGGAAAAGATAAACATAAATATGTATACACATACATATATATATGTCAATGGGCCAAATCATCCGAAGTCTGACCGACTAAAATAGAGTTCAGGCGGCCAAAATAAGCTTCGAATTGTTTAGGATGACGTACGCTTGCCATAATATGTGCACTGCAACACCCATGCAGTTATTCGATCATGCTTCCGAGCTCCAAGGCATGGGATCACTATGGTCCGAATTAAAATCATTGTGAAAAGATCAGATGCAGCAAGCATTATTCACTATGTTGGAAAATTCTTACAAACCACAAAACTCGGGTGTTGAGTTTGAAGGGGCCCAAGATCATAAGCGTTGGCCACAACTGAAATTATTCGATGTAAGACTTTTATATAGCCGCTCCAACATTCCTCTTCACGGCCAAGATGGGCCGTGGAAATTAGATAACATGAGGTGGCGCAAATTAGAAGATAAAGTTGGGTCAGGCCCTGTTCTGATACCATCTTACAAACCACAAAATTCGGGTGTTGAGTTTGAAAGGGCCCAAGATCATAAGCGCTGGCCACAACTGAAATTATCCGATGTAAGACTATCATATAGCCGCTCCAACAAAAATATTATAGTAAGTATTACTTTTACTCAGAAAACTTGCAGGGTTTTTGTATAACAAGCGGCAGGGTGCATAAGGGGCGTCGAGATGGCAGCCTTTTTGTATAACAAGCGGCAGGGTGCAGCTATTTTTTTTAACAGAAAAGGTGAAGTTTTCTTTCATAAAATTAATTATATTATGACAAACAGAACAAAACAACAAACACCTTCCTTGCCACAAAGTAAAAGGCCAAGCTCCCAAAGTAGCCATTAGAACACATTGCACAAAGCCAAAGCTCACTAGATAAGAACTAAAGAGAGAATTGGTAACAACTGGTCGTCGAAAGAGTCCTCCAAGCACGCCGTAGGGATTTGGAAGAAGATCCTCCATAGAAGCCTCCGTCGAATGAAAGAAAGGTTGTGGAGACTGAAATAACTTGACTAAGAGAAAGGAGTAATCAGAAGGCTGCTCTCAGGCATCGGAGCAGGAGTTAGGCACACAAACTCAAGCCTTTATTAAGAGCTTATAGCATAAGAAGGGTGGTGCCGTTCAAGAGTGATCATACAAAGAGTTGCCAACCTAAGTCCCTACGGTCAGGGATATCAATGGTTCTGATGCAGTGTGAATAGTGGATCATTGGTTAAGCAAACCATATACTTGTTTGTTGTTCATCAAGTATTGAGAAAATCAAAATTACCATTTCAATAGCATATTTGATTGGTATAAAATATTTTATATATGTCATTGAAATGATATATTTGATAAACATGTTATCGTATTGATGTAGACTGGATCTATCACGACCGGATTCCGAGGCTGGAACCCGGAGAAATGGATCCGAAGCCGGTTCGGATCGGTGTTATGGAGGCCCGACGGAGATCCGGAAGGCCGAGGAGGCGGAGGCGGAGGCGAAGACGAGGGTCCGAAGGCCGAAGGGCGCTTCGGTCGGTGCGGACTCGTCTCCGGGAAGTCGGGGCCGAGTCTCCCGTTGCGGGGCAGCCGTCGCACGGCGTCGAGACCAGGGAGAGGAGTCCGAGGTCGGCGGCCGAGACCGACTCGGGAAGGTCGGCGATGATTCGAACCGAGCTCCTGCAGGAGGAAAAGAAGAAGAAACCGGTCAGCAGGAGTCCCGGGCTCTGGCCCTTAGGAACCCCCTCCGACGGTCAAGTTAGCTCCTGAAGATGATTCGATTCAGAAGACAAGAAATAGCTTTAATGCTATTCGGACCGTAGTCCTTAAGGGTCTCGAAGGCCAAGAGTTGCATACCTTTGGCAATAAATAGCGGTGTATTTATAGCAGAGGATAGAGGTTGGTTAACGGTGGTAGCCGATATAGGACTATGTTTGGGCTTACCGGTAAACCGCCATAGTGCCTGATCCGCCACCGGAGTGGGCCGGACTCGGCTATCGGGCCGAAGGGGGTTGGGCCGCTAAGGGGCCGAAGCCTGCTGGGCCTTGGGCTGCCGTGCCATTCCCGGGCCGAAGGCTGGCGGGCCGCTGACGGGCTGAAGCCTGTTGGGCCGGGAGCGACGGTGCCGCTTACTGGGCCGAGGGCCGCTGGGCCGCTTACGGGCTGGAGGCTCCCGGAGGGCCTGATACTGCTGCTGTTGGGCTGAACGGGGTTTGGGCCCGCTCTAATGGGCCGAATCGGATTCTGCCTCATCACATAGCCCCCCACTCTTGTCTTCCTCAGTTCTGAGATGGCGAGAGTATAGCCCGAAGCTGTCAAAAGAGCATCGTAACAGGTGTCTTACCCGAAGCTCTGTTCTCTTTTTACTGGGAAGAGGGGGCCCTCGGTCGGCCGAGGGCTACGCAGTTGCTTCGTCCCCGCTCAGAGTGGCGACGAAGGCTCGGAGCCGAGAAGCCGAAGGGGCCGAGCCCTCTGACTCGTGTCAGGCTCCATTAAATGGACGGGATGGCGCGTCGCCTCGCGAGGAAGCACGGGACACGCGTCGCGCATCCGGTCGCTCCGTCGAAAACACAAAAGGATCCTGACCGCTCTCTGGTCGCGGATCGCCTCGGCCCTCTGCCCGAGGCTTCACTCGGATTGCCGCCCTTTTCATCTTCAGAGCGCGGCTCGGGACACGCGGCGCGTATCCGGGCGGCCAGCCGAAGGGTCGGAGCGCCCTCGGCCGTTGATTGCTTCGCTGCAAGTCCCGGAGCTGGTCCGTCATTATTGCCGATGGACAGCGCACGTGGCGTGCATCTGAGCGGGGCGAGGGGACGAGCGGGACGATCTCGGCCGTTGGCTTCGGCATGAGGCGCTCCGAACGAGCTCTATAAATACAAGCCCTCAGAGGGGCACTGTTCTTCTTCCTGCTGCTGCGCTTGCGTTTCCTCTGCAATCTTCCAAGCTCTTCTTCCTTCTCCTACGGAAAGCTAGCTTCCTGAAGGCTTCGTCCGAGCTCGCCGGCCACCGTGGGAAGGTCTCCATTCCTCGGAGCGCATCGCTGGTGGAGCTGGGAGGTTTGAGGAGCCGCACTCGGCTCAAGAGAGACTTCCTCCCCCTTCCTGCGAGTAAGCCCTAGCTTTCCTCCTTCCCTTCGTGGCCTTATGGTCCGGGATTCTTCTAGTGAGATCACTCCTTCGGACGAGGAGTATACTCCTTCCCACTCTCTGCGATCTCTTCTGTCAGATCCCCTCACCTCAGACTCCTCTGCCCCAGCAATGTCCGAAGAATCCGAGGTCTCTGGGACTGAGGGGTCCGAGGCTTCCGGAGCCGAGGTTTCCGGGGCCGAGACCTCCGGGGCCGAGTACGCCGAAGAGGTCCGGAGCCCAGGCCAGGCTTCTACTTCGGGACGCCGCCGTCCGGATATGGCTTCGGAAGCATCCTGCGCCCTTTCGGACGCAGAGGTTACGCGCCTGGTCTCCTACTTCCAGCTCCCTTCCTGGATGACGGTCATTCGGCCTGACTCCGCCACCCGGGCTAACACTTTCCGCCCGGGTTCCTTCTCCATTTACGTTGATAGCTTCGAGGCGGGTTTCCGTCTTCCACTCCCCACCTTCGTCATCAACCTTCTCAGTTTCTACGGGCTGGCTCCGTCTCAGCTCTTTCCCAACTCCTGGCGCACCGTATACGGTTTCTTGAGCGTTTTTGCTCAAGTGAAGATCCGCCCTTCCATCAATGTCTTCCGCTGCCTCTTCAAAATTCAAAGACAGGGGAAGTCCGAGTGGTACTGCTTCGTCCCTCGGGTCGGGCGAAGCGTATTCTCCGGGAAGCCTTCGTCCATCCACGGCTGGAAGAGGAAGTTCGTCTTCGTCTCCCTGCCGGAGAAGGAGGAGGGCGTGTGGCCCTTCCCTACTGAATGGGCGCCGCTGGCTGCAGGCCTCTCAGATCCTCCTATCCTCACCCCGGTCCAGAGCATCCTTGTGGGTCGCATCCAGATGATGGCCCCGTACAGTGTCTGGGGGCTTCTCAGCGCGTCGGAGCGTCTGGTGACCGCCGGGGTATGGCCGGATCCGAGGTCCGATCCGGTGCGGGCCTTCCCTTATCTTCCTCCCAGGGAGACTCCGCGGGGCCGCGGAGGAAGGGCCGCCGCTCCTCTGGCCGAAGCTCTTCCGGCTGAGGATGCTGATGAAGTTTCGGCCGAGGGTAAGTCGGCTCTGAGTTTGTACTTGTTCTCTGTTCTGTTTCTGACTGGTTTTTCTTGCTTGCAGCAATGGCCGATCTCGACTCCCTCCTCGACCGGATATACGACCAGCGCGGTCCGGGCCGGGCACCGGCCTCGCAAGCGGCAGGCAGGTCCGGCCGAGGCGCTGGGGCTCCGAGGACCCGAGGCGGGGTCCCAAGGACGGCGGCCTCTTCTGAGGGCCGTGCTGCTGCTGCCGCTCTCGAGAGAGAGCGAAAGTCAAAATTCGCCGCTCGAAGGGGCGGCCGAGCGTCGAAGCGCCCCCGGTCGGAAGAGGCCGTAGACGTGGAGGAGGCTCCGCTGATCAGGAGGAGTGCCGAGGCCCGAAGGGCCGCGAGGCTAGCGTCTCCTGAAGCGCCGAGGGGCGATTCTCCTTCGGCTGTAGCGGCCGGGGTCGGCGACGAAGGCGCCGGGTCGCAGGCTCCCCGGGCGCAGCGCAAGTGGTGGCGCCCCGAACCGGGGATTTACGAGGACGAGAGTATGGAAGACTCGCAGACGTGCCTCCGTCTGCTCCGCAGTCTTACTCTCCCTTCGGCCTTTGAAAGGCTGAAGCGCCATTCGGTCATCGACCTGGCGGCGATGAGCGCTCGGCTGTCTGTCCAGGTAATACGCTTGAAGGTGCTTCAGTCGAGCTTTCCTTAGCTTTCTCTTGGTTTTCCTTTTTTCTGATCACTGTTCGCTTTCGGCTCGCAGGCTGCGGTGACAGGCAGCGTCCTGATGCACCATCAGGAGCAGCTCCGGCTCTAGCTCCTGGAGGCCGAGAGGGAGTCGGATGGCTCGTGCGAGGGCACTTCGGTGGTGCCCGACATCGAGCCTTTAGTCGGTGGGCTCGTGACCTCGAGTGCCCAGGTGCGGGCGCAGCTGGAGGAGAAGACAGTTGAGGCCCGCGCTTCCGCCGAGGCCAAGGTGAAGGCCGAGGGGGAGCTCGCCGTGGCACAGTCCGAGATCCGGGCCCTCAAGGCCCAGATTCAGGAGAAGGACTCCCGGCGGGCTTCGGAGAAGCGGCGATACGCCGAGGAGGTATCGGCGCTGAAGCGGGAGCTGGAGGAGGTGGCGGAGTTGGCCGTAGCTGAATACAAGGCCGGCCCGGACTTCACCGAAGAGATCATCCAAGCTCAACTGCTGGCCTCTTCCTCCGTCTTCGACCTCGGGTTGGCTGTCGCTCAGAGGGCCTGCCCGAGTGTCGATCTGACCGGGGTCGACCTACCGAGGGGTGAGGAAGCCAAGGAGCTCCTGTCTTGGTGGCAGGGACTTATGGCCGAGAGGGCCTCGACTCCTGCGCCGGATGATGAAGATGCGCCCGCTGAGGGGGTCCCTGAGGAAGCTGTCCCTGAGGAGGCCGCCGACGAGGAGGTTGCCGCTGAGGAGGCTGCCGCTCCTGAAGCGGTGCAGATCGTCGACTCTCCCTCTCCCTCTCCCTCTCCGGGACAAGCCGCAGCCGAGGTAGAGGAGGCCGAAGCCGAAGAATGACGCGGGGACCCCCCCCCCCCGGTTTCCGCTTCTTCTTCTGTTGTAAGCCCTCGGCTTAGGGTAGGGCTAGTTTACGCTTCTTCTTCTATCGTAAACCTCCGGCCAAGTATGCGGCCAACTTTTCCTTCTTCTTCTGTTGTAAGCCCTCGGCCGAGGGTGTGGCCGGCTTTTGTACTTCATTTTCTATAAATACAAGGAATTTTTTTCGGCTTTACCTTGGTGTTTGCGTATGATCGACCGAATATGGCCCTTCAGGAGCCTGAGATCCTGTCGTCGTTCGCTATAGCTTGTAAGGCCGAGACCCGATGTAGGTTCGGATAGAATGTCGCCATAGTATTCGGCCGGAGCCTTTACTATCGTGGTCCATATGATCCCGAAGGGACATCTTGCCGCTTCTTATGTTTGTCGGATGGTCGAAGCCATTCGTGCTTCCGCTTGCGCGAACTTAGATATGCCTTGCCGCTTCCTGAATCGGTATACGTGGCCGGAGCCATTCCCGGTGCGGTTTACACGGACTTGGAAAGAATTCCATGCCGCTCCCGATACGGTTTGCATGGCCGAAGCCACTCCCGGTACGGTTTACACGGACTTAGAAAGAATACCATGCCGCTCCCGATATGGTTTGCATGGCCGAAGCCACTCCCGGTACGGTTTACACGGACTTAGAGAATACTATGCCGCTCCCGATACGGTTTGCATGGCCGAAGCCACTCCCGGTACGGTTTACACGGACTTAGAGAATACCATGCCGCTCCCGATACGGTTTGCATGGCCGAAGCCACTCCCGGTACGGTTTACACGGACTTAGAGAATACCATGCCGCTCCCGATACGGTTTGCATGGCCGAAGCCACTCCCGGTACGGTTTACACGGACTTAGAGAATACTATGCCGCTCCCGATACGGTTTGCATGGCCGAAGCCACTCCCGGTACTGTTTACACGGACTTAGAGAATACTATGCCGCTCCCGATACGGTTTGCATGGCCGAAGCCACTCCCAGTACGGTTTACACGGACTTAGAGAATACCATGCCGCTCCCGATACGGTTTGCATGGCCGAAGCCACTCCCGGTACGGTTTACATGGACTTAGAGAATACCATGCCGCTCCCGATACGGTTTGCATGGCCGAAGCCACTCCCGGTACGGTTTACACGGACTTAGAGAATACCATGCCGCTCCCGATACGGTTTGCATGGCCGAAGCCACTCCCGGTACGGTTTACACGGACTTAGAGAATACCATGCCGCTCCCGATACGGTTTGTATGGCCGAAGCCACTCCCGGTACGGTTTACACGGACTTAGAGAATACCATGCCGCTCCCGATACGGTTTTCATGGCCGAAGCCACTCCCGGTACGGTTTACACGGACTTAGAGAATACCATGCTTCCTAATAAAAGAGGTCTTTATTCATACTCTGCGGCTGTAAGCCTGGGGAAAAGTGACTTACACATAATAACGCCGAAGGCGCTCAACATTCCAGGTGCGAGGGAGAGGCTGGCCCGAAAGGGTCTCCAACCGATAAGCTCCACGCCTGATCACCTCCCTGACCCGATAGGGCCCCTCCCAGTTGGGGGCAAGCTTTCCTGAGGCTTCGGCTGGTTTGGAAGCATGAGCGTTCCTCAACACGAGGCTCCCTACTTCAAAGCATCGGGGCTTTACTCGAGTGTTGTGGTACTTCGCCATGCGCTGTTGATAAGCGGCCAGCCGGACGCGAGCCCTGTCTCGGGTCTCTTCAATGAGGTCCAGGTGGTCTTTCAGTCCTTCATCGTTGGCCTTCGGATCGTAAGCAATGACCCTGGGAGAGGGAAGGCCGATCTCCACCGGAATAACGGCCTCTACGCCATAGGCCATGCGAAAGGGAGTTTCGCCGGTGGGGGTTCGGCTTGTCGTCCGATAAGCCCACAGAACACTTGGCAGCTCCTCCACCCATCGGCCCTTAGCTTCGCCGAGGCGGATTTTTAATCCCTGTAGGAGGCTTCAGTTAACGACTTCGACTTGGCCGTTTGTTTGAGGATGCGCCATCGAAGTAAATTTGTGGAGTATGCCGAAGCTGGCGCAGTTGTCGCTGAACCGCCGGCTGTCGAACTGCTTCCCATTGTCAGAAATAATGGCCCGAGGGACGCCGAACCGGCAAATGATGGACTTCCAGACGAAGTTCCAAGCATTGCTATCGGTTATTGCCGCGAGGGGTTCGGCCTCGACCCACTTAGTGAAATAATCTACTGCCACGATGAGGAATTTTCTCTGGCCGGTGGCTACGGGAAAAGGCCCCAGGAGGTCAAGCCCCCACTGAGCGAAAGGCCAGGGGTCGGATAAGGGGGTCAGAAGGGCGGCTGCCTGGTGGATGAGGGAGCTATACCTCTGGCACTGGTCACATCGCCGGACGAGGGCTAAGGCGTCCTCTTGGAGCGATGGCCACCAGTAGCCTTGTCTTAGAAGCTTGTGAGCCAAGGCCCTTCCTCCCGCATGCGTTCCGCATACCCCTTCATGGACTTCTTTCGTGGCGTAGTCGGCTTCAGCTGGGCCGAGGCACCGCAGCAGTGGTCGGCCGAAGGATTTCTTGTACAGGGCCCCGTCCAGAAGAAGAAAGTGGGATGAGCGCTGTCGAATGCGCTTTGCCTCCTTCGGATCTGGCGGGACTTCTCCTTGGAGAAGGAAAGCAACGAGGGGGGTCATCCATGTCTCGGCCTCGGCGACTAGCATGGCCTCGGTTTCGCCGAGGCTTGGTTCGGCGAGCTCTTCGACGAGGATCATTCGCCCCCCCCCCCCCCCCGTCTTGGGTTGACGCCAGCCGGGAAAGTGCATCGGCTCGGGCATTCTCGGCTCTCGGGATCCTCACAACTTCATAAGAGTCGAATTGGGCGAGGATTTTGCGAGTCACCTGGAGATAAGAAGCCATCATTGCGTCCCGAGCCTCGTACTCCCCGGAGATGTGGCTGGCGATCAGCTGGGAATTGCTGAAGGCCTTCAGGTTTCGGACGCCGAGCTTCTTTGCGGCCCGGAGGCCGGAGATGAGAGCTTCATACTCGGCGGCATTGTTGGTTGCTGGGAAGGAGAAGCGCAGGGCGTACTCCGTGACGACCCCTTCGGGCGACGCCAGGATCCATCCGGCGCCGCTGCCCGTGGAGCATGCGGAGCCGTCTACGAAGCGTTTGGCACTGGCTGAGGCGCCTCGGAGGCGCCAAGGGTAAGTTCGGCGATGAAATCTGCCAATGCCTGGGCCTTTATAGCTACCCGAGGAGCGTAGGAGATATCGAACTCTCCTAGCTCGATTGCCCATTTTGCCAGCCTGCCGGACACCTCTGGCCGGGAGAGGACTTGTCTCAGGGGCTGGTCGGTGAGGACCTTCACGGAATGGGCCAGAAAATAGGGCCGGAGCCTCCTTGCGGTCGAGACAAGGGCCAGAGCTAACTTCTCTAGGGCAAGGTACCGGAGTTCTGCCCCTTGAAGGGCTCGGCTGGTATAGTAAACCGGCTTCTGTATGCCTTCTTGCTCTCGGATGAGGACGGCACTGAGAGCCGTCTCGGAGACCGCAAGGTATAAGCTCAGGGGTTCCCCGGGAACTGGCTTAGATAAGATGGGGACTTTGGCGAGGTAGGCCTTCAGCTGGTCGAAGGCTGCTTGGCACTCTTCCGTCCACTCGAAGTTGCTGGCCTTCTTCAATAGCTTGAAGAAGGGGAAACAATAGTCAGCCACTTTTGACATGAAGCGACTGAGGGCTGCGATCTTCCCGTTCAGCTTCTGTACCTCTCGGATGTTTGCCGGGGGGCGCATCTGTATGATGGCCGAAATCTTCTCGGGGTTGGCTTCCACCCCACGGCGGGTGACCATGTAACCGAGGAACTTGCCGGAGGCTACCCCGAAGGCGCACTTGGCCGGATTCAGCTTTATCTTGTACCGCCTAAGGGCGGAGAAAGTCTCGGCTAGGTCGGCCAAATGCTCAGAAGCGATACGGCTCTTGACCAACATGTCGTCTATGTAGACCTCCATGTTTCGGCCCAGCTGTGGAGCGAACACTTTGTTGACCAGGCGCTGGTATGTTGCGCCGGCGTTCTTCAGACCGAAGGGCATCCGGGTGTAGCAGTACAGGCCCAAATCGGTTGTGAAGCTGGTCTTACTCTCGTCATCCGGATGCATCCGGATCTGGTGGTAGCCCGAATAGGCGTCGAGGAAACTTAAGAGCTCGTGGCCGGACGTCGCATCCACCACCTGGTCTATCCGAGGCAGCGGAAAGCTGTCCATCGGACAGGCTTTGTTGAGGTTGGTGAAGTCCACGCATATACGCCATTTGCCCTCTTTCTTTGGCACCATGACCACGTTGGCGATCCATTCCGGATGATGCACCTCTCGGAGGTGTCCGGCGTCCAGCCCCTTCTGCACTTCGGCTTGGATAGCGGTTCTCCTTTCTTGATTGAAGGTGCGCCGCTTCTGCTTTACCAGGGGCTGGTCGGGATCGGTGTGGAGACGGTGCTCGGCTATCTCCGGGTCAACCCCGGGCATGTCCGATGGAGACCAGGCGAAGACGTCGAGATTTTCTTTCAAGAATTCGGTAAGCTTCTCCGCTTCAATCTTATCCAGGCCGGAGCCTATCATCAGGACTCGTCCCTCGCCTCCCGGAATAGGGACGGCGAGGAGTGTTTCTCCCGGAGATGCCTCGGCTGATGACTCGATCGTCAGGGTTTCGGCTGCGGCCTTCCCTTTGACTGAAATCATGTAGCACTGCCGGGCTGCTTCTTGGTTCCCTTTGGCCTCGCCGATCCCGTGGTTGGTATGAAACTTCAGCTTCTGATGGAAGGATGATGGCACGGCTCCGACCCCGCCGATGAGCCTTCGGCCGAATATGGCGTTGTAGGCTGACTCGATTTTTACAACGGCAAAGTCCGTTTCAACGGTCAATTGCCGGGGGGCGGAGCCTAAGGTTACAGGAAGCCGAACAATACCCTCTACTCGGCAGGGCGAGCCGTTAAAACCAAAGAGGGGGCCCCGATGAGGCTTCATGCTAGCCTCACTCAATCCCATCTTCTCAAAACAGTCGTAAAACAAGATGTTTGGGGCACTTCCATTATCCACAAAGATCCTATGTACATCATAGCTATTTATTACAGCGTTGACGACGAGGGCGTCATCATGAGGGACCTGAACATCAGTCAGGTCCTCGGCGCCGAAGGTGATGTCTTCCAGATGAGGCCGCTTCGGCTCGCCGTCGACCGCCGCTATGGTGTTGCGTTGCCGCGACCTTGATCCCTCCCCGGGCCCTCCGGATATCATCATGATAGACCCAGAGCTGGGTCTTTGATGGGATGATTCAACCGGGGCCGAGGTGGCTTTTGGCGGAGGAGCGGCTTCTATCGCCGGGGGTGGTTGCTGTCTGGGTGCTGCAGGGACGTCCCGGTTCTGCTGCGGCGGCTGCTCCCGCCGATATTGCGGCAATCTCCCCTCCCGGATGAGGCGGTCGATTTCTTCCCGGAGCTGCCGGCACTCGTCCGTCGTGTGGCCGATCTCTCGGTGATACTCGCAGTATTTGCCGGGGTCCCTTCGGCGAGGATCGGTCTTGATGCGATCAGGCCGCCGGAGCATGCCCTTCACCTCCATGAGCATCCGGGAAGGGGGAGCAGGTAAGGGTAGGTACCGCGGCTGCGGGTCCCGTCGCCTCTCCCTGTCCCAATCCTCCCGGCGATAACGCTTCCGGGAGGGCTCTTGGTCCTCGGACCGAGGTCGGACCGCCGGGGGAGCAGGCGTCGAGGTAGTTTCGGTTGCGCCTTTGCCCCTGGACAGCATCAGGGCCTCTCGGTTGATGTACTTATGGGCCCGGGCCACGAGGTCCTGAAAGGTAGGGGGATGGCGCTTTCCGATGGAGCCGAGGAGCCCCTCATCCCGGCACCCGCTGATCACGGCCGAGACCGCGATCGAGCTGTCGAGGTTTGGGATCTGGGCGGCCTCGGTCCGGAACTTGGTGAAGTACTCCTGGAGAGTTTCGGTGGGGCCTTGCCGGATGGCTAGCAAGCTGGCGGAAGTTTTGGACTGCCGGGTGGCATCATAGAACTGGTCGATGAACAACTGGCCCAACTGAACCAGGGAGTGGATGGAGTTGGGGGCCAGAGCCTCGAACCAGGTGAGGGCGATTTTTTCAAGGGTGAGGGGGAAAAGACGGCAGCGGATTGCCTCAGAGATCCCTCGGACCCGAAGATAAGTGTTAAACTTCTGGAAATGACAGACCGGATCTGTCATTCCGTCGTAGAGAGGGCCCTTCGGCAGCTTGAAGTTGGGGGGTACCTCGGTGGCTAGGAGCTCCGCCGTGAATGGGGTCTGCTCCAGGATGTTGCTGGCGAGGGGCGCCCCGTGAGGCCGAGACACCATCTGCTGCATCTCTTTGCGCATCGCCGTCAGCCGCTGGTCCAGGTCCGGGGCGGTCGAGGTGGCGACGGATTGCCCTCCGGTTCGGGCCGGACGGTACCCTGACGAAGCATAATCCTGCTCCGTCAGGCGATCAGTGCGAGGAGTTCGGACAGGTAGCGTCGGGGGCTCGCTGTGCGTCTCCGCGGCCTCGTTGAGAGGAACCGGCGCAGGCGCCGGCCGGAACCGGGCATCTTGTACTGGGCAGAGCGGGGGGAGCGGCGCCTGCGGAGGAGGCTGTCCCATCAGCCCTATGCGCTGGGCGATGGCGGATACCATCTCCTGGAGAGGCGCTAGGGACGTGACGGCCGCGGCTAGCGTCGCCACTTGCTGCTGGAGCACCCCCACTCGGTCTTTCGAGCCGAGAGACTCCGGTATGGTCGGCAGAGGCAGGCTCGGCGGGGCAGAAGGTGCGCCTTCGGAAGGCAGCATCTTCGCCGAGGCCTCCCGCGCTTCTGCTTCGCCTTGCCCGGATCGTCGGGTCACAGGTCGCTGAGACATGACTTGTTTTGTTGGTTTCCCACAGACGGCGCCACGTGATGTAGACTGGATCTATCACGACCGGATTCCGAGGCTGGAACCCGGAGAAATGGATCCGAAGCCGGTTCGGATCGGTGTTATGGAGGCCCGACGGGGATCCGGAAGGCCGAGGAGGCGGAGGCGGAGGCGAAGACGAGGGTCCGAAGGCCGAAGGGCGCTTCGGTCGGTGCGGGCTCGTCTCCGGGAAGTCGGGGCCGAGTCTCCCGTTGCGGGGCAGCCGTCTCACGGCGTCGAGACCAGGGAGAGGAGTCCGAGGTCGGCGGCCGAGACCGACTCGGGAAGGTCGGCGATGATTCGAACCGAGCTCCTGCAGGAGGGAAAGAAGAAGAAACCGGTCAGCAGGAGTCCCGGGCTCTGGCCCTTAGGAACCCCCTCCGACGGTCAAGTTAGCTCCTGAAGATGATTCGATTCAGAAGGCAAGAAGTAGCTTTAATGCTATTCGGACCGTAGTCCTTAAGGGTCTCGGAGGCCAAGAGTTGCATACCTTTGGCAATAAATAGCGGTGTATTTATAGCAGAGGATAGAGGTTGGTTAACGGTGGTAGCCGATATAGGACTATGTTTGGGCTTACCGGTAAACCGCCATAGTGCCTGATCCGCCACCGGAGTGGGCCGGACTCGGCTATCGGGCTGAAGGGGGTTGGGCCGCTAAGGGGCCGAAGCCTGCTGGGCCTTGGGCTGCCGTGCCATTCCCGGGCCGAAGGCTGGCGAGCCGCTGACGGGCTGAAGCCTGTTGGGCCGGGAGCGACGGTGCCGCTTACTGGGCCGAGGGCCGCTGGGCCGCTGGGCCGCTTACGGGCTGGAGGCTCCCGGAGGGCCTGATACTGCTGCTGTTGGGCTGAACGGGGTTTGGGCCCGCTCTAATGGGCCGAATCGGATTCTGCCTCATCACGTATAAAGATATGTTGATAATAAGAATATAACGATTACACTTTTGAAATTTAAGATATAAGAGTAGTTAATATGAAATTATCCTTCAAAAAAGGGTTTATCCGTCTACTAACCTATCAGCAACTAAAAACACTACATGGAAATCATCAACTAAACAAACAAACAGTCAAGTAATCTTACCATTGATGCCCTTACATAGCATATGCTAAGCCCGTCCTCACAACTAAATCCTTTTCCCCTTTAGGCAGGATCTCATTTAACTCGTTAACTTCTACCAAAAAAAACATTAGAAGAAGAAAGTTAAAGGGTTAGATTATTGAAAAAGATTATGTCTTTATTAATCACACTGTTTTACATTTTTGGAAAATCATACGAAATGAAATGTACTTCTAAATTGTATGGCATGCATAAACATAACTTGGATAAGCTTTCCATCAATAATGCACAAAGTAATTTCGTATTCCCTAAGCACATAGCATGCATAAGTTTGCACATCAACGTACATGTGGAGGAGGATCTTCGGAGAGCAGAAAGAGAGAAATCAAACGCGCTAATGAGTGGAATAATCGCTTAATGATGCTTTAAGCGTAAGCCTTAGTGTTTCCTCTTTAAATATTTTTCAAGCGAAGTCTTGAAAAACTACAACCAGAAAGATAATATAATACTGGGCGGAAATTAGCATTTGAATCCAAGAAACAGTGAAACTATTCCTTTGGCAGATAGATAAAAAGTTACTACGTGTAGCACAAATTATATGGTCTCCAATAACATAACAGATCCTTTTATCTTTTCAACTCCTCTGTTTATTTTGGTATTTGCATTCTTAAAAAAAAAATTGTAGTATTAAGGGTGAAGCTACATCAAAATCCAAGGTGACATCTACTTTGGATACATCTTGTTGTCTTTTTGTTTTTTTTTTTTTAATTTCTAATAGAAGTCAGTTAGGGTTGGTTGTGAATGATATTTGTGGTTGAAGAATGTTTGTCTCAACACCTGATGGTTTGCATGTGGAGTAAATCTATAGTTAAAGACTACTTACCCTTGTTTTCAAATTAAAGTAAAGGTATCAATAGATCTTGCAACTGACTTGAGGTGCAAACTAGGGGTTGTTTGATAACTCCTAATGGACCTTTAGTATCTGAAGCGGTCAGATGTCAGAAATTTCAGATTATTTGATTAAATGACTAAATTAGAGTCAGATTCGATATCTTAAATCTGAAACACCTCTGAATTTTTAAGCCTCAAGGAGGGCACTTTTTATTTTTCAGATTCCCTGACGCCCCCTTGATGCTCCTTGCGATGGCCCTCATCTCCACACGCACAGTGCTCATCTCGGCTCTCCTCTGCGACGCCAAGCTACTCCTTTGTAGCGTTGCTCCTCTCCTCTCTCCTACGCTCGGCACGAAAGCAAGTCCTCTACGGCGCTACTCCTCCTGTAGTGGACGCTACAGGAAGCTACGCTGTCTTGAAGATCCCAGGAAAAATCTAGTCTGGTGCTTGGGTAGCATCGTTGTTCCTCTTCGGGATGCTCTTCTGAGCTAAAGTTTTAAGTATCTTCTTAGTCTACTCAGTTTGAGTTATGGGTGTCGATGATGGGGGCGGTATACTGGCGAGTTTGGGTTCACATGACCTCAGGGGTTTCTACTGGGCTGTAGATGGGCAACTGTTTGTAGTAATGGCTCTGAGAATGCTAGGTGCTCGAAGGCTTGAACAGTTGGTGTAGGCAACGCGTTAAAAGGTTGTATGTTTCTGAAGGGGTATGTGATTAGGCTTCCGATGGTTTGCTTGCTTCAAGTAAATAAAAAAATATATAATTTTTCTGTTGTTACATGTTATTGTTAAGATTTTGAAGCATTTTTAATTAAGTGGGGCCCATTGGATTTGGCTTGGGCCCATCTAATCTTGGGTCAGCTGGGGCTTTGGTTGGACACACCCAGTCGGGGTCTATCAAAAAGTATAATAATACAACAATTAGTTTTGAAATGTGAGTTAAGATTTGTGTAACCAAACGTATTGCCAGCTGCCACATGGGGGCTCAAGATGGAGGAAGCTCCTCGCGTCTCAACAACCTGCGTTTTATTACAGTAGACTCTATATTTTGATAGCCCCGACGGTGATGATACAAGGAATACCCGGAGAGCATACTTTAAAGTCTTTGATTCAAAGGATACTGGTGCGATGACCTCTGAACTATGTCGACCCGAGTTGACACGGACAGCCTTTCGTTCCTCGCTTCACGAGTGAAACGGGTAGGTTAATAAAGTTTGGCTTGCTGCGTGAGTTAGTGGATAAGAAATGGGTGGGGGCCACAGGATTTAAAGTAGATATTTGTGTTTAGTCCTTCTTTTAACAAGCTTTCATAAAAAATTTCTTATGTACGCTTTATTTATGTTTAAGCTTTGGAATATTCTAAGTTTTAGATAACCTATTTAATAACTTAATTGATAATTTATCTTTTATTAATTTATTATATATGCTAATAATTAGATATATAATTTAAAATATACAAAATTATATTATTATTGTGTCCTCGTATCTTATTTTTAATAATCTACTATGTCAGACACACGTATCCATGTCAACAATTGACACCCGTATCTATATCCCTCATATCATAGCTTAAAAGAGTAAAAAGCAGCATTATCTTCAATACGGTCATAGCTCAAAAATAGGCAAGCAGCTTACAAATAGAAGCCTAATAGGATATCCAACCATTTGCTAACGGGACCACGTCAGCCCAAATCTGTTAATGGGCCGACAACTTTGCACAACCTTTCTACACCGTGAGCCCTATTAGCCTCCTCTTCAACGCGGCCTGTGCTCCATACCCTATATATTGAGTAATGCTTGCTGCATTAAGAGTCAATACAACAAGTTGATTTTGCAATACAAGATATCATTGCTTCACATGAATAAGTGTCACATAGATTAGACAGCATTTTTTGGCCCACGTCTAATACTTTTTTGGCCCACCTTTGAAAAAAGTTGACAAGTCATGTGATGCCTACCCGTGTAGACTAATGGCATCTTGCATTATCAAATGACTCAACTTGATGTACTGACCTTCATTACATCAAGCATTACTCTATTACATAAGGAAGGGTCGGTGGTCCCTATCATCCATTTAAGCAGAGTAATACTTGCTGGAATGTTGTTGCATGGTGGGTGCAATCAGCAGATTTTTTTTTTATTATTTTTTTTAAATTTAGGAGGTGGAGGCAACTTTAGAAAAGCCCAACTATACTATCTGATCTATGACCTAATGGTTAAATTTTTTAAAAAACAAATAGACTATCTAATTTTCCTTTTTAAAAATTTTAATTGTCTAATTAAAGATCGAATGATACAGATGCCATAAGATTGCCCTCACCGTCTTGGTTAAAAAAACAAAAGAAAGAAAGAAAAACACCCACAACTTCTAGCCGCCCGGTCAAACCGGTCAGTTGCGGTGTAACAAGTCTTACTCATGTAAAGGATTATTGCATTTGAGCTCTTAACCAATAATAATTGGGATTTGAAAAAAAAATAATTGGTCCTGAGAAGAGATCAAAAAAGCAAAAAATAAAAAATAATTTTTTTATGAAAAGTTATTAAAATGTTTAATTTTTGAAAAATTAATATAAATTTTAGAATAAAATATAAAATATGTTAATTTAGTTTAAGAATGTGATCTCTTTGAAACACATATGATAAAGGTGTGATTTTTGAGTTTATGAAGATTTTAAAGTAATTTCAATAAATCATGATCTATTCATAAAAAATCTGATAAGATACGTAATTTTTTTCAAAAAATTACATATTTTTGTTATGATGCTCTTAATAGTCGATGTCTATATGTACAATTTTATGGTTATATTAAATATTAGAATAGATGACTAAAATGGACGATCATTCCTTACCAGGTATTTTATTGGCTCAAGTTTAGTCGAACTCTAGTTATTAAGTGTTCTTTGATAGCCAAGATTGTGTCAATTCCCTTTGCCTTAAATTTAGCAAGATATGCTATCAAAGGATGGAATTAAAAACTGCAATAAATTGGAACACGATATTTGTCGGAAGGACAGTTCATAAGTTGAACCAACCGTTGTTTTATTATTTCGGATAGAGATATTAAGGAGTTGTTTGTTTTAGTGTAAAATAAAATATAAGGGATGCTTCAATCTTTTTATTTTAATTTACATTGAGTCTTTGCTGTAAATCAAAATAAAGAAATTGAACTGTCAAGTAGACAGACAAGATCTAGACAGGATTTTATTTTACACTATTTTACATTATTTCAAATAAATGAAAATAATATAAAATAAAATAATTAGCTCAAAGGGAGTTGTCAGGGGTCCCAGCTCAATCACGACTTGGCCAAGAACCTGACATTCCAATTCTCCGAGCAACTTATTTTGGCATAGGCGATGTTTAGTTGGAATTAAAGCATTACAAAATAATGTAAAGAGCTATATTTTAATGTGACAACATATAGCATTTGACAAAATTTTCAGTACCTTATATCAAACCAGATGACTGCTTAATGGTCCGAGTTGTCAGGCTTGCACGCTTCACTTGCCATTAAGGAGAAAGAAATATTACTCTGCCATTTTTCGTGATCTAGAATAGAATAAGCCATATGTCTAAAGAAATCGGATCACCTCAGTACATGTTCAGACTGAATTTTCTGTGCTAACCGAGCACGATCCTTACGTGCATTGAGGTAGGGGTGTAAAAGGAACGGATACGTCATATACGTGTCCGTTCCCTTACAATAAACAAATAATCCATATCTGCTTCATTTACAAATCCAATACATAGCGGATATCTTTAGTTAGATATTCTTCAGATTCGAAGTACATACGAACAATATTCAGATATTTAAATAAATTTTTTATATAATATATTATTTATTTAAAAATTTATGAAATTATATTTTTTTTGTTAAAATTAATAGCTATTTGATAAAAAGTTTAATATTTTAAATACTCATTAGTAATTGGAATTTGGGGGTTTAGAGTTTCACCCACTCAAACATCTTATATAGAGTATATATATCTCATTAGATCTTAAATCTAACGGCCCTCTAGGGAGCACAATCTGGTCCACAATCGCCGGCCCAATTGGACCCATGGACGTCGGGCTAATAGGTAGCAACTTCCATTTTGCGCCACGCCAGTCAGGTCAGCTAATTCATGAAACCAGCTTTGAGATTATATGGAGAGAGATTAATTAACTTAGGAATCCCTTCCGAATTTTTCTCTTATAACTCACTTTGATTCTTTTCATGCCCTTTTAAGCACGTGAATTCCGACACTTTCATGGAGCAACTAAACTTTTGAAAGAAAACCAGTTGAATTACGTTATTGTCCGAGTCCTGCTCTGTTTGGACATATTGGATTTGGCTGCACAAATTTCGCATTCGAGGAAGAATGGCCTATTCTCGAATAAATTAGAATAAAAAATCTACTAAAAACCCTCCGAATTGCTTATTTTACCCCGAATAAGCATTAATGATAGCTATTTTATCCTATTCATAAAGCTTGACTCCTTGCCAATCCTAGTCCCTAAACGATATATCACTTATTTTTTTAGAGAATGTACTTTTTTTTAAGAAATAATGTGCACAGCTGCTTTTTTTAATGGATTCTACTTCCATATCCCTCCAAAAAAGGGATGAGAGGAAAGTCTCTTTTCAAATGAAGCCTTAGGACAGAATCAATATTCGTTCAGAGGAATTGCACAGGAAGTAATACTTTTTCTGTAACGTTCCAGAAGACCACTCTTTTAATAGATTCTACTTCCATCTCCTCAAAAAAAGATGAGAGGAAAATGTGTGGCCCAGAATTTAACAATGGCAAAATCTTTCTTCAAATAAACCTTAGTAGATCAATGAGATTATTGGACAACGGCAATATTCATCCAGAGGAACTGAACAGGGAACAATACTTGTTATAATGTCCCACAAATATTATAGCATGGGAGATTGCAGCTGCAACCACCATTCGACCGAACAGTGCATGTGGACTTCAAGTTTTGTTGTATTCCCTGCCAGTTGGTGCAACGACTATACATCATCAGACCCCGTGATCACATAGTTGTGATATTCTGAGACATTGCAGTAAGTATTACTCTTGTACAAGTATTCCTTCTTTCTCCGTAAATACTCAAAGACATAGAGCAGAAGCATAGGGAGACTATTGGCAGGTTGGCTAGGTTAAAACATTATATTTTGTGTGTCACATAAGAGAAAGATTTGCTGGATTGTCAGGCTGTTCTACACCATCTGACAGTGTTTTCATTTGAAAAAAAAAATGTAAAGAAGAGGGCACTCTCAAGCTAAACAAATTTTAAGGAGGCCTATGAGTCATGGGCATGACTCTAGCCCATCAAACCCCTTTACAAGGTTTTTTCTTCGTTGAGGCCCACGTGTCAAGCCTTATATCGGTGAGTAATATCAGCTGCAATGCTCATAGAACATTGCAGTTGCACCCCATCTGATCACGAAGATCGGATAATGCATGACTTTTTTTCTAAGTGTCATTACATCTTCTGCAAAATGATGTAGTAATCGTGTACCATTCGAATGATCAGATGATAATTACAACTATAAGATCTTGAGACATTGCTGCAAGTACCATTTTAAATCTAATCTGATCCCCATTGCACCACTGAGAGCTGGTTAAGGTCCGGCCCAAGTCCAATTCTAAAGAACTACTTTTTTCTCCCTAATATAAAAATTCATGGTTAATGAATATTTATCAACTCAATAAAATTAGAACATATAACATATTTGCATCGTAATATAAACATATAAAGTGCTTACTTTATACAATTAAAATCACATCTCATTAATTATTCTGATAACTTATATTGACATAATATTATTTACATATAAACTTAAATTAACTCATATGAAATTTTAATATATCCGGACCGAACCGACCAAGGCCCGAGTCTAGCCTTTTTAATTCTTGGGGCAGGTCAATTTTTTTGCCAGGCCAATTTCATCGGCCCAAACCCGATTAAAATCGGGCCGGACTTCCTGACCTTTGGGCCGATCCGGTCCAATTGACATCCCTATGATAATGTAAACCCCAAAAATGCAAGTGATCTAGTTCGCCAAAAAGAGCAACAAGAACAAACAAGAAGAAGGTGAGAAGGGACATGAATGCTAGAGAAAGATTCCGAAGCTGGGTGTTCTGAACACGGTTATCCTTGTGTTGTCCATTTCGACAGGCTAAATGGTGACCAAAGGTGGGGCCGTGCCTGTGAATTTAGATTGAAACTTAAAAAGACCATAATTTTCAGAAAAGTACCAGAAGGACTGTTAGGGGTTAATACTCCCCTTAAATTCGTCAAATTTTGGCATATATTCCCTTAACTTCGCTAGAATTTATGAATCTTTCTAACATATTTAATTGACTTTCATGCCACTTTGACGGAAGGATATAATTAAAACTTTTTTGAAGATGTCATTTATAATAATATATGAGAGACAGGACTATACCTATAAATATGGTAACTAATGCGACTTTTGTGCGGTGAGGCTAAGGAGGGGTAAACAAATTAACGCATACACACGCAAACGCACACAAAATGGAAAGAAACGGCAAACAAGTTCCGTTCAAAGAAAAGGAATAGGAAGGGTCAAGGACTGGAGCAAATTAATATGGCACATGTATAAGAATAAATGTCAGATAGCTCCAACTCATATTACGGGCAGGCGAGGGGGTTGGAAACGTTCCCATTCCAAACCATCTTCTGTTGTTGCATGGGGTTCGAACGATTGCCCATGTTCTTCCACAGTTCATGATTAATTAATGGGTTTTATATATATATATCCCTCAAAATAACATATTTGCATGTATACCCTCAATTCTCACATATTATCATCAACATCTCTGCAACCTTCAAGATGTTGCATTTATGTCCCTCCCGTCAAGCTTAAGTTAATTTCAATAAAATATGTCAAACACATTGCATAAATCATAACCTCATTGTAAGTATCAAGGGTACAAAATACAAGATTTTAGTATATTGAGGATCATATATGTAAAATATTAGTGAATTTAAAGATATTTATGTCAAATCATTAGATGGACGAATATAAAATGCAACATTTTGAAGATTACAAAAGTATTTTAATGATAATATGTGAGAATTAAGAGTATACATATAAATACGTTGTTTTTGTTTTTGAGGAGTATATATGTAAAAAACCCTTAATTAATTAATCCTGTTAGTGGCAATCCCCATCATGTGTGCCCACGAAATAGAGGAGAAGGACCACTGCAAGGGATAAAGTTGGATTCGAGACGACCCTTTTCCCAAAAGTTTGAAGAACCAGAGCATTTCAATATCAAAGCATAGATTGCGAAACCATCATATGATGACAACTTTTTCATACAAAATATGTTCCTTCCGTCTGAAATTTAACAAGAATTATACAATGTACATCAGCTAGTGTATGTAGTCAATAAAACATTAAGAAACGAAACCACCAATTAAGTTGTAAAACCATCATGTTATATGGAGTTGACCTGTAAAGCTAGCCCTCTCCCCCCTCCCACACAACCGGGAATGATCAAGAAAAACAAAGCAAATGAAGAAGAAGAAGAAGAAGAAAGAGCCATGGATATCGAGTTCCCATCCACTACAGCTGCTATGAACAAGCACAACTCTGCCACCACCACTCTCCCCGGCTTGAGTGTAATTAAAACTGGTCATATTCCAAGAAAAAGAAGAACACAACCACTCAGGACAACAAAGACAGAGCTTGAGAGAGAGAGAGAGATGGGGGAAGGGATGGTCTAGTAAGTAGAGGGGGAAGCATCGGCTAGCATCAGTGTTCACTGCCATATGGGCTCCTGAAGGCATGGATGAGGAGGGAGAACCCGGATTTACCTGGCTGCTGCTCCTTGTGGAGGACCTCCTCCTCCAGCCACAGGCGGCTCTCCAGGGCGCTCCTGGTGCGGAACATGAAGGCGGCGCAGCCTGACCCCGAGGCGTCGCTGAACCACCAGTCGTGCACGTCCCACATCATGTCCACCGGCTGCCCGTCCACGAAGATGGTCTGGTGGCCCCGGAAGTTCCACCGGAGCCGCCTCACATGGACCACCTTCTTCCTGTCCACGCACACGCACAACTCCGACTCCTTGGCGGCGTCGCGCCCCCCCTCCCCCCTGCACTGGATTTGGACCTCGTGCTCCCTCCCGCCATCGCCGAACCGGGTCTTGGTCGAGTACAGGGCGCTCCCCACTACCTGCTCCCTCCTGCTGATCATGGAGAACTCGGCAGCGGGTGTTCCGGTGATGTTACCCTGTAGCTTGTTGTTGATCGCATGCGCTATGCTCATGTCCCCGATGCGGAGGCCGAGCTCTGCATCCACGACGACCGCGACGTAGAAGCCTCCCACGGGCTCGGGCCCGCCGGTTTCGTACCTGGCGGAGGAGATGTCCCAGCAGACCTCCACGAGGGAGTCGCCGGCGCCGACGTATGACCGGCTGCCCTTCCTCTTTCTCAACAGCAGTGAATTGGTGGCGCCGCCGGGCTTGTGCGGAGGGTGCTGGTGCGACGACGGATTGGAGTGGTCCTCGACGCTGATGGAGAAGCCCTGCCCCATGAGGCTCTTGGACCATGTCACCCTGATAAGGAACTCCTTCTGGGTGGACAGCTTGGTCCTGTAGAAGCAGGTGACGGACCTCTGGACCGACGGGTCCTTGGCGGAGCTGGCGTTGCCGCTGCCCGAGCAAGAAGAATCGGACACCTTGACGGCGTGCTCGTTGTAGCAGGAAGCGAAGTCCCTCATCGCCGTCGACAGCAGCAGCATGCAGAGGAGGTGGAGAAGGAGCCAAAAAAACCAAAAGGAGGATCAAAAGAAAGAAGAAACAGGGCCAACCCAGATGAGCTTTTGGTTGCTTGGATCGGCTAAAAGCTGTCCTCCTGCTTCTCGAACCCGGCCTCTATGATCAGACCAGACACTTGGCAGGAAGAAGGACGTAGACGGTAAAGCGAGGAGAAAGGGAGGAAACCCATGCCTGAGGAAACCACCTTTCTAGGCCCGGCACGATGGGTTTCTCGCTGGAATGAGGAGAGATGAAGGGCAGGAGAAGAAAAGGATCAGAGCTTTTCTTTGGCTTTTATTCTCGATTCCCCACCCTTCTTGCTTGCCCCAAGCTAAGAACTTTCTCTCCTTGGGCTAGTTTAGTACTCTTTCTCCTTATAGGAAGGTGGAGACAACCCACAGTATAACCGATCGATCTATGAGACTTTAAAAGGGGTCGAACTAAATCCAATAATGCATGAATTGTAAAAGGAAACAGAATTAAGTTGGCCTGCCAGAGTTGTTATTTTTTAAATTCCCACCCTAATTTATGTGACAGTGTGGAGACTCGCCATTTATTAATGAATGGGTGCACAGCGAGTCAAATCCAAGGTTTAGGATCAGCCCACAAATCCATGCAGATCATGTGGGGATTCTCGTATGATCATTGTCTCAGTGGATCATTAGGATCTTGGTTTAGGGTTCTTGATGGTGTGAGCTCTCTAGATGGGTCCATTCATTAATTTCCGGTGGGGAGACCCACCAACTACAACCCAACAGCCCATGATGGAAGGTCCAAGGGAATAATGTGAAGTTGAAGCCTCCCCTCCTTGCTCATTCAATGAAATAACGAACCCTAGCTATATACAGGTACTTATGCATGTTCCTACCACAACTAGCTAGGGGTAGTACCATCTATAAGCATCTGGTAGCTAGACATATATGTTCCCCCACCTTGTGATTAAAAAATTGGACAAGGAATGGAAAACTGATCGAAAAGCCAGACGTATCATGATCACTTGGGATCCGAAATCTTGGAGCTTGCCGATCCTAGTTTAATCATGGGTGGAATTACTTTAATGGAGTACTCCTAATTTGATGGAAAGGGGAAGTCGCACGAGATGTGGGAAAAGGACAAAACCTGGTCTGAGGAAGATGTCAAGCAAAGAACCAGATCCCAGAAAGCCAACCGTTCCCCCACAATATTCTATTTTTGATGACGAAGACAGAAAGATTAATGTGGCAGTACTGAAATAATTCGCATTAAAAAAACTACAGAATTAGATTGACATCGTTTACTCTATTTTTTTACATCAGTAATATTTCACTTCATTTTATTAGCTATTTTTTTAAATAAAAAATTATTTTTAACCTTCCTCTCTTTTGTTCTACCATAATGGGTCAGTTAATAAAATGGAGTGGAGTATAGACAAGTAGCCACAACTCTACCCATGCAGTGAAATCAACATCAAAGCACCACCTTGTAGGGTTTACACTTGCACACAGCAATGGAAGAGGGGCATCCAGCTTGGTTCTTGCCACCCCAAACCACATGGGACCACAGTTGAGGTCCTTAATTTAATTCTAATATTTGGGACACGGATGTCCTCTATTATGTATGGACACACACAAGAGGGACAGTCCTCTGTATCTAGTTGCAGCACACAGGTGGGGGAGAGTCGAGAACCTTTGAGTTTGATCCATCGCATAAAATTAATGCAAAGTTTACACCTTAAATCACAGCTCACAGCTGGCTTTGCCGAGAAAAAACACAGCCAGTCCAGGTCATGTCCGTTCAATTCAGTTTTAACAGTACTTAATTGTCTGTGTTTGGCATCTCTTTAATTAGAAAGTACTTTTAGAATTTTGCAAGCCTTTAATTTACTGTGGGAGAGGGACATAAGTTGTTAGATGTTGGAACTCATTTATGTGATATTTTTTAATTTTTAATACATCAAAAACTCAGAGGAGAAATTTCTTACATATGTTGAAGAAAAAAAAAAGTTATGAAGAGCTAGCGGGTTTGATTAATTAATGTGCCTAGCTACCTGAAATTACCAAGATCGATCTAGTCATATCCAACAACTTTCATGTTATAAATGAACTTTCACGTCTTAATTAGAATTAATTATATGTACTTACATTAGGTAGGGTGGCTCTTGTTACTTGATCATCTACAAAGCCAGCAGTCTGCGCACGGAAAACATTGCTAGAAATCTGCACACGTTTCTTTCGCGTAATCATTTATAAATAATGTCTGATGAGGAGATAATAGAGATAGATGCAACTATATATGTTAACAACAATTGCACTGTAAGCACCACTGGAGCACACTGGCATAGTTATAAATTATATATGGTAATCTTATTAGAAACCCATCTTTCCCAACAACTAAGAGATGCGGCCTACTTCTATATATTGGAGCTAGATTGGACAACTTCCATCGCCAATAATTAATTAGACTTGCTATCGGTTGGTACCCGTCGGACGTACAGTGGTACTGTTTAGCACCTCCTAAGCATGCACACAACAACGCATCGATTAGTTGCCAAAAGATCGTCTTAAGAAAGTTCCAGACACATAAGCAAGCACATAACACTAGGAAGGCACCTGGGGAATCGCCTTCGGCCACACTAAAGACACGATTACTTGGAGATTATGTTTATATGAGTCCCTCAAATAGATGCACCGCAGTCTCAGATATAAGAAATTAATTGAGTTGCAGTAGCCAACTCAATAATTAAGAGTACAAGTTCAACATGGAGGAGCATCGCTCTCAACCCAACATGTTACTAGTTTAAACCAAAACCAAAAAAAATGTAAAGGAAAAAGAAAATGGGATTGTCAGGGCGGCAAGTTAAGTGTAGTCCTAACTATGGATATAATAAGGCCAGTCCACTTGGAGGATGCTGAAAGAGGCCAAAGAAAGGGAATGTAGGTAGAAGGGGAGAGGAAGGGGTTCCTCTGGAGAGGAGATTGACCACCCCATGCCAGCCACTCTTTCCAATGCCTTCCCACTTGACCTTATTGATGTTGGAAATGATAATGGAGAAAATACTGATCTGTTGGCTATTGGCCGGCCCATGGTGGCTCTGGGCAATTAGTCCTATATCAATTTCTAAGTTATGGTTCGAGCGCATATGCCTGTGCCTCTGAATCTCAACACCGCGGTTTTGGGATTTCATCTTGGTATTAGGACATCGATCATAGGCTTGACCTCTTTTGCCTCTCCTTTCATTTTCGCGGCCCATGGTGGCCGTGAGGGGGAGTGTTGGTTGTTGGTCCATGGTGGTCTTGGGCAATTAGTCTTATATCGGTTTCTAACTTATGGTTCCAGCACATATGACCATATGCCTCTGAATCTCAACACCAAGGTTTTGGGATTTCATCTTGATCCCTCTCTATTTATGTCGTGTTTCATCTTTAGAGGTGTTATTATAGCATTACTCCCATAAGTAGTTGCTCTGGGCTCCTTATATTTAAAGAAAGCATACCATCTCTTATAATTCTCTGATCTCTATGTGTTTGTTCTCCGTCTTCTCCTTCATTCTTTTTTATGTCTTCACCTCCATTGATCACAGAAAGGCATCCAAATCCTAGCAATACTTTGCTGATTGTTGAATGTAGACAACACCTGGGGAGACCCTAACTGCACTAGACAAGGACCACTTATTATATACCATTATAATTTGACCGCAATTTTTTATCACATGCGTATGAATTAATCCAGCTCACATCTACCTAATCTCGTTAAGATTAATATCACAACCGCGCACAAAGAGACAAGCAGAGCCCTAGTCTTACTGAACTAGGTAGTGCTCAGTGTTAATGTTATTATAGAAGCAAGAAGAGGTCGACAGCAAAACTTTCTGTGTTTGGGGGTTCGAGAGAAGTCCTTCTAAATGATTTCTTCCCTTCAAAGAATTATTTTCGTAGAAAGTGGATGCAAACCTACTTTTTGTGTAAGGAGAAATTTTCTACTTCTATACGGAGTGATTCTGTATGTAGTGACTTCTTCATCCGTATGGGAAGGAGAAAAAATAAGAAATGAGATAGTTATCTTCTTCTTATCCATGAGGGAGAAAGAAAAAATAAGAAAGGACTCCCTCCCCTCCAAACCAATTTTTTTCTATGCACCAATAACTAAGAATATTTTATTCCTATCTTTACTTATATAATGTCGTCATGTATCATTATGTATAAGTTATATTATTTATTTAATGTGATGGTTATGTTAATATATCCTACTCTTTATTAATATATTTTATTTGTGCAAAAGATAAATATATTATTATTATATTTTTTATAATTTAGTTTATAATATATTATCATATATTAAAATTTTAAAGGTAAAAAAATTTAAATATTTAAGATGAGGATATTTTAGTCAAAACTTATTATGAAGTCCTTCCAACAATTGAGTTCATTTTGGATTCTCAAACTCATTTCATTTTTAAGATAAGAAACACTTCTCTTTAGAATCACTTCTACTTAAAGACACTTCTATATGAAGTACTATGCCCCCTCAAATACAACCACTATGCCCCCTCCCCGTTGCTAGCCAATAACTACAAACTACTTGTGTAGGTTCCGCACCAGCAGCTCAACTGTTTAAGATATTATATGTTTAATTCAACTAGAATGCACCATCATTATCTACTAGGGATGCAAATGATAATTGATAATCTGATTATTCAACCAAATTTTAGTTTATAAGTCAGTTAACAAATAATTTTTTAAAACTGGTAATATAGCAGACAAGAGGATGGATAAAATTTTTTTATGATGGAATACATATGGTACGTACAGTAAGGAGTCAATTATAGTTAACAAGTAATCCTTATAAATTGATAATATAACAAATATGATTACGAATCTATCTTGGGTCCGCATCTAATCTAACCCATTTGCATCCCTATATATCATCTACACCACAAGGGTACGTAAAATGCCATCGTTTTCTACCTAGCTTGCGTTGCGGTTGCTATGTATGCGTGGGTGTGCAAGCCTCCTATTTAAAATTCCTCTGCCCTGGTCAATGACAAATTTTGTAAAATTGAGTGGAATCCTCTCTATTTCTCACTGTGTGAGGCAGTGGCGGACGCAGGAATTTGGTCCAGTGGGGTCCCAGATTGAGTACTGTGGACCAAGTTGAAGGTGGGACAACCAAAGATGCAAACGGGTCGGATTCGGTGCGGATCTAAAATATAAATGAGCCACCACTCAGGCTCACTGGATCACAAACATTTAACATTAAATAAATAAATAATAATATATAAATGAGCCACCTCCCAGGCTCGCTGGATCACAAAAATTAACATCTATGAAAGACAAAATAAAATATAAATGGGCCACCACCCAGGCTCACTGGATTACAAATATTTAACATTAAATAAATAAATAATAATATATAAATGAGCCACCACCCAGGCTCGCTGGATCACAAAAATTAACATCTAGGAAAAATAAAATAAAATATAAATGAAGAAAATCTTATGTAGATTTGATACCTGAATTGGCCACTTCACGATGTCAGCAATCCGATAATGCCTACTTATTTAGACCTGAAGTAGATAAAAGATAGAACAGATGAGCAAAATGTCCTCCTTATTTTAGCATGGATAAAATATATATCAAAAGCCATAAATTGTGAACAAAAGTTTTGGCTCAACCTTATCCGATAAGTACGGATTGAATTCAACCTATCAAAAGCCATAAATTGTCTACATAATATAAAAGAAGTTGGGAAGAGCTAGCCAAGATATGGAAGTCCATGCTCTTATCTAATCTCACAAGTTAAGCATAGTAAATTACTATTGAAGCGTCTGACACTTGTCAGAATGAGCTCAATCCAACAAATATTGTGAAGCACCCATCCTCACATCACACGGTGAGTGCATAACATTTCTCTTTGCTAGTGATACTTAGGGTCCATTTTGGTACCCTGCGAAAGTATATGTGTGAGCCAGTTTTCTTAAAAATCTGAACTAGACGTCCTATTTGGTACTTTGGTAGCACTTAAATAGGCAAATCAACGAAAAATAAATGCATTGACTCCATCAAAATCCTAATTTTGACGTCCTATTTGGCAGCCAGTCGGAACAAAAGCCATATGTCACTAGTGCAATCCATCATGACCAAGATAGTCATCTATGTCCACCTAATCTGAGACTAAACATTGTGCTCTATTGGAAGAGCGGCCAGGAAAGTGAGACATGTGGGCAACCCCTGTTGTCCCTCTGCAGAAACATTCTCCATGCATGGTCCATAGATCCACATCCGGCCAAGACAAGCTCTTGGCAGGATGAGCAATTATCCATAATCCACCAAGCAAAGTATTGACTAGATATGTCTTAATCAAACCTTGTAGATGTTTGGAACTTGGCAAATCCCACTCAATTCCCCTAAAGCAGCATATGTCAATAACAACTTAGTGACCCAAGTTGGGTGTTATTTTGAATGGGTTAGTAGAACCTTTTTTTGTATGGGATCCGGTGTGCTTCACATTCCTTGATGCTCCAAGGCATGAAACTGCCCTTTTAATGAAATGGGACCAGTAGATAATGAAGTACAGACATCTCCCAAAGGGTGCAGGGTGGGGCATGGAGGGGAGCTGCACAACCTGAACAAGGTAGTGAATGATCATTAATTCTTTCACCATGTACAGATGCCTATGTGTTTTACCTCACCCTACAAGATTCTTTTGCTCCAAAGCACTTAACCACAGTAAGAACCAGGAGGATAAATTTTCACTGGACTAGCAGCAACCTCACAGAACAAAAAGGCATGCATGTACATGATGAGAGCTTAGCAGACACTGGGATTTGGGATCTTGTCCATACAAATAATTATATCCTTGGATCAGATTTGAACACTTAAAACAGATCGACACCCTTATGTACATAGCATCCACTAAAAAAATTACAAAAAAAAAGTTCTTCTACTATCCGATGACAGTCGATTAGCAATTTAAAATTTTATCTTGCAAATACCATCTGCTATGCTAAAAAGATGGATAGTTGATATCTTTAAATAATTTCTTGGCTTTCTACTTAAAGTTTTTGAGACCATGTTAAACTAAACTGTTCATCATATGGATTAAAGATATGCATAAGAAACCAATCCAAAATCTACTCTGAAAGTGCTCATGTGCCTACCTCAAGAAGAAGATGAAATCAGAACTTCTAGGCAAACATGATGCTTTGAGGTTGGAAGTTCCCGTGCGGCCGTGCGTAGTCCCTTCACCTTACAAATTGGGCTGGGCTGGGGGTCCGGCCGTCCGGGCGGAGCCGCAGGCCCGCAGCGGAGGGGTCTGGCCTGGCCTGGACAGGACTGGAGCCTGGAGCTGGAGGGCAGGCTGGCAGCGGCCAAACAAAGCCAAAGGGCCGGAGGGACAGGACTGGAGGCCGGAGGCGGAGCCGCGGAGGCCGGAGGGGGTGCCGGCGTGCCGCAGTCACGGCGCTGGCTGCGGCGGCGCTGGGCAGAATCGGCAGATCCGCAGAGGAGCGGCAGAGCCGCAGAGGGCCAGAGGGGTGAAGGAAGGGAGGCCGGAGGCGGACGGGGCAGAGCCGCAGAGGCTCGGAGTCGGAGCCGCGGAGGCCGGAGGCGGAGCCGCAGAGGCCGGAGGGGGTGCCGGCGTGCCGCAGTCACGGCGCTGGCTGCGGCGGCGCTGGGCAGAATCTGCAGATCCGCAGAGGAGCGGCAGAGCCGCAGAGGGCCAGAGAGGGGTGAAGGAAGGGAGGCCGGAGGCGGACGGGGCAGAGGCTCGGAGTCGGAGCCGCGGAGGCCGGAGGGGGTGCCGGCGTGCCGCAGTCACGGCGCTGGCTGCGGCGGCGCTGGGCAGAATCGGCAGATCCGCAGAGGCTGAGCGGCAGAGCCGCAGAGGGCCAGAGGGGTGAAGGAAGGGAGGCCGGAGGCGGACGGGGCAGAGGCTCGGAGCGGCGGAGGCCGGAGGCGGAGCCGCGGAGGCCGGAGGGGGTGCCGCAGTCACGATGCTGGCCGCTGGGTTGCCTTTGCGGCTTTGCCGACGCCGAGGCCCGAGGGGCTAGGGTTTGGGAGTGGGAGCTCGCACAGGAAGTCAGGTGGGCCGGTGGGGAATGGCCGAATGGGTTGGGCCTGCCTCCGCGCTCGGTTGGGCCATTGGGCGCTTCGCGCCTCCGCGCTCCGTTGGGCCTGCCTAAGTGGGCTGGACGATCGGGCAGCCCAGTGGGTTCCTCCATCTGTGGCCAGTGGGGTCCTGGACAGCAAATACTGGAGTGGGCCTCTAAGATTTCGAAATTCCAGTGGGGTCCTGGGACCCCACTGGTTGTACACTGCGTCCGCCACTGGTGTGAGGTGCACCTATACCAGAAGTCGAAGCATCTTATCCCTGTAGATCAGGTGGAGCAAACTCCAGTTCAGCCTCTCCTGTTCTGCCTTAGTTTCTTTTATATATGAAAAGTTGGAGAGGACTCCAACAGTAACCAGTTAGAAAATATCATGTGTAAAGTTGATTTGTCGTTCGAGACGTATCCCGCTCACTTTGATAACTTTTTCTTTGTTACCGGTTCAACAGATTTCAAATACTACACAGAGTACTTAAATACTACGCAGAATATTTAAATGCTACGCAGAATACTTAAATACTATGCAAAACACTTAAATACTACAAAGAACAGAAGACTACAACCATAATTTAAAATACACTTCAACATAATATAACATAGAACAGTTAAATACTACCAAGAATGCAAAATTACCACCATAATTCAAAATACACCCATGTAAATTATGGTGATAATTTTGTGCTCTTGGTAGTATTTAAATGCTCTGCATAGTATTTGAAACATGTTGAACCGGTAACAAAGATAAAATTGTCAAAGTAGATGAGATGCGTCTCGAACGGTGGATCAACTTTATACATAACGTTTTCTAATTGGTTTCTGTTGGAGTCCCCTCCAACTTCCTACTAAGAGGAACCAGACTCTTTATATATATGTTCTCCTGTATGGGGTTGTGTGTATGAGTAGCTCGGGAAGCTTCTGTACAAGGATATTAAGGGGCAAAACAGGGTGCTGGTGGTATTGGGTCTCAGTCCACTCCTGTCCCCCTGATCTAGCTCCACCAAAATTAATGAAGTTCGGAACTACTGGGTAGAAATCACAGCCACTGGACGCATGTGCGCCCTAACATGGCCTGTATTAA
This sequence comes from Zantedeschia hybrid cultivar, assembly GCA_030544215.1. NCBI lineage: Eukaryota > Viridiplantae > Streptophyta > Magnoliopsida > Alismatales > Araceae > Zantedeschia > Zantedeschia hybrid cultivar. The sequence continues at coordinate 16,110,519 of JARZZO010000014.1, read as the reverse complement.
GGTAGCACAACAACTTAGGTTCCCTTCATTTCATTTCCTATAACATCATCCACGAGATCGCCATTTTAAATGACATGCATGTTTTGTTAGCTTAGGATCTCCCGACGAAGCAGCTGTACAGATAGATCGTGTTTTAGTAGCCAAACCACCCTAACATATCCAGGTTGATCATTTGCTTAAATCCACAGCCATATATGCTGCCTAAAAACCCGCACGAGCTCGAAGGAAAATTAGAACTGGGTGCCTAAATAACCCAAGGAAATAAAAATGCAAGTGAGAATATTTCATGTGAGTAACACCATCTTCCTGTCAGTAGGTAGTTTGTTGATTTAATATATGCTTCATCTTTCCATGGCCATAAAAAAAAAAAAAGGTACGTACTATGGGGTTACTTGTCCAAGATGCAAACGTAACCGCAGGAGCCCGTCTTCGTATGATTAGGTAAAGAATAGAGACTTTGTGCAGAGAAGATTAGCCGCATCAACACAACTCGATCGTACTGATCATATGTTAGTCATACATCCCATTAATGCCGTGAGAAAGATATGAGAATCTATTATATATAATTACTTTGAAGCTCGCACGATGTGAAGCTTCACCTCTCTTTCCAAGATCAGGAACTCTGGACACCCTATATTAACAAACGCGAGTTGTTGGACCACAAATTAAGTGAATTTGATTGTCGGTGGCGGGGTAGAGGAGAGCGAAGAAAACCAGGTTTGGAACTTACAGGTAAGACTGGCAATGAGTCAAGCCGCTTGGGTTCGGTTCAGCTCTGACCCGACTCTAAACCTCAAACGAGTCAAACTCAAGTTAAGGTTAAAACTTGGATGACTTAATGAGTTGAGCTCAAATTTACTGTGACTCTACTCGTGGACTCGTAAGCCGGCTCAATATATTTAATATACTTTTTTTAATTCTTCAAATTAGGTCAAATGGAAGTGAATATCTCATATCATATGGAGAGTCGAGCTCGAACCCGACAAAAACAGAGCGAACCGAGCTCAAACTCAAATTTGGAATTCAAACCGAGCGAGAGCTCGAATCAACCTTTTTTTATCCGAACCGAACCTGAGCCATTCAAAGTTCGGCTTGGCTCGGCCCACAGCCCTACTCGCAGGAAAAGAAAAGAAAAATCCGCAATCAACCGCTCCAGTACACGACCATCTTCTCACATTGAAACAAGTAATTATGATTCCATGTTACGGTAAAATAACAGTAAGAGGGTGCATAGGAAACCGAAGATATAGAAACACGGACATGCATGAAGTCGTACGTATGAGTTAGCTAGGAAGTTTCAGGACTCTGAACAGCATCTATAAAGATCCCTCCACGTACAACATTGAAAGTCTAAACTAGGGAAACAAGTTTTACTTCATATGATCTCATCGTGAATTAGCTGATGCTAAAGTAAAATCATCTAATACACATTAGAGGAGCAACCCAAAAGCACTGTTTGGTAATCTCAGAACATCGGGTAAGTATATGCTAGGAAGTCGATGTACCTGCCCACCGGACGCACCAAATTGGGCTAACATGTATCTCTGGTTGCGAATCTATGTACCTGTCACTCACATGTAAAAAGAAAAGGAATAAAAAAAGAGAAATAATTGCAATAGCTTGCTCTCCATGATCAATAAGATATATAATAGGTTCTTTCAACACTATATATAGATTTATCATGCATGCCAATCAATTAGTTACTTTTGGCACTAAGTTCATTAACCCAGACACTAAAATCCTAAGATCGTCTTCTCTATTTTCTCTATACTGTTCATGCTCTATTTTATCATATTGACGCACCCCTTATGGGAAGATCAGTTAAGTAGGAAAAAGCAAGGAAAAAGTTTATTATTTTTTAGGAATTCTAATTAACTAATAGGACGAAGTGGAGCATGAATATTATAGAGACAGTAGAGTAGACTAATGTTAATTCATGTGAATTCAACCGTGTAGAGAAAGTAGGACGAAGTGGAGCATGAATAATGATTTTTTATTTATTATTTATGTGTAAGGGGAGAGTATGTAGAAAATATTTCTTGTATTGATAACCATGTTAGTTTTTGTAGAGAAAGAGTATAGATACAAACCACTGAAGAACACTTGTTGAATGAAACTAAGGGCCGGTTTGTTTTATGGATATAATATTTCAGATTTTTTTATGTTCAGATCTCTTATATTTAAAACAACAAAAATTTTCTTCATGGTATTTTTTCTTATTCTAGGAATAAGTAACTTTCACCTTTTAGATAAGTTGAGTTAGTCTACTTGTTCCGAAAATAATGCGTCCGTACTCCCAAACTCAGATTAACGGAATAAGTCTCGTAAGTCATCTTATTCGACTTCTTATTCTCGAAACAAACAGATCCTAAAAGTATACATGTAAAGAAAATTCTTACCATATGTTTATTAGTTTCTGCTTGAAATATATGTGTGTGTACATACATACATACGAATCCTACGACTACCCATGCGGAAAGCCCGCTGGTGGGCTCACCCAGCGAGCGCATCGGGTGGGATTCGCATCCCCACCACGCTGGGCCACCATGGCCCGTGTGCGCTGGCCGTTTGATTGGTGCATTCAGTGCTGATCAGAAGGCCAGATTTGTTTTATATCCATTTAATTTTTCCTCCTCCTCAATCTTCCCTCCTCCTGAGTTAGCCACCGAGTAACCCGTGAATTTAGCCTTTATTAACCATTAAATGCGTATTAACATGATCTAACAGTTGTCATTATATTATTGGAATATTTGGTTTGAAAGTATATTCTTTGAACCAAAAGGAAAGATTTCTTTGAACACAAAGGAAAGAAAATAAGCAATAAAAGAGTATTAGATTATTTTTATATGACATGCAAAAGATTGTAATCAGAATAGGCTTTTTATCGTGATAAATGTGCCTTCGATAAAAATAGATTGTTTAAACTAAAAAAGAAGAAGTAAGAAAACAAATAAGAAACAAGATAATAATCTGACCTAACAATATAAAGATAAAAAATTAAGGGCTTGTTTTAACACCGATCCCTGTACACATATTGAACTCAAAATAGGTCATGTGCCTTGCATATTTTGATATTAGTTATTATGTATTTAAATTTTTAATTTTTAATCTTTATCGTTTGCTTCCGTCAATTTTTCTTAACTTTACTATGGTTAAACTTGAGTTTAAGCTTAACTCACTATGGAAAAGTCACTTATGCTGCTATCTAAATTTTAAGTTTTACTTACCGCATCGACAACTGGTGTTGCACTAGCTATCAGCGCACCAAAATTAAAAAAGAATTGCCCAAACATATCTCATGTGTCCGTACAAATGTTCTTTGACGGGGTGATATGAAAAAATCTAAAATATCAAAAACTATTATTAAGCTCGAACCATTTAGGTCATTTTTTTAGTATTCATTAGGATTCAATTTTTTATTCTTTATAGTCATTTCAAGTATTTTTGTCCATTTTAACAATAGTTTAAAGAATATTTCATGTATATTTGCTTCTCTTAAATAATTCTTAACTAGAAAGATTTATTACAAATTATAGGAGGCTAATGTCAAAATACGTAAGGTACATGAATTTATTTCGAATTGACTATGTTCAACGGAATCTCTATGGAAAAGACCGAAAATTAATTGATTATATGGGAAGCTTGTCAGTATAGAGTGGACGTATAAATAAATTATGATAGTAATATAACTTTTTATTAGTTTAGATACATACATACATGTATAAAACATTTCTTCTGACTTTTTAGAGGATGTTATATATATAGGTATAGTTTTCATAGCAAAGTAACCGTAACGTTATGTTTAATGTCAAGCAACAGTATACCACTGAATATTATTGATAATTAGAATAGAATATTATATTAAATATAGACGTATATGCGTATATCTTAGATTTAAGTCTATAAAGAATAGGGCAAACTTGCTAATGTGGGGAAGTATGTATGTGCAAATAATTTATTGTAACAATGTACTTTTCTGTATAGCATATTGTGAATACATCATAGCATTTTGGTAAGCAGAGCATATAGATGGACTGAGTAAAAATGAAATAAGTGAATTCACTTATGTCAGTGAACCGGACATCAACCTTTACGGGTAAACGTTGTGGAACATACCACAGACAACTTGTGAATTCTCTAGTTTGATATAAGAATAGGTTATGACATGACTAGTTATTTTAGATTGTTTCTTTTAGAATAAGAAGTATTTTATTTTGATGGTGTTGCGAAATCTAAAGTAGAATATCTAATTCTTAGTTGTAAAATGAAATTGTTTATTCACCTAATTCTAAGGATAAACAATTCTAGCACAGAATAACCCATCTTCCATTCAAAGCAAAAGTAATCTTATTTTGAGATGAAAGGACCTTATTCTTGTCTAAATCTGCAAACAAAGTGAAGAATATAGGTTATAGATTAGGATCAGTACAAAAGAATGTTAACATGCAAAGCAATTCAAGCTAAAGCTTAGGTGGGTTTTTTTCCTTTTGGGTTGAGAATGGTTTTAAGTGCATGGTCATTATCTATAAAACTGGTTGACCGAAAATTAAAAAATTCACTAGGCGCACTGGTGGCTAATTTATCTTTCTAAAAGGGGAATATATACTGATCTCAAGTTCCCAGCTACATGGGATTCAGCATCACCGTCGCATTCACTTCCTGGACGCACCTTCTAATCAGAGACGGGCGTAGCGGAGGACTTGACTTCAGCACACCACTTTTTGTGGTCATTTTTGTTTCCTACTAAGTAGTAGAAAGAATGTAATCAATTTTTTGACGAGATCACAATGTCATCACATTTTTTTCATTTTCAACACATTTGTTACGAATAAATCATAACTTATTGTAAATTCTGTAAGGACGTGTTTGTTTCAGCTACTACCACACGTTGATTGGAGAATCGGAGAAGAATAAGAATAAATAAGGAGAGAATAGGTCTAATTTTACTTTGACAAACAAAATGATTTATATCGGTACAGAATAACATATTCAGAAAATAAGGAGAATAAGTCATCCCACTTTAGACTTAAGAAGTGCTTATTCTTCTTATTCCATTAGCGGACCTCACAAAACTGTCAAACTTAAACACTCCTTATTCTAGTATACATTATTCCGTCGATAGGTCTCACGATAGGTCTCACGTAATAAATTTATTCTGCAAACAAAGTGAAACTTAGATTATAAGAATAAAAGTAGACTAAGAGGAGGGAAGATAGAATTTGAAAAAAGTTGAATGCAAACAGACAAGATTTTAAGATAATAATTACACTTTTCCACATATTGGCTAATGCACACGACATACGGCATCTTTTTATTCTCTCTCACATTTTATCCTAAATTCTCTCACTATCTAATAAAAAGATGATTCCCGTAAAGTCTGTTAACTTCTTCCAAAATCCAAAAAGGAGGGGCTGTAAACAAGTCCTAAGATCTTTGCAAATTCTAACACCCACAATTTAATTGCATATGTTTTAAAAATATATGTTTGGGGGGAAATTAAGTCATTTAACATAATATGTTTTAAAAACTATTCTACATTTTAAATTAATTTTTATATTTGTACATATTTGACAATTTTTCTTATTAGATTTCTTGCTGAATTGATATTCTTCATCTTGGCACCAATCTTTTTCCGAATTCTAACTTTTGGACAAAAGTCTGACATAAGTGTTAAGCTCCATCCACAAAAGCGTTTAAATGCATTAACGTCGACGTAGCTCGTACATTAAAGGCTGACTGACGAGTGAGGACGAGATGAACTGTGATGGGAAGAGGAGAGCAGGAAGTGCACTGGAAACCCGAAGACTATGTGAAGAGCGACATAATAGAGAGACTCTAGGTTAGAGTTTCAACCCACTTAGATTAAGGGCATTTGATGTATCCAAACAATTGCATTCCAATGCAATGTGATGGTGTGTTCTCCCTTATTTGGATGCAATATGGTAACTACATACGTATTGGCATTCATATAACATTTAGTATTAATAAACATTTCAATTTAACTCAACGCAACGAAGTCTTAATTTTAAATAATTGGAGTCGATTATATAAATTCTCTATCTCAACTTTAAACGATTTTATACTATCTCTTCTGAAAGGTTTAAAACTTTCAAATCGTATTGTACTACATTCTTCTAAGTTAATTTAAGTCTACTTCTTCCTTTCTTCTTCTCTTCTATCTTAATATGTTCTACTTTTTTAACTAGAGCCGTCCTAGGCCTGTGCCTAAAATGTCCAAACCATCTCAACAAGAAAATTTCTCAATTGTTGAGCATGAGCTTACCGTTCTTTAGTGGGCAAGTCCAACTTAAATTGAGCAAATATACATGTGCATACATATACTCGTTGGTCGCTGTTAAAAATGATATGCTTGCTGCAATGTAGGGTTACATCAGCGCGCTGCAGCACCCACACATAGCCGTTGGATCGTGTGCTTATGTAACTCGACGACTTGGATCACATAAGCATGCGATCCTCTCTCTTTTTAAAAAAAAAGAAATTAACCATTCTTATGGAGGTCAAGTTGAGGTGGTCCTCTAACTCGATTTTGAAAAAAAAAATGAGAGAGAGTTTACATGTCTATTTGGCTGCTGTCCGCGTCTGGGGCATTACAACTCACATGAATTTACATTATCTGAGACACTGAAGTAAGCATTTCTTATTAAAAATGAGTTGATAATGTTCTTTAACCCCCACTCCGAAAATTATTCCAACAAGATGTGTCTTTAGGAGGCAAGTTTTTTAGCTACCCAAACGGCAAAACCTGTGAAGAAGAATCATGGGCTTCAATCACAAGGAACTCGAACCCTTGCCATCCATCGGTACTACCGTCCCCAGCGTCACACGCCGGAGGCCGATGGGGATCAAGACCAAATTAATTTAGCCGTGTAATTATCTGTAAGTTAATCTTTCATGGAGGAAAGGTTTGTTTGGCTTTTAATTCCTTCAATCAGCAAATGTTAAAAAGAAAATGGTTTATTATTAATACTCTTTGATGTGGAATGTTTTGTTTTGCTAACTGCTACTGTCAATTTTGCGTTAAAAAAAAAGAACTAAAAAAAAGGTGTTAAAAAATTGGGTCGCATCCTCAAAATGGACCAAAAAAGAAAAAGGGAGAGAAGGTAGAAAATATTCATGCTGGACGCGCTACGCTGATCCATGCTCAACTGGACGTTGATTTTTGGGCTAAACTGATCTTATAATATGTGGAGTAATGTTTGCTATATTGAAGGTCAGTACAGCAAATTAAGTCATCTTATAATGTAAGATGTTGTTGGTCCAACTAAAAAGAAAGCACATGAGTTGAGTTGTTTTTTCCACAAATGATCTAACAAGCATTAATTACGGGTGTAGAGTTATGGGCCTGACAAATATATGTATACGTGACAAATATTTGTCGTGTCCACAGAATATTTATCACACTTAAAAAATATGTCACGCCTATAAATCTATTACACATATGTACAAGGATGACATATACTTTTTAGGCGTGACAAATATTTCATAGATTTGACAACTACTATTTGTCATGCCTACAAAATATTTGTAACGTCAGAAATACCCCAGGCCCACAACTGACAAGCCTACAAGGCCACACGCCACAGAAATACCCATCAAGCACCAGATGCACAAAGCGCTCCCCCTGCTTTGGACATTAAATGATGTTTCATGTGCTGTAAAATGATGTAAAATATAATAAAATATTTTTAATATACCTTTGTAATACTCTTATTTCTTCAGTTTTCATGTTAAATCTAAAACTATTAGAAATCAAAATTCAGAAACTTTAAACTGAGAATTTATTTTAAGCTCTCAGTTTGAAAACACGAGTATCACCAGTAATGGGTCCACCAAACAACATGCAAGTGCATCCTTCAGAGTAATGCTAGGCTTCTTTGAGAAAATTTCTCTCAACAGTTAATTTTTACGGCAGCAAAGAGTGACGAGAAAAGGTTGGAGCGGTCAGTACCAAAGAATTCCGGCACGGATCGGCCGAAAGTAGTCAGAATTGGCCGATTCTGGACAGATCAGAACCGGCTGATCCCAATCCAAATCGGCCGATTCTACCTTTCCATGGTCAGTACTCTGCCCATTGGCACGAGAAGGCTAGAATCAAGGAGTACTCTGCCAAAACGTGAGGTCCCCGCACTTCTTGTTCCTCAGTGGAGTACTCTTTCTTATGTCCATGCTTAATTTGCACTGGGGACGCAGCAGAGAAACAATGAACACAAGCAAAGGAATTGCACGAGCTCGAATATCCAACAAAGCAATCTCATGTGGTGGTAAACACTACAGCCACATTCAAGAACATGTCGCAGGCACTTTCGTTTATCCCCATAATGTTCATTACAGCAAAAGACACGACTAAGACAAAGCTTACTAGCTGTATAACTAACTACACTCACAAGACGCACTGCATTAACGCACCGGTCGTAGCCAACACCCGCTGTATCCACAACCCAAATTCGACCAAAATAACCCCCTCCGAGACAAGTAACATTATCTAGAGCATAATTCCTTTCCTAGACATTTAACATTAGTGGAAAATGGAAAGGACAGGCAGAAATTTTTTAGATTTGCAAAGCGACTGGTGACTTGAGATTGACCTGCTGTAAGTATATACTCAGAGCTGAACTTTCCTGTCGTAAATCCAACTGAAAGGTATGGCTGGTGCTTGCTTTGCCCTCCCTTGAGCTCTCTCTTCTAACCTTCTGATTCTAGGAGCCAAACCGCAGACAAAGTCTTGTGCCTTCTTGCCTTCCCCAGAAAGATTGACTAAGCTCTCTACGTTCCATCTCTGAACCAGGAATTCAAGTATATCTGCATAGTCCTTGGCAGTGTAGACACCCAGCCGCTGAGCAACAGATGAGAAGTGCTCGAACAGATTATCATCACGTCCATCATACATCAGATGTGCCGGCATTGCGATTTTCTTCTTCATCATGTCCGCAAATGCAAGCACAGTGTCATCTGGGTCTATCTCAAACAGTTTCTCCACTATCTTGGTATATGCAGTCTCATGGCGCTTCTCATCTGCAGCAATAGTACCACATATCTGTGCTAGCTTTAGGTCTCCATGTTCCTTGGCCAGCCTGGCGGTGTTTCCATGAGAAATAAAGGTTGCACGCTCCTGGAAGGAGGTGTAAATGAATCCAAGATAGGGACTATTCTCTGTCCTGGGATCCTATATTTAAAAAAAAAAAAAAACAGCAAAAAAGATATCAAGATAATGAGGAACTTAGACTCAAGTGTGAGGAAGCATGTCATGGCTTGCAACAGAAAATGTCATGCCAAAGGAAGTCTCCCATTGTGTAGAATCTTCAGCAGTAACTTTGCAGCAACAGAAATATATTTCCAAAGTACTAGACTATTGCACCAATTTAATTATAGAGAAAAGATCAAAGATGGTTTTGCAGACATTTTCTTTGTGAGAAAGAGAGTGGGGTGAGAATAATGTTAAAACAGGAAGCCTGGAACAGTTGTCCCTTCACATGGGGACAGGTTTGGCTCCATCATGAGAAGCATTATGAAAATCCACTGCGTGCATTAGCACAAGGTTTTTGGAGCTTGCCCTCATGAAGTAGAACCCCGGATTGATGATCCCAAGTCCCCCTAGCAAGGAAAGCAAGGAGACACCCCTGCCCTAGGGGAAAAACATGATTTTTTTGGTTCCTCAGAAGTAGGAGAATCTGAGATTTTAGCCTGTGTAGGAATAGGTGTTTACCATAAATACAAACATCTTATAGACATTGATACGCACAGTTCCAGTGTAGGTTGATACATATTCTAGTCCTTGTAGATACAAAATTTTTCAGAATTGGGCTTCAACAATAGACAGAGATAACAAAGGGGCTCCAGCCATATATGTAAGTAACAACAGGGGCCTTTTCATGCCCACTCATCCTACTCAATGAATCACATCCACATTCGCTGCCCAAACAAGTGCAGTTATCATCTAAAGCTATCAATAAGTAGCAAAAGGAAACAAAACTGCAGTCCATTCATAATTATCAGTTCATCAATTCCTATAGCTAAGGGTGGCAATGAGCCGAGCCAAGACAAGCTTCTAATGTGAGATTAAAAGATCCCACTATAAGGCGCATGTGCATAGGGCACACCAGGTGGGCGAGCACTCCACGCACATGCACTAGGGAGTAAGATCTTTTAGTCCAACATCAGAACATCAAAAAACATGGAACGCCTTATAAATGCTCATTGCTCCCATACCTTGTAAAGTAGTTGAAATGTTAATAAATTTAATGTTTAAATAGGATTAAGTATACAAAATAATTAATTATTTTAATCTGAACCAACTTCTGAGCCGACGAAGCCAAGCTTCTCCAAGCTCGGGCTCGGCTCATTTAATCAAGTGAGCTCTACTTCCGGCTCAGGCATGGCTCATTTCTTTAAATGAATTGAGCAGAGTTGAGCTAAACTCGAGCTGAACTCAAGTGGCTCGCAATTAGCTCAGACATATGAAGGCATAAAGTGCCATCAGTTTCTAATTAGACGAAACCTGTAAGCCTAATTGAAAAATATCACTTAAGAAACAGAAAAAAGAGAGAAAGTTTGAACATCAAGATAGATATATTTTTAACCCAAAAATCAAGAGCCATCCGGGCTCTGCTCATTTAATCAAGTGAGCTCTACCTCCAACTCAGGCGTGGCTCATTTTTTTAAATGAATTGAGCAGAGTTAAGCTAAACTTGAGCTGAACTCAAGTGGCTCATAATTAGCTCAGACATATGAAGGCATAAAATGGCATCAGTTTCCAATTAGACGAAACCTGTAAGCCTAATTGAAAGATATCACTTAAGAAACAGAAAAAAGAGAGAAAGTTTGAACATCAAGATGGATATATTTTTAACCCAAAAATCAAGAGCCAACAATAATAACAGCAATAAGGACCATGCATACCATTCCTGATCCAATAAGATACTGAATTGTCTTCTCAATCTGCCTCATGTCCACTCTCCCGGAGAGGTAGAGGTACTTGTTGAGAAGATCACCATGCCTGTTCTCTTCGGCGGTCCATGCCCTGGTCCAGATGGCCCAAGAGGTAAGGCTTGCGCCTGTTTCATCTCGAACGCCATCAAGGGTGTTAAGCATTGTCTGATATGTAGGAAGTGCTTCCTCAGTGATCATATCTCCCACCAAGCAAACGAAATAATCGTCAGGAATCTCCTTTGCTCGCGCTCTCAGTTCCTTGACCTCTTCATCAAATCCTTCTGAAGATGGTTCTGGCAAGAAATCCTGAGGTTGCCAGCTCTTCTCCACAGGCTTCAGATGCACCAGGATGTTGTTTTCCGCCCAGTCCTCTAATGATTTAAAAATCTCGATTTTCTGAGGCGGCATAGAGTGGGTAACCTGGACATGCACCTCTCGAGGTGGACTGAATGGTTTCTTGGTGTTGTCGACCCTGATTTAGACAAGAGTCGGAAGAAAGACTTAAAATTTCATACTTGTAATGGATTGAGAAGGAGAAAAAGAAAAAACACAAAAGAAAAGAGGAAATCTTTAGAGTTTGAGATCAAGAGAAGATTTTGAATAAAAATATTCGCATGACATGACATACCGTGTGAACATAAATTAACATGTAACAAATCAAGAAAACATGCGTCTATCAAGATCAAGCCATAGGTCTCATCATTGACTCGTTGAATAATTAAAAAAAAAAGAAATAAAATAAAATAAAATAGCAGAAACGTTGATCAACTAGAGTTGGAATTCAAAACAAAAGGCGTTTCAGTTATTGCATCTGTGGAACTCATCACATAGCCAAGAAATCCCACTCAGGAAAACGAGATGTCAGCATGATAAGTGTCACCTGCTCCCATACACGCACACACTCACATCGAAGAAATCGAAACCCGTGATAAGTACCAAAAACCGACGAACCCAGACGAACGAACACACACCGCGACCACATCACGGAATCAAGAACCGAAGCGCTGATCGAGAAACGGTAATAAGAATGCAAATACAAGAGGGCCGAGAGAGGAGAGGCCAGAATGGAGCAGAAACCCCGTGTGGGGATCCCCTCTTCCGCGTTGTCTGAGCAACGGAAGCCCGGATCAAGAGAAGAAAACCGAGGAGAAGGGGGAAGAGGAGGAGCTCACTTGGGGAAGGTATGAAGGGTGGAAGCCATGGCAACCGTGTGAGATCTGGCGGCGGTGGACTTAGGCGGACACAAGCAGATGTAGCGCGGGGACGCGAAGCTCAGGTGCGGTGCCATCTCCTCCTCCTCCGCCGCCGACCGGCCGCTACCTGGCTATCAGCTGCCACCTCTCCGGCGAAGCGGGCGCGAAACCGGGAAGAGCGTATGAATGAAGCCGGCAAGGCGAGAGCGAGCAGGTTGGCGAGAGGAGAGCTGGTGTTTTATGATGCGAGAATGCGCGCAGATGTGTTTGAGACGGAGAGACGAATTGGGAAAATGGGAAGGGGATCTTTTTGATGGCGGAGGCGTCAGTTGTAATATGAAATTACGAAAATGCCCTCCCCATAAAAAAAATTCATCTGATTTAGTTTTATAAAATTACGAAAATGCCCTCCCCATCAAAATTTCTAATCTAAGTTAGTTTTGAGGACGACAAATTATGCCAACGGATCACACATTGTATACGTTTTTCCTATTTGAGGATAGCGGTCGAAGAGGAGAATATTCGCAGCACAGTCCCTCGTGCTCCCCCGCCGCCCAACTTCCATCAGTCCATGCATCCTGGGCTCATATTATATATGTATATGTCATAATCCCTTTTATGTAATTTGTGCTGGAAATACTATCCGCGTGCATAACGACATTAACATGACAACTGGCACTACTTACTTGGGCGTGTATCACACCATGAGTTGGGCTTAATTCCTTCTTGCTTCCCCACTTTGATTGGGTTTAGAACTTAAAATTGTGTGCCCCGCCTTAAGCAGTAGTAGGATATCTGCGACCTCAGTTTTTTTTGTTTTTCATCAGTAGCACAATGGCCAAGTATATATAGATATTTACAACCGACTAGGGATCGATCTCGAGATATCCTCTAAAATTAGAAGTAGTTCTACGTTGGTCAAGAAGTCCGCCTAATTAGGTGAGAATTTCAGATCTGCCTGATTATTCGGAGAAATAATTTTACAGATTAAGAGATAAAGATTCCAACAGTACTATAAATTATATGACTAGAGAATTTTTAAACTCCAACTAAGATCGAATCTGAGACCTCCCAATTAAGAGACAAATAATAAACAATTGCCCTAGACAACTGATTCTACTGCTTCAGTTGTTGGGTGGTACTGAGGAGGCTTGACTGTAGACCTCTCTTATTGTTTTTTCACTTAATTCCATTTAATAAAGTAAAGCCTGATTGAGGCCTATGATAATCCACGCGTATCAGAAAACAAGTAAAATATGCTCACCACATCTTTCACCATCTCCTTTTACTCCATTTGTTTCTTTTTTCTCTCTTTTTGAGGGGGGAGGAGTGGGACCCATCTACGTGAAGCTGTCCCTCAAAGCTCTTAATTAAAACCTTCACCCCAAAAGAATCAGGCCAGAGCCCAAAGATGGCAGGCCGTCCGGACGGGGAGAGTTTAAACCAGCGCCAAATGGACGGTGCGGTGGCCGGTGGGTGTTATCATAGGCAAAAGTCGCCTGCTTTTTCCTTCTCTCTTCCGTCCTCTTTACACCTCTCTGACAGCATCGAGTGTATCGAAATAAGGTTAAGTTTGCGGGGGGCGCCGCGGTTTTACCTTTTTCTTGAAAGGCTAGGGCAGTGGCTGGATGACGGACAGGGTAGCGGTGAAGTCATCTCACGAAGAGAAACCCTCGAGAGTCGAACTTGGGAGCGCTCTCGCCACAGACGAGAGTGGTGTCCATCACGGCACCATGGTTTGTCGTACCGAATTGATTCAATATTTATTCGAGTGACTCGTATTATATTAAGACAAACTCGAGTCAATGTGATTCGATCGATTCTATATGATTTAGAAGAATTTTTCTATATGACATGGTCGAGTTGACATGAGTCGACCAAATTCGTATCATATCATGAAAGATCTGAATCGGTCCGACTCTTTAAGTTGACAAACCTTAATTCAGACTACCACTTTTGATTTTGATGCATATGAATCTTTTGATGTGAGATTGGTAACAGTAATATGTATATGTACATAAAATTAAATTAAGAAATAAGCTTGAACGAATCACATTCAATATTAATATAATCTCTTATAATTATGAAAAAAATTCAGTACATTATGTTGAATATACCTCGACCAACACGTCGGCATTGAAAAGTTTATACATATAAACAAAAGATTTAATCGAGTTAAACTCATCTAATACAGAAAAGAATCCGCATGCTTCTTTCTTTGTTGTTTTTTTTTTTTTTAATTTCACTGGCTAGTAGAAGATCTCAGTGAGTTCAACTCAACTTAAAACAGTAACCAATTTATACATCCCTCTTTTAAGGTCAAGCCAATGCTCCTAGCAATTACCTCTTCCGAAGGATGACTATATTTTTTTTTCTTTCTTTTATTCCTTCCTTTCTTTTTTGATTTCTTTGGAGGAGGATTGCTCCTACATGAGAGGTGAATGGCAGAGGAAGTAAACAAGAAGCACAACATTTGGTAAGCGGACCTCAACCTTCGAAGGGTTAGGGCTGTCAAAATGGGTCTTGGCCTATTAATAGATCCGTTTGGACCCGTAGTTATGGGTTTGAGTAGACCTGTTTATCCATTAAATCCTCTATTGTCATACATTGTAAAAATTTGTGAGTCGATTTCTTAAAATTTAGACTTAAAATCAAATTCAATTATCTGGTACATAGAAATTTAAGATAAATAATTTATATATCCAATCCATTTATCTTTCAACATCAAATAAATAAGAAGTAAATCGAAAACCCGATTCATTTACTCATGACCAGTATTGGGTCTGAACCGGATCTAGATTCATTCATTTTGGGAACAGGCAACCTGCCGTTCGTTTTCTGAGGTTTAGCGTGGGAGAGAGCGGCCGCGTGCCAATCCGTGCAGAGATGCTGCAAGTTACGACTCTGTGGACAAACCCTTCGCACAGATGGAGATGGTTCACGTGGGTATTTCACCTTCTCTCCCCATTTCAGTTGCACACGTCTTTCTCTCCCACCCCCCTAATAAGTTGTGAGAGAGGGGGGCGCTAGGAAACCACATGGAGAGTGAGGTCCCTACGAGACCTCCAAAAATCTAGTTGGTTGTACATTAGATAAATCATGGGAGAACATCCACGCATGATACAACAATTCGATACCCATATTTTAAAATGAATGCTATAATAATTGTTTTAAAATGTTTGTCCGTATTATTATTCAATAATGAAATTGTTATTTTATTTATATGTTTATATTTTAAATAAAATAAAATAACCATATTTTACTCTATACATATCTAAATACATGTTAATATGTAAATTTCTAATATCCTCTTGTCTTATTTTTAAAATTTTGTTACAGCTGTGTCCATGCTAACACTCCACATCCATATCTATATTCTACCAGTCATAGAAACGTGAGAACTCCAATATGTGCTAAAACTGAATAAGTTCCTTTTACATAGGTTCATCGTTCACAAATCACTTTTAAGGCACTGTTCGGATGCAACTTAAGAAAACGTGGATGGAGTGAGTTATCATAAATGCATATTATCATAAATCCATTTGTCATAGACATCTTCCATAAATTCATGTATGTTTGATTATTCTACATAAACATAAATGAATTTTATGATAAACTTGAGCAGATCCCCAACATAAACCAGCTTCATAACTCCATTGCTTGCATAAGGAGGTTTTTGGTTTGTGATAAACTCAAGTAAATTTATGATAAACTTATTTTCTAACCATCCAAACTAAAGTTATCTTGAAAATTTAGTTCATAGTAGACCTAAACATGTTTAAGGGTAACCTTCAAATAGGCTCTTTGAGTTCATCACAAACTCAAGTGAACTCATGGAAAACCTATTTTTTTACCATCTAAATTAAGATTATTTTAAAGAAATAGTCTACCACAAATCTACATGTTTATAGGTTTACGTCCAAACAAAGCATGCCTTATCTCAACAGTATATGATCCGAGAGAGTGAAAACTCTGCCCACACCTCACCAAGGCTCGAGACATTTCGACAACCTTTTCACAGAATCCACACCAACGAAGCTTATCATGCAAGAGCAAACTTTTAATAAAACCCGAGCTTGCAACCGGGAAAGGAAGTTGATCAATACTCCACAAATAAACAAGCGTTCAGCGGTCAATAAATATACACGCAGCTCCTTTACAACTTTACATCCTCAAATTCACTTCCTTTTTGTTGTACCGTATAGCATTGCCAACACATAGCAATGTGTGTGCACAAGGCACAGTCTGCAAGCAAATGAAATAACCCAAATCTCCTGATTCATTACATGCTAAAACTCTTCATCATTTGTTGTTGATCTAGTCACAGATACTGACCATCTTCCCAAATGGGCAGTGTAGTTTACACAGCGAATGACACCTCTTCCTTCCGGACCATCAGGGAAATCAATCACAGAGATGCTTCCATTGTCGAGATGGACAGAACCCATCATCTCCTTTTTTATATTCAGACAGTGCCCTAACAGTGCAATGTGAACTGCAGGGTGTCCAACAACCACTACATTTCTTCCAGGCTCAGACTCATCCGACAGCTCATCTAGCAACGAACGCCAAGCATTTCCAGTCTGATTCCATAAGGCTGTAATGACCTTATCATCAAGGCCATTCAACCACCCTCCAGGGCGTCCACTGCCAACTTGATTCTGTTAAAGATTAACATTGTGGGATTAAGAAGAAGATGCTACTAGGAGATTTAAGCGCACACTTAGGGTAGAATTGTTTCAAATGGCAGATTATATCATCAACTCAGAGGTATGCTGACGATTGTGGTTTGAATTATAGGTCAACTTCTAATTGTACATCTAAAGAGTATCTGTGGCCTTTCAACATAAAAAGCATGGGTTAGCAGAATCTGTGCTGCGTATTTGGATAAACACTTACTCTCATTCCTTGGTGGATGACACGTTCAACTTCAAGCTCTAGCATTTTCTTCGTCTCCACGTATCTAGGCACACAGTCAGCACCCAAGCAATCTGCTGCTTCTTGAACCTGCAAACAGGCCAACCTGTTGGCAGAACTGGACTCTGAAAAACTGAAGGAAGTTGCCTTCCAAATGCAGTAACAATTAATCAACTGATCAAGATGTCAATAAATAAATCTCACCTCAGTGATGGCAGTAGCTGTATCCACAGAAGCAATCCGAGGGCCGCATATTATAGCATTAACCTTTACATCTAGAAGTACCTCTGCAGTCTTCTGGGACTTCAATTCATAAAAGTTTGCACAGTATCACATCAACAAACTGCCATATTCAAGAAGCAGCAAATGAAAACTAGAAATACATTACCTGTATAACTCCAAGCATATTCATGGGTTCATAATCAAAATTCCCAAAAGTGACCTAGAAAGGAGAGAGTACATTATTTACGGCATCTCTATCATGACTAGATGAAGAGACTCAGAGAGGCACTGCAAATAACACCCAGCAGTTGCTTAAAAATAAAGATTCAGATGAGGCAATGGTCTCATAACCAATTTGCATTTATGCTCTACAGAGTGAAACATATAAGGCTTCTGGAAATAAATGGGTAACGGGCGTAAACAGTCTTGACTTTTGAAAAAAAAAATGTGCGGTACAGTAGATAGGCAATGTTTCAAGTTACCACATGCATGTTTCATCTTGACCTTTCCATTCCATCAAAAGCAATCTTCAGGATGGTTTCATGGAACACACTTAGCCATAGAGTAAATAAATCTGCAACTTTTGAAAAAAACATGATTCGATCACACTAGTTATTTTCAGCACACCTTTCATGAATAAATCATGATTAATTGAAAAATCTTAAAATTTTCATAAATTCAAAAAGTCATGATCTAATCACAATTTAATGAAATATATGTTTAAAATCATTTAAAAACTATTGTTTAACTATAAAATTTTAATATATATTGAATTTTATTTTATAAATTAAAAAACTAACATTCCATTCATTATTGTTTCCACTAAAGTCTTCAGATGTTTTTTGCCGATTTCAGATATTTTTCTGAAGCTGGTAATACTGACTTGGTAACATTGCTTGGACATAAAAGAGCACATAAATTATTTAGGTCCAGTAATTCAAATTTGTGGAGATACAACCAAATCAATGGTTACAACTTACAATACACCAGAGAGGTGGGACATGGCAGATTGCATGTATACAGCATAAGAGTAGAAAGTCTGCAAGTGAGCTTTCTGTAACAAAAGTTGAGATGCACTTGCACTCAGGAGATCTGGATGTCGCACACAAGTAAGAATGTGGTATGATAGGAATGTAACAAACAATGAACAACAATTCCTCTGCACAGATAGAGTGGAAGGTGGGAAAATGAGGATACATGTGATTAATGAGTTTACGAAGATAAGAATATTGATATGAAAAAAACAATCAAAACTAGCCACGATGAAGGTAACAAGTCAGCAGGGATTGACGGCTCTAAAGGCGACTACAAGTCTTCAATCTCATTAAATGCTAAACATGCATTAGAAAATAAGATAAAGGGGAACATATCAGGGTTCCATCATAAAAAGCACTTCAAAAAGGATGTTGCCTTGTTCTCTTGGATAGATAAGATTTACAGTCTTCTAAACTTAAATTGATAAATCACATGAAAATGCCTACTTTATCCATGGCCATGGCATGAAAATTTGTCAGAGCACTTAAATATACACCAGTAACACCGAGATATAATGAGAATTCAACTATCAAAACTTATCTATTAACTTAAGCCATTTTCACTGATTTGATATTGGCAAATACGCAAAGTGAATGTTGCCATAAAATTAGTCTTTCTTGGCACACTTCCAATAAATGGTAGCCTAATATGTACAGACTGTTTTCAGAAAAAACAGAGAACACTCTGTTAGCCGAGAATTCTCAATTATAGTTTGGTTTCATCATTCCCCTTGAAAAGAAATAAAAGCTAATGAAAAACCAGCTTCTTGCTTGTAGCATGGAAAACTATATTATTATTCCTTTTTTTTTCAGGTGGTGTTGTTAGAGGTGTTTATCCATCATTGCTTAACCACAAAATTTAAGCATACCATTCAAGACAATGGCTCTTGATGCTGTAAATGAAATCATCTTCCATACCTCAGCATTGTTTTGTGTAGCTCCATGACACACCAGAATAATTCGGTTACTGGTTTTTCTTCCCCCAGAACTTCCACGTGCAATTGGTGAATTTGGGGTCTGCAATTCATGACATCAGGATTTATGAACATGTAGTTAAGTGTTAGAGAATCCTCTCTGGGACAATTCAAATAAGTGCTAAAACCAGCACCAGACATGACATGTAACATTAAAAATGAAACCTGCAAATCCTAAACATCAATGAAAGCATATAATGCAATATAACGAAGAAACACACATCTGATAAAAACTTTATTCTTGCATTCTCATTTCTAAGACAGAAAAAAGGATGTGTGTTGCTCTGGCTTTCTACTTTAGCACATGCCAAAGGATCAATGCACCAATAAATCTAGATGCGTTTTTTGTCATAGCATGACCATCGTGGTTGTATCCTGATGCATAGGTTATCTGATGCAATTAGTTTGAGGCCTAAAAACATTCATGTCCAGAGTTCTTTTGTTTTTTTCCCTCTCACTGATTGGCAGAGGATGCAAGCCGAGATATCAAAGAAGAGACATCTGCATGCACTTAATCATAAAATAGTAATACCTCCTCCCAGAATGATACAAACATATATGACAGTAATGGCTAAATGTCAATTGCTTTTGCGGACTATGATAAAGCAGCTTACTCTGCTTTCTTTTTTTTTTCTGGAAGGTGAGAATATTATGCTTCATTTTGATTTGCACATGTCCAAATTCCCAAATATATCAAAAATGAAGTCCTTACCAGAAGGTTCATCAAATTGGCATTCTATAAGCTTCAGAGAGAAAGCAAAGGGCCTTCTGTGTGGCCATTGATTTGGGATAACATGTTCAGGCAAAGTTCATGGCACATGATAAGTGAAGTGTAATGCAATTGGTAAAGTTCAACTACACACCCCCTAACTGCATGGTTACACCAGAAGATAGATGAATCTGTTCTTATGAAAAGGATAATCAACTGAATACAGCTGCCTTATGGATCGTGTTTTAAGTCGCAGAATGCTTAAGTGACTCATGTGGATGAGTATAGAAAGCCTATGTCTGTGGCGCAGGGTAGAGGCAACGTCTTATATCCTTACAAAGTTTAAACGTAGGTTAAGAGGCTGGCATACAATAAAAACATCAATGACAAAAGTTTGTGCGGGAAGAGGATGTCATATTCTAGAGAATGCAATGAAGCAAAAGTTTCTTGGAAAGTTGGATGTACCTGATTTAAACGATTAAGGCATATATGCGGTGAGCCACCTCTGGGATTAGGCGTGAAGTCGAGTACACTTACACCACAGTTGCTCTGGAGTAAAATTCTGAAGTATCTGGTGTTCAGACCTAAGAGAATAGACGACTAGACAATGAAATTTGTTTTGTCGATCTGAATCATATCCGTATGCCACAAACACGAATCAGAGATTAGAGGGCAACCTAATGCGGTGGCTACCAAAGCTTGATTAACAGCATTGTGGGCAACGACAAGCACAGATTTCCCATTGTGAGCCAAGATTTTGTTCCAGCAGCTTCTTGCTCGGGCCCACAACTCCCTCACGGGGTAATGGCCATCAATGTTGAAGTTAGCAGCATCCACCTGCCACTGGTGAAAGGCGTCACCAAACTTCGTCTTGCCTTCATGCTTCAGCAGGCCCTGGAACAAGTGATGGTTATCTTTAGGGAACCTCCAGAGGCCTCAACCTTGCAAAACAAAATTGGGCACAGAGAGTATTAGATCCCTGTCTGCCGGGAATTTAGAATTGGACATAAACCTGAAACGAATAGAGGTCGATTTCTCTCAAATCCGGCTCTGGAATCATCTCTGCTGCGCGAGATCCCCATATGATCTCGGCTGTCCTCTTTGACCGGATGAGTGGGCTGCAGAACGCAGAAGAACGCTGTGTTCTCATCATCAACAGCATAAACAGTTACAGACCTACCCATTAGGAGGAGGTGGGGAAGACAAAAAAAGAACTCTAAAATCAAAACAATTACTTCCAAGCTCCAAAACTCAAAGGCATCAAAATCCGTCTCCTCCATCCAAAATTCGCTCACACAGAGATCGGATAAACAAAAACGCGCTGCTGCTGGCGCACTAGTGGAGAAGAGAAATGGGAAGAGGAGGCTTCTGACCAAACCTGGTGAAGCAGACGTCGAAGGAGTCGGAAAGGAGCATCTGGCGGGAAGTCTCCGCCTGGGATTCTCCCTTGGAAGTGAGCACCGAGTGGTCGGAGCTGCCCTGGATCCGGCCCTCCTCGTTCCAGGTGCTCTGCCCGTGGCGAACCAGCACCACCCTCTTCGCCAGCGGGATCGACGGGAACGCCCCCGCCCCACCTCCGAGATCATCCTCTGTGGCAACCGCCGCCGGCGAGCGCTCGACCCCCTGCAGGCTGCAGCGGGCCGGGGTCAGCCGGAATTTCCCGGCGAAGGGCGCGGAAGCCACGGCCAACATTCTCTCGAGTGCCACTCGAATGGGATGGGGGCCAGGGGGAGAGGAGTGGCGGAGGGAAAAGCGCAAAAACGCGAAAGGTTGGTGGTGATTTTGAGACATCACGAGGGCATTTTAGGAAAGAAAATTTTAGTGTTCACGACACGCTAAAATCGTACGGTCCCGCGGCCATTTGATAGCATAGGGACATCCCACGAGAGGTGGGATACAACTTTAAAAACCTTCTGTGCCATTCGATCTGATCATTAGACCGCAATTGCAGGCACTGTAACAAATATAACTCAGCTCTCATTCACGTTTGGGCTGGAAATTACAAAACAAGAAATTGGACGGTCCATGTTTGATTTTGTTTTGCACTAGCATGGAGACACCACTTGGATGATCTTTAGGGTTGATTACTTACATCTCGAAATCACAACCACATTCAACTAATGCCTCCATAGTTTTTATATTGTCATACATATTCTCATATTTTATGATATTATTTTAATAGTATTTTCTTTAATCTTAATATCATGAATATCATATTATCTAAAAATATAACTAACACTTAAAATATAAAATTGTTGAGATATATGAGAAAATATGAAAGATTCTAAAAATAAATATGTAATCATTTCTTTGAAGAGTAAACAAAGTCCACTTAATTATTTTTTCTTTTCTTAAGTCGCTTAAGATTAATTTAAACAACTGGCCTATGTGGGTGATACGGATGATAACAATATAACTTATTATAGAGGTACATATGAATAATATAGAAATATAAGATATGGAAAGCAATATAGGTTTTATGAGTATGTGTGTAATTATCCAATGATTTCCAACCAGGCGTCTCTGTTAAACCTTCATATTTACTAGGATGCCCTTGCGGACACCGGGACGCGGACGGTTTCTTCCGTGCTTCGGAACTGAGGAGGGCAAACGGGTTCGGCGGGGGCCTGTTTCTTTCGCGGTTGCTGGGGGTGGAGGGAGGAAACGGTGAGGAAATGGTGGGCGCCTCTTCGCTTCCACTGCTGCGCCACGCCCCGCCAGTTCCCAGGTCTCTCCCGACCCACCGCCACAATTCCAAACCCTGTCCTCCCTGCCGTGTCGCGGCGAGCCCAGCCTCCCGGGGCCACGGTGTCCGCCCGAGGGGAGGAGGGCTCACGGCCTTCGCCGGGGGTGACGGGAATGGGCTGAGCAAGGAGGAGGCACGGTCCAAGGGGGAAGAACAGGCGAGAGGAGGGGGAGGAGGAGAGGCGAGTAACACGGCTGGGGCCTCCGGTGGTGGCCGTGTTGGGGGTCCAGAGCCTCCGCGGCGGCGAGCGGCTTTGGGAGGGATACGGTGGCGTGAGCTGCTGCTGGATCCGGACCCGGACAACGTGCTAGCGGTGGGGCTGACGGGGCTGCTGGCGTGGGCGAGCGTGCAGGTGCTGTGGCAGCTATTCTTCATCTCCCTGTCCATCCTGCTGGCCGCGCTCAAGTACTCCTTCGTCGCTGCCCTTCTTCTCTTCATCCTGATCACTCTCCTCTGACACCTTTCTCCGATCCTCGTCATGTCATGTCCGTTCTAATCTGCCATCTGGTTTTGTAGATGAAGTAGAATGGTAGTTCCTCCCTCCTGTATTTTCTCTTTTTTATGATAATCATTTGTGTATATATTTTTGCGTGTTTTGCTTGCGGAAGGCAGGGGAGTTGATCGAAAATGTCAGCTTTCCCAAAAAAAAAAAAAAAAAAAAAAAGATTGCGAGTTTGGCTCTTGTGTTTGTGATCTCTTCTATTATTGTCCTCCCATTACCATTGAGTTGTTATCAATGGACTAAATTTGAAGAAGGCCGCTTGTAGGAGATCTGTGTAGGTGAAAGAAAAATGAAAGAAATAAAAATGTTCATATAGTACCGGTATTCAGTAAGTCTCAACTCGTTGCTTGCTAGGGTAGTTATTCTTTTTGCTGATGGTTGTCACTTTTTTCTGTATTTTTATAAGGTTGGATACATTGGACCCAAAGAATGATTCTACCTGAACTGTTCGAGCCATGAAATTTTCTGACGTTCCGGTTCGTTTCATGCATTTCCTTAGGTTCCTAGTTCTGTAGTCCTTCAATTTTAAGCATAACTAGAAGGAAGCTGGAGACGGTAGACATTATTTCTCTGTGACAACAGGAATTCATTACATTCAACCTGTCTATTTGCATGATTTCTGAGAAGAGGATGTGCATTTTATTACTGTCTAGTTGGATATTTATTAAGTTGAGGTGTAGCTTGATTTTCCCATATTGCAACATTGGTGTTGTTAGTTGTTACACATTAGGTTGGAGAAAAAAAGGGACCAAAGAACTAGATTATGCCTATTGTCATCAGTTGAGCCACAATGAAGTTTGGAATTTAGTGGATTTGGTATTATTATGGCAAGATTGCTGCTGAAGGCATCATATTTCTCATTCTTTTAAGGGCTGTTTGTTTTAGCGTAAAACAGCGTAATTTAAAACAATTGTTTTATTTTACAGTGTTTTCAGTTGTTTGGAATGATGTAAAACAATGTAAAGTAAAATCCTGTTTGGGCCTTGTCTGTCCACTTGACAGTCCAATTTCCTTGTTTTGGTTTACAGCGAAAACTCACTATAAACCAAAACAAGAAGATTGAAGCATCCCTCTTGTTTTATTTGCAAACAACCAAACAAACATTTCCTGATTCTAAAACAAGAAAATTTCACTTGTTTTGAAACCAGTGATTTTGAAACCGGTGATTTGCAAAGTTTTACACTAAAACAAACAGCTTAGTGGGCTCAGTCAGTGTTCCTCAGAGATTTACTTTCTCCGTAAGCGATCAGTTTAGTATTTCTTCTTCCGCAGTCTGTAGGGAGTGAAGCAAAGGATAGATTTGCCAATAATGCATTGAACATAACTGTTAACATGATAACTTTTAGAGGTTGTGAGCAAGATGTGCCCAACAGATTGCTTTTAATATTCTCCATATCAAAATTATTGTTTGTACATCTTTTATGCCTTACTGATGTTAGATCTATGGTGATTGTATTCTCTTGATGACAAACAGGAAAACATGGGATCCCTGGATCTTTATTCAAGGATCATGGTTATTGTGTAGGCAATGGTCTTGGCAATTCATCCTCTTAAAATAATCTCCAGGAGATGTCATGGATATTTCTCGGAGTACACCAAATCCTTTCTGTCTATGTAAGTGTGGTGAAAGCCCCAAGCATTTCTAATAAGCTTGATGAAGTGGGGATTTAGGATGGAACTATAAATTTAGTTTGCTAGTGTCCATGGGATGCATTGGATATTATTTGTTCATCAGGCTATTAGTTATTGGAACTCTGATACTATGGACAGGCCTACTTGGCTCTAGCCCCTTTTGTTTGTCCTAACGAGTGTTGAGATTGTTTTTCAAACTTTGAGGGGATGAACAGGGTCATCAAATTGGTGAATGACTCTTTGCCCAGGGTTTATCTTGCTCTGCAGTATTTTCAATTTTCAAGTTCTTCATACTTGAGCGAATCTTTGACCTAAGCAATTGTATATAAATGTAACTGAATGGCCCCAAGTTTTACTTCTTTTTCCGATATGAGATAATTTCCACTATAGAAAATCATGCACTTTACCTCATATTGAATGTGCAGAAGAGGGTAAGATGTGGTCGAGTTAAAGGAAAATTACCAATAAGCAAGTAAAATGAAAATTACCAATAAGCAAGTCAGTGTGAGACCTCATGTTGAATGTGCGGAAGAGGGTAAGACACAGTGGAGTTAAATGAAAAGTAAAATTTAAAATCACCACTAATAGAGAGAGAGAGAGAGGATCCATTTTAGGCACACGTGAAGAGAGTTGTAATGAAATCTGAACTACCTCAGTTTATCAAAAGGCTGGAGTGGTCTCAAGCCTCAAAAGGTGAAACCGCAGATGTAATGAAATCTGAATTACCTCAATTTTATCAGAAGACCGGAGTGGTGTCGAGCCTGAATAAGATGAAACCACAGAATATGATTTTTGAGCACATGGGGCAATATTGCCATATACTGTTTTTCATTGGTTAAACCAAGCTAAAATCTTGTTGGACTTGTAGTTATTAGCTCTTTAGTGATTCCTTTTCTTATTTATGCTCAATCCAGTGGTGTCATTTTATCTAAAACTGTATGTGAAGTACATCTAATTGCTATGCATTTTTTTATACAGGTAGTATATAACATTTCGAGTCATTTGCATATCTAGATTCATCCATCACAATCCAGTTTCAGATGGTTTCTTTTATACTTGGGAGCTGAACTACACTTTTGCTAGAGTTTATTCATTGGTGAAGTAATGTAGAGAGACTCGTCTACCCTGTCAAAAGATTTGTGCTGTAACCGAGTCATTTTGTCATGGAAGAATCATCTGTTTGCTTTTGCTTACATTTGCCTGCCATCTCCTCTGGTTAACTTTATTTGCATTACCTGCCATGGAAGAATCATATTTTGCCTTCTCTCAAATAGGATGAGGTTTGGAACAAAATATGTCCAATAAATGCTCTTTCATTCTCTGTATCAAATTCCTTGTTCCAAATTCTTGTCACTTACTGATGTTATATTTATTGTGATTGTGGTGTTGATAGCAAACAGAAAAGTAATGGGATCTTTAGATCTTTCATGACATTTTAGCATCTTCGATCATGGATAATTTTGGGGACGCACTGGATCCTTTTTATCTATGTAGATGCGGTGAAAGCACTGGGCATTTTTAATGAGGGTGGTAAGCAGGGTTTCTGGAATAGAATCGGAAATTTACTTTGCTGTCGTCCATTTGATGCGCTTTGTTCATCAGGCTATCTCGATTCAAAACAGTTTCTAAGATTAGTTTTTTTTCCCAAAACAATTAGGCGAAAGTTTAAAAGCATTTCTTATTAGAAACTAGTAACTACGACCTTAATATCTTTCTTTATAGCTGAGGGGCATTAAATCTTACGGGTATGATAGACCAGAATATATAATCATATCGCTATTATTGAAACTAATGTTTCGAAGTGTGGCGGCCCAACTGTGAAGCCCACGTTCAACGACCCATAACTGGGTTTTGCCTGTATTGCTGCTCCCAGTTTAAACATTCTCTGTTGCGGCAAATCTAATCATCTTTGTGAATGACAAGTATCCGTGTCTTGCGGACGAGCACAGTTTTCTGGTCATTGGGTTATAGTGACGTACAAGTTCTTCGTCATTTCCTTACAAGGATCATAGGTTCTTAGTCATTACTTACAAGGATCATAGGGTTTTTCTTTTCATAAAAGAAAAAGAAGAAAAGTGCGCATATTTACAAATGTTAATACAACTTCTTTTTAGTTTTTCTTAACTTTTTTGGTTGTTTTTGGCATAAATTGTGACTCTTTTGTACCTATATAGAAGATGTTTTCACACTCAAGATTCTGGCAGAAGTTACCTTACGAATTGCATGTATTATGCAATGAGACATTATTACGATCAAATTCAGAAAATGTCGTTCAAAACTCACTAGAAAGCCCTAAAAAGGAAAGAAACACCGAAATAAAGGTGTGCTGCCGGGACAAGGATGGACTGCGATTGTCTAAATTACTAACATTTAATTCTACCTTTTAGTCCAGAATCTTAAAAAAAAAACCATTCTCTCTTCTCTCAGTCTCTTCTGCGAGTAGGTTAATATGATAAAAGGCGCAGTTGATACTAAGGCTATCTTTGGTGTAGCTTTTGAATGGAAGCATTTAAACTTTTTCCAAGTTATTTTGAAAGAAAGAAGATAGGTGTTAAAAGCCACTATATAGTTATTTTAATTGTTTTTTGGTTTCCAATCAAAAACTTCAAATTGAAATTTCCTAAAGTGAAAAGAAGTGAAATTGTTAGGAGAAATTTGAGTCATATTAACTATTTTTATCTGTTATTTTTTATATTGTAACTTGAAAGTAAAAGTGACTTCTAATTAAAAGTTGATGTCCTGTTTGACATCGCAAAGTGGGCCGGCTTTCTACGATCAAAATCTCCCGACAAGCCTTTACTAGTTCTCAAATAAGGATGGGCTCCCTCAGTTTTAGTGAAATCATCAGTTTTCTCATCTGAGGAGAGAGATAGACACATGATATTTTCAATTTTTTCTGTCAAACGCGCACCAGAGGAAACGTTTCTAACCAAGGCGTCGACTTCCCTCCTGATTTCCTAAAATGGCCCCTATCAAAATACTCATTTTACATAGTGTGCTTGGAAAGTGGAAAGGACGTTGAGAGGGAGGGTAATCTAGGGACAAAAACGTGAAAGTACAACTTCCCTTCCTCCCCAACAAACCCAAACGTGGGAGAGAGGAAAGAAACGCCTTGGAAAAATTCGACAGTTCTAAACACCTGTCCAAGGAATCAGATTTTCAAGAATCTGCACTTACAAACATCGCTCCCAAACGGGGGCCTAAGTCAAGCACGCCCTAAAATAAAATCTCTCAAGTTCAACCTCTTATTAGGAAAAAGCGGTCATGGTGGATCGTTTGATTACATGAAACAGCGTCAGTGAACAAAATAGCTTGCTGTATGGAACTCATAATTCTAGATTTTTGCATCCGTTACAACAGAATGGATGTCAGGTTTTAAGATGAGGGCACATGCGCTCTCTCCCCCATCCTCCGTCTTTGAATAGAGATGTTCTAAATACAAGTGAGGATGAGACTCACTAAGTACAGAAAATATAATTTTTTAAAAATCACCTTTCTCGATGCCCACGAAGGTTTTCTTGAAAAATTCTGTTTCCACCTTTGCACTAACCCAAGTACCTCCTCACCTGCACTTACGGGAACCGGATTCTACGTTTTTGTACTCCCTACTTGCAAGCTGGTTCGCAGACACTCCGGATTTGAGAAACAGCCTTCGTATGTAAGGGACGTGAATATATATATGTTCTTGTTTTTGTTGGAAAAGCCTTTCTTCTGAAAGTGTTCTCTCACTACAAGAGCTTATTACTTCAAAATAAATAAGTGAAGCCAGTACGGACTCGTTCTCTTCTTTAAGATGTACTCACCCGTAATCATCAATACTTGTTGCAGCACCAAAAATATTGTATGCTGTTCTGAACTGGTGAGCACTGGGCATCCAATGGCAACATCGCCTATGGCCAATTGCAGATTGTACAAGGACACCTTTCCCTGGACCAGGTGGTTCGCGTACAAGATGTGACTGGAAGAAGCATCATAGGATGGCAGATGCAGAGCTGACAAGTGCTGGCGTTCCATTAATTACCTCTAAAATGGAAGTTTCACCTCATCACTGGTTCATCATGTGGGTGTTCCTCCTCCCCTCTTCCGACTGGTTAACACAGCTCGTCTCGATGTCCGTGGTGAGTCTGATGACAATGGCATCACCGCCTTCCTTCATGTCTGTGAGTACAAGGAGACGAGCTCGCGCCGATACACGCTGCCGTGCGAACGTCGTCAAGAAGAGGAAGTGGAGAGCTCGACCGCGCGGAAGCTGGCGCTGTCCTTGAACGCCTTGTATGGCCCAGAAGAGAGCCCCTCCCCCATGAGGTCCCCACCGGCTTCGCCCCTACTCCGCCGGCGGTGTTCCCACACTCCGTATGCCCCGTACGTGGCGACGCCGGCGAACACCAGTAGACACGCCGCAAGTACCGCCGCCCCGCCCAAGAGAGGCCCCCTCTTTCCCTTCTTGCCGCCGCTGCCGCTGCTCTCGCCCCTCACCTTGAAGTATCCCACCCTGTTATGGTCCCCGGTTGACAGCAGTGTCTCCACTGGAAAGCCCATCCTGTAGCAGCTCCCTGTCGCGTTGTTGTACAACGCCCCCCAGCAGGTGCAGTTGCGCTGGCAGCCCGCCTCGCACTCCTCCCGGGAGCCCACCTTCTTGGAGACCAGCTGCTCCTTGTAAGCCAGCTCCACCCCCGTCCGCCTCAGCTCCCAGAACTTGTCGCCACAGAGATTCCCCGAGTCCTCTTGGAGGCAACCACCGCCCGTCCGGTTTTCTTCCAGGCACCCGCACTCGTCGTTCCCCTTGGTGCAAAGCCCGTAGGCGCCGCAGTATGCCGGGAGCTCGCACGCGTCGGAGATTGCTCTGAAGTCGGGGACCCAACTGGAGGTGTTCCAGTAGGAGGCGCGGAGGTTGCCGTCCGGCTCGATGGTGAGCCGCCAAAATCCGTGGATCCCCCGGTTGAAACTATCGAACGCCAGGACGTGGGCGGGGGCCGTCTCGTTCTGATACAAGCCGAGGAATCCCAGCGGGTTGATACGGGCATAGATCGGACCCGCCCCCTTCACGATCTGCGCCTTCTCCTGCAGAGCCGTCTGCTTCCAGTACATCACCGGGCCGCTGCCAGCGACGTCGGGGATCATGTAGAGGGCGATGTAGTTGGGGCCGAGACGCATGGAGTAGCGGCGGTCGGCCGAGAGGAGGGCGCTAGCGGAGCTGAAGTTTTGGCCCTGCACGAGCGTGTCGAAGGGCGAGTCGAAGCTCTGCCAGACGACGGAGCCGGAGCGCTCCTGGATCTGGAGGTTAGAGGAGTTCAGCAGGACGACCCGGTCGCCGGCGGGCGACCCGGCTGACCAGAGAACGCCCCCGCTTGGGTCGCAGAAGATAAGCGTGCCGTTGAAGGAGAGGGAGGCGGAGTCGGACCACCGGGCGCCGGGGCGGAAGGCCCGGGAGGCGCGCCAGACGGGGAGAGCGGAGGGGATGTGGACGACGGCGAGGTCGAGGACGTCCTGGGGCGACGCCAGCAGAAAGCCCAAGGAGAAGTTGCCCGTGGGGTCGGCGAGGATGGGCTGGAAGGAGACGGAGGAAGAAGAGGAAAGTGGAGGTGGTGGGTTCGAGCTGAGGTTGGCCGAGAAGCCTCTGCTAACTAGGTGTGGGAGGGTGGAGGCGGTTGCAGCTGAGGGAGATGAGGCCAAGCAGTAGAAGAGGAAGAGGAGGAGGAGGAGTGACGGAAGGGGAAGGTGGGAAGGATGCCTCATCCTTGTAGCTACCGTGTTACTGTGAGAAAGGCAGCAAGAAGACCAGAGAATGGGCACTTCACTGGGAGTGGAGGAGCTAGTCTTCATTTTATGCTTATTTTTTTATTTTAACATTTGTCGTGAATGCTTCTCATAATACCACACAAGGAGAGAGAGAGATATGCGTGTGGTGGTGGTCGTTTCCTTTTTACCCACGATCAGGTGGAGGACTGCCTGCATGCGATGTGGGCGATGGAGAGAGTGATGCTGATGATGCTGCAAAAAGGAGACCACCACGGCCACTGCCATCTTCAAATTATAGGGGGTGAAGCCTGAAGGTGATCTGAGAGAATGCATGGCGGACGAGTCTTGGGTGGGTGGATGGTGAGTGAGAGTGGTTTTGGACCTCCTCCTACGTACCCGGACCGGACTCCGTCTTGGTGGGTGGGCGAGGGAGTGAGTCGTTGGTGGTGGGTACTTGGCCTCTGCTGGAGGGATGGTGGCAGAGGCGAAGCCCGCATGCACACTGACTCGATTTCACTAATCTATTAATGTTGCCTTATTTATTTCGGTATGCTATGGACTGATCTGAGAAGCTCATAGCACGAAGAAAAATTGCCGCTGGCAGCTGGTGTATAGTAGGTGCAGATCTAAAGGAGATGGATGGCAGGGTTTGACTTGCAAGTGAGAACACGAGGCAGCAGGTTATCCACCCGCGCCTCCCTTCTAATAAGTTTGACTTGTGTTGACGTCAGACAAGATATCGGATGGTCCAATTAACCTATTAATTTTCCTTAACTGGCGGCTATGGAAAGAGGGGCGCATACTAACCATGACAAACGCCATGACCAGCACGATGATAGAGAGAAACCCGGTCCGCTTCATATTGCACAGTTTGGGCGAAATTGTCGTAGTAGTACGGTTGGATTGGTTCGAATTTAAACTTGTAAGACCGTTGGGGTCGGAGCCTAGCTAGCGCCGCACGTTAAAAGCGACCTAAAAAGGCTCAAACTCACAGGGGGGTTGGAAACTAATTTCGTCGAATTTATGAGGACAGAGGAGCCGTGCCGTTCCGTCCGTTTGCGCAGAGTCCTCGGTCTCAAGTGGACGTCGAGCGCGCGAGCAGGGCAAAGCGGGCGGCGCCGGGACCATCTGTGGCTTTGGCGTTCGTCATCGCTTGCGCAAGTTGGGCCAACACGACCACGGTCAGAGGGCCGAACGGGCAACGCCCATCTTATCTTTGGGCCCACCCCAATGCGCCGGCTTTCCGCGAATCACGATGCTGCTACTTCACGATGCGATGTTTTACTCTTCCCTGCGCCCTTGTGTGTCTTCATATATTTGACGAATTTTCACATCTTTATCCTTATATATTCACATCTTTATCCTCATCGTTAGAAATTAACATAAATAGATACATAAAGGTTAAAATATCAGACGACATATAATTTTACATATTTTCTCACAGAAAATTGAGTTATATTTTTTTATGACATGCATAAAATGTGACTATTATAAAATAAGTATTCATATGATTACTTCTAATTTTAAACTTATTATGTGAATGAATATATAGCATAATAAAATTGTACCTACGAAAAAAGTAAATTAATAAGTTTACTAATTATATATAAAAAAAAAGTCTAAAAAGTAAGTACTGTAGTGTATTTCTAGATGCCATGTCTTTATAATATTATAATATGATACATTTATAACAAAAATATGAAAAGATGAGTAGCCATTTCCTTTTTCTTGTCCCAAATAAAAAGATAACAATGGTATTCTTATTCTTATCCTTAAAGCTATATCCCCATATGTCCTATAAATTATAGATAAGCACCGACATTTCAGGGAAAAAACCTAGTTCTACTTTGATTGCAAAATAAGTTATTCGAAATATTTATTCGGAATAGCGTATATTAGAATAAGGGGTGTTTCGATTTGATAGTTTTGTGGGACCTACTGACGGAATAAGAAGAATAAGCAATTCTTAGGTCTAAAATAGAATGACTTATTTTCCTTATTATGGTATAAGTAATTCTGATGCGGTATAAGTCATTCCGTCCGTCAAACTATAATTAATCTTATTTTAAGAACAAGAGACCTTATTCTTTTCCTATTCTCCAATCAAAGTGGCGCCATCTTTTTCCTTTTTTATAGTGTGTGACAAAGAGGAGTAATCGGGCATTGCAGTTATAATCGCAGTTTGGATCGCATGATGAGAGGATGCACGGAGCACCTCCTATGAAGGATGTGGTAAATTTTAAAAAATGATATGCAATCCAACCCAAAGTTAGTTAAATAAAGTATACACATATAAGTCACATACTTTTGAATTTTTTAATAAAATTTACATATGTCGCACCGAACTAAAAGATAGGAGAAAATATTTTTTTTGACACAACCATTTTATTTACATGTAATACAAAAATGTTTAATATTTTTATTGAATATATTATATTATTAGATTAAAATAAGACTTGTACTGTTTATTATATGATTATAGTTATTATTTTAACTTTTTAAAATTCTTAATAAAAAATTTATAGATGTCTTTTTGAGTCCTTTTTCGAATCGTTTAATTGTTTGACCAAATCTTTTACTGTCTTATTCAGATTTTAAATCGAGTCTTATTCAGATTTTAAATCGAATCACATTCAAAAGTATTTTTATTATATGATATTCATAACATATGTAACTAACTATGGTCCGACCTAATGATCTAGTAACAGTTACAAGTATAACGTCCTTTGAGTACTACGCAAATATTGCTCTTGCTCCACACATTTCTGCTGCTTCGTATGGCTGGAGTTATACTTCCCTTGCATTGCACTTCTTGTCTCCTAGCATGCATTGTTTTGGACTTTTAAAAACTATTACAGTGTATTTTTGGTAACTTTTGCTGGGTCGTTTCTGTCAAGAGTATTACAAAGGTGGGATCTTGTGATTTCCGGAAAGAAGGCCCTCCACAGAGAAAAACGGATGGGCTTGCTTGATACAACAGAAATAATGTATTTTTTAATCCTTTCACGTTATATACGGGTAATACGATTACCTCACATTATATGAAAAAATAAATAATAAAATGATCATATTATTTTCATACGAAACTTTCTTGATTTAGTATAAAATATTATAGAAAATATCGTATTTTATCTCTCACAGAAATCAACATTTTATGTGACTATGTTTTACGTCGAAACAAACCACACCATAATGTAAGAGAGCATGCCACGGTCTATCATTCTTGAACAAGAAGATCTCGTCCTTACGTTTTACTTAATTTCATCATCAACCATAGTCTCTGCCAAGAAGACAGATACGAAAACCAGAAAATTAGGCACATATAAAGGATGGAATTGTTTGAGTAAAAAAACGCAGTTCATTGTTTACACAGCTTACCGTCGCCTTTTTGCAATTTGATGCTTCTTTCCCTTTCTTATGTTCTCTCTTTCATCATTGCCTTCAGTAAATTTTTTTTTCTTGTTTAATGTTATTCCAACCTTTTCCCCATTATACATGCATCGATAGGGGTGTCAAAGTGGGCGGGTCAGCCCGTGGTCCAATTCAATCCAATTCATATTAAAAGAAATTGAGTTGGCTCAAATTATATAAATTGGATTTGGTTAAACTTTAGTTGACATTAGTTAAATATAGACTGGGTTAGGTTGAAAACGGACTGGCCTAATTTAATTTATTGACTTTTACAATAATTCATGCAAAAGACAAAATACTTCTAACAAATTATTTATAAATAGGATCAGCTCAACTCAACTCAACCCAACCCACTTATTATTTAATTTGAATTAAATTTAGATTGAATTTGGGTTAAATTTGAGCAGAATTTGGGCTGAACTAATTTAAGTTGAATTATTTTAAATTTAAGTTAAATTCAAATTATCACATAACTCAGCCCAACTCATCCTATTTACATCCCTACGACTCAGGGGAGAGAACAGTCTTATTACTACGTTCCCCACACGGGACGGAACAAGTGGTAAGACGGTGAGCAGGCTAGCGGACTTAGTTTATTTCCGTAAGCAGACAGCAACTTAACGTTATATTTGTTTGGAAGACATATGTCATGTTCTTCCCTGGGGAGTCTACTCGACAAGGTGTACTTTTCGGAGAGCTACCCACCCCAATATTTACTTAATCAGATGGCAAGGTTTTATTTAAGGTAGAAATAAGCTAATGCCACGGTGAAGTATCTCGAAGATTTGGTCCCCCGGCTTATCTATACTTAACAACAAGAATAGTAATACTAATAATAAGACTAGTGGATCGTCTCATACCACTTGCTAGATAGTTTATTTAACTTTGTGAATATTTTCGAGTCCCACTGAGGCGATTCTCGTCCCACCAACATTAATGAATGGGTAGAAGTTCACATTTCCTTTTCCTCCTCGAAAATAACTATTTGAGATCCATCGACACACACATGAAGACAGTGATGTTAGAAGTGGTCAGAGCCCATGATACAGCTTGATCTCAGACACCAATGCCCCTTTTTTAACCTTATTAGGTACACTAGCTAGATTAACGTGTCCCCTAGCCTCCTTTCTTCTTCTTCTTTATTTTTCACTTTTTTAATCTTTACAATCTTTCAATATTTCATGCTAGCTCCTAAACCTTCATATTTATTTAATCTCTCACATTTTTTTTATTTTTTTGGAAATCCTCCCACAATCTTTAGAACCTCCGTAAAGTGTTCCTCCAATTAACAATCATAAAAAATAATACTCACAGAATATTTCTTCTTAGTGTCATATATCCACAAAAATATATCAAAGTTATTCTACAAAGATTCTTAATATATATGTTTTTATATGAGAAGAACTTTTTAAGGAGGGTTCAAAGATCATCACAGATGAAACAATCTTGTTGAGTTCGACTTGCTGCACGTGTCTGCACCACGTGCGGGCAGCCGTCCAATCTCTTAGATAGGACGGTTGTAGCAGCAACTTTTTTTTTATTGTTCGAATTTTCTAGGTCTACATTATCATGGCCGACACCTTTTATACAGGCCAATCCCTCCATCGGATGTTGAGCTGAGTTTTTTATTTTTCAGTTATTTTTGGATTGTCCAAATATAGATCAGATTATATTGACATGTAGAACATGATGAAGGCCAGAAAAAAAAAAATCAAAAAATTTTAAAAAATTAAGCGGCACCACATGCTCATCTTTGTAGTGGCACAATCGCATAAGAAAAAAAAAATTATCCCCGGGGATCCTTAAACTTGACTTTTCGAATAGCCAGGCTGACGTTGGCATTTTTAGGACACTTAGAATCAGCATATTTCATCTCACGTAACTAAAACTACCTCAGAATAGCATAATTAATTAGTTATTTGGTGCCTTGGAATACTATCTTTTCTTCTTTGAGAGAGATGGATATAAATTTCTTTCTTATTTAGGATGTTTTTAAGGATAAATTAGTGAAATCCAAGATACCCGATGATTTTAAAATCAATGAAAAATAAACTCTCCTAATTTCAATCTAATGATGCTTTTAGAAACCAAATAAAGGGAACATTTACAATACAATTGTTTCTAATTTTACCCATCCAGATCAAAAAAAGAGAGAAAATCACAAAACATGTAATTAGGAGAATTCGGTACGTTACATCAATCTCATCTCAGGCTTTTCACTGTGCCTGCATTGTATGAATTCTAAGCGCTTTGCATGGTATGGATGCCAAATAGGAATTGGGATCTGGAATTCTCATTGTAATGTAGAGTAGCCCTCTTTCGAGTTGATCAAATTATATATGCTATTTTCTCTTCTGTCAGAACCATATGGCTTGCAAAACGTAACGTAGTCTTTCTCCCAATCAACCGAGTATTCTGCAGAAATCTGATCTTTAAGGAAGAAGTCGAATCCTCATGTAAGAGGTAAAAGGCGTATTTGGCAAAACTTCTACTTAAAAGTTATTTTTTGCTTTTACTTCTTATATAGAATGAGTTGAGAGAGAAAAATTATAACTAATTTTGATTTGTTACAAAAGTCAACTCTTTCATAACAACTTCACTTTTTCTCCAATATGAGAAGTTCCTCTCTTGTAACTTTTCATTGGAAACCAAAACACAAGATAAATACCACATAAATGACTTCTAAAATTTAATGACTTCCATAAAAAATAACTAAATAAAAATACAAAATACTTCCAAATGAAAGTTGCGCCAAACACGGCCTAAAGGTGTGTTTGATGCAACTTCTAATTAAAAACACTTAGTTATTTTGAGAGTAAAAAAAAAAGTGTTAGAAGCCATTTTTATAATATTTAATTTTTGACTTTCAAACAAAAACTCCAAATTCTATCTTCTTAAATCAGACAAAAAATAAGGTCATTAGGAAATCTTCGACTTTTATAACTACTTAAAATTAATTATAACTATTTTCATCCATTATTTTTTATGTTGTAAGAAGAGGTTAAAAATAACTTCTGATTAAAAATTATGCCAAACACATCCTAAAAATAGGAAAGAGAAAGAGACAAGATCTATGCGAATGAGGTTAAACTCTTCATCAGCCGACCGGCTCTGTAAAGGTACAAAGTAAAGATCCTAACGATTAAGGTACATGGTCAATGGGTTTCTTAGATAATAGTTAATACAGAAGGTAAACTTTCCGACCAAAATTTTTTGACCACGTAAGAAATATGAGAATGAAAAAAATAACAGTGTATTAGACGATTTTGTACTGGGATTATCCTTTCTTATATAACAAACGATGAGCGGAAACTTTTAAGAAAGTCGATATCAGATAATTTTTTATGAACATTTCTTGCGGTAATGTTTTGGCATACGCGAAGACGTGGTAGATCGGAGCTCGAGTTCATAGATTGGGATCCAATGCGACCGTATGCCTGGGGAGAGTCCGAATTCTGGATCTGCGTGTCATGTGATTTAGCCCAATAACCCAAGTCACGTAATGGGCCGTCGAGTAGACGTGAGGCTGACCTAGGAGGCGAATGTGGCCTGGGCGCCCACCTGATTAGCCCTAGTGGGCTGACGACGGAGGTCGGCCCAACGGGCGAATAGCCTCCTCACATATCGCTCTTGAGCAAACACACTATTTGTCCTAAATTAAAGGTTTCATTATAGTTGCAGCTAGCCTAAATGGCAGTGTCAGATGAGGGAGTTTTGTTATTGAAATTTACAGATACATTACAAGCTCTGCCCCATCTAAGCTTCGTTTAATCATTTAAATCTTAGGAATTATTCTGCAGGAAAAGGAGGGCGTTAGACATAGTTTATTTTTGAAACCGTTAACAGTTTATTTATGCGTATGCAGAAAGGGGGTCCATGTAATCATAAGCTAGATATGGTAGAATTTTTCTTGGCCTTTGAAGGTACTCACTTTAAGACTCATATATACGAAAATTCTTTATATGATTTGTTCCCAAAAAATGGTTCCAAAACTGTCTTTGTATATTCTAGGGTCAGCATGTTTGAGAGTCATTCAAACTCATCTCTAGTTTTGCTCTGTTCAGTTCAATCCGTCTAGTCAAATAAGCCAGTCGCATTTGACATGTCTAGCTCTGAGCTGACTCAATCTCTAGTATATAATTCATATATTTATTTATACATATAGTAAATATATAGCTTTATTTAACTTGATCAATTTTGATGAAGTTCATTTAGGCTCAGTTGCACTTATAACATGTTGAGGTTCCATTGAGCCTGAGTTTTTAAGCTCAAGCTCCATCTAGGGCTCAACCTGGACTGGTCCGTGAGCATCTGATCTTGTTGAACCTGAGCCTGAACTTACAAACGTTCAAAGCACTTTGACTTGTTTACCATGTGCTTGCTATTACTTTCTAACGTCGGTAAACTTAAATTTAGACAAATATGATATTAAGGGATTATAACACGAAATGTAAAAATTTAAGAGAAATTCTATGTATATTATATATAAGCATATATACATGTACATTGATACACACGCATATTATTTAGAATGATCACTTGATTATTGCAGGGGACGGCAAGTTATGTAGAGGCGGTAAGTGGGTGTTGCATACGTACCATGAGGAATCAAAGTATGGTTTGATGCCATAGATCAGCTGAAAAATGAATATCCCATGCATAAAATTCAAGCATGAACCAAGAGAAACAAAAGTTGCTGCGGACTGGCTGGACGTCAAAGCAAGAACTCAACAGAGCTCCTGCCACTGGAATGAGGACTTTCCTCTAGAATTGCTTGCTATATGTGCTGAGGGCATGGGTCCTAGACTAGCTCTAAACCAGGTTAGCCCTTTGTAACCGAAAAAAAAATGATAATAAAAAACTTCGGCTGGAGCACATCAAAAAGCACAGTAACCTCCGGATCAGACACAGCTACCCCTCAAATTGTTATAGCTGATGAATGTAGGGATGTCAATTGGACCGGGCCAGCCCGAAAGCTCGGAGGCCCGCCCAATGTTAATCGGGTTTGGACTAATGAAATTGGCCCGGCAAAAATATTTGACCTGACCTGGCCCGAGAATTAAGGGGGTTGGGCTTAGACCTTGGTCTGCCTGGTCCGGATATATCAAAATTTCATATGGGTTAATTTCAGTTTATATGTAAATAACATTGTCTCGATATAACTTATGATAATAATCAACAGGATGTGATTTTGGTTGTATAAAGTAAATATTTTACATACTTATATTACGATGCAAATATATTATTTGTTCTAATTTTATTGGGTTGATAAAAAAAAATTCATGAATTTTTACATTAAGGAGAAAAAAAAAAAAAAAAGTCTTCAAAATCAGACCGGGCCGGACCTTAACCGAGCCTCATAAAAATCTTCCGAACTGGGCCAAATCCATAGAAACCGGGCTTTTTACAGGGTCCGGACCAAGTTTTTGAAGACCGGGCCAAGCTCGGGCCTATTCAGGCCCGGCCCATTGACACCTCTAGATGAATGAGAAGCAAATGTTGCATTGAATGGGCAAATCTCGGCTGGTTGCATGAGTTATTTTGAAAATTCCAGTTAATAATACTATAGACAGAACACAATAAAATACACTTAATATATGCCATATGGATCTTGTCCTGCACGTATACATTCCAATAGAGGCGATGAAGCGGAGTGTCTTTCTTAAGATGTGGAGATTCTTTAGACTTGGTTCTGTTGATTTTTGTATGTCTCTGGGTGTATGGAGATAATCAGGTCATTTGCCATGAAAACAGATGCATGCATGCACCTCACACTAGGGTTGCGGATGGGTTAGATTCGGTGCCGATCTAATAAGATAGGTTTATGAGGCCTTTCCGTTAAACTATCAATTTAGAATGACTATTCGTTAATTATTTTCTAAGTAAATTATCCGTCAGATAATCAGATTTTAGTATGACATCCATTTGGTAGGAAAAATTTGTATCTATATTCTTATCTGCAATGTACATGGGTTTAAGGAAACTATCTGATGTAGACTGGATCTATCACGACCGGATTCCGAGGCTGGATCCCGGAGAAATGGATCCGAAGTCGGTTCGGATCGGTGTTATAGAGGCCCGACGGGGATCCGGAAGGCCGAGGGGCGGAGGCGAAGACGAGGGTCCGAACGCCGAAGGGTGCTTCGGTCGGTGCGGGCTCGTCTCCGGGAAGTCGGGGCCGAGGCTCCTTCGGCGGGCGAAGGGGCGGCTCGGATGAAGCTCTCTCGCTGTATTGCCGTCAGGCAACGAACCCGGAGCCGACGGTCCGAGGCCGGAAGGGTCTCGGACTCGGCTTGCTCTTGGATAGTGAGCCCAAAAGCCCTTTTTTATCGGACGAGGGGACAGCGCGGGGCCGAGTCTCCCGTCGCGGGGCAGCCGTCGTGCGGCGTCGAGACCAGGGAGAGGAATCCGAGGTCGGCGGCCAAGACCGACTCGGGAAGGTCGGCGATGATTCGAACCGAGCTCCTGCAGGAGGGAAAGAAGAAGAAACCGGTCAGCAGGAGTCCCGGGCTCTGGCCCTTAGGAACCCCCTCCGACGGTCAAGTTAGCTCCTGAAGATGATTCGATTCAGAAGGCAAGAAGTAGCTTTTATGCTATTCGGACCGTAGTCCTTAAGGGTCTCGGAGGCAAAGAGTTGCATACCTTTGGCAATAAATAGCGGTGTATTTATAGCAGAGGATAGAGGTTGGTTAACGGTGGTAGCCGATATAGGACTATGTTTGGGCTTACTGGTAAACCGCCATAGTGTCGGATCCGCCACTGGAGTGGGCCGGACTCGGCTACCGGGCCGAAGGGGGTTGGGCCGCTGAGGGGCCGAAGCCTGCTGGGCCTTGGGCTGCCGTGCTGTTCCCGGGCCGAAGGCTGGTGGGCCGCTGACGGGCTGAAGCCTGTTGGGCCGGGAGCGACGGTGCCGCTTACTGGGCCGAGGGCTGCTGGGCCGCCGATGGGCCGGAGGCTCCAGGAGGGCCTGATACTGCTGCTGTTGGGCTGAACGGGGTTTGGGCCTGCTCTAATGGGCCGAATCGGATTCTGCCTCATCACATAGCCCCCCACTCTTGTCTTCCTCAGTTTTGAGATGGCGAGAGTATAGCCCGAAGCTGTCGAAAGAGCATCGTGACAGGTGTCTTACCCGAAGCTTTGCTCCCTTTTTTACTGGGAAGAGGGGGCCATCGGTCGGCCGAGGGCTATGCGGTTGCTTCGTTCCCGCTCGGAGTGGCGACGAAGGCTCAGAGCCAAGAAGCCGAAGGGCAGAGCCCTCTGACTCGTGTCAGGCTCCATTAAATGGACGGGATGGCGCGTCGCCTCGCGAGGAAGCACGGAACACGCGTCGCGCATCCGGCCGCCCCGTCGAAAACACAAAAGGATCCTGACCGCTCTCTGGTCGCGGATCGCCTCGGCTCTCTGCCCGAGGCTCCACTCGGATTGCCGCCTCTTTCATCTTCAGCGCGCGGATCGGGACACGTGGCGCGTATCGAGCGGTCAGCCGAAGGGTCGGAGCGCCCTCGGCCGTTGATTGCTTCGCTGCAAGTCCCGGAGCCGGTCCGTCATCATTGCCGAAGGACGATGCACGTGGCGTGCATCTGAGAGGGGCGAGGGGACGAGCGGGACGATCTCGGCCGTTGGCTTCGGCGGGAGGCGCTCCGAGCGTGCTTTATAAATACAAGCCCTCAGCGGGGCACTGTTCTTCTTCCTGCTGCTGCGCTTGCGTTTCCTCTACAATCTTCCAAGCTCTTCTTCCTTCTCCAGCGGAAAGCTAGCTTCCTGAAGGCTTCGTCCGAGCTCGCCGGCCACCGTGGGAAGGTCTTCATTCCTCGGAGCGCATCGCTGGTGGAGCTGGGAGGTTTGAGGAGCCGCACTCGGCTAAGGAGAGACTTTCTCCCCCCTTCCTGCGAGTAAGCCCTAGCTTTCCTCCTTTCCTTCGTGGCCTTATGGTCCGGGATTCTTCTAGTGAGATTACTCCTTCGGACGAGGAGTATACTCCTTCCCACTCTCTGCGATCTCTCCTGTCAGATCCCCTCACCTCAAACTCCTCTGCCCCAGCAATGTCCGAAGAACCCGAGGTCTCCGGGACTGAGGGGTCCGAGGCTTCCGGAGCCGAGGTTTCCGGGGCCGAGACCTCCGGGGCCGAGCACGCCGAAGAGGTCCGGAGCCCAGGCCAGGCTTCTACTTCGGGACGCCGTCGTCCGGATATGGCTTCGGAAGCATCCTGCGCCCTTTCGGACGCTGAGGTTACGCGCCTGGTCTCCTACTTCCAACTCCCTTCCTGGATGACGGTCATTCGGCCTGACTCCGCCACCCGGGCTAACACTTTCCGCCCGGGTTCCTTCTCCATTTACGTTGATAGCTTCGAGGCGGGTTTCCGTCTTCCACTCCCCACCTTCGTCATCAACCTTCTCAGTTTCTACGGGCTGGCTCCGTCTCAGCTCTTTCCCAACTCCTGGCGCACTGTATACGGTTTCTTGAGCGTTTTTGCTCAAGTGAAGATCCGCCCTTCCGTCAATGTCTTCCGCTGCCTCTTCAAAATTCAACGGCAGGGGAAGTCCGAGTGGTACTGCTTCGTCCCTCGGGTTGGGTGAAGCGTATTCTCCGGGAAGCCTTCGTCCATCCACGGCTGGAAGAGGAAGTTCGTCTTCGTCTCCCTGCCGGAGAAGGAGGAGGGTGTGTGGCCCTTCCTTACTGAATGGGCGCCGCTGGCTGCAGGCCTCTCGGATTCTCCTATCCTCACCCCGGTCCAGAGCATCCTCGTGGGTCGCATCCAGATGATGGCCCCGTATAGTGTCTGGGGGCTTCTCAGCGCGTCGGAGCGTCTGGTGACCGCCGGGGTATGGCTGGATCCGAGGTCCGATCCGGTGCGGGCCTTCCCTTATCTTCCTCCCGGGGAGACTTCGCGGGGCCGCGGAGGAAGGGCCGCCGCTCCTCCGGCCGAAGCTCTTCCGGCTGAGGATGCTGATGAAGTTTCGGCCAAGGGTAAGTCGGCTCTGAGTTTGTACTTGTTCTCTGTTCTGTTTCTGACGGGTTTTTCTTGCTTGTAGCGATGGC
Source organism: Zantedeschia hybrid cultivar (assembly GCA_030544215.1). Classification (NCBI taxonomy): domain Eukaryota; kingdom Viridiplantae; phylum Streptophyta; class Magnoliopsida; order Alismatales; family Araceae; genus Zantedeschia; species Zantedeschia hybrid cultivar. Next base: position 16,067,454 of record JARZZO010000014.1, on the reverse strand, counting down.
CGATCTAGACTCCCTCCTCGACCGGATATCCGACCAGCGCGGTCCGGGCCGGGCACTGACCCTGCAGGCGGCAGGCAGGCCCGGCCGAGGCGCCGGGGCTCCGAGGACCCGAGGCGGGGTCCCAAGGACTGCGGCTTCTTCTGAGGGCCGTGCCGCTGCTGCCGCTCTCGAGAGAGAGCGAAAGTCGAAATTCGCCGCTCGAAGGGGCGGCCGAGCGTCGAAGCGCCCCCGGTCGGAAGAGGGCGTAGACGCGGAGGAGGCTCCGCTGGTCAGGAGGAGCGCCGAGGCCCGAAGGGCCGCGAGGCTGGCGTCTCCTGAAGCGCCGAGGGGCGATTCCCCTTCGGCTTTGGCGGCCAGGGTCGGCGACGAAGGCGTCGGGTCACAGGCGCCCCGGACGCAGCGCAAGTGGTGGCGCCCCGAACCGGGGATCTACGAGGACGAGAGTATGGAAGACTCGCAGACGTGCCTCCGTCTGCTCCGCAGTCTTACTCTCCCTTCGGCCTTCGAAGGGCTGAAGCGCCATTCGGTCACCGAGCTGGCGGCGATGAGCGCTCGGCTGTCTGTCCAGGTAATACGCTTGAAGGTGCTTCAGTCGAGCTTTCCTTAGCTTTCTCTTGGTTTTCCTTTTTTCTGATCACTGTCCGCTTTCGGCTCGCAGGCTGCGGTGACAGGCAGCGTCCTGATGCACCATCAGGAGCAGCTCCGGCTCCAGCTCCTGGAGGCCGAGAGGGAGTCGGACGGCTCGGGCGAGGGCACTTCGGTGGTGCCCGACATCGAGCCTTTAGTCGGTGGGCTCGTGACCTCGAGTGCCCAGGTTCGGGCGCAGCTGGAGGAGAAGACAGCTGAGGCCCGTGCTTCCGCCGAGGCCAAGGTGAAGGCCGAGGGGGAGCTCGCCGTGGCACAGTCCAAGATCCGGGCCCTCAAGGCCCAGATTCAAGAGAAGGACTCCCGGCGGGCCTCGGAGAAGCAGCGACACGCCGAGGAGGTATCGGCGCTGAAGCGGGAGCTGGAGGAGGTGGCAGACTTGGCCGTAGCTGAATACAAGGCCGGCCCGGACTTCACTGAAGAGATCATCCAAGCTCAACTGCTGGCCTCTTCCTCCGTCTTCGACCTTGGGTTGGCTGTCGCTCAGAGGGCCTGCCCGAGTGTCGATCTGACCGGGGTCGACCTACCGAGGGGTGAGGAGGCCAAGGAGCTCCTGTCTTGGTGGCAGGGACTTATGGCCGAGAGGGCCTCGACTCCTGCGCCGGATGATGAAGCTGCGCCCGCTGAGGGGGCCCCTGAGGAAGCTGTCCCTGAGGAGGCCGCCGACGAGGAGGTTGCCGCTGAAGAGGCGGCCGCTCCTGAAGCGGTGCAGATCATCGACTCTCCCTCTCCCTCCCCCTCTCCGGGACAAGCCGCAGCCAAGGTGGAGGAGGCCGAAGCCGAAGAATGACGCGGGGACCCCCCCCCCCCCCCGATTTCCGCTTCTTCTTCTGTTGTAAGCCCTCGGCTTAGGGTAGGGCTGGTTTACGCTTCTTCTTCTATCGTAAACCTCCGACCAAGTATGCGGCCGACTTTTACTTCTTCTTCTGTTCTAAGCCCTCGGCCGAGGGTGTGGCCGGCTTTTGTACTTCCTTTTCTATAAATACAAGGAATTTTTTTTCGGCTTTACCTTGGTGTTTGCGTATGATCGACCGAATATGGCCCTTCAAGAGCCTGAGATCCTGTCGTCGTTCGCTATAGCTTGTAAGGCCGAAACCCGATGCAGGTTCGGATAGAATGTCGCCATAGTATTCGGCCGGGGCCTTTACTATCGTGGCCCATATGATCCCCAAGGGACATCTTGCCGCTTCTTACGTTTGTCGGATGGCCGAAGCCATTCATGCTTCCGCTTGCGCGAACTTAGATATGCCTTGCCGCCTCCCGAATCGGTATACGTGGCCGGAGCCATTCCCGGTGCGGTTTGCACGGACTTAGAAAGAATAACATGTCGCTCCCGATACGGTTTGCATGGCCGAAGCCACTCCCGGTACGGTTTACACGGACTTAGAGAATACCATGCCGCTCCCGATACGGTTTGCATGGCCGAAGCCACTCCCGGTACGGTTTACACGGACTTAGAGAGAATACCATTCCGCTCCCGATACGGTTTGCATGGCCGAAGCCACTCCCGGTACGGTTTACACGGACTTAGAAAGAATAACATGCCGCTCCCGATACGGTTTGCATGGCCGAAGCCACTCCCGGTACGGTTTACACGGACTTAGAAAGAATAACATGCCGCTCCCGATACGGTTTACATGGCCGAAGCCACTCCCGGTACGGTTTACACGGACTTAGAAAGAATAACATGCCGCTCCCGATACGGTTTGCATGGCCGAAGCCACTCCCGGTACGGTTTACACGGACTTAGAAAGAATAACATGCCGCTCCCGATACGGTTTGCATGGCCGAAGCCACTCCCGGTACGGTTTACACGGACTTAGAAAATACCATGCCGCTCCCGATACGGTTTGCATGGCCGAAGCCACTCCCGGTACGGTTTACACGGACTTAGAGAGAATACCATTCCGCTCCCGATACGGTTTGCATGGCCGAAGCCACTCCCGGTACGGTTTACACGGACTTAGAAAGAATAACATACCGCTCCCGATACGGTTTGCATGGCCGAAGCCACTCCCGGTACGGTTTACACGGACTTAGAGAATACCATGCCGCTCCCGATACGGTTTGCATGGCCGAAGCCACTCCCGATACGGTTTACACGGACTTAGAGAGAATACCATTCCGCTCCCGATACGGTTTGCATGGCCGAAGCCACTCCCGGTACGGTTTACACGGATTTAGAGAATACCATGCCGCTCCCGATACGGTTTGCATGGCCGAAGCCACTCCCGGTACGGTTTACACGGACTTAGAGAGAATACCATTCCGCTCCCGATACGGTTTGCATGGCCGAAGCCACTCCCGGTACGGTTTGCACGGACTTAGAAACAATAACATGCCGCTCCCGATACGGTTTGCATGGCCGAAGCCACTCCCGGTACGGTTTACACGGACTTAGAGAATACCATGCCGCTCCCGATACGGTTTGCATGGCCGAAGCCACTCCCGGTACGGTTTACACGGACTTAGAAAGAATAACATGCCGCTCCCGATACGGTTTGCATGGCCGAAGCCACTCCCGGTACGGTTTACACGGACTTAGAGAATACCATGCCGCTCCCGATACGGTTTGCATGGCCGAAGCCACTCCCGGTACGGTTTACACGGATTTAGAGAATACCATGCCGCTCCCGATACGGTTTGCATGGCCGAAGCCACTCCCGGTACGGTTTACACGGACTTAGAGAGAATACCATTCCGCTCCCGATACGGTTTGCATGGCCGAAGCCACTCCCGGTACGGTTTGCACGGACTTAGAAAGAATAACATGCCTCCTGACAAAAGAAGTCTTTATTCATACTCTGCGGCTGTAAGCCTGGGGAAAAGTGACTTACACATAATAACGCCGAAGGCGCTCAACGTTCCAAGTGCGAGGGAGAGGCTGGCCCGAAAGGGTCTCCAACCGATAAGCTCCACGCCTAATCACCTCCCTGACTCGATAAGGCCCCTCCCAGTTGGGGGCAAGTTTTCCTGAGGCTTCGGCTGATTTGGAAGTATGAGCGTTCCTCAACACGAGGCTCCCTACTTCAAAGCATCGGGGCTTTACTCGAGTGTTGTGGTACTTCGCCATGCGCTGTTGATAAGCGGCCAGCCGGACGCGAGCCCTGTCTCGGGTCTCTTCAATGAGGTCCAGATGGTCTTTCAGTCCCTCATCGTTGGCCTTCGGATCGTAAGCGATGACCCTGGGAGACGGAAGGCCGATCTCCACCGGAATAACGGCCTCTACGCCATAGGCCATGCGAAAGGGAGTTTTGCCGGTGGGGGTTCGGCTCGTCGTCCGATAAGTCCACAGAACACTTGGCAGCTCCTCCACCCATCGGCCCTTAGCTTCGCCGAGTCGGGTTTTCAATCCCTGTAGGAGGCTTCGGTTAACGACTTCGACTTGGCCGTTTGTTTGAGGATGCGCCACAGAAGTAAATTTGTGGAGTATGCCGAAGCTGGCGCAGTTGTCGCTGAACCGCCGGCTGTCGAACTGCTTCCCATTGTCAGAAATAATGGCCCGAGGGACGCCGAACCGGCAAATGATGGACTTCCAGACGAAGTTCCAAGCATTGCTATCGGTTATCGCCGCGAGGGGTTCGGCCTCGACCCACTTAGTGAAATAATCTACTGCCACGATGAGGAATTTTCTCTGGCCGGTGGCAACGGGAAGAGGCCCCAGGAGGTCAAGTCCCCACTGAGCGAAAGGCCAGGGGTCGGATAAGGGGGTCAGAAGGGCGGCTGCCTGGTGGATGAGGGAGCTATACCTCTGGCACTGGTCCCATCGCCGGACGAGGGCTAAGGCGTCTTCTCGGAGCGATGGCCACCAGTAGCCTTGTCTTAGAAGCTTGTGAGCCAAGGCCCTTCCTCCCGCATGCGCTCCGCATACCCCTTCATGGACTTCTTTCGTGACGTAGTCGGCTTCAGCTGGGCCGAGGCACCGCAGCAGTGGTCGGCCGAAGGATTTCTTGTACAGGGCCCCGTCCAGAAGAAGAAAGTGGGATGAGCGCTGTCGAATGCGCTTTGCCTCCTTCGGATCTGGCGGGACTTCTCCTTGGAGAAGGAAAGCGACGAGGGGGGTCATCCATGTCTCGGCCTCGGCCTCGGCCTCGGCGACTAGCATGGCCTCGGTTTCGCCGAGGCTTGGTTCGGCGAGCTCTTCGACGAGGATCATTCGGCCTCCCCCCCCGTCTTGGGTTGACGCCAGTCGGGAAAGTGCATCGGCTCGGGCATTCTCGGCTCTCGGGATCCTCACAACTTCATAAGAGTCGAATTGGGCGAGGATTTTGCGAGTCACCTGGAGATAAGAAGCCATCATTGCGTCCCGAGCCTCGTACTCCCCGGAGATGTGGCTGGCGATCAGCTGGGAATCGCTGAAGGCCTTCAGGTTCCGGACGCCGAGCTTCTTTGCGGCCCGGAGGCCGGAGATGAGAGCTTCATACTCGGCGGCATTGTTGGTTGCTGGGAAGGAGAAGCGCAGGGCGTACTCCGTGACGACCCCTTCGGGCGACGCTAGGATCCATCCGGCGCCGCTGCCCGTGGAGCATGCGGAGCCGTCTACGAAGAGTCGCCATTCGTCGGCCGGTACGGGAGCCAAAGTAGCTTCGGCTTCGGTTGCGTTTGGCACTGGCTGAGGCGCCTCGGAGGCGCCAGGGGTAAGTTCGGCGATGAAATCTGCCAATGCCTGGGCCTTTATAGCTGCCCGAGGAGCGTAGGAGATATAGAACTCTCCTAGTTCGATTGCCCATTTTGCCAGCCTGCCGGACACCTCTGGCCGGGAGAGGACTTGTCTCAGGGGCTGGTCGGTGAGGACCTTCACGGAATGGGCCAGAAAATAGGGCCGGAGCCTCCTTGCGGTCGAGACAAGGGCCAGAGCCAACTTCTCTAGGGCAAGGTACCGGAGTTCTGCCCCTTGAAGGGCTCGGCTGGTATAATAAACCGGCTTCTGTACGCCTTCTTGCTCTCGGATGAGGACGGCACTGAGAGCCGTCTCGGAGACCGCAAGGTATAAGCTCAGGGGTTCCCCGGGAACCGGCTTGGATAAGATGGGGACTTTGGCGAGGTAGGCCTTCAGCTGGTCGAAGGCTGCTTGGCACTCTTCCGTCCACTCGAAGTTGTTGGCCTTCTTCAATAGTTTGAAGAAGGGGAAACAATAGTCAGCCGCTTTTGACATGAAGCGACTGAGGGCTGCGATCTTCCCGTTCAGCTTCTGTACCTCTCGGATGTTTGCCGGGGGGCGCATCTGTATGATGGCCGAAATCTTCTCGGGGTTAGCTTCCACCCTACGTGACCATGTAACCGAGGAACTTGCCGGAGGCTACCCCGAAGGCGCACTTGGCCGGATTCAGCTTTATCTTGTACCGCCTAAGGGCGGAGAAAGTCTCGGCTAGGTCGGCCAAATGCTCAGAAGCGATACGGCTCTTGACCAACATGTCGTCTATGTAGACCTCCATGTTTCGGCCCAGCTGTGGAGCGAACACTTTGTTGACCAGGCGCTGGTATGTTGCGCCAGCGTTCTTCAGACCGAAGGGCATTCGGGTGTAGCAGTACAGGCCCAAATCGGTTGTGAAGCTGGTCTTACTCTCGTCATCCGGATGCATCCGGATCTGGTGGTTGCCCGAATAGGCGTCGAGGAAGCTTAAGAGCTCGTGGCCGGACGTCGCATCCACCACCTGGTCTATCCGAGGCAGCGGAAAGCTGTCCATCGGACAGGCTTTGTTGAGGTTGGTGAAGTCCACGCACATATGCCATTTGCCCTCTTTCTTTGGCACCATGACCACGTTGGCGATCCATTCCGGATGATGCACCTCTCGGAGGTGTCCGGCGTCCAGCCCCTTCTGCACTTCGGCTTGGATGGCGGTTCTCCTTTCTTGATTGAAGGTGCGCCGCTTCTGCTTTACCGGGGGCTGGTCGGGATCGGTGTGGAGACGGTGCTCGGCTATCTCCGGGTCAACCCCGGGCATGTCCGATGGAGACCAGGCGAAGACGTCGAGATTCTCTTTCAAGAATTCGGTAAGCTTCTCCGCTTTAATTTTATCCAGGCCGGAGCCTATCATCAGGACTCGTCCCTCGCCTCCCGGAATAGGGACGGCGAGGAGTGTTTCTCCCGGAGATGCTTCGGCTGATGACTCGATCGTCAGGGTTTCGGCTGCGGCCTTCCCTTTGACCGAAATCATGTAGCACTGCCGGGCTGCTTCTTGGTTCCCTTTGGCCTCGCCGATCCCGTGGTTGGTATGAAACTTCAGCTTCTGATGGAAGGATGATGGCACGGCTCCGACCCCGCCGATGAGCCTTCGGCCGAATATGGCGTTGTAGGCTGACTCGATCTTTACAACGGCAAAGTCCGTTTCAACGGTCAATTGCCGGGGGGCGGAGCCTAAGGTTACAGGAAGCCGAACAATACCCTCTACTCGGCAGGGCGAGCCGTTAAAACCGAAGAGGGGGCCCCGATGAGGCTTCATGCTAGCCTCACTCAATCCCATCTTCTCAAAACAGTCGTAAAACAAGATGTTTGGGGCACTTCCATTATCCACAAAGATCCTATGTACATCATAGTTATTTATTACAGTGTTGACGACGAGGGCGTCATCATGAGGGACCTGAACATCAGTCAGGTCCTCGGCGCCGAAGGTGATGTCTTCCAGACGAGGCCGCTTCGGCTCGCCGTCGACCGCCGCTACGGTGTTGCGTTGCCGCGACCTTGATCCCTCCCCGGGCCCTCCGGATATCATCATGATAGACCCAGAGCTGGGTCTTTGATGGGATGATTCAACCGGGGCCGAGGTGGCTTTTGGCGGAGGAGCGGCTTCTATCGCCGGGGGTGGTTGCTGTCTGGGTGCTGCAGGGACGTCCCGGTTCTGCTGCGGCGGCTGCTCCCGCCGATATTGCGGAAATCTCCCCTCCCGGATGAGGCGGTCGATTTCTTCCCGGAGCTGCCGGCACTCGTCCGTCGTGTGGCCGATCTCTCGGTGATACTCGCAGTATTTGCCGGGGTCCCTTCGGCGAGGATCGGTCTTGATGCGATCAGGCCGCCGGAGCATGCCCTTCACCTCCATGGGCATCCGGGAAAGGGGAGCAGGTAAGGGCAGGTACCGCGGCTGCGGGTCCCGTCGCCTCTCCCTGTCCCAATCCTCCCGGCGATAACGCTTTCGGGAGGGCTCTTGGTCCTCGGACCGAGGTCGGACCGCCGGGGGTGCAGGCGTCGAGGTAGTTTCTGTTGCGCCTTTGCCCCTGGACAACATCAGGGCCTCTCGGTTGATGTACTTATGGGCCCGGGCCACGAGGTCCTGAAAGGTAGGGGGATGGCGCTTTCCGATGGAACCGAGGAGCCCCTCATCCCGGCACCCGCTGATCACGGCCGAGACCGCGATCGAGCTATCGAGGTTTGGGATTTGGGCGGCCTCGGTCCGGAACTTGGTGAAGTACTCCTGGAGAGTTTCGGTGGGACCCTGTCGGATGGCCAGCAAGCTGGCGGAAGTTTTGGACTGCCGGGTGGCATCATAGAACTCGTCGATGAACAACTGGCCCAACTGAACCAGGGAGTGGATGGAGTTGGGGGCCAGAGCCTCGAACCAGGTGAGGGCGATTTTTTCAAGGGTGAGGGGGAAAAGACGGCAGCGGACTGCCTCAGAGATCCCTCGGACCCGAAGATAAGTGTTAAACTTCTGGAAATGACAGACCGGATCTGTCATTCCGTCGTAGAGAGGGCCCTTCGGCAGTTTGAAGTTGGGGGGTACCTCGGTGGCTAGGAGCTCCGCCGTGAATGGGGTCTGCTCCAGGATATTGCTGGCGAGGGGCGCCCCGTGAGGCCGAGACACCATCTGCTACATCTCTTTGCGTATCGCCGTCAGCCGCTGGTCCAGGTCCGGGGCGGTCGAGGTGGCGACGGATTGCCCTCCGGTTCGGGCCGGACGGTACCATGACGAAGCATAATCCTGCTCCGTCAGGCGATCGGTGCGAGGAGTTCGGACAGGTAGCGTCGGGGGCTCGCTGTGCGTCTCCGCGGCCTCGTTGAGAGGAACCGGCGCAGGCGCCGGCCGGAACCGGGCATCTTGTACTGGGCAGAGCGGGGGGAGCGGCGCCTGCGGAGGAGGCTGTCCCATCAGCCCTATGCGCTGGGCGATAGCGGATACCATCTCCTGGAGAGGCGCTAGGGACGTGACGGCAGCGGCTAGCGTCGCCACTTGCTGCTGGAGCGCCCCCACTCGGTCTTCCGAGCCGAGAGACTCCGGTATGGTCGGCAGAGGCAGGCTCGGCGGGGCAGAAGGTGCGCCTTCGGAAGGCAGCATCTGCGCCGAGGCCTCCCGTGCTTCTGCTTCGCCTTGCCCGGATCGTCGGGTCACCGGTCGCTGAGACATGACTTGTTTTGTTGGTTTCCCATAGACGGCGCCACGTGATGTAGACTGGATCTATCACGACCGGATTCCGAGGCTGGAACCCGGAGAAATGGATCCGAAGTCGGTTCGGATCGGTGTTATAGAGGCCCGACGGGGATCCGGAAGGCCGAGGGGCGGAGGCGAAGACGAGGGTCCGAAGGCCGAAGGGTGCTTCGGTCGGTGCGGGCTCGTCTCCGGGAAGTCGGGGCCGAGGCTCCTTCGGCGGGCGAAGGGGCGGCGCGGATGAAGCTCTCTCGCTGTATTGCCGTCAGGCAACGAACCCGGAGCCGACGGTCCGAGGCCGGAAGGGTCTCGGACTCGGCTTGCTCTTGGATAGTGAGCCCAAAAGCCCTTTTTTATCGGACGAGGGGACAGCGCGGGGCCGAGTCTCCCGTCGCGGGGCAGCCATCGTGCGGCGTCGAGACCAGGGAGAGGAATCCGAGGTCGGCGGCCGAGACCGACTCGGGAAGGTCGGCGATGATTCGAACCGAACTCCTGCAGGAGGGAAAGAAGAAGAAACCGGTCAGCAGGAGTCCCGGGCTCTGGCCCTTAGGAACCCCCTTCGACGGTCAAGTTAGCTCCTGAAGATGATTCGATTCAGAAGGCAAGAAGTAGCTTTTATGCTATTCGGACCGTAGTCCTTAAGGGTCTCGGAGGCAAAGAGTTGCATACCTTTGGCAATAAATAGCGGTGTATTTATAGCAGAGGATAGAGGTTGGTTAACGGTGGTAGCCGATATAGGACTATGTTTGGGCTTACTGGTAAACCGCCATAGTGTCGGATCCGCCACTGGAGTGGGCCGGACTCGGCTACCGGGCCGAAGGGGGTTGGGCCGCTGAGGGGCCGAAGCCTGCTGGGCCTTGGGCTGCCGTGCTGTTCCCGGGCCGAAGGCTGGTGGGCCGCTGACGGGCTGAAGCCTGTTGGGCCGGGAGCGACGGTGCCGCTTACTGGGCCGAGGGCTACTGGGCCGCCGATGGGCCGGAGGCTCCCGGAGGGCCTGATACTGCTGCTGTTGGGCTGAACGGGATTTGGGCCTGCTCTAATGGGCCGAATCGGATTCTGCCTCATCACTATCTATTAACTGACCTATACACTAAAAATCTGTCGATTAATTGGACTGTGGGATACCATTTGCATTTCTACCTTAGACCACCCACCTATAAGAGATGTATATGAAGACAGAGAAATCCAAAAAAGCCACTTGGAGGATCTCATCTCAACAGCCCACATCCGTCCGTGGTCCAACACGTCGGAATGCCGGCGGTATCAGAGCGTGTTAGAGGAACAAATAAAAGCTATGCATTAATGGTGTCGGATCAAGACAAGCACCGGAACCCTGGTTCACAAGCACTTTGGCTTTCCTTCTCTTCCTACTCTTAAAATTCACAGGAGATGACCTAGCTACGTATGTATCATTTACGAGATCGACAACGTAATAGTTCGTGCGATATGTGGTGTGACACTCAGCCGGATAACTTCTCTGAGATTTATGTGAATAACAAGTTCTTAAAATTTTGAAACATGATCAAAGAGAGTCCAATAAACGCTGCTAGAGGGTAAGTGAGTACAATTGTATAACAAGTAACGTTTTTCTCGTCTTCAGTTGTTTAGAAAGAGGGTCTTAACAGTCCACCCAACAGACAAACGGAGTCTGGGTGCAGCAGGACAAAGTGCAAACTCCTCCTCCCGCGACCCAGAGCGAGCTAGCTAGTCAACCCATACGCAGCTGACACAGAGGCAGACACGGGGAAGCTGGCTTCTTTTTAGGCTAATAAGCTGGATTTGTTCTCGTCGAAAGCTAGAGTTGCCAGGAGGACGCAAGCAAGTCTGATGGAATGGATGCTGGAAATGACATGGACACGGACCCACGAATGGCCGGGGTGCCAATAGAAGCCGAGATGGAAGTCCTTGTGCAATGATGACGATCCCTCTGCCTCAAGCCAAGCCTCTCGCCGTGCAAACACATCACGTCACCAACAGGTGAACAAGGTTCCTTCAACTCTCTCTCTCCAGCTAATGTGCTGCCAAACCAATTCAAGTATTGTTAGTCAGAGATGGGATCCTGGATCTTTTTACATCCTTGGATACATAAAAGATAGATGAGAGTAAATAATAGGTCATTTGTTATAAAAAGATACTAGAGCATTAAGCACACTTCGATTTTATATATCCAATGGTGCACGATAAATACTTACTGTAAAATCCGGGCATTACGGTGTACGCAGATTGTAATGTCTCAAGTGTTCATCTAATCACGCAACGCAACATCTCATTAGACAACATAGGTGTATTTTTTATTTTGATTCTTTTTACATATTTAATTTTTCTTTTGAAACATCTAATCGAAGATTGGACAATATGAGTACCAAGTTGGATTAGTCCGAGACTCGTCATATATATTTTTTTCAAAAGAAATTGTGCACCTCTTAATTAGAAAAGAAAACAAATATAGTGAGCTCAGGACTAGCTCCAACTCACTATTTATACTATTCAATCTTTAATTAGATGCTCTAAGAAATTTTTAAAAAAAATCTATTCAAACAATTAAAGAAAGAAACAGGCTGAAGGGAAACCTCGTAATCCATGTGGATAATGTGGCAAGTGTTAGAACAAGTTCTTCTCATACAAAGTTCTAGAAAAAAGAATCTAGACCTTGAGTTCTGAGTGTCGGATTTGGAGCCCTTGATTTGAGAGTCGGTTTTTGGAGTAGTTTGGAACGTCTTTCTCATGTTATGTGGCGTTCGTTGATCCGACAAATTTTTCTTTTATCCTCAAACCAACTGAAGTGGATCTATCAAGCTTTCCGAGACGGTGGGTGAAATGTTGAATCCTTTACCAACTATATTGTGGGAGGTATAAAAGTGTTTTCCCTACATAACCCTCCCCCTCTCCTCTGTTAACGATAAAATTAGATGAAATCCATCTTCACTCACGTTATCCCGTATGCATGAAACCTTTCAAACACTATTTCATGGTCACATACACCCTCACAATCACCTTCCGTTGGTAACAGTAATGGACGTAAAAATTTTATCTAATAGGATTATTTGAACATTAAGTCCTAAGTATAGTTGGATCAGTGGGATTTTATGCTAGGTCGTATGAGGTTCTGAGTTGGACCAATAGGATCCTAGACTGGGTCAGTAGGTTCTAGATTAGACTGCTTTGAATTAAGCTCATGGATTTGACAAAATCTAGTGAAGTTTTATGATCCCACTAGATGAACGTTGGATCCGCCACTAGTTGACAAATCAATAGGATTTCTTCATCTAATTTTGTTTAGCATCTAGCTTTAGTTTAAAGAAAAAATTAAGATACCCCCAGTGGTAAAAAGGAGAGTGGGGAGCAAACATGCTAGAGCCCTCCTTCTCTGTGCAAAACAGCGGAAGGAGGATGGGAAACACGCTAGAGCTCTTAACCATGTAGGGGAAAGAGATGACTCAGAGGTATTTCTGTCTGAAAATTAAAAATAAGGAAAAAGATGAGTTATTTGACAGAAATTTAACATAAGGACGTATATGGCGTATGACTCACGTACGATATGTGTACATGCAAATGCAAATTCAAGACGGATTCTCTTCAATTTTGTTCTTAATGGGAGCATGTGTTCCAAAAATTCTCAAATAAAAAAGGCCACCTTTTGGACTTATTTTTTACCCATTCCATTAACCAATTGTAATTACAATACGTTTACAATTAGTATGTTAACACTTTAACAAGCTAAACATGCATGTCATACTACAACATTTTACCATAAAAGGTTAAAGTATTATATTTTTATCCTATTACGTACGATGCTCAAATGTTAAAGTATTCAAGTGCTGAGATGTTAGGTATTATACTCTTTTAATGTCAAAGTAGTTAATATATTAAGAATTAGCATGGAAACATATTAAAACTAACTATAGTATACTAATACAAACTAATACTCTTCACACTCCCACCACAACACATTAAAGTACCATACTTTTTAACATATCGATCTGTAAAAATGTTGAAATATTACCTTATTAAAGTGTAAATCTGCTGAAGTTCTAAAGCATTAATGTGTGTAAGTGTTAAAATATTATAATTTCCAACCACCTAAAAAGATAGATGGTAAACTTGAAATTTAGGATAGAAAAGTTAAATGGCCAGTTACAGAGGATATGGAAAATAAATTTCTCACAAAATAGGAGTCTATCAGTCATCAAAAGCTGAAGAGAGTAGTAAGAGCAATATGTGCTGCATCAAAACTGCAATGTGGGTGCGGAAATGGGCAGAGGCACAATCTTCTTTCTTTGATTTATAAACAACTTTCTTTTAATTTGACTATTTAAAAATAAGTTTTTATAATCTTAACTTTTTAATAAAAAATTCTTTTTGAGGGGCATTTTTTTAACACTCTTAGCATTATTTATGTAACATTCTGAGACATTGTATTAATTCAAAGAGGATTGTGAGGGCTTATAAATGAATAGTGAGATTAGAAGGGTTGCTTTGTAAATATACTATATTTTTAAAGATTAAAACATAATTATATCAGGTTTTTTTTTTGAACCATCCAACTTAATTCAACAATAAAAATATTTTTTTATCAATTCCTATAAACATAATGAATTTGAAATAAGCTTCTATATCTTATATATGTTGATATTAATCCTTATATACTTAAACTTTTTAATTTTTAATCCTTAAAATTTACTTCTGTTATTTTTTTTAACTCTACCATGGTTAAACATGAGTTTAAGTTTAACTTATTTTGAAAAATTAACTTATGCCCCTATTTAAATTTTGGGTGTTACTTGCTGGATTGAGCATCGGCTGCTGATGCGGCTAAAAGAAAAATGATTTTTTTGGGGCTATCTCACGTCAAACATGCCCCACTTATCCATAATATCTGATCTCCGATTGAACAATTCAAAAGGATTTAAGAAAATAAAAAAAATATTACACTCGATCCATTAAGATCATGTTCTACCGTTTATTGAGACTCAATTTTAATTTTGTAGAATCATTTTAAGTATTTTCAAATACTAAGCTACTTTGATGGACAGACGAACTGCAACAATAATTTTGGCGGTATAAAATATGTTTCGCCTACATGATTTCTCTAAAAGTTGTTCATAATGAATCATGCTGATCCAAAACTTCATGAAACCAAAGCACAACCCATTGATTACTAGTTTATATAGACTGCATTACACATGTTATAATGATAAATAGTTTTTATACCTTTTGCAAATAACCTTCTAAAAATTTCATATTTATGAATAACCCCATGTATAATTCGTATTCGCATATAATTTCCTTAACCATGATGTTATTTGCGTATAATCTCCTTAATTATATCGATTTATTAATTTCACTTGTATTAAGATACTACTACTTTACATAAAATAAAAATATTTTTTTGTTACGGCTGAATGTTTATGCAATTTTTTTCTTGTAGTATTTTAATTGAAGGTATTACTACTTTTTTTATTTAATAGCTTTCACATATCTATATAAAGTAAAAATAGTTTGATTCTGATTAAATTTAAGACAAACTACATAATTAAGGGAGATACATGTAGCTTACCATCACATTTAAAGGCATTGTACATAAATACGAATTATATATGCATAGATTATGTACAAATATAAAATCTTTTAAAGAATTACATGCAAAAATTCATTTTTCTTTTTCAAGAAGAGACTACTACAACTGATAAGTTATCAGCCACGACCAATGATCGTGTGTAGCCATATCGGATGACAGAAAAAAGAATGAATGTGTAGGACAAATAATCGTTCAGATGATGGAAGAAATCCTTCAAGAGATTCTTAAGGCGGCCGTGAAGAATTCCGCTTCAGAAGATGCCAACTCTGAAAACTAAAATTGTAAGAGTCTTAACCATCAGGCTGCAATTTTAGACAGGCCAATCTAAAATCATACGAGTCAACCTGAAGATTGGAGTTGAATTTATACCGATTCGAGACGGTTTAGACCTGATTTGAACATACGGTCAACCTGACTTCTCTGCGAGTTGGGTCAGATGAGACCCTTGAGGGCATGAGTCAAGCTAAGCTTAAGAAATATTGAGAAAGTTGAGTTCAACTTACTGTATTGACTTTCGGTGTTTTCATTTTAAAAGAAATCGATTTTCTTTTAGGTCATATCCAATTCCTCCTACGTGATCGTACAGTCCAATCTTAGATCGGACGACAAAAAAAAAATAAAAAATCGAAAATTGACCTCAAAATTGTTCTTTAGTATTCATTTGAGGTCAATTTTTTATCTTTCATCTTTTTTTGATTTGTCTGATCTGAAATCTGATTGTACGGCCGTCTAAGGCACCATAGGGCCGACCCAAAAGAACAAAAAAAAAAACAACACGGCAGCACGTTTGACTCAAGAAAGTTATGATATAGATAAAATGAAATAATTTTTATAATATAAATCTTTAGTAAAGTATCAGGTTAGAACAGGCTAGGTGTACTTTAGTTCAAAATAAGTTGACTTGATTTGAAAGAGTTGATTTTATGGTCGAGTCAGATTAGGCATAATCGAGTTAAATCTAAGGCGGCTCTGATACTATGTTGAAGTTATTGTGTCATCCAATTCAAAACCTTAAGACTATAAGTAGAGTAGGCACCATCTATTAAACACTTTTTGATTTTGTTCTTTTTTTAATACAAGACTATTCTAACACTAACCATGCGACTCACAAGTGCGTAAGTTTACCTTCTATGCCCTGATGTCCTATACATTTGGTAACGCCACTCATTAGAAATCGATTTTTATAGAAGTAATTCTTTACCATAACATCAAAGATTGTATAAAATAGAAAGAAAACGATATAGTAACACTATTTCTTAATACTATTTTTTGACATATTTAAGTGACAATCATACATCAAACGGAAGGTTGTCAAAGGTGTGGAAATAATAACACTCTCCTTCTTCAATATGCGATTATCACCTAGGTACATTAAAAAATAGTATTCAGGAACAGTGTTACCATACGATTTTCCTAAAGTAGAATGACTTAAAGAGGATCTCATTTGTTGGACCAAATTCTGATCATGAGATAATGACCTACTCTATATCAGAAGCAACTTTTGTAGTTGTGATCCTTTTGTGGGTAAATGAAAAGTTCAAACATTTTAAGGGCGCCAACTCATTTGATTCTCTTGATATCTTTTCTTTTTTTATTATTATGAAGGAATCTAAGGACACTAAAGTTTGTGCTTAGCCAAAATATTCTGATTTTGACATAATATTTTTCTTAAATGCAACGCTATCCATTACTGATTCTGACTACACCCGCCAACATATCCACTCTATTGTAGTGTTACCAAACGTATCCTTAAAAAAAAATAAAAATCCAATGGTAGCACAGACACCCAAAGCAGATACTGTCATAATTCCTCATTGCTACCTCATAATTGCTAAGGTCAGGTACCTCTCAACAATGGTTTAATTTGAGAGAGAGAGAGCGTGCTGCTGTGCAGATCAAGTTTTATAAGTACGTTCCTAGAAAATAGATCTCAAAAATGTAAACCGATCTGACAATAGGCATGCTGATTATTCATCTCGTATGAATAGACGTATTTATTCTTATGCACAAATAATAATTTTCTTGTCAATTAGACTCCTTTGATCAAATGATTAAAAATAAATGAGTAACACGTGGATAGAAAATAAATGCCACGCACATACATCCCATTCATTTTAGTTGGGCCCCGAGATGTACTTAATGTTTATACAGGTCAATCTCTAATAGGATGGTCTAAAAAAAATTAAAAAATAAAAAATCGAAACCCAATGAATAGTAAAAATGTCTTTAATAAGTTGAGTCCAATAACGATTTGTTATTTTTCAAATTTCTTTAGATCGTCTGATCAGAGTCGGCCTGTACAAACATCTAAAACACCTCGGGATCCACCTAATTTAATTTTTTCTAAAAAAATATTTTTTATTTACTGAAGGTCAATGCAATATGCATCTTCTGTGCAGCAAGTATTACTCTCCTAGTGTCAAACGCACTTCGTTGGGGACCGGGGAGGGCAAGAGACTGCAAATGGTGGGACATGGGAAGATTTACATAGACGGATGGTTAGACCGAAGTTGTCATTGTACATTGCTAGCATCACTAGTTAAATCTTTAGCATCGTCCTTCTTGTGATGATTATTGCTGACTTACGTTATAACATGATTACTTTAGGATGAGTAATCTTAAATGGTATATTCTTCTTGATTATTTTATGGTGAATAATGGTAAATTCATGGCGATTATTTTAGGGGTTTTGTATATAGCTCCTATAAACCATCATATTCGAATGTATATTCTTGACTCTTACATATCACCTATAAATACGTTTGACATCTTTAAAAAGTTGTAATTATATTTTTCTATCAATGAACTCTAACCGAGTATTCCATAAACTCTGATGAAATCAAGCATATTTATGTAAAATTTTAATAAATTTAAAAATATACATGCAAAGGTATGCAAAGCTTTTTAACATATTCAATAAAAGTTCACAATATTTGATGGAAAAGATATAAATGCCACCTTTCAAAGAACATCAAGAATATTTATAGCAATATGTGGGAGTTAAGAGTATACATACGAACATAATATTTTACAAGAGTAAATATAGAAAACTTATTATTTTGTGATGAGGTGTCCAAGGCAAAAATTGGAACAAGATTTTCTCGATCTCTTTACCTTGGGGATGAGATGCATTTATCCTTTTCTATCTCTTTCATTGACAGATAACTTTCGTACTCTCCTTCACATGTGTCTGGGGGTACATAATGACCTAAGAAAAGAGGTTGGATCTCTTTGTGCAAAATTCTTATCCCTATTTCTAGGAGTGCTTATGGTTTGATTTGATTTGATTTTGAAGATAAATTTTAAAAATCAAATCAAATCAAAATATGAGTCCAGACCAAACCAAACCTTTGATTTAGTTTGCAGGTTCCGCTTTATAATGGACTGGCCTAATATGTGCATGGGCTATCCTTTAAGTTCCACTTTGTTTGCAAAATTTTGCGGAATACATCCTTCTTATTCTCAGAATAAGTTAAATTTCAATTTGATAGGAGGGATTTATTATTCCGACCAAGAATTGTTTATTCTTAAAATTAAGTGAATAAGCAAATCCACCTTACATCCAAGAACTTCGTATTTCACCTTAGATTCTGTCCTGCTGTCAAAGTGAAATACTCTTCATTTTGGAATAAGCAATTCAAAATAACTTATGTCACTGTAACCCATTCTACTATCAAAGGTAGATTCTTATGACCACTTTTAGATCAATAATTTCAAGTTAAGTTTTCTCTCTTAGACCCAAAAGATTATATTCTCCTTCCATCTTTAAGAATTTGTAAAAATTTATACTGGTAAACCCATGAATGTTACATTCATAACAGACCCTTTAGACTTGCCCCCTTTATTCGGCTTTGTTTGGTTTATGAAGGAAAGAAACCAAACTAAACCAATTCCGTTTGATCACAACTCAAACTGATTTTATTGTAAATTTAAATTAAACCGAATTAATTGATTAAATTTAATTTTTGATTTGAACCAAATAATGCACGCCCCTACCCGTTTGTACTGACCCCTCCTCTCCCTTGTGTGGGCTGATGCACCCATTTGGAGATCGACAAAGAAGACAACACCCCCACCTGCGCGCGCTCTCTCTCTCCCGCTGTTCTCCCCCACGCGGCATTGTCCAATTCTCAGGCTGGAAAAGGACGGGGGGCAGGTGGGGCACAGCAGGAAAAAGAAAGACGAAACCCATTTAATTTCCCTGTGGAACGGAGAAAGAGAGAAGAGAGAGAGGAGGCCATTTGTGGGCGTGCGACGTGTGGAAGAGCACAACAATAAATGGAGCCGGTGCCATTTAACCCTTCACTAATCTTTGGGATAGTGGACTAGGATTTCCATTGATGCACTCGTGCAACATACCTAGGACACACATAGTAACTTGTAACTTGGTCCGTTGAGTGGAAGGAAAACAAGGCTACACGGTCATTTTGGTCTGGTAGAAAATATGAGTATTTTGTCTCATAGAAATCCAGTATTTATTTCTAAAGTACTAGGTTAGACTTGCTACCCTCTATTTATTAAACTAGTATTGGACGGAAATCTTATCACAGGTCTTCCAAATATTTGTACAACTCTTTGAGCCTCACCGAAGAAGAATTTTAGATCCGCTCCCGATGGCAGCAACAGGGGTGGTGGTACACGGAGAGAGAGAGAGAGGTGGGGGAGTTGTCTTCCCTGGTTTTCGAAGCGCACGAAAACCGGAGGCAATAGGATACAAAAGATTGGGTCCTTTTCCTTTTTTTGTTTTTGCGCTTTTTCCCTTCATTCTGCACCCTCACGTACTGGGGCCACTGGAACCGGTTTAGCTCACTCTTCCAAGTCAGCATGCAGCTGACTCTACTACCGACTATTAAAGGTCTGAAAAGTATTACCTCAGCAAACTGGCCAGGCATCAGTTCTCTGTTCCCTACCAGCGACAGGACAGGCTTTAATTGGTCTCGACAGTCAGGTCTACTATACTAGTCAATTACATTTAAATTAAAAGAATTATTTATTTATCAATACAGATTGCTCTAATAAGTTAGGGATGCAAATAAGCACTGATAGTCCGATTATTTGACCATTTGTTAGTTTATAGGTGAGTTAATAAATAATCCTTCTATAACTTTTTCTACATTAAGATTAAGATCCACTTATCCTATCGATTGTTAGTTTACAGGATAATTAATAGACAATATTTTAAACCGATTGCTTAAACGGATATGATCGGTTCACATCGAATCTGATCCGTTCGCAGCTCCACCGTAAGCGAAATTGTCGAATACAATGCAATGATAAGGTGGAGGGGTGTACCCTCCCTTCCTTGTGTCCCATCTTTCTCCTTTCTGTATTCCACATCGTACGTCAAACTGCGGCAATTGGCCTCGGCATGAGCTTCGGTAGCGTCACAGTGCGGCCCCCACCCCCGTCGGGACACCGTGCATAATGGATGGTGGCGCCTACCTTCTTCTTCACTGTGTGTCCATAACTCCGTATACATAAATGTAAACACGCATCGAAACCAACACTAACACTCGCTACGTAGAACTTGCATTAGTTATAAATGTATACACAGTCGTATGCTAATGCCACGACGCCCCATGTGAGATATCAGGCTGCCTTATAATACGGATCAATTCACTGGTGAATCCATCTAGGGGAACACACACTATTGCAACCAACATTACCGGTACTGCCTGCTCTGGGAGGACACATGTTAAATTCTTCATCAGCAAGAGGACAATGAGGTTGGGGAAGATGACGAGCAAGAAGAGGAGCATCCAAATTGGAAATATGAAGAAAAGTTCACACTACATTTAATTAGCCCATTCCTGCCACTGGCGAGTGGCGAGCCCTTTTACATTTCATTAGCTCAGCTGGCTTTCCAGATGTTAACCTTGTTAATATCATATCACCAGATTTTTAATAATAATTCTCCTAATAATAGTAGCCTTAGAATTAACAACAGCACAGCACAGATGGGATAAGACATCAGCAACAAACAGGATCCCTGCCCCCCTAATCCCCTCCTAACGCAGATGATGGTGCTGGCGGAGAAGGAGGAGGACCCTCGGAGAGGCCCACGTGGCGATAACCGGAGTACGTGTACCATGCTTCCGTCGCGTCGGTAATCTCACCGCGTGGTCCTCGCCTGCCGCCGTTGCAGGTGGCGCTGGAGGCCGGCCCCGCCGCCGCCGCCGGAGGACTGCTTCCTCCACGGCTCCAGCACGGAGTCTCGGTACCTGGACGGCAGTGCCTGGCTCCGACCGCGCTTCGAACGCACCACCGGCCCCAGTGTCTGCTCCTCCTCGAACGCCGCCGCCAAGCACCGCCCCCTCTTGCTCAGCTCCTCCCTCCCTTCCTCCGCAAGCTCCTCCTTAGCAGGCGGCTCGTCCCCGAACAACCCGCCGGAGACCTGCCGGACGGCCTCCAGGAGGAGCCCGAGGTACCCCTCGTCGTCACGCTTTCGGCAACTCTTGCCCGTCTGTCCTTCGCTGTCGCGGTCCACGTTGCCGCTGCTGCTCCTCTTCTTCTCCTGCTCCTCCACGACCACGCCCTCCTCCGCATCGACATCGACGCGGCCCGCTTTGGTGACGCCGCTTTCCTCTGTTCCTCCGCCGCCGCCTGTGTGCCCCCGGATGTTCGTGATCTCGGAGCATGGCCTCCCTTCTTCTTCTTCTTCTTCCAGTACTCCTCCATGTTCTTCGTCTCTTTCCTCTGCTCGTGCTTCCTTCGCCCCTTCCTCCTCGGCGCGTTCTCCGCCGGCATCCCATTCGCCCTCGCAGCTCCTCTCCCCAGGAGAATTAGAGTCCAGCATCCGGGGACCAGGGGTCACGTCGCAGGTCGCGGAGACGATTCCGGACTCCGCCGTCTCGGGGGCAGCCGCCCCGCTGCTCCCGCCGCCGTCCCCCGTGAGCTTGGTCGTCCCTCCCCCGACGACGCTGCAGGCGCTGCTGGGCAGCCCAGCCTCGTGATCCTCCTCCTCGTCCGTCGAACTCCGCCGCCCCATCTCCCATGAGGGTCCCAGCCGGAGCCGCAGATCGATGCGCATCCGGTACCCGTCCGACAGAGCAGAAAGAACGCGACTTTCTCCTTCTCCCCTTTCCAGCGGCGCCGTAGGCGGGTGTGGAGGCGCCAGCTGGGGTTGCAAGACATTGGGGTGGACTCGCAGGGGAAGCACCGTGGTGATGATGGAGATGATCTTCCTCAAATTGGCCTGAGCCGTGGATCCGCGAGCGCGCTGTTGGCAAGCGCCCCATGCCGATGGGCCGGCGACGCCATGGGGTGGGGGAGGAGCTGCTGCTGCCCCGTCAGGACACGAGCTGGAGGACGCCATGAAGGACCACAGGCTGGCGGCGGGCGAGGCCCCCTCTCTCCCTCTGGCCTGCCTACTCACTCTCTCTCTCTTTCTCTCTTCTGTATGGAGTTCTGATCGCCACCTCCCTCTCGCTCTTCACCCCCGTGTCGCTGTAGTTACTCTCGTCCTCTCCTAGTTACGGACTCGTTCTCGCATTGTTTGCACTTTGACGAAGAAGACGAGGAGAGAGCGAGAGAAGATGATATAAATAAAGTGAACGGATAATAGTATTATACTAATCTCTAGTGTATCTAACAACAATACAATTCTGTTTTAAAAAACAACAATACAAAGGAAATAACAACATCTAGTGTATTAACAACAGTACGAAGGTAATAACAACAATGCAAGGAGAAAATTAAAGGGTTGTTTGTTTTAGCGTAAAACAACTTAATTTGAAACAATTGTTTCATTCTCCAGTGTTTTCAATTGTTTGGAGTGACGTAAAACAATGTAAGTAAAATCATGTCTTAGTCTTTCTGCACATTTGACAGTCAAATATCTTTGTTTTGGTTTACAATAAAAGTCTACTATAAATCAAAATAAAAAGATTAAAACATCCCTTTTGTTTTATTTTACAAACAACTAAACAAATATTTTTTTATTCTAAAACAAGAAAATTTCACTTGTTTTAAAACCATTAATTTTAAAATCGATGATTTACAAAGTTTTACGATAAGGATTGTTTGTTTTAAGGTAAAACAACGTAATTTGAAATAATTGTTTTATTTTACAGGATTTTCAATTGTCTATAATGATGTAAAACAATGTAAAGTAAAATCTTGTTTGTATTTTGTCTATCCACTTGACAGTCCAATTTCCTTGTTTTGATTTACATCAAAGATCTACTGTAAATCAAACAAACATCCATCTTGTTTTATTTTACAAACAACCAAACAAATATTTATTGATTCTAAAATAAAAAAATTTCACTTATTTTAAAACTGATGATTTACAAAGTTTTACATTAAAACAAACTACTTCTAAAACAAATAACCCCTATATGAAAAAGCGAGCTGTGGAAACAATAGTGCGTAAAGAGAAGAGCAGATGGGGACCGGCGAACAACGGCGCCCGATTCGCCTGAGCCAACACTTCGGAAGAGGTGGACCTTGAGAGGGCTTCCATTAATAACCGGTACCGTAATTCCTCCATTGCCCGCTTCGTGAGAAGTTATATATAGTATGACAATCATATGTCGCATACAAACCCAGTTGTTCTACTCCTTCGCATACAAGTTTAACAAGGGGTGGAGGTTGTATTACTCCATTCGCATGCAAATTTGTATTACTCTATTCGCATACAATATATTTGCATCCAAATTTAACAGATCTAAACGAGTCCCTTAATGGGTCTCGACCCACCTTGACAGTCACGTAGGAAGATGATTAAAGATACCAGGCTACTAATCAACAGGCCGAGACCCTTTTTTTCATGCATGTACCCCTGTGCAATGACCATGACATCAACTATCTAAAACTACCACGTAGGTAAGTGAGAAGCTGAAACGAGAACTTTGGGGTTATGCTCGTATGCTTTTTTTTACATCATGTTGATTTTTTTTTCTACTTTGCGTTAAGTTTTTTTTTCATGTTGCCAAATAAAAATGATAAAATTACCTCACAAGAAGGTCCATGAAGACCTACTTCCAAAAGAAGTATAGAAAATCTCGAATCCGGGGAACGTTTTGACTCTTATGAAAACGCAAATTTTGTAGGGCTTATTGAAGATTTTGTTCATTATTTATTACTCATGTTATCATTATTATTATTGCACCTTGACAAGGTATACCGATTGATAGCGTACGTCCACTGGATTCGTGGTCCCTCGGGATTGGGGACGGTCAGAGACACAGGTCGATTAAATCGACGCGTCACGCGTGGGTTCTTCGGGGGCCTGGGCCGCCTGGCGACGTCGAAATCAGTTTCTCATCTGTCACTGGGCCGGGTCCAACACTGGAAGCGCGGCGGCCCCACTAACCATGTCCTCCTGGCCCAGAGACGGAATTCCCCCCTCTCTATCTCTCTGGCCTTTTTCCCCTTCCCCCTGGAACCCGCAGAGGTGGCACTATTTGGTTGCAGTCTATCGAAACTAAGGTTGGAATTACCACAATTCAATTTTGAAACATATTTTATTAATAATCATACTTTCTTGTGAATTTTATTTAATATCTGAAAACTATTGTACTAATCGCAGTTAGCGATTAAGGCTCTCTTTAGCGTAAAACAACTAGGGGTTCATTTATTGAAACTCTTGTTAGGTCATTTTAGCCTCAGTATAATTTTAGTTTTCGATAGTTGAATCAAAGTTGTCAAAACTAAAATTATCACCATGGGTCTTACTTTCAAGGTACATTTTTAGGATATGCTTCGCATCATCTTGCCCACCCACTTTTAACATTTCGTCCAGTAAATTCTCTCGCTATTCTTGATAATGCCCCTCCATGACCTTAAGTTTCAAGCTATGTTAATGCATAGCTATACATATGTATCATAAAATATAACTATTTATTTGAAACATAAAGAATACAACTTATTTGAACGATATCTAAAGTTTTAGAAAATATTATGTCCCCATTGAGCTTCATTTTATTTCTCCAACTCAATCTAAGGTTTACCCCACCGATCTGGTTTGAGTGGTCTGTTCACCTTCTCCCTCTTATGGTAATCTTCACTGCCAATCTCTGTACGCTCTTCTTAAGGTCCTCCAAGATGGAGATTCTTCGTCTTTGTAGTGTTGCCACGCTAGCTATTGGGGAGATCACTGAGCTCATCCTTGAGGGCGCTTTCTAGTAGTTCCACTGCGGAGAATACCTTTTTTTTTCTGTTTCCTTTTCTCCTTTTGATTTCATACATTAGTCCTAAGAGTCATGCCATTTCTCCCATTAGAATATGAATAGAGATCTTCTACATGTAAATTTGGACTGAACTCAACCGGTATAGAGAGGGGAAGATTTCAAAAAACCCATTCATATAATACTTTTCACATTCTCGATGAAAGCTTTTTATGAAAGAATCTCTTTCTTTTTTTGTACTGACTCACTTCAATCTAAATCTGTATTGAGAGGAACCGTACTCTTAAAATATATACTCCCTTAAAAAGCTATAAGATTAAAATGCCCCTTTCCCTCGCACAACTTCCTCTATCGTGTATTTGTTCCTGTGATTTTCACTTGAGATAATCTTTCAGTACTAAAACCAAAGACGTATGCAGATAGATGACCGACAGGCTATTTGAAAAGAGTACGAATCAGATTAGTAGATACTGGGGGAAGGAGTGTTCTATTTTAAGAAACATCCCGCTCCCCCAATAGAGGCGAGAGAGCTGGTAGGAGCTTCTTTCACTGTCTCCACGAGGCTCTGTCTATCATGTCTCTGTCAATGTAATGATATTTTAATTAAAGTAATGTTAGCTACAATGTTCAGAGTATTATTGTCGGAGTAAAATGTTCTTTTACATTTTTAAAAAATTTTGAATTCATCTTTAACTAAATAATAATAATAAAAAGAATCACACTCCCGTACTATCTCTAATCATGTGATAACACAATCTAACAACTGCATGTAGACATTGCAGCACACTAATGGGATGCCGCAGCAGTGTATCTATTCATGTCAGGAGGGTATTCTAAGAATTTACCGGACGAACTAAAAGTCCATTTAGTTAGGCATACAACATAATCGGATAGAAGAGATTTTTTTTAAGAAATATATTTATAAGAGAAATGAAAACAAAATTCATCATTTATTACTCATGAAGATATTTTCAGTTCCTTTAGAAAAAAGTATTTGGGTTTATCTCATAGATGCCAAAATAAAAAAAAAGGAGTAGTCAACGAATTAAATTTTCCGTTGACTAGTGTTTTATGGATTATCAAATAAGTCATTATGATATACTTTTACGAAAAAAGAATCATGTGACATATTTTACATAAAAACAAATGACTCTAAGAGTCCGTTTGCTTACACGTAAATTATAATAAGACGGAAATAATTTTTTAAGAAAATATATTCACAAAAAAAAAAAAAAAATTGTCATTTGATATTGATGAAAATATTTTCATTTCTTTTAGAAAAGAACATTCACTCTTATCTCAGACATGCTAAAATCAAAAAAAAGAAGAGTCAACGAGTTAAATTTTCCGTTGACTTGAATTGTACGGATTACCAATTAAGTGATTGTGATATAAGACCCTTTGTGTTGATCAGAGATGCTGATTATGAAGTATACTTACAAGTCATTTTCAATAGCTGAATAGGTGTAACATTGACTAACTTGGTATTAAGAAGGTTAATAACTTGTTGTTTCGTTAAGGTTAGTTTTTCCAATTGGGCTATCTTGATCATAATTCTGGATTCAATAAATATTTTTTTGACATTGTTATTGCTTTTACATTGGTGAAACTCGATGAGTCAACTAAGAGTACGCTTTGTGATTGAGATGCTTGCTCTCAAACATCACATCACTTAAAAGGGCACTAGTAATTGATACTTAATGGCCATTGGGCAACTTTATATACGTGTCCCCTGTGTTTAGATTATTATCGACACGGCATGTTCTAAGTAGGAATGATTGGTCTGACAAAGTTTTACCTATATTGATCTTGTTTATTCTCGTTGCTCCTATTCTTTGGCTTTTTGTCCGGCATCCCGGTGAATATGTTTGGTTGCATTATAATGTAATATTTTTTTATAGATATATATTTTTATAGTAAAAATATATTAAAAAGAGTATTTGATTATACTATTAAAATATGTTTTAATAATACTCTTAACTCACAAAACATGAAAAAATAAAAAAGAGGGAAGGCCATGTTCTTTTTTTTTGTCAAATGGCACGCATGAAATCCTTCGTCCGTGGGCGCAGTCGCCGCGCTGTACCATCCGTTCCACGGCCGCCATCGCGGAGGCGTTCACGGTGCGCAAAGCATCGTGGCCACCGGCGCCATCGTCCTCACGAGGCTTTGGGGCCGCGCCGGGGGCCCCACCGCCAGCACCACGCCGGTGCCGCCAGTCGCTAGCACGCGCTCCATCTCCATTGCCACCTGGGCTGGGGAGCAGGCCCCGTCGAGGCCGCTGGCGGCAAGCACGAAGTCGAAGGAGGCGTCGGCAAAGGGCAGATCTACGCCATACGCGGCCACCGCCGCACGGCCAGGAGGAGTCCCCAGCCGTGCCATGGCGTCGGAGGCGTCCCCAGCCGCCTCCCTACATCTGGGCCTCTAGCAACCACAGCCGCCCCCACACCCGCGCGCTCGTGTGCCCACAGCCGTCGTGGCTCGTACTCCCCCCGTCCCCGTCGGAGAACCCCTTCTCCCACCAGGCGTGACTGTTGGACCTTCATATGAAGGCGGTCGGCGGCACTGAGGTGCCCCTGTCCCTCCGCATGGTCCAGAGGAAGAAGCGGCTGGCGGTCGCCGACCTGCTCTAGACAGACACGCCGGCGCACGCAGAGGAGGCGTGGTTGGCGCCGACGAGGAGGAGGGGATGGGATCGCCGGAGGGGGAATCAGACGACCATGGGGACGCAAGAGGACGCTGGATGCTGGATGGAGACGAGGGGTGGGGAGGTGATCATGCGTTTGGTGGACCATTGTGTTTGTTTGGTTCCCAATCATCTTACTAAACATGATAATTATGTGTAGTTTATAATTTAAAAGTCATAGTATTTTTATTTTAATATAATTTTTTTGTAACAAAATTAAATAAAATATTATAATATAACCAAACACCCTATTAGCTGGATCATATTATCATCTATATTTTTAAATGCTAGATTTATAAAATAAGGTAAAATAGGCATATATACCATTAACCAAGTTAGAAGTTTATCTAAAATCTTACTCATTTTGGTGAAGTACTTCACCTTTCATAGAAAACTTGGAATAGAGTCTATCCCATAGGGGAAGGGTAAATTTTTTTACTCTTTTAATGGATAGCTTATGTTTGACATAAGACAATGTAAACACTATGGTTTTAAACTAAGGGGGAAAAATCAGCATGATGACCCCTAGTAAAGTTTTAGATCTGAGTTTTCAACTATTTTGGATTGGAAACTATAACTGGTATAAAAAAAGAGTGTTGGGTGCGCCGTCATGATTTTGAAAAATTTATGGCAATTCAAAAAATAAGAAAATGGCTTAAAGTAGTTTATTAAAACTTGTAACACATTAAACAGTCCCTTACTCGAATAATAGGAATGCTTTTTCTGAACATATAGGTGAGTTGGCCAAGAATACAAGGACTCATAAGTGGACAGAATTCAAACCTCGTAAGGCTCAATATTATCCTTATTTTAGGAATAAATCCACACAACGACATTTTTGCTTGTGATTTTTCTGTATTATTCAGACGAAAATGTCAAGTCAAAACTATTTTTCATGCATCCAACAAGCCTCGAACCTGTGACCTTTTATTTTGAAGAGGTCATTTTAGTTTTTTGGTAGGGTGGCGCAATGGCCAAATATGAATATATATTGAACCGCCCCCTAGGAGAGTTGGTTCACCACTTGCCTCTCATTTGAGAGGTGGCAGATTCGAATCTGATTGAAGTTTAACACCTCCCCAGCCATGCAGCCTTAGGTGCTGTTGTGATATTTATCCACATATTCATAGGATTACTTATCTGAAAAATCAGTTCGACCTGGAATTCTCGTCTAATTAGGCGGAACTTTCGACCGTTTCGGAATTAGCTCCAAAATATTTAGAGAATAACTCGGATTCCACTTGGTTGGAGTTTTGGTCGCTTGTAAATACTTGTACTCGTGATTTCTGCGCGACCCTTGAAAAAAAAAATGTACATATGTACATATATTTAAAAGGGACTAGAGTTCGATTCCAAATGTAATCCAGGTTTTGCCTCCTAAATAGGAGTATTTCGTACAAATCCAAATAGCCTACCTAATTAGATGAGAATTATGAGTCAAATTGATTTCAGAAAAGTAAGCCCCATATACAATAAAATATCGAATTTGTAGACTTCCAACTTAATACGAACTAGAGGCTTTCCAAAGAAAGACCATGCGGTGAAGCCAACTCACTGAATCAGTTTATTCACCATACAGGCATGTGGTAGTATTCATGCTTATTCATATCTCACATAGTGATGAATATGATTGACACGTGGTTAACGAATAAAATGTAGTTGGATATGTAGTGAGATAATGTTTACTTATAATCAATATTATTACTCCGGTGCGGTTATTCTTTCTTCCTCTTCCCTCGACAGACCACCGTAATGCATTGTCATTCTCGAATCCAAGGGCTGTGATTTATTGTGTTCTTACGAATCAAAACTACATTGTTATGATGATGATCCAATATCATAACACAACTCGATCTTTGCCAACCATCAAAAATTTTGAGGTGCAGCAGTTCGTTGACAACATGATTTGACGATGTAGACAAGGACCACGAAGATCACCGGATCACGGCCCCCTCTACAATGCGCGTTAATAAGCCCGCCGTGATTGGGACACTGAAATCTCCGAGTTCATGCACCATTCCCGTGGACGCGCCAGACAACCTTCCTCACACGTCGTGCTGCCGTCTCCGCACCTTCAGTAACGTGCTCCTCCGTAGCCCCGTTTGCCCCCATGCACTGCGTACGCGTACCGCTCACCAGACACCACGTGCTGCAATGTAAGGGACGCTGGTGTGAGGTACCGCGGAGTACCGGATCTATGGAGCGGCAGCACAGGATGCCGTCCGTTGCGCACTTTTCGCTGGTCACATCCACTGGACGACGCCGACGGCTTCAGACATCCTAATAAAAATTCCACCACCAACAGCAACGGCAAACGTCCACCCGGCCGCCGCCGTCCCGCAGCGGAACCCCCACCACGACACCCTGCTCGACCTCTCACCACCACTTGCCAAGCCCAATCCCTAGCCCTGGTGTTCCTCCTCCCTCTTCCTCCTTCCTCCTCCCCAGTTCCGTCGTGATCGCTTTCCCTCCCCCGTCTATGGAAATGCCGGGGAGGCGATCCGCCTACACCCTCCTCAGCCAGGAACCTGACGACCTTCTCCCCAGGTTATCCGACCCCCTCTCCTCCTCCTCCGACAAGCCGCGCCTCCCCCTTCTCAAGCCCTCTGCCGTCCCATCCGCCGGCGGCGGCATCGACTGGGGGCTTTCCCCCGACGGGAACCCGCGGATGATGGGGGTCGCCGCCGGGGGGTTGCCGCTCCAGCGGCAGTCCAGCGGGAGCAGCTACGGGGAAAGCTCGCTGTCCGGCGACTACTATCTCCCCGCCAGCCTGACTGCGTCCACCGCCGATCTGGACGCGGCGCACTACAACCCGGCCGGGGGGCTGGGCGGGGAGCCGAGGGTGAAGGCCTCGTCTCCGACCAAGAGCTGGGCGCAGCAGGCGGAGGAGGCGTACCAGCTGCAGCTGGCTGTCGCCCTCCGGCTCTGCGCGGATGCCACGTGTGCCGACGACCCTCACTTCCTCGACCCCGGGGAGCCTGCGCTCCTTCAGAACCGAGCGTCCGCGGATTCCATGTCCCACCGATTCTGGGTATTTGGCACTTCCCCTCTCCTCTCCACCGCTACTTCTGGGGTAAAATTTGGAAAATGAAAAAGGATGCTTCTTTTGGCGATAGAATGGGATATTATGAAATGAGATAGAAAAATTGGTGGACTAGACTGGCTACAGCAGAGACCACGAAGGTTTCGATGGGATACAAGGGGCCATAAACGTCACTCCATGCCTACTCACACCTGTATTTCCTTCTTGTTGGTGCTTGTCTATAATTTCTCATTCTCTGCACAAGTTGTTAGGATGGTTCGAACAATTTTGTCAGGTCTTACAAGTTACCTTTTTCGATGATATAAGTGATTCACCGGAGACAGAAGTTATATATGTGCCTTTAAGCTTAGAATCTCTTTTATGGTCCAATGTGGTTGTGAAGGCTTCGTTTTCTACCCTGTAGTTATTTCGGGTTTAGGCGGTTATGTCTGCATCATCAGAGTTCCTAAATCTCCTAGTTTCTTCAGAATTAACTTTTTCTAAAGGATCATCTTCACTTATAGAGATTTATGACGTATACATCAACAAAGGCTTCATTTTTCAAAGCAACAATTGCTTATATTTATTATCTCTGTGTAAGTTCTCATTCAAAATTGTACCCGGACTTGTTCTTGCCAGGTCAATGGTTTTTTGTCATATTATGATAAGGTTCCAGATGGGTTCTACATGATTCAAGGAATGAATCCATATGTATGGGCCCTGTGCACTGATCTGCATGAAGAGAGTCGAATCCCATCACTTCAACTATTGAAGAATGTCCACCCTGCTGATTCACCTATTGAGGTGGTTGTAGTAGATAAGCAGAATGATCGAGATTTGAAAGAGCTTCAGGATGTCCTAGTTGATATTTCTCGTAGATGCGATACGACAAAAGATGTGGCTAGTCAACTTGGACAGTTGGTTTGCAAGCGGATGGGGTAGGCTCAGATCTCTTTTCTCATAAAGCATTGGTGCATAATGTTTGAGCCCCTTATTCTAACCATGTTTTTGTTGTCTCAAGTGGTTCTGCTGCTACTGAAGATGATGACTTGACTTCTCAGTGGCAAGCCTGCAGTGAGGCTCTCAAGGCCAATTTAGGATCCGTTGTACTTCCATTGGGTAAATTAGCTGTGGGTCTGTGCAGGCATCGTGCTTTGCTTTTCAAGGTAGATTTGTGGATCTGTTGTTATGTTTGTCAACTCCATGTCCGTTTACGCTTTTGCTTGTTAACGTTTATGTGATTCTCCTCAAGAGGCATCTTATTTCATTTAAACATTGTGGCCACTCACAATGTGATTTTTATCAGCTTGAATTGCTTATGAAATAGCTACTAAATTATTCCATTTTGTAAGCATATTTAGCCTTTTCTTTTGCCATTTGGTAACTATTGGTTGCTCTGTTGTGACTTCTGTGTCGTTATGCTTTGCTAGATCCTTGCGGACTCAATTGATTTGCCATGCAGAGTTGCCAAGGGCTGCAAGCATTGCAAAAGCAGTAATGCTTCTTCCTGTGTTGTGAGGTTCAGTCATGAAAGGTATGTGGCACAGCAGAAGCTTCTTCCATTCATGTTTATGCACCCATTCTTGGATGGCATATCTTGAACATCATGTGGATACCTTATACTGAAATTTTGTAAATATCGGTCATCAACCCCAGGACATGTTTGATAATTATGCAGTCAAACTGAAGTTTGAATTTAAATTGCATTTGCAATTTGGAAAAGTGGTCTTGTAAGTGAGATATAAAGGGTGACCGATTTGCATTTTGTTAAGATATGAATGGCTATGACTATGGGGACTATGCAACCAAGAGGGCTACCTGCCAGTTTGCCTCATGGGATGTTTTACGGACAGCTCCTCAAGTTACTTATGCTGTGTATTTACCATCATGTTATAGCTAATCATAAAACTTCACCAAATCCTCAGATCATTCATCGTATCTTGTGAATTTCAGACTAATGAAAGTAGGTTGATAATGATGGTGATGTTGATCTAAATGGTGATCATCCAAGGATATGAGAAAGAAAATGGACATAAGAAAGAAATGGCATTATACTTGGTTTGGTAGAATATCCTGTACGTGAGCGTGCCCAATATGTGAATTGAAAATTGGTGTGTCCAGGTATCATGTTTAAGCCGTTAAGCGGTTCAGTGGTTCATTATTCACCTTCGTGCCTTTCTTTTTTGGACAATGCTGCTATTAATGGCCATTATTCAGTCTTTATCTCATCAAAGTTTGTAATGTCTTCTGGTAGTCATGCTGTATTACTTGTAGCATTGTTTTGTGAAGCTACTTTACCTTGCACATGGATTTTAGCTGTTTTGGGAAGCTATTTAGCTGTTCTTTGACTTCTTTCTGAGTTGCGATACTATACATGACTTTGAACACTGACAGGGAGCTCATAGTTGATCTAATCAGCGAACCTGGATCCCTATGTGAGCCTGACTCATTGCTTAATGGTCCTTTCTCCATATCAATTTCATCACCATTGCGTCCTCCAAAATATAAATCAGTTGAAATTACAGAGAATTTCAGATCATTAGCCAAGCAGTATTTTCAAGATTGCCAATCATTGAACCTTATCTTCAATGATATGTCTCCAGGTAATTTTACGTCCTATCTCCTCTTCTTATGAATTGGATTATGATCTAAATAAGCATTGTCATTATTAACTTTCATGTAAAGTACGTTAGTAATTTTGGAAACGTTAGCTCAATCATGTATTGTTTCTGTTATTCTGAAGCCTTATGTTGTTCCCTGTCTGGATTATCCTCCTTGGTGGTCGTTTGTCTTTAATGTATATATTTTTCTAGGGTGAACACAGTGTTTCATTAATTTTAGGCTTGCTTTTGTCAAGCATCCAGTTCTCTTGCTTTGCATTTCTGTAGTTGCCCCTGGCTGTCTTGGTGTCCTTGATAGCCAACGTGCCTTTCAACTGTGCACTCTTCTATCTAACAGTGTATTTCTATTCTTAGCTTCACAAGATGAAGAATTGATGCATATGAGCCCTAAAAGGCCATCATTAGTTTAAAGCCCTAAAAGACCATCACTATTTAATGAAAATCTTTTAGATTACATTTTCTTGGTAGGTCTAAGGTAGTATGATGTAAAGGCACCAGAAGTGGCAGTCATACAGACATGATAATTGTCAACCTGGATTGGGTTGTCCATGAGCAAGCTCATCTCAACCTATGCCCAACTACTTCAGCAAGATCACTGGTAGTCTTGAAAAGTGGTGCGGGTACAAGGACTAGTTGGGCACATGGTCACGGTCTACTCACTATCATGTCATCCTGGTGCCCGACCAAATGTGCACACAAAGGAAGACCTCACTCACCCTCCCCAAAAAAGTGAAGATCCCGCTGATCATTCCATTTGTTTATAGAAGCGATGAACCTGGACATCTCCACGGTTGCAAGGGCAGCCTTAGGACCTGACCATGGTCTAAAAGGTCATACTCATATGGGAAGGAGATGCAGAGTCTTGAGGGTGCTGCTAGTGCCTTTTCTTTAAATTACAATAATCTAAGTTTAACCATATGTTTAAATACATTAACACACATCTTTACATGTGTATATTCTTTATCATGAAGCTTATTTCACATAACCTTTCATATCTGACATTATTCATTCCGATAACTCTACTTAATGTTTTTGTGCAATTTCTGGCATCAGAAAAGTCCCTAACTAGGAGTCATACAGTCATAAAGATACTGCCTTCCACATAACAACAATTATTTCTACTTGGTTAAGGGGAGAAATCAAATCCCTAATCCAATGTGTGGTGGTGGGAGGCAACTCAATGTGGACATATATGTAGAAGAAAGAGATGAGTCTAGGGTTTTAAATTGCATAGACAAACTATGTTATCAAAGGCGGTCGAGGTGACTGCTTAGACGATGAGGCGAGGTGAGGCGGTGGTAAGACGCCTCTCTCAGCCCTTTGTCGCCTAGCGATCGCTAGAATTGCCTCAAGCACAGAGGCAGATACCTAGGAACACTTCTGCCACTTTCAGCGCCTCACTGCGCCTAACTCAGCCCAAAGGCCCTTCTGCTCGGCCCAAAGGCCCATTTGGCCCATGCTAAAAGGCCCGATACCTGGGCCACATTAAGCCCAGCGCCTCCCCACCCCCCCCCCCCCGCGATTGAAACCCTCTTTAGTCTCCTCATCCACCCCACCCCTAACAGTCCCCTCTGCATTCCCTTCCGTCTCCGCATCTTCCGGCGATGGCGACAAAGGCTCCGGTGACAGCGGTTGTCGCTCTCCGATGCGTCGTTTGGCGACTCTAGCACTCTTCCTCGATGAGCTAAGCTCAACTCTCTTCCCCTCTCTCTCTTGATTGCCTTTCCCCTCTCTCTCTCTCTCAACTGCTCTCTCTCTCTCTCTCGCGCGCGCTCAGTCTCCCTCTTTGTGTCTCTCTTGTTTCTCACTCTGTGTCTCAGTCCATCTCTCTCTGTTTCTCTTTCTCTCTCTCTCTCTGTCTCTCAGTCTTT
The DNA here is from genome assembly GCA_030544215.1 of Zantedeschia hybrid cultivar. Taxonomy (NCBI): domain Eukaryota; kingdom Viridiplantae; phylum Streptophyta; class Magnoliopsida; order Alismatales; family Araceae; genus Zantedeschia; species Zantedeschia hybrid cultivar. Next base: position 16,032,541 of record JARZZO010000014.1, on the reverse strand, counting down.
TTGTCTCTTTCTCTCTCTCAGTTGAACACAGAGAAATGGAGACTTTCTCTCTGTCTGTCTTTCTGTCTCTCGCTCTCTCTCGCACAGTCGAACACAGAGATATCTGTGTGTGTGTGTGTGTGTGTCACAAGAGGGCCCGACACCCTCTTCCCCAATCAGTGTTGTTCATGGGGAGAGAGGCAGCACGTAGAAGGGCATTAGGCAGTATTTAGTTTGTTGATCACATCTTGATTTTCTTAAATGTTTTTCCTATTTGGTAGATTTTAAGCTTATTTGGTTATATGTGAGTGAAGGAATAAGTCATTATGTATGATTTTCTTTATGTGCTTTTGACATATTTAATATTATATTTACATATCTGAATTTTTATAAATTTTTAATAAAATGTCACCTCAAATGTCTAGGCCATTGCCTAAGCATTTGAGGTTGAGGCGACCTCCTGGTCACCTTGGTCGTCTCACGCTTCCGACTACATGGTACACAAACCTAGGGTTCTACAAACATTTAACATTCTCTGGCATGAAAAGACACTTGAAACCCAGCTTTTTGTGATGCTTTTTTTGAGTAAGTTATTTAGTCCATATTGGTTATTCACAACTCTCCTTGTGCCTGTGTCAGCCCTTTTGGGCTTTGTCAACTTGCTAACTTAAGTTTTCGGACAGTGGTTTTGTTCAGTAAGATGGTGGCAAGGCTGATTTTCTCGTTTGATTCCTCTCTGTTTGGCCTTGTGGTTACAAGATTGCTAGTTGTTATGACTCTACTTGGGATCATTGTAAGAAGGTGCTGGTGAAAGCCATTTACTCCCCTATACCGACTACCAAGTATTCACAAGGCCTCCATGCCTATGCTAGTTTTAGGCCTCCCCGCTGACTAACTTGAGTTTTGGGTCAGTGGTTTGATTTAATAACATGGTACTAGATCCGGTTTGTGTTTCTTGGGTTTTCTTTGTGTTGCCTCAATTTTGGGGGCATCAGTAGGATGCCAAAAGCTTTAAATCAGATAGAAGCTTTATCATTAGCATTATCCTTTAAAAAAATGGGGTATCCTTTTCCTTGCCTTACCTTATGCATCCACATCCTAAAGAATTATCGGAAATAGACAGTTACAGGTTAAGTTATTAGATAACACTATGTGACATACAGTACCTATTCCTTCTAGCAAGGTGCAGTTCCTTCTATAATGTAAGATAGCATACATAAAGAGGAGGTTGCAGGATGCCACAACCTAGGGCAGGTTGATTCACATGAGGAATAGGGGGGAGGCCATTTTTTTTTTCAATTTTTTTTTTGAGAAAGTGGATGGTACCACAAATGTATTAAATATCAAAAGAGGGGATTTTCGAGTATCATCATTGTCACTTACAAAAAGACCCCTTAAACAAAGAGGACACTGAGTTGGTGTTAAGTTACTCTACCCTAAGTAACAAAAAAGGGAAGAATTTACGATGTTTCCTTTAAAAAAAGCATGAGCCCACTCTCTCACTTTGACACAAATGAACCTCACAAGTTGTCGGGATGAAGATCCTTTTGTTTCTTTTTCTCCACATAGCCAAATGGTGGCATCTAGGATCATCCACCAGATCTGAGCATCTTCTTTGGGAGGTGGAGATTGCCCTAGCCCTAGGAGAATAGGAGAGAGTTTGTAGTGTCTCCCAAGCTCGGCCTTATACTCACTTTTCTTAAGATTGACTGCTAGACCTTCCTGGTATAATGGCATCCAATGAAAAGATGATCCAAAGACTCTTCTTGGTCAGCACACAAAGGGCAGAAAGTCCTAGGTCCTCTTAAAACCTCGCCAACCTATCTCTTATAGGGAGGCACCTATGACTCACCCTCCAGATCAACATCCTAACCTTCAAGGCGGATTTGGGTGCCCAAATGACAGGGGCAAAAGGGTGTTGTAGTCCACCATCTGATATAAATTGGTATGCAGATCCGACTGAGAAGGTCCTTTGGACTCTTGTAGCAAATAAAGGAGCTGCTCAAATTGCTCTACCTCCTCATCCTTGAACTGTCTTCTAAAGGTGGGTGCCAAAACTCTTCCTGTCTGGCTGAAATCAAACACTTGTGCAACTACTGCATTTTGTTGGAAGATATAGCAAAGAGGCTTGGGAATCGGTCAAAACCACTTATCCCTCCAAAACAGCCAATCCTGACCATTGCCCAAGGTGCACTGAGTTTCAGACTGCATCACATCATAAGAAGAAATGATACGTTTCTATACCAGAGACAGGTTACTGTTGGAAGAAGGGGAGGCAGTCTATGTTTAGGCCTGCTTAAGTAGGGACTGGCCCATTGAAGGCCCACCAGCACCCAATTGATAGCAAATATTACATATGTAGATTTTTCTCATCATCAAAGCGTTCTTTTAATATCTGCTTGCCCATTGCTGTTGGATCAATGGTTCCTGAAATTTTCAGGTGACCACTCAAGATTTAATCACGGAAAAGATATTGATCTCGTTGTATTCATGTCATTTAGGACATGGTGGTTGCATTATTTGCATATTGCAAGCTCTTAATTCAGTTTCTGGCGTAACACTAAGCAGCAGTTTTGAGCTTGCAAAAATCTATATTAATGTTTTAGGAGATAAAATAGTTAAGATTATACGATAATTTGTAAGGCCTGCAGCATTTTGGATAATTTAGTCACCTGTTTTTTGGATTTTTTTTCTATGTAGTCAGAGGCGAGAGGCAAGCAAGGCGACCAGGGGTTTGCCTTAGCCTCAAATGCCTTCCCTAGGCATTTGAGCGATCTGTTCTTTCATAAATCACTCTGAAGGAAGAAAATGACAATACAAAGAAAATAAAGAGAACATCCAAGATAATCATATGTAAGACTATGAGAAGCATTGATCATGTCCAACGTGTAATGTCCTAAGACCATTCACTACTCATTTAAGTTGTGGATGATCTTAGGAATCATAAAAAATAAGGAAAAATGTGATAGCATGTAGGAGGAAAAGGGTACTGAACATTGCCAAAGGAGACATTAGCCACTTTGGAATGTTAAGAGTAAGAAAAAGCAGTACCACATAATTAAAAAAGCAACAAACATAGGGCATAGACATCATAGGCAAGTGCCTAGGTGAGTGAGGCGAGGCGAGGTGTTTTTGGCTGCCTCAACCTACTTCATCGCCTGGGCGAGTGAGACTATCGCCTTTGCTAACATAGATTTTTTTAGAGCATATAAGTTAGGTTCTCTAATCAACAATCTTCCCCTTTCGTGATGGCAGTTAACAATGCTGGCCAAGAAGATGCAACAGGTCCATCACCCTTGAAGAATTATGATGAAAGGGATGTTGATCTAAGCTACTTGACACCTGTAACCAGTAGTGATGTCGAAGCTTCTCATGTGGTCAGGGTTCCAGATCAAAAAGTTGCGTGGCCAAGTGGTTGGGATGAAAGTACCCAGGCACAGAAAAAGAACAATCTTCTACAAAATGCAGCAAGCTCAAAGCCAATGGTGCAAGAACCATCTCCACTCATCAGAAATAAGCCCAAACATGATGTACATCTATCTGTTGATGATTTGAGCATACCGTGGAGTGATCTTGTCTTAAAAGAGCGAATTGGAGCAGGTATATTCTTTATATGCTGGCTGGATTTTGTCTTTGATGAGGGAAAAAAACAGTACCTAATTTTTTGCATGCTGTTAAAGCACCTGATGGGCCATTATACAGGAACTGACTTGTGTGTATGGGACTTAAAAACACTTTTCAGGTTCTTTCGGGACTGTCCATCGTGCTGATTGGAATGGTTCGGTAAGCTTATTATCTCACCCATTCAACTTGCTATGTGATGTTTTGACAATGGTTTCTAGATGAATTATGTTCTTTTAATGTTTGTTTAGTCAAGTGTCATAGATTATCTAGAAAAATACAGTTCTGAGATACACTTAATGATGACATGTTTCCAACCTCTTTAGGAGAAAAATGCTTGAAAAATTCTGCGAAAGAAAAGTATAATACCACTCCTACAGATCATGTTATTAAACTGCAGTTTTAATCTGTAATCTTCATGACCTTACACATTAGGTCTGATTATGTTTTTTGTTATAATATTTCCTTCTGATGAGCCGTTGGGCATAAAGGCCACCAGGTTTCTTCTTTATGCCATGTTATGTTTGGTCTGCTTTCTTCTGTTAGACTTTTCCATTCCAAACCCCTCTTCTAACCTCCAATTTAATTTAAGGTTCTGAAGAGCTATTATCGTCTATATCTTCTAACCTCCAATTTAAGGTTCTAAAGAGATACAATTGGCTGTATCATTGCACACTGTTGTATCAGCACTTGTTGAATATGGAAAACAAAGCATCACTGTGATCCTATAAGTTTCTTAACATTATGTTGTAATCATTTTTGGACATATAACTTGTAGGATGTTGCCGTGAAGATTCTTATGGATCAAGACTTTCATCCTGACCATCTGAATGAATTCAGGAGAGAGGTACCCTCTAGCCATTATTTTGGTATAATGCATGAAGTTTTCACCGTAATGCATGTTTCAAGGAGCTTTGGAAAAATGGCTTTCATATACACATTATTTATTTGTGGGGGGAGCATTTGTGCAATGGTAAGCTTTCTTCATTGTGACTTGGAGTTGGAGGTCACAGGTTCAAATCCAGAAATAGCTTCTTTGAAAAGTGCAAGGGTAAGGTTGCATACAATTGACTCTTCCCAGATCCCCCATGTCATCATGTGCAAAAGAGGCATCAGCCCTGAAACAAGTTTTCATGACCCCATCAATAGTGGAGTCGAGGGACTGTGGGATAAGGATTATGAGTCATCACACAGTGAGAACTTGAGGCTGACCTTTAACAGCTCAACACTTGGGATGAAGATCCAAATAATATGGCTGCCAAACAGGACCTAGTCAGGTAACTTACTCCACCTTCTGGTGTCCCTTGTGCCTTTGCGGAGTGGGGGCTCCCAATGGAGGGGCCATGTCAAGTTCCCCTACAAGGATAAGCATAAGGCATCTGATGAGTGAATTATTCTTCCCGTAACCCTTGAGGCCCAAATTGGTTTTGGATGAGGAGTTAAAGGAATCTCCATGAGAGCAAGAAAAGCACGCTCAACCTCATCATAGGACTTCATTTAGGATCATTTTCTACGTGGATGCACTAGTAAGTGCACCCAGTCTATCTAAGGACTCACAAGGATGTTTGAGGCATAAAGATGCGCACCTCGGACTCCCAAATCAAGCCCAGTGAAAGGATTGGCTTCAAAGCAATTTGTGGATTCTTATATCCCAAAGACCTTGTTCATGTGAAGGATGAGTGCATAGAAGTTCATCCATATGGATGATGGGTCCAATTTTGTTAACACAAGGAATGACGATAATTCTCTCATGATTGTGCGCCTTCTAAATCCATGCTCCAAAGAAATGAAAGCAGATCTTCATTGTCTAAGGTGTATTGTTGAACTTGTAAGCTTCAGGGCTCCTGTCCATAGCAAGAACGCACACCTGGAAAGCTTTCCAGTTTTTTTTTTTTTCCCCTTTTTTTTTGGGGTGGGTGGGTGGGTGATGAACTCCGGGAGTCTGATTTCATGATTGTGTGACTGTAAAGGATAACAGAGATGAGAGCAAATTCAGGTCACTTTTGCAGGCTTTGTTTTCCTAGCATCCCATCCATGACAAGGATGAACTCTTGAAAACCATCCTGTCCACTAAGAGCTATTTTAGGGGGTTTAAAACATATGCGGAGCTTGGATTCTATAAACAACTGGGAATGCTTAAGTGCAGAAATTATAAGAATCATGGCACAACTTCAAAGGAAACAAAATTCTTCAATGGGATTTTAGGCTTTGTGGAGGGCAAGCCCCCAGCCACCTATCCACGACATGATTCACCCTGGAGAAGCTTTAGAAAGATGGAGGGATGACCCACATATCACACATAGCAAGGGATATGAAAATTCTAGGAATTAGGCGAAATGAAAGCCGATCCTAGAAGGTTAGAAGTTAGAGCCATAGCCACTGTGCCATTTACATCAACAACCACCATAGGTTGAAAATACCATCAAAGTTGGAAAATAAGGAAGAAAATGGGAAGGAAATAGAGCAAGAGAGTGATGGATGCACATTTCCCTAGAGTGGGAGACCAGTACACACTCCTTTGAGGATGTCCTTGCTACAGCACATCATTTGGAGTACAATTGGGGTGATTTCTTGGATTGGTAAGCTTCATTTCATCCATGACAAAAGATGGAGAAATTATGTGAGATAAAAGGCCTCTCTATTGCATTTACATACATACATACATAGAATGTCCGTCTCCGAACATACCAATCTCAGATCCTGATCTAATCAGATCCGAATTCTGCCACACACAGCACCTGCCAGCCCGCTGGCCTCGACAGTCCCATCCACTGTCACCTCCCCCCAGCCCCCCTCTGAAATAGCCCTTCCACTGTTGGTTCACGGCGGTGAGCTCCACCCTATCGCTGATGATGAGCACATGATTTGGGCCTTGGCATTGTGCCCTTAGGATTTGGGCTCTTTGTCCACCTCACCATCTGCATCAGCAGTGGCAATGGGGCGGAGGCAGCAGCAGCATGCCGCTGGATGCATGTCAAGGGGGGAGTGGGCTGGGAAGGGGACTTTCCGACAGCAGCGGGTGGCAGATGAAATTCTGCAGGAGGGGGTGGCAGATGAAGTGTCACGGAGGCGGCGGGGGAGGGAGCATGGGGTGGGTGGCAGTGGCAGAGGTGTTCATGGCCAGGGAGGGGAACATACTGATGAGGGAGAGGGTGGAGATGGCTGCAGTGGGGGAGGGGCATGGGGTGTGGTGGCAGAGGCGGGGGTGTTTGTGGCCAAGGAGGGGAACCTACTGATGAGGGAGAGGGTGGCAGCACGATTGGGTTTGCTCGCGTCTGGAGGAGATTGGGGGAGGGGGAGACACCGAATCTTGCCACACACACACACACGCATAATAGTATATATATATATATATATATATATATATATATATATGGTGTGATCTAATCGGACAGATTTTTTCCACCCCATCCTTACGTTGAAAAAAATAAAAATCATGATAAAATTTTAAATATTCAATTACCCCTCACTAAGGTTGTTTCCATTCCTTAGGACTTATTTACCGCTCGATGATGAAACTCAATTGTTTCTAATGGAGTAAGCCGAATGGGCCTAGTAAATGGGTCGAGTGACAGGGCCAAATGGGCCCGAGCGACAGGGCCGAGTGGACCAAAGGGGCGAGGGCAGCCCGGATTTTCAGCCCAACCCAAAGTTGAAATTTTACCATGGGCCTTTGGCCTAACAATGAAGAAAGGCCATCAGTGTTTTTTGAAGTATGTGCCCTCACGCCGTTAAATAATCCTACATCGTCTGCTACGGAGAAGGTATTCCCACTTGTTCCCTATAAATAGAATACTGGTTACATCAGAAAGGGGAGGTGACATATGTCTTCTTTTCCTATTAGTACATCTCATCCTTATCATTTTCCTGAGGACTAACTTGACCGTCGGAGAGGGCTCCTTGGGACCACACCCGGGGCCCTTGCTGACTGAGCTTCTTTGTCCTGCAGGCACCTCTCGGTCTCGGATCCCTCTCGGTCTCGGATCTTCTTTAGGGTCTCAGATCCCTCTCGGTCTCGGATCTTCTTCAGGGTTTCGGACCGTGCGTCTTAGAACCCTACGTAAGTGCCTCGACTGCATTAGTTTTCATTCCGTTAGGATGTATGCATAGTTGTCAAGGCGCCGCTTAGGTGTACGCCTAAGCGGTGCCTAGGCGTATAGGCGCTCGCGTTGTAGCTAGGCGTCTGGGCGCCTTTCATGGGCCCATGAAAGGCGGCCCAGGCGGCCCGCTCAGGGCGCCTGGCCGCCTTGTCCTCTTCGGCGCATTAAACTGGTCCGTTAGCCTACGCCCGTAACTTAAACCCGCTGCCCGTTACACCCATAACTTAAACCCGTTTACCCGCGCCCGCCCTCTCGCCCGTTAACCTCTAAAACGAGTACAGCTCGTGCCCGACCCTCAATGACGCCCGTCCCGTAACCATTCCTCCCTCACCCCCGACGATCTGCGCGAGTAGCAAGCTAGGGTTCGCCCCCCTCCGGTCCGGCCGCCGTCGACACCGCCGACTGTCGCCGTCGATCAACGCCTGCCGACGCCGAGCTGAAGCCTGCCGCCTTTGGCCATCCTCCTTCGCCCCCCTCCGCCACCGAGCTGAAGCCGCCGCCGCATCCGGTGATTCCTCTCGACTCTCTCTCACTCTCTCTTACACGGATAGGGCCGAAGCTCTCTCTGTCTCACACACACACACACTACACACAGGGCCGACGGTCCACTCCCTGTCTCTCTCTTTCTCTCTCTCTCTCTCTCACAGTGCACACTACACACAGGGCCGAAGCCCTCTGTCACACACTCCACTCTCTCACTCACACTGTCACACACTCCACTCTCTCTCTCTGTCACACACACACAGTCCACACTCCTCTCTCTCTCTGTCACACGACACATGCACACAGTCGCACACTGTCCACTCTCCCTCTGTCTCACACACACACATCACACACACACGCTGCATTCCCTGTCTCACTCACACACTCTCTCTCTCTCTCTCTCCCACAGTCATCTCTCTCTCTCTGTCTAATACACACACAGTCGCACATTGCACACAAGGCCGAAGCCCTCTGTCTTTCTCCACTCTCTCTCATACTGTCACACACACAATCGCACATTGCTCACTCTCACTCACACAGTCACACACTCCACACTCTCTCTCTCTCTCTCTCTCTGTCACACACATAGACAGTCCTCTGTAGTTTGTCCCCAATCCTGACTCCCCACACGGCACACACATACACAGACACACACACACAGTCCCGCTCTCTTTTTAATATTTATTGTGATTGGTTTGTTTCCTATATGTTCAAGTCAATTATCTCATCATAAATTAATTGCTTTCAATTTTCACATTAAAATGGATTTGATTTTTTTATATATATTTATGAACTCATGATTAATAATAATATATATTTCATATATGTTTAATAAGGCGCCTAAGTCGCCGCTTAAGCACCGCTTAAGCAGCCGCCTTAACGCCTAAGCGCTTAGGCTCTCCGAGAATGCCTTAGGTCGCCTTGACAACTATGGATTTATGCACATCCGATTGACGGCTACGATTGAGTTTCCCGATCGAACATGGTCGGACGGTGAAAATTATGCCCCCAAGGGATGAAAATAACCCTAAGTGGGGTAATTGATTATTTACAAATTTATGATATTTTTTTTAAAAAAAACATGGGGAGGGGGTGAAACCCCACATACTGTAGCAAACTGCATTCTAGATCTCTCTCTCTCTCTCTCTCTCACTCATATATGTGAAAAAATCCTAGGACCCCTCTCACTCCTCTCTTCGTCCCTGGCACCAACCCAAATGACCTTCACTTCTCTCTATAGGTCCTCTTTTGGATTGAGGACCCTGGGCATTCCAAGTCAGCAGATCAGCAGCCCCCTGAAGGGTGCCTTGTTTTTGATTTGGTTGTCACTCCATTCCATGTACCTGTTGTTCTTCTGACTTTTTGATCCTCATGCTTACTTCTCCGGTGTTCCTGGGTCTGCGTGCGAGCTTGTGTTGGCTTCCTTGGACTTTGCCTTTGGTTCCCTTTGCCTACTGGGCTTCTGATTTCTTGTACTACCGTTACTCAGAGCTCCAATTTGTTGTATGACCATTATTCAGGCCTTCTACACGTCTTCATATGCCAGGTTTGCAGACCTGCCTTGGGGAACATCTAATTTGGTTGGAAAGGGTATAATTCCAGTCCAATCACTTGTAGAAGAATTCTAGGGTTTCTAACCATAAGTAACTTTCCAGATCCTAGTAACCAATGTTTTAACACTAACAATGTACCTGCGATCGAAGTTTTCCAGTTATGATTGTTGACGAGCTCCTATGGCAGAGAATACAAGTGAATGCTGATGAGCACCTGAGGTGCATTTTGCATGCCTACTGGGCGTTCGTTAGCGGTCACTGGTGAGCATGCTCACAGGTCTCTCTCTCTCTCTCTCTCTCTCTCCTTTTTCTATTTTTAATTTATAGAGGAGGGCCTGGGCTTGCTCATCAGTATGCTAACCTGGCAGTCCCTTGCTTGGCTGCATCCGGTGATCATGTTGACAAGGGCACATTGGCCTGCTTACCAGGCAGCACTATTAACAACTAGTGAGCAAGCTATCAGGGCATATCTAGTAGCAGGTGCAGAAACAAACCAGAGGATGTTATCCTTAGCTGCGTACATTGAATTTTGTTGAAGCCTTCCTATGAATGCATCCTTCGGTGAGATGCTTGTTGATGCTCTGCAAGATGGTGGAGTCGTGTTTGACGGTGTTTTTCCAGGATTTTGTGCTCATTAACATGTATATATGAATGATGCTCCTACTCACCTGAGATTTGGGCTACCCTGTTTCAGAGGCTTCAAGTTATGAATGATCATCAGAACTTTGTGGATGATTTGATCCGGTTTTGGCCATGCCATTTTGCTCACAAGGGAGATAGGCTACTGTGGTGGCTGGTTTTGCTTGCAACATTATGGGCAATCTGGATAGAGAGGAATAGGAGATATTCAAAAGGGAGGCAGCTACTCAGGACAGAGTTTTGTCTTTTATTCTCAGTAGGGTTAAGGAATGGATGAGAGTCAATTGTAAAGAGGATACTGTCAATTTGTCCCTTTTTGTTATTTTGGAGGAGCATACATAATTCACCTTCTTGGTGTCTGTAGAGTGAGTTTGGAGACCTCCTGTTTATTACACAGTTGTATTTTTTGTTCTCTTTTATAATATACAGTGGTACCATCCACTTAAAAAAAACATGATATATATGATGGGTTTCTTTGGGAATCCTAGGAAGGATTCTTATTACCTTTTAGATAGGTTGGTCCTCGGGGAGATTGATCACCTGTAGCAAGTTCTTCTCCAAGTAAATGTTTGTGGATGATGAAAAGAAATGTGGGATTGTTGCATAGGTTGCATCCACAGAGTGGCCAACATTTCCATGGCCTGGTCCAAAGGTGTGTGCATGGCAAAGGCTGGTGGCTTGTGGTTGTCTGGCTGATGATTGGGAGAGGTGGGAGACTGTATAGTGGTGGTTTCTTTTACATTTCATGAAACAACCTCTGCTGAAACTTTTTGTTGTTACCAATGGCTGCACTTGGTTCCTTATCTCTCTGGTGCATGAATGCTTATGGTTAGCATTAATGTGGATCTTGTTGCATGAAATTTAATTTCATGCTAGGCGATCTATACCTGGGGAGCACTTTCATAGCTCTGTCTTAAGTGCGACTGTGGGTAAGTGTGGTGGTGGGTGACCGATAGCACCAGGATGGAAACTTTGCTCTTTGTGGTACCCTGTTCCTCCACTTGGGATGAATTTGGCAATTAAATCCTTTTGGGGTATTAAGATTGATGTAGTGCAATTCAACCTACCGCATTCGAAGGTGAACACATTTAAGATGGTGAATATCTCCTTGTTCAGGTTTGCCCGGAAGAAAAAAAAAAAGCTTTGTTCAACCATTTTTCAAAACAAAGGCTGGACCAAGCATTCAACTAATCTATAATGACACAAATCAGGCACTGATATCTCTGTCAGTTGTCAGACTGTCAGCAACATGTATGGTTTCAAACAGTCACCTTCAAGACATTTCTTCAATGTTCTAAGTTTTAATGGACATATGAATGTTCCATTTTTAAGTTTTAGTTGACATTAAGTAAATAAACACATGCATGATGCGTGAATATCTATAAATAGCTATATACCCCATCACCTTCATGTCCTACCTTCAAGGTTTAGCCTTGTTTGAGAGTTCTGTAGCTGTTTTGCCATAAATAAGGGTCCACACATTTAACGAAGTATCTTGACATATAAATGCATTTGGTTAGTCCAAAATAAGATTGAATTTGGGCTGGACATTTTGCTGTGCTGAGTAGCTGTTGGCTTGAGATCAGCCTGAACCAACCCAACTATTAGTTCGCTAGGATTTCTCAATGTTGATGTTTATTTATACTGTTATTTTTTGATTCATCTTCTGCTAATATGGGTTTTCCCCTTTGCCGTAAAATTGCTAAGTGGCAGGTAATTTATCAGTGGCCTGCAAATCTAAGGTTGCAACTGTTGCAGTGTGATAGTGGTGGCAATTCCCTTTTGATAGCTTTCACCAGTGGGTCTGTTTTGTTGCTTGTATAATAGGTTGCAATAATGAAAAGTCTACGGCATCCCAATATTGTCCTCTTCATGGGTGCTGTCACTGAGCCTCCAAACCTCTCTATTATAACAGAATATTTATCAAGGTGCACTTTGTTCACATTTTTACATGGTTAAAGATTATTTCATAGAAGCAAACAAATTTTTTTCCATGGATTTCCTTGTCATTAAATACACTGTTTTTTATATTGCAGGGGTAGCTTATATAGGCTCTTGCATAGGCCTTGTGCAAGGGAAATGCTGGATGAGAGGCGCCGATTAAATATGGCTTATGATGTCGTATGGCTTTCTGAGAACAACCTGTTTGCTTTCCTTTTAGATGACGATCTTCTTGTACTTGTGTTTTGGTGGATGTAGAATTGGTTCTCCAAATTCAGATCATCCATAATATTCATATTATTGCAACTGTTCTGCACAGGCTAAGGGAATGAATTATCTCCATAGGCGGAATCCTCCAATTGTTCATAGAGATTTGAAATCGCCAAATCTTTTAGTTGACAAAAAATACACTGTAAAAGTAAGGGTTGTGAACTTGGGCTTTGTATTTATACATTTATCAGCTTGTTTGTTTTATTGATTCATTGTTGATTTTTTGTCCTAGTTGTGCTGCTACACCTTGTAAAGTGAAACGTGTCAATAAGATTTAAATGATTCCTAAATGCTTGTTAGATTATCAACAGTCTTGGATGGATATGCTTTAAAAAGCTGCAGTAATACCATTTTAGCATCTTTGTTACTTTGAACTCATTGGGCTAGAAGAGCTCTGGAATATTTTGTGTTAAAATGATCAGGATTAGGACTTGAGGAATGAATTATTGCCATATCTTTAGGAGTGCATATATATATGTGGGCATCTCCTAAATGGTCAACTATACATAGAAGTTCTAGTACATAGTTGGTGCTATAAGAATGAAAAAGCAAGGTCTTTCATTGCTAAACTAGAACCTGGTGGTCAAACTACATAGAAAGTTTAAATCTACATTGAAGCTACTACAGTTTTGGTTTAGCTTCCTTCCCTTTTACTACTTATGCTTTGTCAACTGCACTGTAGTAATGCTTGTGTGATGCATCTAATCTTTCTTGGTGCAGTCAGACATTGTTATTGTGTTTTCACAAGGATTCTATTAATGTTAATCAAGGTTCGCTGTATCACTGATCCATATCGGATAGTATCTTCCTAGATACGATACAATACCGATCCGACTCAGGCCAACTCGCATGAGTTAGGCCGATCCATGCTTATTTTTTATTTTTTCAGATTCTTTAATTTTGTGAATAATTATGTCAGAAATAAACTTTTAACTCCAATAGTTTATTAATGACAGTGACTTTGTGACAAATTTAGGAGAAATCAACCCTATTAATCAATATAGAAGTGTAAATCACCTATTAAATTAGAAAAAAAGTCTAATTATTTACCAATTGAAGGAAAAAAAGTCTAATTAATTATCAAATTAGAAAAGAAGCCTACTTAGTAAGATGCAAGTCACATTAAGTCACATTGAGTAGGCTTGAGCCGGATCACAGTGACCCATACCAGATCGCAACGTATCGCACGAGTCGTCACAATTCACATACGAGTTGCATCGAGCTGGCACGAGTCACATACGAGCTGGCACGAGTCAGACCGAGTCGTATCGAGTCAACTCGAGTCGGATGCGACTCAACGACTCGAACCGTCTCAGCAACTCGGACTCGTCCAGATACGAGTCGACTCGTACGAGTCAGCCCGATCCGGTACAATACAACAAACCATGATGTTAATATATGCTCTAATCTCAAATGTGAATAAATGCATGGTCATATTGAGTGGAGTTTCTGTGATGGTATCTCCACATAAATTGGTAACTTCTAAAACCAAATGCAGAATCATTCTTTTAGTACTTTTTTTATTTTAGAAAATACAAGGGGTTGCTTGGGAGCAACCTATTCATTCGACTCAATCTTGGATAAAATGTAGGGCATCTGTTTCAACCTTTGACCCTGCACATAAAATGTGGCAGCTAGTCTTTTGGGTTAATTTTGATAACAGAATTAGTTATTCAGGGATGAGTTAAGGGGGATTGCTTATGCCGGAATAAGAGGTATTTTGATTTGAAACACTTTTTAGCTTATACCGGGTTATGGTGGAATAAGCAATTCTGGCCTTTTACCTAGAATGACTTATAAGCTATACCTGGTATTCCAGGAATAATTCATTCTCATGTGGAATAAGGGATCGCACCCATCAAACCGGAATAAGCGGGTTAAACTGAACCACCGGCCTTATTCCGCAAACAAACTGAGGTCTTATCATTGCACGAAGTTGAGATAGAGCTGAGGTTTGTGAAATAGAGTCAATTTAGTCAAGAATTGTTCCACGGTAATTATAATTTTCTTCTTGATGCTTATAGTATTGAGTTCTTGAACTCCTTTGTTAAGTTAATTTTTTGTAAAATAAGTTACAGTTGTGCCAGTTACCAGTTTAGCTATGTGGTTATATTACCCAGATCCTTCAAAAAATGAGGACTACCAAGTACCAAGGCTAGATCTGCCTCCTTTGAGATACGACATGATCCCTTACTCTAGTTCAAAATCCTCAAAAGCATTTAAAGTGAATCGCATACTGTGTACAACTACAATGTAGGCATAATTGTCAAGGTGCCAAGGCGACCCAAGGCGTTCCTGGGGAGCCTAAGCGCTTAGGCGCTAAGGCGCTAAGGCGGCCGTTTAAGCGGCGACTTAGGCGCCTCCTTAAAATGTATTAATATTAATTGTAGGTTCATCAACATAAATAAAAAATAATAATAAAATCAATTTTAATATAAAAATTGAAAGCAATTAATCTACTATGAGATAATTGACTTGAACATATAGGAAACAAATCAATCACAATAAATATTAAAATTGAAAGAAATTAATCTAGCGTGAAATAGTTCACTTGAATTTAATATATAAGAACAACTCAATCATGAGAGAGAGAGAGAGAGAGAGAGAGATTAGAGAGGGAGAGAGAGAGAGAGATTAGAGAGGGAGAGAGAGAGAGTCTGTGTGACTGTGTGCGTGTAACTGTGTGTGGGTGTGCAGAGAGGGCATCGGCCCTGACATAGAGAGATTAGAGAGGGTGAGAGAGAGAGAGAGAGTGTGCGACTGTGTGTGTGTGTGTGACTGTGTGCGTGTGTGTAACTGTGTGTGGGTGTGCAGAGAGGGCATCAGCCCTGAGAGAGAGAGAGAGAGAGGGAGTGAGAGAAACAGGGAGAGGGTGAGAGAGTGTGTGTGACTGTGTGCGTGTGTGTGTGCAGAGAGGGCATCGGCCCTGATATACAAAGAGAGAGAGGTAGAGAGGGCATCGGCCCTGATATACAAAGAGAGAGAGGCGGAGAGAGTGAGACACTGTGAGAGAGAATGAGGGAGAGAGAAAAAGATTAGAGAACAGAAGGGGGGGGCACAGAGAGCTACAGAGAAGAGAGAGAGAGGGAGAGAGAATAGAGAGATGGAAGGGGGAAGATGACATTTCATTACTCACCGGACGGCGAGGGAAGAAGGTGGCAGTGGCGGCGGCGACCGGCTTCAGCGGCGACGCCAGCAAGGGATTCCGGAGCCTTACACGGGGGATGTGTGTGTTTGTGTGTGTGTGTGTGTGTGTGTGTGAGAGAGAGAGAGAGAGAGAGAGAGAGAGAGAGAGAGAGAGAGAGGAAGCATCGACCGGCCTCACAGTCCGCATCGGATGGCAACGATGATGGAGAAGGTGGCGGCAATCAGCGGGCATGGCGACGTGGTGGGGACGGTGGCACCGACTTTTCCCCACAACCCCCAAACCCTAGCTCTGCAGAAGGGATGGCTGAAATGGGGGTTTCGGGGTATTGGGGGGGGGTGTTAGGGTGGGGCGAAAGGCGCAGATCCACCCGGTTCTAAACGGGTATGGCATCCGATAAGGCACGCTTAGATGCTAAGCGGTGCGCCTGGGCCACTTAAGTGGCGCCTAGGCCTGCTTTTCTCGGCCCAAATAAGGTGTGGGCTGCACCTTGCTCCAGAACAGCACCTAGGCACTTAGGGTTTGCCTAGGCGCACACCTAGGCGGCGCCTTGACAACTATGAATGTAGGTTAGTAATGGTAATACAGAAGTAAACTGAACAAGGGAACATACATTGATTGGCAAATCAAGAAAAATTGAGGACCTCATGATGGACTTTTTAACCTATCTAAGGGATCAGTTTTTATTTTTCACAATTGAATAAATCAGGCTGCTTTTCACTTTTGGATATGCTCTTGCAGATGCAACAATTCTAAGGTTGTGGTAATTCAATTCCCCTAATTATATGTTGGCATAATCTCAAGACACCTATTGTATGTTTGTAGAAAAATTCAATCTGAGTAGAAACATTAAAAACCATTCATTGTGTCCTTGTCAGCAATTTCTCAAAACACCAACATCAAGAAGTCAGGTTTCCACTAATTTAACGACACTGCCCAGATGCACACAAATAAGTAATGAAAAGGTTTCCTTGTTTAAATATTGATGACATTCTTTTTGTGTTCATTGGTCTCTCCATTCACCTGGATGTCTAATTTTATCTTTCATTTATTTTGTAAACTTGATTCTATATGGTACCATATTTGTTATTCTTTTGGATTGATGAAAATGTGTTGTCATGGCAATAATTTATTTGGCATTTTATCTGTGACAATTGTACTTTTGATCTCCCCGGCTTGTGATGTTTGCCTCTCGGTTTGAAAATGTATTTTCATGGCGATGGTCATTCCACCCTTTTTTTTGTCTGAGATAATTGTACTCCGGACCTTTTAGGTTTGTGATTTTGGCCTCTCACGTTTGAAGGCAAACACATTCCTCTCTTCCAAGTCCGCAGC
This sequence comes from Zantedeschia hybrid cultivar, assembly GCA_030544215.1. Classification (NCBI taxonomy): domain Eukaryota; kingdom Viridiplantae; phylum Streptophyta; class Magnoliopsida; order Alismatales; family Araceae; genus Zantedeschia; species Zantedeschia hybrid cultivar. The sequence continues at coordinate 16,015,475 of JARZZO010000014.1, read as the reverse complement.
AGGGACTGTAAGTTGTTGCAGCTTCATTATTCCTTACACGCTCAGTTGCTAAATGTTCTTTCTCGATTGTCAAATTTAGCATAATTGGTTCACCTGTTATCATTAGCCTGAATGGATGGCACCAGAAGTTCTCCGTGATGAACCATCAAATGAGAAATCTGATGTCTACAGTTTTGGGGTGATACTATGGGAGCTTATGACACTGCAACAACCATGGAGTAATTTAAATCCAGCACAGGTTAGTGTCTTCCAGATTTTGTGAAAATCAACGTTCACCAATTGAAAGATGCTTATGTCTTGGTTACTGAATACATGGATTCTGTAGAATCTAATCTTTTTGGAAACTCATTCCTCTAAATGTAAAGTTTGAACCGAGGTTCATATCTTTTGAGCTTGGGATGTCCCAATGATCAACAGTTGATGCGAGCATGTGTTTGCATGTGTCGAAGTATCAAAAAGTGTGGCACAGATACATGGGTGGTAAAGATGTGTTCAAACTATCATTTAAAATTTCTTTTAAAATTCAATTTTGGATTATCATGTGGATAAGGTTAGCTCTCTGCTGCCTCCCCAACATCCATTGTTGGTTGGTCAGCAGTAAGCAATGGTGATCCTATGATCTATATAATCCATGAGGCATGGTGGCTTCCGTGCCAATTGGTTGACCTATTTTTATATGGGAATGTTTCTTTATTTTGATTTATTTTGAATAGACTTTAAGAACTTGGGATTAGTCCTCAGGAGGTCTAACATTTTGGATCTGGCAAGTGGATCCATGGATTTGACCTCTCTCCACTGACCTTGGTCAGTGTTGATTACGTCAATTGATTGACTGACTACCCTTGATTAACCATTTGATTGATTCCCTTGAAATAGAATCATGCACTAGTTGAATTTGATAAGTCAAAATTTGACTTACTGTAAAGGGACTTGGAACAATGTCACTACAACGCCCCACTGTTGGCTCCCCTCCAATGAGAGAGAGGGAGGTGAAGGGGTAGGGGAGAGAGAGAGAGAGAGAGAGAGGAGAGGAGAGGGGGTGCTGTTGTGTGCGTGCGTGTGTGTGTGTGTGTGTGTATGTGAGAGAGAGAGAGAGAGAGAGAGAGAGAGAGAGAGAGAGAGAGAGTTGAGGGACCGGTGAACACCCCCACCGGTTGGCTCAACCAGTGGGGGGTGCCACCGGTGGGTACCCCCCCCCCCCCCCACCGATTCCTTCTCTCTCCTCCACCTATTTTTTCTTTTTTCCTTCTTTTTTTTCTTCAAGACTCCCATCGGTGATGCCTTTAATGGACATCAGTTGGGGGGGGGATATGGACTGGTGGGACCCCCCACTAGTCCCTTCTCTCTCTTCTTTTCATTTTTATTTTCCTTTTCTTTTTTCTCTCTTCCTTTTTCTTCATTTAATGGGGAAAACCCCCCACCGGTGGGGTCTGAATGGGAGCCGGTGGGGGTCCCTTTAGCCTTTTTCTTCCGTGGCCACTTTTCTTTTCCTTTTTTGCTTTTATGCCAAATAGGTGGGGGTCTTCTATGACTTTTTTTCCACCTTTTCTTCTTATTTTGCTTTCATGCCCCTGTAAAAACATGTCAAACATTTACCTAGTGCTGCAACCAGGGATGAAAGTCGAAATGGATTCTCCAAATCTTGATCCGAAATGTCTGCTCCTACAGCAAATCGGCTTCCTCTCCCATCGAAGGCATCCTTTGAACGGAACCAAGGGAAGGTTCGATCAGAGCCATCCTCCCGCTTCTCTCGCTCTTTGCGCTCTTATCTATCAGTGACCAGAACAAGTGATCCACCAGTGACAAGGTTTGTAGAGTGAGTCTCTAACGACTCTACTTCGCCGCTGGCGGCGGTGGCATTGCAAACTGTTAGAGTGACATCGTCGGGGATGTGGAGGCCATCGCTGAGTCTGTGGCCATCTCTTTTGCCTCATAGTTCTCTCTCTCTCTCTCTCTCTCTCTCTCTGTTGGACCTCCATTTAGTGGATGGGTATTGGTCGACAGAGTTCGAGCCATGGGTTCCTTGCATGGACCTCCACACGATGTTGTTGCACTTAATCCAGACCCAAAAGCCAATTGTCAGATGCGGTCACCCAGGCGCACCTAGCCCTTGGCCCCTCCAAGCCAAGTACGCCAGCTCGTACCAAATACTGCTATTCGAGGTGTTGCCGAAGCACTACCAGATCTCCTCTGCCCCAGCCTTGCAAACGAGGACAAATTGGAGCAAGCCAATGGCGTTGTGGTGTCGATGCTGGCCATCACGGTGGATGTCGATTCGAGGGGAGGGGGGGGGCAACTCTCCTTGTTGCCGTTGATGAAGACGAACGGCGTGACGGCAGATGGCGAGGGGAACGAGGGCTGTGCCACCTGGTACTGGAGGTCGCCCCTGTAACTGTCCCTACCATTGTAGGGCTGGTTGATCTCTTTCTCTAGGTGCTTCATGACCTTCGGCACCATGGCCTCCTCGATGTGGAACTTTGCTGCGTCGAAGTCGTTGTACATCGTATGGTTGCTCACTATGTTCTCCGCAATCTCGACACCTCGCCCTCGATTCCTCCGTCCCCTTGTACGTCTTGATCTCCGGCTCCTCCATCTCCCTCTCTGCTTCGTGCAGCAACTACATACCAACCGAAGTTTAATCTCTCTGCCCTCTCTCCAACTCCTTTATCACCCTCTCTCTTCGTGCAAGAACTACATACCAACTGAAGTTTGATCTCCCTCTCTCTCCTTCCCACCCGACTACTATAGTGCCAGGCGCAAGGCTTCCATGTTGGCCTCGCCCAACCCATGTTGCACTGTAGCTCGTCGGCTCGTCCAATACCACCTTCCGCGTTAGGTACACACAAGTGGTCGAACGCTAGCTTGTAGTCGGGGATGTAGGTTGTGGATTTCTTTGCCGCCGCTGAAGAAGTGGTGCCACTTGACGGTGCCGAAGAAGTGTAGTTACTCTGAGAAAGGGAGTACTAGGGGGCCGAGGGTGGTGATGTTGGCCTTTAGGGTGCGGCCTCCCACCTCTATCATGTCCCGACTGATGGGCAGGGCCCTCCACGTCAAGCATCCTGGGCAACATCAATCCCATTGTCTTCTTCGCCCTCTTTGTCTCCGATGTATCGTCTGCCGGCTCTACCCCGTCACCTGCCGTCTGTGGAGGACTTGGGAGTATCTCCGGATCCGATTGGATTCGATCGAACTTGAGCGGATCTTTTGGATCCGAATCTGGATCAAATCTGGAACCAACTTTTCTGCATCCCTAGCTGCAACTTTGAGCATGCCAACCTGAAACCGAGCGGGCCAACCCAATGGTCGGACCATGTTGAACTAAACCAGGGTAGGGTTAGGTTGGGGGGTCTTTCAACTTGACCTTAGATGGGTTGGGTTGGGTTGAGGGTCTGCCAACCCAACCTAACCCGAGCTCGATAATATATACAAATAATAACTTAGATCACTAGAATATGCTTGATTTAATTTTATATTACACAATGAACAAACATGTTTTCAAGTAGTAACAATGTAATTATGCTTATACCTTATTTTTTAGTTATTTTGTCAAGGTGTATAGATAAATTCTTTAATTCTGCCTTCCAAAAAGAATTCATTCGTTTCTTTATACATGGAATTTTAGTAGTAAGGGAAAAAAGTTAAAAATCTAGACTATTAAGGATATAACTTGATTCAACCCATCCCAACCCAATGAAGGTTGTGTTACATAGGTTGGGTTGGGACATTGTTGGATGGATTGGGTTAGGGTTAAGGCGGTTGGGTTGGGTTAGGGTTGAGGGGCTCTTGACATGGGTTGGGTTAGGGTTGACCCCAGCCTGACCTAACCCGACCCGAGTTGCTGCCCTAATATAACCTATCATGTGTTTAAGTTGTATAATGGAGGATATTGGAATTTTGGTTTAGTCTAGGCTTGGATCAACCTGCTTATTGTTATCAAGTCCATTTTGTGTCAGGTTGGCATGGTGGAATGGCGGATGGGCTAATTTGGCTCAGTGTGTATAATCCATTTCCTTGCCAGTTGACTAAATCATCTGATTTGGAGGTAGAAAGGGACATCTTATATTGAAGCATGGAACTTTTTTTTTTGAAAGTGGATAGTACCACATCTTATAAAATTGAAAAAGGTATACACAATGAAATCCCAAAGGAAAAGGAAAACCCCTATATAACCCACCCCAAAATACACTTTATGAGGAAAATGCCCCAAAAAGCCCCAAAAGAAAACCCTCCTGGCAAAGCACTACCGCATTAGATAAACCCAACCACCAATCCACCCTAAAGACGAAGCCCTCAAAACAAACATCTAGATGCACATTGTAATCACCCAGAAACCCCTCTAGACGTATCCCACAATAGGGTTACAGCCCTTTGAGAAGCCCTCCCCTGAGGCCTTCAAGTGCCTCCCGACGTTCCCTTTGAAAGAAGGCAGGCCGACTTGACTCCCTCGAGATCCGCCTCCTCTAGAAGACTGTGGTAGTGGTTGACACGATCTGCCCACAACTGCACCCAGAAATCCCAAAGGAAAAGGAAAACCCCTATATAACCCACACCAAAATACACTTTATGAGGAAAATGCCCCAAAAACCCCAAAAGAAAACCCTCCTGGCAAAGCACTACCGCATTAGATAAACCCAACCACCAACCCACCATAAAGACGAAGCCCTCAAAACAAACATCTAGATGCACAGCGTAATCACCCAGAAACCCCTCTAGACGTATCCCACAATGGGGTTAATAGCCCTTTGAGAAGCCCTCCCCCGAGGCCTTCAAGTGCCTCCCGACGTTCCCCTTTAAAAGAAGGCAGGCTGACTTGACTCCCTCGAGATCTGCCTCCTCTAGAAGACTGTGGTAGTGGTTGCCACGATCTGCCCACAACTGCACCCAAGAATCTGAGACAGAATCCATGGAAATCCCCAAGATGCTCACCAACTTCCACACGTCAGCAGTGGAGAAGGGGAGTTGGCGACTTGACGACGATTTGCCATGTCTTCGTAGCTGTCCGAGGGTCAACCTGAGTTCTGAATCACTCTTGGAGGGACAAAAAACTCCTTCCCTGGGTTACGCTCATCACCTGTACCCTCATCACTGTCAAAAAGAGCCTCCAAGGACGCTTCCCATTCGCCGTCGTCGTTGACTATCACGCTCTCAGGCTGCCGTTGAAATGGTAGACCATCCTCCCTGCCAACGCCCCTAAGGGAGGAGGACCTCCTATCCCCCATCAGTGCCTCCTTCCTCGCATCCACTAGAGGAGTCGACACAACCTGGGAAGTGCCCGATGGGGAGGAAGGAAGAGTAGCAGAGGGGAAGAGCACGTCCCCCAAAGCCCTAGAACCTTCCATGGGCAGATTGTGACCCATAAATAGATCGATCACTATCGGATCTGGATCCCCACGACCTGGCGAGTAAGTTCTCGACCCACTTCCAAGACTTGGCTAGTCCAAAACCCCCTCTGCCATGACCCGGTTTAGACTAGTGGGGGGAATTTGAAAATCGAATCTCCCGCTTGTCTTCCCCTCCGGCCGCCCAGTCGAACTCCCCCTCCGCCTCAACCCAGTCCACTTGGCCCTTAAAGCGCTTCTGAGCTGTCGTCTTCCCCAGGGAGAGGGGGTTTAAGGTTTGTAGTGCTTGCCGCTCCGCCTCCACCGCCACCCTGTCATGAGAGAAAAGGCCAGCCCATGACTTCAAGTAGAACCCCCAGACCTTCTCCGATGCCTCCTCGTGAATCCAAGATCACTGGGACATCCCCATCCTCCACTGGCCACTAACACTCTCATCTTGATCCCATGGGTGTCCCTTAGGGCTCGGTCGTCCACCCTAATGACATGAGCAACCGCCTGCGCCACCTCCACCAGTTCCTTCCTCCAGAGATGAAGTGGGATACCTTCAGTCAAGGTCCAAGTAACCCTCGGAGCCTTCAAGATCTTGGCGCCGATTGAGGGATCCTACCTCCGCGCCCTCCATTCTCTCCCCGATATGATTACCCTACCTACTTTGACAATCTCTTCAGCAAGGTCCTGTCCAGGACATTTTACCAGGGCGCCGCCAACCCCCAAGCGCCATGCCGTCGATTCCCCTCTGCAGCCCCATGACTCCACCAACTGACGAGTGATCTGCTGGGGTTATAGCACGGTACCATCTCCTTCAAGCACCAAATGAGAGGAAAGAGCTTCCCACCTCCCTGTCAACAGCTTCGGCTGGGAGAATGACGGAGACCTCTCGCACTGGTGCCGCAGGTGGAGATGGAGCGGCGAAGATAGCCTCCCGTTGCCCTCCACGAGCCTGGCCACTGAAGGCACAATCCTGGGCAATATGTCTGTGCCTCCTGCATTCTCGGCAGACGGTTGCTGCTTTGCAGCTTGCTGCCCAGTGGCCTGATTGGAAGCACCGGAGACAAACCTCCCGAGAAATAGGCGAGTGTTTCACCCTTATTCCTCGACCTCATCTGACAGAGTGTTTATTGAAGAATTTGAAGTATAGACCAAATGAAAAAACAATTATCGTAAAAAAGAAATAATATAAAATTAAAATGGAAAATAGAAAAATAAAAAATTGAAAATGGATCGGTCCTTAGGCAGGCAGTCTGTGGTCAAAGATGTTGAAATGCGATGTTTAATGCCATTGGTCTTGTTAAATGTTTATCTCCAAGTTATTCAGAGATCTCTATCCAGATACTTGTCATATAAATTCTTGTTGGATGCATCTTACATCTTTGCTAATGACGCATTTGATCCTGATCTGAGTTTTTTTTTGTTAATGGATTTTTCAGCCATTAGTTGTTGCTATGGGTTTTGATTTCACTGTGATGACCGGATAGTTTGATATTGATTATGAATACAAAGTGATTTCAGGAATGCCCACATTCAGCCATCAAACCTGGTCTTCTCTTTAGTTGATCAGTTATTTTATCTGCTCAATATTGGTTGCCATCATACCCTGCAGGTGGTTGCAGCCGTCGGTTTCAAGAACAGAAGGCTGGAGATCCCCGCTGACATGAATCCCCATGTTGCTCATGTAATTGAGTCTTGTTGGGCCAAGTATGTGGACATGTATTCCTTGTTCACCTTCCATTTATCGTACTCAGACTATTCTTCTTACTTTCGTTTGTTCATGGAATTCCAGTGATCCATGGAAGCGCCCTTCATTTACCAATATTATGGAATCTTTGAAGCCATTGATTAAGCCTCCCACTCTGCAACCTCAATCAGGCACTGAAATGCTGCGAATAAGCTGAACGGATAAATACTCAAGAATTTCTTGGTTCAATACTCAAGAATTTCTCTCCAGTTTTGAATTCTCTGTCTCTGGATTTGGAGGCTTTTGCTTCACGAATCAGCTGAGGTGCGCTTTCCTGATCAGGCCCTTTTATCATTATATTGTCTACCTCTTTCATTTGGTGGATATACCTGGTTTGTTAAGTTTGTCGAACAACAATTTCCAGTCATTATTTATGTTAAAAATACTGCATACACATCCCTATCTAATAAATGACATGGTGACTACTTACATGGAGGAAAAAATAAAAACAAGGCAACAATCTCTCATGGAAAGATTGCATGTTTTCTTGCCAAACCCCACACCTTTTCTGGGGTTGGAGTATGTTTATGAATGTATTTCATCAACCCCTTTTTTTGGGTCAATGATTCCACTCTGTACATTGCTTGCCAGAAATGTTTTGACTGTTTTCCCATGTCAGACCTTGCTGATGATTGTGGTTATGATCACCTATGTAAACCTTAATCTATGAATTACTGTGAATTGACTCGGTTCTTTTTGTTTTACTCGGCTAAACACATTCTATGCATATTTGTTTCAGTTTGCTCACTCTTGTTGCTTAAAATATCACTCCATACCTCCAAAAAAGTATCACCTCATGCATCACAGGTACATTTTGCATGTAGCTTCTTGTTGTGGGCCTATGGACATCTTTCCCTTTTCATGGAATATCTTGCTTACTAAGTTCTAATATCTTTTGTTTGCTGAAATCATCCTTATATTGATATGGTCAGATCATTAACTTATGAGATATAGAGCACCAGAGTCTTAATACATATTATGATCTTGTTCATAAATTTAAATTTGAAAAGTTTTTAGTTCTCTGCTACAGTAGATTTCCTTCAGTAATTTCCTTGATCCTGTATTTGACATTAATTTCTTGGGTACAGAGATTCACAAGGTAAGGTTCCATGGTTTATGTCATCCCTAATAGCAAAGTTAGATTGCTAATGTTGGATAGAAAATGTGCTGTCAGTAGTGTATTTGTTGGTAATAAAAATCATGAAAATTAGAAAGAGTTCTGTCAACGGGCAAAAGATATGCTGCACAAGTTGTGCTAGTTATCTTGTTTTTATGACTCAGGAAGATGCTGAAATACAGTAAAATGGTTCTCATGGGAAGTTATGATGGTAAACTGTTTGACACGGTATATTGTTTGCTAGAAATTGGAGGTTTGCTGAAGCAATCTTGTTACATGGTAGACGTAAGTTTGCTTTATTGAATGGTAGAAATGTGGGTTTGGATTGACAAAGATTCAGAGTCCATCATATATACGGAATTGAAATCAATAGTAAGAAAATTAAAATAGGCTGGCTGGATGAGGTTGTAAGCAACACATAGCATGATGCATTACAGCATAAGACTAATTATGTTGTATGGGACAGTGCTGGCAAGCATAAGAATAATTATGTTGTATGAGAGAGACTTGTTGCACCAGCAGCCAGTCCTGCACCGGCTGCCGGTAGTTTTTCTAAATACTTTTTGAATTTTTTGATCGCCCTCATTGTTCCATACACGACCGTACAATCTGATCTTCGATTGGACGACCCAAAAAAAGATGAAAAATCAACCGACCCAAATGAACAGTAAAATCGGTTTATGAATAAAATTAAGAGAAAGACTTGCTGCACTGGCAGCTGATGGTCCTGCACTGGGTGCCGGTGGTTTTTTTAAAATTATTTTTGAATTTTTTGATTGCCCCCATTATGCCTTACATGACCGTACAATCTAATATCTGATCGGACAACCCAAGAAAGATGAAAAATTGAAAACCGATCCCAAATGAACAGTAAAAACTTCTCTGTCATCCGATTGAAGATCAGATTGTATGGCCATGTATATTGGGTGGGAGGCCACCATAAAATTTTCAAAACATTATTTTTTTTAAATAAAAAACAGCGGCAGCCAGTGCAGGACCGGCAGTCGGTGCAGCAAGTCTTTATCATAAGTTAATGGTAACAGTAATGAGAATACTTACGTGGATGCTGTAATAGGCTAAAAGAAAATCAGCAATGGGGGGGGATACTAAAAGTAATATTATCAAAGCAAAATAACAGAATAACCGTCAAGATAATGTGACCATGTGAAATATAGATGAGATTTTGCTATTCAATAGAGGGGTGCATATCCATATCAAAATAATGCAGTAGTCCATTCTTTGAAGAAAAGAAAATTAAGGCTACTGATCCTGAAGTTCCAAATGAGTGCTTGTTGCGTGATTTTTGTTGTCAATTTGTCAACTTTTATCAGTCACTTATTTTTCTTTAACTCTTTTTAATTCAATAAAATAATTTAGGGAAAAATATCAGTATACCCTTGAAATCTTTACAAATGACTGCTATACCCCTGCCTTTAAGATAATTACCTGAATACCCTTGAAATCTTCAATCTTTACTTCTCATGCCCCTACCATACACTTTTCAGGAATATATTAATATTTTTCCAATAATAAAAAGTGTACGATAAGGGCATGAGAAGTGAGGATTGAAAATTTCAAGGGTATTGGGGTAATTATCTTAACGACAGGGGTATAGCGGTTATTTGTAATTATTTCAAGGGTATACTGGTATTTTTCCCAAATAAATATTTATACATATATATGTTATTCTGTTTCTATTTTTTGTATAAATGTTTTATGCTTGCACTTTTTTGTATCGTATTCATTTTAATTTTCAAATTTATGGCATGGTGGATATTGGTACCTGCAAATCACCAGCAGCTTGACATTTTCTGAGGTGGTCATCCTTGCCTATTAGCTGTTTGTTTGTCACTGTTTGTGACGGTTAAGGCTTATTGTTGACACGGACCAAACAGTGGCCCAAAGTTCTACCTAAAATTTAGGGAGTTTCTGAATTCTTTACTGAGCCCTAGATGGATGCAGTGGGACTTGGCTTTATAATGTTGATGATGATAGTGGGAAACATGACATTTTTTTCTCACTTCAGGAATGGACAGTGACAATGGCTGTTTGAAATAAAAAAAATGTTTCACATCAAATTTCAGTCTTTTTTGAACAAATTCTCAGTGTTTCTTACTTAGTAATGTTGTTCATTTTTCCTTTTGACATAGCATGTACAACACGGTTGTTAATGCTCTTTTTCCTGCTGATGCTAGGATTAGGCGACGGAACGGGCCGTTGCCTCCGGGCCACTAGCTCACCAGCCAAATTGTATAGTGTAATTATTTGATCGTGGCCATTTTAATTGGTGTATTGAAACCCAATGAATTAAAGGGAACTACTGCCTTTTGCCTGCAGCCCTATAAGGGTGTGTATATGTGTCAAGGCCCCAAAATGATATTGTGTAGAAAATCTCAAGTACTCTACATGTAGACCTAGCATTTTTAGCTGGCACTGCTCTACTAAGAGAAAGAACCCGAAGTCCATGACATGTATTTTGTACATCTTTTAAGAAAGAATCGAGGTCCGCGTCGTGCATTCTCTACTCTTTTTTGGTCTCAAGCACCGCCAGTAATGATGTGGATGCGATCGTGCTACAGTATTTCTGAATATGGATTTCGTGGAATTGGCCCAATTGATGGTATCTACTACACCATTTACCACCATCTGTCATATTCATCGAGCACTTGCTTTTTCTGCAAGTAAAATTGCGTTAGAACTCATCCCGTATATACGGTACATTGGCATGCATGTCCCTCGTGCGAGTCTGTCACGTGCGGTCCTGTGGTTAACTTCTGTTTCAAGAATGTCAAATACGTCTGGAATGTTTCACCTTTTTATCCATGCATAAATATCTTTTATATTCTGTTGAGGGTCTTAGGGTCATTGAAATTTGGACAACGCTTACTTAATATTTAGTTGTGTTAAGGCTATGGTTACAATGCAAGCGCACAGGTGCCACTCGGATTTTTTGTTAGAGGGATCAAAGAAGAATGTGTCTTATCTATGTGAGAGAGCATAGCTCTAATGCTATGGTGGCATAGTTCTTTGATACTTGTATTATCATATTGTGAAAATATAAAAAATATGCCTATTAAATAGTTTAATTCTTATTAATAATATTTTTTTATCTTCTTATATATTGCTTTAAATTGTGTCAATTTTGTGTGTCGGAAAAACAGGATAGAAACCTATGCAAGGGCAGAGGGAAGTCAAAACTTGATTCATAACAGATGAATTTGAGTTGCACTACCCACGGGGGTGTAGGTAGCGGATAGATGACTCACATCACGTGCACAGGTGGGAAGGTGGGTGCATGGCATCTGAGGTTGACTGAGGGGGTGGCGGTGGAAGATGGTGGCTGATCTCAATCTTCATATTTTCTCTCTGTTTTCGTTTACATAGACCAAACTAAAGTTGGTATTCCACTTATATCATCTGGTTAAATCATTAATTCTCAAAGGTTTACTTGTTTTATCCAATCCATTAAGACATAGACCATATGCTTCTCTCTCCTGTAGACAGTCGGCAAGCTAAACTTAATGGTCATTGGTTGCTCCACTTCGGACTCCAGTTCTCCCCGAGACACCAATGTATATAAAAAAGGAAGAAAGAGAGAACCAACTCTTTGTGACGACCCTATGTGTGTGTGTGTGTGTGTGAGAGAGAGAGAGAGAGAGAGAGAGAGAGAGAGAGAGAGAGAGAGAGAGAGAGAGAGAGAGAGGGGATGTGCACGGTACTGAACCCTATACTCAAGAGACAGACCAGGAGTGCCACAATTTAATTGGATGGTTGGGGTTTGGGAGGAGCTATACTGTATGTCAGGTTGAGACAAAATCATCTAAATCTTTATTCCTAATCGAATTTTAATATATAAGTTTAACAATATTTTAGTTAGTCATATTTGATAAGAGAAAAATTCTATAAAAATAAAGTAATTAATGTCACAAGTTCAAAACATCTTTTAAGCTCCCATTATATCTCTCTTTTCCAAATTTACATGCTCAGACCGAGAAAAGCAGACTTTTCAAGGTGGCTATCTATCTTTGAGAAAAGCTTGCTCTACCATCAAATAGTATTATGCCGTCTAGTGGTATTTTTAATTTAAAATTATTTTTTAAAATTGAATTGTACATTCATATAAATGATGTTTTCTAAATTAAAAATATAGCGAGAGACAACATAGTACTGTTTGGCGGTGCAGTAAACCTTTCTCTCTCATCCGTCTTCACTAAAGCTAATGCTGGTGTCAAATGTTTACATGAGCTGCTGCCGCCATAGCCGGGTTTCCCCTCGCCTTCGCGGCTTTGCTTCCTTCCCCATTAAGCTAGTGTCGCCGTCTCGTGATTCGTCCGTGCGCGTGGCGGTTGTTAACTAATTTCTGGTGAACCCCAGGTCCACGTCGCTCCGCGTCACTCCGACCGTCGGATTCCCGCTTCCCCCTGCATCACCGTCCGTTCATCCAGCAAAATCCCCAAGAAATCTTCATCTCCAGATTCCAGAGGGACTAAGCAGGTGCTGCAACGACCCCACTCTACAGTAAGGCGGTGCTGGCAGTTGGTGCGCACTTCTCACCTGTCGCCGTCAACCCCTGTCACCGACCAAACCCTATAAAAATCTCCGCTCGCGCCGGCTCCTTAACACTGCGCTACGCATTTCCATTTTCCGCAACATGGGCTCCAGAAATAATCCACCACCTCCCTCCCTCCCTCGACCAGCGCAGCCCCCATCCTTCTCCTCCTCCTTTTCCTCCGCCGCCGCGGCCGCCTCCTCTTTTTCTCCTCCGCTGCCTTCTGGGTCTGGCGCTGCGTCCACTGCCGTTGTGGAAGACGGTGGGGTGCCTCGCCCCCTCGAGGCCCTGCAGGCCGTTCCCATCCCCCCGTTCCTCTCCAAGACCTATGATCTGGTGGACGACGCGTCCCTGGACGCGGTGGTCTCCTGGGGCCCCGGCGGGAACAGCTTCGTGGTCTGGGATCCCGTGGAGTTCTCCAGGACCGTCATCCCTCGCCACTTCAAGCACAACAATTTCTCCAGTTTTGTTCGGCAGCTCAATACATATGTGGGTATTGTAGGATTAATAACGCTGCACACGGCTCTCGTCGTCCGTATGTGACTTTTTGTTTTCTCTTTTTTGTGTGTAATTTTTTTTTTCGGCATGTAATTTTCATTTTTCTCCCTTTTCTTTTTCCCTCCTTTTTTTGTTTAGATTCTTGTTGTTCCATTTGATATTATGTAAATGGGTTCTGGGGGCAATTCTGTAGCTTCTGTGTGTATCCTTTTAAACAGTCTGGAAGACTTGCCGCTGTATCCTTTTTCTATATCCTTCCATTGTTCACTTCAAGATACGATTTGTATATGTCTTCCTTGTAAGGCGTCCGTATACAATGTTCCATATACCCAGCTCAGGTTAAATTTGCAGGAGGAAATGCTTGCTGAAAGCTCACTTTGCGTTGTCATTTGGTATGTGAAAATTCTTGGAAGAATATGTTGTGCTTCATTTTTATTTTTATTCTCTTTGTTGATCTGAGGTGCAACCCCATGTTCATTCTACTATTAACACAAATTCCTTAAAAGATCTCATTGGGGGTGGAGATGCAATTGTTACTATGTTAGATGTCATCTTCTTACAAGCATCCTCTTGGACATTTAACCAGGAAGCTGTTACATAGGATGCATATCCTTTGGAAGATGTTATGCTGTATCCTAATTCTTGCCTCCCCTGTTTCTGTGGTCCCCGGACTACTCCATAACTGTCTTCACCTCATTACTCTGATAACCTAACATTTTTTTTGGGGGGGTGGGAGGTGGTTTCCAAATTCTCCACATTAGGGAATTGGAGGTCTTAATTGACAGGCTTTTACTTCTCTCATCATTTATGTAGGAAACAACTGATCTGATTCAGGGCAAGTTTTTTTTTCAAATTTTATTTTGTGCTTGAATGCCTTTTCAAGGGAATACCATTGATTAGTGATCAATCATCAAAACCTAATAATAAAACAGGGAATTGGGAGCTATCATCCTCTCGACCCTTGTCTGCTCTGTTTCTTGTTCTTCTCGCTTCTTTCTTTGCTCCTTTTTTTTGTTTTTACTTACATGATATATGTAAATATATTATGAAGAAAGGATAAATAAACTGTCTGACAGAGTGCATGGATTAGTCACCCTTTGAATCCAGTTGGTCTCTCGTGTTAGCTACAGACTTGGACTTGTGGAGCGGCTAAGATAGATGGAGGAGAACACTCCCATCAGGAGGCTGAAGCCAACAAGTCCAGGTTGACATCCTTGTTAACTTAATAGTTTCTAGTTCCCCTGTTTTAAGGAGCTGTAACTCTGCTCTATCTTGTCTGAAAGCTCCCCATCCTTGTGCAGGAAGATCAAGGGCTATTCAGGTCTGGAAACAGACTGTATAGACCAGGGGGAGTGATCAAGGAAGCAGTGCTTTCTGCCTCCTTGGTATTTCTTTTTTCTCTAGAAGATGTCTTTTCCCTCTAATTTCATCTAGAACCATCAGAAACAGTGCTGTCTCTGGAAGTGGGAATCGTTCACTACATATCACGTTGATGAAAGTTCAATGAAGGTACTTTCATTGTGTGGTCCACCAGCTACGTAGATGTATATTGCCTGAAGAGGAAAAGTTGGCTTGGGAAAATTAAGGTCTAATAGTAAAAGATCCCGAGTATGAGGCTATGAGTAATGTTATTTGGATAATGGCAATGTTATGTCCTAAAAATTAACTTTATGGTTAGAGAAGTTAAATCGGTTATCTAGGGAAAGAAGACAAAAAGAGAGATGCAAGTGATCTTTGAAGAGATGTTTGGCCAAAAGCAAGATGTAGGGCATATATATCAAGTGACTGACAAGGTCCATGAGCTGAAGCAAGAAAGTATGCTTGTTACAAGCCATTTTGGCACCTTGAGTAGGAAATGGAAAGAGTTAGACTATTACTTCATTAATGACTGGTCAAATGTGAAGCACAGGTGCATCTGTGGAACATGATCTTAAAGTTCCTGATTGGATTAAACCTAGAGTACGAGGACTTAAGGGCTCAAATCCTCAATTCAGTCCTCATTCATTTCTTGGAGAAAGTATACTATAAAATCTTGAGTAAGGAGGGGAGAAAAAGGGCAAGTCCTCATTCCTTTCTTGGAGAAAGCATACTATAAATATTGAGTAAGGAGTGGAGAAAAAAAAGGCAATAAGTAGCAATGTTAGTAATGTTGCTATTCCCTGGGGTTGGAGGGTGTTCAGCCTTGGCTAGTCCATAACCAAGGGAGGACCTAGGTAGGCTAAAAGATAGAAAGAATGGAAGAAAGGTGTGTAGTCCCTATGAGGGATATAATCACTAGGTGGACAAAGACCATATGCTGACGGTAGCACAAATATGCCTTAGATTTACTCAGGTGAACTGGAAAGTTGTGTGTAGATCAGCCTACACAGCTATAAAGACTGATCATGACATAAGCGAGTCTGTTGGGGAGCTTCTCTCAGAATGTTCTGAAGGCATGAATCAGATTGGTAGGCATACACCTCTACATTTGTCACTTACATGGCATGATATTGCATTTGCGGTCAATGTTGTGAGTTGATTCATGCATGCCCCTAGAATACCTCATCCAAGGGTTATGGATTGTATATTGATGTACATTAGGTCCTTTACTCGAAAGGGTTGTTGTATTCAATCTGTACTAGAAAGGAATGCATTCAAAGGCTGAGGATTTGAGGATTGAGGAATATACTGATTCGGGTTGGGTTGGTTCTAGAGTTTACAGGAGATTTATTATAGGCCATCATATATTCGTTGGAGGGAATCTGGTAAGTCGGAGCAAGAAACAGGCAATGTGTGCGAGGTCAAGATAGCCTTAGTTCATTTTAGTTTTAAGTGGGCTCATTCCTCATTTTAAGTGAGAACAGCTGTATGGGAATGGTTCCCAGGATAGCCTAGTTCATTTTAGTTTTGAGCAAGCTGTGCACAATTGATGTCTGTTGCTCAGCTTGAGGGGAAGTGTAGGAAATAATTGATTTGATTAAGGGTAGAATAATCTTTCATCATGTTGTACATTTTTTCAAGGGAACAACAATCATTTGTCATTGGATTATGAAAAACCTAATAATGAAACAAGGGAGAGGGTCTGGAATGGACAGATGGGAGCTGTTGCCCTCTCCATTCTTCTCTACTGTTTCTCTTGTTTTTCACTCTTCTTTCTTCAACTTTTTTCATATTCTGTCATAGCTACAATGTCTCCAGTGTGATAAAGTGGTCTCTTCAGTTTGGTGGGATATTTGTCATTAACATTACCACATCCTATACCCTAGGATCCTTATATATGGCTAATGCATGACCTTGAGGTGGTCAAATTGTTTGTATTTTGGATGCTACTTGCAGATTTGTACATGTTCACTTGACAAGCAGGGTCTAGTAGTAGGAAATCTACTGGAAAAAGCAACACTTTCACAATAAGGTCATTGCACTGGGGGAAGAAAAAACATTAACAATTTTTTATTTTATGCACAGGAAACAGTCATCTATTCATGCAAGAGCACAAACCTTAGTTTAGTTAGTTGATGGGTGATATGAGGCTGTAATGGACGGTTCAGCTTCTAGTTCGGTTGCGATATTCACGCTCTTATTCTGAAGGACGTGATCTCTCTTCTCATCTGGTTGTTTTAAATTTAGATTACACGAACTGCATTTGCCTCTAGAGGTCATTACATATATTTCATTTGCCTTACATAATTTTTATTTAATATGCATCTAGTAAGGATATTAGAACATTCATGCATGATTTATTATTTTATTTTTAGGGCTTTTGAGATATTGATCCCCATAAACATGGTGAATTCGAAATAAATCCCCATATCTTGCGTATTTTTATATTAGTCCCTATAAATTTAATATAATTTAGTAATAAATGCTTCCAATTAAGAATCATTTAAAAGAAGCAAATATTCATGGAATATTCTTCAAACTAATGTTAAAATAGATGGAAATACTTGAAATGATTCTTAAAAGAAAAAAATTGGGCCCCAATGAACAGTAAAAGGTGACCTTAATTAGTCGAGTCTAACAATGATTCAATTTTTTAGATTTTTTTGGGTCCTTTGATCAGAGATCGGGTATTACAGACGCACAGGCATGTTTGGGCAACCCTTTTTTTTTGGCTGGACTGGCTGCTGGTGCACTATCAGCTGCTGGTGCAGCAATTAAAATTCAAAATTTGAACAGGGTTATAAGTGACTTTTCCAGAGTGAATTAAACTTAAACTCATGTTTAACTAAGGTAATTAAGAAAAATTGACAGAAGCAAACAAGAGGGTTTAAAAACTAAAAACCTTAAGTTTATAAGGACTAATATCAAAATATGCAAGATACAGGAACTTTTTTCGAATTCACTATGTTCAAAGGAATCGATATCTAAAAAAACCAAAAAGTGGTAACATGCTCAAGCAACTTTACCACATAAGATACTGTTTTGCCCTTATTGTGGGGTTTAAGGTGACACTTCCTTCTTACTCTTCAGGGTTTTCACAAGGTAGATACTGATCGCTGGGAATTTGCCAATGAAGATTTCTTACAAGGGCATAAGCATCTGTTAAGAAACATACACAGGCGGAGGTCGTCTCAGGTCCCGCAAATAGGCAGCTATCTTGGTTCTTCCATTGAATTGGGAAGTTCCAGATGGGATGGTGAGGTAGAAAAGCTGAGGAAAGACAAGAGCCTGTTGATACAAGAGGTTGTGGAACTGCAGAAAGAGCATCTCACAATGATCCATCAGATGGGCACAGTGAAGCAGCGAATGGAACTGGCAGAGCAGAGACAGAAACAGATGGTTTCCTTCCTGGCAAAAGTTATTCAGAATCCAACCTTCCTGGACAACCTGAGGTGGCAGAAGGAGCAGAGAGAAATTACTTCTACAAGGGTTAAAAGGAAGTTTCTCAAGCAGCCAAAAGCAAATCAAAGTGAATCTATTTTACCATTGGAAGGGCAGAGTGTGAAGTGCAAACAAACACTGGATGGTGTCATTTCATCTCCCACGAATCAAGTCAGGGAAAACAATGTGCCAAACCAACTTCCAGATCAGTTTTTTAAGGAAATGGGAGACGAACTTGGGCTTGATGTGGGCAGACAGGAATTCTTTCAAACATCAGATGAGACTGGAGAAACAATTCCTGCATTTGCGGGCACCATTGATTCTTCATTCAAAGGAAAGAGCATAATGAGCTCTCCCATGGATGCAAGCACTGCTGCTGCTGAGTATTTTGCGTCATTCCCAGAAGATATATCTCAGGAAAAGATATTTCTTGATGCTATATCCCAGGAAAATGAGAACATTATTCTGCCAGAGGAAACATGGAATATGAATTTCATTGCTGGAGCCAGCCCTCTCGATCCTGGAAGCGTTGTTTGGGATAAGTTATTTGATGAGGATACCCAAGAGCTGGACGCTGAAGCTGGTTCTAGCGCATCATGGAATATAGGATCTGACAAAGGAGGAGATTTGGTAATTGACAAGTTGGCAGGGGATAAATCCTCTTTCCAGGGACATCAAGGCCACGGTGGATATGTGAAAGAAGATTCCCTGAAAGTCATGGATCCATAGGCTTCCATGCGAGTTGGCAATGGGGGCATCTATGGTCCAGATATTACTTATTATTTGGTGGACTTATAAATTTTGAATATTTCATTGTTTTGAATCAATTTGCTGTTTATTTCCAGCTCTCGTGATGGCTGTAGTTGTTAATGACTATTTATTTCATTGTTTTGTAGTTTCCCTGTGAAAACAAGTTATTAACCTTTTTGAACACTTTCGACAGATGTTTCTTGTGGGTAGAATAACATTCTGCAGACAAAACATTCTGTTTTATTTGAATCTCACAGGTTTATTGAAGCTGGAAAGCATGGATGAACGTATCAAAGAGGGACAATGATGCGGGACAGCTAACAGACTCACTGGCGTTGATAGAATTTCAGCAATAAGCATTTAAAAGTTAGACAACTGTAGTCTAATCGCACAATAGTCCAGTTAGATAACCATGCCTATAAGTAGAAATAGCTGAAAAGTCGTCCCTCTCGCGATGAGGAAGCGTGGGACCGTTTGATAGTTGAGAAACTACCACAAGTTTAAGAATTAGGACCACCCCAAAGTTCTGTCGGAACTCGGGATCGATATAGCGCACTCACAGCCAATAGTGATGAAGAATCACGGGTTAGGACCTATCTCTCGATTCGGCGGCAGATAAGAGCACATATGAAACAAGCAAATCGAAATGAGAAGGTTAGCACGTACCTCTACGTTGGTGCGTGGGAGAAGATCACCTGGTGTTTGTGTACCACCCACCAAATACAATAGAATAATGGGTCACTCTTCGCAGGGAGGTAAAAGGCTACAATAAACACAAATAAGTCGATCTGGGGTGGTAATCACAGTAGCTAACGGGTCAGTGGTCGTGAGATGGTTGCTGGTAAGCTGTCTCGGGAAGCGTGCAGTAATATTGACACTTCGGAATATTGGTACACAAATTGAGGCGGCTGGTACGGGTCTCGAAAAACACGATCGGAGTCCTCGGTATGCGTACAGCAATAGCACGCAAAACGTTTGCTGGCAGCTGCGAGTTCGGTGCACCTGGAGGCCGGCATGTAGTTCGAGGTGACTGATTGGCTTCAGGATGCTTGATCGGATTCTTCAGTATGCGTGCAGAAATGACACGTAAAACGAGGCAAAATATGGGTCACAGCGCTCTGAACCAAAGTAGGCGTCGTCGAGACGAATCCAACGCCGTAGACGGCACGTAATTCGGAGCATGGACGAGAACGTGATACTGGCGGTGCGATAAAATTGCAATTGCACCACTCAGCTAACCAACTCGGATCGGGTTCGGATCAGGTTGCACTCTGACTCGGACCAAATGGCACCTTGGTTCGAACGAGGGTTGAGTCAGGCGGCTCGGACCACCTTGAAACTGGTCCAGACCTAGCCTCAAACCAACCTAGTTGGACCAAGTTCAAATAGTAAAGAGGAGGAAGGGGCTAGACCGGATCGGAACGGACCGAGCCGGTTTGGTCCGGTTCAGTTAAATAGGGGTCCGACCCCTTCTTCCACTCATCTTCTTCTTACCTCACCAGCACGACCCGAGAGGGGTTTAGGGCTTGGGCGATTCGCAGGCGGGGACGGCGGCCTGGTGTGACGAAGGCGACGGCGTGGGGGCCGACGGCGACTGCGTGGGCGTTGACGGCGACTGTGTGGGGGCGTTGACGGCGTGCAGAGAAGCAAGAAAGGGAATGACGGATTGCCTCCTGCTTGTGGCCATGCGTCACTGGCAGAAATTTTCTTATGTTTAGGTCCCTTTTTTATCTGAACTACGGGGGGTTTCACTGTGTTAATAGTGATAACCACGGTTGCTTACGGGCTTCCACTTTAATCACTTGGCAAATTTCGGTTTACTCTCTCTCTCTCTCACGGGCAGCAAATGAGTTTGGCACACGTTTTCCTGGCTCGCGGCGTGGGATTTGTTAATTGTTCATCTCAGAGCTGCATGTTAAAGAGCGTACTGTTTGAATAAGTGGAGTGCAGCTTGTTATTCCTCCAATCATGTGAGACCAAGTGTGGTTCATGATGCTAATGCTTTACCTTTTGTCGGATTGCACGGGGAAAATCCAGATCCACTCATCAAATAAATCTTTGGGTCAGACCATTATCGCAAGTGCTTTTGATAGTCCAACCCTCGCCCTTTACCCTGCTGCTCTTTTGCGGTTTTCTGTACGACTGCTTTTTTTATCCTGATACTGTTGGAAGATGGTTCTGCAGGTAGCAGTAGGGTGTCAACGGATTCATAAAGTCCGAAACCTGACCGGTGAATTACATTTGGATTTGGGTTTGATCCGAGAAAAAATTGACGGGTCAACTTCGGGTTCATTACGGTTCTGATTTTGGATCTCCTGGAACCCGAGATGCACGAACTTGGGATCTAGGGTTCTTACCTATCTCGCCGCCACTGTAGTCGAGCAGCTATTGGAGCGTACTCTACCTAGCCCGTACGACGATGACGAAAACAGTAATCCACTGGTGGGCACGATGATGTAGTGGACACGATGATGTCGGGTGGGCACAGGGGGCTAGAACGTCGGCGCCATGGTGGCGATGTCTGCTATTGTCGAGTGGGCAAATCGACGCTAACGCCCAGATAGAAGTCGCCGGTCGGTGGTGGAAGCAGCCGTTGTCGGGGATGCTGGTGTTGGGGGGTTCACTGTCTTGGTGGGAAGATCGGTGCCAATCCTCCAATGGAAGTTACCGTTGCCATTGTGGCCGTAAACATACATATAGATCTTTATACGAGATGATCCTGAAACTCCAATCGCTGGCCCGAGAGTGCGACAAGAGGAAGAGGAGGGAGGCAGCTGCGACAGCTCCTGTGAATGTGGGAGGTGCAAAAGCCGTCGCCTGCGGCACCAGCGTGGTGGTGCTGGCTAGGGTTACTAACGGCGGCGGTGGCATCATCGATCCAGCAGAGGAGGGAGAAAGGGGAGGGAGGAGGAAGGCGAGATTGGAAGACGGGGGCATCCATGGCCACCGCGACGGTGGTGGGGCTTAGCGCTCTGGAGGTCGAATGCGGCCTGAGATTAGGCATTCAAACGGCGGTACATCAACGCATGGCCATGCTCGGAAGATCAAAAGGAAGTTGGAGATTGGGGTGTAGGTGGGTGCTGCTGCCCTCTGCTTTGGAGTCGGGGAGAGGAAGAAACCTAGAGTGAGAGGAGTCCTGTGCGTTTTGATGATTTGTATCTAATCCGATCTGACTTGAATTTTCGGATTTGAATTTGGCTTGCCCATAAATCATTCGGATCAGAATTTGGGTCTTACGTGGTCCAATCCGAATCTGATCCGTTTACATTCCTAGGTAGCAGTATCAAATATATATATATATATATAGAGAGAGAGAGAGAGAAAAAAAAAGAGAGAGAGAGTTGCTATTAGAAAAGTTTTGCCAAAATGTAGATTTCTACCCATCTGAACATCCAGACTTCTCCTGCCGAGGATGTGTGCGTGTGTGAGGGAGGGCATTTTGGCATCTAGCTGTGATAAAGGCTTAGTCAAAGCGTAGATTTTTTCCTGTCACTGAAAGTTTTACCTGCTGAAGATTTCGGTTGATAAAGAATTCTTAGATTCAGATTCGGTGAGAATCTGAAAAGTATAAAATTTTTTATCAAATGAAGAAAAGGTAGGTGGATTCTTTAAAATGTCGAACAATGGTCTCTTATGATCTCTTTTCAATTTTTGGCGAATTATTTGAAAAGAGATAAGAGAGAAACTTGAGGATTTTAAAAGGTAATATCTGTCTCTTTTTTACCTTTTTAAAGTTTTCAAAAGAAAGTAATACGAAGGTAAAAGTTTCTTTTGATATGTTTTTAAATTTGAATTCTTATGATCTTTTTAAATGAGTTTTTAAAAAATTATTTTCTCTTAAAATTGATACGACTCTTTTTAAAATCTGAAATTTTCTAAAACTTAGTGGTAAAATTATTACCAAATTGAGTAAGAGTAGTGTCTTGCCGTATCAACCGGTTAGGTTGGTTGGCTGACCTTTTCTTTGGGAGATCTCAAGTTCAGATTTGATTGGAAATCTAAACATTTTGGTTGTTTTTCAGTGTGCATTTGTCTTTTCCGATCGAGTGTCTTATTTTTAAGTATATGTACATATTTGGTTACCGAGTCATGTTATAAAAAAACATTGTCCCATTCAGTCGTGGGCAACTCCTCTCTCGGTGGACCCTTATCCTCTTTTCTTTTTCTCTCTCTCTCTCTCTCTCTCTCTCTCTCTCTCTCTCTCTCTTTTCCTTCCCTTTGCAGCTGCACGAGGCAGACAGTGGCCGGGAAGGGAAGGGTTACATCATGACCCTCGTGGACATCACTGTGTAGTCCACCCATAGGCTTCGGCTATTGCAGTGCAACTATCTCCCTCCGCTGTTACGAGGAGCCCAACGTGTACGAATCATGGGCGTATAAGTCATTCCATAATATGGGCATTTACTTAATCAGACATCTATGACTCAACGTAAACTTTTTTTTTCTTCCATTACACTAGTTTGGTAGGCAAAAAGTAAATTTATCGAAAATTTATTGAGTTTGTTATAAATTCAGTTTTCCATAAATATATTCTTTATAAATGTACTCGGAGTTGTTTATGTTAGAGACGTTTTTGTGATAAGTTCAGTTGTACTTGTACAGAACAATCATGTGAGACACAATTATGATGAACAGATTTAAGATAAATGTGGTTTATCATAATTCCGTTTCCATTTTCTTAAGCTGCGTCCGAATGTTTAGAGATTCCTTTTTCTAGATCTTCTCTTTAGGGAAAATCTCTACTTGGAGCTCATTTTTGGACTTGATACGAAGGCATTTTTGTCCTTCTTTGTAAAAATGTTTTAATATAATTTATATTATTTTATTTACCATGAATGACAAAAATATTATCAAGTTGTGAGAAGATATTGACTAGTCTTCCAAAAATGAGTCCCTTAAATTATACTTCACGTCTTCCATGGGCAGATTGGATGTAATGTGGGAAGATAATTGTTAGATTGTGTGTTCGGAGTTACAGCAATTAACTCAAGTAATCGAGTTCTCTAAAAGCTTCTTGATCTCATTTGGTCGGTGATGGATTAGTGTTCGTGCTCACTCAAGCGGGGACTTTTGCAATAGGAAGCTGCATTCTATATATTTATCTTGTTTTTAGAGATCCGCTTCCCATCCTTTTGCTTTGCGTCCAAGGAAAAAGGAAAAAAAAAAAGTTGATCCAGTCTCAGCTTCTTTTCTTTTCTCTGTTTACCGTGTGGGTGTCTATTGGCGCCCCATCCGAATCCATTAAGGCAATCCGTTAAAAAGTCGGGAGATTGGAGTGCATTTATAAGATATTTACATGACACTAATCACCCTGAATTAATGTTAGATTAGCGTAGCGTCTCTTATGTATCATAAATGGAATATAATATGTAACATACGGTTCTAGTCTGGGCCACACATGTGATGTGCTGCAACCCCTCCCTCCACCCAATCAATCTCGTAAACCTGTGATGATGAATTAATCCACATCCTACTCTAGTCTGTCTGCACCTTCAAATTTTCCAAAGTACGTGTCTAATTAAGGGTGGGGAAAAGTTGACCCCGTTGAGAAAAAGGTGGGTGTGGCAAAACGCTTTGGGTGTTGATTGACAACTTGGGGAGGTGGCTTCTGTGGTGGGTCTGTGAGGACTTAAAAGGCACCAGCTTTGTCGTTCTGATAGACCCAAATTGCTAGATTCTCTCTAATCGAACCCAACACCACGGCATAACTCTCCGTAGGACCAATTGGATTCTAGCGGCAAGAGTCAAAGATTAAACTTATCTGGTGGTAATTACGTAGCCTACACGTTTGAGTAAACTTCCGTCACGCAATTCGATTCACCATGAAGGCACATCATGGATGACAGAGAGTGATCACAAGTCATGTTTGAGAATATTTCCTCTTGCTCTCCCTAAGCTCACTGCAGCCGATCGAGCAGGCGAAGCTTGATCCACGAAGTAAACAGGGAACAGGGCACTAGCTTAGCTACATATATGTAAGCGGCGAGCAGAACTAGAGTAGCATTAACAGTTGGCTTACACGGTCTGGTTTGGTCTGGTCCAGGTGGTGATCTTCTCATTCCCAGCATGCAACTAACAAGGGGCTAAGTACATCACACGACTACAAGATGGACGATGAACATACATGGCTCACATGAAGGTTTTTTTTTCCCTCTTCAAGCATTAATACTCCCATGCACTAGGTTTCTTCCTGCCTAGTGTTTGTGATGCTGCGTGTAGATGTAATCCAGGTGAGCCTCGGCCAGCATCCGCCTGTTTGAGCACTCCTCAGCGTCCCCGTTTCCACAGTCTTCCACATCCACCGGCTAGAGAGGAAATTAGGAGTCAAAAGAAAGAAAGGATCAAGTTACCAAACACGACAAAAGTGAAGAACAACGACTGTTGATGGGGAATAATGGGGTAAAAAACAAACAAGAGAGATCCTACGATTCTTACATTCCATGCGTCTTCCTCTTCCGTGCCCACCGACGAAGGACCCACTTGAGATAGCCCGCCTGTGATCACCTCAACTTTTCCTGTGCATTCCGTTCCTATCAGTTCAGTCACAGTTGCATCCTATGAAGAAGGGCTGTGTGTGTGTGCGTGTGAGAGAGAGAGAAAGAGAGAGAGAGATGTGTAAATAGATCTTGCTTGCGCACCTTGCTCTGTGCTTGCCAGAGGACGAGAAGCTCTTGCAGTGCACATGGCAACGAGTAGGATGATGATGAGAAAGGGGCCATGGTAACAAAAGAATCGCCTCATTGTTCCGTCGTTTTCTTCTTCTTCACAAAGGTCAGAACCAGTCGAGAGAGAGAGAGAGAGAGAGAACTCGGAGGAGATATGAGCGGAGGGTGTGGGGAGGTATAAATGCATGCACTGAAGGGAAAGGAGGTCACATGAGAACCTCAAGAAGACGAGCAGACAGTGAGCTGCAGCTCTGCTTTTGTGGGTGGTTTCTCTCTCCTTTTCCCACCTCCGCACAAACACATAACATTTGTTTTATGACCAACTAATAAAGAACGTCCTCACCCATATGCTCCCCCCTGTCACGCATTCATAACTCTAGCTAGCTCGCTCTCTCTCTCTCTCTCTCTTTCCCCGTGAGAATAGTAACCAAACAAGCGCCGGCCCGTTGGTGGAGTTAATAATGTTCTTGGTTTGGACCCAGAACAGGTCAACCGTTGGACTGTAGTTTGTGCACTTCTCTGTGGACAGCTGTCGCCTGCTCCCTCACGGAGAGCCAAAACAGGAAAAAACCACACTACATCTATGTATATATATATATATATATATATATAGAGAGAGAGAGAGAGAAGACGTACGCGAAGATTGTTTGTGCTGGGGGAAATTAAGGAAAATTCTAGCCATATCCGTTGCTAGTGCCCTACCCACCTAGCAGACCTTGTGTTTAATCGACCATGAAACTATTCCACACCACTGAAACGCGTCTGCAACGTTGCCAGCCCATCCCTACTCCTGTTCTCTTCATCTAACATTTTCATGGATGCATGTGTTTTAATTTCCTCCGGTTTCCACACAAGCGTCCCACGTAGCTAGGTACGCACAGACATGAACTGGAGGGGGCGGCGCCATGCAGTGACTGTGGATTTGATATGTCACGTACGTCACACCTCATACTCATATAGGAGACTTAGGGTTGTGAGAGCAGAATATCTCCGCATGTCACTACTTAAGATGGACTAAGCTACCAAAAAAGAAGAAGAAACATATTGGTAGGGAGACGGGCGACGTTTGACTCCGTGCAGTCTATGTTAAAGACTACAATGTAAGGTCTACCCCGAAGGAAATCTAAATGCATCTTGGGGTCCGCGTGAACAGAAGGGAAAAGAGGTTTTCGAGGCGTGAGAGTGCTCCCACCACACACACTCTCAGAGAGAGAGAGAGAGACGTAATTGAGATTAGATTTGAGAGTGGTAATAATAAATATAGTAGTGGGCTTGGAAACCAGCCAACACAGTGTACATGGGGATGCATGCTTATCTGACGTTTTGCATGGAAGCATCTGATTGATTAAGACGTTTGACTTCTTGTTTGCAAGCATCTCAGGAATACGTGCTTATCCTCGTGTCTCCCTTGTGTTGTCGATTGAAGTTAAGATTGTCCTCCCCAGATTAATGAAGTTCCACGTGGTTGCTATGCATTGCCGGGTCCGACGAAGCACACGCCCACAAACTAATGTGCGTTTTGCCTAATGCATACGTGTTTTGAGCAACGGAGCATCGACATGTGCCTTTGTCCTAGTTCTTATCTTTTCCGGAGGTGTATATAGCAAAGTGAAACTACGTACACTGTCACGACTGAGAACGCACGTGTGAAAGATAAAGCAAAATGATGGGAATATATATAGAAAGCATCGAGCATTCACCTCTTTTGATGTTGGTAAATGGTACTGCATGGAAGACATGGCCAGGTTATAAGACCCCACTTACTCTCCCTTATCTGAACGTCACTTTGATTTTTTCCTTTTATCTGGTTGGATAGTGAAGGAAGAGTTGTACTGATGTCTCACAAGAGCTTCTTTCGAGATCGAGAGCACAGCAATGACTGCAATGCCTAGTGTATATATCACTCGTTAATTAGTCCAAGAAAAAACAAGGCTTGGGAGTTTTAAACCTGTCTTGAGCACAGAATAAGGTTGCTTAACAATGGTTTTAGTCAATGGCGGATGCAGTCTTAATCCGGTGGAGTTCTAGACTCCACTGGATTTTTTTCAAATTTATTGGCTCAACCTTAAACAGTTTGGTCTGAGACCCAACTGACCTGATTTAGAATCCTACGGATCCAACTTAAGAATTCATGACCTAGTTTAAGATCTCACTAATCTAATTATAATTATAATTTGATGTCCGAGTGACAAAATTTCTACGTCGATCTGTCACTGGTTTTAATTTAAAACGACTTGCTATACACCCGGATGGAGTGTGAATGTGCACGAATTTATGAGAAGTGTGCGCCAACTGGCTGCACACCCCGTGTTTCACCTTTCGAAGTAGCTAGCGTCAGCTCTCTTTCCTTTTGGCGAGCTTTAAGGATTTTGGTGCCGGTGATGTTATTCGTTTTCCGATGCTTGGGGAGGGGGGAAGGGACGGTCAATCGGTGGCCACTCCCCTTTTTGGGTACACCATGCTTTGCTTTTTATGTGGACGATGAGTGGGCGAGGGCAGGGCACAGTGAGAGAGGGAGGAAGCCTTACCTCTCTTTCCAACTCACCAGGCTGAGTAGTGCTCGTCCTTTGCTGTCTTGTGTTGCGTGCTCCTCCTCTCTAACGTTGCTCAACCTGTGTTTGTTTTATGCGTCTGTATATGTGTGTGAGGGAGAGAGAGGTCCAAAGTTTGGACTTCTCGAGAGGCATGATGTATCATCACGGCTTCCTTTTATGTTTCAAAAGAATGGCTGCTGGCAGTGGCCTAGCTTTATCTTCCACTTTTACACTGACGGGCGGGAGTGGAGGGGGAGAGAGAAAGAACATGTAGTTACGGAATTCTACAGGAAGATTGAGGATCTTGCTCACTTGTTTGTGTGTGTGGGTTTAATTTTTCTTTTAATGTTTTGAGCAGGTGTGTGTCTTTAATTTTGCAAGTGTGGTCTGGTGTGCATGGATGCGTACGCTGCACTAATCGAAGGGAGCATGTTCTCTGTAACCAAGATGATTTTTTTAGATTTTCGAAGTTAAACATAATCCACTTACTCAACCTCCACCTCAGTCAGTCGCAACCGTCTGTGGACCGAGTTAATAGAGTGTTGTGAGAACACTCAAAAGTCAAACACATCTTGAGGATCCTTCCATGAGGAAGGCACGGACCCAAGGGATCTCAATTCAATTATGTAACTCTTAGAATTCAAACTCGTGACCTCTGTATACCTCCGTGAAACGCCGAGCCGTCTCTCCCAGGAGCCGCACTCGTAGCCCCAACTGTTAACTAACGACAGGAGATCGCATACCCTCCACATCAGAACATGAGAGTTGATGATGTGTCTAATTAGTATAATCCATCCTGTATTTCAGATGTCTTTTATATATAATCCTATGGTAAAAAAAAAGAAAAATTAAATGTCTCCCCATCCATGATTCTCATACTTTTAGTCCTCATACATAATCCTTAGCCATATCAGCATATCCTCTTTTTTTTGGCAGCAAATATCCTTTTTTTTTTTTTGTAATAAAATGCTGCCTTTCATTCACACAAACGTGACGTGGATATCAGCATATCGTCTCGAGATGCATTTTCTTCTCTAAAATATGTCCATTAAACTAACTCCGGTAGAATAGTCTTGTATTGGAAAAAGAACAAAATCAAAGAATGTTTAATAGATGGTGCCCTACTCCACTTATTCTCTTAAGGTTTTGAGTTGGATGACCCAATAACTTCAACATGGTATTAGAACAAGGCCTGACCCAACTTTAATTTTTAATGTGTGTCACCTCCGGTTATTTAATTTCCACGGCCCATCTTGGTCATGAGGGGGAGTGTTGGAGCAGCAGCTATATAATAGTCTTACATCGGATAATTTCAGTTGTGGCCAGTGCTTATGATCTTGGGCCCCTTCAAACTCAACACTCGGGTTTTGTAACCTGCACGTGAGGGGGCATGTTAGAATAGTCTTGTATTGGAAAAAGAACAAAATCAAAGAGTGTTTAATAAATAGTGTCCTAATCCACTCATTGCCATAAGGTTTTGAGTTGGATGGCCCAATAACTTCAACAAACTCTGTTGGATACTCGATCACTAGTCTTTTCTAACTGATCAGAAGCCGACTACTGGGGAAGGAGATGCCAAATCTATAGTATTGAACCTCAACAGCCTAACAAGTAAGATTCCATGGAAGATCAAGAACATCATCATTGCATGTTGGAAAATAACTTATTGCTCATGCTCGTCCTAACATGAATAGTGGGCTTAGTGCAGATTTGTCTTTTATTTAGATGAATGAACAAACAGTACTCAAAACTGAACCCTCGCTGTTTAGAGAAGACTTGTAAATATATAGTTATACTTAGTCAACTATGCTAATAACCAGACAAGGATACCTAACTTCATTGAGTCAAAAGAACTCTGATTAGTGATTGTGTCGTTTAGCCACAACACTAGTCAACCTGACGTTATGCGTTAGTGTATAAAAGTTTGCCCTTGTGTGGGCCACTCAGCCCATTACGTGGTCCGGCCATGGTCCACGAACTGGGTTGGTGAGCCCTTGATTTCGGATATAAATGGATAACCTTCCCTAAATCACCTATGAGTTATTGCAACCTTTCGAGGCTCACAAACTAATATTGCGTGAATTATAATATCTTGGTGCTAAAAGAACAGAAAATAGTATAAAGAGTTTTCTTTTGCCTTATTTTCTAAAGAATCGTTGAATTTGAATATCCACTAGTTCGGATCAAAATAGGGCTGCGACTCTAGTGGATTAGGCCAAATTGGAGTGCAATCTAACTTACGTCAACAGATCCTCCACCCTAATCTAATCGAATCTAGCTCTTAACTCAATTTTCTCAATTCTAATGCAACCCATTCAATAATATCTCAATCTAATCCAACCCCTGTAACTCAACCTCCATCCAATTTGGTCAGATTGAGTTGTATTATCATTTAGGGTTAATTAGATTTCGATCCCTGTAAACATCCTAAATTCAATATTAGTCCCTATATCTTACGTATTTAGTTATTGATCTCTATAAAGTTAATTCTTATTATTAAAAAGTCCCCCTAGTTAATATCCGTTTGTACTCTTAGGATATTCTCCGAATATTCTCTAAGTGGCGTCAAGGTAAACGGAAAACATAAAATATATATTTTTCACGGCGTCCATGGCACAAGACTCACCGGAGGCCCAACGTCCTCCTCCGGTGCCCACCAGTGCTGCTCACTCGAGCCAGTTTGCCAGTGGCACCTTACCTCCTATAAACCTTCAGCCTGGGCTTATAGTCGCCGCCCATCGCACCTCCAATTGCATAGACCTCGGAGGAGACCGCACCACCAGCCCTATTGTTTGGGACGACCCCGACAGTGGGTTGGAGTGAGGAACGGACAGCCCCACAATGGTTTTGACCGCTCAAGCTTTTCGTGGAAGCCCAATAAGGACCCTTGCCAGACCGATCGTCGCCGCCCTCGTCCAGTTTGAAGACCTGGCACCTTGTCGTCTTATGATCCGATGCTCGGAGCGGAGGAACTCGGAGGCAACAAGGTCAAGGAGGAGGACCAAGACACCGCTGCCTTAGTGAAGAACTCTCTGATGAACGTCTCTACATCCATCTTCTCATCGCAGTCGACCCAATAGTAGGTGATTCGACCTGTCGAGCCGCAGACAAGAACCACCTTCCGCAGCGTGGTGACAGATGAGAGCTAGACATCAGCCCCTGTGAAAGGGTTCACCATGTGGAGCTCCGCATCATCGCCCACGACCACAAGCCAGCCGTTCGAGAACCCAATGCACCGGCGCCACTAGAAGCGGCCGCACTGCTGCCCACGAATGTTCACCTTGTATGTCCACTCGTGGACGTTGTAGAATTGGCACACCCCCTCGTCTTCGTCTTGCTTTCTCTGCGGGAGCATCGCTAGCCAGGGAGGCTCCGGTCAAGCGAGGCCCGCCAGTTGGTGTAGACGGCGCATCCCCGGATGTCGTTGCCGAGGGTAAGAGGTGCCCAAAGATTAGAGACAACAGCTCCTAGGGAATCCCTTCCCCCTAGTCGGCCATCTCTTCTTCTTCATTTGTAGACCCCATCTTGCCCTCAAAGTTATATGGGTTAATTGGGTTTCGATGCTGTAGGTGAAGCTGTTGACGACCTTCACCTTGAGGTTGTTCCGGCTGGCACGGGCCACTACGGAAAGAACCTTCATGTCCATGCTGGGGGTAGAAGACAATTGAGGCTGAGTACTGCTTCCTGTCGGCCCAAACGCCACAGGCATTGGACACGACGCAGCGGGAGGTGCCATCGTAGGCCACTAGGGGGGGCTGGCAACTTTGTCACAGTGGACCAGGGATGAAGGTGATCGTGGGGCACCAGAGCAACAAGGGTGGCATTGTGGGCCCCGACTAGCTCTACTCGATCATGGATGCATTATCTCCGCCTTCGAGAAGAAACCAGACAAAGTGTGTAGAAAGAAAAATGTAGAGAGAGAGAGAGAGTGCATCGTCTTCTGTGCCAGCACCTCAACCCGTGCGTTGGGTAGAGAGAGAGAGGTACATATGTCTTTCTTCCGGTAAGTTAATGTTAACTCATGCTTAACCATAGTTAAGTTAATAAAAAGTGGTAGAAGGCAAACGGTGGAGATTAAAAGATAAAAACATGAAGTATATATGGACTAATATCAAAATACAGAAGATACTGGGACTTATTTCGAAATACACAAGTTTATAGGGATCGAAACCTAAAAAACCCTATCATTTATGTCCTTCATAGTTTATATTCTCTCTTTTCGTCTTTTTTACTTTTAGAATTCCATGTACAAAGATATGGATGAATTTATCTATCTAGATTAATGAAATAACTACAAAAGAAGATACAAGCATAATTATGTGACTATTACTTGAGAACATCTTTATAGCTATGTTGTAATCTATTTTTTTATTTAAACATATAAAGCTAAATGAGACATATTATAACATTTTAAGTTATCATTATATATATATATATATATATATATATATATATATATATATATATATATATATTTGACTCGAATTAAGTCGAGTTGACTTACTCTCAAGTCTCAACCCAACTCAACTCGTTCAAAGATGGGTTGAAAGATTGAGAAATCTTAACTCGACTCAACTCCAACTTATGTGAGGCTAACTCGATTCAACCATCAGATCGGCCCATTTGAGATCGGATTGACCTACCCAAAATTGCAGCACTGACCCAAATCAAATGAGGATGCAATCCAACAGCAGAGGGTACCCTGCAGTAAGGCCCTCATCCGGGTTCTCACCAATCACAGCGGTTGTGGGCAGGCATAGCTGACATCCAGAGTCAAGTCGACCGAGGCTGGAGGAATCCAAGAGATCAGAATGCGCCAGGATATCTTGGGCCGCACCCCGTGATGATGGGATCCACTCCCCCCCCCCCCAGTAGTTCGCGCGAGAAGTTATTATAATATATGTTTAGCTCCTCCCAGTTTTAATAGGAATTTGTGTTTATATTCTCTTCGTCTGATCTCCTTTTTGAAGTCTCTCGCGGCCTTAACTTTCGTTCAGGAATTGTTTGATTTGAGTGAAATATCAAATTTATACAACATATAAATAGATAAGTTTTAACATTTTATGCAGGTCAGATGACTTTTAAAGAAAATGATTTGATAGCACAACTTTTTTAACACATTTTTTAATATACTTTTAAAATGTTAAAAGTATTTCTCTCGTATTATAAGGAGATCAAGCATCTAATTAGTTAAATGCGGTATCTTTTTCATCTGTGTCTAACTTAATATTAGTATTAAAAAACTAAAACTAGTGAACATGGATGGAACTCTGCGTCTAAAGACTCTGAACCCTCCAATCTGTATGGCTCATCAAATGGCAATAAAAAATGCTCGCTACCCCGCCATGTCCCTGCTTATTTATGTAATAAAATTCAGGTACATGAACTGGAGAGAAGGT
Organism: Zantedeschia hybrid cultivar; assembly: GCA_030544215.1. NCBI lineage: Eukaryota > Viridiplantae > Streptophyta > Magnoliopsida > Alismatales > Araceae > Zantedeschia > Zantedeschia hybrid cultivar. Next base: position 15,982,089 of record JARZZO010000014.1, on the reverse strand, counting down.
GACAACTGCCCGCCCCATGAGTGACCAAGATCAACCACCCCGTCCAACATGTCTTCCGAAAAAAAAAAAAACAGTTTCTTTTTATATCGATCTTATAGATATATGAAATTTGAAATAAGTCCGTGTAATTTGTATATTTTGATATTAATCCTTATAAATATGATATTTTTAGTTTTTAATCTCTATTGTTTTCTTCTGTCAAATTTTCCTAACTCTTACCATAAACATGAGTTTAAGTTTAACTCACGCTAAAAAATTCACTTATATTTTTTTTAAAATTTTGAGTTTTACTTGCAGCACCGGTTGTTTAACCAAAAAAATATATATATATTTCTTTTAGTTCGCCTGAAACATATTCGACATGTCTGTAAAACCCACTCTCAGATGATTTAAGAAAATTTAATAAATAAAAATTATTATTAGAGTCAATCCATTAAGGTAATTTTTTTTACCATTGAGGGTTTGGTTTTTTATTTTTTAGAGTCATTTTAAATATTTCCATCCGTTTCAAAATTGGCGTGAAGAATATTCTGAGAATATTTGTTTCTTTTGAACGATTCTTAAGTAGAAGGATTTATTATTAAATTATATTAAACTTATAGGGACTAATATCAAAATACGTAAAAGACAAAGATTTATTTTGAATTCATTAAAGATTGATATCCAAAAAAACCCGTAAAAAATGAGTACCTATGGTTTACAACCCACATATAAATGTTGACTCCTGGCAATAATGACCTTCGCTGGTTTCTATAAATAGAAGCTCCATAATTAGGTTTCACTTATGCATCGAATACAGCAGGAGTAGTCCTACAAGTTATCATTTCAAACGAGAAATAAGCATAGGTAGACTACTTGTCTAAACTCTTGTCTATGGGTTTGATGCTGAGCTATTACCTATACATGCTAATAATACACTTTTGCTGTTGGGTTAAAACTTAGGTTACTTAACCATGTCTGACGTGAGGGAAACTAAGAGAGCTCCAAAGTAATGGTTTAAAAATAACATGATCATATTTTGATGATTTTAAAACTTGAGTAGTATCTATTACAATGCAGGCCAGCAGCAGTCTGAATTTAATTTTTTTTTTTTTTTTTTTTTTAAATCCAGGGTGGTGGGACGATTCGAATTAAGGTCAGATGGTAAAAAAAATTTAAAAATAAAGATTTATTTGTTAGTTTTTTATTATTTGTATTTTTTTTGTGATTTAAAAAAGTTTAAGGTTACGCTCTCCCCACTAGATTTCTAATATGAAACCAAAACCCATTACGAACGCCACATCATGCTTTGATTGAAAAGAATCAAAGAAAATTTTACGAAAATGATGAAATAAAAATATATGAAGTTGAACGATGTTATCCCTGTTAAAGTACTGAAACATGCAAGGATTGTTGATATGTCTCCGTTGGCAAGTTTCTCAGTCAATATTTAAAGACGAAAACGAGGCCAAATGAATGGAGAACATTAATGGTAATACCCTACATAACAACAAAAGAGGCATTTGTATTCTTCTGTTTAGAATGTTTTAAACCAGTTTACATTATTTTTTCGTACATTTGATTTGTCATAAATTAATGTATTTCAAAATCGATTATTCTCCAAAATTTTCTTTTTTGCTGATTTTGATTTTCAGTCTAAAATCACCATAAACTAAAACAGATATTTTAATACAAGAAATTTTATTTTTCGCTGGTTTTAAAATTATTGATTTCAAAACTGAAATTTTACAGTATCTCACGATGCACCAAACGAGCCTTTGGTGGGTCGTATCCTGGGGTTATGGGAATGGTTAACGAATAGAAAACCAACCAAAGAGTAAAGATCTCAGACAATTACCAGTCGAATATTAGGCCAGGAAAATCCATTATTGAAATGATTTCCTATATAGACAAATGGTCGAACGAATGCACGAAATGGCAAGGAATCTTTTCATAATTTTATGAAGTTTGAGAAACTACATCATTACGGAATCTAGGGATGTCATTTGGTGGTTATATAGAAAATAAAGAGGTTCCAAGAAGTTATACAAAGATTGTAATGTTTATTTATAGAGCCACGCATAACATGACACTAGTGGAAAAGTAGAGAGTTTTGGAATTACGGTCGGTTGCATCTAGGATCAATTGGAAAATGCACTCAATAGATGGGATAGTGGAATTGGATAATTGGGTCAGTGTTTCCAACCCCAAGTTACCTGGAATTTTCGAACTTATGTGCATTCCCTCTTCAATCGTGGGGGTAAAAACTAAGATTGCAAATAAATCAACTCGTGAGACAACTTGATAATAGCTAGACTTGACCCATTTATGCACGTAAATAAACAAATTTGAACAGAGATTTAAACTTGCTTTATTAAACGAGTCAAGTCTGAACATTAGTGATGTCGGCTCAGTTACGTTCATGAACAAGTTTATTTAAATAGTCGTTAAGAGCCGGTTTAAATACTCATTAAGAATTCATTTACATACTCATAAAGATCTCTCTTAAGTATTTATTAATTATTTCATTCACGAGCAGACTTAAATATGATATTTAATATCTTGCAGAGATCTCTATTAAATATCTAGGGTGCAAATCAATTAGTGTTCACTATGATTTGACATGAGTTTGTACATTTTAACTAAGAAAATTTAGAGTAAATCTATTATAAATTCATTGAGCTGGTGAGATTGATGCTCGGCTCAAGCTCGTTCCATACTTAAATGAGTCGAGCTCAAATAATCATGATAAATATTAGGTTTGAACTCAAATTCGATTAAAATCAGCCAAACTAAATTTGAACAGGGCAAAAGTCTACTTGTTTGCATCCACCGAAAACTGACTAGATGGCATTACACATGCGTAATACGGTTAAAACAGACCCCGCTAAGTCTCGAACAGAGGTGCTGGATGCCCAAGCTAGTTAAACTAGGTTCTCAATTAGCCAAAAGAAAAAGGAAAAAGAAAAATGACAATTACACTTTGAGCATTGAACCAATCTTTACTCTGACTATACAAATTGTTGAGCACAGTCTTATGTATACTTGAAAGATGCACGGTGTTTTTTTTGGAATGCATGAAATAGTATATACCTTGAAATTATTTATGAAAAAGAAACAACAATCCATAATAACATAAATCCCATAAACCACAGTACTTAGCATAGAAATACCAAGGATTTCTTGACCCATGCACGACTGGAAACGTAAGGCGTTTAGAAATTTATCGGAATTAAGTTTGAGTTTGTGGTGTTACCGTTTATGTACATTGATGCATAAAAAAATATCACGTGAAACTGTGAAAACATCATGACCAAGCTATATATTTAATTCATTTAACAATAATGATGAAAATCATGAAAAGTGTCCCCATTATTTTTCCATTAGACATAAAAAATATAATAATAAGATAATACGTATTATAACATCTCAAAATAGTATAATCTGAAGTAACCTCCTAACATTGTCGTCCCAACTTCAAAATTGGATGGTCGCAGTTCAAATTCCCCCGCGGACATGCAGTGAGAATTAGTCCCAGTGGTAATACATATAACAATAACACAGCGTGCCTAAAGAAAAGTAATAATAAATCCATATATTTGTTAATTATCGGCTCCAGAAATTTTTAATATTACAGATGACTTCTTATAATCCAACTATTTACGAATTAAGTTTTCACAATCTCAACTTTCCTACAAAAGAACCTTTTTAGACATTTTTTTGATGTCACTTTCACTCTTTTTAGTAACAATTTTTGTGACACTTCAGCGTAATTCACGGATAATTATGGAGATTTATTTGTAAATAATTAAACTACAAAGACTTTTTTATAAATATGCATGTTTTTTATGACTGTTTTTAATTATAACTTTAATTTATTTCATGTGGAGTTTATAAATATGACAAGGTTTGTCCTGTGCCAGTTGTTGCGGTCGTATAGAAGACGACCAAAAACAATAGGAAAAGACCATCCTGACGCAAAAGCCTCCCTACTCACCCAGGTTTACATAGAGGCGGCGGGGTAAAAGGACCACGTGGGGGACGGTGGTGGCCCACTCGCCACCCGTCATCTCGTGCCTAGTCTCCTCCAGCCGCGGGTGGAAGGTGGGGAGTGGTCCGCTGGACTCCGTGTGGTGGACGGCGGCGGCGACGAGGACGCCCACTGGCGACGGACCCAGCACGCATGTCAACATGATGATGGTACACAGGTTAATAAAATAATAACAAGCAATATTATATCATAGTTCCATCAGTAGTAGCGCCGGGGGGAAGAGCTGGACGGCGAGGAGGAGGAAGTGTCGCCGGAGGAGGAAGTGCCAGCGTGCCAGGGGGTCATGTCCATGGGGTAGCTCCCCAGGACGCGGAGGAAGGAGGTGAACTCCTGGATCTCGGCGAGGGCGTTCTGCGCCCGCACGTCCGCCATTGACGCCTCGAAGTCGACGTAGAACATGTACTCGAAGTGCTTCGCGGTGGCGCCGCCGCCGTAGCCGTCCACCTCCTGGATCCGGAGGGGGTGGCCCCGGTGCGGCCGGCTCTCGATCTTGGTCAGGCTGATGTCCCGGAAGGCGAAAGCCGACAGCACCTTGAACAGCACCGACGTGCCCTCCAGGTCGTGCGCAAACACGATGCTGGTCTTGAAGGGCCGGTCGGTGCGGGGGATGATGGGCTCCCGCGCCAGCATCACGAACCGCGTCACGTTGCTCGAGTCGTCCTGGATGCCGTCCGCCAGCACCTCCAGCCCGTATAGCTCCGCCGCCCGCGCCGACGCGATGGCCGCCGTGTCCCGCAGCCCGTGCGCCGCCACGTACTCTGCGGCGCCGGCCGTGTCGTCCACCGCCTCCCGGACCACGTTCAGACCCATCTTGGTGAGGGTGAGCTCGCACTGCGCCAGCGCCTGCGGGTGGGAGATGACCCGCGACAGGTACTCGGGCCGCACCCCCGGCAGGGCCAGCAGGCAGTGGTGGACGGGCAGCTGCACCTCGCCCACGATGTGCAGGCGGTGCCGCAGCAGCAGGTCATAGTTGCGGTGGATGCTGCCGCCCAGGGAGTTCTCCACGGGGAGGACAGCCCGGTCGGCGATCCAGAGCTCCACGGCCTGGAAGGCCACCTCGAACTGGTCGCAGGGGATCGCCTCGCAGCTCGGGTAGGCCTTGCCGGCCGCGGCCTCGGAGTAGGCTCCGGGGACGCCCTGGTAGGCGACGCGGACTTGGGAGCCGTGCATCGGCGCTGGGGCCAGGTCGGCAATGGTGAGCGGGCGCGGGAGCAGATTGCCGCTGGGCTTGCCCACCGGCACCAGGTCCAGACTGCCGCACCCACCGGGAACCTTGTGGTTGTTCACCCCCATATCCGGCGAGACCTCGCCGTCGTGGATCTGCTCGCTGTCGCGGGCGGCGTTGGAAGAGGTGTCGTCGCCCTGGTTATGGTGGTGCTGGTGCTGCGGCTGCTGCTGGGAAACGGCGACCTTGCTAGCGAGGATGGCGCACGAGCTCTGCCAGTCGGCGCGGCTGGTGCCGACGACGCCGGGAAAGAAGCTGACGCCGCTGACGGAGGCGTTGGAGGGGGAATCCGGGCGGTAGATGCAGTGAGCCGCGGCGAGAACGCCGATAGGCCGGGGCTGGCGCCGGAAACGCAGAGGAAGGGGCGGCGGGGAAGGGAAGGAGATCGCCGGCATGATAAGGCGCGGGGAAATGAGGCTAGTAATTAATCACTAATTAAAAGTAACTACCTGCTACTAATAAGCTATGATTGGAGGGGAAACAGAAGACAGAGCAGAGAGGGAGTTGTGGGCTCTCTAATGCAATCTTCTGCAAGCTCTCTAACCTGAGAGGGGAACGGTGTTTGGGTCGTGGATTATTTATCGAGTGTTGTTGTTCACCTGTTTGATTTCGCTTGTGTAGACACGGAATAGGAGAGGAGGCAGAGAGGAACCAAACGGGGTGGGTGTGGGATGGGGAACCGAGCTATGTGGCAGGGGTTGGTCTGGTCAAATCTCGCCTAGTCATACGATTCATACCTACCACTACCACCACATCCCCTCTCTCTCTCTCTCTCTCGTGTGCTTGTGTCCAATTTTTCAACCACCAAAATCCCTTTTTTTAATCTCACCTAACTGCGAAAAGAGTCCAAACGCTTCAGTTTGAAAAAGGATTTGTAGGTTGAAATCTTAAAGAAATTCATATTTAAGGGTCAACGTTCGTATCTTTTAAATCTAAACTCTCACTAACCTCTCAACGAGATTTGGCATGCGAAAAGTAAAAAGAAGTTCAAAATATTAAAGGCACAAGGTTCGTTATTCTTTAATTCAGTTATTTCTAATAACAGGAGGCAAAAGTGTATTATTTTGAATTTTTAAAAAGAAATCTGAAATAAGACTACATTAACTGCTTTCACCTTGAATTTTGTGTCGTCCTTTTTTACAATGGCATCCATCTGATCTTCCAATCTCTATTTTTCCTCAGATGGTCTTGACTTCAAAAAATTTTCTGCGCAAGACAAAGATTACACAAGCCATATGATTTTGAAGATTAGACATCCCGTAATATGTGGCGTTGGCTTGCTGCAGTACTGCAAGTTCACTGATCCTGTCTAATGTGATCTAAGTCATCAGATCATCGGATATCTTGGATGCCAAACTCAGATGTTTATCAGGTCAGCAAATATTTTCATTTAAAAAGAATTTTTTATGGGTTTATATGACTGCTACAACACCGAATTGCAATAATATTTGCATAGATATGAAATATATCAATATTAGAGAAAATTAGATGACCATTAGACACAAAAATGAGACAAAATTATATATATGATACCCCCATAATGTTGAAGATTTGCAGCATGTCTCGTTATAGGTGCAAATCCTAGGGATACACATACACCGATTAGTATTCGAGCTCATCATATCAAATGATTCGGCTGAGTGACTTACTAAGTGCTTACTTAATTAGAGTCCCAAAAAAAAGAGTTATTACTTAGGGGATGTTTGTTTTAGTGTAAAACTTTGTAAATCATCGGTTTCAAAATCACTGGTTTGAAAATAAGTGAAATTCTCTTGTTTTAAAATCAGAAAATATTTGTTTGGTTGTTTGTAAAATAACACAAGAGAGATACTACAATCTTGTTTTGATTTACAATGAGTCTTTGCTGTAAAACAAAACAAGTGAATTGGGCTGTCAAGTGGGCAGACAAAGTCCAGACATAATTTTACTTTTCATTGTTTTACATCATTCCAAACAATTGAAAACACTGTAAAGTGAAACAATTGTTTTAAATTATGTTGTTGTACGCTAAAACAAACAACCCTTTGATCTAATCGACCAAATGAGCTAAGTCAAATACTACACTAAGACAGCTCGTGAGTGTACTAATCCTAAGTAGATTAAAAACGTTTATTCTATTTAGTTTGCATGTATACTCTTGAAGAACACTGTATTCCTATCTATATCCCCAAGTCAAGTCCCACGTACTGTCCTCAATATCTCTGAAATCTTAAAAATATTGCGGTTATACTCTCCATCAAAATATTGTTAAAACAGACCAATATATATATATATATTATTTATTTCACCCTAAGACCTCCGATTAAGATCGGAGGGCCCAATGCCATCCTGCGACGCGTGGGAGTTCTCGCGCGTGGCGAGAATGGTGCTTGGTTCCTGTTGCACCACCTTCGGCGCTCCTGAAAATTCGGACATCAAAGGCACTGCAACATGTCATTTTTAATTTTTTTTGAACGGTTAAATTAGATCCAACGGTTGAAATTGAATGGTGTTATACGGCTAGGCCGCACCAGATATTTGGCCCTACAGTAAGTTATGAGTTGTTTTTATTTTAAAGAAACTTTCCTCTCTTTTCACAACTCCCTCCACGGTTCTCTCCCCTCACCTCCACTTTTCTCTTCCCGGTCAACCACGTTTTCTCTCTCCTATTTCACTTCCACCTCTTTATCTCTCTCCCATATTTACTTCTTTTCAAACTCTGTTAAAAATAACTAAGAATGTATGAAACAAGGAAAGAATCAAGGTATGGCAATTTTCAAAATCAAAATAAAACTTTTAATAAAATCAATTTTAAGTACAAAATAATCTCATAAGAAAAAACGTTCCCAAACACCATATTAACTCTCTGTTCACGATTTCCTATTCAGCTCCATACCATCTTCAAACGTATTTTAAATATTTAACTACTATCATAAGGTAATTTTCATCTTTTAGAGTTTAAATTTTACCGTTAGATCTTATCCTAATTAATTGTAGCCGTCTAATCTTGTGCGAGTTAGATAATAATGAATACTATAATCTCTGAAGATGAGAACAATTCTAAAAGTAATATGATTAATTTTTTATTTTGAATATTTTTTTATAATTTTTAGAAATCGAGATTTAGATGTATCCGATAGATAACTAAGATTGAGGTTTAAGATCGAATCATGATCGGATAGTAAAAATAAAATCTCAAGGAATCGAAATAATCTTAAGGGGGTTATTGAATATGTAAAATTTTATAATAAATTTAATTTATTTTTTAATATGAATAAAAAGTCAAAAATAATGTGTGTAACTTGATTGCACATTGCTATATATATATATATATATATATATATATATATATATATATATATATATGTGTGTGTGTTATTTTTACCAAACAGCAACATGTCACTCGTCTCATTGGCTGTCCACTTTCCGTAGTTTCTTTCATAGAAATAGGCATAATCGGATCGTTATTGTACTCCTGCTATTCTTTATTTTAGGTTGTTCTTCACGTAGGTAGAGGAATGCATGCATACAAGAGAAGAGATATCTCCACTAGTTTTCCCGACATGCTAATGTATATTACTTACGCCAAGCGGTTACGTGGTGCAACTGACCTAAAAACAACACATGGCATGGCAAAAGTTTACCGGGCATATAACTGGTAGTGAACCAGGCAATGGTTTAAGAGTAATGCTTGCAGTAATATTTCTACATTACAATCCACATGGATTGCAATATAGGGGCAGCAGCCGTCCGATCCAGTCAGATCGAACGGTTGCCGTACAGTTTTTCTGAGTGACAAGGAAGTCGGTTTTTTATTTTTTATTTATTTTATATACAAATTTTTAAAAACAATTTAGAAGTTCGATCAAAAATTAGATGGTACAATCGGGACGTTCCGGTCGGCTTCGATCTGATTGTATAATTTTTTTAGATTTTTTTTATTTTTTACACGTAAATTGAGATCTATATCAAATTTTTAAAAAATATACAGTCGGGTCACAGCCGACCCAAACAACTTGATTATATTGTCCAACTTTTGATAGAACGCTCCAAAAAAATTTACAAAATTCAAACAAAAAATAAAAAAAGAATGAAAAATCTGACTCCCTTCCATCCAACCGGCTGTTAGTCCCTGCATTGCAGTCCATATGAACATTGCAGCAAGTATTACTCATGATTTAATAAGTAAGAGAAAGGCTTGCTGCACACCTGTGCGCCCATGGGGGGTGAGGGTACGTGTGCACACCTATTGGGTTTGTGCTCACTTGCCACCCGCGGTGTGTAGCAAGTATTTTTCAATAAGTAAAGTTGTACAATGTACAGTATGCAACGCCAGAGAAAAGAATTGAATAATACTTGCGACGATGGGTGAAAGAAAGAAAAAATGAACTTTTTAGGTCGACCCCGCGGTCTCCTACCCACCCGTACAGTGCAATGCTCGATCAGGTGACCCAAAAAAATCTAAAAAATTGAAAATTATTATTCGGCTCAACCCATTAAGAGGCATTTTTTAATGTTCAATAGGTCGATTTTTTATTTTTCACATTTTTTTGGGTCGTTCGATCGGACATTGCAGTGTATGACTGGATAGGAGACTTCGGGGCTGACCTAAAAAAAATTCATTTTTTTCTTTTTCTTTTACCCACTGAAATGCTGCCCTTGCGATTGGAGGGGGCATTGCAACAAATATTACGCTACCCGTGGGAGGAGGCTGCTCGACTTGCTTGTAGGCGGGGTGTAGAACTTGGGCGGGCTGGGCGGGCGAAATTAAATTTGGGCCAGCTCAAAAACAGCCCAGATCAAATTTAGCTCATTAATCTTCGGAGAATTTGGGCTGGATGGGCCTCGCTGTGTGTGTGTGTGTGTGTCCACACTCTTCTTTTTGTAATAGTTTCTGTTTCTAATTCTCCTCTTCTCACGCACGTCTCTTAAGAGAGATCTAATCAGGACAGAGGCCCCCGTGCCATCCACAGCTTTCTTGGTTTAGGTTGGATTCATGAGGTAGTTGAAAAATGGGCCAGCCCAGTTTGAGCCCAACGCAGCCCAACCTCTTTACTAGGTCAACCCATATCTAACCGAATCCAGTTTAATCATACTTGGGCCAGCCCAATTTCAAGATAATTAGGTTGATCTGGTTTACGCCAGAGTTTCTGAACACGGACTTGAATGAACCCCTGTCCCTTTCTAACTAATCCTATTGAAGAAGCAAAACCCGTACAACCAAACAAGCTCAAGCGCATTTGGGTGTTGGGTTGCCAGGAGAGGGATGCAGGAAGAAACAAGAAAAATGGGAGAGAAGGAGATCAAACACGCCAGAATACAGAAATTTTTACGTTATTTAGCAGAGATCGGTGGGCCAAAACCCAATTGGATCAGCTGATACAGCCCAGCTTGATCAAATTGTTGAACCTGTATTCTAAGTTTCTAACCCATCCGTTTTCACTGGAAACGTAGCATAAAAAAAGTGCAACTCAAGTACCTAGCAACTTCAAGCCATGTTCCTGAATAATTAAATGACCTCGTACATGGAAAGCTGCATGTATGCTAGCAAAAGAATCTCTATTGTTTGGCATACTGAATTTATCAAATGCGGACCACTTTGTTTAGGGTAACGAATGTACCAAATCCGGACCATGCATCAAGACTCCAAAAACGGTATGCCAAACTCCACATTTAATAGAAGCTTAATTGACGGTCCGTAGAATTCATATAAATGTACCATACCATTATCAAACTCATACATGAAAAAGATCCTGCCGGAAAAAGGAGCTACAGAAAAACTGGATAGGTAATTGAATAATATGCTAAAAAAATGTATGTAATTATCCTCGTCTAAAATTATATATCTAAGATATAGACACGTTTCTTATCTTTATTGTTTAAGCAGTATTGTTGTATTGTACCACCTTTATGCGTCAAAATAGACGGGCAAATGGATATTCGGATAACATTTACATCCGAAATGACTCCAATATTCACAACACAATGTTGGACATTGTTCTTATGGTATGCGCTTCCCACTTACTAATTATACTATTTGTTTAAAAGTACACATGTGAATACACTTTGGCATGGGAAAATAAACTCTATCTTCTATATCATACTAAATAAGTAAATAATTCTTAAGAGAAGTCGTCAATACTCATAACTATTATGATTATTCTTTAGCTTTCTCACCTTCACTTATTTCAAAACAACTCAGTAATGGCTACAACTCTCATCCCACCTATTTCAAAATAACTAATTAATGGCCATCACTCTCTCTCTCTCTATGAAGCTGAGTAGCGGGGGCCATGCCCTCCGCCCAAAAATTAAGGTGGTAATAAAAATATTATTTTTAAATTATTTATATTATATTATAATAAAAATAACATAAAATAAATTAAGAATTAAAAATTATATTAGTATTAAATACAAAATAATATTATTCATAAATATTAATCTTACTCTATTTTATTAAACTTATCTTATAAATTTATTTAACTCATATGTTATATACTTTTTGTCGTATAATTATTTATATATTATTTATCATGTTAATAATTGTCATATTATATATTATTTAATATTTATAGGCACGTATAATATTTTTTAGTTATAAGATTTTTAGTTATAATAGACAACTTATTAATTTTTTTAAATATCTATATTATACTAATAAAATAAAGTTTTTAACCCATGTCACTCTCATATTCTTTTCCGTTAAAAAAAAATTATTAAATAATTTTTAGGGGAAGTCATTATGCTCATAACCATCTATCTATACTATACTAATAAAGCAAAGTTTTTAACTCTGCTGATGTGACAGTATGAAATGCTTTCACTCTTAAAAAAATTATTAAACAATTCTTAGGAATGGTCATTAATGTTCATAACTATTATGATTATTTCGTTCCTTTCTCACATCTCTCATTTCAAAACAACTCATTAATGACCATAACTCTCACCCACTTATTTTAAAAGTACTCATTAATGGTCATAATTATCTCTCTTTCTTTATCTCTCTCAAGATAGACTCTCTCTCTCAGGAGCGAGGGCCATGGCCCTCCAGAATTAAGAAACTTCTTTGACAATAAAAATAGTATTTTAAAATTATTTATATTATAATTTATTTATATTATAATATAAATATTTGTAAATTAAATTAATAAATAAAATTGATATTAGTATTAAATACAAATATTTGCCTTACTCTATTTTATTAAGCTTATCTTATAAATTTATTAAACTTATATGTTATATACTTTTTTATCATATATTATTTATATTTATTATTTATCATGTTAGTTTTTATATGTTAATAATTATCATATTATATAATATTTAATATTTATAAGCACATCTGATATTTTTTAGTTATAACATCTTTAATTATAATATATAATATATTATTATTTTTAAGTATCTATACTATATTAATAAAATATAATTTTTAACGCAGTTGATCTGGCACTCTCATATTCTTTCTCGTCAAAAATAAATATTAAATAATTCTTAGGAGAAGTTATTATGTCCATAACCATTATTCCCTCTCTCCACTACTAATTTCAAAATAACTCATTAATGGTCATAACTCTCACCACAGTCATTTCAAAATAACTCATTAATGGTTAACTCTTTCCTTCCGTACCCATTTCAAAACAACTCATTAGTGATCATAACTCTCTTTCTCATGGACGGACTTGAGAGCGGAAAGGCATGGCCCCCTAAAATTGAGGGACTTCTTTGGTAATAAAGATATAATTTTTAAATTATTTATATTATAATAAAAATATTATAAATAAATTAAAAAATTTAAATTATATTAATATTAAGTAAAAATAATATTATTTCAAAATTTTTCTTACTCTATTTTATTTAACTTATCTTATAAATTTATTTAACTCATATGTTATATACCTTTTTGTTGTATATTATTTATATTTATTATATTAATTTTTATATGTTAATAATTACCATATCATATAATATTTAATATTTATAATTACATATTAATATTTTTAAGTATATTAATATATATAGTAAACCACCTAGCAAATAATACAACTCGAAATCTTAAACTTAGAAGTATATCTTATGTATCTTTACTTGAAATCTACTTTCATCGACAGTATGTTTCATGAATAATTTGTTTTTTAATAATGATATTGTTAAATTCTTTATTACATGGAAGTACCATGGTCATCCGTTGTGCTCGAATAATATTTTATCTAATTTAATTTGCATGTTGTTATGGTTTCGTCGTAATCTTATATAGAATTATATTTATACTTAGTTATTTGATGCATGTTACTATTTTTGTTTTTTCTTTTCTAATACTATTTTGAAATCCTGAGATCTCTTCATTAAACTCACATAGCTAGCACTAATACAGTTTAGTATGAGAGCAAAATGCCTTCATATTAGAATCCTTATTAAGTAAAAATTAATATTTTAATATTTCTCATGCAAAATTATCTTGATACTTTATTGTTTGCTTAAAATCAAAACTTTATTAAGTTGAAGTTACTTAAATCAATATGAATTTTTTTAAAAAAATCAATATAATATTTTTATTTTATGATTAAATTTATTATATACTTTAAATAATTTCACATAAATGTGCATCGCAGGGATTTGAAATTAGTACAAAAATAATCTAAACACTAAGATTGTTTTATAAAATACTCGTGAATTTAAAACTAAAAAATACACCAGCGGGAAATTATGCCCTAATGAGGCGGCAATGGTCATTGCGGTGGCTAGATATCTAGCTGACCAAAAAGATGCAAATCTAGCCAAAAAAAGTAACAGACTGATGAGATCAGGTAGTGACAGCAACAAACCAAAGGATGGTCGAGCACTGGCCGCGTAAGAGGGCCCTTGTCGGACACCCCTTGCAATCTCCAGAACGCACTCGCAGTTGTGGACCTAAATACATAGGGGTGTAAAGAGGATACATATGGGACCGAACAGCAACTCTTTCCTAATAACCCTTATCTTTTAAACAAGATCTGTGTCCTTATCCTTATTCTCATGTCTGATTGTCCTTTAAAATTTTCGAAAATCATCGAAAACGGATGCATGAAGGTTTCGATAGTCTCTGTGAACATAACTTGTTCTTATGCTGCTTTTATAGGGAACGAAACAACTATATCTTCAAACTATGAATACGTATAAGTTATTTTTAAGTATTCCTTATAAATTTACTTGTCAAACATGTGGTATGAACTTTGCAAACGAGTAAATGGAGGAGGAGGGTTAGAAGAATAATGTTGACAATAAGACATGCAATCAGATAAGCACATGATTAAGCCTTTCATTTATAAATGAGTGAGAAATAACAGTGTGTAAGCAAAATATGATTAAATAGTTAATATGAGTGAAAGAAAAACAGACAAATAATCTGATAAGCAGACTTAAGAAATAGGCATACCTTTATCCTTATTCGAAGTCATCCGAATACAGAGTTTTATTGCTCTTATGCTTTAGGTTACATCCTCGTATGACCATTTTAGTTTTGAAAATGGACGGATAAACAAATTTTCAGATGCCATTTATGTCCTTTAGTGTAAGTTAATTTGTAACATACACATGCACGTGGCTGTCCATTCCCAGTCCCGGCCCACCCAGCATAAGTTTCCTTCGCCGCCCGTTGGTTATCTGCACGCAGATCAAACACCTTGCGCGTGGGACTTTCTGGTGAACGGCCACGCGTGGGTTGCGGTGTGGGCCGGGTGTCACTAGGCTCGCAACGCATATGGACCCAAGGGCGCCGCCGCCCCGGCCCCGCCCCTCGAGCACACGCATCCAGCCGTGTGACGATTTGCCTCCCCTTCACACCAGTAAGGAAGCTTCGGCGAAGTTGTCTGGGATCCCATCCCATGGGAGCCACGGCCACCACACCACTGCGACACTGTTCGACAGCAGTAGGCAGTGTCTTTATTTCATAGTATAAGGGAATAATAACGAATATATATATATATATAACTCTAAAGTCTGTTTAATTTCATAATATAAGGGAATAATAATATAATCGGTTTTCGAAGTGTAGAAAGGAATACGGAAGATTCTAAGGGTTTGAATCTTTAAGATCATCCAAATTAGTCTCACTCAAAGCTAAGTTGAGCAGAGCATGGATGACCTTGAAGATTCAAATCATAAATAAGTTTTATTATAGAGGAACATACGATAGTATCAAATATGCTATAAGAATAAACAATACGATACGATAGATTATGAACATACAAACAAAGAGAAGATTGTAGGGATACAAATGATACAATAAACTATAAAAACCACAAGACTATATAATAAAATACCATAGACGGACTGCAGAAATCTCCTCCGTTCAGGACCAGGTCGGAACATGCCAGATTTATATGGCTTTGCAGATTGGGATATTCGACAAAAATAACCTTGTTAAAATTTATGTGTCTGCCATATTTTCATAAATAACTTTACTATCTTACAACACTTGCAAAACTAGATACGGACAGTTCCAAGAGGGACGTGCCCAAGTCTGCCCGATGCCCAATACTTAAGCAAGGCTATATATATTGAAAGAGAACGATTTTTTTCTGGTGAGGTTGAATTTTAAAATCAGTCGATCAACATTTTTTTTAACCACATGTTCTCACAAAAACACTCTCGAACTTTCTTTTTTGTTTTTTTTTTGCACAAAAACACTCTGGAACAGTCTACACAAAAACACTACCGAAGGATTCCACGGCCTTCAGGATCGACGGCTAGGATGTGACCTTCGGTGGAATCTAAGCCATCAAGCATACTGCTGGTTTGTCAGATGTAATCCAACGATGCAGCTCCAGCCGGTAGGCAGGATTCCTCACGCCACACCTCACCCAACTCAGTCTCCCAGTCAGGGCCCTGCACGTTGTGAATGCCTGTCTATGGATAAGATCTTTTATCGCTTACGATACGCCTCCGTCATATCAAGTGTTGGGGATCTGAACCAGCTGCGTAGCACAGTTGGTTCACCACTTGTCTCTCAAATGAGAGATCTCATATTCGTTTCTAGTTGGAGCTTAAAAATTCTTTAGTTATGCAACTTAAAAAGTGTTGTTGCGATCTTTATCTTTTTGTTTGTGATATTATTTCTCCAGAAAATCAGGCGGATTTGGAACGCTCGCCTAATTAGGCGGAATTCTCAACCGGTACGGAATTATTTCCAACTCTAGAGGACATCTCGGATTCGATCTCTGGTCGTTTGTAAATATCTGTATATATTTGACCACTGTGTCACTGAACACACAAAAAAAAAAAAAGAGAGAAAAAAAAGTGTTGAGGATCTTGGATGCATTTCCAAGGGCCCCATCCACGTAAAAAAAAAAATAGCAAAATGACCGTAACCATAAATCCTAAAATACATTTGAGTGGATTTTTTTAAAAAAATAAATCTATAAAAATAAAAACTAAAATTTATCATTTAGTACTTATAAAATTATTTTTAGTTGTTCCCGAAAAGAACATTTTATCTCATTTCATGAATACCAAAATTGGGAAAGTAAGAGTAAATGAATTAATACCTTTTAGAGAAAACATTTCATACAGCCTAATCAACCGGGACATAGACCTCATTGTCTGATTTTCTTAACGCCACTTTGATTAAAGAATAGGAGAAGAATAAGGAAGAATAAAGGAAGAATAAGCTTAATTTAGTTTTGACAAACAGAATGACTTATACCGGTGCCGAATAATCTATTCGGAGAATAAGAAAAATAAGCAATTCGACCCTAGACCCAAGAATTACTTATCCTTCTTATTCCGCTAGTAGGTCCCACAGAATTATCAAAGCTAAATACCCCTTATTCTATTATACGTTATTCCGAATAAATAATTCTGGATTAACCTATTCTGCAATCAAATTGAAGCTAATAGGTTTCGCAAATGGGCCCTACACATTAATTTCGTGTTCAAATTAACCCTTAAAATATATTTGATCATACACGATGCTCATCCAATATGATAAAGGACATGTAATGTAAATATTTTCAAATATTTGTTCAGCACTTTCGACAAATTAGCAGTTCTCACTCATCTAAGCGGGAGAGTTACAAGTGCCTCACAATCTACTTTTTGTCTACTTAAGTACCGTCAAATCTGCTTCAAGCATATATAATTTATAAGGGACTTTTACTTTTAGTTCCTGTAAATTTTGATACTATAAAAAAGTCGTCAAACTGTTTTCTTAGAAGTTAATGTAATCTTTCATAAAGAAACGTTTAGTTACATCGTTACATGTAAGCAGCATGGTAGAGGTAATATTGAGTTTGAATAGAAGGAAATTAGCTTTCCCAGCTTTTTCTTGAGTTTTGGTGCTCCTTTCGGAAAGGGAGTTTCAATGTTTTTAAAAAGAATAATACTTGCTGCACCGTATGTAGTGTAGTCTATTTTTTTTTAATATATTTTTTTTTAAGTGGGCGCCATCATGTCCTGTAGGTCTATATAATTCGATCTCTAATCGAACGACCTAAAAAGGGATTGAAAATTGAAAGATCGGCACGCTCAAAAAGTGTCGGTTATGATTGGACTAACCTAAAAAAAATAAAAATAAAACACTGCAACTGCAACCTCCGATCAAATTGATCGAACGACTGCCCGTGTACGATGCGGGCTGCACCGTGTCCGCTCGTGATGCAGCAAGTGTTTCTCTTTTAAAAATTCAAAACAGCCAAACTATTAGAAGTGATGCACTCACTTACTTCGCGAATCTCCTTCAACAACCAAAGTGACCGTTAATCAATTGAGTAATAATTGAAGTGAATGTCAAGCTTTTGTTTCTACTTTGATTCTTGATAATATTTTTGTTGAATATCTGTTTTATTCGGACATCTTAATTATATAAAAATCAATGTTTACCTTAAACTTGGGTAGGTTCAAAGAGAGAATATACTAATTGTGCTTGTTTGTCCTCCTAATATTGTGAGAGGCACATTACCCATAAACTCCTCCATTTTGTCCTTTGTTTACTCCCCAAAACCTTGTGTTTTACACCTCCGTCACGTTTCTAAGGCATAATCTTTCAATTCTACCGGTGCCAGGATCAAAGAGATACAATTGAAACAGTATTGCTTATTATGACAATACACAAATTATGGTATATATTATGGAATATGATTTTTTTTGGGAGTATATATACATTAGTTATTAAAAATTTAAACTCTTGAGGTATGTAGTAGAACAGCATATTGGCTATAAATTACTTTAGCACTCTTGAAATCTACGTATGATCACTGAAAAGTGATCTCAAGCATAATTAGGTCAAAAAGGTATCAGTATGACAAAAAAAATATACTGTGGACATAACACAATTAATCTAGAATTAGATGGTCAAAATTTCGGTCAACCAAGATGGCGAGAGCATGGCAATACACATTTTCTAACATTAAAAATTGTGAAACAAAACTATAAGATATAATCAACAGATATTAATAAAATTATGGAGTTATCTTAATAAAAGCATAATTTCTAACCATATGATGCCATGGTTATGAGATTTCAATAATTATACCAATATTTTTACTCATTAATATTAAATCTCATCTATCTATACATTACACGTGAGTAAAAGAATGTGTGTTGATAAACGTGTATTTTTCCTCGTCCTTTCTTCGTATGATACATCACAAAATTTATTCAACTATTCAAGTACGTCTGTAACATACTTATTTAACTAACTATATTCTCAAAGAAAATATGGCATACACTTAATCTGGAATGAACGGCCTTTAGGTTCCATTTGATATTGGGATAAGTGAATCGAGTATTGGATATTCTTTGGTATGTTTGGTATGAGAAGGGATAAGAGAAAAGTTAATCATGTTCTCCGTTTGGTTAAATCATAGATAGTGCTTAGAATAAGTTATAACAGAAAGACCTTTCTACCCTCCTTATCTCATGTTGAGAGGAGTATGCTTAAAAGATAATCATGTTCTTTTAGGAATATAATGATCTATTAAAGATGTTTATGAAAAGAGAGACATGTTTTTATTTGCTTATGAATGTAATTATATATTAAAGATATATAATATATATTAAATATACTTAAGTTTTTTTAATAGATATGATTGTATACTAAAGAATCTTATTAGTAGTAATGTTATCATTTATTTATGAATATAATTATATCTTAAATATATTTAATATATATTAGAGATAATTAATTTTTTTTAATATACTATATATTAAATATGATAATATATATTAAATTTTTAATAAATATGGTGATATATCAAGAAATCTTATTAATAGCAATAATAAGGAGCACATGGGTCCAATCGCAAGAAGTGAGAGGGGTAGAAATGGGGTTAGAAGATGGGAATAACTCATTCCGCCAAAAAGATGGAATTAATTATTCTTATGTTTAACTCCAAAAATGAGATTTAGTTGACTTATTCTTGATTCTCCTTAACCTTTCTTATCTTAATTGTTTTTGACATGCCAAATGAGGAATGAGAACACAAAGAAGATATCTCTACCTTGTCCCGATACCAAACGGGATCTTAAAGTTTAAAATTTTCAACATAAAAAAAAGAGTGGTAAATTTAGAGACCACCATTATTATTTGTGCTGATATTTCTCCTTTTTTTGAGACAAGTGGTTGAATGTTAAAATATTTACACTGCCTCTCAAATCTGTTATTAGAGATAATTCTACCTTGAGCATGAATTATGCATTTATTTAGGTTATAATTCTAAGGGCGCGTTTGTTTGCGCTTAACTTGGGTTAATAGCGATTACCAGCCACTTTTTCGTACGCACAACTTTCTCTGACAAGTAGGAGGACCTAGTAACAAAATTAATAGCACTCTTTGTTTACGCTTTCAGAGACCTATTTCGTAACCTGTAAAATAGACGGTATTGCCTACAGAGAATTGACATTTCTCCCTAGGACTGCAGGTAATAAACACTTGAAGGAAGATGACAATGTCAGAAATTTGACCTAATCTGTCGGACGACAAAGAAGGATTCGCCCACTATCCCCTCTTTTTGCAGATACTGTAAAAATCTTGATGGGACAGTGCATTGTGTCTAACGTATATAATTTAGATTGTCCAAATTCATCTTCAGATTTTTTTCATTTGTTTGCACTGAACGTCAAGTCAAAGATTTCCATATAATGTAGGCTGTGGAAATCTGCGCAAAAATGCTAACAAACGCGCCCTAAATTTACCTCGTCAAGGAAGAAAGAATTTAACATGAATCATGCATTTATGTACGTGACATGACATATTCCCGTTTGGCGTGCTAAGCGAGCTAAACCGGGCTGGTGATGTTTCCCTTTCTAAATCAGAACGCCACTTTCTGTTGCGTTGATTGGGTTTGAGCTTTAAATGATTGAAAATTCTGTCCAAAAAAATAAAATGATGGACCGTAGAAGCGGCGCAGCAGTGTCGTAGATGATCTCACGTCTACTGATCATGTGTCCTAGGGGGACGTCAGCCAGGTTATCCGGTTCCACATAAATGGCCACCCTCTTGCACCTGTGTGAGGATGCCACCTGGCCATGCCCCCACCTCGTCTACATCCAATAGAAATATCGAACTGTCTGGTCCGGGACCCACAGGGTGGCGTGAGCTTATGCGAATCTCGTTTTTACCGATGTGTATATAGTGACGACCAGCCAAAAGGAAAGGAAAACGTGAGAGAAATTAGCTAATGATCATGGACCACCGGGACAGACCCTTCCCCCATTGGGGTGGGGTTGCTTAACAATTAAACAAATTTATGACTTAAGCAACCCCAACCCCACAACCATTCATATGGTTGGCGGAGGGAATATGGAGACGATTGGGATCGACACGGACGCTCCCGGGGGGAGCCAGGCCAGATCCGGTGGAGGCCGTTACCACTCGTGGCGTCACCCGTTGGTGGCCTCCTCTATCTAGGGCAGTAAACGAAAATATGATTATTTGATTTTTTTATCAGTTTTTATTTTTAAAAATAGATACAGAAAAATGGATATGGGCAACAAAAAAATCTCACCTCACTCCCATGGCCACATCCGCCGCACCATGCCCGTCACCCTCTGCCACAGCCAAACTGAAAAGCATATATATAGATTTACAAAAATCGCTTGGGAAAACATAAAACTAATCCATTGAGTTATTTTTTTCTTAAAGAAAGGTTAGGAAGCTTGTAAGAAGATGGCGTTTCTCATCTGTGTATACTAATAATTGTTATTATATAAGATAACAAGATTTTTCTTATTAGGGCGATGCACTAACATCTATAAAATAAGAAGATATTTATGAGAAATAATTCTTAAATAAATATAAAGATGAGAGATATGAATAAAATGAGAGTTGGTTGCGGGGAAAAGGGGGTTGGAAGAATCCTACATATACAACATAGGAGTGTAGGTCTATAAGTTGGAGGAAGGAGAGTGGGGCCATTAAATATATTACCAGGTACTCTCCCTTGATTACACCCTTCTGTCTTCACTCATTGATTCCCTAATGCTCATCTCTCTTTCCTATTTTCTTTTTTGTGCCTTAATTTTTTGTGGGATATTCAGTCTCTGTTTTCTTCTTTTTTTTATTTATGTTTGAGTGAAACTGCCTCATTAACCAACGGGACTGAGGGATCTGTCTGGATGCGCACGCAACACGGTACATCATGGAACTCACCAGGCGCTCGATATGAATCCCGATCCGTCTTCCCATCTTGCTTGCTGGAAGCATCCACCTTCCCCGCCCCAATCCAAAATTTCCTTCATCGTCACACCCTTCACCTTTTCCTCTTGCCCCTCTCTCTCTCTCTCTCTCCCCCTCTCTCACACACACACACAAAGCGACCGGCCGCCTGCTGCTGCCGGTAACCATGGGCTGCCGCCGCGCAAATAATGCAACAAGTGACGACAAGACGTGGTCGTCCTGATGGTCGCGGCGGACGCTTCCTTGGTCTCCCGCGGGCTCCCTTCGTATCAATTCCCAGGTTCTTCCCACCCTCCTCCCCCCCCGGCCTCTATGACCCACCACCGCCGTCTTCTTCGTATTAAAACCCCATCACGCCGGGGCACGGACTACCCCTCCTTCAAGCTCCATCATCCCCTCCTACCCCCTAGTTGAGCAGTTCCGCTTATGCTGGCAGCGGCTGACCAGAGAAGGAGGCGGTGGTGTGCGCCCCACGGGAGCTGCAGCTGCTGCCTCCGCCTCCGCCTCTTCCAGCACCAAACCCTCATCTCTACTCCCTCCCTCTCCACCCCCGCCGTCGGCTTCCCTCGCTCTCGCTTCTACCGCTACCGCCGCTTGCGCTGAGAAAGCGGACGAGCAACTGAGCAAGAGACAGGGAGGTCGGTAAAAGCGAAGGCGTGTAATATATACATCTCTTCTGACACGGTCTAGCTGATAGAACAAGAACAATCAGGCATGCCGACCAACAAGGAGTCCCCAAGGAGCAGGGGCGGGGTCGGGGGCGCGAAGAAGCTGGCGCCGGAGAAGTCAGCGTCGTTCCACGGGCGGCTCCCCACGGAGAACCGGGCCATCCGGCGACCGAAGACGCAACCCGACCTGCTGGAAGGCAGGAGGGCGTCGGGGGGCGGGACGCCACCATGGGAAACGGCCGCAACGTCCCCGGCCCTCCCTCCTGCGGCGCAGCGGGTACCGACCAAGGTGCTGGTGAACGTGACGGTCCAGAGGAGCCTGGGCGCCGTGCAGGTGATGGCCTCCACGGACTGGACGGTGGGCTACCTGGTGGCGGCTGTGTTGCAGCAGTACACCAAAGAGGGGCGGCGGCCGCTGCTGCCGTCGGCGGACCCCTCCACCTTCGCCCTCCACTATTCCCAGTTTAGCCTCGAATGTATGCACTCTTCTCCCTCCACTATTCGCCTCTCGACTAACAGACGACGTTCTTTTTTTTTTTTCCTTTCTTACTTCTTGTTAATTATTATATCATGTTGACGTATGCATTTTTATTTAGTTAGTTTACAAGATTATATTTCTTTTATCTGTTCGTAATTTCGTATATATATATATGATGGGAAATTAAATTTAAAGGGGGCTATGCAGGTTTGGAGCCTACGGAGAAGCTGATTGGATTGGGGTCGAGGAACTTCTTCATGTGCCCCAAGCCCGCGGCGGCTGCGACGGGGTCGTCTGCGCCTGCACGGGAGAAGTCGTGTTCGAAGGAGGCAGCGGCGGCGGAGAAGACATCGTCCAAGGGCGCCGTCACATTGCCGTGGCTTCGCTTCATGGACTTCCTGCTGTAGCTTGCTTCGTACTCGCTTGCATACCTTCCTCCACCTCCTCCTCAATTTGTTTGCAGCAAACCGCAAGCCCCCCGGCGCACCCCGAGAGAAAGTTCGACGTGCCTGTCCCAACCCCAGTATGATTTTGTCATTTGGTTTGTCTCTCTCGGCCAGGGATTAGTAATTAAGTACGGTAATATTAATGTACAAAGTAATATGGTTTGCAGCCAGATACTAGTCATGCTGTGGTTAATTTTTATATATTTAGTTTCTCAGTGGGTTTGTTGATCACGGGAAATTCGTATCCAATTTTAAGTTGTAAGTTGGATTGTTTTTGAGGAATTTGATGCATGGAGATCCCACTGAGGTGCTGCAAGTGTCAGCGTCATGGCCCCGAGGGGAATCTTTGATCTTTTCTTTTTTGAGTTGAGATCGTCTAGGGGTTGGGGGGGGGGGGGGGGGGGGGGCGCTGGCTGGGGTGAGATTTTAATTTTTTTTTGTGTTTAATATTATATATTAGTCACTGTGATGTTTATATTTATTTTCAACTCCTAAGCAATCTTTCAACTCTCATTAAAAGGCTACTCGAGTTAGCAATTGTAAAAACAAGAATATTATGTGCATGTAGCATATTTCTACTCAAATATATTAAGATTATCCTGAAGACCAAATTAGGGAACGAAAATTCTCAGTTCTCTCTTCTATGAAGTCCCAAACTCTCATCCCAAAGAGACCCCGATACCAAATTTGGTGGTAGGGGGACAAAACAGATCAGCCAGCTGGACTCATCAACGATGATCTTCTAGTGGAAGGCGTCACTGCTACCCCATTCGGTTCTCTTAACCTTCTTGCTACTTAGGAATGTTAATTAGACGGGTTAGTCTGTAGTCTAGTTCAATCCAGTCTATATTATAATATATTGAGTTGATTTAAATTTGAGTTGAGATTAATCAACTTTGAACTGAGTTTAAGCTGAAAATGGGCCTGTCAAGTTTAATCTATTGACTTTGACATTACTTCATATAAAATGTAGAATATTTTTAACAACCTAATTATAAATAAGGCCAACAACCTAATCCAACTCACTCACTATTGAATTTGTGCTGACTTTGAGTTAAATATGGTCGGACTAAAATTGAGTTAGATTATTTTGAATTTGAGTTAAACTCAAATTAGTGCATCACCCAATCCAGCGTGCCCAAGTTACATCCCTATTGCTACTACAGCTTGTGATGGCCATGTCGATCTGGCGGAGATCTCTTTTGCCTTTGTGTTTCTTGACTTTTGCCTTCACCAGCATCGATCTTGTTCCTCCAAATAGACTGTCATGTTTTTGATGTTTCACGCTTCCTCTGTTTATATGAAAAATTTGTATAAAATCAAAGTGCTATCGGATAATTTAGTCTTGTGGACAGGCTTATTCAAAGGTTAAAATTTTTAAAGAAAAGATTCGATGCATGATAACTAGTGAATCTGTGAAGTTTTCTTGCCAAACGAGATACTGCTCTTCATCTGTTGATGAGCTGCCACTGGGACATCGGATACCGTGGCGTGGACAAAGTGGTGGGGAAGGGAACGAAGAGTACAGCACCCTTATTGGTGGGGGAAAACAAATATCTTATGATGGGCCATAGCAGGTACCGACATGTCCACTTGCTTATCCAGCGGAGGAATCCCTTTAGGATCAGTGACGTCCACGTCAGATGACCAGCTGATATTTTTGTTATATCTGATATACTTTATATTTTGTTATATCTGATTTAATTTTCAAATATATTTTAAATTTAAAAACGTACTACTTACTGCACCGCAACAGGCTGCACCGTGTGTAGTGCAGTGATCCAACGGTTTAGATCGCATGAGTGCATGATCTCATTTTTTTCAATTCTTTTAACTGTCCAATCTTTAATTAGACGGTATGGATGCCGAGTTGGGATAAACCCCTAATTTACTAATTTAAAAAAAGTAATAAAAATTACACTATTCCGATGCGGTACAGTAAATATTACTCAATTTAAAAATATCACAAATCATGTAAACTCGTACGTATTTTCTTATCAAATCTCAAGTTCAAAATTATAAAAAACTGAAGTAGACCATTTAGAAAAGAATCTTTTACATAGATACCTCTCAAATACACTATATTTGCATGTGTCACCCCAACTCTCACTATTAGCATCAATATCTTTAAAATCTTTAGAAAGTTGGACTTATATTCCTCAATGTAATGATTTTACATAAATATCTTTAAATTTATTAATATTTTTATATACATACTCTTAATTCACTAAAATCTTGCATTATGTACTCCCGGCACTTTCGACAATATCATGATTTATGTAAATTTTTTGACATATTTCGTTAAAATTCACCTAAGTTTGATGGGAGGAATATAAATGCAACATTTTCAAAATTTTAGAGATATTGATGATAATATGTGAGAGTTTGACGTATATATACAAATAAGATGTATTTGAGGGATATATAAATGTCGGCTTCAAAAAAGATGCTTATCTTATCTCACCTTAGCACGTTGGAGACCGTTGACGTCGAGGGTGCCCACAAGACATGAACTTTAAGAGCAATGCTAAGTGACAGGAATTCTTCCCCACTTTTTCTTACCCTTTCAAAAGAAAAGCCGTTGACGTCGAGGGTGCCCACAAGACATGAACTTTAAGAGCAATGCTAAGTGACAGGAATTCTTCCCCACTTTTTCTTACCCTTTCAAAAGAAAAGTAGAGGTTGTAAGCTTTTTTGAGAGATAATTAATGGGATGTTTAAAGGAGCGAATCTATCAATTGAGGCCTCATCAGCTGAGAAAACAAAATGGGGAAAACTTTCCGTGGTAGTAGCATTATGCGAACTTTAATGCCGACACCTGCTGCGTGCAAACTCTATGTAGAAAATTAGTTTATTATTAAGTAATAAGAATTTAAAATTAGGACCACAAACGGTTGGAGTGAATTCAAAACATAACTTTGTCCACGTTTTGACCTAACACGGATAGAAGGACAAAATTTTGATATAAATCTTCCTGTAGACCAGATCGGATTGAACCGAAGCTGCTTAGATTTATTTATTTTCTTCATCTATGGGTAACAAAAATTAGATCGGGGAATCCCTTAATGTAAATACAATTCGCTTTTATGTGGATCAGACTGAACTAAGCAGTTATGGAACGTTAAAAAATAATATTTTAATAACTAAAATCTACCTATATTACTACCCAAAAAAGTAAGAACATGTTTATGTATTAATTTGTGCACATTTTTTTCAAACAAAAATCTAATTGCACATGATGGAAGAAATCAAGAGCTGAGTCCGAAGTGGGCCAAAAAATAAAGGCTGAACATGACTGAATCTGTTACTTAAGGATAATGGTTGATGGGCCTTTGGCCCATCTTGTAGAATGAAACAATTGCATGTTCAAACGAAGGCAGAATAGTCCCTGAAATAATTTTATATCGGCTGTAGCAAATGGAGAACCTCAACTACTACCTATTTAAGAGTACAACTTACGTCAAATAAAGATGAGCAATCCGATAAACGCTTGTCTTATCTTTATCTTGTATCAATTACTTCCTTCTGTTGACTTGACCGTTAGAAGGCCAGCCTCAAATCTCTATCCAAAGTCTTATTTGACGCTTGTTATCACTGTGTAAGAATCTGAGACCTCTTTCGTTCAAATTTCTCTCACAACAGCTAAAAACCCGTTAACAGTTGTCTCGGTTAAATATTCAGCTGCAACAGCGCACATGCAAAAACCTTAACTGATCTATACTAAGATAACTTATCACTTATCGTATCAATATGAAGCAATGAAAAATTGACAACCTGTCCACTTATTCCAACTTCCACATTAATTTCATATCCACATTCATTTAAAGCAGTACGTCCACGTTCATTTCACATTGTACCTTTAATATATTTACATATAATTCATTTGTAAAATGGGGATGAAAATAGATACCCACAAATATCTGCAGATCTGTAATTTAAAAATTCAAACGGAATTAGAGCGGAGCAAAGCAGATTTAATTTAAAATAATCTGCAAGAGAGGCAAGTAGAAACTTTTAACTTTTAACCCATGCACTAATTGGATCAATAATTTTAAGTACATAATTAAATTGTACAGATTACGAAGAATTAAACGGCAGATTAATGCAATCTACCTGTACTCTTACGCGCAATAAAAAAGAGGTCAAGTGAAGCCACAGAAGAAGGGGCCTGACGGGGCGAACCTTCAATTGCAGAAAGCCAAGAGGCACGAGGCTTAACTATCGTTCATCTGGAAGAGCAGACGTGGGCGTGTATTTCAACAACGGACGCCACAAACTTCGACAACGGCACCCTGCACAAATCATGCTTCCTTGAGTGGAGAGGCAGTCGCAGCGCCTCTGCTATCATCAGTAACACGTGCGACACCAAGCTGCTAACCATGTCTCCTGCTCCCCGCTCCACTAGGAGCCCTTAAAACCAATATCCGTGCTGGGATTTCTCCATCTGCCGGAACATCTCCGCTCATCACAGAGGCACAACGCAAAGGAACATGCTCGATCTCCCTCAACTGGAAAGCTTATAGTACCGCTGTCTACAGCCTCACCGATCCTGCCCCTACGCACGCATGGAAGAATTTGCACTTCGTCGAAGCTACTCGACACACACCGCGGCAAATTTTGCCAAGGAAGCGTATGCTGTTAAACCTCACCGACCTGACGAGGTTCCTACCCGTATTTCAAGCATTACTTGCTATTAAAAATTTCAGACGCTTAAACCCTCGCATGGCAATACAATAATACGTGGATGGAATATTCGGAGGTCGAATATACCGTCAAAAACAGAATTAACTCGGTGCTTCCTATTCGGATCTTGCCTCCAATAAAAGAAAAAAAAAAAAAAAAAGATGAACTATCCTACCCTTCGAAAAGAATTTATTCTCAGCCCAGCCACGATTATTCCATCGCCAAATGGGGCAGCGTTTCGGTTTGGCCACGAAACAATAAACACCCTGTATTCATACCCGAAGGCCAACCGTGGAATGGCGTCCACTTGCGTACTACTCTGGCCGCCCTGGAATTTTGCGGAGCTAACGGCCGTGGGGTTGCGCCGTGCTAATACAACCCCTCTTGTCGAGCCCACAACGTACCTGCTCTCGTTCTCTACTTCCCATGTTCTTCCTCCCATTCCGGAGCTCAGACCCCATGCGCTACATTCTGCCCTCCTCATATATGCTAAAAGTCAACTTAATACCTTAAAAGGGGAAGGTTGAGAAGGGTGGCATCCATGTCGTCAGGTGCTTTACATTAGCAGACTAAAGGTCATCTCCAGTGATACGCGCTCTTCAGAATAAGTCTCAGAAAAACTACATGAATCAGCTATACATTCAAACCCATGACCGTGGTACGTTCAAAAGGCAATAACACCAGCATAAGTGCACGATGTTCAACCATCCAAGTTACGGACGATTATTAAACAGATGACAACAATCCCCCTTGCTACAGAAATGACCTGTCTAGATGAGCACCAACAAACGTTACCTCTATTGCAACATCCTTCGTCGATGACTAGCAACCGTAGTCCCTCATGATGCCCCCCCAATAGGTTCTGCAAATTCTTAGCACTCTTCTTTAGCAATGACGCACCACATCTGTACATGAACTTCCGTGTAAGCTGAGGCAAAATCATGACAAACTCGGAAGCAGACACACCTGGACCTGGAAAACTTAGAAAAGCAAATTAACAAGCCATGTGGTTAACCCTCGAAGAGAGATTCCCAACCCCCGCATCACAAAGGTCGATAACTACTTGAGGACAAACTACAGGTGGCCTATTATTGCACTCGATATTAAGGAAATGGTAACACGTACTGCACCTAGCATATCCGAGTGGCAATCCAGCATGAGTAGCAAGCGAGGTCCCAGACAATGAAAAACAAAATAGAGAACCCAGGAGGCTTGGAGTAAGGTAGATCTATGCATGCAAGCACACCAGTTAGGCAAGATGTAAGAATTTAAGGAAAATTTAGAAAAACAATACATTGCATAGAACAGTGCTTTGGACCTGTACACCACCTGCACACTGGAAAATTGGGCGGTAAGCAACTAAATTTCATCCTTTGAAAAATTACACTTTGTTCTCTATACACTAACATGAAAAGACTTACACTAACGGCCATTGGCAAACCACATACCATACGGCTAATCGTATCCTGCGTGGAGTGCTGGCTGCTGATTATGATAGTGCCATGATATTGCATGAAACCATTGCTTTCAGTGATACAACCAGTAATCTTTTCTATTCCGAGATTCTGCCTCTTCCCTTTCCCTGTTCCATTGCTCAATCTTTGCCCTCCTTTCTGCGCTACCTTCCCGGACAGGGCTCCTGTCCCTCCTCCCTCCAGGGCTCCTGCTACTGCCCCTTCTTTGTGGGCTCCATGACCTCCTGCCCCTGTCTTCATGCAAATTATCACGGTCAGCATAGTATCTTTTGTGACTGTGGCTTCTATAAGAGCAATCTTCATAGCTCCAGTGCCTGTGAGGGCTTTGACTTCTGCTTCGGCTACGGCTATGCCTCATATAGTACCTCCCAAAAAGTTGCCGTCTCAACTCCCTGACAAAAAACAAATAAGAAATTATGTGGAAGAACTTAATGACCCGAGGAAAACTAATCAGCAATAGTTAAAACAAATTTACCTGCTATCCTTTTCAGGTGCATGAAATTGCAGTACCCACCGCGGTTACAGTTGTTCTCCTCATACTGCCTACATGTGGCTTCACGAGAGTCCGTAACTGGAGAGTATTCCACAATAATAGGATGGCCTGAAATACATGTTTAATGTGAAACACCGATCCTGGGTAACTAAAGCAATAGGAATAGAAGTCCCAATCATGTCCAACCTTGCATAACAGTACAACAAACAAACTGAAACATAAACAGAGATACCTGCATAATATCTGCCTTGCAAATTATTGAGGGCATTCGTAGCATGTTTTTCCTCCCTAAATTGTACATACACATTACCAACCTACCAAAAAGCCAAAATGTCAACATAAAGAAAGGGAAGATTTTGGCAGTAAGTGATCAGAGCATTCAAGAATCAGAGAGCAGCTACCATGTGGTCGGCCAGATTGTCACAAACATTCAGGCTCTCAATCTCTCC
The DNA here is from genome assembly GCA_030544215.1 of Zantedeschia hybrid cultivar. NCBI lineage: Eukaryota > Viridiplantae > Streptophyta > Magnoliopsida > Alismatales > Araceae > Zantedeschia > Zantedeschia hybrid cultivar. Next base: position 15,951,509 of record JARZZO010000014.1, on the reverse strand, counting down.
ATACTTGCTCAGTTCTTCAAACAAATCTTCATAGAAGTCCTGGAGATGCATATATATACATATTACATACATGGAGGTAAATATTCAATCACATAATAAGAAAAATGAGCAAATGAATGATCCTCTGGCAAAACCAAGGCTGAGCAGCACTTAAGTTTCTATCATGAAGAGAGAGCTAACAGTTTTATCAACGAGGAAGTATATATCCCACATTAAAATAGCATTTTTAATTCAATAACAACACTTTTCAAAATAACTCCCAAGGATAAACAGCTTGTTAGCACGAACTGAATAAAATAATTAGAAAATTTCTAAACATGTCAACTCCATGCCTGTATAAGCATCAAAGATCTTGAATATCCTCGATAAAAGTATATGCCTATCAAGTCAAGCAAGCATACTGATGCTGCATTTTGAGGCACAAAACACATACAACATGCTAGAACTGCTGAAATGTCACTTAAACACAATGCTCATTATGAAGGAACTGACTAATACTTTGAATGCGTAATCTAGGACGTGGAAGGAAGACTTCAGCTTATAATGGTGTAATGTAGAACAAAGAAAGCTACTCCAAAACTAGAGAAACAGTGACATGCATAGTCCTATTGTCTGTTACATGTAGACAAAGTTAATAGACAAAGACCATTATGTCATCCTTGAAAATTGAAATAACAACCATTTATGACAAAAGCTGTTTTAATTCTTTTCATTTCCCTATGGACCCGCCAATCAATTAGGACTACACAATTTCATTCACATAACAAAGACTGTCATGGACAATTGACAAATCACTCCTCACAGAAAGGTGTAAAAGAAAACATGCCAATACCTAAATTCTGTAAGCTGATGTGAGTAGTGGTTGTCCACAGGTCAGTTTGGTTTGGTTCAGAAAAAAAAAAAAAAATCAAACCAAACCACACTCACTCGCCCTAGAACCTGTACCAAACAAAACCATAGTCTAATTCGGTTTAGTTTGGTTTGAACTCATTTAGGCACACCAACTTCAGCAGGATTTTCATTGGGCCAGCGGCCAGCTGCCTGCCTGTTCAGCACCCAGTGGTAACTTATTTATTTGTAGACTTTTTGTGGGAAGGATATTCAAAAAATTCCCAACGTGGAACTAAAATTCCCAAACAACGACTGTCCTGGGCAGACAAACAGCGATATTCATTTAGAACATAGTCACAAATGGTGTGACACATGCTGGTTTTTTATGAGTAACGAAAGATAGCATCCACTCCCTCTCGACAGCTGTCTCAAGTAGTACCCATGAACTGTTTGAGGCGTAAGGCGATGCTGACATGATGCTATCTGTGGCAGTATTGTAACTACCCACACGTGGCGTAGTAATATTCACAGGGTCACGCTATTGACACAGTCCAGGTTTTGACTAGGGCTGTAAATGGGTAGGATATGGATACGGAAATAGGTGTTTCCGTTTTCCGATTCCGTTAAGGAGAGCCTATTTCCGTTTCCGATAAGATCGGAAAGTGTATTATCCGTTTCCGTTTCCGATAAAATCGGAAAGTCTATTTTCCGTTTCCGATTTGTTTCCGATTCCAATATCGGAATCGGATATTATTTCTGATAATTATCGAAAATTAATGATTTCTTGATTTATTTGTTTAAAACATATAAAATGAAACCTAAATATAATCAATACATCTTAGTATATTAGATAATGATTAATTATATTAGATAATGATTAATAAGATTAAAACAATCTTAAGGTTAATATTATTCTTAATAATAAATTTAATAACAATCGGAATCGGAAATTGGAAAGCGGATACGGAAACAAGAGTTTCTGTTTCCGATTCTGATAGCTTATCGAAAATATCCTATTCCAATAGCTATCAGACATATATTTTTTATCAGAAACGGATATTTTTTTGGGTAACAGATCAAAAAATCGGATAATCGGGTTTCTCCGTTGACAGCGCTAGTTTTGACGGCTTGGAGTTTGCAGGAAGAAAAATCAACCACCTCCGAAATATGTGAAGATGGGTCAGGATTATGACTCTTCCGCATATAACATGCTAAGAGGGTTTCATATCGACTCGACAGCTCACCATCGTCACACCAAGGCAACGAAGGGCCAACAAGGCTTCAATTCAATTTAACTCGACAACTCGCTATCGTTGCGTCGAGGCGACAATGGGCCGACGAGACTTCAATTGCGCTCGACAGCTCGCCATCACCACACCGGGACGACGATGGACCGACGATGATGGCTTCTACTGAAACTCAGATAGACAAATTATTAGCACTTGACGACATGATTAATGACCACGTCGCCAAGGCTTGGCGACGTGATTAATGACCATGCCGCCAATGCTTGTGTGACGTGATTTTTTTACTTTGGAAGAGGGAGAGAAGGTGAGAACTTCCAAGTTTTCTACTAACTTCCTACCACTCTACCAACAACTTTACAAAGAGGGGTATATCTGTTATCAAAGGCGCCTGAGGCGAACGCCTAGGCGACGAGGCGAGGCGAGGCGAGGCGCTGGTATGGCGCCTCGCGTTCCCGCTTTTCGCCTAGGCGATCGCGGGAACCGCCTCGTTCGCCCAGGCGTTCGCCTAGGCGCGCCTCGTCCACCTTCGGCGCCTCAGCGAGCCCACGTTAGAAAAAAAATCCACCGGCCCATAAAACCCAAACCGTCCGATTCGTTTCGGGTTTAAATCGGCCTAATAGGTATCGGCCCGCCTTATTAACCCTCCTCCCTCCACAACCTTCACAGGTTGCCCTAATATTTTCGTCCCGAGACCTTTCTCCCCAGCGCAACGGACTTCTCCGGCGACAACAGAAGCCCTAGCAGCGGGAAGCATCTCCGGCGGCAGCGGGCTACTTCTCCGACGACTTCTCCGACGACTTCTCCGACGGCGGCGGCAGCAGGTAAGCCCTCTCTCAGCCTCACGCACACTCTGTCTCGCTCTCTCTCACTGTCTCACACTCTCCGCCTCTCTCTCTCACGCACACTCTGTCTCAATCTCACTCTCTTGGTCTCTCTCTCTCTCTCTCTCACGCACACTGTATCACTGTCTCACTCTCTCCGCCTCTCTCTTGCTCTCTCTGTCCCTCTCTCTCTGTCTCACTCTCACTCTCTCTTGCTCTCTCTGTCTCACTCTCACTCTCTCTTACTGTCTCACACTCTCCGCCTCTCACTCTCTCTTGCTCTCTCTTACTGTCTCACACTCTCCGCCTCTCTCTCTCTCTCTCACGCACACTGTCTCACTCTTACTCTCTCTCTCTCTCTCTCACGCATACTGTCTCACACACACTCTCACTCTTACTCTCTCACGCACTTTGTCTCACGCACACTCTCTCTGTCTGCCCGACCCTCACTCTCTATCTGCCTCACTCTCTCTCTGTCTCTCTCGAGCTCTGTCTATCTATCTCTCTCACTCTCAGTCTCCTCACTCTCTATGTCTACCTGACCCTCACTCTCTGTCTGCCTCACTCTCTGTTTGCCTCACTCTCAGACTCTCAGTCTCCTTACTCTCTTTGTCTGCCTCACTCTGTATGTCTGCCCGACCCTCACTCTCTGTTTGCCTCACTTATTTATCTTACATTTGCACAATTATATTGTGTTTGCTTAGCATTTCGTTGATAAATTTTCATTATGGTGGATTTAATTAGTAGCAAAATGTCCATGAATTTATTGATTGCATCTTTGAATGATTAAAATTTATTTCAATTAGTTTGATTTGAAATTATTTGGTTATATTTGATAATTTGAATGAATGAATATGTCATTATGTATGATTATAATTGTGTTTTTGACATTTTGTATAATAAGTAAATTATAAATATATATATTTTTAAAATGTCGCCTTAAACGCCTAGGCGTTTGAGGCTGAGGCGACCCCCTGGTCGCCTCGGTCGCCTCTCGCCTCTGACTACATAGAGGGGTATGGATGACATATATAGAGGTTCACATCCAATGGGAGGCTGCCAAGTGGCAGCTTGGGATTGGCCCATAGAGGTGGGCCTTGCCTAGGTGGCAAGCTCATGTTCATCCATGCATTGGCTTCCTTTGATCGGTCCATGTGGCGCTGAATCAGCGATGATGTGACGGCGAGGACGAGGTATGACTGATCCGCGTGGCATCTCCTCATTGGGCCATGTAAACATGTGGGACCCATTTATTTTTAACTTTTTAAAAAAAAAATATTTGAATAGGCCAAATCCTGGGGACACGCCGCCAAGGGCGGGCGGCATGGCTGGGAGGGGGGAGCAGCCGCTTCATAGGGTGCTGCCAGGCGGGGGGGGCGGGGGTGTGTTGGCCCCTATATCTTTTCTGATTTTGGGGGTGTTTTGGGTCTGTTTTTATTTTTCAGAAAATTTTTGAGGAAATTTTGATGGGAGGCCCTCCTTATTTTGAGTTTTTGGTACTTGGCCTTCCACAAATTTCTTCTGAGAAATTTGCTGTCCACATCCACCCTTACCCTTCTAATCGTGGTTTAGCATGCATTGCCATACTTGTGTGAATATTAAGTATTATCTTTCAGCACTGCTAGAGAAGCATCACATTGGACAGTGTAACTCCCTGAAATAATATTTTACGGCAGTTTAGACATCTAATTGATGATTAGCCAGCAAGAATGCTCTGAATTTTGTTCTAATCTGTTATATTTGAGGCTTTTGGACTGGCTTAATTAATGTGAGATTTCTTGACAAGACCTCGGGAATTTTTAGGTTTGGGCTAAAGGTTCATGTAGCACATGAGTAGACGTGCAATTCTGAGCTTGGGCTTTTGCATGTGTATATAATCTCTTGACCATGACATGACATCAAAACCAAGCTTAAACTTTTGAGATACAACCTAAGAGAATTAGATCAGATGCTGAACATGATGGCAAACAAGATTAAAAGAAACAGCTAAACACATAAGAAGTATAGAAGACAATAGGGAGGAAGCTTGAAATTGTCCCTTGTCGATTTCTTCGGCATGGAAATGGAGATTCCAAAAGGGGAGGCCATGATGCTTGTTGGGGAAGGATTTGTAAAAGAAAGGAGAATGATGATACCGAAGTCCTCAATCATTAAGGGTGTGTTTGGTTCTACGTAAAATATATTCGAATAGAAAAAGTTTTCTAAGGAATCAAATTTACAAAGAAAACAAAATGTCAATCATTACTTACAAAAAATTTTACAGCTGCTTTGAAAAAGGGCGTTCGGTCTAATCCCATGGATGTCAAAATTAGGAAAACATAGAGTCAAGAAATTAAGTTTTTCTATTGACGAGAGTTCTTCAAATCACCAAATAAATCAGCTGTGCTACACATTTTTGGGAAAACCACGCAGCCTATTTTCATGAAACCAAACGGACCCTAAGCTATGCAAACTAGATAGAAATGCCACTAAGATGATATCATGCCATGGGATGAGCTTATGTCGTGGTAGTCCTGAATTAGACCAGAATCAAATGTGCATACATACTGGGAGCATGACTGTATGAGTTAAAAGTTAGAAGCGAACAGGCAAACACCCATAAACACCGACGTGAGGAATCTTGTTTCTTGTTCGGCCGTACAGGGGTCACGGATCCCTCCGGAACGGTCAAACGAAGTGCATACAGACAAGTTAGAGTGGCAAAATTCAGAAAACTTTTATGCAAAAAAGGGAAAAAGAAAAGAAAATATACATGCACAATATTTTCTGCATAACCTACACCGGATCTGCTCATCAGCCAAGGAGTAAAGCACTCCGCAATATGCAGATGCGTAAGAGACGTGGGCTATCACCTATTACATCCAAAGAAGAAGCTATTGATCGAGGTAGATGGCAGCGCACAACCAAAAAATTCATCAAGAAGAGATATGTAACATACGAATCATCGAGGAGCATCATCATCAACATCGTCGTCATCATCATCATCTTCATCTAGTAATATAAGATCATCATCATGATGCTCAACCCAAGTATAGAATCATAAGAAAAAGTAAAAAAGAAAAACCAGGAGAGTGCGGGTGATCGGACCTCGAAGTGCTCCTGTAGCTTGCGGGGAGGGATGGGCTGGCCGTTGGCGTCGACGCCGGGGGTGATCATGTCGGGGCGCTGGTACATGTTGGATAGGAGGAGCGTGGGGCTGACGGTGGGGCGATTGTGGAAGCGGGAACAGCGGCCCGTGCCGGCACGCCCCTATTTTGAAGTAGAAGGGACAGTTCACCCGGTCCTTCTCCGTCCCGAAGATGGACGCCAAGTGCTCCGCCATCTCCTCCGCCCCCCAAAACCACACTGTTGATGCTTTGATGGATCGATCTCCGCCGCCGCGAGGAACCAGAAGAGGCGGCAGCGGCAGTGGCAGCGGGGGCTCTAAAAATGTTAACCGCTTCCGCCTCCGCCTCCGCCTCCGGACGCGGGAGACACGAATAAGGAGCGAAGGAGCAGGCAAACCGAAGCCTGGAAGCACCCTGACCATTCTTGAAGAAGTCCCAACAGGCTGCTTTATCCAGCGACTAACGCACGCTGCAATCCGGGCGCCCAGCCGTCAGATCAATTTTGATCGCACGGCTGGAGCAATAAGTATAAAATTTTGTTAAAAAACTTAGGAGGAGGTGACAACTTTAGGACTATCATATGCTCCGTGGGGGTCCTTTTTTGCGGGAGGATTTTTTTTTTTTTTTTTTGTTCAAAGGTTTTTTCTTATCCTGTACCCGGCTGATCATGCCGAGAGCTTTGAATCCAGATCGTTTCATAAGGTATTCTCTTTTTCTTAGTCATTGAGCAGTTAAAAAAAATTAAAAAGAATTTATTTTTTTAATCTTTTTTTAACTGTTCAATCTTTAATCAAACAATTAAGATAACTTTCTTAAAATTGCTTTCTCCGTCAAATTTTTTAAACAAAAATGAAAAAAAAGTTGTTGATGTCCCAGCATTACAGCGCCACTGCAATGTGGGCATGCATTGCAGTCAGTATTAGTCTTATCGGACTGTTGATGGTTACCAGAAGTCCGTATAGATTGGTTCCAATTATGAATGTAAATGGAATGGACAAGGATCGAATATATGCATATTTGTTTTTTATATTTTACTTGCGAATAAGAAGCTTTATATGAATAATTATTGAACTGTTGTTATTGTTAGTTAACTCGCGAAAATCACAAAGATGTATTGCCGCATGCAGACGTTGGAAATTCTACATTTATGAATCAGACACCGGTGGCTGAGGGAAGGAGGGCCATCCCCCCACCCAAAAAAAAAACAAACAAAAACCATTTTTAAATTTAGTATTACTACAGGAATTTAAAAAATTACTAGTTGTAATCCTGTGCTGAATAAAGTAGTTATAAATAATATAAGTGAAGTTAATTTTTTACTTTTTGCGAAGAAATAAATAAAATAATTATAAAAGAATATATGATGAAAAATACTAACCTTTTTTTAGCGAATATTAGGTTAATTGTTGGGTAATATTAAAAGTTTAGAACTATTGTATCCAATTGAAATATAGACTGAGAGAGAAAATTAAAAAGTGAATTGCATATTCTTATTATTATCTCATGAGATTATCTTAATAAATGTTGTGTTGAAACATGGATTGACAGAAAAATAAAACAAAAAGTAACCTCATTAATAACGAAATTAGTTATTATTATCCTATGAAACTATCTCAATAATGATCATAAATATTAAAAATTTGCTATTATTATCCCAAAAGACTATCCCAATATTAACAACAACAACAATAATACTAATATGAGTCAAAAAAGTGACATAGAAACTGGTCTCTTTATTAATAATAATAATAATTTAATAAAAAATAATTATAATAATATCAATATTAGTTATTATTACCTCATGACACTACCTCAATAACAATAATAATAATAAATTAATATTAATTATTATTTTATCAAGAGATTACAACAACAATAATAATATTATTAATGATAATAATAATATTCTTAAAATTAATTATACTATTCCAAGATATTGCAACAACAACAACAACAATAATAATAAAAATAATAATTTACCAAAATAATAATAATAATATACAAATTAGTTATTGTTATTACATGAGACTGTGCTAATAATAATAATAATAATGAGGATGATGATGTCAAAATTAGTTATTATTATCCAAGAGATTGCAATAACAACAACAATAATAACAATAATAGAAAATAGAAAAGATAGGAAACATAAATATTAATAGGGAGACGAAAAAAGTGAAAGAGGAGAAAGAGAGTTAATAATAAAAAATTAATAATAATATCAAAATTAGTTATTATTATCCAATGAAACTATCATTTTGATATTAATTTTAATAATAATAATAATATATCAAAATTAGTATTGTTATTGTTGGGATTTCTCGATTTCTATGGATCGCTCACGCAGCGGAAAATAAAAATTTATAGCGATCCGTTTTCCCGTTTCGAAGAATTAAAACTACGATTATCGGATAATCGTTTCTCACTGTGTGCAGATTCGAATCCGCAACTGTTCGGTTCCGTCGGTGCGACACCGCAAGCCGCGCAAACGCCCGGCCTCTAGCGAAGTCCATGCGATCCTCCCCACGACGGATATCTTCGCGTTCCTCGTTCTTCGCAGCCCACGAAACCTCCGCCGGTCGCCGCAACGCACGGACGATTTCCCGTCGAACGGGATTCGGAGAAGCGGCGGAGCAGATATGGATCTGTCTGGACGCCAGAGAGAGAGAGAAACTGAGGAGGGGCAGCCAGGATTAGCAGCAGTTTGGCCTGCTCAGCCCGTTCGCTATGTTTTATACTAACCGCACGATTTTTCATAAAAACCCCCGGTTTATATAAAACCCACTTATTTATCCATCGCCTTGAGAATCATTTGCGTGTGACCCTCTAGGCCCAAGTACCAGTCCAGTTAATGGCCCAACAAGTCCAGTGACTCCTCACTGGCTTTATTAATTAATTAATAACCATTTATTAATCAATCTAATTGATGTCGCACATCGAATTCGACCGGGCCTCCGATCACGTTGGGTGCCAAACAACACCGCGTGAACCCGGAAGGTATTTGGGGTTAAGTAACCCACTCTTGGAACCTTTCCGCCGACAGTTACCGCGTGGATATAATCCTTCATTCGTACAATGCTCTCGAGTCAACTCAGGGCATGGCGAGCTGTCAAACCCTAACCGGTCGACTCACTTGGATTGGATGCCGCTGATGAATATCGAAAAACTCCTTTCCTGATATTATCGTCCGCCCTGGCCAGGGACTTTCGCGCATCCTTCCTAGAGCATTCTCTCTCTAAGTACCGAGAGCGAATGATTCCTTATTGACACACAATTTCCTTCGACGGTATTCCGCTGTACCTAATCATTGGCGTATTAGAATCACGTGGCTAGAGATTCGTAAACCAAGGTCAAAGCACAGAAGTCCACCGACAAGGTGTCCTTGGTGTCTCAGGTCCGAGGACCATCTACGCAACTGCGACAACAGAATCAAGCTGGTTGACAGTGAGGTACAATACCATCCAGCGATTCAGTCGGATCAATTCAGTGAACTCATTCTCCAATGAGCACCTACAGATTCGCCTTAGCGTCTCCACACAAGTGACTTATGAGATCAGTCACCCTCATCATATGAGCAGGAGCAATCTGTACTAGTCTAACTGGATATCCGATGTCCTTCTCGGATATCCTCCGACTAAGAACAATTAAGAATATGTGTGTTTAAGTGATCAGTCTCATTAGTATGATCTCATCATAATCTGATCACTATAGTACATATTCATGGACTTCATTATGAAACGATAATTAATGCGATTTACACATAATGAATATTATGCCATTTTATTAATAAATGAACGAGATTTACATAGTCAGATTGACTTGTAGGCCACCTAAAACTAACAGTTATCATATGAGGCTACCTCAATAATAATAATAATAATATATTTTAATAATAATATTAATATAGTTATACTTTCCATCATCTTATATATGATGATGATAATGATAATAATAATAATATCAAAATTAATTATTATTATCCCATGAAACTATCATAATAATATTATTATTATATTATTATCAAACTTATTTATTATTATTATTATTAATATCAACATTAGTTATTATTATCCCATAAGACTGCCCCAATAATAATAATAAGAAAAAGAACATAATCATTCTTCAAAAATAATAGTAATATACTAATACTTTGCACCATCTTAGATGATAATAATAAATAAGCATTATTAAAAATTAAAGACATAATCTTATTCAATTCAATCAAAGTGAATTAAGATTAAATTTCATGAGTTAGATTGTGTTGACATACTATTAAATGAGTTGGACTAGAATTGAAAAGGATGGGCTGAGGGTTGCATTGAGGTTGGGTTAAGGGAGAGAGGATCTTACATGAGTTGGATTAGATTGATCCCAATGCGACGCGTCTGTCGCGGGTGTACCGCGCCACGTAGCCACTACTCCATCTGAGCCCCAGGTTCCCTGTCGCGTCGAGATTCGGATCGTCTACTCCAACACCTCTACTCCACACGTACTCCAATTGTTACCATTGGTCCAAGTGTAAACTTATTTACACGTCGGTTATTATTATGGGACTCCAAAGATTACGTAAAACAGGAAACCTTCTGTGAGTGCTCAAATTGGGTGTGTGATTATCATGAAAAATTATGTTGATTATGTGAAAAAATAAACCTATTAAAAAAGAAACTAGGTGAATGTGATCGCCATAAAGTTTTAACTAAAAAGTTCCAAAAGAAGAAAGTTTGATCGCCTACCTATTTTGGATGTGGGAGATGTCGAGTTCTTGATTCCCCTCTTTCAGCCGGCTGAAGAAAGAGAGCCCTTTCTATCTTTGTTCTTACTTTGACTGTTTACTGGATTTTGAGGATCATCCAGATTCCTTGTTTGTTGATTCTCTCCTCTTGATCTCCTTATGTACCTTGCAAGAAATGGAAAGAAATGAAGAACAATGAGAACTTAGGCAGAAGTAGTATCCATTCCAGAAGAAATTTTGAACATGCAACTAAACAAATGAACTCACTTGTTGAGTGGTCTTTTAAACCCCTTTAAAACAAATAGGTTTAGAAAATAATGCCAGTGGGTGTATGTTGCATGGAGTGATGTGATGAAAATGTGAGGCTAATGTGATGAAAAATGTGAGAAGGATGCATGAATTAATTAAAAGCTAAGCTGGATGGCCCTTAGAAAGCCTTGGTCTTGAATGGATCTTGGATAGACGAGGAATGGATGAACAAAGGATGCCGACTCTTGGAAGCAGCAGCACCTCGATCCTTCAGCGTTTGGACGTCGTCTTCAAGATTCTTTGCTCTAATCACCACTTTTCACTAAAATAATCACTAACTTTTCACTGACCAAGGAGCTGGGTATTTATAGACTTTTCATCCGCGGTTATTAATAGATTTACATGAAGAAATTTTGAAGTTTATCTAGCTTAACAAACAGATAAACACAGATTAATTCATTATTATCTGTAATTATCTAAAACGCGTCGTCTATGGGAGACGCCTTTTAGCTAATTAAGATAAGGATAAACATCCGAGAAAAATTCATTATTATCTGTAATTATATAAAACGCGTCGCCATGTGGAGACGCCTTTTAGACTAATTAAGATAAGGATAAACATCCGGAAAAGAAATAGAAACAACTTTAGGAAAACCTAAATTGCGTTGTGTCATGCAGACGTCTTTTATCTAATTAATCAATTAATTAAAATTCAAATTTAAACATCAAAATATGAATAAACTCTAAATGGCTTCTACACAAGTCGACGTCTTTTAAACTTTTTTCATATTTTAATCAAAATTTGAGTTAAAATCAATTTAATTAATTAACTCAAATTATGTCTGTCTGACCCGATACTATTTAGATAATTAATTTGGAAAGATTGATAAAAATTAACCAATGATTAAATATTAGACCATTCTGAGGCATTATTATATGATATGAAATTTACTCAAAATGATGTCAAAATTAGCGTGTCTACAGCTACCTCACTTTGGCATCGTCTTTGCAAGGGAGTGAAATGAAATGGAATGTACTGAAAAGGTGATGCCAAGGTGTGATGAGATACGCTCTTAACATCACATGATTATAATTTTTCTCAAATCATCGATGAAGATAACTCAAGGAGATCAATGGAATCAATCCTGTTTGGATGAGGTAGACAAAGAAATAAAATAAAGTCGATCAACCTCTACGGAGTGGAAAGTACCCCAGGTCATAGACACTGCAGGTTTCATCATGGGGAGCGATTGCCAACCAATGTGGACGTGCTGCAGCCATGATGGATCTTAAAAGAAAACAAGAAATATTGGATAAAGAGTCCAAGAGAGGATAGAATTCTAAGGATATCTTTAAGCGAACCTCAAAGATAATCAAGATACTCAATTCAGAATGGAATATTTCATATCATGTTGGAATTATTTGATCAATGGTCTGAAACTTAATCAGTAATTGATTCTTATCATAGTGATTTCAAAGTTCTATATGATGCATGTTGGGCTAAACGAAAAATATAAAGTCAAATAAAATATAAATTAATCAAGGATAATATTGTTAAATCGTCATTAATGAGTCAAGATACGAATTCTTCTAATTCAGTAATAAGCCGAAGCTCGTTTATCCACGCACTGTTTCACAAAAACGGAACCGTCATCCCCACTAATTAACAATTAAACGGCCTATCCGTGCGATTAAGAATTCTCTGAAATTATCACCGTTTTTGTTGTAGGGGAACTCAAATTCTAGTTTCATCAAAATCACAAGGTCCTTGATATACTCTAGTAAATATTTAACATATAGTAATGATGATGCAATTTAATTACATGAAAGAATACAAGGGATAGAGATAATCGTCTTTTAGCCACGGTCGGGACTCATAAACTCCCACAGTGGGATCTTCTTGATATTTTCCACCTTCATTTGAGTCTTCCTGAATTACCTGCACTCAAAAATTCATCAATAACTTCAAACAAGCGTCAGAATATGGATAAACATTGAATTTCGGGTAAAATAGCAGAAAAGCCTGAAAAGCGTCGTGTCGCGCCGACGCCCATTAGTCACCTAAAACGCGTCGTTGTTCAACGACGCCTATTCAGTCGCAGAAACAGGTTCTAGCTGATTCCCACCCGGATTCTAACTCTCTTCATACCTTGTGTCCTGTATATGATTTGAACAAACAGGTTAAACATCTATTCAGACTTAGTCCCTTGCCTAGTTAAGTAACCGACTACTTGATCCTATCATTGGTAGAAGGGTCAAGGGGCATAGTCTTTATTAACAAAGGTGACATGAATAATCAAACTGTAAGCAAAAATGCAACATACAAGCAGACAGATGTTTACTGAAAATAAAAGGAATGAAGCATACTAGAGAATCTTGAGGTGAGTAATTCATCCAACCTATTTTACTCCTCCCCTTGGCCTCCTTATATAAGACATAAGGATAAGCACAATGATTAATCCTCATGATTATCCAAGAATTTGGCCTTGGATAAATCTCCATTAAATCTTCATGTCTATCCTGCGGCTTTTCATAAAAACCCAGATAAGCATGAAATTTAACGTCTCTCACCGTCTGACGAGAACTCTTATGTGTGTGACCCTCTAGGCCCATATATCAGTCCGGTTTCAGGCCCATTAAACTTAGAACTTATTCTAGAGTTTAATATTTATTAATTAACATTTAAACATCATATGTTAAATGATTAATTTAATAAACAAGTGGATTATCATCTAATGATTAATTCACTTGACTTTCTGATCATGAACAGTACCAAACACTACCTCATGATCCCAGAAGATATAAGGGATAATGTTCCCTTTAATTGAACATTTCCGTCTGCAGATACCGCACAGATAAAATCCTTCACTCATCCAATGTCCCAATAACGTAAGGGTATGGTTTTATAGTCAAACCCTCTATCACATTATTTAAATGGATTCCAGTACTCAGTTAATTTCTAGAAAGACATCTCTTTCATTTGACCCTGGCCAGGGATTTCTGTGTACACATCCATAGGACATTCTCTCTCTAGTCTTATACCAAGAGTGAGTGATCCCTTGTTGTTCACTCAATTACCTTCGCAAGCATTCCACTGTATCTGAGAGACCGACTATCGTGGGCTTAATGGTTAAAGTCCACAAGTCAGAGAATCAAGATACAATGGTCCACAAACAATGTATCATTGGTGACTCAGGTCAAAGGACCAACTGTGCTACTGCAACGATTGAATTCCCTGGTTGACTAATAGGTATGATTACCATCCAGGAATTCTTATTTGGGTCTGTTTAGTGAACTCATTCTCTAATGAGCACCCACAAGTTTGTCTTAGTGTCACCACACGAGTTTATGTGAGATCATTCACCCTCATCACATGAGCAGACATAACTTGTGTCAATTTTATCGGATATTTAATGTCTATCTCAAATATCCTATGATCGAGAACTGTTTAAGACAAGTGACTGAGGATATTGATCTCACTACCATGATCTCATCATGATTCAATATCCCATACATTTGTCTACGGACCTTCATTACGATAGTTAATTTGCAAGAACTATAAATGAAGAAATAATTGCCTTTATTAATGATCTGAACTAGACTGTACAATGATTGGCTTTGAGGCCACCCAATTCTATCATTCTCCCACTTGGACTATAGCCAATCACCTATGTGTCTAAGTCCCATAGACTTAAGGTGACGTTTAAAATTGTTTTGAGACAATGGCTTAGTCAAGGGATATGCTACATTATCTTCATATGAGACTTTCTCAACTACTATATCTCATCGGGCGATGATCTCACGAATCAGATGAAATCGTCTCAGAATGTGTTTTGACTTCTGATGTGATCTTGGCTCCTTCGCTTGAGCTATTGCCCCATTATTGTCACACAATAATTGAACATTATCTGAAATGCTTGGAACTACTCCAAGTGCGGAGATGAACTTCTTCATCTAAACCGCCTCATTGGCCGCTTCAGCTGCAGCAATGTATTCTGCTTCGGTCGTCGAATCTGCAGTTGTTTCTTGTTTAGAACTTTTCCAACTTACTGCACCTCCATTTAACATGAACACAAATCCAGACATGGATTTACTATCATCCATATCCGACTGGAAACTCGAGTTAGTAAACCCTCGAAGTTCTAAGTCGTTTCCTCCATAGACGAGAAATAGATCCTTAGTTCTTCTTAAGTATCTAAGGATACATTTCACCGCCTTCCAGTGTTCTTCACCTAGATCAGCCTGATATCTACTAGTGACACTTAGTGGGTGTGCCACATCAAGCCTAGTTGTAAGGATCGAGACCTTCGGATCCAGTTTTCGGGGTCGGACCCTGTAGTTCTGGCTACGTGATGTAGACTGGATCTATCACGACCGGATTCCGAGGCTGGAACCCTAAGTTTGGATCCGAGGCTGGGTCGGATCGGTGACGAGGCCCGACGGGGATTTGGATGGCGACGGAGGCGAAGCCGAAGGCCCGAGGTCGAGGGTGGCTCGGTCGGGCGTTGGCTTGTCTTCGGAAGCAGGGTCGAGACCCCTTCGGGCGGTGCGAAACCGGATGTTCTTCGGACCGAGAGGCAGCCGGCGCTCGGCGTCGAGACCAGTGGGAGGAGTCCGAGGTCGGCGGCCGAGACCGACTCGGGATGATCGGCGACTCGAGGGTGCCACGTGGGCTGGCTTTGGGCCGCGTAGCGTACGGCACTGTCGTGTCAGGGTGCGGCTCTGACGTGTCGGCTGAACGGCGTGCCTCGGTCGACGCGTTTCAGAAATTTGTCCTTGCGGCCGTCACATCACCTGGCAGACGTCCTGTCGGCTGGACCGCGTCTGCCTCGGTCGACGCGTTTTGGCCTGGTTAACCCCCGCGAGCCCTCCTTCTTTCCTCATTTTTCTCCTTCTCTCTTTCTCTCCTTCCCCTCCGGCGATCTCAGCGGCGATTCCTCCGCCTCCCTCTTTTCCTCCCACCATTTCACCTCTCCCTCCACTCCATCCTCTACCTAGCTCCTACCACTGCCACCCCCATCTCCACTGCAGCGTTCTACTCTCCGGACGGCGGCCGACGTCACGGTGGAGCAAGGACGACCACGGCGGTACCGGCGGCGGCGTGGGGCGAGTCGGGTGGACGGCTTGAAGCTCGGAGGCGTTCAAGTGTCCGGTAGGGTGACGGTTCCCATAGCATCGCGTTTTAACCAAGTTTTTACCATTCAAGCATGATTACGGATCTCTGGTTTTGGGGGGAAGAATGAGCATGTTTAGGTGCTCTTTTGATTGATATGGGGGACTTGCTATGAAGGTGATTTTCCTATGGATTGTATTGCCCCTCTTTCTCCTTTGTTTTTAAGTAACCTTGAGGTTTTATGGGTTGAAAAGGGAGCCCTCGGGCCCATGGCAGATTTTAGGTTCCTGGGCGAGCTTGTCTTCGGATAGCTGGCCGAGATCCCTTCGGACCGATGTCCCTTCGGGCGGGTTGAAAGACGACGTGCATGGACGACACCTTTTTGAAGGGCGTCGGGCCATCACGACGCCTTTTAGACAGAAACCGCCTGGCCGAGACTCCTTCGGCCCGAAGACTGTTTTACATAAACCTGTACATGGAGCTTGAATGGCGTCGGCCTTGGGCGACGCGATTCGAGACAGAACCTCACTAATTCGTGCCAGTAAAACGTGTTCATACTGCTAGATAGTTGGTTAATGCATGTTTTGGTGCACTCGACAATGATGGATTCTTCATGACCGGATGGCACCGCGTGGTGTGTCGTACGATCGTGGGCTTTTCACGTGACCGGATCGTACTGTGCCGGGTTTTGGTGTTTTGTGTTACGGTGGACCTGGAGTGACATTGTAGCGCTTTATCACCCTGTGCTGGTGGGGGCGTGAGCACAGCGCCGGTGGGGGCGTGGGCGGGGTGACGCCTAGTGAGAGAGGGTCACCTGGTGAACCCCGGGGTCAGCTAGTACCGGTGTCGGAGTGGTACATTCGGAGAGTCACTCATGCTGAGGGAAGGAGTAACCACCTGAGCCAGTTGGGCCGGAGTAGCTAGCATGCTATCCGAGGGGTTACTGTTTGGTCTCAGCGGGTCGGTGTTTCCTACCTTCGGTTGTGTGGTTAGTGTTTCCTACCTTCGGTTGTGTGATCGGTGTTTCCTACTCTCGGTTGTGTAGCCGAGACACCTTCGGTCAGTGCTAAGCCGAGACACCTTCGGTCAGTGCTAAGCCGAGACGCGAGTTGTTGGCTCCTTGATAGAATGATTCTAGAATTATGCATGTTATATTTCGAATGCACATGGTTCATATCGAGATATAGGAGTAGTGTACTTACTTCTGTGTTCGTTGCTTTACCGTTAGCCGTACCTTGCACTTGTGGGTGTGTGCGTGGGCAGTGGGGATCGAAGGATCCCTACTGAGTCTTGTCTTGAGACTCACCCCCCCCTTGCGGTTTTCAGGTGAGGACTCCCAGCAGACCTAGAGCGGCGTGTGCAGCCGCGTGTTGAGCGCCTTCAGCGGTTGTTCCAGGGTATGCCCCGATGTAGTTGTTATTTATTTCTGGCCTGTATGTTTAATTATTTCTTTTCAGTTGGAGTATGTAATTATTTGCTGTATCGAGTCGCATTGTAATAATTTTAATTCCTGCACTTTCATTTCAATTCAATGCGATGTGAATGTTTAGCTTAGTTTATTATTTATTTCCCAGACTTACTAGATCCTGGTTTGGTTCCAAATTAATGATTCGGTACCCATTTAGTAATCGGATCCCCGATTATAGGGTGGCGGGTCGTTACACTAGTACATAGCATTGCAAACATGATAGATCCTATTGCCGAGGCATAAGGAACTCTATTCATGTATGCTTTCTCTTCATGTGTCTTGGGAGACATTCCTTTAGAGAGATAAATTCTATGCCTCATAGGAACGAGTCCTCTCTTGGAATTTTCCATGCCAAACCTTTTGACTATGGTATCTATGTACATAGATTGGGATAAGCCAAGCATCCTTTTGGACCTATCTCTATAGATCCTTATTCCCAGAATATAGGATTCTTCTCCCAAATCTTTCATGGAGAAGTTTTTGGATAACCAAGTCTTTACTGATGACAACATTCCTACATCATTCCCAATGAGTAGAATGTCATCAACGTAAAGTACTAAAAAAGTAATTGCGCTCCCACTAGTCTTTTTGTATACACAAGGTTCATCTTCATTCTTAATGAAGTCATAAGATTTGATTGCTTCATCAAATCTTAAGTTCCAAGTTCGGGATGCCTGCTTTAATCTATAAATGGATCTTTGCAGCTTGCATATCTTACTTGAATGCTCTTTGGAAATGAATCCTTCAGGTTGTATCATATACACCTCTTCTTAAAGGTTCCCGTTAAGGAATGCTGTTTTCACATCCATTTGCCATATTTCATAATCATAGAATGCGGCGATGGCAAGAAGTATTCTGATTGACTTAATCATGGCAACTGGAGAAAAAGTTTCGTCATAGTCAATGCCTTGCCTTTGACGATATCTTTTTGCTACCAGCCTTACCTTCTATGTGTCAATCTGTCCATCTGTCCCGATCTTTCTTTTAAAGATCCATTTATTGCCAATAGGTACTATACCTTCTGGCAGATCAACCAAGTTCCAAACTTGGTTAGCATACATGGACTGAATTTCAGAATTCATTGCCTCTTGCCATTTTTCTGATTCTTGACTATTTATGGCTTCTTGGTAGGTTTGAGGATCATCATCCTCATTTAAGTGCACTTTTGGTTTGCCATCATCGATATGTCCAACATATCTTTCAGGCTGCTTAGGCACTCTATCTGATCTGCGAACCTTTTGTGTATCATCTTGAACAAGTTCTTGAGTCAATGGTTCAGTAGATGAACTATTGTTGATTTGTGAGTCTAGAATTTCTTCTAGTTCTATCTTGCTCCCACTGTCTTCTTTTGAAAGATATTCTTTCTCCAAGAAGACAACTCTTTTTGCGACAAACACCCTTTGATCGCTGGGCTGATAGAAATAATATCCAAAAGTCTCTTTTGGATATCCCACAAATCTACATTTTTCTGTCCTTGAATCTAGTTTGTCTGGATCATGTCTTTTGACATGTGCAGGACAACCCCAGACTCTAACATGCTTAAAATCTGGTTGCTTTCCTTTCTATATCTCATATGGAGTGGAAGATACTAACTTACTGGGAACTTTGTTCAACAAATATGCAGCAGTCAATAGTGCATATCCCCATAAAGAGATTGGAAGTTTAGCATAACTCATCATTGATCGTACCATATCTAATCGAGTACGATTTCTCCTTTCCGATACACCATTTAATTGTGGTGTATAGGGAGGAGTCCACTGAGACAAAATACCATTATTTTTAAGATATTGTGTGAATTCTGTACTTAAGCATTCACCCTCTTGATCTGATCGAAGAGTTTTGATACTCTTTCCAGTCTAGTTCTCAACTTCATTTTTAAACTCTTTAAATTTCTCAAAGACTTCTGACTTATATTTCATTAAATATATGTAGCCATATCTTGAGAAATCATCTGTAAATGAAGCGAAGTATGAGTAACCACCCATAGCATGAGTGGACATTGGACCACATACATCACTATGTATTAGTTCCAATAAGTCCTTAGCTCTTTCTCCATGTCCTGTAAATAGAGCTTTGGTCATTTTTCCCATGAGACAAGCTTCACAAGTTGCAAATGATTCATAATCAAATGGATCAAGATATCCATTCTTTTGCAACCTAATGATCATGTTCTCATTTATATGACCTAGCCTAAAATGCCATAGGTATAATTTATTCACATCCTTATCTATTCGTTCAAGAGATTTATTTACTAGACAAACATCATATGAAATATCAAGTAAATATAATCCATTCAATAAATATCCAGAAGCAAACAATTTGTCTCCTTGATAAATGGAACAACCTTTATTCTCAAGTTTCATAGAATATCCTTGTTTATCTAAACATGAAATAGATATGATATTCCTAATAATGGTCGGAACATAATAACAATCTATTAGTTCCAATGAGTCTCCTGACGGCATCTGAAGTCTTGCTGTCCCCACAGCTAACGCAACAACTTTTGCTCCATTCCCAAGCCTCAGATCCACGTCTCCGCGGTTCAATCTTCTTTTACTTGTTAGCACCTGCAAGTTATTGCAGATATGAGAAACACATCCAGTATCTAATACCCAAGATGTTGATTCTCTATAAGACAAGTTAAGATCGATCATGAGTATACCTGAAGCTTCACCAAGCTTCTCCTTTACTTTTTCTGCTAGATAAATCTTGCAGTTTCTCTTCCAGTGACCTTCTTTATGGTAGTGGAAACACTGACCTTTGTCATTGACTTTAGCTTTGTCCTTTTGAACCGTCGGTTTGCTTTTCACTAGCTTCTTAGGCTTACCTTTCTTAAAGGTCTGTCCAGCTTTTCTTTTCTTGTTGGTCTTACTAACAAGCATTACATGTGGCTTGTCTTTCTGGATAGTGCCTTCTGCTGTCTTCAACATGTTGAGCAGCTTAGCCAGTGTAACTTCAATTTTGTTCATATTGAAGTTGATAATGAATTGTGAAAATGAATCTGGAAGGGGTTGTAGGATTAAGTCGATGCTTAGGTCATTGTTCATAACAAAGCCAAGCACTGCAAGCCTCTCAATCCATTCTATCATCTTGAGCACATGAGTTTGCACAGATGTGCCCTCGCTCATTCTGGTCCTGAATAATTTCTTAGATATCTCATATCTTTCTGTTCTGGATTGTTCACCAAACAACTCTTGTAGGTGATTCAGAATGGACTTAGGTTCCATGTTATCATGTTGTCGTTGCAGTTCATTGTTCATTGAACCAAGCATATAACACTGGACTTTGACAGAGTCCTCCTTCCAATTTTCATACATCATTAATTCATCCTCGTTAGCATTTTCACCGGGTTGTACTGGATCTGGTTGATCCAGGACATAGGCTAGCTTTTCACACCTGAGGACAATCTTCAGGTTGCGTAACCAGTCAATGTAATTAGGTTCCGTGAGTTTGTTTGCATCAAGTATACAACGAAGGGGGTTAGGTGACGACATAGCGACCTACAAGGAAATACAAAAATAAGCAGATAGTTCTTAAAATCTGATTTAGGACTTTTAATTTAGATTTAGGCTCCCACTATTTTTCGGCGATCTGTATGACCCTCTAATATACATAACGGGAGATTCTGGTGATCTCCTAGTGGGGATCAGAATCCTTCGGGCATCATGCATGTGACCTTGTGGTAGCACAACAAATTACATCAAGTCCCTTAGGCAGTCAACTCTTGACAATTGCAACATTTGCAATATCCGATCAATCTAACCCCTGAATCAGAACGACCTTGTGGTAGCACAACAAATCAAATGATTCAGTTAAGTTTATCCATCATTACTCAGATAACATGAATTCATAGTGCAATCCTTGTGGTAGCACAATAAAACTACACTATTTGTCCATTTATCTTAATGACATCAGCATGTCGTAGACCTAGGTTAATTTCTAAATCAAATAGACCTTGTGGTAGCACAACAAATCCATTTGAGATAAGAATTATCCTTAGATCTATAATGATGGTAGGTTACGTGGATTATTCTGAATATCTAACGTTAACAACTTAAATTTTTAAAAGCGGGGTTTTTGAGTTGATTTATAAAAATCGTGCTATCAATAGTATTTCGATTTGAAGTATCGTAATACTTAATAGAAATATATATATAAGATAGCATAGTCCACAAATATCACATATATGCAGAAAAATTAAATAGGGATGATCATGGACTGCTAAAGCTACTATGGAATCATCGGAGCCAAACGATGATCCATAATAGAATCATAATGTGAAAATAGCAACACTGGTTCCATTTGATGCGAGTCCTTCCTCCAGAGGTGTCTTCAGAAGATCCCGTCCTCTAAGCTTAATCCGTAACATTTAAATATCAAATTTAGGACTCGCAGGTCCATAAATGTACATTTAAACAATATGAAACCTTGATCTTATCAAGGGGAGTACAATCTTATAGGAAGGTAGAGAGTACATTTGGATTAAGAGAGAGGAGGACACGCAGGTCCTATTTAAAGTACCAAATGAAATAAGCATCGCATTCAGTCACATCAATCATCACATGATAATACTAAGTCCATGATCATCCCACCATAAAATGCATCACATGCATCACAATTATCACATAATTACAGTTTGTATTAAATTTTATAAATATAAAATTATAATACCAATAATTTTTCAAAATAACATTTATTTCATCATTATCAATAATATTCAAAACATTATTGACAAATTAAATAACTAAACCATTTAGTTAATCTAAATGCTAATTCAAACAATTTGAACTGATAAATAAAATCAAGTTATGCATAAAATGAGTTTAAAACAATTTTAAACTTAATTGATTTAATAGGGAAGTTAATTATCTAAAACAATTTTAAATAATTAACTAATACCCTATTATGAATAAAACCCTTTAAGTGAATTAACAGTCATTAAACAGTTTAATAATATGTTAATAATAATAAGAATAATTAATAACAATTATTAATTTTCCCATAAAATTTCTATTTTAAAACAGTTTTAAAATGGGCCTTAAAAGGGTTTAATACGGGGCTAAAAAGGGATTAATGGGCCTAAACGGGTCGGTTGGGGGGTGTCGGGTCCGGATCTGATCCGGGTCGAGCGTGGGTCCGGGCGAGCGGCCCGGTGCCTACGCGCCGCTTACCCCCGTCGCCCGTTAGGGTTTTGGGGGGGAGCAACCTGCAACGCGCAGGCGCACCGGTATGGGGAGGCCACCGCCGGCCCTGGCGAACGGCGGCGGAGGAGCTCCGGCCAGCCCCAACGGCGCCGGTGAGCGTCGCCGGTGACCCTGGTGATTGCCGCCGGGAACGTTCCTCGACCCTTGCCCGCAAAACAATCGCAGCAGCGCCTGGTTCTCCCCCGACCGGCGAGGGCACGTCGCCGCCGACCCAGGCGACTGGCGGCAGGGCACTGGCCGGCCCCTCCGGCGCCGTTGGACGTCGCCGGCGGTGCCCCGGACGTCGTCGCGCTTCGCCGGTCCTCCCCTCAAGTCTGCAAGCTGCAGTTTATCACGATAACGAGGAGGTTTTCCCCCCACCGGGCAGCCGATGGGGGGCGGGGTTCCGGCCGGTCCCTCCGGCGCCGTCTCACATCGCCGGTAGCCCTCATGCATGTCGCCGGACGAGCCCCTCCATCCTTGCAAGCGTCGTGATCTTCCAAGTCCAAGATAGCCCTATCTGGTTCGCACACCAGCCGACAACAACAGGTTGCCATCGGCCATCATAGGGGCCGGGGAATCACTGGCTCGATTCTCCGGAGCCGTATGTGATGGGGAATCTCCGGTTATCATCAGAGATGTATCTGGTCGAACCAGACAGCCATGGAAACCAGGGATCAACCCTGTGACTCCCCAAAATTATCATGATAATCTTCTATGCATACAGAGCAGCCCAAAGAAAAACCCTGTTTAATTCTGGGATCACATCCCAATAATTTTAGACATTCTAAAAACGTGGGAACGATTCCCAGATTGTTAAAATAAATTTTAGCCCAAGAACACGTACAATACGGGTTCTTCACGCATAACGAGAAAAATCATGCATAACGATGCCGTTTTACGATCGAACCAGTAACCTGGCTCTGATACCACTGTTAGGAATCGCCAAGAACGCAGCGAAGAATAAAAACGATTCCTATGTATTGGCTGCTGGGATCGTAAAACGGACAATAAAATTAAACGCGGGAAGAACGGTTCTTCACCTTTGCGGGGTTTTGAATCTCCCGTGGATGATACCGACTCGGTAATCGCGCACGCGCACGATCTCTAGAGGTATCCACACGAGCTCCCGCTGCAGACGCGATTTCCTCCTCGACTTGAGTGCTCCGACCAGATCTCAAATCCACCATGCGCGGAGAGAGACAGATCTACTGCAAGGGAGAGAGAAGGAGAGAGAGAGAGGAGATAGAGAATCTTGAGGTGAGTAATTCGTCCAACCTATTTTACCCCTCCCCTTGGCCTCCTTATATAAGACATAAGGATAAGCACAATGATTAATCCTCATGATTATCCAAGAGTTTGGCCTTGGATAAATCTCCATTAAATCTTCATGTTTATCCTGCGGCTTTTCATAAAAACCCAAATAAGCATGAAATTTAACGTCTCTCACCGTCTGACGAGAACTCTTATGTGTGTGACCCTCTAGGCCCATATATCAGTCCGGTTTCAGGCCCATTAAACTTAGAACTTATTCTAGAGTTTAATATTTATTAATTAACATTTAAACATCATATGTTAAATGATTAATTTAATAAACAAGTGGATTATCATCTAATGATTAATTCACTTGACCTTCTGATCATGGACAGTACCAAACACTACCTCATGATCCCAGAAGATATAAGGGATATTGTTCCCTTTAATTGAACATTTCCGTCTGTAGATACCGCACAGATAAAATCCTTCACTCATCCAATGTCCCAATAACGCAAGGGTATGGTTTTATAGTCAAACCCTCTATCGCATTATTTAAATGGATTCCAGTACTCAGTTAATTTCTAGAAAGACATCTCTTTCATTTGACCATGGCCAGGGATTTCTGTATACACATCCATAGGACATTCTCTTACACATCCATAGGACATTCTCTCTCCAGTCTTATATAAAGAGTGAGTGATCCCTTGTTGTTCACTCAATTACCTTCGCAAGCTTTCCACTGTATCTGAGAGACTGACTATCGTGGGCTTAATGGTTAAAGTCCACAAGTTAGAGAATCAAGATACAATGGTCCACAAACAATGTATCATTGGTGACTCAGGTCAAAGGACCAACTGTGCTACTGTAACGATTGAATTCCCTGGTTGACTAATAGGTATAATTACCATCCAGGAATTCTTATTTGGGTCTGTTTAGTGAACTCATTCTCTAATGAGCACCCACAAGTTTGTCTTAGTGTCACCACACGAGTGAATGTGAGATCATTCACCCTCATCACATGAGCAGACATAACTTGTGTCGATCTTATCAGATATTTAATGTCCATCTCAAATATCCTATGATCGAGAACTGTTTAAGACAAGTGACTGAGGATATTGATCTCACTATCATGATCTCATCATGATTCAATATCCCATACATTTGTCTACGGACCTTCATTACGATAGTTAATTTGCAAGAACTATAAATGAAGAAATAATTGCCTTTATTAATGATATGAACTAGAATGTACAATGATTGGCTTTGAGGCCATCCAATTCTATCAGGGTGAAAGACGCCTGTGAACGATGATGGATTCGGATTGTCTACTGATTGTAAAATCAAGAGAGGATGCAAGTGAAGCTAGAGCGTCAGCTAAGATGTTATGATTCCCAGGAATATGGACAAAGATCAATTTGGTGAAAAGCTTAGCATAAGCAGAGGTGAGTTCTTGATAAGGCTTGAGTTTGGGATCAAGAGTTCGATACTTAGTTAACACTTGGCGAAGAATCAATTGGCTATCACCTACAATCCTGAGTTTGGTGGCACCATGAAAATGAGCAGCCTCGAGGCCAGTAAGGAGCGCCTCGTATTCAGCTATATTGTTAGTGACTGCAAAGTCAAGCTGAAAGGCTTGTGGAATGGTGACACCTTCAGGTGATAGCAGAACAATGCCAATCCCCTTTCTATGGGAATTCAGAGCTCTGTCAAAATGCAGAGTCCACATATCATCTCTGATTTGGTCTATGGACATCAATTCTTCATCCGGAAACTCCGATCGAACTGGATCAAAACGAGGAAAGAGGTGATAAGCGAGATGTTCTGCTATGGCATAGCCTTTGATCGATTTCTGCTGAATGTAAGTGATATCGAATTGAGATAGAAAGTTTTGCCATCGTGCTAACCTATCAGTAAGGACAGATTTATCCAGAAGAAACTTAATCGGATTCATCCTAGCGATGAGATGAACTTCATGGGCTAGAAAGTAATACTTCAATTTCTGAACAACCCAGACCAATGCTGCACATGTTTTCTCCATCGCTGTTTATCTCTGCTCAGCGGGGTTGAGAAGTTTAGAAAGATAGTAGGCTGCCCTCTCCTTTCCTTCTTCATCTTCTTGTGCTAGGACAACCCCCACTGCATCATCCAGGCATAAATGTATAGTATCAATAGTTTGCCTGGAGATGGAGGTCTCAAAATAGGAGGACTTGCCAAATAATCCTTTAATCCATCGAATGCCTCTTGACACTTATCGTCCCAATCGAATTTGACTCCCGGCTTGGTAAGCTCGTAGAATGGCTTACACCTTTGTGAGTGCTGGGAGACAAAACGGCGAATAAATTGCAACCTTCCGATTAATCATCTTAACTCTTTCAAGTTCTTGGGATGTGGCATCTCTCTGATAGCCTTCACCTTGTTGGGATCGATCTCAATTCCCCGTTTACTGACAATGAATCCAAGTAATTTTCTTGAGGATACCCCAAATACACATTTCTTGGAGTTCATCTTTAACTGATATTCCCTTGATCTTTCTAATACTCTTGCCAAAACTTTGGCATGCTCAGCCTTAGTCTTAGATTTCACCAACAAGTCATCCACATACACTTTTAGAT
The DNA here is from genome assembly GCA_030544215.1 of Zantedeschia hybrid cultivar. Classification (NCBI taxonomy): domain Eukaryota; kingdom Viridiplantae; phylum Streptophyta; class Magnoliopsida; order Alismatales; family Araceae; genus Zantedeschia; species Zantedeschia hybrid cultivar. The sequence goes on along the minus strand of JARZZO010000014.1, from coordinate 15,924,889 downwards.
CTATATGCATCATGTCGTGAAATATTGCCATCATAGCCCTTTGATAAGTGGTTCCAGCATTCTTTAATCCAAATGGCATGACGACATAGTAGTATGTTCCCTAAGGTGTAGTGAATGATGTCTTTTCCTGATCTTCTTCTGCCAATTTAATCTGATTGTATCCTGAAAATCCATCCATAAATGATAGAGTTTCATAGCCAGCAGTGTTATCGATGAGTACATCAATGTGAGGCAATGGAAAATCGTCTTTAAGACACGCCCGGTTCAAATCTCGGAAGTCAATACAGATCCTAACCTTCCCATCTTTCTTCATAACCGGGACTATGTTGGCCACCCATTGTAGATAAAGGACAACTCTAATGAATTTGACTTTATGTAACTTATCGACCTCTTCCTTCATTTTCAAAGCCATTTGTGGGTGGAATCGCCTCAATTTCTGTTTAACCGGGCTAGCTCCATCCTTTAATGTCAACCTGTGTTCCACTAATAATGAGTCTAATCCCAGCATATTGATCGTTTCGAATTGTGCGTCGTTAAACACGTGAAAACGTTCAATCTAAATTTATCCGGCTCACTCAAATTAGATTTTGAAAATTAATAGTGATGAGTCCGAGTCGATCCACAGGGAGTTAGAATTTTAACTTTGAAAACTTTGAACTTTAGTTAATCTAAAAATAAGTGAGATTTAAAATAAACTAATTACTTAATTAAACTAAAACTAAGTTAACTAATATTACCTAAAAATATGATTACTCAAATTGAACAAGTCCTTTTTTTTTTTTTTCAGAAATTAAACACAAACACTTACAAAAAAAAATAAGCACAATTAAAATCTATGACAAAGACATTAAAATTTAACTACGTGTAAAACATGAATTAACTAAAAATTATGAAATAAATTACAGAATTTAATTGTTTAATAAACTTAAACTAAATAATCAAAATATCAATTAATTATCCCTAAACAATTAAACTAATTCTAAACTAATGGGGGAAGGGAAAGAAAATAGATTAAAATAAGAATATGTGGGCTGCTGGTGCAATGGACCAGGCTGCTGGGAGATCTGGCGCAGTGGACCGACAACTGGAAGCTCTGGTGCAATGGACCAGCGGCTGGAACCGCTTGCTGCTGTTGCCGGCTACGTGGTTGCTGCTGCGTTGGAGGAAGGTTGGAGCAGCTGGAGGGATGCTTGGAAGCTGCTGGCTGGAAGGATGAGAAGATGCTGGACAGGAAGGCTGATGTTGCCGCTGGCAGGCTGGTTGGCGTGGAGGAGCTTGTTGCTGCGTGGAGGAGAAGTTGTTGGCACGTGGAGGCTTCACCGCATGCAGGCTGTGCGTTGGAAGAAGCAGGTGCAGCTGCTGCTGGGTGTGCGTGGGGAAGGGCTTCACCGCATCCGTGAAGCTGCTGGCCGGCGGCTGGTGGATGTCCGTAGGATGCTTGCAGGTGCGATGTTGCCGCTGGCTCGCATGGTGGGCTTGCATGCATGCACTCGGCTTGCTGGAGCTGGACGTGGGGAACTTGGACGTGCAGGTGCTGGTTTCAACCGGCTGCTGGTCGGCGGTGAAGAGAGACGGCAGGAACGAGAAAGAGAGAGAGAGCTATGGAGGGAGAGAAAGAGAAGAGAGAGGGCGTGTGGGATACCGAGAGAGAGAGATGCTGAGAAACTGGAGAGGGAGAAGGAGAGAGGCGTGGGAAACAGAGAGGAACCAAGAGAGGAAGACTGCGGGAGAGGTGAGAGTGCAGGGAGAGAAGAGGAGAGGGCTGCGGAGAGTGGAGGAAAGAGGGAGAGTCCGAGAGAGAGAGGAGGCACAGAGGGGGAGAAAGAGAAACCGTGGAAGAGAGCCTAAACGTGGGAGAAAGAGAGTGCGGCAGAACGAGCGTTCGGAAAGAGGTTGGGGGAGAGATTAATATAGAGAGGAAGATAGGCGTGGGAAGGAAACTGGAGAAGAAGTCGGACTGGGGTTGAAAAATTGGAGAGAAAAAGGAAACTGGAAAAGAAAGAGGATTCAACTTTCTAAAACGAGAGAGAGAGAGGATTTTTAAAATAAAAGAAGGGATGTGTTTAGAAATTGGAGAGACGGAAGAAAATAGTGGGTTTTGAGAAACTCCAGCGAAGGAAGGAATCAAATTGCATTTTTACCCCTGTTTTAGTTGAAATCCGCATACTAGACCTCTCCCAAATTTTCGGAAACTCCTCCAGCTGCACTGCATCATCGGCATGTCCTGTTCACATTAAATAAATATAGTTTAGCGCATCATCATAAAAATATCATCATATTTATTCATTTCGTCTCGGCTTTGTCGAAAAACCGCAAATGCGCTATACTCCTTTGATCACATGAAATGACGATGTTTTTAAGTCAGAATTTGATGAAATTGAAACCGTTGGACTTGTTACACAATTATCTATCATTTCATGCTATTTTGCAGATAAAAACATGAGTATGATGCATATGATTACCTTTAAATGATCAATTTAACACTTTATCACATATCTTCATAACTCCAGGCGAAAGTGTCCTTATAATCCTTAAGAACTTGTATCATTGCCTTCTCATCATCTTCAGAAAGATGCTTGCTAACGAGGACAACCTTAGGTTCGTCTTTAATCCCTAAATTGATTTCTTTGGTGGGCTCTTCTACGGCAGTTGAGGGTTCATCGAATCTTTTTACTCCACTAACATATGCCTTAGCCGCGTCCTCGTCATCTTCCTCATTTTCAACAATAGGGTATTTTTCATGTATCAACTCATACACCCCATATCCATCATTAGCTGACTCATCACCTACACAAACTTCTGGCATCTGAATAGGATTTTCTAATAGCTGAAGGATCATAGAGTAAGAAAGGCATCTATCAGCTAAATCCTGGAGGTATCTATTTGAAATTTGTCTACCCTTAGACTTTCTAGACTTCCTAACCTGACTAACCTGCCTAGAGCTAGACTGCCTAACTTCACTAGACTCCCTATTCTGACCTAATGAAGATGAAGTAGAATGAAAATCATGAGATACAGACAAAAATACAGGGGAATCCTCCCGAAGGGAGGGGCAGAGTAGATCTAAAAGAAAATTTTGACCGAAAGACCAGTGCGATGGGATACAGTCGGACAAATAGGAGGTTTCCTCAACGAGGATCTGAGAGAAATTTGTTGCCAAATTGGCATTTTTTTTTTGGTAAAAGAAGAATTAAACATAAAACAAGAATGAAGATGAATAGGAGGAGAATGAGATGAAGGAAGTGGCACCAAGGCCAAAGGATTAGGGAGATCATACAACAGTATGTCCCAGATTAAATCATACATCCTATCTGGATCGAGAGGAGGTTAGGGAATGAAGTCCCGTGGGGACAGAGTAATCATGACGGGCGGAGCCCGTAGAATGTCTTCAGTAATGACCCGCGACCAAGTCGGGGTCAGGAGCAGAGTACGAAACAAGGTGTGAAGCGTGAAAATATGAGAAGGATAAGCCCCCCTCCAGAGAAGATCCGTGGTATAGCCAGCTTCATAGGGGTCATCTGGCTCCCCTTCATCAGTTTCCTCTGACAGCAGTATTCTCTTGTCAAAAATGGCATCATGCCCTTCAATCAGTTCATCTATCCGTGGCGGCCACTTAGGTTCTGAAGGATCAAGAAACAGCTTGTTCAACGCGATGTACAGATCCCTTAAATCGAACCACCTGTACCATTCACATTTAGGATCTTGAAATTTCCTCCTTTTCATTGGCCGCAGAGCCTCCAAGGACTGGTATGTGAGCAGTTCTGAACAATGTCTAGCCAAGTCTCTCCCATATATATCATGGAGGTCAAAATAGGAAGTAATGACCACCGTGTTGTCATGACTGATTACGGGTCCCCTTACAAAATGAGTATATAGAGTCCATGTTAAAGGGTCCCGACCTTCTTTGCAGGGCGTAGACGTTGTTTCCCAGACTTTCTGACCGTCTTCATTCTCCTCCTGCTGAACAATGTCCTGCTTCATTTTTCTCGGCCTATAGCTCAAGCCATTTCCAGGTATCCCTCAGTTGTCTTTGACGGGAGTGGTCCTGCCTTGTAACTGTATGCCCAGGCCTTTTCCAGGCTGATAGCCACTCTTCATCATTATTTTCCATCCAGGGGTACTCATGCACTTCCCCCTCTTTATGGCATTTAATGGATAAGGAGTAAGAGTGGCGTTCTTTAAAGGATCAGCCACCGGATGGTAGACCTGTAATACCGACAGAAAAGGTTGTCGGCCAGGTGAAGAAGTGGGCTTGATATTCAGAGAATGAGCAGCATCAAGGATCGGCATGCTCGTAACTTTAATGATTCGTCCTTTGTAAGGAAATTTGAGGCATTGATGATTCGTAGAGGGAATCGCCTCGAGGATTTTTATATAAGGACGACCCAAAATGGCATTGAGAGAAGGATCGATTTCCAGAATGTGAAATTCGACATCGGCATGACATACAGGGCCTAACTCCACTTTCAAATAGACCATTCCCAGAGGGGAACGGGTGGAATTATCATATGCCGTCATAGAGATAGGGCTAGGCAGCCATTTTTCCTTGGGCACACCGCACAACTCAAGGGTCTTCGGAGGTAAGACATTGATTGAAGCCCCTGTGTCAACCAGGCATGCATCCACTGCCTTCTTGCAGATGTTGACTGTAATGCTTAGAGCCATGCTTCTGGCTGCGAGCGGTGCTAGTTCCGAGGCATGGAATGAAATAGAGGGTTGATCCCCTTGAGGAACTAGTAGTGCGGCAATCTTCTCTATCGGCACGTCTTCGTTGACCATCACCTTTTGTAAATATTCCATCATAGCTTCTTGATGAGTCTTCGATCTTTTTATCAGTTCAAGCACGGAGATTCGTGCCGGTGTTCGGTCAAGATGCTTCAGCAAGTCATATTGAGTGCCTGGCACACTCTCATCATTATGTGCTTCCTCCGACGGTTGTGATGGGCCGTCTCTAACTGTTGACTGGGGAAAGACTTTGTTGAAAATCCTCCCACTCCGGAGCGCATGTTCCTCAGTTGTAGAAGGGCCGGGTGATAGCTTGAGCACCGTAGGATTTGTGGATGGTGTGGATGGTGTGGGGTGTTGGTATACAGGTGATGGCGTGAGGTTAGTTGGTGGTGGCATAGTACGGATGAGAGGCCTAGATGGTTGGATGGTGGAAGAGTAAGTGGTTGGTGCGGATGGAGTGAGGAATGGCATGCGGAGTAGGGGTTTAGATGGTTGTATGGGATTTGGGTAAGCGGTAGTGGTAGTGGGGAATGGTACGCGTAGCAGTGGTTTGGATGGCATGAGGGGTGCGTAATTGGCCTGTGGGGGGTTGTTTATGTTAGTATTAGATGGTCTCAAAGCCAATCCGATACTGTGTACTTATTCAGATTATTAATAAATGGCAATAATTCATTGTGTGTAATTAATTCGATTTGTGTTTATCGTATCACGATGAAGTCCATGAACATGTGCAATAGTCTTCGGATTATGATGAGATCATAATTATGGGACCGAAGACTTATAAACACATGTTCTTAATTGTTCCTAGTCATAGGATGTTTGAGATAGGACATCGAACATCCGGATAAACTAGTATAGGTTACTTCAGCTCATATGATGAGGGTGACTGATCCCATAAGTCACTTGTGTGGAGACACTATGCTGAACCTATAGGTGCTCATTGGTGAATGAGTTCACTGAACTGATCCGACTATGAATCGCTGGATGGTAATCACCTCACTGTTAACCAGCTTGATTCATTTGTCACGGTTGCATGGATGATCCTTGGACCTGAGACTCCAAAGATATCTTGTTGGTAGGTTTATGAGCTTTGACCTTGACGAATGAATCCTTAACCATGGGTTATCAATAAGTCAAGCGATCGGGTTCAGGGAAATGCCCTCGAAGATAATTGTGTGTTCAATATGGGATCATCCGCTCTCGGTAGTTTGAGAGAGAATGTTCCGAGAATGATGGGCTTAAAGTCCCTGGCCAGGACGGACTCTGTAATCGATAAGGAGTTATCGGATTCTGATTAGCGGCATCTGATTCAAGTGAATCGACCAAATAGGGTTTAACAGTAAACCATGCCCTAGGTCGATTCGGGAACATTGCACGGATGAAGGATTATATCCGCGCGCTAACCGATGACAGAAAGGTTCCAATAGAGGGTTGCGATAACCCCAGTGCCATCCAGGATCACGCGATGTTGCTTGACATCCAACGTGATCGGCAGTCCGTCCGAATTTATTGTGGGACATTAAATTCGGCTGATTAATTGAATATAAGGATACTAATTAATTCAGTGGGTCAGTAAAGGGTTACTGGACTTAATGGACTATTAACTGGACTGGTATTTGGGCCTAGAGGGTCATACGCAAATGGTTTTTAAGTCGCTGGATAATCCGACAGGATTTCGGATAAGTCTGGGTTTTTATGAAAAACCGCAAACTGACTTCTTATAAAAGAACGGATTCTACGTCTGGGGCCAGCAACCCTGACCTAGCCGTCATTCGTTCTTCCCCACTTTCTCTCTCTTCTGGGCGTGCGGTTCCCAACTGCTCCACCTTCCGTTCGACGGGGATTCCGAATCCGCAGGCCGCGGCGGATTACGCACAGTCAGACGGGATCTACGAACGCCGCAGCGAGCGAGGAAGCGAGGATGATCCATCGCGAGGAGAACCGCGTGGATACCGCTAGAGGTCGGGCATCTGCGCGACTTGCGGCATCGCTCCGACAGAACCGGAAAATGGACGCGGATTCGAATCCGCGCAAAGTAAATTCGATTTACACCGGTTTTATTTTAATGATCGAAACGGGACAGATCCGATCCCGAATTTGTTATTCCGCTGCGTTTTAGGATCGGATCCCGACACAGCGATCCCAACAGTTTAATGGAGGCGTAGTGGCGTGGGGTGTAATGGGTTTGAGAAAAGTGGGCGGTGGTAATGTGTTATGTTTGTCAAAATATGGGCAACTTGGTTCTGATTTTGGTGTTCCGGGAGTGGGTTTTGCACTATACCCATATTTGGCGGCACTGTTGCCTGCACTGGTGCTCTTGGTTGTTGTTGCTGCTGCTGTTGTGGTGGTCTCCTCGCCTTCAAGGCGGATATGTACTTCTTCATCTCTTCCCAGTCTATGCCTCCCTTCTCGTTGAGATCATCGATATAATCTCGGAATTGGAAGCATGTGTCTTTGGTGTGTCCAGGTTGTCTGTGGAAGTAACAATACCTGGAAGTATCGGCATTTTGGGGCCATATTGCCTTTTCTCTTGGCAGGACTAAGGCATTGGCTGCCATTAAAGCACTGAAAATGTCTGCTAAGGACTCTGGAAGGACTGGATACTCTGCCCTCTTCGGGCCTGAGGGTCTTCTTTGCTGGTTGTAATCACCAGGAGGAGGGATATTGTGATATGCCGGCGGTGCGCCCGGCTGGTACTGCTACTGTTGCTGATACTACTATGGCGGGGGCTGATACTGTAACTGCCGTTGCGGCTGTTGCTGTGGCTGCTGTTGTTGTTGCTGGTTCGGCTGCTAGGGCCGCTGATACTGGAGTTGCTGATACTGCGGATTCGGCTGCTGCTGTCTGTAACCCTGCTGGTTTGACTGCTGTGGCCGCTGGTACTGTGATTTCTGATTCCTCATAAATTGGGGCAGGTTATTGTTCATACTGCTAACCTGCTCATGAGAGAGCGTGCCCTCAATAGTTGGACCTGTGCTAGGGGAATTTGGCACTGCACGCTTCTGAGGTGGAGGCCTGCTAGGTCGGTGAGGATCGAAGACGTTAGAAAACGTAGCATCTTTGAAAGCATTCTGATAGTACCGCGCCCTTTCATAGAGCTCTGCCATGCTGGTCAGGTTCTTCAGAGAGAGGACGAGTTTGAATTGAGGCGTAGCATTGAAAATTAGCATCTTTACTTGCTCCGACTCAGACAAGTGATCTTTCACTTTTTCCGCCATACCCCTCCATCTGTCAGCAAAACTGACGAACTCCTCGTCGGGCTTCATCTTCTCTGCTATCAGGTTAGTAATGGACAGGGAGGGGGCAACTCTATCCTGGTATCGTTGAATGAATTTTCTTGAGACGATACCGTAGTCCTCTACTTCAGCAGGTTCTAAAGAAAAGAACCATTCGAGGGCTAGTTCCTCTAAAGATCTCCTGAACAAAAAGGCCAACGACTTTTTGTCGTTTTGCCAGAAGGATGACTCGTGCATAAACTCCTTCAAGTGAGTGAAGGGGTTACCAGTACCGTTGTACTTTCGGTACACGGGCATCTCAGAGGGTGGCAGATGGAACACAGACAGGCTTGGTAAGTTAATCTCTGGTGCAGCTTTGACTCCCATCATCTTTTGAAGGTTGTTGAACTGTTCGTCCATACGCTCCATCTTTGCCAGCAGCGCTTGCGTTGTTAGATTAACCTGGGGAGGAGGGGGAGGTGGAGGTGCATGATAGGCATGTTGCCTAGAGTACGTAGGGCAAGGAGGACAAAAGAGTGGAGGCCCGGCAGAGCTTCCGTCATGCCCGAGGGCATTTTGGTAATTAGGAGTCAGCGGTCTGGCCGGTTACCTAGAAGAGAAAAGTTGTGGCCCAGTTGGCCGAGAAGCTGAAACATAGAGGCCTTCCATGACCTGGTAAATGAAGGAAGGAGGTTGATGAGGTTGTTGAGGGATGACAGGGGGAGCCGCAGGGTTTGGCTCAGTAGACTGCATGGGAGTCTTCTCCTTCAAAATGGACTGGATCGCCTCGAACTGCTGAGGATCTAGACGGGAGGCAAAAACTCCCAAAGCATTCACAAGATCCGAGGGATCGGAAGACGAGGGATCATTCGGATTCATGTTTCCCTCGAAAATAGGGTTAGGAACCGCATGCACATGCGGAGGAAGATCAGGATATTGATCGTGAGCACAATGAAGAGGGGTTGGGACATTCCCCTCATATCGAACTGGATGAGGGTGAGAATTACGGGAGGCATCAGCATCTCTCCCGCTTTCAAAACGGTAATCAGAGTCACGAGGGGCATTAGCATCTCCCTCGTAGTTGACTATAGCATATGGAGTCATGCTCAAATCCCTACCTGATCGAAGTAGCATGATGTTAGATTTTTTCAGAGATTGGCAGACAAGTTGCACAGAGATTAAGCAAACAAGTGGATGTTTAACGTTATTTCAGGATTCCTTGTTGGGTTATTTGGATTCAATTAATCACAAATTCACTCAAGGGGTAGAATCCTAGTTTCGGTTCAATGTCCACCGTTATATTCTATGGCTCTCTCTCACAACGTTATGAAAATCTAACCAGGACTTCAATTGGTACAACTAGCCCGATTAACAAGGAGGAATACCTTGATCTTGGGGACTTACGGAGGTCTTTAACGCCAACCACTCTAGTCTGATCGAGGGACCGACCCAATCAGAGAGAGGTGAAGACGTCAAGAAGACTGTTCCTAAGAAGAGGAGGGTGTTAGCCTCAATGCGTATGACCAGTAGCCTGGATGGCCTCTAATGCTTAATACATAATGTGTAGTAGCAAACAGATCATAAATCTGAGAACTGAAGAAAAAAAACAAGAAACTGCCTGAATCGCGTCGTTGTTGGTCGACGCTATTCAAACATAAACTTATTTTTTCGCAGAAGCTCAGGCAGCAGACAACAGAGAAAGTTGACTGAAAGGCGTCTGGGTTGGACAACGCTGTATAAAACGCGTCGCTGCTCCTGGACGCTTTTCAAGTCACAGATTCAGTATTTCAGGAGGAAGTTCTGGATCGATTCCCCCTCACAAACAGGATGAAAGCGATAAATAATCAGCTCATGCGAATCTTTTTTTTTTATTTCAAATTTTAACAGGATGATTTTATCAAATGAACAATTAAAATATCAATCAATCACACAATCTCTTATCACAGAAACAACTTTTCAACTAATCAAATGGGGAGGGTAAGATCTTGCCGCAGGGGTGTGCACGTGGTGTACGTAGGAATAACAATTAAACTAAAAACTCACCGATCGGAGAGGGCGCGTTGAGAGACACAAGTGGTGCACCGTGGGTGCCCGATTGATAACAGCAAGAACAAAAAATTAAAAAGATGGCGAGATCAAGTCCCACCGTGATCGCCAAAAAAGCTGTGAGTGCTCAAATTGGGTGTGTGATTATCATGAAAAATTATGTTGATTATGTGAAAAAATAAACCTATTAAAAAAGAAACTAGGTGAATGTGATCGCCAGAAACTTTTAATTAAAAAGTTCCAAAAGAAGAAAGTTTGATTGCCTACCTGTTTTGGATGTGGAAGATGTCAAGTTCTTGATTCCCCTCCTTCAGCCGGCTGAAGAAAGAGATCCCTTTCTATCTTTGTTCTTGTTTTGACCGTTTACTGGGTTTTGAGAATCATCCAGATTCCTTATTTGTTGATTCTCTCCTCTTGATCTCCTTCTGTACCTTGCAAGAAATGGAAAAAAATTAAGAACAATGAGAACTCATGCAGAAGTAGTATCCATTCCAGAAGAAATTTTGAACATGCAACTAAACAAATGAACTCACTTGTTGAGTGGTCTTTTAAACACCTTTAAAACAAATAGGTTTGGAAAATAATGCCAGTGGGTGTGTGTTGCATGGAGTGATGTGATGAAAAATGTGAGAACGATGCAGGAATTAATTAAAAGCTAAGCTGGATGACCCCTGGAAAGCCTTGGTCTTGAATGGATCTTGGATGGACAAGGAATTGATGAAAAAAAGATGCCGACTCCTGGAAGTAGCAGCACTTCGATCCTTCAGCATTTGAACGTCGTCTTCAAGATTCTTTGCTCCAATCACCACTTTTCACCAAAATAATCACTAACTTTTCACTGACCAAGGAGCTGGGTATTTATAGACTTTTTATCCGTGGTTATTAATAGATTTACATGAAGAAATTTTGAAGTTTATCCTGCTTAACAAGCAGATAAACACGGATTAATTCATCATTATCTGTAATTATCTAAAATGCGTCGTCCATAGGAGACGCCTTTTAGCTAATTAAGATAAGGATAAACATCCGGGAAAAGTTCATTATTATCTATAATTATATAAAACGCGTCGCCATGTAGAGACGTCTTTTAGACTAATTAAGATAAGGATAAACATCTGGAAAAGAGATAGAAACAACTTTAGGAAACCTAAATTGGGTCGTGTCATGCAGACGTCTTTTATCTAATTAATCAATTAATTAAAATTCAAATTTAAACATCAAAATAGGAATAAACTCTAAATGGCATCTACACAAGTCGACGTCTTTTAAACTTTTTTCATATTTTAATCAAAATTTGAGTTAAAATCAATTTAATTAATTAACTCAAATTATGTCTGTCTGACCCGATACTATTTAGATAATTAATTTGGAAAGATTGATAAAAATTAACCAATGATTAAATATCAGACCATTCTGAGGTATTATTATATGATATGAAATTTACTCAAAATGATGTCAAAATTAGCGTGTCTACACCTTCCTCCCGTCACAGAGCAGCGCGTCAAAAACGGGAAGTCAGGCCTGGCGTCTTCCTCCCCGCAGGTAACCCACGCGCTCGTCTTCCTCGCCGCCCCCGGCTCCTCCAGCGCCGCCGCTCATCTTCCTCCCCATCTCCGACGCCGCCTCCAACGACCGTCACGGAACAGTGTGTCAAAAACGGGAACATAGGCTGCTCGTCTTCCTCCCCGTAGGAAACCACGCCGCTTGTCTTCCTCGCCGCCCCCGGCGCGTCCAACGCCGCCACTCATCTTCCTCCCAATCTCCGGCGCCTCCAGCGACCAATCATCTTCCTCTCCGTCTCCGACGAGACCAGTGACCGCTCGTCTTCCTTCCCGTCTTCGGCGCCGGCCACCTCGTCCCCAACAACGCGGCTCGTCTTCTGTGGCTTCCGCGGCCGGCGCGCTCTAGAGCTCACAACTTTGTGGGTGCATCCACTTGCAGACACCTTCAAGCTGAAGGTGAATCCCAAGAAGACGTATCTCCTCCGCATCATCAACGCTGCACTCAACGACGACCTCTTCTTCAGCATCGCCGGCCACAACCACATCGTCGTGGAAGCCGGAGAGTCTGGAGTGATCTGCTCTTGCAACAATATAACTGTCAACACTGTTCATTAATCTAGTTAAAGGTAAGATAATTGAGTCATTAATTCATGTTGACATTCCTACGTCGTGGGATGTCTATGGGTTGGAAGATGAGTAGTAGTTATCAACAGATTCTTGACGTTCCTGTTTACTATCCGTTATCATAACTGCTAAACATATAATATATCCGCTTGATTTTTGTAAATTATCAAAAAATATTACACTCACATATCACCTTTGTAGTGGTTATCAACATATTATCAAAAAATATATCCGCTCGTCTTCTGTGGCTTCCGCGGCCGGCGCGCTCTAGAGCTATGTACGACTGTCAATGGTGTGCATGAACAGTTAGTGTCTATTTCTTATAACCGTACGGTATGATGTGCTTCTTTCTATGCATTTTTGTGTAAGGTTTTGATAACTATGTCTATCACAGTACTAGGACGTGGGTTTTGTTCGGTTACAAAGTCTTTTCTAAAATAAAATACTTACTTTATATATTTTAGTAGATGATTACTCTACGAGTTCTATCTCCAAAAAATTAAATTTTGAGGAACTAAAGATTGATATAGAAAATAAAGAACAAGATTTTGAATATACAGTTGAAGTAGAGGATGATAGACTTTCTGCATGTGAAATTTCTTCGGAATTGATCCCAAAGCTCAATATGGAATTTAAATTTGAAGAAGATGCATACAATTTTTATAATTGTTATGCAAGAAAGTTGGGATTTAGTGTTAGAAAAAGTAGAAATCATAAAAATCATCTTGGTGAGGTGCAAGATAGATCATTTTTATGTTCTTGTGAAGGAAAGCGAAAAAAAGACAAAAGAGATGAACAAGTCAAAAAGCATCGTCCATTAACAAGATGTGATTGTAAAGCATAAATAAAGATATCTAATAGAGTCACGAGTAAATATCGTATTGTTAAGTTTGTGATCGAACACAATCATAAGTTAGCTTTTCTAAATAAGTGTCATTTACTAAGGTCTCAAAGGCATTTAACTGTGGCCCAAACCACTGAGATTGATATGACGGATAATGTAGGAATCACTCCAAAGATAAGTATTGATTTGATGGCAAGTCACATTGGCAAACGTGAGAATCTTGATTTTATTCTTACTGACTACAAAAATTATCTGCGTACTAAACGTGAAAGGCAAATGGAAGTTGGTGACACTTGAGGTGTATTAGAATATTTGCAACAAATGAGAGAAGAAGAACCTAATTTCTTTTATGCAATTCAAGTAGACAGAGAAGGTATAGTAACAAACATATTTTGGGCTAATACAAAAAAGATGATAAACTAAATAACCATAAACATACAATTGTCTTTAGTGCTGTTTTATTGTATGATAAGACGATTGATATGTTTAAATGGTTATTTGATTCTTTTATTAAGATAATAGGTGGAAAGAAACCAAAGTCTATGCTTACTGATCAAGATGCAGCAATAGCGAATGTCTTGACATGTCAATGGTCAAAAACTCAATATAGGTTATGTTTGTGGCACATCTTTCAAAATGTTACTAAGAATCTTAATTCTTTGATTGATGATAATACAAAATTTTTTAAAAGATTTTAAACATGTACATACGACTATGAAGATGAGATGGAGTTTCAAAAAGTATGGTGTGATCTTCTTAAAGAATTCAACTTGAAACAAAATACATAGTTGGAACAATTATATGTGTGTAAAGAAAAATAGATTCTGGTTTATGGAAGGGAGACATTCTGTGCAGACATGACAACAACATAGCGAAGTGAGTGTATGAACAATCAATTGAAGCGATATGTGAATTCTCAATTCGATATGTTAAGATTTTTTCAGCATTTCAATAGACTAATTGAAGATATTTGATATGAAGAATTGAAGAAAGACTTTAAAACATATCATTCTAAACCAGTGTTATTATTTCAATAAGAAATTTTGACTCATGCAGTAGATATATATATTCTAAATATTTTTGAAATGTTTCAAATTGAAATAAAAATTATTTTAGATTCTAAAATTATCATAAATCATAAAGTTGAAACTGTAATCGAATATAGTATCACACCTTATGATAAAACACATGCTTATAATCATCAGTAATTATAAAAAATTTGACTGTGTGGGAATGCGTCGCGTCGCTTCCTTTTCACATTGGGATCTGCGCCTCCACCCGGGCATCCCAGATTCGAAATCGCCATCTTGCGGGACTCGCCACCTCCCCCGTCTCCATCTTCTTCGCCTCGAGTCCTTCGCCCCCTACATCTCTCTCGAGCCCTGACCTGCTCGGCGCTTGCCTTCCCCAGTTCCCGTGCCCCACACACCGCCACCGCTCCGATCAGAGGCTCAGAGCAGAAGCTAAATGGCCACCGCCGCCTCCGTCGCCCACGCTTCCCTAGCCACCGCCGGCAGGCTCGTCAAGCCCCGCGTCCTCCCCTCCCAAGCTCTCACGTCCACCTTCCCCCGCCGCTTCGCCCCCAACCTCACCCTCCGCCAAACCCTAATCCGGCGGCCCATCGCCGCCACCGCTGCCTCCTCTCCATCCACGGCAACCGTCTCTTCCACCATCGCCGTTGGGGACAAGCTCCCGGATGCCACTCTCTCCTACTTCGACCCGGCCGGGAAGCTCCAGACCGTGACCGTCTCCGAACTCACCAAGGGGAAGAAGGCCGTGCTCTTCGCCGTCCCGGGGGCCTTCACCCCCACCTGCTCCCAGAAGCATCTCCCGGGGTTCGTGGAGAAGGCCGGGGAGCTGCGGGCCCGGGGCGTTGACATCATCGCCTGCGTGTCCGTCAACGACGCCTTCGTGATGTGGGCGTGGAAGGAGGACCTCAAGATCGGGGACGAGGTGCTGCTGTTGTCGGACGGCAACAGGGAGTTCACCCAGGCCCTGGGCGTGGAGCTGGACCTCAGCGACAAGCCCGTTGGCCTCGGCGTGCGCTCCCGGCGGTATGCCCTGCTTGCGGATGACGGGGCGGTCAAGGTGCTCAACCTCGAGGAGGGCGGCGCCTTCACCGTCAGTAGCGCTGACGACATCCTCAAGGCTCTCTGAGTCTGTCTAGGTTTAATTCTCCAGCCCTCCTCCTTTTATGTTTCTTCACTACCTCTCAATAACAGAGCTGGAACTCCAAAAAAGGAGCTGTTTTGGGAATTTCTAGCTTCTCAACTAGTATATGGTCTGTTCCATCAGGCCATGACATGGAAGTGAGAGAGCATATTTCTTATGTGAAGCTTTTGTAGGTGGATTGTAGATTTGTGGCTTGGATATTATGCAGCATAGCTTGCAGGATGCCTGGCTTTTGAACAGTGTGTTGTGCATAGTGGATGTTGTTTTCAGTGTTTTCCATGATGGCCGTAAGGCTTAAGTATACTTTTGATATCTCACTTCTATCTAACACCCTGTTTGGTTAGCCTCAATTTGATTGCAGAATAAGTTAATCCAAAATTACTTATCCGGAATAGCGTATACTAGAATAAGGGATGCTTAGCTTTGATAATTCTGTGGGACTCACTGGCGGAATAAGAAGGATAAGCAATTCTTGAGTCTAGAGTCGAATTTCTTATTCTCTTTATTCTCCGAATAGGCTATTCGGCACTGGTATAAGCCATTCCGCTTGTCAAAGTTAAATTAAGCTTATTCTCTCTTTATTCTTCCTTATTCTTCTTCTATTCTCTCTTTATTCTTCCTTATTCTTCTCCTATTCTCCAAAAAAGGAACTTGATATAGTATAAATTTTGGTATTGTTATTTTTATATGTAGTGTATTAATATTAAAATTGATATGATACAATATTTAAGTGTTTGGTTGAAGTTGTAACAATATAAAAAACGATACAAAAGGTTGTTTGGAAGATTTTTATTATCAATTTTGATTCACTATAATAATTATGTGACGATTTGGTGTGCCGTTAAATATTATAAAATATAATAAATTATCTTAAAATAATATTACCTTCTACTTGATTTGCTATAAAATATATTACAATATTTTCAATACCTTGTGCCACACATTTTATCTGATTTTAATCATTATAATATTATTTAAAAAAAATAATAAATTAAAATTAGAGGCTCGAAATGTCACGTCTTTTTATCTTATTTTTGGTCCAAAACTGCCTAAAATCAAATTAAAGATTTTTGCACTAGTAATTTAAAATTAGATATTTTTAATCAATATTTTTATTTAATAATTTAAAATATTTTGCAATGAATGGACAGCAACCGTTCCATTTGTGAATTGCAATGCATGGGCAGCAGCCATAGGGGTCTTAGGGGGTAGATTTTTCATTTTTTTGGATTTTATGTTCAAATTTTTTACATTATTTTAGAGCGTTCGATCATCGGACGGTATAATTGGATTGCTCTGTCGGCCTCCACATAATTGTATATTTTTTTCAAAAAAACATGGCACAAATCTAGATTTATGTGTAAAAATAATAAAAAAAATTATACAGTCGGAGGGGGGGCGACCCAAACAACTCGACTGTACTACCTGATTTTTGATCGGACATTCTAAAAAAGATTTAAAAATCTGAACATAAAATAGAAAAATGAAAAATGTCGTCTCAAATCTAAACGGGTTGCATAGCAGTCGTCCCATTCGCTGGATCAGACAATTGTTGGCCTGAATTGCAATGCATGGGCATTGTAGCAAGTATTACTCATTCATTAATGTTATATATCCCGTTTGCATTGGAGGCCGGGGAGGGGGGGGGGGGAATTTTTTGATTTTATGTTCAAATTTTTAAAATTTTTTAGAACGTCCGATAAAAAATTGGACGGTACAGCCGGCTTATTCGAGTTGGCCCCCATAAGATTATATTTTTTTTTCTAAAAAAAAAAGTTTACATAAATATCAATTACATGTAAAAAATATAAAAAAAAATTAAAAAATCATACAGTCAGGTTTGGACCTATCCGAGCAACACAACTGTACCATCCGATTTTTGATTGGATGTTCCAAAAAAATTAAAAAAATCTGAACAAAAAATAAAAGAAATAAAAAACCTGCTGCAGCAAGGGTTCACTTTTCTATATCAAGTTCAATACATGCACAAGATTGTATTAAATTGGACAGAGTTAGGGGGCTTAATTGTGAATAAATCTTAAAATTAATACAGTCCATCCAAACACCTAAAAAAAATTCTATTCCTATCAATATTAAAAGCGATAATAATGTTGAATCTAATACCGAAACAAAACAGGACGTAAGATATTCATTTTGTCTTTCATTGGTAGGGCTTCTCTTTTGAGAATTATTTGCTGAGTTGGAATGGGCCGTCTCTTCTCGCTCCGCCACGTAAACATCTGCATGTAACCTCTGGTCTTACATTAAATACATCTTAATGTCAGTAATTTTTTTTTTAAAAAAATTGATACTCTCAAGAGCATCAAAAAGTTGAGAATTTTTATTTGAAATTTGATGCCCCACATTAAATGTGTCTTGACGTGTTCGGGAACATCAATTTTTTTGAATTTTTTTTACTGATGTCAAGACACATTTAATGTAGGACAAAATATTATGTGTGTGTTCACGCAATATAGCGGCACTGAGACAGTCCGTTCCTGTTCAGCAACATACGGTGCAACAAGTAATTCTAGTCTTTTTTATGGGTTCCATCTGATATCTGTATTTTGCAAATTTGGGCTTACGAGTCATCCTTGCAAAGTTGTCAGTGAGAAGGAAGTAAACTATTTTGTTGGGGTTCATAAGATGGCAATCTTTAAAATGAGTGCATAAGGTACTGCGTTTGATGATCTGGTGAAACTTGTTCTTCTTGTAGTAGATGCATGATTACCTACTTTAAACACTTTAAAGTTGCTTTCCAATTTCTCCAGTTTTACTGTACAGAAACGTTTCCTTCTCAAAAACCTATCATAGTTATAAGCTCTTATGATGTTTCTGCAATGCAAAAATATGATGTGCTTGCAACAACGAGCCTCTTCACCTTGGATGGTCGCTCGGACCCTTAGTGTGGAAACATGACATCCAGCATTGGCAATAGGTTACAAGCAAGAATTGCAGGTGGAAGAAGGCACAGGTCAAATTAACATTTGAGGGTGAACGTTGTGCCATGCTTGAGGGAGGGTTGGGAGATGATGGGCCACAGTGGGAGGAGATGAGATTTTCTAAACTTCTTTTTGCTCAAACTCACAAGTAGTTGCTTGATTAGGAAAAAAAAAATAGATAAAAAATTAAATTCACTTTTGTTTCTTGTGAGCGCGGTCCTGGAGCATGTAAGAATCCCAAAAATGAGTTCCAAAGGATTCAATCTCACATTGGAGATAAAAATGTGACGGGAGCCGTACCCAAGGTAAGAGTTTGAGTAGTCTACCAATATATATCATCTACTTCTTATTGGACAGAAGTTGAAACGATAGTTCCAGGATGTGGGAAAAAACTACTTTAGAAACATATAGTTCTTAAAACTAAAATGTGTAATTGCTTTTAGAACGTCATATTTATTTTCTCATTCTTTGTTTTAAGCAACAAAACCGTGGGAAAGCGAAAAGAAGAGCACGTACTCGGCCTCTGTTACTGTAGCTATAGGTAAAGCATGATAGAGGTTTTTCATATGCTGCCATCGAACTAAGGCAAATGATTGGAAGATGTTAGATAATGTGTTCCGGATATAGTTGGCAGTATCAGACGATATCGATACGTATCGGCTTATACATATTGATATCAGCTTGATCTAATATTATACTTGTAACGGTATCGGCCGATATGGTACTAGCCGATACGTACTGGTATCGGTGCTCTCTTATATCGGTATTGTCATCTATGGTTTCCGATGCCAAGATTTTTCGAGTACTCCGTTTAGTAATGATTATACTTCGGATTTAGGGTCTTTAGATTTGGCTGGAATGTGAAAAATGTGATTTTTTTTTTAAAAGCAAAAAAGTAGAAGGATCTTTTAAAAATTTAGACTTTGTTTCATGTAAAAAAAAAGTCTCTTTTTTATTTTCGACGAATCCTTGCAAAAAGGATAGGAGAGACATATGAGGATTTTAAAAAGTAGTGCATTTTTTTAATCTTTTAACTTTATTAAAATTCTTAAAAATGGTAACATGAAAATGAAATGTCTTTTGATGTGTCTTTGAATTTAAGTTCTCTTGATCTTTGCAAATTAAGTAACAAATACATTACTATCTCGACTTCATATTTGTCCAAATTTTGTGAAACAAGTTAAGCAACAAATGACCATACCATCTCGACTTCACATTTGTCCAAATTTTGAAAAGAAGTCCGCGACAGCATAGTGACACCCGCTCTCAGGCCGGTTGTGAAACTTGTGCCCTGATACAAAGATATGGGTGTAAGCATAGAGAATTACTTGCTGCAGTCGGACAAGGAGAGATTGGATGGCAAGGCAGCGCTCTATTCGTATTCGATCAAAAAATTGGATGATATATTCAACGAATTCGAGTTAACTCTAAGTTCAGTATGTAAAATTTTTGAAATTTCTTTGCACATGCCTTGATTTGTATGTGTAAAAAAAAATTCTTTTTAAAGTTTAACAACAAGCCCAAGACCAATCCAAACTCATCGACCATAATGTCTAATTTTTGAAGGACGCTTCAAAAATGTGAAAAAATCTGACAGAGTAGTGAAAAAATAAAAAATTATCTCCCAGCCTGCCAGGAGGGTGTATTGCATCCTCATTTGTTCTTTTCAGTGAACGCTAAAAGAAATGCTTGACGAATACCATTCAAATTCCGAGACGAAAGAGCTCCACCGGACACCGAGTAATTATTTTGAAATGTTTTGCCCGCAAGAAAAGAAAAGAGGAGATATTATGAAGAATAATAACGATGATGCTAGCGCTTGATTAGACGGCAGCCAGTGAAGCATTGCAATCCACATATGATTGCAATGCCCTAGGTGTTTCAGCAAGTTATTCTCTAAGAAGTACGAGCCGTGGTGAAACCCGGTCGACGGGTTGGCCCAGCTAGCAACCCCGGCTACCCCATCATGGGCTCGATTTTGGGCCCTAGGCCCCTAAACTCTCGATAGTGAGGCAGGTCCGCTTTTTTGTGGGTCGGGCCGCGCTTCCATTACCTGGCCCGCCGGGCCTTAAACTAATCCGCCCCGATGGAACCAGCGAGCATGACATGATGTTTCCTTCGACAATTCCATGCTTCCATATTCCATGAATCTGTGTGCGCAGCTGTGATTTGGGTTGTGAAATCTGCATGCATGCCGGCATCCAAGCGATCAGAAAGTGCCGAATTCGGGCTTTCCCGCCTGCCACCTAATCGCGAGTGTACCCCGCCCACCTACCTCCACATGTAGTCGCAAGGTAAGATCATCGACGGCTGGTTGGGTAAAGCCGGGTTGGGATCAAACTTTAATTTAATCTATGTCAAGAACTCTTCAATTCTAAAACAACCTAACTTAAATTTCAACCTAACCTCTTCAATTCTAATTCAAGTTATCTAACAATGTTCCAATTCAACTTAACTGAGGTAACCCAACCTCTATCAAGTTGAGTCGGATTGAGTCTGTGTGTGCAGCTATGATTTGGGTTGTGAAATCTGCATGCATGCCGGCATCCACAAGCGATCAAACTACTTCATACTTGACCGTGATAGAATATATGCTCAATGCTTTCTCTGTCGAAAAAGATTATCGATAGTTATACTCTTATTGTTGATAATTACGTCAAGTATAGACACTCAAGGATGTATAGTTACAACTTACGAGCCCACGATCCATTTATTAAGACCGTCTGTAAGATGTCAAGAATCAAAACATCAAGGTAAAAAAAAAAAAAAAAAAAGAATCAAAACATCAGTACTCCGGTTGATTTGCCTATGTATATTCTTTTCAATATTATTAAGATGCTGCCTTTTGTTCATTTATGAAGAAGAGAAGAGTACAACAAAAATCAAGCGTTCAAGTGTTTCGCAAAACTTTTTGTTGGAACTCACTTTTGACATTTGCTTTCAAATGAAAAATGTTGAGTGGGATGAATATAGCTGATTTTAGATGGTTTTATATGTCAAACCTTCCCTAACTCTATTTTCTAAAATTAATTTAAGGAGTTTTGATTTATAACTTTTGGTTTTAACTAAAAGACTGCATAAATAATTTTCAAAGCTTAAAATTATCTTCTCAAGAAAGAGCGTATTTGCAACGGTTTTCAGTTGCAAGTACCTTTAGACTTGTTCATGTATTAGTCTAATTACATTGAGGAAAGGTCATTGGCTATTTTCTTGGCTCCCAATTAAAAGCTATAAGTTAGAGTTTCTTAGGATGTGTTTGGCAAAACTTTTACTTGAAAATTACTTTTAACTTCTACTTCTTACATAGAATGAGTTGAGGAAGAGAAGTTATAACTAATTTTGATTTGTTACAAAAGTTAACTTTTTCATAATAATCTTATTTTTTTGCTTAATCTTGGAAGCTCCCCCTTTTAGCTTTTGGTTGGAAGTCAAAACATAAGGAAAATACAACATGAATGGCTTCCAAGATCTAATGGCTTCCATAAAAAAATAACTAAATAAAAATGCAGAAGTACTTCCAAATGAAAGTTGTGCCTTTGACAAAATTTCTACTTAAAAGATACTTTTGGCTTCTATTTCTTACATAGAATGAGTTAAGGGAGAGAGGTTATAACTAATTTTGATTTATTATAAAAGTCAACTCTTTAATAACAATTTCATTTTTTCTCTAATCTTGAAAACTCCACTATTGTAACTTTTAGTTGGAAGCCAAAATACAAGAAAAATACCACATAAAAGGCTTCCAAGATCTAATGACTTCCATAAAAAATAACTAAATAGAAATGCAAAAGTACTACTAAATGGAAAGCTGTGCCAAACACGGCCTTAGTTTGGGGTAACCATGTGATTATTGCAAGAAAGTTGACCTTCACAACTCTAAAATTAGCTATAATAATCTTTATACAATACTTTTTATATTAACAGCAGAAGCATAAATTAACTTTCAATTAAAATTTCCTCAAACACATTTTTTGTACCTCCTAACTGGGCTGTGCCACCGAACTATATAGACGACGTGCATGCCATTCCCCCTGGAGCAAAGTTTTCATGGACTTTCCCTTGGTAGGCAGATCTTTAATGTGAATTAGATATAACTGGCCAAACAAGCTGAATTAATCTACTCTCAAAGGGCCCACCCGTCATGACTTATGACCTACGGATCGTCATTTTGAAGGTGTGGGACCAGTTTTGCCTGACCCAAGAAGAAAATGGTATAGTATTCTGCATATATGTCAATGTGGATTCGTAGTACCTAATCCTCTCAAACAAAATGATGTCAACCCTTCACTTGTTTATATAACCTAAGGTACTTTGAACAACTTGAATTGAGATCGCAGAAGAAAGGGGATAAAAAAAGTGCGGGTCCAAAGTCAGACGTGATGCATACCTAAGGTAGGCTTCCTTTTCTACACAACTTGATCCATTTGGAGCCCAGATACTAATTGCTTAAGGGTGATTTGGCATAAAAGGATCAGTTTCTCCCAATCAATCTTAGAAGATTAATCTTGCATTAATTTGGGATCACGAGATAAAAGTAAGTTTTCTACGTAATATGTGATCACTCGGTTCATTGGCTCTCCTAAAAGTTTGAGTTTGGAGTATCCTCTTCAGTAACATCCTACTACAGTTCATAGACATGTTCAGTGTACAATGACTCTCAAATGGACATGATTTAAAACTCATAAGACTCAACGTTCGTCTAATTTGAAGATAACTCACACAGCAATAGTTCCACGTATACAGGTAATCTTTTCACCTTATTCATATGAATATTTCGGATTTGAAACTATCGCCAAGGAACATGCAACTGTGTGGCCTAGGATAGTTTTGTGATCCATTCCCTAATATCATATTTTGTAAAATTGTAAATATGCTCGTGATCCACGTTATTACGACTAACAAGCCGCAGCATAAAAGAAAGATCTGTACTTGAATTATTATCAGTGATCGATGGAGAAGAATTTATAAGATTTGTGGATCGGATATTGTCTGAGTGCTTAATTAGGTGCAGTTATCTGGTACTAAAATTTCTGGTACGGTCGACGCAGTGATCGTCCTTTCTGCCATATATAAGAAGTGGTATGGACGAGGGAGAATTAAAAGAGCAAATGGGGTGGTCATATTCGATATGGTTCCCAATTAAAATAGACCTGTGATCATACCTGTTATGCGATTGCTTTAAGAAGGCTCTCTGATCTAAATGAATAAGTCGCATAATTCATTCTGTTCGATTCTTATTTCACAAACAAACCGGCTCTAAGGAAATACCTAGAATTATATACATATGCCGTTGTCTCGTTAGGGTTTTCTTGATATCCAAAGAGTTGCCATTCTGTCACACTAATAAATGAAGAAGATTAGGGTGTAATTATTTAACTTAGATGTTATTATCGTCAGAATCAATTAAGGAGATGAATTTTGATCATTTCGTGATCCATCATTACACTAATTAAAGTCCCCCGCCGCTCATTTCTTTCTTTCCAATTCTTGCCTTGTCAAGCACTTGGGAATCAGCTGACACAAAACTATATAAACTTCCGGGAAACTGGTGGTTTTGCCGTTGTTGGTGCGAACAACGGATCCGCCAGACGGGCCGGACACATGGCCGAAGAGTTGCCTACGAATTCAGAATCCGAGTTACGAGATTTGGACAGAAGCAGATACTTGATTCGAACAAACAATCGGCTAGCTGAGCGGCTCCAACGGGTGAAGACCAAGTGGTAATCGATAAGAAACCCGAGCCCCACATCTTGTTAATTTCCGGGAAACGTGCCCTTTGGGCAGTGGTTGTTGTGTGTGGGCCACGGCCATGGCAGCCATTCACCATAGCCCGTATACCAGGCCCAGTGGAAGCTAACCCTGACGGTCTTATCATCCACATAAACTAAGGCAAAAGTAAGGTAAGCCGAAGTTATAAAGAAGAAGCGTGATACTTGCTGTAATGTTATCCAGGAGTATTGCAGTGGATAAATAAAAAAATAAAATTAATTTTTTTATTTGGCTTCGAGGTGTCCTAACTGTCCGTACAATATAATACTTGATTGGATGATTTAAAAAAATCTGAAAAATAAAAAATTAAACTCCACACATTTTTACTGTTCATGGAAGCACGATTTTTTATTTTTTTTAAATCGTCCGATCAGATATTACACTGTACGGACGATTAAGATATCTCAGAGCCGATCTAGACACAGTGCAGTAAATATTACTCAAAGAAGAAACTGACAAAGAAATAACCTAGAAAAGAGGGTTTATTGGACAGCAGGACATTTGAATTTCCGGCTCTAGATGTGGAGATTTGAGACAGACAGGCTTTCAAAAAGATGCGAAAACGAAAGAACAAGTGGGTGGGGTAGGTGACATGGGCATACGCATGTAGTAGGTAGACAAATAGATGAGAAGAAATAAATAGTTGTGTTTCTTTCCCGCCACTGCTCCTTCCACAGTCGGGTTGAGATAGGTAGTTCAAAATCTTTTAAAAGAACTTTTACCTTTTAGTCCCTACAATCTTTCAATGCTCCATATTAGTCTATGAAGGCTTTATATTTTTTTAAAGCCCTCACAATCTTTGGATCCTCCTAAAAATATCCCTCTGTTTAATAACTGCTAAAGAAAGAATATAGTAGGAATGTTCTAGTAAAAACTCCCAACATATTCTAGTAAAAATACGGTACATGAAAGGAATGTTCAGTGAATATTATTATTATTTTCTTGACAATTAGTTATTGGAAGAATCTTTTAAAGAAGTTTCAAAGACTTTAAAAAGTTTTAAGTAAAGGTTAAGATTACAAGAATTAACATTGAATATTGAAACATTGTAGAGACTGAAAGGTAAAAAGGAAGGGACCGGGTCCGGCCCGGTGGGCGAGGGCATGGTGGACTGGACTCGGTCAGAAGAAGGGAGAAGATGGGCCATCACTTGATGGAGGCATGCAACCCACAGTACCTAAGGCGGGGTCATCTGTGACTATGTGAGTAGCTACCTTCCCCTCTTCCACCCCCTAACCCCTCCCTCCACATGCACCACCACCGACAGGAAAAGAAAGGAAGAAAACAAGAGATCTGTGGGACCCATGGACACCGACACCCTTCCCCCTGCATATTCCATATTTTGAATTATTATTCCTCCTCCCCATTGTAGACAAGAGTGTGCTAAAAGGAAGCAAGCAAGCTAGGGCATCATGCATGCAGCAGCCTCTCCTAATCTAACAATGTAGCAGATGCTTGCTACAGCGCCGCGCTTGGCCTGCCGACGAGCCCCGGGCATCGGAGCATGACGTCGCGACGAGGAATATTTCCAAGAATAGGATTTGTTTGCCTAAATTCCCATTCTAATGATGGGAAATCGTCCAGTTCAACAATAATTATAATACCAGTCGTTGTGCAGGGCCATTGCCAAATGGACTGGTCACCAATCGCCTAAGTACCAAATTTAGGGGGGACGGCCCACAATTCAGATTCTTACGTGCGAGCTGTTTCCTCAAAGAAGCCCCCTAACTAGCTGTTTTGTGTGCATTATTAGGGATGGGCTCGTCTAGCTAATTGACATTTAAACGACCTCAGAAATTGAAACCCCATCCAACGCTCTCGTCGTCACTTGGACTTTGTCCTTCGTTAATCTTCATCCTTATATGTATATAATACACGCGAATCCAATATTACTGCTTAATTTCTTCCAAAAAAGTCATCCTCCTGCTAACTTCATGCATAAAGAACACAAATTTGGTGCACGCACAAGGGTTAATGGCCTCGTTTCTCTCAGCTCGCTTTCTCGGAGGGTTACCATCAAGTTTGAGCCCTGCTTTGAAAGTGGATTCATCTTGCAGGTGGGGTACACCTGTTTCGGAATATGCTTCTAGCCCCATGGATGGAGAAGAATCGGATCCCCTCAGTGTATTGGTTGGCCGAATTCAATCAGTGCAGATTGTGCAGTGAGGAGGAGGGTGGAGCCTGTCGAGCTGAAAAGTTCAACGGAAAACATTTTTTTCAAAAATCTGCCTCCTCTCTTTTGCTGTACAGTCTGAGCTCGATCAGCCACTGCATTGAGGGGATCCGAATTTGATGGAAAAGCTCCGTAGACATTAAACAGGAAAGTAGCGATACACGTATACTAGTATGTATCCCAGTCCCAAAATTTAATGTTCCTATTATGCAAAAGTAAATTAGAAAAATTAAGTATCCGTCTTTCTGGAAACGTAAAATTGTATTTTTTATGAAACAAGATTATTTGAACTTTTTTCTTATGTATCTTTGTGTACTCTTTGACACATAAAAGAAAAATGAATGAATCATTTGACTCTGAAATAATGAAACTTCTCTCGTATGTCTTAGGGTATAGAAAAGTTCAAGATATGAGATTAGAGGATCTCGTTCCTAATATCACAGACAGGAACGCATATGTACGTTCTTCTGAAAAAACGTACGTGAAGAATGTATCACTTATGCCTCAATTTTTTTTGTTGTTTTTTTTTTAAAAGGAGAGGGTAGGGACTACTGATTTAAGTAGTCCTTATAGGTTAAGCACATAAGTGGGAGCTTAGCGGTATTTGAAGCGTTGCCGATGGTTCGTTGTGTATTATAACGTGTCGTGTGAAAGTGCAGATTGCTTAAGATGTTTTATAAGAACAATAAATTATGTAAAATCAGTAAAAAAAAATAGAATACGTAGATATCATTAACTCATATTTTAATTACAACGAAACAAATAATCTGAGTATGTTGAGGAATGGCTTATTCTAGACTATTCCAAAATAGGTCATTCTCGCTAGGAATAATGAATGGAATTAAAGCAAACAGGTTCAAATAACTCAAATAAGTGTATCTTATTCTAGGGTTATTCGATCATCAAAGACGGCCTTACAGAACATGTCACGAGACGGCACCATTCTTACTCAAATTAAGTTTGGGCTGTAAATAGGTCAAAGATGAAAGACGGATAATAGTTTTTACTTCAGCTCCATATAAGATTTAATGGAGATGTAAACAAGGAAACCCTTTTTTTCTCACCGAATTAAATAGTTAATTTTATTTGAATTTCTATTTCTCTGATAAAATTTTCTTATTTCCTATTCCAATAGTTTTCAATTAACCTGATTCATTTCGTAAAAATACTATTTTCCAACCTTCATGCACAAATAAATTTAGAGTTTTCAGTTTTTGCCCCTACAAAAACAATCTTATTTCGTAATGTCCCCTTCTTTTTATC
This sequence comes from Zantedeschia hybrid cultivar, assembly GCA_030544215.1. Classification (NCBI taxonomy): domain Eukaryota; kingdom Viridiplantae; phylum Streptophyta; class Magnoliopsida; order Alismatales; family Araceae; genus Zantedeschia; species Zantedeschia hybrid cultivar. The sequence goes on along the minus strand of JARZZO010000014.1, from coordinate 15,897,611 downwards.
GTTAATTATAACTCCTCAAATCTTGAGTTATTTGATATATACTCCAGAAGACATACAATGCAACCATAATTAAGTAATTTAGATATATTAAAATTTAAAGAATCCATAAATATATTGAACCCTATTTCAATAAAATAAGTAGGCGAGAAGAATGCGGCAGGTAGGGAGGTGGAGTTGGGGACGGTGCCCCGGGTGGTGGGTGGAGGAGGACCACCGGTGCGAGGGTGGGTCCATCAAGGATGTTGGGTTCGTGGGTGGAGCTGCTGGCAGCGAAGAGTCTGAGGAGGGTCAGTGATGGGGACTTGGAGTGGTTGCCCAAGGCGGCCGTGACGGAACAAAGTGAAGAGGCAGGGTTGGAGACTAGGATTGCTGAGGATAAGTATCATCCAATGTTACACAATATTTTTATTTGAGTTATATTTGTTAGGACATTGCAATAGATAAATAAAAAATTAAATTTTCTAAGTCGCCTCTGAGATACTTTAGACGTCAGTAAAGATGATCAACAATCAAACGTTTAAAAAAATTAAAAAATTATTATTAGACTCAACTTATTAAAAATATCTTTTATTATTTATTGGAGTTAGATTTTTAAGTTTTTAATTTTTCTTGAGACATCTGATCGATGATTCGACCTGTACAAATGTCAAAGGTACATTGAGAACGATCTAAAAAGATTTAAAATATTTTTTATTTACACACTTGCAGCAAATATAATTCTTTTTATTTATTATAATCTTAATGCACACAGCCGTATAGTAGTCGGCAGCATCAAATTAAAATGATGACTTTGATTGAAAAGATAAAAAAAAAGTTATGGCGCGCTAATACACGTGGCTATCTGATGGTGAATGGACGGTGGGAAGTCAAAGACGGTGAAGTGGTTGGGGAATGTACCTGCCTGTTCCATAGCATGACATGTTTGTTTTATTAGACTCATCTAATTAAAGATCAGATAGATCCAATTCTTATGCTGCCTATGGCATTTGAAGTCTTGGCCTTCAGTAGCCACTCACCTACACACATGAAAACTAATAGTCAGCTGTGGCCTGTGGGAACAGCTAGCTGCTTCTATTTTTCAGCTTTGATAATTATCAAAAACTTAATTTTCGTTATTAGATGCATATTATCAGATTCATAGTCCATTTTCCAGAGTACAAGATGGATCACATCAGATTACAAAATTCATGCTTTCATCTACGACCCTACTTAACGTACTCCCTCAAAGCATAAGATAGAGGTACATCGGGCCAGCAGGCCGGGACGTGCTTATCTTGTGAGACGACGCTTCAGAGCGAGTGGTCTCATTAATAAGACATACCACCTTCCATCAATTCATATTAGTTGGTACAATGTATAAGGAACACATTAAGTCATCATCTTAAAGGACATCAAAGTAGCATTTTCCTAGTACAATCATGGATAGCTGATACCGGCAGAGCCCCCGCAATAATAATAATAATAATTTTGGCCCCTTCATTATGGGTTTCAGAAATGATAGCTTGTAAACCCTATTCTGGCAAAATTTAGTTTGGGAAAAAAGACAATAATCCCAACCAGAAAGGTCTTTGGGTCCATTGTATAAAAGTTTAAAATATCTGCACTTATATGTGGTCGACCTATAAAAGTGTTTGATCACGGTTAGGCTGCTTTGATCATGTAAAAGGTTTTTAACCCAGACCAGTAGATTTTGATCACGAATATGTAAACAATAGTTTATGGACAGAATTATCCTAATAAGGGAATGCTATTTTTGCTCTCTTAAAATTAGGGCTGCAAATGACACTTTGACTTATCGATTTCTGATCTATTTTTGATGTTTTGGAAATAGATGTGGAAATACAAAAAAAGATGATTTGAAAGTACTTCTAAATTTAAATTTTCTGATAAATAAATAGATGTGGAAGAAGAAACAATTATTTTCACGTTCATTTTTTATATTTATTCTAATAATAATTAGTTATATTTTTTTTCCATTCACAAGAGTTAACTAGTAACGTCAAGAACTTAAACTTTTAACTTCAAGTTAAATAGATAGATTGTTAATGCTTTAGTACGATAAAAGATGATGCTTTCATAAAGAAAGATAAGGTCTTCCCTCTTGTTCTTATCTAATGTGGTCTTTAAGTGAGATATTCTATCTTAATCTAATATAATAGACATTATAGTATATATACATTACGTGTGACATATAATAAGCATCACACTGCATGCACCTTGAGTATCAATGTATGTGAGGAGGGGGGGAAATGGAAATAAAAACTTCTATTTCCATTTTCTCTTTTGTCTACAAAATGGACACGAAAACAAAAACATAAAATTTGATTTTCACTTCCATTTTCGGTAACTGAAAACATATATTTCAGTTTCTGCTTCCAACTTGTTTGCAGCCCTATTTCAAATGCCTCTTTATTATATAGTCTTTATACATCGGACTAATTAATGTGAGGTTAGTGGAGACAGTCAAACTCATTAATGAAATGAAATACAATTTCCAGAGTGTGATGTGAGGAGGTACCTTAACTTGCCATCCGGATAACACATGAGAATAGAATCTTTTACACTTTTTAATGAATTATATATTTCAACCCGATTCTATTCTGACTAGGTTTGAGGATGAGTGCTTGCAATGTGGATAAATTTGTCGATAAGACGAGTGCTCGGGTGCATTTTCATGGATACATCAAGATGAAAAGTATAAGAAAAACAGGGGATGGTATCCATGTGAAAAGTGAGGGATGCTGATTTCTCCTTTAATAAAGTTTAAAAAAGAATGAGAAATAAGGTTAGAATAATGCTTGATGCGCTGTACAAATGAAGTGATGTGGATTGAATTTCTTAATGTTCTTATGTTATTTGGAAAGTCTACATGAGAGTTGTCCTTCCATTAAATGTCTACCGATGTCATCCATGCGTCAGCGAACATGCAGACTTAATTTCAACGAAAAGAATTTACCTAACAAATTATTTTTTCGAGAGCATCTTCACGCTCTCAGAGCAAGAAGTCCTGGAAAAATTAGCATCATCTTTTCGACAATTTAATCATGCTCTCGAGAACACAATCCATACTCTTAAAAAAGATAATTTGATATTCTTTTTATTCTTTTTATTTTGACATCCTCATATGCGCTGACGTACGGACGATGTCGGCAGACACTTAAGTGGGGGAGACAGTGTCATATGGATTCTCTAAGTGAAGAAAGACATTAGGAGATTTAATCCACGTCAATTCATTTGTACTGACAACAGCACAGCAAGTATTACTTATAAGGTTGTTCCAAGAAAATTGGAGTTACTTTATCGTAAGTATTTTATGTTGTTATTTATAGAGATGGTGTTAATACCTGTACCTAGAGTGTCAATTCTTACCTAGTGCAAATCAGTCAATTTTGGGAGATGTCAACTCTTGGTAGAGATATCAAATTGACATGATCAGGCTCATTGAAAAGCTCTTGGGGTACTCTATGACATTCATATTTATTATCTCTTTAAATCTATTTGATTGTTTAGAAAATTGAGACACTGTAACACCGTTAGACAAGGACCTCTGCTACCAGACTTCGCACATCGAATGCTGACAGTTCACCTGAGAGATACGGACATCTCTCTTTCTACTTTGGCCAGATTCTCCACGTAGTGTCAAACACGTAACTCCACTATTCCAACTCTCCCTCATGTTCTTTATCCATTTGACCTAAATATCGAGGCATACCTTCTTCGAACTCATCTACATATCAGAAAACTAAGAATGATATAATACAAAGATATGATGCAGTGCACAATTTCTGCAATGTATCAAAATATTATGTGTTATAGCATTTCTTTAGTGCAGCATAACATACCATATATCACATTAAGGATGTGATATATATAGAACACAATGATATGATATATCGCAGGCGTTGTGCATTATCTTATGTTACTATTTTTTAGTAATAAAGATTGTTTACAACCCAAAAATTCACGTACACCTAACTCTTCTCATTGACATATCAAGCCTTCGTTATGGAGATATTTCAGAATTCAGACCAGTAGAGATGGAGATGAACCACTTCTCCGTTATGTGATACAACTAAAGACAACTTATAAATGAAAACGGCCGGCCGCGGTGGAGGATATATAAGCACGAACAGCCACATTAGTAGTGCTAAGATTATGTTAATTCCATTTTTTTATTTATTGATATAAAGAAGAGCTTCTTTACATTGAATTTTTTATCTTCTTTCCTAGTTTAAATTTATTTTTAAGGCGTGGAAGAATTGCTAGAATATGCTCTTTGATTACATAAGATTAACCTAATAAAAACCACAAATTTTTGTTTGTCAAGTAAGTTTTTTAGGAGCAATACTTAGACATTGCAGCAAGCATTTTCTTAAGATTGAACAGATTCTCTCACGTCCAGTGTTAGTGCTTCCTCATGAACAAAAAGCAGCCGGCCTAAAAGTTTGGTCAAATTTTTACATCTTTTACTGTTCCAAAGTAGTATGGAATGTCATTCTTAATTATGTTGCTCACAACGATGAATTTTCTATTTCGAAACCATCTTCATATATAAAAATCTCCATCAATTGAAATAAAGAATTGTATTATTTGTCAACTATGAGATATTATTTCTTTGACGACACACCTGCCTTTCAAATATATGAATATACCTCTTTCGTTTGATCTCGTACACATATATATATATATATATATATATATATATATATTCACGCGCATTCCACACAAACTTTTTGAGCATTTTTGTTCCTCGCAAATGAAGCTCTTAATTTTTAGTATAAAACAAATCAGTTTTCTTGCTGACTTGAGAATTGAGATGCAACTAAAACATATTGTGGGTCGTGTATCAAAATCGCATTTGAAAAAGGAAAATACTACATGTACATTATGGAACTTCCTTAATTAATTATTCCGTATCTCTTAATCATAAACTTTTTATTTTGATAATCTGAGGGTATTATCATTGGGGGTGGTGGTGTTTAAGAATAGTATCACCCTTTTAAAAATACATAAAGTAATGTGCTTAAAGGAACTGGGAGTACTGTTATTCTAAAAATTAAGCTTGATTGTAGCGCATCAAATTCTAATAAATTAAATAAGTAAACAGTGAGTAGAAACGAACCACTGCAATATGTTTGCATACACGTATACTTAATCGAACCAGACAAAAATGGCAACTCATCTTTGGTAAACACTGTTAGGTCAAAGAAAAAAAAATCTTTGGTAAACACTATGTAACCATGGTACGAGTGCCTAATAAGGAACTAAATCATCCCCCACAGCTCATTATCCACCCGCACATGAAAGCCAGCTACGGAGGCAGACGCAGTTAATCCTGCCCTCCATCCCACTTCTTGCAGAACCGGTTATGCCAAGATGCCGGCTATATGGAATATGCTTTAGTACGAGAACAAGACAATCTACATCTTTATATGAGCAGCAGATTGTATCGTAATCAACAGCACACAGTCACACTGCCACTTAGTACTCATAGAAGCATCTTCCACGTAAACATCAGAAATTTTTTTAAGAAGATTTAATTAACACCAAGTTAGAAATATTTAAATTGACAGAGGATCTCTTATAATGTATGTTGGTTGTAATGAGATCACTGATTTTACTGTCCTCTATTTATTATCAATCAAGTTGTGTACCAGTCGGAATCTGACAGAGGATGCTGTCCGATCCTGACCTGAGTGACCATAAGAAAGATTTGTAGTTAAGGGGAGAATGATCAACAGTGCATCCTAGCCTGCAACCATATAGGGATGTTAGAATAGTCCTACATCGGAAAAAAGATAAAATCAGAAAATGTTTAGTAGATGGTGCCTACTCCACTCATTGCCTTAAGGAGTTTTGAGTTGGATGACCCATGGTATTAGAGTCTATGGTTATGAATCGGACCACACACCCCATATTTGTGCTCTACGCGAAGAACCTAAAATCGGCCTACACGTGAAGGGGCTTGTTAGAATAATCCTACATTGGAAAAAAGACAAAATCAAAAAGTGTTTAGTAGATGGTGCCTACTCCACTTATTGTTTTAAAGTTTTGAGTTGGATGACCAAATAACTTCAACAAGGGAGACGTCAGGAGGTCCCTGGCAGAGTGGGAGAAGGATCCTCTGATGCCTTAGTCGGTCATCTGTTTGAAAGACTAGAAAGGGTTAGGGTTTTTATGATAGCAAACAGTGAGTACCTACAAGATGTTATCTGGGTGAAGCACGAGTATGCCGACTTCCTTTAGAGAATTTATTGTCCCCCAATGTTGCAAAGGGTCGCTGGCAACATTATCTGAAGATGCGATAACCACTCGCAACTCTTGTAGGTGCACTCCAAGACAAAGACCGTCTACGGACTCAGATCATCTTAGAAAAGCTCAAGACAAAAAGTATAGTGGAGAACTGTTGGGTTTCTCGGGTTTCTCCGGATCGCTTACGCAGTGGAAACTAAAATTAAAACAACGATCCGTTTTCCCGTTTCGAAAAAACTAAAACACGATAATCGGATTATCTGTTCTCACCGTGTGCGGATTTGAATCCGCAATCGTTCGGTTCCGTTAGTGCGACACCGCAAGCCGCACAAGTGTCCGGCCTCTAGCGAAGTCCACGCGATCCTCCCCGCGACGGATATCCTCGCGTTCCTCGTTTTTCGCAGCCCACGAAACCTCCGCCGGTCGCCGCAATGATCGCCGCAACACGCGGACGATTTCCCGTCGAACGGGATTCGGAGAAGCGGCGAAGCAGATCTGGATTTGTCTGGACGCCAGAGAGATACAGAAACTGAGGAGGGGCGGCTAGGGTTAGCAGCAGCTTGGCCTGCTCAGCCCGTTCACTATGTTTTATACTAACCGCGCGGTTTTTCATAAAAATCCCTGGTTTGTATAAAACCCACTTATTTATCCATCGCCTTGAGAATCATTTGCGTGTGACCCTCTAGGCCCAAGTACCAGTCCAGTTAATGGCCCAACAAGCCCAGTGACTCCTCATTGGCTTTATTAATTAATTAATCAATCGAATTGATGTCGCACATCGAATTCGACCGGGCCTCCGATCACGTTGGGTGCCAAGCAACACCGCATGAACCTGGAAGGTATTGGGGTTAAGTAACCCGCTCTTAGAACCTTTCCGCCGACAGTTACCGCGTAGATATAATCCTTCATTCGTACAATGCTCTCGAGTCAACTCAGGGTATGACGAGCTGTCAAACCCTAACCGGTCGACTCACTTGGATTGGATGCCGCTGATGAATATCGAAACACTCCTTTCACGATATTATCGTCCGCCCTGGCCAAGGACTTTCGCGCATCCTTCCTAGATCATTCTCTCTCTAAATACCGAGTGCGAATGATTCCTTATTGACACACAATTCCCTTCGACGGTATTCCGCTGTACCCAATCCTGGGCGTATTAGAATTCCATGGCTAGAGATTCGTAAACCAAGGTCAAAGCACAGAAGTCCACCGCCAATGTGTCCTTGGTGTCTCAGGTCCGAGGACCATCCACGCAACTGCGACAATAGAATCAAGCTGGTTGACAGTGAGGTACAATACCATCCAGCAATTCAGTCGGATCAGTTCAGTGAACTCATTCTCCAATGAGCACCTACATATTCGCCTTAGTGTCTCCACACAAGTGACTTATGAGATCAGTCACCCTCATCATATGAGCAAGAGTAATCTGTACTAGTCTAACCGGATATCCGATGTCCTTCTCGGATATCCTCCGACTAGGAACGATTAAGAATATGTATGTTTAAGTGATCAGTCTCATTAGTATGATCTCATCATAATCTGATCACCATAGCACATATTCACGGACTTCATTATGAAACGATAATTATCGCGATTTACACATAATGAATATTATGCTATTATATTAATAAATGAACGAGATTTACATAGTCAGATTGGCTTGAAGGCCACCTAAAACTAACAAGAACAGCGTAGAAAGAGAGAAAGAAGATGGCGTCACGTAGAACGATTTTCATTCCACGTAAAATTAGGGTAGACTCTAAATATAAGAGGATCCTTTCGACACTAAATAATATGTTCGGGTTGGGATTTGTACTCCCCTTGCGCGTGATGATCGCATAAATGTTTTCCGACTCGAGCGCCCTCAAACCACCTGATTTCGGCTCAGCCCCGCGCGTGCATGTAAAGTCCCCAAATACATCCAAGAAAAGAGGAAAGACTCAATTATATAAGGCCTTCCAACTTTTTAAGATATCCAATACAGGAATAAACATAGCACACAACTAAACCAACTATGAAATGTTTGAATTCCAAAACACAAAAACCAACAAACCCCCACAAATTTAGATCATTTCGTAAAACAAAAAAAAAATATGTCATGAGGCTTGTTGCGATAAACTTTTAGTGGAGGTACCTTCTGGTTTGAACCTTCACATAAGTACACTAACATTTCTTACATAGGTTCTAAGTGAACTAAAGTCTTGAACTTGAACATTGGATATATGAAAGTCAATCAACAACAACTCATCATTGAAGACGGTTGAATCCTTTTGGGTTGGTACTTTACGGTCATGCCACCGAATCTTGTTTCATAAGTGTTAGGAGGAGTTGCCACGACCCCACACATTGCGGCATCACAATTACACTTACATAGATGGGTTCTCTAAGGATATACTGCAACCATCATGTCATAAAGATCTTGAACTCTTTAAGATCCAAAAAATCTTCCTAACTAACAGTCGAGCTTCTATCTAGAGAAGGGACTTTGAAAATTTATCTCAATCATATTGATGCTCATGTTTTACCCTTACAGCTTGTTTTTACCACATTGAACCTACTTTTTGGGATCTCCGATCAGATAGGTTGGGTTTCTACTATAGATGAAATCAGAATAGGTCTTAGTCTTTTGACTTTCTCATAATCAAGTCCTTTTGTGAGTGGATCTGCAGCATTATCTTTTGAACTTACAAAGTCTATAGACATCATTCCTTGAGACACTAACTCTCAAATAGATTTTAATTTTATCCCCATGTGTCTCTTTTGCTTTTGGTTATACTTGGAACTTCTAACCTGAGCCATTGTAGTTTGGTTACCATAGTGTACCGAGATAGAAGGAATATGAATATGCTTCATGATCAAGGAAATTTGTGAAAGAAGACCCTTCAATCAATAAATCTCAGTCACAGTGGTATCTAAAGCACACAATTCTATCTCAGATGTAAAACGAGATATAATTGTTTGTTTGACACACCTCCAAATAATTGCACCTCCTCCAAGTGTAAAAACATAACCAGTAACGCCTTTACTTTCAACAGTATCAGCGATCATAATGACCTCTAAATATTTGACTACTATCTAACGCATCCCAATGCGTTCTATCCGTACAACTTGTATACTTGCTCAACTTTGTTACTACAAATGAAATGTCCGGTCTAAAATAATTTGCTAAATACATTAAAATTATAATTATTTGTGAATATCTTAATTGAGATACAAGTACACTACTCTTGTTCTTGTGGAGAATCTTTGAAGGATCATAAGGTGTAACAACTGATTTAACATAACTATTGCCAAATTTCTCTAACACTCTCTCAACATAATGTGCTTGAGAAATTGATATCCCATAAGTTGAAACGAGTCAACTTCAGTCCCAAAGTAATGTCACTACAATCCAAGTCCTTCATATCGAACTTATCACTCAAGAGAGCCTTGGTCTCATTAATTATAGCAAGATTAATTTCAAACAACAGAATATCATCTACTTATAAATATAAAATAATATATTTATCATCTTTCATTTTAATGTACACACATTTATTAGAGTCATTAATTTCAAATCCAAAAGATAGAACAACTCTATCAAATTTTTCATGTCATTATTTTGAAGCTTATTTCAAACCATAAAGCGACTTGATTAGTTTATCAATTTTCTTCTCATTACATGGAAGTACAAATCCCTCTGGCTGATCTATGTATATCTTCTCATCAAGATCTCTATTAAGAAAGACAGTTTTGATGTCTATTTGATTGAACCTCGAGAGTATAGATGGATGTGAGTACTAAAAACACTCAAATGGTATTTATTCTGGTAACAAGAGAATAAGTGTCAAAGTAGTCAATTCTTTCTTTCTGTTTGAATCATTTAGCAAATAATCTAACCTTGAACTTATCCACTGACCCATTAGGTTATAATTTTTTTTTAAACACTCATTTACATCTAATGGTGGTACAACCAGGAGACAGATCTATCGATTCCCAAGTACCATTAGATAATAGAGTCTATTTCACTTTTAATGGCCTCTTTCCATTACTTAGCTTTAGATGAAGCCATAACATCGCTAAAATCACTGGATCACCCTCTACATTATAGGTGACAAAATCTTGACCTAGATCCTTACAAATTCAATGTCTCTTACTCCTCCTCAATTCTGTATACTCTCTTGATTCATCTACTCTAAAGTGACTCGAGAAAGGTACATCCATCATGGGTAATGAGACATCTACAGTAGTAGATTCATCTCTAGTTGAAGTGCAGGCATTAGAGATAGAATGAAGTATTCTCATCTTCATAGGAAATATATCCTCAAAAAATATAGCATTACGAAGCTCAACAATAGTATTTACATCTATCTTAGGAATTTCTAATTTGATAATAATAAATCTATATGTATAACTATTTTGAGTATAACCGAAGAAGACGCCATCTACTATCTTTAGACCAAGTGTCCTTTTGCGTTTAGGTACTAATACTTTAGCAAGGCACCCCCACACTTTAAGGTATTTCAAACTTGTCATTCGACCCTTCCAAAGTTCATACGGGCTTTTATCACTTGACTTCATTGGTATTCTATTTCACACATGACATGTTGTGTATAGACAGCCTCCCCCCACATGAAATTAAGTAACTCATAACTTCCTAACATAGCGTTTATTATATCTCTAAGGGTTTTATTCATTTGTTCTGCTATTCCATTTGTTTGGGGACTAATAGATTAGTTATCTCATGAATAATACCTGAATCTTAGTAATATTTTTAAAACAAATTTGAGATATACTCTCTATCCCTATCAGACCTTAATTTCTTGATAGTTCTATTTGTTTGATTTTCACCTTCAGATTTAAATACTTCAAATTTATCTAAAGCTTCATCTTTAGTTTTCAGCAAATAAACATAGTAATAACGAAAATAATCATTAATAAATAAAATAAAATAAAAATTATGATATCTTGTTAACACATCATTAAATTCACAGTAATCAGCATGAACTAATTCTAAGATATTTGAATCTCTATCAACTTATTTAAATGATTTGCGATGTTGTTTATATTGTACATAAATTTCACACTTTTTCTTTGTTTCAATTGTTAGTATTAGATGGTCTCAAAGCCAATCCGATACTATGTACTGATTCAGATTATTAATAAATGGCAATAATTCATTGTGTGTAATTAATTCGATCTATGTTTATCGTATCACGATGAAGTTCATGAACATTTGCAACAGTCTTCGGATTATGATGAGATCATAATTATGGGATCGAAGACTTATAAACACATGTTCTCAATTGTTCCTAGTCATAGGATGTTTGAGATAGGACATCGAACATCTGGATAGACTAGTATATGTTACTTCAGCTCATATGATGAAGGTGATTGATCCCATAAGTCACTTGTGTGGAGACACTATGCTGGACCTGTAGGTGCTTATTGGCGAATGAGTTCACTGAATTGATCCGACTATGAATTGCTGGATGGTTAACACCTCACTATTAACCAGCTCGATTCTTTTGTCACGGTTGCGTGAATGATCTTTGGACCTGAGACGCCAAAGATATCTTGTTGGTACGTTTCTGAACTTTGACCTTGACTAACGAATCCTTAACCATGGGTTATCAATAAGTCAAGTGATCGGGTTCAGGAAAATGCCTTCGAAGGTAATTGTGTGTTCAATACGGGATCATCCGCTCTCGGTAGTTTGAGAGAGAATGTTCTGGGAATGATGCGCTTAAAGACCCTGGCTAGGGCGGACTCTGTGTTCGATAAGGAGTTATCGGATTCAGATTAGCGGCATCTAATTCAAGTGAATCGACCGAATGGGATTTAACAGTAAACCATACCCTAGGTCGATTCGAGAACATTACACGGATGAAGGATTATATATGCGCGCTAACCGATGACGGAAAGGTTCCAATAGAGGGTTGCGATAACTCCAGTGCCATCTAAGATCACACGATGTTGCTTGACATCCAACGTGATCGGAAGTCCGTCCGAATTTATTGTGGGACATTAAATTCGGCTGATTAATTGAATATGAGAATATTAATTAATTCATTGGGTCAGTAAAGGATTACTGGGCTATTAACTGGACTGGTATGTGGGACTAGAGGGTCACACGCAAATGGTTTTCAAGTAGATGGATAATCCGACAGGATTTCGGATAAGTCTGGGTTTTTACGAAAAATCGTAGAGAGACTTATTATAAAAGAATGGATACTACGTCGGGGGCCAGCAACCCTAACCTAGCCGTCGTTCCATCTTTATCCTCTCTTCCAGACGCACGACACAAGGCCGGCCCTCTGGAAGCTCCGCTTCGATTCCCCACCGCTCCGCCTTCCGTCTGAATCCGTATGTCGCGGCGGATTACGCGAATCCAGATAGGATCCACGAACGTCAAATCGAGCGAGGAAGCGAGGACGATCTATCGCGAGGAGAACTGCGTGGATACTGCTAGAGGTCGGGCATTTGCGCAACTTGCGGCATCGCTCCAACGGAACCGAAAAACGAACGCGGATTCGAATCCGCGCAAGGTAAATCAGATTTACTCCGGTTTTAAATTTAACGATCGAAACGGGATGGATCTGATCCCGAAATTATTTTTTATTCCGCTGCGTTTTCGGTCGAATCCCGACACAGCGATCCCAACATCAATAGCATGTTTAACAAACATGTTACGATGCATCATTCTTTTCACAGTATTAAGATTAACATGTCATAATCTCTCATGCCACACATTATATGATTCAACATTATAAAGACAAACACTAATAGAATCATCAACTTTATTTAGATAAACACATTCAGCACGAAATTTAAGCAATCCTTCATAAAGATAATCCTTTCCAATAAAGGTTCTCAAATGTAACAAAATTACTTTATTACATTTAAAGATCAATTCATAACTACTACAAACTAAACTAGAGCCATAGATCAGATTCCGTCGGACTGATGGAATATGATGCACCTCATATAGTGACAGAACCTTTCATGAAGTAAACTTCAGGTTAACTCATCCTATTCCAAACACCCTGACTGCAGTGAACTTCTCCATGGTCACGAAAGTATTTTCTGCAAGTTGATAAGTAAGAAAACCAGAACGATCAACATAGCAATGTACATTGGCTCCTGCATCAACTAACCATTCACTGGGTTCATAAATCATGTTTAGTTTAGAGTAAAAGGAAACAAACTCATATTTTTATTCTTCACCTTGGTAGATGAGGTTACTACTACATTCACCTTTGGAGTGAAGTCCATTGGCATACTCTTATCTTCATCCTTATGTTGCTTCCGATATTCTTCTTCAATGTTAAGGGCAATCATAAGACCATCAAGAGATATTTTACTTCTCTTGTGTTTTAGTGTCACGCCAAAATCTTTCCAACTTGGAGGCAACCACTCGATGATAGATAAAACCTAAAAAATTTTAAGTAATGGCATATCTTCCTCAGTAAGAGCATGAAGTAGAATATGAAATTCATGGGTCTGCTCAACCACATATTTTTCCTCAACCATCTTAAAGTTCAAAAACTTCCCAACAATATACTTCTCTAAACCAGAGTCCTTGGAGTTATATTTTTTGTCAAGAGTTTTCCACAACTCTTTGGCCGAAGTGTTGAACAATAAGTAGTCTTTCTGTTTATAGCTCTCTATGGCAGCACTAGGGGCAGGTTCCTCTTGATCATCCGAGAGTGGATATGTCTCTATGATAGAGAATAACTCTAAGGTGATAAGCCAGAACTTCATTCGTTGTTGCCAACGTTTGAAATTCTACCGGAAAAATTGACACTGGCCTGATTAGAAATCTTAACATTCGTCATGTCTACGAAAGTAATATATTCTCTAAAATTGTAAGAAATTCAAACGAAATATAAAAATATGTAGACAACGAATATCTAAGATCCAAACTTCATAAATAGTATGATAGAGATCCACAAAGAGTAGAAAGGTATTATCTGATTGAAGCACCCGTAAGCTGACTTCCTTTAGAAAATATATTGCCTCCCAAAAGTGCAAAAGGTCGCTGACAATATTCTCCTAAGATTCGACAACCACTCGCAGCCTTCTTAGGTGCACTCCATGTCGAAGACCACCCGCAGATTCAACCTACATTCACTTCAAGACAAAAAATGCGATGGAAAACAGAGAAGAAAAAGAGAAAGAAGATAGCGTCGTATAGAATAGTTTTCATTCCACAAAAAACTAGGGCAAACTATGAATATAAGAAGTTTTTTTGGACGCGTTGGTCCATCTCCTTCCGAACGGTCGCGTCAATTCTGTCTAGGAAGTAAAACGTAATGGAAGAATCTAAGGAATAAATGAATAAAAATATATATATATATATATATATATATAATATAAAAAAAATGTAAAGAAAAGTCGCGCACGCCTGCGTGCATCGTGCCTGCTTAAATGGTTTTTGGCTCGAGCCCCCTCGATCCACCTGATTTGGGCTCGGCCCATGCGTGCTTGCGAAGTCCTCAAATACATCCAAACAAGGAAGAAATGCCCAATTATAAGGCCTTACAACTTTTTTAGTTATCTAATACGGGACTAAACACAGTAACAACCAAACCAATATGAAATATTTGAATTCCAAAACACAAAAACCAACATAATCATCTTAACTCCAAATTAAATTAAGATATTATTGTACTTAGGTTCAAATAATGGGGACAGTTCTACAGACATTCATGTGGTGAAAGTAGTTTAATTGCACTGATTAATCAGAATATTATGGATATAATACAACTCTTCAGTATAGTTCTACTCGACTTGATTCATTCTATCTTAAGGAGAGTTACAGTGCATATATAATGATTGATGGGGATATTTCTGAACTTACTGATACATGGTAGGATTATATATATAGCGGGGGACTTTTAGATATTACTCCCTATAATTGATCATATATATTCAGGAATTAATTTGTTCAATTTTAATTTATAACCTCTTACAATCTCATGTTAATCTACGAACATAAAGAATAAATACTTCAAATGTAATCTCAAAAAAAGGTCTATATATCAAATAAATATGCAATTGGGAAGTCATAAGTAAATATCACGATTAAAAGGATTGATCCTTAAATATGAGAGATTGTGTAGATAGTAATTTCTAAAACCCTTTTTTGTATTGAATATAATTATAATTTCTCATGTAACCTAATTCTATTGCAACCGTTCCATATATGTCTATTTATTTGTTTATTTATTCTTTTTCTTTTTCAAAATAGCCGTGGAGTACTCAAATCTTCCACGCCCCTCGTATGCAAGTGTCATAATCCCATTTTTTTCTAAAACTACCCCACTTCCAGCAGTTTGCTTGTTTAAAGTTTTTAACAATTAATTAGAGTTCATATCCTTAAAAGAGTTCTAAAAGAATCAAAGTCATCTCTTAAAAAAAGTTCCAAAGGCGTTTTCATTGAACTC
Organism: Zantedeschia hybrid cultivar; assembly: GCA_030544215.1. Taxonomy (NCBI): domain Eukaryota; kingdom Viridiplantae; phylum Streptophyta; class Magnoliopsida; order Alismatales; family Araceae; genus Zantedeschia; species Zantedeschia hybrid cultivar. The sequence goes on along the minus strand of JARZZO010000014.1, from coordinate 15,881,931 downwards.
ACTTTCCCTTTATTTAAGATAAATGTTACGTCTATTATACTATCTATATATAATCAAAGGATCAAAACCGGCCATATGAAAGGGAATTGTACGTGACCAAAAATGAAATTGACTTCTTAAAAGTGAGTCACAAATAACCAAAGTGCCATAGATTTAAACTCATTTACATGTCACTCACTTACACAAACTTACTTTATGGAGATTTTTACTTTTTGATCCTTACAATGATTTAATTTTTCCTATTAATTCTTGCAATATTTATATTCTTTAGGAGTTCATACAATTATTTAAATTGTCTTTGAAGGGCCCCTCAACTTTGAGGGATCTTTTAGGAATGATTCAAAGATTGTAGGAACTTGTAAGAAAATATAAAACTTGTACGAACTTATAAAAAATACTAAAATTTTATAAAATGTGAAAATTAAAAATCTCTACTTTTTAATATAAGTAAGTTACTTAAGTTTAACCAAATGCACCCTAAAAGTAACCTACTTGTCAGATTACTAGTGTTCGTGAATGATTCGAGCCACATCTCACACCGGGATTATACTAATAATATTATACTATTAGTATTAGAACGCCATTATTACTAGCTAGGGGTATAGCAATATTAATATTAACTCCACGAAGCGTCACGTGCATGCTTTGGCGCCATTCCCATGTGTCGGTGTTAACACTTCCCTGGCAAACCCGACCCCACACACGTACACAAGCCTCCGAACCCGAGGGCATGGCGTCGGGAGTCTTGGGACCCACACCCCCCATGACTCATCACCGAGAAGTGAGAACGACTAATACTGTCCAACGTGGCACCACAACATGCATGCAAGTAGTAGTAGCACTCGGCCGCCACGCACCATGTTTCAAGTACGCCAATGTGTGGACAAACCATTTATATATGTATCTCTTTCTGGTCACGAACTCGCCACAGAAGTTGATGCTGAGTTGAACCAGCTGAGTCAAGTTGATTCATTTTTTTAATTTTTAATTTAGAAGTCTCAAATTTCATTCTTAGTTAGAACTTAAAATTTCTTTGGAATATTCATTCTTAATTCGTAAGATTTAATCTTCATATGATCTGGTAGATTTAAATTTTTTGTCTAATTAAATAGAATTATTGACTAATATCTCTTGACTTTTACGTCTGATCACTTTTAAATATCTTTACGGGTCCAAAAAAAAGGTTGATACTAATTTGTCTTCAAATATGCTGGCAAGAGAGCGACGTGTCACGGTTACTCCTCTACGGGGCTCCCTGGGAAGCCATATTTTTACGAAGTGAGATTCTCTAGATCTAATTTTTTTAGGTCACTGTATGTTTTGAGACATATCAAATATAAGTAAATTTATATTACTTCTATCATTTTAAAAATAAATGATCTATTCAATTTTCTTTGATGTGTCCTAAAGCACACAATAATCTAATTTCCCGTTTTACAAACCTCAACATCCTTTTCATCTTCTTTTTCTTCCCTAACAATCAATCAACGGTACTTATAAAAGGACGCAAATCATGTGACCTCGGTCCAAGACGAATTCGTACGTGAAAATTAACTCCAAGTCCTTAAATAATTAAAAGAATGAGACAAGCACTTTCCTGCTCAGATGCAAAATAAAATTTGTTGATCTGGCGAACGTTGTTGTTACGTGTACGGCCAGATCACCACCCCAACGAAGCATATTCTCATAGGTCCACGTGGAGTCACTGGCCGGTCCCACAATTCATAATAATTCTTCTTCCCAGGCGTCACAGCGTCGTTTCCCGACACAAAAGGCCAAAAGCTGCAATTTTAACCAGACACGTCCATCACGTTAACAGAGAAGAAAAATAGTAGTAAAAAGGGATCTTTATATATATACTTATGAAAATTAGTGTTAGTTTCAACTCCCCTATATTGTATAAAATACTTCTGAAAACCTTATAAGTATTGCAGCTATGTTTTTCCATTAAAATGTCATTACATTCAAGCGAACATACAAAAAGGATTCTAGATATTTTTACATGTATATCTTTAAAATCACTAGAATTTTGTATACATGTCCCAACTTTATCAAATTTTATAAAATCTTTCTGATCCATCTGATTAGAGTCAACGGTATTTTGATAAGGGGCATGATCGTAACATTTTGAGATTTTTAAGGTTACTTCATATGATATAATAGAGTTAAAAATATATAACTAATTCTTAGAGGTATATATAAAAATACCTAATAAAAAAATATTAGACAGGAAGATAGTTGTAGCCTTGTAGGGTGCCACGTGAAATGGCAGCAGAGTAACGAGAGGGGCACACCGTAGTCCGCTCCACGTCTTACGCGCACACATGGAAACAACTCTTGATGTTTTTTTCAAAGACGGAAATGATTCATTAAATAAGGAGAAGCAGCAGTAGCATCTGCAAGAACAACAGATTGGTTCCTTAAGATTTGTTTACCGAAATTTTAACTAGATCTCCTGTCATATTTTTTGTCCCATGTTAATTTTTCAAGTTACCGTCAGGTACTTCGCCTTTTATCTGACATTATTTTTAGCTCTCTTAGGTTCATTGTTCATAACAGATTGTTAAAGCGGGAACAGAAGTATTAATAGCGATAATTTGATATTAATCACCCATTATGTTAAATTTTAAAAATGTCATGGTTATTATAGTAATTAGAATTTGGCGAAAGATGAGGACTGTCCGATTCTGATCCGAGTGACCATGATAGAGATTTGTAGAGCAAGAAGAATAGACACCGCGTGGTGGCCTACAAGCACAGAGAGACAACAGGGGGGTCCCAGTCGAAGTGGGAGAAGGACTTTCTGATGTCTAAGTGAGCTGATGGCATAGGGTAGTAGAGAGTGTAGGAAATTTTAGGTAGCGAAGAGTGCATACTTTTGCCGGAGAGGGTCCTTCTAGTTGTATAAAAGGCAAAGGCTTCCCATTATGGGAAGTGCGTCCCCATGAGCTTAGGGGCCATGATATGGGGGATCATGTGGCATCTATGGGAGAAAGTGGGATCTTCCATATTGGGCGCATTGCCATAAATGGCGGGCAACTTCCCCCAGAGGCAGTTGCCTGATTTAGGCTAGGTTTATTGCCAAGGAACTTAGGCTTCTCTTAATCTTTCAAGGCATCAACCAGTTGACCTCTCAGGAGGTCTCCCAGAGGGTTGCATCCAAACTACATGACTTACTAGAATTACTTTGGCCAAGGGCCCCTTGATGTCTCTCTGTGCTTGCACACCACTACGCAGTGTCCATTCTTCCCCCTCTACCAATCTCTATCATGGTCACTCGGATCAAGATAGGATGGTCCTCAACCTCAAACAGATTTTGATAGCTACAGGTATTAACATATTATCCTATAGACTATTACCCCGGCTATGGATTTACCCAGAAGGGGTGAATGGGTAATTAAAAATTAACTAGCAAATACATGTAGTAAATAACAAGTACAAGAAAGATATGAGAGACAATGAGTAAACACACAAAAAACAGTATGATTTTTATACTGATTCAGCCTGCATATGTACGTCTAGTCCATAAACAACATCTTAAGAGTTCCACTAGCTCTCAAGTTACAAATGATACAAACCCCTTTGTCGTCTCACAAGCATCCAACTGCAATTGGCTTTCCCGTTTGCAACAAAAAGAGGCACAAACACAACACTCAACCTCAATTAATCTTCCCTTCTCTTGAGAAGAGGCACACATTCTGCTGGACAGGTCTTCCAATGACGTATCCATCAATATGTGGCATATCTGAAATATTTATACATATCAAATATGCCATTAATGTGGTAATTTTTAAGATGAGAATATCTTGTTGCACCACCATATATTATTACGCCGCTTGGTGGTGCAACCAAGGAACAAAAAAAAAATGATTTGGAAGGCCCCGATCCATCCTACCCGATCGTACAATCAGATAGGATACCATGAGGCCTTTCAAAAAAATTCAAAAAAAAAAAAAGAATTCTTTTCTTGGCTGCACGCCTGACAGTGCATCAAATTATTCTCTTTTGAGATTATTCAAATTGAAATGATATGTAGGATACTATATAACTAAACGTACTTGGATTCAACATTCGAGAATGGTTAATATGAAATTATCCCAATATAATAACATATTAAAATAGTAACATTATTCTCTCTACCACCATCAATCAATGTAGCAACATATTAACTTATAACATAATAATATTCACATTTTAATTTATTAAGATTTTAATAGGTTATTATATTATTACGTTATTTTCGTTAAAAACCTCCTTATGATGGTGCCCTTTTCACAATTCCTATGAAGGCTTGGGACTCGGGCTAGCAAATGACCGACGATGGAGGTTCCCCAGCTATTAGGATGCTTGGGGTTGTGGCCTTCTGGGTTTAGAGATTTTGTGTGTGTATATTCTAATACCTTGAGTAGGTCGAAGCACGAACTTAAGCTTGGAATTCTTCGTTATCTACTTTTCAAATCAGATGATTGAAAATGAGGGTGGTAGATGAGACGGTAAAAAGTACTATTGTCGCATTTCCTTAGGTACTTGAAGAAAAAGGTTCCAAGAAGGTCAAATCTTTTGTAATAGAAGAGCCTAATATAACATCTATTTGGCATTGGTTGACTTACAACAAAAGGTAATAATGGATGACAATACACATCATGATCTTGAGTGGACCTCTAGATATGATTCTACTTAAAATATGTACATACATTCCTAGAGACTGTTAGTTCATTGATCTAGTAGTCATGATTATGCAGACAACGGAAAAGTATATATATCTATTGGTAAATAGTATTAATGTTAAATAATTGAATTGTACATATAGTGGTCGGAAATTGGTCGGACAACAGCGACCGTCCGATCGAGCTTCCGACTGCTCGATAGAATTTGTAACTGAATGAAAACGTTCATAGTAGAACTTGCAAGAGGAAGAAGAGGAGTCAGAGGACTTCCCGTTCTGTTGGGGAGCAAAACCCTCCGATGCATAAGTTATGTGCTAGAAGATGAATTATTTTTACGGATTGTTGAGCTCACTATTACGTACCTGTGATCGGAGAAGGTCTAGGAATCATATAGTCTCTCGCTTCAGAGGCACCCTACGGGCCGTTATTTCTAGGGAGTTAATTAACTCATGATCGACTCCTTTTGATCGAGGGGATCATGGGATACTGGACAAAGAAGGATTTGCTCATGATTGTGAGGAACAAATCGTGCTGACCTCCTTTAACTGGACCCAGACTCCCGGTCTTCACGTGGTCAAGTTGCGGATCTCCGGGAGCCGAGAGAGTAGGCTCTCCTCAGGTCTCGGTTGATATGACCGAAACACTAGTATATCTCGAGAGCTACCAGTTGGTGTTGCACTCGACTCTCTCGGGACTTTGGCCTATACTCTCCGCGTTCTCGCTTTCAACCCGTCAGTTAAAATACCGAGAGAGGCCACGTGGCATCCTCGCGCCGGTTTATGTTAACTGCGGCCTTTTGAGCCTATGGGCCAAATAGGTCCATTTGGGTTGAATCCCAATCGCCCCTCAGTAGTACACATTATATACCTATTGCTTATTATATTCAATGTTTATGAAGCTTTTAGGACCTTGGGCTTGCATTCAACTTTTTCCATCTGTCCCATTAAGAGGAATGAGATCAAAATTTTGTCCCAATTGTCAATTCCTAAACAAACTTGGCTCAACTTTACTGACCAAGAGGGCAGTCTAGCTAGGTGAGTTACGGAGCTTTGAGTATCCATTAACAGTCCGAATACGGAGAACAATGATAAGCTATCGGTAGCCTTAACATGAATATTTAGCGAACGATGGTTAGCCATGACAGATACAGTTTACCTTTTCAATAGATCTCAAGAATGTAGGGCTTATATTCTAATTATATCTTTACGTATACACACGTACAGAAAGAACTAACAAAAATTTCAATAACTTTCATCTTTTGGACAATGACGAAGACATGTACGTGCTGTGATAGGCAGGCATATGCCCCTTTACACCTGGTTCTTTTTCACAAAAAATGGGGAAAAAGCAGGAAATGAAAATGATACGCCTAAGAATGAATTGGTCAATCGAAATATATCATCATCATAATTTTCAAATTTTTTACTAGTGAGTAGATTATAAGAAAAATGTGGCATAGTTGATTGGGGTGGTAAAATTCATCAAACCAAGAGTAATAAACAGGTTCGAAGATGGAGTCAGATGATTCATTTTGATTTATTTTTTTGAACGAGTAGATTAGTGGTAACAGGGAGGGGAATTCTTAACCAAAGTCTCGGATTAAAAACTTGGCATTCTGCCGGATTAAACGAGTGGAAGGGAAAAGACACTTGCGAGAGGCTCCCTCGCAAGGTTCGAATTCAGATCTCCCTGCTAACGGCGGAGAATATATCCGTTGCCCCACAAACACCAGACAGATGATTCATTTTGATTACTTTATTAATGGATATCAAGTAATGATACAAGATACCGAATCTTAGTGGGCCCTCATTTACAAGAAAATGGATAGGAAAAATCCATAAAGTGCGACTCATCGCTGATCCTTGTGACCGGATCAAGGTATACAAGAATAAGAAGAATGATCCCATCTCCCATGCAATAATTTGTTCTTATTAACATTCATAATCACCATGACTGACGACGGGTTACGCCTGAGCGAGGACTGTAAACGTAATTATTTCCTTTTTTATGGTTGAGGTTAGAGAAAAGTACCAAGAGGCGCCTAGTGCACCTGCGCCAGTGGTGGCGGCGTTCGCGCGCGCACGCAGAAACAAAGCATTAAAACCGACAACTCATGCCGTGCCGTTGGCATTAAATTTCCTCAAGGGAGCGTGCCGTTTCGCTGTTTGGTATTACCTTTCAAAAAAAGGGAAAAAGTTTAGCTGTTTGGTATTGTTTGCGGTGGTAACGGCAATACTTATATTATATGATATAGTATGCAGGTTCACGCGAGAAGAGGAAGCCAATACCATTACATTATTTACTTGTAAACGTGAAGCAGCATAGTTGGCATACCCACAGATACACACTGCAGAAGGGAAAAAGACCAATTATACCGAGAGGAAGGAAAACTCGGGCTCCAAGCACGGCATTAGGGATGTAAATTGGGCGGGTTGAGTTAGACTATGTGATAATTTAAGTGTAACTTAAATTCAAAATAACCGAGTTCAATTTTAACTCAATCTAAATCTAACCTAAAGTCAAAATAACTCAATTCAATTTTAGTTCAGCCCAAGTTTAACTCATTCAATAATGAGTGAGTTGGATTGGGTTAAGTTGAATTGTCCTTATTTATAAATAATTTGTTAAAAATATTTTATTTTTTGTATAAATTATTGTAAAAGTCAATAAATTAAATTCGACTTACCCGTTTTCAGTCCAGCTCAATCTAAATTTAACTAATGTCAAGCCAAATTTAATTCAACTCTATTTATATAATTTGGACCAATCTAATTTTATTTAATATGAAGTAGATTAGACAGAACCGCCCAATTAACACCCCTGGATACCAGGATCAACACCATGAATAAGATTACCTTCTACCTGGCATGGGCGGCCGTAACATAGCTTCTTTTCTTTTTATTTCTTTTCCAAAAGCTAAAAGTCATGGTTTCTGAGCTAATAAAATGGTTTTGGTGGGCGTGGGGTAGAGGGTGGAGCGTTTCAGGGGTTGGTCTCTGTCATCGCGCCGTGCTGGGCCTCCTCTCTCTCTCTCTCCACATCATATAACAACACTCTGTCACACCGCTGCTAATTAGCTACAAGCTGCGAAAGAGCAGCCGACAGAGAGAGGAGAGGGATAGAGAGCGCTGTGTATGTAGAGAGAGAGAGTGTGTGTGTGAGCTCAAGTAAGAAAAGCTCGGGAGGGGGACGGGGAACTAGAAAAGCCTAGAAGACCTCAAAAGGTGGAGTAGCTGAGGGTGTCTTCCAGTTCCCATATCTAGCCCTCCCACCCTTCTTGGCATTTCATTTGCTAATCACAGTCTCTCTATCTATTCGCCTGCTTAACCTGCTTCAGCTGCGGAAGGACAGGACGGTGCCGTCGTCTGCACATCATTCGCCTATCTCTCGTCTACCCCATTCTCTCCGCATTCTGCTCCTTCTTAATGTACTTGTTGTAGCTCTGAGTCGGCTTTGTTGGTTAACAGGTAAAAGGGGATCACAGCCGGCGAGTTGCGGTGAGGGATATGAAGAGGCCATGATTCGCGCACTCCGACAGTCGCATTCCTTCCTCCTCACTCTCTTTCGCCCAAACCAGCATTTGAGAGCTCCACCTCACTCGCTTCCGTATATAAGATTTGGCTTTCTTTTGCTTGCCGCTGTCGTCGGCCTGGTGTTGGAGCTCCCAGCACTCGAATGACACAGCAGGTCCACCGCATTGCCCCTAGCGTAGATCTGCGGCAAAACAAAAGTGCCAGCTCAGAAACAAGGGAGAGAAGAGTAGAAGAGTAGCTGGGAGGAAGAGAGAGAGGAGGGGTGGGGGAAAGCAGGATAACAAGGAAACAAAAGAAAGTGAGAATAGGAGAAGCGTTGTGGGTTTGCATAGCAAGGGAAAGCCTTTAAATCTCATAAAGATCTAACCAGTTTCCTTGGCGGCTGTCCACCATCCCTTCCCCCTGCGTGTCTGTCTGTCTCGCTCACACACATACACTAACTCTACTCTTCGTTTGCTTCTGTAAGACCCAAGTGAAGCAAAACAGAGCACCACAAGGAAACAGAGGAGAGAGAGCAAAGGAGGGGGAGGGGCAAAATGGAGCGTCTCACGACGACGAGCCTGCTGCCGGAGGCGTTCCAAGGGGCGAGGGACGACCTGGCGGGGCAGATTGGGCTGGTGTGGGAACAGGTGCGCGCGCCTCTGATCGTGCCGCTGCTGCGGGTGGCGGTGCTGGTGTGCCTGGCCATGTCATTGATGCTGTTCGTGGAGAGGGTCTACATGGGTGTCGTCATCCTCATCCTGAAGCTCATCGGCCGGCGCCCCGAGCGGCGCTACAAATGGGAGCCCATCACCGACGACGTGGAGATGGGGAACTCCGGTTACCCCATGGTTCTCGTCCAAATCCCCATGTACAACGAGAGAGAGGTAAGTATCCCTCTCCCCTACATTGCTTTGTGTTTGTGTTTGTGTTTGTGTGTGTGTGAGTGCGCGCATTCGTAGCCATTTACTGGGACTGATGGGTGGGGATGTCGCCGGCCCCGACAACCCGCCCGGCCATGGCCATGGCCATGGTAGTCTATGTTCATTCCTGTCCTGGTGATCTGACGGGAATCCCCTGTCTGGGTGTGCTGTAGGTGTACCAGCTCTCTATAGGGGCTGCATGTGGGCTGTCATGGCCCTCGGATCGCATCATCATCCAGGTCCTCGACGACTCCACCGACCCCGTTATCAAGGTACGTCCTCGCTGCATCCTCGTTATCAAGGTACGTCTTCCTTCGTCGTGGTGTCGTCTTGGTCGCCGTCGTCGACCTCACCCCCCAACCCAAAACTCTTTTATTACTTGTTACTCCAAGGAGTTACCTTCCTGCTTAAATGTACAGGAGGGAAGCATTGATGTGGATGGCTCCCCTGTGTTCTCTTTCCTCTTATACTTTTTTTATTCCTCTTCTTCTTCTTCTTTTTAAAGTTTTGCTCAACAACGTTGGGTCAGTATTAATCATAGATGCACGGAATTGCTTACGTAAGATATTTTCTCCTTTTCAAAAAACTATTCTAGTTAGAATAGGGAAAAATAAAAAATATATAATATATACAAATAGACATCATGAACACTTATTTTAGTTAGAGGAAACAAGAAATTCGAGATTTTTAGGAGGATTATTTGTTCTAATTTGTTTGAAAATAAGTTGTTCTCACTCGAGTAACGCAATCCGCACAACCAAAGGAAATAAATCTAGAGTAATCAGATTAGTGGACGTATTTATTGCTGAAGAAGTTGCAAATATGGGCACCTTTGGTATCCAAAGCTTTCCTTTTTCTGGGGTGGTTCTCATCTCATTTCCTGTTGGGCCCTAATTATCTCTTCCACGGCTGACCAGTTGCTAAAAGGCCTTTTAATTTATACCGAGCAAGTATAGATATCGTTGGTCTTCTTGTGCGACAGTTTCCAATTTAAGCATTAGGACTCTATTTCCTAGAACCCATTTCACTACAATCATGTCGCTGCAACTAGTAGTGGCTCAGGGAACGAACAGTCACCAGGATAGGAGAGTTGGATTAATGGTACACATATTAGATCAGATCAAGGGGCCTACACATACATACGTGTATACTAATAATAATGGTGAGTGATGAGATATAGTAATTAATGATGGGAATAGTAAAATTTAATGTGCAGGATCTGGTGATGATGGAGTGCCAGAGGTGGGCGAGCAAGGGGGTGAACATTAAGTACGAGATCCGGGACAACAGGAACGGGTACAAGGCGGGCGCCCTCAAGGAGGGGATGAAGCACGGCTACGTCAAGGAGTGCGACTACGTGGCCATCTTCGACGCCGACTTCCAGCCAGAGCCCGACTTCCTCTGGCGCACCATCCCCTTCCTCGTCCACAACCTCGACATCGCCCTCGTCCAGGCCCGCTGGAAGTTTGGTCAGTTCTCTCTCTCTCTCTCTCTCAAATCTGCGTGCTGCCGGTCTACCGTGAACTTTTATTTCCAATACACTGCCAACACGTGTACATACGACCGAACTCATTGAATCCGGATCCTCTTAGTATATTAATTGATCGAGTTCAGTCAATACAGTTAAAAAGGAAGGGAACAGATTTTAAAACACAAAAAAGTATTTTTGTAAAACTGATAAAGTCGACGGGCCCTGTTCTACTTTTCACTGTACAAACTGAGTTCGATCGATCAGTACACTAAAGAACCCGAATTCCAACTCACTTCGTTGGCTTACTAGTTAGTTGGCGCTTGGCAATTGAGTGGCGGTCGGTTAGCTGAAGGCCACGCTTGTTACTAGTTAACACCTGTCCGTGGCTGGCTGCTTCCTTAAATGACCTGGGGGGAAGGAAAATATTGCACCGTGACATATGTTTTTTTAACTTCCACCTCTCTTTTTTCTTTTCAACGTTATTTATGAACGCTTAGATCTACACAAATTTTAAAATGGCAAAATATTTTATCCAATTAACCAGCCATCAAGGATGTGATTTTTTTTAATCTTTTATGTCCATATATGTTTTGATGTCAGTTATGATGTGTATAAGTCGATGCCCTTCCAATTGCTCCCACTCATTGCTCTGAAGAATATGAAGTCAACTTATAAGGGATTCCATTCTTTATGAATACTAATTTACAGATGTCAAAAAAATACTGATTAAATTAGACACATTCAAAACATTTTTTTAAGAAAATTTATGGCAGTCGATGGTTGGATACTTGACTCCGCTATAGTAGTGGAGTAGTTATTAATTTGGAATCTGTAAATAATGTTTAAAAATTAGTTTTTTGTCTATGTACAGAGAATGTGTGCTGATTAATCAAACTATTCTTTTGATTAGTCCTTGGAAAAGTGCAGATCATCTACCTCCATCAGACTCTGTGATTATGTGCTAAATAGACACTTTGTGCCCTGCGGCTATCAATTGTAGATGCACGTCGGTCAAATACGAAACGAGATCATCTGGATCTTGTGCGTCTAGACCGTTCAATACTTCTAAACATATGAAATCAAATTGTCCGACGATATATGAGTCATTTATCTTTGAAAATGACATGTATAATGTACATAGAACTAGATTTTATGTGTCTTGAGGGCAGTAGACAGTTCAAATACACAGATCCAAACAATCTAATTCCACCAGGTACATTACGTACTTGATTCGGATCATGTCAAATCCTGCAAGACTCGCTGCCTACCTAGACTGCCTCACTCCCATCTTTTCTTTCACATTCCTCCCACCTAACCACTCAGCTTTGGTCTCTTCTTCTCGTTATTTTCGCGTAGCGCGTGTAATAGAGGTCTTTCACCAACCCCTCCTGCTCTCCCATTGGTGCCCGCTAGTTAGGGTAGAGTACTGGTCTACTAGAGAGAGAGAGAGAGAGAGACGTGCCTTACCATCCCCTTCGGACCCAATCAGTGACAGCGGACAGCGAAGGGTGATTTTAATTGATACCGGGCAGGGTCCATGTGCAAGCATATCCTTCTTTCTCGGAGCACTCCCTCCACCAATTCCATATAGAAAAGAGAAGAGGACCGAGCTAGAGTCAATATAAAGACTTTAGGCTTAGGCTTAGTAGTAACCGACCCAAACACATGACTCCGAATGGACCGAATCCGTTTTTAAAAATCCTCACTTCCCGTGCGCAACTGCGAGAGTAATCTTTCTACTTCGTAGCCGACAACTTTTGGTGGGCCCCCTCCCACCAACTGGGCCAGCTAAGACCCCCACCAATTGACCCTCCTCTTTCGTTAGTTTGCACTGTTTTTTTTTTTTTAGGCAGGAAATAGTCAACACCCTCCTCGGGTAGACGACGAACCCAAGTAACGGCGTTACCCTTTTGCTTAACGGCGTCATCTTTTCCTACTGGAGTTCTCTCTTGTGTCATCCTTTTCCCTTCCCATCCGCGACCTAGGTTTTCTGTTTAGTCCTATTCTCCCCACCTGCCTGCATTGATCCAAAAGCTCATACGGCTTCGTCGTTTTCTTCTTTCTTCCCGTGCCATGTTGGCTTTTCACCTTTTACCCCCGCGTTTTAGTTATTCCCTCCCTCCACCGGACATAATCTATTTATAAAATTAAAAAAAGGGGTAGCAGCAACAGCTCCAACCCCATGTGCATTTATTCTTGTCTGCGTTCTCCCCCATCCCTGCCTACATACTTGTATGTTACGCAATTACGTACATAACAATTGGTGCTGCTAGTGGACGTGCTTATTGAATTGTCTCGTGGTGGGCCTCCATGCACAAAGGCAGAGGAAAGGCCACGAAAACACACACTTCTTCATCACCAGCGGCAGAACAGAACATCCACCCACCGACGCGCAATTCCATCTACTCCACCCTCACTTGCCGTTTCAGCTGAACTGTTTTCTTTTACTTCTCTTACTTATTGTCGTTTTTCCCTTACTTAATGTATCTTGAGTCCAAACACATTTGATTCAGAGAACGGACAAATTATGATCACTGCAGAGTCTAAACAAGATCATTAAGAAAGTACAATCACGAAAAAGGAAGAAATCTACCCCAAGTTCGAATCTATAGGCGAATATGATGGAGAACTCTATGATAATGGCCGAAAATGACTAGCATAAAAGAATAAAAGAAATTCTTTCCAAAAAGAATCGCATTCCAAATAACACTTCAAAATAGTCACTCCCAAAAGGTATCATGATAAACTCAAGAAACATATGCAGAAATCTTGAGCTTGTCTTTCCTTTGTAGTTGGTGTGCAATCAATAGTCCAACTCAAGAACAAACTTAAAACTGTCCATGCTAATAAAGCTTTATCCCATCTGAAAATAGAACTAGTCACATAAGACACAACACAGTAAGACAGCATATATACTCTGGGTGCCACCGGACCACCCTTTTTAGTCGTCTCTGCACTCTCTTAACTCGTGCTTCGCCGGGGTATGCCCACGGAACGGCCCACATACATCTTACAAGAGGACACATAGAAAGGATCTCAGTTCATCTTGCGGGTCTTCCCTGTACTCTACTCTATTTCATTTATACACATTTGTCCACCTGTGTGATAAGAGATAGGCAGGAATGGGAAAACAACTATATATATATATATATATATATATATATATATATATAAAGACTTAACAAATGGGATGGAATGCTAATGATATAAAGAAAGTGGAGTAAAACTATCTGTTTTTAGACTATGGAAATCCCCCATCTAGACTAAAAAGATCTGCACACATTGAACCGGGGTTGGGGAGGAGAGAGCACCAACCCATCAATGCGCCTGCAGGAGTTTAATTATGAGGAGGTCGGTGTCTCGATGTTGATGGATGCTCGTTTTCTTGGAGACAGGATGTTCTGGAGCCTTTACCCTGCCATGTGCGTCTTAAGATATAAAGAGCGATGAGTGAATGGGTCATTTGACCTTAACATGATGCGTAATATTACGTCACCTCCTTCTTTAGTGTGTCCTGACACTTATATAAGTGTAAGGAGAAGAGGTTCACAGGATCCTGCTTCGTCTTATGTGTAGGGGACTTTTGACGATGGTGTGACCCCAAAATGTTATCACAACAAAATTGATAGCGTAACCCTCCACTAGGGCTGTCAAAATGGGCCCAGGCCCGTTAACAGACCCATTTGGACCCGTTAGTTATGGGTCTGGGTATACCCATTTACCCATTAAACTTTTTATTGTCATACATTGCAAAAATTTGTGAGCTAATTTCTTGGAATTTAGACCTAAAATCAAACCAAATTATCTAGCACATAGAGATTTAAGATAAATAAATTCTATACCAGGCCCATTTATCTTTCAACATCAAATAAATAAGAAACAGGTCCAAGACCCGACCCATTTACCCATTTATCCATTATCCTTATTGGGTCTGAACCGGGTCCGGGTCTATTCACTTTGGGCATGGGTCTACCCAGACCCGAACCGTTGACAGCCCTACCCTCCACCCCCAGCCACCTCCTAACTTACAGTGCCCGTAGTTCTCGTGTAAATGAAATCTGACGGTGAGGTTGCCGTCTTCGCTCTGCCATTTGTGCAACGCAGTGAACTCGGACGAGTGCCTCATGACCCGCATGCAGGAGATGTCTTTGGACTACCACTTCACCGTGGAGCAGGAGGTCGGCTCTTCCACCTACGCCTTCTTCGGATTCAATGGTAAGTTTGCAGTACTGAATCAACTATTCCGTTGATCACTAACTTCTCAATACACATACATACATGTATGTGGTTTCATTGTTAAGAACATTCTTGACGGTTGCAGGTACGGCCGGTGTCTGGAGGATTGCAGCACTGAACGAAGCGGGAGGATGGAAGGACCGGACAACCGTGGAGGACATGGACTTGGCAGTCCGAGCTAGCCTTAAGGGCTGGAAGTTTGTGTACCTTGGTGACCTAAGGGTATAGGCTTTCTACCTCTCATTACTGATCATCCATGCTTAGACAGTAAGGCTTTTAGCCCAATAAGGCTGCTAGCCCAATAAGCTTTCTTCTTCCTGTGGGCTGTCAAACAAACCAGGTTAAAAATGAGTTGCCGAGTACGTTTAAGGCCTACCGCTATCAGCAGCACCGATGGTCCTGTGGTCCAGCAAACCTATTCAGGAAAATGGTGATGGAGATTGTGAGGAACAAGGTTAGTACTACTGCTCGAAACCTAAAGATACAGTTAAGGTGGCATGCGGATAGTTCTTCTGAAAACCCAAAACCTACGTGCTTAACAACTGCAGAAAGTGTCTCTGTGGAAGAAGGTTCATGTAATCTACAGCTTCTTCTTCGTTCGGAAGATCGTCGCCCACCTCGTCACCTTCATATTTTACTGTGTAGTGATGCCGGCAACCGTGTTAGTCCCAGAGGTGGAGATCCCAAAGTGGGGCGCTATCTACATCCCCTCCATCATCACCCTCCTCAACGCTGTGGGAACTCCAAGGTCTAAAATACACATCCATGCATGCACACACGCAACAAAATAATCAGGACTGTCAGCCGTTGTTCTACATATATTTATGCTTCATGAGTTATACTATGTTCTTGAAACTCTGGCGTATGCTCAAAAAACAGGTCCTTACATCTCCTGGTGTTCTGGATCCTCTTCGAGAATGTGATGTCCCTGCACAGAACTAAGGCAACCTTCATTGGGTTGCTGGAGGCAGGAAGGGTGAACGAGTGGGTGGTCACCGAGAAGCTGGGAGACGCTCTCAAGGCAAAGGCCGGGAACAAAGCACCCAAAAAGCCCCGTTTCAGGATAGGAGACAGGTAAGTGATAATACAATGCTCTGTCCCTGCACTGCCCTCCGTTATGCCGTAAATTGTGCGACTGGGCTTCTTGTATAAATCATTTCATGCGTTGGCATCCTCCGCCACCAAAGTCAGCGACACAGACACGAGTGTCGAGTCACATAAGAAATCACATACTCATGGATGCACTCTAGAAAGCCTCTAGTTACCAAGCATGAAGCAGTAGGACAATATATAGGTGATTGCCATATGACATAGACGAATGAGGCCTACTGTCTTCTCTCCCCTCCCCAACATCCTCTTCCATGTTTCATTTCTCTAGCTAACTATTGATGTTGTCATCCTCAGACTGCATCTATTGGAACTCGGAGTGGGAGCCTATCTCTTCTTCTGTGGGTGCTATGATGTCGCCTTTGGGAAGAACCATTATTTCATCTACCTCTTTCTCCAGGGAATTGCTTTCTTCGTCATGGGGTTCGGATATGTTGGGACCTTTGTTCCCAACTCCTAGCGACCATAGCTGGGGACAAAAAAGGAGGAAAGAAGAAAGGAAGAGAAGTTCTTTTGTTCATCAGTCCACCATCCTGTCAGATGCTGTTCATGCCGACTACACTCTTTCAGAAGCTGTGTACATGTCCGGTACTGTAGTTTCTCATGGGAAGTGATCATGCGGTCGCTCTTTAGGAGAATCCACATTCTTTCATACCGACAAGAAGCAGCCACAAAGAGTTTTCTTGTGAATACTGGTGAACGTTTCATGTATTGTTTTTACATGTATGGCTAATAATGGAGATTGTATACAGAGGACAGGAAGGATGAACAGCTACAAAGTTTTGGGTCCATCTTTACAGCAGCAGCAATTGCAGAGAACATGTTATGGTCTCATTCAGATGGAAGTGTGTGATCGCGATATAGCCAAAAACATCTTTTCTTTTAATTATTTAGTTATGTTATGTTTTCAGATGAAATAAAACCCATGGCAATGAAAAACCGTGCTCAATCTCCCTGAAATTTAGGGTGATGCTATTTTTACACCCTTAATGTACTTCTTTAAGATACTCCTTCCATCACTACCATCAATTCGATGCTCCTCCATCGTCATAACAAAAAATTCAAGGTAATACATTCAGTTGGATGATGGAGAGATTAGGAGTACACTAGAAGAGTAACTTAAGGGAGTAGTATAAAAAATATTTCCTGACATTTATTTATGTTTACTTTTCGCATTGGGTTTCCCTAACGGTGGATAATATCGTCAGCTTGCCACTGCAATCTTTCATCTCCGTCCACTTCCGTTGGAAATAATTAACCAAAAGGAAGCAGACGATCGAACATAATCATGCAGACTGTTAAAGAGTCTGCAGTCTCCAGACATGTCTCACTTGCCTCCCCAACCCCACTTTTTCAGACTACGAAGCTCAGCCATCAAGCAGGTTTATTATCACGTCGGTTAAGCTAAGCCAGTACAACATTTACTTCGAAAATAAATCAAAATCAGTGTAGGCTCATTCGTGAAGTAAAAGTGCCCCTGCAGTGCAATTGTACGTGTCGGAGGACAATGACATCAATGTGAAAAAAATTGACCTAAATAACCAAACAATTCCATCAAGCACGTATGCTGGACCGTACACCATCATGTGGCTTAAGCAGGCTGCAAACCAACCTCTGGCAAGCTTGTCTTAAGATCAGGAGATCGATCCGAGGTTTCAAGATCTTGATTTCTAATCCAGTCTAGTTCAGCACGAGATATTTTGAAAATTAATCCCATGGCTAATTCATTTTTATCACCATAATAAGGACTGTTTGACAAAACTTCTATTTAAAAGTTATTTTTGACTTCCACTTCTCATGTAGAATTAAGGATGTCAAATTAATCTCATGGCTAATTCATTTTTATCACCATAATAAGGACGTGTTTGACAAAACTTCTATTTAAAAGTTATTTTTGACTTCCACTTCTCATGTAGAATTAAGGATGTCAAATTAATCCCATGGCTAATTCATTTTTATCACCATAATAAGGACGTGTTTGACAAAACTTCTATTTAAAAGTTATTTTTGACTTCCACTTCTCATGTAGAATTAAGGATGTCAAACGGACAGGCTGGCCTGTGAGCCCGGTGGGTTGGCCCGTCACAGGCCGGACTTAGGCCAATAAGTTCAACCCATCGGACTAGGTCTAGGCCCGTCGAGTTGGCCCATCTACTGACGGGTTGGGCAGGCTCGGGCCTTGTAGCCCATCACGGCCCGACTAATTCTTCTCCCAGCGCCTCGGTGCCCTCGCCCTCCTCGACCAGCAACCCGCCACCTGCACAATAGTCCTCGCCGCCAACAGCGCCCACTTCTGTGCCAGCATCGACCGCTCCTCCTGCAGCCCGCTCCTCCCTCGCCGCTGCCATTAACCAGCCCGACCCCTAGGTTGTGAGAGCGCCTCCGCCACAAGATCTTCTGGATGCAGGAGGTGATCTCTACCATGGAGCACTGCTACAAGCCCGTGATTGCGGCTGTCCAGGTCGTGTGCATCGGCAGCGGCATCGACCTTGTCACCGTCTGCAACATCCGCTACTGCACGGGAGATGCCTTCTCTCAGTGAAGGAGGTAGACATGCGTCTCACCACCAATCTGGGGACGCTGCAGCTACTGCTGGCCATCGCCAGCTACGGCAACGTGGCGGAGATGGCATTGACGAGGAGGGTCCCAACACGAAGGCCAAGGCGATGGGCCTTCTGGTACCTTCACCTCCCCGGAGGAGATGGATGAGTGCATCACCGCTGTCACTAGGGTGATCTCGTCATCTTTGGTTATTATTTCTTAGACTTTTACGTAATTTTTCATAAACAGGCTGAAACGGGCCTTCAACGGGCTTAAGAAACCTGCTGGTGCCAACTTTAGGCCCGTCCGGCTTGGGCTGGGTCTGGGATGGGCCAGACTGAATTCAGACTGGCCCAAGTCCAGCCCATTGACACCTCTATATAGAATGAGTTATGGGAGTAAGGTTATAACTAATTTTGGTCTCTTACAAACGTCAACTCTTTTATAACAATCTCACTTTTTCCTAAAAATGTTCTTGCTAATGTTATGTTCAAGAAATATATTAAACTCAAGTCAGACAAATTTGCTACATAATTTTATATTTTGCAAGTCTTTAAGTACTTTAAAGAGACAAACTATGGTCTCAAATATGGCATCTCCCCATGAAATAAAGAATATGCAAATCAAACTAACTAAATCACCATGTTAGACCATTAAGAGTAATGACTATTTGGGTGAAGTGGATGTTTTCAAACTTCATAGCCAACTATTCAAAAGTCATAAATCCAGTCATCTCATACTGGAAAGTATCTACAAGCCCACTACTGTAATTTACATGTCACAGCTTAGCTGCATCATGTACACACCGATCTCTGTTATAAGCCACAATCTGTCATGTCCAAACAAACCTTGTATGAATCAGCATTATCAACCGAGGATACCACACCATTTACAACTTCACTGCATCATGTACACACCGATCTCTGGTATAAGCCACAATATGTCATGTCCAAACAAACCTTATATGAATCAGCATTATCAACCTAGGACACCACACCATGTACAACTTCATCGGACGACATGCTACCCACCACACCAATTTGAAAATCACAAAGGTGAACATAAGACATCATGTATTATCTTGGAGAATGCAACAAAAGAGGACAAGTTCATGACAAAATTGTTGTTAGCATATTAGTGGGTGACATTTCAATTGAGTTGACTTAGTGACAACAAATAAAGTACGCAAAAAATTGGAGATGTCAACAAAATAGGAAATGTGAAACACAGCTGACCAACCATTATACATGAATTTCATGAAATTCTGTTAGTCCACATCAACATTCAAGCATGTAACTCGTCAGAAGATGTATAAGCAGTCTTTGGACAGCATAATGACCTGAACGGAAAATTTGGTTGGCTGGCATCAGCAGACAATGCATGAACATCTTTTGTGATGATAGGTATGATTGAATTGGTAATGGAACCCACAAGCTTGTGGTTTCTAATGCTTTCTCCATT
This sequence comes from Zantedeschia hybrid cultivar, assembly GCA_030544215.1. Classification (NCBI taxonomy): domain Eukaryota; kingdom Viridiplantae; phylum Streptophyta; class Magnoliopsida; order Alismatales; family Araceae; genus Zantedeschia; species Zantedeschia hybrid cultivar. Next base: position 15,862,013 of record JARZZO010000014.1, on the reverse strand, counting down.
TCCTTTCAAATAAATATTCTTGTTAGAGCAAGAATCGTGCTCCTCTATAGGCCCTGCGATTTTACAAACAAATGGGGAAATATAAGTTCTCTCTTCCAATGTAAAGTGGAAAACAAACAACACACAGAATATGAGAAGTTAATGATGCCGCTTTGTTCCGAACAGTGGACGGGCCAAAGATTGGGTTCAGTCCAGTATGTGAGTTAACCAAGCCTAAGTAATGCATAGGGTGAGACCAACTGTTCAAAATCCAATGGAATTAAATCTTCTACTCGGTGATCCAGAATTCTGACATCCATAAAACAATGATACAATATTCTTGACATGGAGAAGATCTCACCCAAATCGCATGGATGAGATGGCTCCAGCATTGCACTAAAAGAATGGTTATGATTGGTCGTGATCATAGTTTAAAAGGGCTTAAGGCGGTCGTGAGGCACTTTTCAAAAGCCTTACGAGGCGTAAGCCTTGAGGCGCAATGAGGCATAAGCCTCATTATTAGGAAAAGGGTGTTAAAACTATCAAATAAAATTAAATAATGCTGATTTGCCATTGATAATACTATACCTTAACTTAATGATAGAGGCCATACAAATGAACTGTGGGGTGAAAGCTATGAACTATTAGTTGGCATTGAAGCATGAACTGCCACAGTTGCTACCCTCTCTTTTGGCGTTCTAAGTAGAAGAGTTGGGTTTAGTTCGGGTTTAGTTCAAATCCTCTTATTTTGTTTATCAAGTAGAATTGTCATCGTCGAATTATATTTTAAAGACAACAAAGGCGGCATAAGCCTTAGATTTACCTTACAACATCTCATTGTCTTACTCCCTCAAAGCGTAAGCCTCAAGTAAATGGCATGAGGCGCATGCCTCAATTAACAAAAGGCGTAAGCCTCAGGTAAACAGTGTGAGGGCAATCCTCAAGGCATTTTCCTAATGCCTTGCCTTGAGATGTATGCCTCGGTGCCTTAAAGCGTTGTCCTTTTTAAACAATGGTGTGATGGTTTGACTGATAGTCCTTGATGGTCCTCAGATCATTCTGTCTAGCCACTAGGCTGCATCCATAGCATGGCCAGCGAACGAAAGATTCACTAGGATTCCTTTCTGGATAGCCCAATGAGGCACTGTGAGGATGAGCTCCGCAAGTAGGACCATGTGAGGTATGCTAGAGGCCCCTGTAACCCATCCTAGGTGGTGACCTGATGCAAATGGAGACTGGGTGCCTTGCACCGCATCTATCTGTTCAGCATGGGCTCACAGCATGACAAAATCCATTCCAAAGGTCCAGTGATGTTCGTAGTGGAACGTAGTCTAGAAGAATCTCTTAAAAAAACAAACCTCGTGGGACACATCAACAACAAAAGGTTCTCAAACATGTCCATCTACCGCGGAGACATGGTGCCCATCCAACAGCAAGAAATCTTCCTCCAACAAACTCCACAACCGCCTTACCCCCATAGAAATTCAGTACACAAGATAATAGAAGGAAAAGGCTACCAGATATCTAGTCTCTCCCTCCACCAATATTAATGCTCATCATCTTTCCACCTTTCCTTTTGACCCCAGCACTGACTAAAGTGTCGAAGGGTTCCTCCCCTACATCAGCTGGAGGACCTCTGATGTCTTTCTGCCTCACAAGGTAACAGTATTGCTCGTCCAGTGATTTTGTCCTCCCTTTCCTCACATGATCAACAGTTGTGATCATCTGCCGATCCCAGTCCAATTCCTAACTACATCAGTACCGTAGAAAGGATCCTACTCTCCATTGTCCATCAATCCTAATACTATTTGAAACAATTTTCAACAATCATTTTAGCTCACTGCCAACCAAATTGAGAAATATTGGCTGCAGCACCCCCGGGGCATTGCAGTACAACTGCAATCTGCAGTGGATCAAATCGTGCGCAGTTGCTGCAACCCCATGTTAAAACCTGTGCCATCTGGTGCACCAACTGGACACAGCGGTTGTACTTCAATTGCCCAGGGGACTGTTGCCGCAGTTATTTCTCAACCAGGGCAAGTGGCCATAGATGTGAATTGGACTAAACCTGTCAAGTTGGCTAAACTAAATTTTGATTGAACCTGAATTGGAATTTCTAGTGTTAAATTCAGGTCTAATTTTGGGCCAACTCTTCAGGGAATCTGGGTTGGCCCAGGTTGACTTAACCAATGTAACCTGCCTAGTTCGCAAATGGAAAGGCTCTCTAGATGAAGACTAAATTAATAGTTTGACATGCAGTAAACTTAGCAGCCACTTCCATTTAACATGTGCATGAGAGAGAGAGAGAGAGTGTTTGTGTGTCTCTTTGTGTATAGGGATGTGATGCTATCCCCTCTCCTCTTACCATCCACTAGCATCGGAGCTGTGCTGTGGCCGTCGGATGTTAATCATGTCCAATTCGTGATCATGGAAAAGAAAGCTCATAAGAGACGCACAAGCTAACAAAATTAACCTTGTGCCTCCTCTCTCTCTCACACACACGCGCGCGTATCGTCATTTGCTTCATGCTGAAGATTGTCGGACTTGCACAGACACTACTCTCTCTCTCTCTCTCTCTCTCTCTCTCTCTCTCTCTCTCTCTCTCTCTGAGCTTGTTGCACTGGCACTGAGGTGTTCCACATCTCTTAGATGTCCTCCACCTGCTTCATCTCAACCTGCACTGACATGCCACTCGGGCCCTTATATCCAAGACAATATGAACCTCACCAAGGGCGACATTATCAATAATAGCATTGCCTCCGTCTCTGGCCGTATCTCTCTGAAGCTGATGATGGGAGGCATGCGAGTCCTCCAGGGCCAGCACTATAGCTGCGACTTCCTCATGCTCCCGGCCCCAATGACCATCTTCTGCATGTTACTCACCTCTGAGTTTGCTGCATCCAAACTCTCTCTCTCTCTCTCTCTCTCTCTCTCTCTCTCACACACACACACACACACACACAAAAACAACTCTCTCTTACATGCTTTTAGTGGCCATGTTTTGTGATTCTCTCGCTAGCTTTCTTTTCCACAAATCACGAATGGAACGGGATTAAAATCCAATGACCACAGCACAGCTCAGGTGCCAGCAGATGATAAGAGGAGAGCGGACAGCATCACATCCCCATACATACAGACATGTATACATACATATACACACGCGCGCACACACACACGCACACATAAATGTACTGCTACCAGACGGCTAGGGCGCCTGGTGCGGCCTGACCGTACAGTAGTCTTCAATCGTTGGATCTGATCCGACGGTGTTTAACAAAAAACTAAAGATGGCCTGTTGTGACGCCTTTGGTGACCAAATTCACAGAAGCGCCGAAGGTGGCACAACATGAGCTTAATCGGAGGGCCCCGCACTAGAACTGGGGACGTGCGGTGCCCCCAGTTCGCCGTTCTCGGCACACGCAGTGGAAGGCACCGGATATATATTTATATATATAGTGAGAGAGAGAGAGAGAGAGGATCCACTACCACTGGTGGCACCAACTCCTCTTTGCCACCCCTTTGGAATCATCCGATCTGTTTCATCCAACAGTCCTTAGCAAGAAAGAAAAGACGGCACGTGAGGCTGCTCCCTTCACCTCTCTCCATGTTTCATGGCAACCTCTCTCTCTCTCTCTCTCTCTCTCTCTCTCTCTCTCTCTCTCTCTCTGAGTTGGAACCATCTCTCTTCAACACCGAGAGGAGCGAAGCATGCTCGCATAGGTCCAGGTTCTTGAACCATCTCTCTCTCTCTCCCCCATAACCATCCTTCATGAAGCAGATCTCTACCCATTAGATTTGTAAAAATGCATTGTTGTTGGTCAATGCTTGCCGCTCCCTGAACCATGAAGGGCAGTATCGGCTGATACCGATATGTTATCGGTATCGGCAGTGACCGGTACCGATACAAGGTACCCCAATACTAGCCCACCAAAAAAAAAAAAAAAAAACATGGTTCATCCGGTACCGGCTAATACAGCCGATACCAATATGTATCGGTACGGGTACCGATACCAAGATTGCCATCCTTGCCTGAACTCCATGGCAGGCCTATGCTCTCTGAACTTGATGCTGTGGGAAACTTGTCTGCTCCCTGAACTTCATGCTGTGGTCAGCTCAACCTCACCGCGTGGGGCTCATGCCACTCATCTATGACGCCAGCACCTGCCACTACATCAGGCTCCTCTGCTCCATGGGCTATATGGAGCAGCAGATCTGGATGATAACCAAGTTGAAGGCTTCCCTGCAGGTGCCAATCTCCAATGCTATGCTGGGACCGACGGCCAAATCAACGTCTTCCATGGCCATATCAATCCTTGACAACCAAATCGAACTTGTCAAGCAGCAATGTCCTTTCAATCTTTGCAAGCATCACACAAAGAGGCAGCACAATCTACTGTGAGGGCAGTTAGTTCAAGCGACTTCAAGCGGCTTCACATGAACCAAGACAATAAGAAACATGCTTTTGTCCTTACTTTAAGCCAGTAACTTCAATTAGAAATCTTCTAACTCATGCAATGGACTTAAAACAACGCTACAGTAGGACTCTTGTGATTGCCTCGCCTTACACGCCATGAAACTTTAATGATCGTTGCCCGGAAGCCTCCATCTAGTGGTGAGGTGGCGTTTACCTTCAGATGCTAGTTCTTTCAGCAGAACAGAGGTTTAGCAGCAGGTGATATCTTAGCTAGCTGCAGAAAGAAAGAAAGAAAGAAAGAAAGGAACAATGAGCGTCAGCTGTGATCTTGCTTGCAGAGGTTCATAGTGTTGCCTTTTCTGCAGGTGATGGTGATCAGCATCATGGTTGTCAAGGCGGTAAGGCGACCCAAGGCGTTCTTGGGCTCCCCAAGCGCCTAAGTGCTTAGGCGCCCGCTTAGGCATTGCCTAGGTGTACACTTCCTAATAGTATACTTAATGTGACACTAGTATTGACATTAAGATGAAAATTGTAAGAAAATAGCACTATTTATAACATTGACATGACACTAATATTGACACTAATATTACAAGAAAATGAAACTAATAATCTCCTTAATATAACATGAAAATAGCACTAACAACTTACATAATGAGACTAAATGAAAATAGCACTAACAACCTACATAATGAGACTAACATTGATGTTAACGATGAAAATTACACACACAAACAACGTAATCTTGACATTAACAAGGAATTAGAGAGAGAAACATCAACAATAAGTGAAATGTGTAAGAACATAACACTATTATGACATTGACATGACACTAACATTACAAGGAAATAGCACTAATAAGCTGCTTAATATGAAGAAAATAGTTCTAACACTAACATCCTACTTAATACGAGACAAACATTAGCATGAAACTGATAAATATAATGAACTATATATGTGTAGTTTATTAGAACTATATATATACATACATACATATACACATATATACATACACACACACAATATATATATATATATATATATATATATATATATATATATATATATATATATATATATATATATATATGTGTGTGTGTGTGTGTGTGTGTGTGTGTGTGTGTGTGAGAGAGAGAGAGGAGGGAGGGGTCAATTTTAAAAAATGTAAGGATCTGGCATGCCTTGGGCCCCCTGGCCCACCTAGGCGGCGCCTTGGGCCGCCTTTTCAAGGATCAATAAGGCGCACTAGTGTCTGGGCTGTGAAAAAAATGCCTTTCCGCATAGGCGACGCCTAGGCAGGCACCTTGACAAGTATGATTTGCATAGCCATCTTACTAAGTTGGCAGTTGACCCATGAGAAGAAGAAGAAAACACATAACACAATCGCCCCATCGAGCTAAAAGGTACGGCAAGTAATGTAGCCTCATGTAACCGAGATAATCACTACTCTCCCTAATGCTAAGAACCGTCGATTCAAGTGTAATAAAGGATTTAGATTTGGTGGCAAATGAGATCCATTGCCACCAGTGGAATGGATCCCTCCTCATATCGCACTATATATAGGCAAGTGGCCATAGATGTGAATTGGACCAAACCCATCAAGTTGGCTAAACTAACTTTTGATTGAACCTGAATTGGACTTTCTAGTGTTAGATTCGGATTACATTTCATTTTGGACCAACTCTTCAAGGAATTTGGGTTGGCCCAGGTTGACCTTAACCCAATGTAGCATGCCTAGTTTGCAAATGGAAAGACTCTCTAGATGAAGACTAAATTGATATTTTGACATGCAGTAAACTTAGCAGCTACTTCCATTTAACGTGTGCATGTGTATGCACATGTGTGGGTGTGTGCGCGCTTGTATGTGTGTGTGTGTGCGTTAGGGGGGGGGGGGGTCATCTAAGTTAGATGCCCCCTCCCCCATGATAAAAAAAATTGAAATCACCAAAAAAAAGTTAAAATATTCAATTATCCCGCCCCAAGGCTTGTTCCCATCCTTTGGGGTTTACTTCTCACCATCTGATCAAAAAACTCAACCATAGCCATCCAATTGAGTGTGTCCTTCATTGGGCACCAAAACTAAAACCCCAAGACATGGGATCAACCCTAAGGGTTAATCTGACTAATTTCTTATTTTTTAACTATTTTTAAACAATCTTTTTTGATGTGCACTCCATCGGACAATTACAATTGACTGTCACAATTAGACAATGAAAATTAAAGTCCCAGAGATGAGAACAATCCTAATGGCCTAATTGAATATTTAACAAATTTTCATGATTTTTTTTACATGAAGGGGCATCTATTTAGATGTGCCCCGGGGCACCTTGAATCTATGTATGTGTGTGTGTGTATGCGCACACACGCTAGTAGATGGGGCAACAAAATTGAATACCAAATTGGACTCTAGGAGGATAACCACAAAAGCAATCAGCATAGTTACCCTACTCATCATCGAGCCTTATTGATGCGGGACAGCAAGGAGGAAGATTGTATGCAGGAAGAAGAGAGGGGTTGGGGAAGAAGCTAGGGCTCACACGGGTTCATGTCCCGTCTCGGGAGAAAAACGCAGCGACAGCTCTTTCATTTCAAAAATCTTCTTTAATGCCTCCCAAAGGAGGGTTACAAGACAATAAATAGAGACTCCCCAAAGAAACCCTAACCCTAAAGACCAAAATACCCCTTATTCAAAATAAAACAGAGCTAAATCTTTTAAAAAAAGAAAATACATTGATTGGACCTTTAATGGGCCAAACAAAATATAAAATGGGCCCCGAAATCCATTCAGCAGCCTCTGAATTCTCATCATTCCCCCCAGGTTCGAAAAAATTCGTCCTCGAATTTTAAAGTGAGCCTGAATAAGTACACGAACGACTGGATCATCAGTAGGAGTCTTCAAGCAGAGGATCATCTCAAGAACCACAAACTGGTCTGCTACATGTGAATCATAAAAATCTTGCCATACCATGTCCACTGAAGACGATAACAAATCATACGTGCCATCATGTAGGGTAGCTATCATTACACTCTCAGTAAGCGTTAGACGAGACTTTGAGTGAGCAAAATTATCATCAGCAATAAGATATAAGCATGCCTCAACAAATAATTCCTAATCCCATGAGACAATATGAACTAATGCAGTATCAAATAGACCATAGCTAAACACATCTTCAGAGATACGATTCAATCATGACCGTCTAAACAAAACATGATCCCAACTGTCAACCATATATCTGACATCAACCTCGAACACTGTATCAGCGATCATATGTAGTCTCAATGCCATGAATAAGACGTGATCCCAACCAGTAACCGGTGGTGGTGCCACTTTAGCGACACAAGCCAAATACTTTTGTTGTAACCGGTGATAAGTGGCGTTGAGAATACGAATGGATGTCGGATATCCCTCGATCGTAGAAGACAATCTCGCCCAGTAGGATCAACCACAACTTGTCGCTCGTCCATCCATTCTCTACCCAAACTGATATATGAGCCATGTGGTATAATCTTGCACAATACATCATCATAATATCTGACAGATCGGGAAGTACTTTTGCTCTTTAAGAGATGGAAAAATAGCACATAGACTCGGTCTCCAGAGACAATTACGTAGTCCATTTGGGAGATAGAATCCACAATAGATTGTGAAATAACATTGCCGAACGAAATTACCTCAAGATACACCATAACTTTCACAGAACTGGGTAGATTCACCTCAAAGCTAAAATCTATGGTGAGAAAACGTACCTAGGATTCTGAATTGTAAGAACAAATCGGTTCTACCAGAGCAGGTGGCACGTAGAACAAAGCACCACAGGCTGAGACAGCGTTGGCCAAGGTCCGCCTCGCTGCAAAGATGCCCACGGTACAATCGGCGCAAGAATCAGAGCTCAAATCACCAACATCGGTATGCGTGCAAAAAGTGGCACGCAAAACGAGATAAAGCGGACACTGGCTGCTGCGAAAATAATGCACCAAGAGGCTGGCACGTAAATCGAGGCAGTTAAGGTTGGCCTCGGGATGCGCGATCAGGGGTCCTCGATAGGCATGTCGAAGTGTCACACAAAACGAGGCAAATCTGGGATACAACACACTGGATCTGAGTTGGCCTCGTCGAGACGAATCTGACGGAACGAACGGTGCACAAATCGGAGTCCGGAAAGACCTCGTATGACGAGCCCAAGTGTCCTCATAAAGAGTACAAGTGCGGCACACAAAACGAGACACTGTTGTCGCGAGAAATGTACAGCGAGGTCGGCTTCGCCGATACGATCCCAATAGTGCAAGCGGAGCGCGAATCGGAGCACGGATGAGGATCTGGTGCTGGCGGTGCGATAGCAGAAAGTAGTGCACCGCCTGACACTGTAGCAGGCCAGCGGGCCGGACCAACTGTGAACTTGGGCTTGACCCACTGGAGCACCTGGTTCGGACCAGGTCAATGGGCAGGACCAGACCGGGTCTGGGTTCGGACCAGTGGTTCGGGCGAGCCGGTTCAACCCGATTATGACCGGACCGGGTTGGAACTTGACCTGGTTCGGACCAAAGTCAAGTCGAACCTGGTTCGACTAGGTAGGGCCTTGAAAAGCCGTTGACCATGTCTGACCCGTCCCCCTTCTCCTGCTCCCTCCTTCTCCTTCCTCCCCTCCCCTCCCCTAACCCTAACAGTAAAGCCAAGTCACCGGAAGAGGGTGCGGTGGTGGTGGGGGACGGCGGCGAGGCCGGCGGGGCCTGCAGCCGGCGACGACGGCGGTGGGAGAGGGCGGCGAGGCTGGCAACGACGGCAATGGGAGAAGGCAGCGAGGCCGGCGACAATGGTAGGAGAAGGCGGCGAGCGCCGCAGGCGGAGGCAGGCTGGTGGCCGGCCGGTGACTGCAGTGGCCGGCGATGACGACTGCTCCAGCGGGGACTAGCGACAGCTTCGCCCTCCTCTTCTTCATCTTCTCTTCCTGTTCCTTCTTCTCCATGAACCAGGCAGGAGGCAGATTGAAGCGGCGGACTAGCTGGCGGCCGGTGAGCGCATTGGCGGCGACTCCGGGGGATGCTATTGTGAGCCTGGTTCTCTCATGTCCCCCACCAGAAGCCGATGTTGCTACCGCTGTCCCAGCATCGGGGAGGGAAGGCCGCAAGGTGTCGCGCGGAGGCCGCTTCGTTGGAGGGCATCGAGATATGGGGCTCCAGTGAAGATTGCTCCATTGGGGCACAATCGGCAAGGTGGCAACCAACGAACCACGCCACTATGCCATGCAGGCAGGTGAGTCCGAAGATGTCTCCGCGGGCTCCTATCCGCCGTCTTCTCCTTCCTCTTTTCGTTTCTACTTCAAACCGGGGCCGCCGAGACACGACCCAATGACAGAAGGGAGGGGTTTTAGGGAGGGGGAAAGGAGGCTAGGACGGCGATGATGAGAGTGGCAGGGGTTGCCGGTGTGGTGGAGGCACAGGACTTGGATCATGAGGATGATCCAAAACCTTGCTCTGATACCAATTTGATGCGGGACAGCAAGGAGGAAGACCGTATGCAAGAAGAAGAGAGGGGTTGGGGAAGAAGCTAGGGCTCACACGGATTCCTGTCCCGTCTCGGGAGAAAAACACAGCGGCAGCTCTTTCATTTCAAAAATCTTCTTCAATGCCTCTCAAAGGAGGTTTACAAGACAATAAATAGAGACTCCCCAAAAAAACCCTAACCTTAAAGACTAAAATACCCCTTATTCAAAATAAAACAGAGCTAAATCTTTTAAAAAAAGAAAATACATCGATTGGGCCTTTAATGGGCCAAACAAAATATAAAATGGGTCCCGAAATCCATTCAGCAGCCTCTGAATTCCCATCACTTATCAACCAAAATGTCAACTTAGGACATGGGATCCTAAACATCAAAAAAATTGGAGAACGAGAATGAATGAGTTATACATATATGTGACCTGATTGGAACCAAGATAGGCAATCTGACTTGATCAGATGTTCATAAGAGGTAGACATCTAGTTGCCATTATGATAATGAGAGACTGCTCCAACAAATACCCATTAATCTTCCCTCTTTCTGCTCCAACAGAATAACTCCATCTTTAGCTAAGATCCAACATCCAGTCGAACCCAACAATTCAATAGTAGAGCATGTCATGTCAATTTACAGAGCCAAACTAACAACACAACTCCAAATCAAGGCCTGTTTTTTCTAATTATGACAAAACCTGAATCCTTCCTTAACAGATACCATAGCAGAACCATTATCCAACCCTGCAACCCAGTCCCTTTCACAGGCCCTCAAAAACAGCACAATTACCAGTACGCTCAACCATGCTGCAGTACAAAGACATCAGCTAGGCTCGACGCCTTACAGAATTTTTCAGCTAATTAATACTTCCTGATCTGCAATTGAATTTACAGATGTTAGTTAGGTCCATTCTTGTCCTGCATCACACCCTAGGCAAACGGCGATGCTCAAGTGAACCATCACTTTTGATGTTTGGGAATTCAGGTTGTTGAAGGAATGCCTTTGCCTTTCTAGTCGGAGGAGATGCTTTCAATATGGGGGTATTATTTGCTTTAGTGGAAGGAGATACTTCCAATATGCTTAGAGGTTGTGGACTCTGCGGCTTGAGTCGCTTGACGAATCATCCGTACATTAAGCACTCACGAAACCTTTAAGAAGTGGTTATGAGTCATCCAACCTCTGAAGCTGAACATGATGCCCTTCCCTGTCTCTCTCACATGCATCAATCCTGCTTTCTCGCACAGCTCACCGAATCACATCATCAGACCAAGAGTCATCCAAGATAAAGTCATAACTTTCCTGTGTGCTCATATATATGGGAGGATCAAACGTGCCCCACGGCATGTCTATATATACCATGTCAAATACATACAGATATCCTTATTGCAGCTCCCCCCCCCCACCTAAACAAAAGAAACAAGCATACAAAATGATGAAGATCAACCCCCCCCCCACCCACCCACACACACACACACACACACACACACATATATATATATATATATATATATATATATAGGTAGAGAGAGAGAGAGAGAGAGGAGGGTTCCACTGCCACTTGTGGGAAAATAAGAGCGGTGCCACCTACTCCAAAAATACCTTAAATGAACTCTAATTTCTAATCCAAACCGTTAAATCCTATCTACTACTAGAAAACTATCTATGAAGTAAAAATCAGATGCATCATACGATTATTTTCCTATGTACAAGGGTATACGATATTGATGGCCTAGATAGTGTCATAAATAGTATCATCTAATCTATGATTTAGATATTAGAATGGAAAGGTTTATATATATATATATATATATATATATATATATATATATATAATTTTCATATTTTCTAGAAGATTTAATGGTTTGGATTGAAAATTAGAGTTTGTTTAAGATGTTTTTGAAGTAGGTGGCACCGTTCTTATTTTGCCACCGGTGGCAATGGAACCTTCCACACACACATGCGCACACATGCACACAGAGACAGAGGAAAGGCTATATACATATGTATATATATAAAGAGAGAGAGAGAGAGAGGAATGTTGTGGTGCAATCAAATCTATCTGAATTTTAAAAATTCAATTACCCCATAGGATAATTTTCACCCCTTGGAGCCTAAATTTCACTGTTAGATCGTATCCTAATTGATTGTAGCCGTCCAATCTTGTGCGAGTTAAATGGTGATGAATACTATAACCCCAGTGGATGAGAACAATCATAAAGGCAATCTAACAAATTTCTTATTCTTTTGCTATTTTTTTCATGATTTTTAAGAATCAAGATTTGCATGTATCAGATGGACGGCTAAGATTATGTTTTAAGATAGAACAATGATCAGACAGTGAAAATAAAGTCCCAATGATCAGACAGTGAATACTATAACCCCAGTGGATGAGAACAATTCTAAAGGCAATCTGACAAATTTCTTATTTTTTGACTATTTTTTCATGATTTTTAAGAATCGAGATTTGCATGTATCAGATGGACGGCTAAGATTATGTTTTAAGATTGAACAATAATCAGACAGTGAAAATAAAGTCCCAGTGGATGGAAACAACCCTAAAGGGGTTATTGAATATTTAATAATTTATGATGAATTTTATTTATTATTTTAATCTGGAGGAGGAGTCAAAAACAATGCTTGCAACTCCCCTTAAAAACAAGAAGAAGAAAGCATACAAAATGATGAAGATCAAACCACTCCTTTAAAGTTCAAATATATTCCTTCCTATGATGCGATTTAAACGCCAAAATATCTACTGGATCCACTCAAATCTCCTTATAAAAGCCTTCAGATTGCTGTGGAGCAAGCACCTCAGATCCATTTAGAACCTCATATGGAAGATGATGGGTCATTTGAATGAGGAAAAAAAAAGGCTCCAGAAAGCCTCATGACTTACCAACAAAGAGAAGCAAAGGAGAATGAAAGGAGTGCACAATGGGTGCTTAGGATGGGCCAAATGAGAGCCATATACAGCACGAATTAGGGGTATTCAGTATTTAGTTCAACCTGAAAAACCAAACAAAACCAGACCAAAATTTTTCTTTGGTTCAGTTTGGAAGTTACCTCGGTTCTGTTCAGTTTGGAAGCCCCTCAAGCTGCAAAAACCCAAACCGCACCGAAAAACCAAACTAGAACTAGTACATGTTTTGCATAATCCCATCACATTTCAAATAAAATATTCTTTCAAATGTTAGATGCCACGGGCAATAAAACATCACGAGTTTCACACAGTAGCATTGACATCATCAACAATTATAAGGAGTACAAAAGTCTTTAGATTCCTGGTACATGACTAAAGGCTACCCTGGCACTTGGCTGCTGCGTGCGCACTGTGCGTCCGCAGCGTGGGTGTTCTAGTCCCACATCGAAACTATTATAAATGTTACCCCAAGAAAATGTTATAAATGGATGGGTCAGGGGAGCTGTGCACGAAAGGCCTGGCCCAAAGACACCTGTTGCATGCACACCATTTGCTGTGCCACCCAGCCCGCCCGTGGGTTTCATTCCAACAAAAGGGTACATTTTTTTTGCAGATAGGCAGCTGGGCTTGGCCTAGTAGAAAGCTTGGTGCATGGTGGTGGGCTTAAATGGTTTGAACTGAACCAAACTGCATTAAACCAAACTTTTTTCAGTTCGGTTTCTAACAGTGAGTCAGTTTGGTTTGGGTTGAAATTTTCCCCCCTAAACCAAACAAACCGACCCCCATAAACACCCCCAAACAAATGGCTTTAAAAAGCTAGAGTAACTTCCTGCATCGCATGCAGTGCAGGCCAAAACAAAATGAAAAAAAAATGGTTTTTTTTAAGGCCAGGACCACATGCCGACATGTCTGTACAACTCAATCTCTGACTGGACGATCCAAAAAATTCTAAAAAAAACAAAAACCGAAGCCCAGTGAACAATTAAAAATGCCCTTAGCCCAATAAATTGGGGCTTGGCTTTTGATTTTTTAGATTTTTGGGACGTCCAATCGAAGATCGGGTTACACGGACATTCAGAGATGGTTGGCCAACTTTAAAAAAAGGAAAAAAAAAAAAAAAAGAGGGCTGCACCACATGAAGTGCAGCAAGTATTACTCAAAAAGCTGTGGCTGGCTTTTCCCAGAGCTAACAGTCAGCCCACCTTTCCCAATGACTAGAAAACTAGATGCTAGAAACAAACTGCCCAAACTAGGCCATTCCAGGCCCATGCCAATCTTTGCTTTGGCAGTATCAGCCAATCCAGCCAATCTAAGGCAATTTGAGGAACCCCAGTTAAGCGTCAACTCGCAGGTTTTGGGATCAGATCAGTGGCCAAAAATGATCTGAATCAACTGATCCAGTTTCTGTACGTTGTAATGTACCTCAGAAGGCATTGAACCTAGGAGACACACCAGCTAAGTCATTAGTTTGTGGCTACCTTTTCATTCCTTCCAGCAAATTTTTCAAGTAAGAAATCCAGTCTTTTAGGAGCAAAGTAAACCAATTAACCGGTGTCTCCAATACCTGGCTTCTCATGTGTTACACTATGGAGAGCAATGGTGACTGTCGCAGAAATATTTCAATTAAAAACATCTTTCACAAATAGAAATCTGGAAGAATTATAGAAATATGCAAAAGGCTTTCGCTGTGTTTTCTAGAAGCATTCTCATGAAGTTAAGCATGATGTAGTGGTATGTACACAGCCACATAATAATGAAACATGTGGCTTCTTTCTTTCCGAAGAATGTAGAAAAGCTCCTCTCGTGCCTCTCCCAGAGAGTAGAGCCCTTCCTGAGTGAAGATACCACAACCAGAAGGCAACCTTTAAGACATTTCGGTTGCAGTTGTACACCTAATTAAGACAGGAAGTTCAAAGTCATTTGAATCAATGGTGAACACTCGCATACTAAATTGAGATGGGAAGAAATACATAGACATTTGAATCAGGTGTGAACATCGTGTGATACAAACCCAAATCACGATGGTTGCCACTGGATGAGGTCAGTTCAATTTTGAGAAATAACTCTGAATTTCAAGCACACCATGTGGTCCACCAGGTTTATAACTTCTTTTCTAGTGATAACATCATAAAAATCAATAAAGAATATTAATCATGTATCTACAACAGTGATATCAATTTTGAACTAGACAAGTAGCAGGCTCATACACTTCCCTTACAATGTAACCTAAAAGACTTCTCAAAAGCCAGATATAAACATAAAGCATCCACAGGCACAGTACCAAATACCTTTATCAAGGTTGGGCCCATATCTATGTCAAAAGATCAAATGCTAAAGAAAGTATATATGAATAAAACCTATAATAAATATCCTCCTGACTCACCATGGTTATATTGCTGCTTCCATAGTCACGGGGCTATGGAGAGACACCCTACAGACAGGTTCTCTCAGTAAGCTCAGCAACTGCAGCAAGGAAACCTCCCCATGTTTGTCGATGAAAACAACAGTCTGAGGATCGCCAGAAATATGTTTTCTGATCAACTTTAACTCATCCAGAAACCCAGAGGCTATTAGGCTTTCTAGTCCATCAAGCACCTGTATCATTTGCAACAATGCATCCATAACTTTCAGACCAAAAGGTTACTAATAAATTACAACATATAGCATCCCAGAAAAGCGAAGTTCATTTGACAGGATCCTATGCAAGCAGCTCAGGTTCTAAAAGCAGTCAAAACTTTGATCATCTAGTTTTCTGCCAGCCAGTTCACTTCAAAAGTTTTCATGACAATCTTTACTTTTTTTAGTGAACTAGAAATCTGACACTAAAGGAGTGGGGCATGGTGAATTGACCCCTTTAAGTCCACAGGTAATATACTAGAGGTGATATCCTCCTGGAACCAAATAACTATGTCTAATGCATGCTTTTTAGAGTCAAATGTCATCAGAGTTGGCTGAGACCCTTACCTTCTACAGAAAATATGTTTATTTATTTCACTTTATTTCAAAATTTTAGTTTATGCTTTAATCTCCACTCATTAAAGGCATAAAGGAAAGACGTGTGGTTTAGGAACTTGCGATGACTTCCTATAGGGCTTAAAGGGTTTGGATTAGCTTTGTGGATTTTAAACTGCACCTTTCCCCAGTAATCTCAGCCGTTGTTATTACAATGGTCTGACAATTGGACACCCTTGATTTGATGCGGGACTGCAAGGGGGGGAAAGCCGAAGAAGGAAGAAGAGAGGGGGTTGGAGAAGGAGAAGGCTAGGGCTTCACGCCCTCACCCGGGTTCCCGTCTCGTCTCGGGAGAAAACACGCAGCGGCGGCTCATTTCAATTCAAAATTCTTCTTCAATGCTCTCCCACGAGGGGATAAAGGATAATATACAGACTCCTCAAAAGAAACCCTAATACTAAAGGACCAAAATGACCCTTATTCAAAGTAAAAGACTCAAACAGGACTAAAACAAGAAAATACACTAATTGGGCCTCTAATGGGCCAAACAAAATACAAAATAAGCCTTGGGCTCTGTTCTCCACTTCTTGGATTTCCATCATGATTAACTGCCAGTGACAATTTTTTATTTTATTTATTTATTTATTTATTGGATGAGACAACTCAGGAATAGATAAAATTCGTGCAAGATGTACATACATGAATTGGAATAAGCTATTTGAAAAATCAACCTAAGAATTGACCATGGCCAAGGAGAGGGTTTTAGATGTCCAAGAAGACTTGGGAAAATTTTGGGTCTGGGACATGCTGTTTTTGTGAATGAATGAAAGCAAGGAAAGATAGTGGAATGAGATTTTGTCCCAGTGAATTTTACTCTCAGATTCATAAACGAGCTAGCAACTTACCAGCAAAGATACGCCAGAAATGTCAAGAGCTTTTATGGTAACAAGATCAAGAAGCCTTTCAGGCGTGGACACAACAAACTCTGGCTCGCAGCTCTTTAAACTGTACAAAAATAGAATGTTAAACATCAATAAACATGAGCTATTAATGTAAGCTTTCATCTATGACCCAAGAATATATGCTTCAAGCATTTTATCAGAGCAAAATATTTTGGAATACTTAGCCATTGCTTTCAAGTTTCATACATAGATAACAGTGGCATAGAGAAGTAAAGGCACTGATGCATCAGCTGGAGAGTATTTGTGCATATCATATCTTCTCATAGGCAGAGAAGAATAGCCATCACCAGCATCACGGTTGTTGCTGTGGGAACCAGTCAAGCCGGGATATATTGTCTTTTGATTGTTTCTGTTATTCCAGTTTTATCCCCTATTGCTTCTGTTATTTCTACACACCCTTGGCCAGCCCATTGTGACAAGGGTGTTTTGGACATATGCTAATAGAGTGGCTAGGCATATACAAATAGGTGAGAGTGGGAGTGACGGCTGTGTGCCAAAGCTGCCAGCACTGTGGAGACTCATCTTTGCATCCCTTGAGGGTTGTTTGGTTTTTCTTCACTCTTGTACTTCTTCAAGATTCATCAGTTGTCATCACTGTCATCATTACCAGGATTATCCTATCAATCTGGGCCCAGCTAGGTCAAAGGAAGGCTTCAACGAGCTGGCAAAGGTTCCCCCCAGCTACCTGCCAATGACAATGCTTCACAAGATCCCCAAGTATCCAAGGAGATCACATTTAGTAGAAGTTTTTTTAGCCTATCACAATTCCCATGACACCAGATGGACGTTAAAAAAAAGCCTTCTTGTTGTGCAGCATGCAGCCAGGAAACAACATTCAAAAGTTCCATTTGACATTAAAAGAACATAGGCAAAGATTGATAGGGGCATGTTTTGATAGGCAGATGGATGATCTTCAGCAAGAATGGTATAGGATATACAATCTTCTAGGTGAACTATCACCAAAGAACAAATGGAAGACGATAAGAAGAAAGGAAAGGCACGTATCATGATGTGTATCTATGTTTAGGTACAGTTGACAGACTTGAGAGCTGGAAAATGATACTCTCAAAATCAGTAAAGGTATGCATTAAGAATAGAGGAACTTCTTAACGTTCCCAAAATTCATTGTGGACAGGAAAATATCAGTTTTTTCTTTTGACCGTGTTTCAAAGTAAAAGGAAATTGAATCAAATGCAACCAAGTGATAAAAGGAATGAATTAGACTGACTGATGAAAAACAGTGCTGACCACATTGATTCAGAAAGGATTACATTAAACAAACGGATGCCCATTGATTTGTAAAGCATCACATGAAGCTGGCAGACGAAAAATGAGTTGAACTGGAATTAAATGTACTCACCCGCGAACTTGATGATCCAGTGAGGCACCTGGATGCAAGCTCACAGTATGTACTCCAAGGGACTTGAGTGGTTTACACACCGACCGGATCTAATAGGCAAGGCAAGCAGCATCACAGATCGTTAGTGTCGGCTCTTCCCACACAAAGGGGGGAGTATTGAGTACCCAGATGGGCGAAAAAGCCATGCAATCAAAAGATGAATACCTCAGTGGCCTTCTCTTGCGACGGCACAAGGAACACAAGGAAGGGGCTGGAGACAAGAAGGCTCTCCTTTTCCTTCCTCGCAATGATATCAGAGGCGGTGGAGACCAGCCAAGCGACCTGCTCTCGGCTAGCACAAGGCCCACTGGAATCCACAATGTCCAACCCAGAGGAGCAGCTCTTCCAGAAATCAATACCCCATTTGCAGGCCAACAGTGGCGACAGCGAGCGCATGGCCCCCTGATCCAAGCAAGCACCCTCCACCACACTGGCGTCCCGCGACCATGATTCTTGAACCGCCTTCAAGCACAGGATGAGGTACTTGGAGAGGCAGTCGTCAGAATTTCCATCTCTACAGCCGCCCGAACACATCTTCCCCCCTTTGCTGGCCGCATAAGCGGGTTTCGATGACAAGGAGAAGCCAGCCTTGTCGACGCTGATGTCGCCCGCGTCCTTTCTCCTCTTCTTCTTCTTGCTATTTTCGGCGTCGGTGTTCGTCCTCTGCATCTGATCCTTCTTGGCCGTGGGGTCGTTCCGGTCGTTGAAGGGGTCTTCCGGGGTGGGGAGGGTGAAGCACATCGCCTGCGGCGCGCGCAGCAATAGAATAGAATAGAACAGAACAGAAGAGAACGCTCATCAGTCGAGAACATCACATCGCATCAACAGGAGAAATAAAAGAAGCGAACGCTGGAGCAGCTGAAACCCTAGAGAGCGCGGCGGCGGCGGTTACCTCGCAGACGCGGCGTTTGCCAGACTTGCGGCGTCGCTTGGCGGCGATGATGGCGGCAACGCGGTCGGAGACGGACTCCTTGGTCCGCAGCGAGCGGGTCTTCTTCCTCTGAGCGCGGCTCTTCTTCCGCATCACCGCGTCCTCCCCTTTCGCCATGTCGCCCTCCCCGTCGTCGTCTCCTTTCTTCTTTGGGCGGCTGGGAGAGTGGCCGAGCAGAAGTTGGCGTTCTCCAGAGGTTGCTTTTATTTGTTGTTGGTGGCCTCCTGGGAGTCGCGTTGGGAGCCTTGGCACTCGGATGAGTGGCAAATAGGCCTGCAACATTGGGCGGGGAAACCCGAACAGCATGGGTCAACCGACCCACTAACCGGACTAACCTGACAAATGATGAGACGTTGGATTAAATTAGAATTAATCATGCACTCAACCCGACATATGATCCGGTTGGCTCGGGTCCCTCGGGTTGCCCAACCCAACCCGAGCCCGTCACTTGACGCCTCCCTTGCATTTGTAACGAAAGAAAAATCTGAACTCCAAATATCAATGTTTCAACAAATTTACTTATACACCCACAAAAGCATAACTTATATTAGGAATGGCATTGGTGACCGATTATCCAATTATCCACACTGTTTGTTAGGTCAACGAACGGTTTGCAGATGGTATTTTACAATCTGCAAAGTTAACATATACCGATACGGATAAACCATTTCTTTAATGATATGGAAACGTATACACTCTGCTACCGAAATCGCTATCCATCCCGACCCATTTGATTTAAAAATTATATGAACTAGGACCCTTAGATTTGAATCTAACGGCGGATATTATCCTTTTGGTTGTATTGTATTGTTACTTTTATTTTGTTTTTAATGATACAAATTTAAAATTTTGTCACTTTTAAGGAATTATTTAGTTTTGTGTTTATATTTAACTTTGAATGGCACAGTTCATTAGTTAATGTATACTTCATAGACTTTGTATAACCTCTCATTTTAACTAATAACTATTCAGTAATGATGAGGCAGAATCCGATTCGGCCCATTAAACAAGCCCAACAGCAGTAGCGGTAGAGGCTCACTGGCAGCCTTCGGCCCGTTAGCGGCCCTCGGCCCAACAGCAGCCCAGTGATCCTCGGCCCCTCAGTGGCCCGGCAGCCTTCGACCCGTTAGCGGCTCAGCGGCCCTCGGTCCAGTAAGCTTCAGCCCACTAAACGGCATGTGGCCCAACAACGGCCCCCAACTTTCGACCCAGTAGCCGTATCCGGCCCACTCCGGTAGAAGGGTTAGGTGGTATGGCGGTTTATCAGTAAACCAAAACATAGTCCTATATCGGCTGCCACCATTAAGCAACTTCTATCATCCGCTATAAATACAAGACTATTTATTACCAAAAGTATGTCTTCTGGACCAAGGACAACAGTCCAAAAAAGCATTAAAGCTGCTTCTTCTTCCTTCTCTTCTGAATCGAATCTTCTTCAGAAGCTAACTTAGCCGTCAGAGGGGGTCCCTTAGGGCCGAAGCCCGGGACTCCTACTGACCGGTTCTTCTTCTTTTCCTCCTTCTGCAGGGGCTTCGGTTTGAATCTTTGCCGACCTCTCCGAGTCGGTCTCGGCCGCCGACCTCGGGTCCTCTCCCCCCGATCTCGATGCCTTCCGTAGGCTGGTTCGCCTCGGCCGAAGAAGTCTCGGCTTCGATCCCGGCGAGCCCTCGCCCGGGCACCTCTGGGCTTCGGATCCTCGGCCCCGTGTTCGCCCTCGTCTCGCTCTGGAGCCAAACAATTAATCACAAAAACTATATAACAATTATATAATTTAAACATGCAAACACATAGCCACTGGTGATCTCATCTCCTGTCGCCTTCCTAGTTACATTTGTGGATCATCCTCGCCTCTCCTCGGTCGGCGTGATCAATTACAAATATTATATACTTTGAAACAATTTCAAATACAAATAAATTGTAAGAGAAAGCCTTATGGCCGAGTACAGTAATAGAGGGAGATAGAATTACAATGGAATGGAGAGAGGGAGGCACACAAGCCTCATTAATTAACATTTAATTAATAAACATTCACATTCCATAACAATCCACAAAATCACACACCATCATATGATATGAAATTTAACTAAGTGCATGTCCATGACCACCACAAATTTTAACCATTCACACATGATAAAACACATCACATGAAGGCTAAAATTTTGAAATTATAATAATTTTGGCTTTCTTAAAACCTGGGTTCCAATCAAAATTGGATAATTTGAATTTTCGAAAATCTTATTTTCTAATATGCAATAAATCTAATTTAAAACATTAAACACATCAACATGTGCACACAAAACTAAAATTAAAATTCTAAAATATTTCATGCATTATTTAAAACAATTCTAAATTAATTAATCTAACATTTAGATTAATATTAAATCACATTAATAACAATTATTAATGCGAAATAATCTAACATTTAGAAAGAATTAGAAATTCCTAAATAACATTTATAAAAGAATTTCCAACTCAAATTATTAACCCCTTAACAACTCCTTGTTAAAACCCCTTAATTAAATAATATTTCTCAATAATATTTATTAAGAAATAATAATTAGAACATTTCTAATTAACATAGTCTAACATCTTAGACTTAATTTAATCATTTAATAACATTTATAAAAGATTAAATTTCAAGTAGATTAGATCATTAAAACTAATAATTAAGAGATACTTGAGTAAACTAATTAATGATCTTAATAACTATTATTAAGACTTAATTAATCCTTAATAACTTTTATTAAGATTTATTACTCAAGAAATAATCAACTTAATTATAACTATTATAATTACTTAATTAATCACTTAACAACTATTATTAAGTGTCTCTAAATTATTTAAATAATTCTCTAACAACAATTGCTAAAGAGTTATCTAATTAGTTAATTAAAATAAAATTAACAACATTTGCTAATTAATTTTAAAACCATGACAATGATCTAATCTCTTAAATAATTAACAACGTTTGTTAAATAATTTTAAGATCCCATCTTAAATATAAGTTAACAACATTTGTTAATATTATCTTAATCATTAATAACAACAATTGTTAATAATTAATTAAGATCCCATTTTATGTAAATAACAACATTTGTTAATTATCACTTAAGATCATATCTTATTTAACTCCTCTATTAAACAATTAAAAGTAATTAACAACTCTTGTTAATTAAAATATTAAGATCATATCTCAAAATTAACTTTTCATTATTTAATTAAAAGGATTTAACAACAATTGTTAATTAATTAAGATCACATCTTAATTATAAGTCCCTTTTAATTAAAATAAAATTAACAACATTTGCTAATTAATTTTAAAACCATGACAATGATCTAATCTTTTAAATAATTAACAACGTTTGTTAAATAATTTTAAGATCCCATCTTAAATATAAGTTAACAACATTTGTTAATATTATCTTAATCATTAATAACAACAATTGTTAATAATTAATTAAGATCCCATTTTATGTAAATAACAACATTTGTTAATTATCACTTAAGATCATATCTTATTTAACTCCTCTATTAAACAATTAAAAGTAATTAACAACTCTTGTTAATTAACATATTAAGATCATATCTCAAAATTAACTTTTAATTATTTAATTAAAAGGATTTAACAACAATTGTTAATTAATTAAGATCACATCTTAATTATAAGTCCCTTTTAACTTAAAATAACTAATTTAATGTTTAAAATAATTTTAAACATTATTAATTTCAATTTCAAGTTAAATAGGATGGGATTTTTAATTAAATAAGGGGTTTTTTGGGTTAATTGGACCAAAATTGACTTAATTGGACCCAATCAGGGCTTAATGGGCCCCCTTGGCTCGAGCCAATGCAGCCAGGGCCGAACCTGGCTCTTCTGGCTCGAGCCAGGGGGCACTTGGCTCGGGCCAGATGGCCCTGGGCTCAGCCAGGTGGGCTGGGGAAGCCAGGCCCAGCCCCTGGTCCGGTCTGGCTCGAGCCAGGCAGGGCCCTGGCTCGGGCGACCTGGCTGAGCCAGGTCGGGGCCTGGTGCGCCCGGGCCAGGCCCAGGCCGCCCGGGCGAACCGGATCGGACCGGCTCGGGGCCGGCCGGTCCAGGCCTAGCTGCAGCAGGTTCGACCAGTTCTGTTTTTAGGGTTTTTCAGCCTGTTTGAGGCCTGTTTTGGGCGCCGCCGCCGGCCGCGAGGGTGGCCGGAATTTGAAGAGGGATGTCACCACTTCCATTTCCCCCGCCGGTGGTGGCCGGACGGCGACTCCTTTGCCGCCGGTGAACCTCCAAAGTTGGACATTTGTGCAGTTTCGCAGATTTCAGCTTTTCCATAATCCTTTTCAACTCTTGAAAATTATGGGAAGAAAAGCTCCACCGGCCTCCATGGAAATTTTCCGGGGATGACGAGGGGTAGCTGGTCATACCAGCAAACCCACAGAGATGGTCCAACAATCATTAATCCCCTTTTGAAGCCCATAAATCCGGTTCTTCATCACCATGAAGAACGCGATGAAACCTCAAAAAATTTCGTTTTTCGCACAGAAAAATTAAATTCGAAATTCTAAGTTCATCCCATGAACAATATCTATGAGGAAAAACGAATTTATGCATGAAATAATTTAGAATAATAATTTTATCGTTCCGGAGCGGATCAGAGCGGAACCTGGCTCTGATACCACTGTTGGGATCCGGGCGGGACGCGAAGAACGCAGCGGAAACGAAGAACAAAATTTATCCCGCCCGATGCCCGCTGATCCGATTCGGAACGAAAAACACAAACCGAAAACTACGAGAAGTAATCCGATTACCGTGCGCGGATTCGAATCCGCTTCCGTCTCGGTTCCGTCGAGGCGATGCCGCAAGCCGCACAAGCGTCCGGCCTCCAGCGGTATCCACGCGATCCTCCACGGTGGTTCGTCCTCGATCCCTCGTCCGTTACAGCTCGCTCGCTGAAGATCCGTCGCCGCAACGGTTGCGAAAATCCCGCCAACGGGAATTCCCGACTTTCGGGAATCACACGCGGCTGAGACGGAAGCTGTTCTGGCGCGTCGAACGGGACCCCCAGAGGAGGAGAGAGAAAGGGGGGATGACGACCAGCAAGGGAAATCCTGGAGCTTGGCCCAGGGTTTCTCAACAGCGTGTATATATATTAAGTCGGCGCGACTTTTCACAAAAGTCCCCGAGTTAATATAAATCCCACTTATGTACCACCGACTGAGAATCTTATTGCGTGTAACCCTCTAGGCCCATTTACCAGTCCGGTTTTCAGCCCGTTAAGTCCAATAACTAGTTATTGACTTATTGTAATTAATTAATATCTAGATATTAACTAATTACTCAACCGAATTATCATCGCATGTAAATTCGGTCGGACTTCCGATCAAGTTGGGTGCCAAGCAACACCGCATGATCCCGGAAGGTAATGGGGTTCAGCAACCCGCTCATGGAACCTGTCCGTCCACAGTTACCACGTAGCTATAATCCTTCGTTCGCACAATGCTCTCGAGTTAACCTAGGGTATGGTCAACTGTCAAACCCTAGATGGTCAACCCACTTGAATCAGACTCCGCTGTACAATATCCGAAAACCACTTTTCTGATATTGTTTCTGCTCTGGCCAGAGACTCCTGCGGATCTACTCTAGAGCATTCTCTCTCCAGTTACCTGAGAGCGAACGATCCTCTATTGAACACACAATCACCTTCGAAGGTCTTCCGCTGGACCCGATCCTTGACTATTAGAGATCCTGTGGATAGGGATTCGTAGGTCAAGGTCAAAGTCCAGAAGTCCACCGACAAGGTGTCTTTGGTGTCTCAAGTCCAAGGATCAACCACGCTACTGTGACGATGAATCAAGCCGATTGACAGTCAGGTAAATTACCATTCGGCGATTCATGTCGGATCAGTTCAGTGAACTCATTCCCCAATGAGCACCTACAGGTTTACCATTGTGTCTCCACACTAGTAACTAACGAGATCAGTTACCCTCATCATATGAGCTGGAATAACCTGTACTAGTCTAACCGGATGTTTGATGTCCTTCTCAAACATCCTACGACTATGAACAATTAAGAATATGTGTTTATAAGTCATCAGTCTCATTATTATGATCTCATCATAATCTGATGACTATTGCAGATATTCATGGACTTCATTATGCGTAAATATAAATATGCCAATCTACATAATGAATTTAATGCCATTTATTAGTGAACCAGATTGAAATAGGTGCCTTATGATTGGTTTAGAGGACACCTATATCCATCAGTGCGGATCACCTCCTTCTGCTCCCCCAGCTCGGCCCGCATCCGAGCATTAGCCCCAAGGAGGACGTCGACGTTGGCCTCGAGATCACGCTGCACCGTGGCCACTTTGCCCGAGGCCAGCTGATCCGAAGCTCGGTCGATATCCAGGAGCTTCTGCTGAATGGCGGCCTGGCGGTGAGCAAGAGCCCCGCACATAACCGCGGGCTACAGCCGAAAGCAAGAAAGGAAAGATAAGTCTAAGATAGCAAAAGAAAACAATGAGTAAAAGAAGAAGACGAAGGAAATCTTACCTGGACGGCGTGCCGGACGCACTGCAAGGATAAGCCTTCCGAAGAAAGCTCCTTGATCTCGTCCTCGGCCATCGGCAGGGTCCAACCACGGACCAGACGCAGACACGTCTGGGAGTCCTCCAGACTCTCGTTTGCGAAGACCCCCACGTCCGGGCGCCAGGGCTCGTGCGCGTATTCACGGGACATATGTGTCCCGGTTGCCCCGAAGGGAAAGGAAATATTCTCCGTCCCGGCCCCATTGACCGAAGGAGAATCGTCCCTCTGCGGTTCCGGAGGCGTCGAGAGCGGAGCGCCTCGCGCCGCAACCGGCCTCTTGGCCGCAGGGGTGGATTCCTTCTCACCGGGATCGTCCGCCCGGCTCCTCTTCGTTGGTCGGCCGCTCCCTCGGACGACCGACTTTCCCTTCTGCCTCTCTGTCGAGCGCGGCAGCAGCGGTGCGGCCTTCGACAGAAGCCGCGTCTGTCTCAAAGCCCAGGCGTTAGGGGCCGCAACCCCTCCGGCCGTCCCTTCTTCCGCCGCCTGCGGCTGGGACGGTCGGGACTACCCGGACTGTTTAGAGAGTTAGCCGAGCAACCCCAGTAGTCCAGACATTTCTGCAAATAGAAAGAAGAAAAATAGAGGGGTTAGCAACGACTCAAAGTATACAACTATCTTCGACTCAAGACCGACTTACCCCCGGCCGCAGCTTCGGCGCCCTCTTCGGACAGAAGGCCTTCGGCCGGAGACTCAACTGCGGCAGCTCCCTCAGCCTCTCCCAGAATATCTTCGAGAGGAAGATAAGGGGAGACTCGAGGAGGAGAAGACGTCGGATCTGGCCAAGCTCCCATCTGTACGAGCCTCTCATCGTCCTCGAAGAGCTCCGCAATATCGTACGAAGCATCAGCTTCTAGGAGGTGCACGACGTCGAGCTGCTCGAGGTTAAGGGAAGGCAGATCGGAGAGACCCTCGGCCAAAGGTGCCCATTCAGTAGGGAAGGGCCACACGCTCTTCTCCTCCTCCGGGAGAGAAATGAAAAGGAAGCCCTTCTTCCAATGATGAATGGACGAGGGCTTCCCGGAAAAGATACCCCGGCCGAAGCGGGGGATGAAGCAATACCAACAAGATTTCCCCTGCGGTTGTATCTTGAAAAGATAGCGGAAGACGTTTACCGAGGGGGTGGCATCAACGTAAGAATGCGTGGCTAAGAAGGCGTAGACTGTCCGCCGAGAATTCGGAAAGAATTGGGACGGGGCCAGTCCATAGAAACACAAAAGTTTGATGATAAAGGAATGAAGGGGAAGACGAAAGCCCGCCCGAAAGCTCTGCTCATAAATAGAGAAACAACCCGGCCGAACAGAGTTAGCCCTGGTGTTCTTCCCGGGCCGAACGGGAATCATTTAAGACGGAATCTGGTAGTAGTTAGTGATAACCGTGAGGGTGTCAACATCAAAGATACTAACTACGTCCGAAACCGCCTCGGCCGGGCGACGGCCGGAAGTAGAAGGTTCGGCGACAGTCGGAACCGCCTCGGCTTCTGCAGCCGGAAGCGTCTCAGCTTCGTCCGCCATGGCAGAAGCAAAGGAATTGGAAGAAAAAGGAGATGACAAGACTGGGGAGGTCTGGACGAGGAGCAAGAAGAACTGCCTTCGGCCAAAAAGCTACTCTAGGCCAAAGGGGAGCTACTGGACATGAATCACAGAGCAGAGAAGGAGAATTGAGGCTTACCCTCAAAATAAGGTCTCCTCGACTGCTAAGAACCTCTCCGACAACATAAAGTTCCCCAGCGACGATTTCCGGCGACAAAGAGCTCCCCGGCGACGGACAAGGCACCCTCGAACAACCTCGATGGCTCGCTCTCCGCCGGTGAAAGCAGGAACACTTAAGGGAGCTGATCGCAGGGAAGCACAGGCGCGAGGGGAGAGGAAAGCGGAACAGTGCCCTGGGAGAAGGGTTACTATTTATAGGACAGCTTGAGGGCATTCCACGCCGGATCAACGGCCGAGATCTTACCCCTCTTCGGCACCGCTCTGCTTGGATGCGCGACACGTGTCCTGTCCTTCGGCATGATGACGGACAGGCTGCCGGATCGAGAGAAGGCAATCAACGACCGGGAGCGGCCTGACCCTTCGGTTGTCCATCCGGATGCTCGCCACGTGTCCCTGTCCTCGTGCCGAAAGCAGGAGAGGCGGCGATCCAAGTGAAATCTTGGGCAGAGAGCCGAAGTGACCCGCGATCCGCGTGATCATTGTTAACGACCAAGATCTTTTTGTGCTTTCGGCAAACCGGCCAGATGCGCAACGCGTGTCCTGTGTTTCTCACGACACGACCGTGAAGGCGGAAAGCCCAACGTCTTTTCCGTCCTTTTTCAGATGTCCTGACACGCTCAAAAGACTCGCCCCTTCGCAACTGGGGACTAAGGCATCCATCACCAGGTCTCGGCCTGAGACGAAGGTACCAATAACAGGGTCCTGGCCTAAGACGAGGCTGTTTATCACCAGCCCTCGGCCAACCTAAGACAGCTCTTTTACAAACGAAGCAAAGTAAAGGTTTCAGACGAAGCCCATACCGTATTACTCTTCCGAAGAGATTTCAGACTTTACTCTCGCCATCTCATAAAAATGAGGACGACAAGAGTGGGGGACTATGTGATGAGGCGGAATCCGATTCGGCCCATTAAACAAGCCCAACAGTAGTAGCGGTAGAGGCTCACTGGCAGCCTTCGGCCCGTTAGCGGCCCTCGATCCAACAGCAGCCCAGTGATCCTCGGCCCCTCAGTGGCCCGACAACCTTCGGCCTGTTAGCGGCCCAGCGGCCCTCGGTCCAGTAGGCTTCAGCCCACTAAACGGCATCTGGCCCAACAGCGGCCCCCAACCTTCGGCCCAGTAGCCGTATCCGGCCCACTCCGGTGGGAGGGTTAGGCGATATGGCGGTTTATCAGTAAACCAAGACATAGTCCTATATCGGCTGCCACCATTAAGCAACCTCTATCCTCCGCTATAAATACAAGGCTATTTATTACCAAAGTTATGTCTTCTGGACCAAGGACAACAGTCCAAAAAAGCATTAAAGCTGCTTCTTCTTCCTTCTCTTCTGAATCGAATCTTCTTCAGAAGCTAACTTAGCCGTCGGAGGGGGTCCCTTAGGGCCGAAGCCCGGGACTCCTACTGACCGGTTCTTCTTCTTTTCCTCCTTTTGCAGGGGCTTCGGTTTGAATCTTTGCCGACCTCTCCGAGTCGGTCTCGGCCGCCGACCTCGGGTCCTCTCCCCCCGGTCTCGACGCCTTCCGCAGGTTGGTCCGCCTCGGCCGAAGAAGTCTCGGCTTCAATCCCGGCGAGCCCTCGCCCGAGCACCTCTCGGCTTCGGATCCTTGGCCCCGTGTCCACCCTCGTCTCGCTCCAGATCCCCGTCGGTCCTCTTCGCCGATCCGATCCAGCTTCGGGTTCCAGTCTCGGAACCCGATCGTGATAGCTTCGGCTACATCAAGTAATATACCGAAAACTACTTCTATCAAGAGATAAAAAAGCGATTTCATATAGTATGTTTTCCTATAGTCAACAGATGGTTATCGGATACACCTTTTGAAGGACGGATAGGGAAACAGAGAACCCACTATCCGCACCGTAATCAACTGTTGACATCCCTACCTTATATTGGCATGTGGACACTCTTATAATTATTTTGATCTTTATGCCTACTTTATAGTGGATTTGAACTGTTGGAGGGAGAGTTCCAAGGAGAGATCTATGATCTCTGCAGTGGCAGCACTGTCCTTGTTATACTTCTCAACTACCAAGCAACGTCATGTCCACCTCTTCCTCTATTCTTCTCCAATATATGTTTCCATGTTAGAAGGGGTGAACAACGGAGGCGACATAGACGGCAGCAGCAACATGAAGGCCAGACAGTCGGCGACTCGATAGATAGGGAAGGGGGTGAATCCATAGAGATGCTCGGTGGTAATGAGGTGGTCATGGTAGACCTAGGCGATCGCTCGGCTTTACAGTGGACATAGAAGAAGAGGACCTAGCTTGCTTGGTGGCGTTTCTTTATCGTGGCCAATGGAGGAAGAACGGAACAACCAATGAGGTCGTCCATGATCGGTGATTTTTCTTTCCAACTTCTACTTTTCTTTATCTACCACTCCTATATACAAATGGAGATCTTGTTGGGCCTCCTCTCTCACTGCATGTTCCCCTTCTTCATCCCTCGGGTTACACAAGTTGGGTTGGGTTGGAGAGTAAAAAGGAGGGTTAAGGTTAGTATTACACTCTCAGGTTGAATCCTCTGGTTGGATCGGGTTAGGATTAAACCCTTCCACCTTAAGTTAGGGTTAGGGTTGACCTCAACCCAGTCTTAACATGGCCCGCTTACAGCCCTAGTGGCAAATTCCCAAGAGTAAGGTTTGTTGCAATGGTTCCATCGCAACAAGGTAAGTCATCTTGCAACACAAGATATTATTGTTCAAGATAAGCAAGTATCACATATGCTGAACATTTTTTTTTTGAAAAACGGTATAATGACAGTGCAGTAACACTAGCTTCCAGGGGTGCCCATCCTCGGGAACATCTTCTTCGCCGACTTCGACGGAATATGGTGCCCCCCCCCCCCCCCCCCCCCCCCCCCCAACACACACCTTTTCCCCCTTCCCTTCCTTCTCAAATATGTTTTCTCTTCCCCTCCTCTAGTTCCTTTTTCTATTTTTTACCTCTCTCTCCTCCGTCGCCCTCCCTTCCCACCATTCACCTTTAATCCTTCCTTCTACCTTCCCCCCACAACCTACATATAGCCCTCCCGTTTTGCCCAACCCTACTACCGTCTCTGCCCTCCCTTGCTCCTCCCTCTTCCATCTAACTCTTAACCCAACCCTCCCTTTTTGGGTCCACCCAACCTCCCATCCAAACCCTTTCTTCTGTGTTCCTCCATCCTACTCAAGCGGTCTAACCCTTCCCTTGAGCTGGATTGTTGTTTTGTCTTCTTTCCTTTTGGATTTTGCTAGCATTCAAGGATCAATTTTCTTGGCCATCAGCGTAGTATTTTCTATTTCTTTGTTTGTTGCTAGGTACATATAGGCGTTGTTCTTGATCGTTTTGGTGCCGGTGTCTGTAGATCATACCTTTGGGATCTTGGAGACTGGTGATGGCACTCACATTCATGAGCTTATTCCGTACACCTATGATGATGTATGTCTTCCGAACCCTTAGTTCATACTTGGTATGCAACTTTCCGACTAATTTTGTCGGTGTCTCCATAGAGGTGTTCTTTTCTCTATCTACGAGTCTTTCTTCATTTGGCGCATTGGTGCTATTGTTGGTCCAAGACCTTGGCTCTTTACTTGTCTTTGTTTGTGTTTTTCTAATTTTTGTTTCCTCCTATTGTGGTGTACCTATAACTCTACTGATGCATGCCTTGTCTCAGTTGCGTGCCGCCCACTGCTTCTTTTCTTTCTCTGTTATCACTTTTGTACTGGCTTCTGCTTAAATGAATATAATGGTAACTTTCCTTTGTTCAAAAAAAAAAGGTGTAGTAACATTGTTTCTTAAAAGTGTGGGGCACTAACACTTCCCTCCAATATCCACCTTCCCTCACAAAAAGGAGGTCAAAGAGCCATACACCAAGGATATCTATTTTCTGTGAGTAGTTTTTCCTTTTACAATTGATAGGGCAAACTTCTAATTGGTAAGGAATATTCTACCAGTATTCCTTAACTGCACGCTACATGAACCTTCTCATAGCATCTATTACCTTTGTCTACATGACCATTGAAATCTCTTTATAATAAAATTTTCTGCACACAAGACATACCTTAGACTATCCTACTAAAATTCTTTCAAAATAATACTTTTCTAGTCCCACATTGATTACATTTAAACTTTTACCACATGACACAAGTAGTATATATAACTCCATCTCTTCCCTCATGACCTCTACAATTTCCATTTTTTTAAATATTTATCTATGTTAATGATTATATCATTTTATTATTGCTTTTGCCTACACAACATATGACTTCTTTTACGATTTGACCTATTTCATTTGAACTCTTGTAAACAAATTGTGTTATCCCTCCTATCTCGTATTAATTTTCATGGCAACTAAAATATTAAGATGATAGAATATTTGACAAAAAGTTGAATAATTGATTAATTCCTGTTCAAAGTCTTCTTTCAAAGATGTTGAATATTTTATCCTCTTCTACTTGCGAAAGA
Source organism: Zantedeschia hybrid cultivar (assembly GCA_030544215.1). NCBI lineage: Eukaryota > Viridiplantae > Streptophyta > Magnoliopsida > Alismatales > Araceae > Zantedeschia > Zantedeschia hybrid cultivar. Next base: position 15,830,243 of record JARZZO010000014.1, on the reverse strand, counting down.
GGGACTAAAGTAGCTTAATTGCCTTTTTCTGAACTAAGTTTGAAATACTAGGAGAGAATTTCCAGACCAGTGGGCAAATTAGGCCCGGTATTAGCGAAAGAAACTTGCTTCGAGAGAGGTTAATCATTAAAATTAGCGTTGCACCATCAATTAGCGAGTTACTGTGATCCAAATATAGTGTTATACACATATAAATCACATATTTTGAATTTCCAAATAAAATTCCATGCACAGCACCAAACCAAAAGATAGGAAAAAAACATTTATTTTTTAGCACTAGCCATTTTATTCACGTATAGTATAAATACGTCGAATATTTTCTGCTTAATATACTATATTACTGAATTAAAATAAGACTTTTAGAATTAAATATCATAGAATATAACATTGACAATAAATGAATAGTTTAGTTAATAATGATTTATTATATGGCGTTAATTTTTTATTTTAACTTTTTAAAATATTGATAAAGAATTACGTATATTTTACCATTTAATCTTGTAATGATTGAACCAAAATTTTGACCATCTCATTTAAAATTTAAATCTAATTATATCCAAACTTATTTTTACCTTATAATATCCAAATCGCAGTTATTTACCTTATAATATCCGAATCGCAGTTAAGTACCTATGGTCGCAAATATCATAGACACAATCATTTACCATTGTCTCAACCTACTTAGAAGTTTTTTTAAAAATTTTCGAGGTTAAACACACCTAGACAATCTACTACTCAACCGCAACCGTACACAAATCAAATTAGTGGAATGCCGAGGAGCGCTCGAAAGTCGAATACATTTCAGAGATGCTCCTAGAGCGCAGGCCCGAGGGATTCCTATTCAACCCCGTAATACGTTCTTTTCTACTGCACCCGAAGAAAGTACAAGAGAACAGCACCCTCGAGAGCCTTCTAAAGTGGTAACCGTATACATCACGTTTTGCATAAACTGTGATTACGGGAAGAGCACAAAAATAAACATTGTTCAAATGTCCAGATTACATAAGTTATTATTAAAAATGGAAAGCGTAAAAAATATCGTGCTACCCTCCACTTATTATTTCCATACTTTGTTGATTTACTGAAGAAGGTTTACGCTACGGTCTTAGAAATGCAAAATGGTAACCGACAACTTAATTCCGATCGTTAACTTATAAGTCAATTAATAGATAGTTTTTTAAACTGATAAGAACACGAATACTTCTTGTTATACCAAATACATATAATACATTAAAAGTTTTTAATCTGATCATCTGATCGACTATTGACATATAAAATAATTAGTAAAGAATATCTTTAAATACATTATATAATGAATTATGTTAAATACGGTCTTTGAATCCACACTGAATCCGATCAGTTTGGACCCGCATACCACTGTGGAAAAGATGTCAGTTTAATTGGCTTAGCCCTACAATCGTTGGCAAATATTTACATGACGAAAATTCTTCTCCGTTTTTTTCCCATCTTCTGTGATTGAATGGATTAATTTCTCTTTTAAATTTTACATTAATTGATACCTATGAATTTATAAAGAAAATCTTTAACTTAGTCGACCCTTTATCGAGGATAAGAAAAGTGAAGAAAGCACAGAGTCCTAATCGTTTTCGGATGCTCTCTCCAAAGGCAACTACAGGTATTACCGGTTTGACGTGGTTAAGACAGAAATTAACAGAAATCCACCAATCATTTAATTATCTCAACAAGTGAAAAGAAGAGAAAATTGATGGATCATTCCTTCTTTTCCTTCTTTGTTTTTGTCTCTAGCACTCTTATCCTTTTCATCTACGGCCCTTGCTCCAAAAAGTATAACTGTACATTATAAAAAATGAAATTTTTTGGGACAGAACATTAGCCACGACTACCTAAAGTCGTAAAAGATAACTTTTATAAATAAATGTACAAGAATTTCAAAAGGGAGTGATGTAGACTGGATCTATCACGACCGGATTCCGAGGCTGGAACCCGGAGAAGTGGATCCGAATCCGGTTCGGATCGGTGCTACCGAGGCCCGACGGGGATCCGGAAGGCCGAAGAGGCGGAGGCGAAGACGAGGGTCCGAAGGCCGAAGGGCGCTTCGATCGGAGCGGGCTCGTCTCCGGAAAGTCGGGGCCGAGGCTCCTTCGGGCTGTACTGTCGACAGGCGATGAAGCCGAGGCCGATGGTCTGAGGCCGGAAGGGTCTCGGACTCGGCTTGCTCTTGGATAGTGAGCCCAAAAGCTCTTTTGCCGGACGAGAGGACAGCGCGGGGCCGAGTCTCCTGTCGCAGGGCAGCCGTCGTACGGCATCGAGACCAGGGAGAGGAGTCCGAGGTCGGCGGTCGAGACCGACTCGGGAAGGTCGGCGATGATTCAAACCGAGCCCCTGCAGGAGGGAAAGAAGAAGAAAGACCGGTCAGCAGGAGTCCCGGGCTCTGGCCCTTAGGAACCCCCTCCGACGGTCAAGTTAGCTTCTGAAGATGATTCGATTCAGAAGGCAAGAAGTAACTTTAATGCTATTTGGACCGTAGTCCTTAAGGGTCTCGGAGGCAAAGAGTTGCATACCTTTGGCAATAAATAGCTGTGTATTTATAGCAGAGGATAGAGGTTGGTTAACGGTGGTAGCCGATATAGGACTATGTTTGGGCTTACTGGTAAACTGCCATAGTGCCGGATCCGCCACCGGAGTGGGCCGGACTCGGCTATCGGGCCGAAGGGGGTTGGGCCGCTGAGGGGCCGAAGCCTGCTGGGCCTTGGGCTGCCGTGCTGTTCCCGGACCTTAGGCTGATGGGCCGCTGACGGGCCGAAGCCTGTTGGGCCGGGAGCAACGGTGCCGCTTGTGGGCCGAGGGCTGCTGGGCCGCCGATGGGCTGGAGGCTCCCAGAGGGCCTGATACTGCCGCTGTTGAGCTGAACGGGGTTTGGGCCTGCTCTAATGGGCCGAATCGGATTCTGCCTCATCACATAGCCCCCCACTCTTGTCTTCCTCAGCTCTGAGATGGCGAGAGTATAGCCCGAAGCTGCCAAAAGAACATCATAACAGGTGTCTTACCCGAAGCTCTGTTCTCTTTTTACTGGGAAGAGGGGGTCCTCGGTCGGCCGAGGGCTATGCGGTTGCTTCGTCCCCGCTCGGAGTGGCGACAAAGGCTCAGAGCCAAGAAGCCGAAGGGCCGAGCCCTCTGACTCGTGTCAGGCTCTATTAAATGGACGGGCTGGCGCGTCGCCTCGGGAGGAAGCACGGGACACGCGTCGCGCATCCGGCCGCTCCGTCGAAAACACAAAAGGATCCTGACCGCTCTCGGGTCGCGGATCGCCTCGGCTCTCTGCCCGAGGCTTCACTCGGATTGCCGCCTCTCTCATCTTCAGCGCGCGGATCGGGACACGTGGCGCGTATCCGGACGGTCAGCCGAAGGGTCGGAGCGCCCTCGGCCGTTGATTGCTTCGCTGCAAGTCCCGGAGCCGGTCCGTCATCATTGCCGAAGGACGGTGCACGTGGCGTGCATCTGAGAGGAGCGAGGGGACGAGCAGGACGATCTCGGCCGTTGGCTTCGGCGGGAGGCGCTTCGAGTGGGCTCTATAAATACAAGCCCTCAGCAGGGCACTGTTCTTCTTCCTGCTGCTGCCCTTGCGTTTCCTCTGCGATCATCCAAGCTCTTCTTCCTTCTCCAGCGGAAAGCTAGCTTCCTGAAGGCTTCGTCCGAACTTGCCGGCCACCGCGGGAAGGTCTCCATTCCTCGGAGCGCATCGCTGGTGGAGCTGGGAGGTTTGAGAAGCCGCACTCGGTTCAGGAGAGATTTCCTCCCCCTTCCTGCGAGTAAGCCCTAGCTTTCCTCCTTCCCTTCGTGGCCTTATGGTCCGGGGTTCTTCCAGTGAGATTACTCCTTCGGACGAGGAGTATACTCCTTCCCACTCTCCGCGATCTCTCCTGTCAGATCCCCTCACCTCAGACTCCCCTGCCTCAGCGATCTCTGAAGAGTCCGAGGTCTCCGGGACTGAGGGGTCCGAGACTTCCGGAGCCGAGGTTTCCGGGGCCGAGACCTCCGGGGCCGAGTACGCCGAAAAGGTCTGGAACCCAGGCCAGGCTTCCACTTCGGGACGTCGTCGTCCTGATATGGCTTCGGAAGCATCCTGCGCCCTTTCGGACGCAGAGGTTATGCGCCTTGTCTCTTACTTCCAGCTCCCTTCCTGGATGACGGTCCTTCGGCCTGACTCCGCCACCCGGGCTAACACTTTTCGCCCGGGTTCCTTCTCTATTTACGTTGATAGCTTCGAGGCGGGTTTCCGTCTTCCACTCCCCACCTTCGTCATCAACCTTCTCAGCTTCTACGGGCTGGCCCCGTCTCAGCTTTTTCCCAACTCCTGGCGCACCATATACGGCTTCTTGAGCGTCTTCGCTCATGTAAAGATCCGCCCTTCCATCAATGTCTTCTGCTATCTCTTCAAAATCCAAAGGCAGGGGAAGTCCGAGTGGTACTGCTTCATCCCTCGGGTCGGGCGAAGCGTATTCTCCGGGAAGCCTTCGTCCATCCATGGCTGGAAGAGGAAGTTCGTCTTCGTCTCCCTGCCGGAGAAAGAGGAGAGCGTGTGGCCCTTCCCTACTGAATGGGCGTCGCTGGCCGCAGGCCTCTCGGATCCTCCTATCCTCACCCCAGTCCAGAGCACCCTCGTGGGTCGCATCCAGATGATGGCCCCGTACAATGTCTGGGGGCTTCTCAGCGCATCGGAGCGTCTGGTGAACGCCGGGGTATGGCCGGATCCCCGGTCCGATCCGGTGCGGGCATTCCCCTACCTTCCTCCCGGGGAGACTCCGCGGGGCCGCGGAGGAAGGGCTGCCGCTCCTCTGGCCGAAGCTCTTCCGGCTGAGGATGCTGATGAAGTTTCGGCCGAGGGTAAGTCGGCTTTAAGTTTGTACTTGTTCACTGTTCTGTTTCTGACAGGCTCTTCTTGCTTGCAGCAATGGCCGATCTCGACGCCCTCCTCGATCGGATATCCGACCAGCGCGGTCCGGGCCGGGCACCGGCCCCGCAGGTGGCAGGCAGGTCCGGCCGAGGTGCTGGGGCTCCGAGGACCCGAGGCGGGGTCCCAAGGACTGCGGCCTCTACTGAGGGCCGTGCTGCTGCCGCCGCTCTCGAGAGGGAGCAAAAGTCAAAATTCGCCGCTCGAAGGGGCGGCCGAGTGTCGAAGCGCCCCCGGTTGGAAGGGGCCGTAGACGCGGAGGAGGCTCCGCTGGTCAGGAGAAGTGCCGAGGCCCGAAGGGCCGCGAGGCTGGCGTCTCCTGAGGCGCTGAGGGGCGATTCCCCTCCGGCTGTTTCGGCCGGGGCCGGTGTCGAAGGCGCCGGGTCGCAGGCGCCCCGGGCGCAGCGCAAGTGGTGGCGCCCCGAACCAGGGATTTACGAGGACGAGAGTATGGAAGACTCGCAGACGTGCCTCCATCTGCTCCGCAGTCTTACTCTCCCTTTGGCCTTTGAAGGGCTGAAGCGCCATTCGGTCATCGACCTGGCGGCGATGAGCGCTCGGTTGTCTGTCCAAGTAATGAGCTTGAAGGTGCTTCAGTCGAGCTTTCCTTAGCTTTCTCTTGGTTTTCCTTTTTTCTGATCATTGTTTGCTTTCGGCTCGCAGGCTGCGGTGACGGGTAGCGTCCTGATGCACCATCAGGAGCAGCTCCGACTCCAGCTCCTGGAGGCTGAGAGGGAGTCAGACGGCTCGGGCGATGGCACTTCGGTGGTGCCCGACATCGAGCCTTTAGTCGATGAGCTCGTAACCTCGAGTGCCCGGGCGCGGGCGCAGCTGGAGGAGAGGGCAGCTGAGGCCCGCGCTTCCGCCAAGGCCAAGGTGAAGGCCGAGGGGGAGCTCGCCGCGGCACAGTCCGAGATACGGGCCCTCAAGGCCCAGATTCAAGAGAATGACTCCCGGCGGGCCTCGGAGAAGCGGCGACACGCCGAGGAGGTATCGGCGCTGAAGCAGGAGCTGGAGGAGGCGGCGGACATGGCCGTAGCTGATTACAAGGCCGGCCCGGACTTCACCGAAGAGATTATCCAAGCTCAACTGCTGGCTTCTTCCTCCGTCTTCGACCTCGGGTTGGCTGTCTAGAGGGCTTGCCCGAGCGTCGATCTGACTGGGGTCGCCGTACCGAGGGGTGAGGAAGCCAAGGAGCTCCTGTCTTGGTGGCAGGGACTTATGGCCGAGAGGACCTCGACTCCTGCGCCGGATGATGAAGCTGCGCCCGCTGAGGGGGCCCCTGAGGAGGCTGTCCCTGAGGAGGCTGCCGACGAGGAGGCTGCCGCTGAGGAGGCTGCCGCTCCTGAAGCGGTGCAGATCGTCGACTCTCCCTCTCCGGGACAAGCCGCAGCCGAGGTGGAGGAGGCCGAAGCCGAAGAATGACGCGGGGATCTGCCCCGGTTTTCTGCTTCTTCTTCTGTTGTAAGCCCTCGGCCAAGGGTGTGGCTGGTTTACGCTTCTTCTTCTATCGTAAACCTCCGGCCAAGTATACGGCCGGCTTTTACTTCTTCTTCTGTTGTAAACCCTCGGCCAAGGGTATGGCCGGTTTTTGTACTTCTTTTTCTATAAATATAAGGAATGTTTTCGGCTTTACCTTGGTGTTTGTGTATGATTGACCGAATATGGCCCTTCAGAAGCCTGAGATCCTGTCATCGTTCGCTATAGCTTGTAAGGCCGAGACCCGATGTAGGTTCGGATAGAATGTCGCCATAGTATTCGGCCGGGGCCTTTACTATCGTGGTCCACATGATCCGAAGGGACATCTTGCCGCTTCTGATGTATTTCGGATGGCCGAAGCCACTCATGTTTCTGCTTGCGTGAACTTAGATATGCCCTGCCGCTTCCCGAATCGGTAAACGTGGCCGGAGCCACTCCCGGTACGGTTTACACGGACTTAGAAAGAATACCATGCCGCTCCCGATACGGTTTACATGGCCGAAGCCACCCCCGGTACGGTTTACACGGACTTAGAAAGAATACCATGCCGCTCCCGATACGGTTTACATGGCCGAAGCCACTCCCGGTACGATTTACACGGACTTAGAAAGAATACCATGCCGCTCCCGATACGGTTTGCATGGCCGAAGCCACTCCCGGTACGGTTTACACGGACTTAGAAAGAATACCATGCCGCTCCCGATACGGTTTGCATGGCCGAAGCCACTCCTGGTACGGTTTACACGGACTTAGAAAGTATACCGTGCCGCTCCCGATACGGTTTGCATGGCCGAAGCCACTCCCGGTACGGTTTACACGGACTTAGAAAGAATACCATGCCGCTCCCGATACGGTTTGCATGGCCGAAGCCACTCCCGGTACGGTTTACACGGACTTAGAAAGAATACCATGCCGCTCCCGATACGGTTTACATGGCCGAAGCCACTCCCGGTACGGTTTACACGGACTTAGAAAGAATACCATGCCGCTCCCGATACGGTTTACATGGCCGAAGCCACCCCCGGTACGGTTTACACGGACTTAGAAAGAATACCATGCCGCTCCCGATACGGTTTACATGGCCGAAGCCACTCCCGGTACGGTTTACACGGACTTAGAAAGAATACCATGCCGCTCCCGATACGGTTTGCATGGCCGAAGCCACTCCCGGTACGGTTTACACGGACTTAGAAAGAATACCATGCCGCTCCCGATACGGTTTGCATGGCCGAAGCCACTCCCGGTACGGTTTACACGGACTTAGAAAGAATACCATGCCGCTCCCGATACGGTTTACATGGCCGAAGCCACTCCCGGTACGGTTTACACGGACTTAGAAAGAATACCATGCCTCCTAATAGGAGAAGTTTTTATTCATACTCTTCGGCTGTAAGCCTGGGGAAAAGTGACTTACACATAATAACGCCGAAGGCGCTCAACATTCCAGGTGCGAGGGAGAGGCTGGCCCGAAAGGGTCTCCAACCGATAAGCTCCACGCCTGATCACCTCCCTGACCCGATAGGGCCCCTCCCAGTTGGGGGCAAGTTTTCCTGAGGCTTCGGCTGGTTTGGAAGCATGAGCGTTCCTCAACACGAGGCTCCCTACTTCAAAGCATCGGGGCTTTACTCGAGTGTTGTGGTACTTCGCCATGCGCTGTTGATAAGCGGTCAGCCGGACACGAGCCTTGTCTCGGGTCTCTTCATTGAGGTCCAGGTGGTCTTTCAGTCCTTCTTCGTTGGCCTTCGGATCGTAAGCAATGACCCTAGGAGAGGGAAGGCCGATCTCCACCGGAATAACGGCCTCTACGCCATAGGCCATGCGAAAGGGAGTTTCGCCGGTGGGGGTTCGGCTTGTCGTCCGATAAGCCCACAGAACACTTGGCAGCTCCTCTACCCATCGGCCCTTAGCTTCGCCGAGGCGGGTTTTCAATCCCTGTAGGAGGCTTCGGTTAACGACTTCGACTTGGCCGTTTGTTCGAGGATGCGCCACCGAAGTGAATTTGTGGAGTATGCCGAAGCTGGCGCAGTTGTCGCTGAACCGTCGGCTGTCGAACTGCTTCCCATTGTCAAAAATGATGGCCCGAGGGATGCCGAACCGGCAAATGATGGACTTCCAGACGAAGTTCCAAGCATTGCTATCGGTTATTGCCGCGAGGGGTTCGGCTTCGACCCACTTAGTGAAATAGTCTACTGCCACGATGAGGAATTTTCTCTGGCCGGTGGTGAGCGAAAGGCCAGGGGTCGGATAAGGGGGTCATAAGGGCGGCTGCCTGGTGGATGAGGGAGCTATACCTTTGGCACTGGTCACAGCGCCGGACGAGGGCTAAGGCGTCCTCTCGGAGTGATGGCCACCAGTAGCCTTGCCTTAGAAGCTTGTGAGCCAAGGCCCTTCCTCCCGCATGCGCTCCGCATACCCCTTCATGGACTTCTTTCGTGGCGTAGTCGGCTTCAGCTGGGCCGAGGCACCGCAACAGTGGTCGGCCGAAGGATTTCTTGTACAGGGCCCCGTCCAGAAGAAGAAAGTGGGATGAGCGCTGTCGAATGCGCTTTGCCTCCTTCGGATCTGGCGGGACTTCTCCTTGGAGAAGGAAAGCGACGAGGGGGGTCATCCATGTCTCGGCCTCGGCCTCGGCCTCAGCGACTAGCATGGCCTTGGTTTCGCCGAGGCTTGGTTCGGCGAGCTCCTCGACGAGGATCATTCGGCCTCCCCCCCCGTCTTGGGTTGACGCCAGCCGGGAAAGTGCATCGGCTCGAGCATTCTCGGCTCTCGGGATCCTCACGACTTCATAAGAGTCGAATTGGGCGAGGATTTTGCGAGTCACCTGGAGATAAGAAGCCATCATTGCGTCCCGAGCCTCGTACTCCCTGGAGATGTGGCTGGCGATCAGCTGGGAATCGCTGAAGGCCTTCAGGTTCCGGGCGCCGAGCTTCTTTGCGGCCCGGAGGCCGGAGATGAGAGCTTCATACTCGGCGGCATTGTTGGTTGCTGGGAAGGAGAAGCGCAGGGCGTACTCCGTGATGACCCCTTCGGGCGATGCCAGGATCCATCCGGCGCCGCTGCCCGTAGAGCACGCGGAGCCGTCTACTAAGAGTCGCCATTCGTCGGCTGGCACGGGAGCCGAAGTAGCCTCGGCTTCGGGCGCGTTTGGCACTGGCTGAGGCGTCTCGGAGGCGCCAGGGGTAAGTTCGGCGATGAAATCTGCCAACGCCTGGGCTTTTATAGCTACCCGAGGAGCGTAGGAGATATCGAATTCTCCTAGCTCGATTGCCCATTTTGCCAGCCTGCCGGACACCTCTGGCCGGGAGAGGACTTGTCTCAGGGGCTGGTCGGTGAGGACCTTCACGGAATGGGCCAGAAAATAGGGCCGGAGCCTTCTTGCGGACGAGACAAGGGCCAGAGCCAACTTCTCCAGGGCAAGGTACCGGAGTTCTGCCCCTTGAAGGGCTCGGCTGGTATAATAAACCGGCTTCTGCATGCCTTCTTGCTCTCGGATGAGGACGGCACTGAGAGCCGTCTCGGAGACCGCAAGGTATAAACTCAGGGGTTCCCCGGGAACTGGCTTGGATAAGATGGGGACTTTGGAGAGGTAGGCCTTCAGCTGGTCGAAGGCTGCTTGGCACTCTTCCGTCCACTCGAAGTTGTTGGCCTTCTTCAGCAGCTTGAAGAAGGGGAAACAATAGTCGGCCGCCCTTGACATGAAGCGACTGAGGGCTGCGATCCTCCCGTTCAGCTTCTGTACTTCTTGGATGTTCGCCGGGGGGCGCATCTGTACGATGGCCGAAATCTTCTCGGGGTTGGCTTCCACCCCACGGCAGGTGACCATGTAACCGAGGAACTTGCCGGAGGCTACCCCGAAGGCGCACTTGGCCGGATTCAGCTTTATCTTGTACCGCCTAAGGGCGGAGAAAGTCTCGGCTAGGTCGGCCAAGTGCGCTGAAGCGATACGGCTCTTGACCAGCATGTCGTCTATGTAGACCTCCATGTTTCGGCCCAGCTGTGGAGCGAACACTTTGTTGACCAGGTGCTGGTATGTTGCGCCGGCGTTCTTCAGACCGAAGGGCATTCGGGTGTAGCAGTATAGGCCCAAATCGGTCGTGAAGCTGGTCTTACTCTCGTCATCCGGATGCATCCGGATCTGGTGGTAGCCCGAATAGGAGTCGAGGAAGCTTAAGAGCTCGTGGCCGGAAGTTGCGTCCACCACCTGGTCTATCCGAGGCAGCGGAAAGCTGTCCATCGGACAGGCTTTGTTGAGGTTGGTGAAGTCCACGCACATACGCCACTTGTCCTCTTTCTTTGGCACCATGACCACGTTGGCGATCCACTCCGGATGATGCACCTCTCGGAGGTGTCCGGCGTCCAACCCCTTCTGTACTTCGGCTTGGATGGCGGTTCTCCTTTCTTGATTGAAGGTGCGCCGCTTCTGCTTTACTGGGGGCTAGTTGGGATCGGTGTGGAGACGGTGCTCGGCTATCTCTGGGTCAACCCCGGGCATGTCCGATGGAGACCAGGCGAAGACGTCGAGATTCTCTTTTAAGAACTCGGTAAGCTTCTCTGCTTCAATCTTTTCCAGGCCGGAGCCTATCATCAGGACTCGTCCCTCGCCTCCCGGAACAGGGACGGCGAGGAGTGCTTCTCCCGGAGATGCCTCGGTTGATGACTCGATCGTCAGGGTTTCGGCTGCTGTTTTCCCCTTGACCGAAATCATGTAGCACTGCCGGGCCGCTTCTTGGTTCCCTTTGGCCTCGCCTATTCCGTGGCTGGTATGAAACTTCAGCTTATGATGGAAGGATGATGGCACGGCTCCGACCTCGCCAATGAGCCTTCGGCCGAATAGGGCGTTGTAGGCTGACTCGATCTTTACAACGGCAAAGTCCGTTTCAACGGTTAATTGCCGGGGGGCGGAGCCTAAGGTTACAGGAAGCCGGACAATACCCTCTACTCGGCAGGGCGAGCCGTTAAAACCGAAGAGGGGGCCCCGGTGAGGCTTCATACTAGCCTCACTCAATCCCATCTTCTCAAAACAGTCGTAAAATAAGATGTTTGGGGCACTTCTATTATCCACAAAGATCCTATGTACATCATAACTATTTATTACAGCGTTGACGACGAGGGCGTCATCATGAGGGACCTGAACATCAGTCAGGTCCTCGGCGCCGAAGGTGATGTCTTCCAGACGAGGCCGCTTCGGCTCGCCGTCAACCGCCGCTACGGTGTTGCGTTGCCGCGACCTTGATCCCTCCCCGGGCCCTCCGGATATCATCATGATAGACCCAGAGCTGGGTCTTTGATGGGATGATTCAACCGGGGCCGAGGTGGCTTTTGGCGGAGGAGCGGCTTCTATCGCCGGGGGTGGTTGTTGCCTGGGCGCTGCAGGGACGTCCCGGTTCTGCTGCGGCGGCTGCTCCCGCCGATACTGCGGCAATCTCCCCTCCCGGATGATGCGGTCGATTTCTTCCCGGAGCTGTCGGCACTCGTCCGTCGTGTGGCCGATCTCTCGGTGATATTCGCAGTATCTGCCGGGGTCCCTTCGGCGAGGATCGATCTTGATGCGATCAGGCCGCCGGAGCATGCCCTTCACCTCCATGAGCATCCGGAAAGGGGGAGCAGGTAAGGGTAGGTACCGCGGCTGCGGATCCCGTCGCCTCTCCTTGTCCCAATCCTCCCGGCGATAGCGCTTTCGGGAGGGCTCTTGGTCCTCGGACCGAGGTCGGACCACCGGGGGAGCAGGTGCCGAGGTAGCTTCGGTTGCGCCTTTGCCCCTGGACAGTATCAGGGCCTCTCGGTTGATGTACTTATGGGCCCGGGCCACGAGGTCCTGGAAGGTAGGGGGATGGCGCTTTCCGATGGAGCCGAGGAGCCCCTCATCCCGGCACCCGCTGATTACGGCCGAGACCGCGATCGAGCTGTCGAGGTTCGGGATCTGGGCGGCCTCGGTCCGGAACTTGGTGAAGTACTCCTGGAGAGTTTCGGTGGGGCCTTGCAGGATGGCCAGCAAGCTGGCGGAAGTTTTGGACTGCCGAGTGGCATCATAGAACTGGTCGATGAACAATTGGCCCAACTGAACCAGGGAGTGGATGGAGTTGGGGGCCAGAGCCTCGAACCAGGTGAGGGCGATTTTTTCAAGGGTGAGGGGGAAAAGACGGCAGCGGACTGCCTCGGAGATCCCTCGGACCCGAAGATAAGTGTTAAATCTCTGGAAATGACAGACCGGATCTGTCATTCCGTCGTAGAGAGGGCCCTTCGGCAGCTTGAAGTTGGGGGGTACCTCGGTGGTTAGGAGCTCCGCCGTGAATGGGGTATGCTCCAAGATGCTGCTGGCGAGGGGCGCCCCGTGAGGCCGAGACACCATCTGTTGCATCTCTTTGCACATCGCCGTCAACCGCCGGTCCAGGTCTGGGGCGGTCGAGGTGGCGACGGATTGCCCTCCGGTTCGGGCAGGACGGTACTCCGACGAAGCATAATCCTGCTCCGTCAGGCGATCAGCGCGAGGAGTTCGGACAGGTAGCGTCGAGGGCTCGCTGTGCGTCTCCGCGGCCTCGTTGGGAGGAACCGGCGCAGGCGCCGGCCGGAACCGGGCATCTTGTACTGGGCAGAGCGGGGGGAGCGGCGCCTGCTGAGGAAGCTGTCCCATCAGCCCCATGCGCTGGGTGATGGCGGATACCATCTCCTGGAGAGGCGCTAGGGACGTGACGGCAGCGGCCAGCGTCGCCACTTGCTGCTGGAGCACCCCCACTCGGTCTTCCGAGCCGAGAGACTCCGGTATGGTCGGCAGAGGCAGGCTCGGCGGGGCAGAAGGTGCGCCTTCGGAAGGCAGCATCTGCGCCGAGGCCTCCCGCGCTTCTGCTTCGCCTTGTCCGGATCGTCGGGTCACAGGTCGCTGAGACATGACTTGTTTTGTTGGTTTCCCACAGACGGCGCCACGTGATGTAGACTGGATCTATCACGACCGGATTCCGAGGCTGGAACCCGGAGAAGTGGATCCGAATCCGGTTCGGATCGGTGCTACCGAGGCCCGATGGGGATCCGGAAGGCCGAAGAGGCGGAGGCGAAGACGAGGGTCCGAAGGCCGAAGGGCGCTTCGATCGGAGCGGGCTCGTCTCCGGGAAGTTGGGGCCGAGGCTCCTTCGGGCTGTACTGTCGACAGGCGATGAAGCCAAGGCAGATGGTCTGAGGCCGGAAGGGTCTCGGACTCGGCTTGCTCTTGGATAGTGAGCCCAAAAGCTCTTTTGCCGGACGAGGGGACAGCGCGGGGCCGAGTCTCCTGTCGCAGGACAGCCGTCGTACGGCGTCGAGACCAGGGAGAGGAGTCCGAGGTCGGCGGTCGAGACCGACTCGGGAAGGTCGGCGATGATTCAAACCGAGCCCCTGCAGGAGGGAAAGAAGAAGAAAGACCGGTCAGCAGGAGTCCCGGGCTCTGGCCCTTAGGAACCCCCTCCGACGGTCAAGTTAGCTTCTGAAGATGATTCGATTCAGAAGGCAAGAAGTAACTTTAATGCTATTTGGACCGTAGTCCTTAAGGGTCTCGGAGGCAAAGAGTTGCATACCTTTGGCAATAAATAGCTGTGTATTTATAGCAGAGGATAGAGGTTGGTTAACGGTGGTAGCCGATATAGGACTATGTTTGGACTTACTGGTAAACCGCCATAGTGCCGGATCCGCCACCGAAGTGGGCCGGACTCGGCTATCGGGCCGAAGGGGGTTGGGCCGCTGAGGGGCCGAAGCCTGCTGGGCCTTGGGCTGCCGTGCTGTTCCCGAACCTTAGGCTGATGGGCCGCTGACGGGCCGAAGCCTGTTGGACCGGGAGCGACGGTGCCGCTTGTGGGCCGAGGGCTGCTGGGCCGCCGATGGACTGGAGGCTCCCGGAGGGCCTGATACTGCCGCTGTTGGGCTGAACGGAGTTTGGGCCTGCTCTAATGGGCCGAATCGGATTCTGCCTCATCAGGGAGTATTCTAAGACTAAATTACTCAAGTGTAATCAATTGATTTGATATAAAATATTAAGCTTTTACATGAAAATAATACAAAAAATATTTTCCGATCGCTAAAAGGATTCAATCTTTTTTATTACTCCGTGCAATGTTTCTATTTCTTTAGAATATCTCACAATCTTGAAACCGTAGTTTCTTTAAGAGGAAGATTGAGAAGTTTTAAGGGACATTTTAAATAATTATAAAAACTAATAAAAATATAAAAATTGTAGCGACGAAATATTGAATAATTGGGTGCTAAAGAAACGAAATATATATATTGAATGGTTGTAAGGACGCAAAAGTAAGAGACCCTAAAAATCTACCATGTTCAAGATAATATATGCTTGCAAGTGGGAAAACAGCGATAAATTAAGAACGATCGAGAGAGATCTTGGCCTGTCGATGGATGCAGAGGTGGAGTTTAAAAATGATCCATATGGAGACGTGAAATATGAAGCTGCTGCTATCAGTCATCACAACCATAAACCCAGGTATTTGACTTAAAACAGAACGTTACATTACATTATACATACGATGATAACATGGAAATAGCAACCAAGCTAGCTAGATCGTGTGTAAAACGACCCATGGCAACGCACGCTAAGCCATGAGAGAGTGCAAGAGAGGATACCAAATTAATTAAGCTGCTCCCATTCCTTAAGTACCCTAAGATTAATTAATTAAGCTGGAGTGGGGGAACGACTTCGATCCTGGACACGCCCTCCCTGGCCTCAGCCAGCTTGGCCACCTCCACCTCCCCCACGACCAAGCCGCCGGTGTGGTCCTCAGCAGTAGCCTCTTGATCTCCGTCACCCCCCTCCTCCTCCCCCGGCGGGCGCTCGTACTCGTAGTTAGGATCCCCCTCGTCGACGGCGGCCGGCGCCGGGTCGAGCTCGGCTTGGACAATGTCATCAGGGCCCTCCCACGTGTACTTGCCGCCGTGGCCGGACTTGGGGGGGCCGTGACCCCCGTGGACGGGGTGGCGCTCCATGCGGTGCAGGCCCTTCTCACACAGCTTGCGCTCCACGTAGCGAAGGGTATCGGGGCGACGCGTCTCCGGCACCGCCACCTTCTCCACCCGGCGCCGCCCTTCCTCGTCCCCGTGCACCACCCGCATCACCCTTCCCGGCTTCGACCCCTTCGTCGCCCCCTCCATCTCTTCTTTACCTTCATCTCCTCCCTCGCGATTAATGCTGCTCATGGTTGATTGTTCCGATGCGAAGGCTGCTCGCTCCCTCAGGTTGCCCAGACAAGTTTAAGATTCTTCACCCGCCTCCCTGTTTCACATGCACAGCGACATCTGTCTCATGGATTATTTATAGAGAACCGGAGGTGAGGAAACCATATCCTCTAGGTACAGGTGAGGATGGAACCCAAGCGGAGAGATAAGATGTCTTTCGCAAAAGATTACATTAGAAAAGAATTCGGAAACCGACGAGAAGGTTCTGCTGCCGGGTGGCAGGAAGCTAGGGTTAGCTAGAGGGTGGTGGAAGGTTCGTGATACAGCCATTAAATAACGGGCAGTCATTTGCACATCTGGGCTACCCGGGGCTCCACGATACCATCTTTCGCCTGCAGGTACAGGTTACACCTTTGGGGATGATAAACTGTTGAGCAAGATCTCCGTTTTGTATATATGGTGGCCTTCAAAATAGTAATTACATAGATAAAAAAATATAGAGATAATTTCATATTAATCATTCTTATATATCTTATGAATACAGTGAATTCGAAATAAATTTATGTATCTTACATATTTTAATATTATTATTTCTTATAAATTTAATGTAATTTAATAATAAATCTTTTCAATTAAGAATCATTTTAAAAAAAGCTAATACTCAAGAAATATTCTTCAAACCAATGTTAAAATAGACGAAAGTAGTTAAAATGACTTTTAAAAAAATTAAATATTGAGTCCCAATGAGCAATAAAAAATGACCATCATGGGTCAAGCTTAATAATAATTTTGATTCTTTAGATTTTCTCAGATCCATCAGTTCAAATATCAAATTGTATAGACATGTGAGACATGTTCGAGACTACATAAAAAATATTTCTTTTATTTTGACTGCATCTACAATTGGTATAATATCAGTTGTCGGTGTAGCAAGCAAAACTCAAAATTTAAATTGGAATATAAGTGAACTTTCTTAGAGTGAGTTAAACTTAAACTCATGTTTGACTATAATGGAGTTAAAAAAAGTTGACAAGAATAAATGGTAAAGATTAAAAATTAAAAAGTTACGTATATAAAGACCAATATCAAAATACGCAAGACACAAGATTAATTTTGAATTCACTATGTTTATAGGAATCCATATAAGAAAACCCATTTCAAAAATGACATGTACATTTTCATATCATCTTGCGTACTCTTATAAGATGATATATCTATCAAATATGCTATTTTAGTAGTGTGTATAAAATATTTATATACCATTTTAGTAGCATATGCCATTGAAATAGTAATTTATATATATATATATATATATAGAGAGAGAGAGAGAGAGAGATGGTACATAGGGTAATACATACATAAGTATTACATTTTTAAACTTTAGCATATAAGAGTGATTAATATAAAATTATCACTAACTCATCGTTTACTACCATAAGTTAGAAGATAGATGCAAAGATGTAGGAAGATATAGTACTTGAGGTGAAAAAAAAATCTCATTTATTTTAAGAGTAACACTTGTTGCATTGGGTGGATCACAGGTGATCCTACAGTTCAGATCGGATGACCGCATGATCTATTTTGTTTTAATTTTTTAAATTTGTTTTATCAAAGATCAAACTACATGGATGCCAAGTTGAGGTGGTCTCTCAAACTTGATAACTTTTTTTTAAAAAATATGTTTGTTGTTGCACGACTGTCCAATCACAATGCGGTAAGTGTTACTCTTTTTTCAATGCATACCCAAAGTCTATTAAATGGATTTGGATATCAAATTTAGGTTCATTTTTTTTCTTAAGTTAAGTTTGAGCTACAATTTCACGACCAATCATTTCGATCCGCTCAAGTTCAAAGTTTTAAAATTTAAATATTAAGTAAAAATAGAACAATTAAATCTATATAACGAGGACAATATTTGTATCAAATTTAGGTTCCTTTTTTTTTTCTTAAGTTAAGTTTGAGCTAGAATTTCACGACCAATCTTTTCGATCCGCTCAAGTTCAAAATTTTAAATTTTAAATATTAAATAAAAATAGAACAATTAAATCTATATAACGAGGACAATATTTTATCAAATTTAGGTTCATTTTTTTTATTAACTTAAGTTTGAGCTACAATTTCACGACCAATCTTTTCGATCCGCTCAAGTTCAAAATTTTAAATTTTAAATGTTAAATAAAAATAGAACAATTAAATCTATATAATGAGGACAATGTTTACATTAATAATGAGGAGGGGAAGTCATGAAGCCAAACAAAATGGCTCACCGGTGGGCCAGCCGGTACACAAAGGGCACAAAGTAGACCAAGAAGCCTGTTTCATTTGCCAGGTCCACAGTGACGTCACCCTAGTCTTACGGAAGGCAAGCCTCTCGAGAGATCGAGGTTTTGAATCGGTTTCCCTCGACCACTATCTCTCGAGGACCGAGCAATGGTCGAAAAATCATTTCCTCGACTGAGCATGGAAGGGTGCACTCTCTACCTAATCCTTGCCCCACCAATGAGTGGCCTCCACATGTCAACATCCACGTTATGATGCCTGGGACAAGCCTACGATCAACAGATTCACTACTTGTCAAATCACATTCCTTGACACCTTCATCACCATGTGACTTGATCCCTAAAATGTTGATTTGGCTTCACTTAATCCGAGATGAGACCCCACTAACTCAAGGGGGATCATGCATTCATCCTCGTGGGATGGAGACATGAGCCTAGCTTGTGTATCCCTTCTAGAGGACGTATAGGTCCTATCTGTCAAAGAGGTCCAGTACAAAAATCATAAACCCTCCACTATACAAAAGGTACGCACTCCATCTATCTATAGTTCTTGGTTAAGCTTTTTCTCTTTCTAGTCACCTAAATTAAGCATGAGAAGGTTAACCCTGAGGCCATTTCTTGTTCGTGCTTTCTATAGGCCCCTATGAGAGAGGTTCGCCGCATTCTAGATCCACTCTGCACCCTCTGATCGCCATATGAGTGTCCAACCAGATGTTCTATCCTTTTACAAATAATATTATTTATTAAAAAATATGATTTTAAAAGTAATATTCTAGTATCAAACATGTCACTTTTGTCAGATGACCCTCTTGTCACTGAAGCTTTAAATGATTTTTCGCAGCGGCCTGAAGCTAGCTACAACCCACAACAACTCAATGATCGAAGAGGGAAATGCATCGCACAATTTCGTCAATTCTAACATCATGTTACCCTCGTTCACAGCTTTCCTTAACATCTCTATGGCCGTATTTGACGTAGTTTTTATTTGAAAATATTTTTGCATTTTTATTTAGTTATTTGTTATGAAAGTTGTTGGTGTTTAGAAGTCATTTATGTAATATTTTCTATATTTTAGCTTCCAACCTAAAGTTACAAGAGGAAAACTTTCAAGATTAAAAAAAAAAAGAGATTATGATGAAAGAATTGACTCTTTTCGTAACAAATTAAAATTAATTATAATATATCTCACTTAATTCATTCTATGTAAGAAGTGAAAATTAAAAATAACTTTCAAGTAGAAATTTTGTCAAACACATCCTATAACTAAGTGTACTCATGCAGGCCAATCAGGCAGCTCATACACTAGTCTCTTTTATCAAGTCTATATCATGTATCCCTCACTGGGACGCAGGAGAAACTCCATCTTGTATCAGAGATATTTTGTTGAATGATATCAGCAACACCTGAGCTCTGCTTATTTTCCAAAAAAGGAACATATCACTTTGGAAGTGGAACGCGAACTAATTTCCGCTACGCCGGGTTCTTAACGAGCACAGAAACATCAAGAATTGTATTCTAACCTTGTCCATGCACAGTGGAAGGCTCCGCAAGCTAGCATGGCTATTAAATTGACAATTGAATAAATTTAAATAAAAGAAAGTGATTTTCGCATGTGCTAATCGAAGTATTGCCATCTAAAAAAACTTTTTGATTTTGCTAATTGAAGTTGTAAAAAATTTTATACTCTTTTGAGAAAACTGCAAATATTCCACGCGTTCATCTACTTTCTATGATAGAACTAATCTTGCGTTGAATGAAGAATGATGTATATAACACATTAATTCAAGGTGATATATTTCATTTTCTCAATAAGAATATCTTTTCCTCTTTTAGGTCCGTATTAAAGTTGTTGGGCCTTCTAACTCAAAAACTTAAAGCATTGAGAGGTATACACACCACAATTTAAACATGAGTAATACTTGCTGCATTGACCCTAGTGTTATGAGGGTTAGTCCAATGAGTTAAAAAAATATTTTTTGATTTTTTTTAAGGTGGGCTGTGAGATGCATATCTATACAAGCCGATTTTTGATCCGACGATTTTAAAAAATATGAAAAATCAAAAACTCTTATTAAGATCAACTCATTAAAGATATTTTGTTACTATTCATTGGAGGTCGATTTTTTTTAGTTGTATGATCGGAGATCGATGTGTACCGATGTGTAGGACACCTCAGGGCCAACTTAAAAAAATTTAAAAATAATTTATTTTACCTCACTGTACTAAGTTAAATATACATTTAATTTTGTCTCTTTTCCATGCAGGACTCTTTTAATATGCTCCTTCACATGTAGACTGATTCTAAAGCCTATCATGTGGGCCACAAAGATGAAGTGTACTATATTAAAATTATTAAGTCATTTAACTCAAAATCTAAAGACATTGAATAGAATATACACCACTATTGTAAACATATATTTAATTTTGTTCATGTGAAACTATTCTAACAGTCCGAACCCCAAGTCCTAAACTCTACTTCTTTTGGATAGGTCTGAAATTAGACATGAAAAGGTAGATCTGACCCGAATCTGAAGCTGATTTTTCATAGTAAACTTGAAGGCTATGAAAAGTCCAACCAACCTCAGCCGGACGGCCGATTCACATCCCTTAATCAAGAAAGTGCCACTTTGCGCCTTGCTGTGTTTGCAGACGTTGTGAACACACAGTGGAAACTCGTTAATAAGCTAAAAGTACCGTTGGAGGTAACATAGTGAGAGCGACAACTTCCACTCCATGAGAGAAAGCACATACTTAGAGGTAAAACAAAGAAAGCGCATTGATGTTAAAACAGCAATCCATGAATCCCATCTAGTACACATTTTGGCCTTAACCCTCGTCAAAAAAGATTGAGGGGGTACAGCCACCAATAAAATAGACGAAAACTACCAAACGGTAACAGTTGCCCATTGAGTTCTTGTTCTGAAGAGTTCGATAGTTACAGACAAACGATGGAAACTAATAAACAAACTAATAAGATCCAGTTGCATATCCTACCAAATCTTTGTCAAGATCCGAACTTAACATCTAAAGGAAAGGTAATCTCACAAGTCAGAAGAGTTAAAATCTCCTTGTAAACAGCAAGAGTAGCGAATCCACCAAATCACTCCCCAGTCAGGCAGACGTTGATATCAGGGGAAGGCTTCTGTTCTGCTGATGACTGCAGGCCATGCCAGCTGACTGGTTGCAAAGAAGAATAATTAGGCATTGTGCTATTGCTCATGTTGGTCTTCTGCGTCTCCCCCTGACTATGGCCATGCAATGTCGAGGTCGGCGTTTTGCATCCGTCGTCAGGATTTGTTTGAGAGAGGGGCCTAGCAGCAGTCACCACACCTGGAGCAGTTGGAATTGTAGCAAACGGTGGTGAAGGAAGACTCAGCCTCGGCTTATGCGGCTTCAAAATGTTTGGCAAGAAGCTCCCAACTACAACCTGATAACATCAAACAAATCATAGGCATTTTACCATCCCTCTTAGTTCCGGAATGACATGGTTGTTGTAGTTTAAGATGTACATACAGTTTCCTGTGGTGGGGGGAATATGCATTTCACGTCACATGACAGGTGTATTTGACATTTGTCATAAAATGGAGCAAAAAATAGTAGCGAGTGTGATTGGCAACAGTTTTGTGCTCAAAAAAGACACAGTAGAATAAAAGCATCATCATCTAACAAAAAGGAATAAAAAATAATAAGCTGCATTTGTATGTAATCCAACATGGTGGCTTCCTGTTGTTGCCATTGCCATCGTTATACTTGTGTATGAGGAAGAGCGAGGCACGGTGAGGTGAGGCATTTTTGGCTTGCCTAGCCTTGCCTCATCACATAGGGAACTGAGGCAAACATATTTGATAACATAGGTCAAAATCGTCTATCTATGGACTTCATTGAGGTGTTTTGACTCCTGACAGACCAGTCATCTAGGTTTCTTACTCATCTACGCTGAGGGAATAACTACATAACGATGCACAAAACTCAAACCCATTGTCACCATAAAGTAATTGCAAACAGGATTTGCTTTGTGTCCCTTGAATGATGAATAGAATGAAGTCAGTAAAATGCACTATTGAAATCCTTCTAATGAATTATAACTATTATGATAACACTTCACAGACTCTTAGTGTTGCCAGCACAACTTCAGTAGACAGCAAGAGATGCACCAAGCCTTTCAGTGTACCAGAAAATCCATGTCCTGTAGCAAAGTCCAACTGACGAAAATTCAGTTCATGTCCTGTCGCCTCAAGTCCGATGCATGTCTAATGTATCATGCCTTCGAATAGACCAGCTACATCATACATGGGAGTCTTACACTGCGTTGGCGGATTTAGATGCTCACCTCATTAATCATGTTTTCACTGCAGAACTTGTCCTCCCAGAATTTAAGAAGATAAAGGACACATTGTGCTGTTTTCAATTTCATAATGTACACAATAGAGGAAGGTATGACGCCATTATAATTTATTAAAAATCCAAAGAAACTCTTTTAGGCATATCAGTTTAGCTATCATTTGCAAACATATTAAAGTAAAAATATACTGGTACTCAATGGATATCTCTTCACTGGAGTTAAGAAAAGGATCTTACTTGAATAGGACTAGCTGCTAATAACAAGCCAGCAACTCCACCACCAACAACACGACCATCAGGCCCGGCCAATGAGACACTTATTCCACCTGTTCTACTGCGAATTCCACCATTCTCTGTGATTGTAAAGGATCCTGACAAAGATATTATCTCGAAACGACCCTGCAGAGAATTGAAAAACACATCAACACCTGTTCTCCAGGACAATATTTACATGAAAGAAACAACTACAACAATGTGAATAGAAAAAAACCCAAGTATTCATAATAAGCAACCAAAGTATACTTTAGTATAGTATTTTTCTTTCATATATGTGTTGGGGAGGTGCCGAGGTGGTACACTGAGGGAGACAAGTGCACAACCAGTTTGAGGAGAAACAACCCCCCCCCCCCCCCCCCAACCAACCCAAAACCACACATACACATGACAAAAATGAAAGGATACTAGCAGACCCTTTGGATTTATACACTTCATGTTTTATAAATAGGTAATTGTGTATATAATTTTTCATCAACTTATGCTCCATCCCCCAGCAAAGACAAAAGTTCATTCACTTAGGTCTCCTAAAGAAAATTTACTGTATCTTGAAGTGATGCTACCTTGTTTAAGACACTGAGAACCAATGTCAGAATGTGATTAATGTGTGTTATTACGCTTGAGTTTCATTCCAAACAATGAAATTAAGTTTTTTTTTAATTAAATGAATATGTTAAATGAAGTAGTGGGTGCTAAACTTGCATAAACCTGCTATCATGTAATTGTATCCAAGATTGCATGCTAGTGAATATGTCCAGAACATGATTAATGAGATGATGAGCTGCCGGCTGAAAATGCACATGAAAATGAAATCCAAGTTATTAAAGATTCACTTAAATGTTAACTGCCAAACCATTGTAGCATGCATATATTTCCTCATTTTATGGTTTCTATACTATTTTCTACTATGAATTGTGAGGGGAAAATGTCACTTTACTGCAGGATAGGTCTATGATCTGTCCCATGGGGACAAGGCACATTGGATATGCCACAATCAGAGCACGAAGTATTCCATCTTAAACAAGATCCAGTCCCAACCTACAACATGACTGACTTGTACTGTTGAGTACTGCTCAAGTGCAATCTGGAGCATGGATCGCACAGTACGAGGGTACATATCTCAGATCAGCCTTGACCTGCCTCACCCAATAGAGTGAGCGAGGACTATTGTAGGGCGATCAGATGGTCAATGGAGGACATGCCACAGAGGGTGAAATTTTTTCTTGGGGTGGCTGGTAGAGAGACCTGAAAATATAAAAGGACAGAAAATATCACTGTTAATTAGGGAAGAGTTAACCAATGAAAAAAAAAATTTAGGAGAGTTTTGAGAATTTTCATATAGTACCCATATTGGTTTTATTTTTGAGAAGATTGATGAAGAAAAGTTCCACATATGTGTAATACAAATTTGCAACTGCTAATTGGGTGATTACTCTGTTACCTCAAGATATGGAATGAACCACGGGTAGTCAGAGGAAGAATCGACGAGGGAAAGGACTTGGCTGGTCATGCACACTCTGTGATACGAGTATTAATGTGGGAGTAAGTAAGCCAAGATTCTATTCTGAGCCCTAGGGCTGATCTACTTTAGATAATTCTCCCCCTAATTTTACTATTTTACCCCTAACCAATGCCCAAAAAAGTGTGAATGTAAAGGGTATCTATGATACAAGAGGCATTTTCTGAGCCCTAGGGCTGATCTACTTTAGATAAGTCTCCCCCTAATTTTACTATTTTACCCCTAACCAATGCCCCAAAAAGTGTGAATGTAAAGGGTATCTATGATACAAGAGGCATTTGAGGTACTTCACATTCGTATGTATGTGTTGAGGAATTTCAATGACAATTCAAAGGAAGTGTGTTACAAGGGTACTTTGTTCATTGATAAACGGTGCAAGTTTGAAATAAAATGGTAGAGGCACATAGTATATGTGACCCACGTGCAGGTGTGTTCAGTGCCATCCAGTCACACCCTCCACACACGTGCATGTACAGTGATGTCGCAGAGCCTACCTTCTGAGACAACATCACATGTTGCTGCTACCATAGTAGGGCACACTTCATTATTTATTTTTGGAGCTGTTCGATCATGATCAATTTTTTTTCCCCCCTTTGGGGCTTAATATTCATCAACCGAGCATGAAATTTAACCATAGCCATTCAATTGGATGCCACTTTTGATCTTCATGAGCGGGTGGTGTAAAAAAAAAAAAAAAAAAAAAAAGAAAATGATATCAATTACCCTTGCCCCACTAAGATAGCAGAATAAGTTATCTGGAATTACTTATATCGGAGTTGCTTATACCAAAATAAGGGACGTTTCAATTCGATAGTGGTGTGGGGCCTACTGGTTGAATAGGCAGAATAAGCAATTCTTAGGTCTAGGGTGGAATTACTTATTCTCCTTATCCAGGGAATAAGCAATTCTGACGCGGTATAACCTATTTCGCCTATCAAACTAGAATTAACCTTATTCTAGGAATAAGACCCCTTATTCTTCTCTTATTCTCCTATCAAAGTGGTGCTTAGCGTTGTTCTCATCCTCTGGGATTTTAGTTTTAAACACCCCTTAAGGAGTTTAGACTCCGTGCGGTATCACTATAAACTTTTAGATATTCAATTACCTCCTTCGAGGGTAATTTTCATCTCTTAAAGCTTAATTTTCATCCTCCGATCTTATCCAAATTGATTGTAGCCATCCAATCAGACGTAAGCAAATTGGTGATGAATACTAAAACCCTAAGGAGCAATCCGACTAATTTTCTATTTTTTGACTATTTTCTCATGATTTTTAAAAAAATTGAATTTACAAGTATTCGATAGATGAACACGATTGAGTTTTACAATCGCACATAATTGAATGTGAAAATAAAGCCCCAAGGGATGAAAACAATCTTAAGGAGGATAATTGAATATTTAAAAATTTATGATTAATTTTATTATCTTTAATATGGGAATGGGGTCAAAACAATGTATGTGATCAAACTACACACACTGGGTGCCATGCAAGAGATTCTTACGCGTAAGAAATTATTCTTACACATAAGAATCTCTAAAATAATATTTTTTAAAATGTGCATGCTACATCGTCCGATTCAAGATCGGATGGCGCACGGCACCATGCAGTCAGCACGCACATCTGTGTGTGTGTGTGTGTGTGTGCGTGTGCGTGTATATATATATATATATATATATATATATATATATATATATATATATATATATATATATATATATATATATATATATATATATATATATATATATATATATACACTATAGCAACGTACAGCCAGATTGCACGCATTGTTTTTTTACACCTTCTCCCTATTTAAAAAAATAAAATTCATCATAAAATTTTAAATATTGAATAACCCCCTTTAGGGTTGTTTCCAGCCTCTAGGGCTTTATTTCACCGCCCGATCATAGTTCGATCTTAAAACTCAATTTTTGCTATCCATTAGGAACATGCAAATCTCGATTTCTAAAAATTATGAAAAAATAGTAAAAAAATGGAACATTGATCAGACTGCCCTTAGGGTTGTTCCCATCCCCTGAGGTTATAGTATTTATCACCAACTAACTCGCATAAGATTGGATAGTTACAATCAATTCAGATACGATCCAACGGTGAAATTTAAGCTCAAAGGAGTGAAAATTACCCTATGGGGGTAATTGAATATTTAAAATTTTATGTAAATTTTTATTTTATTTTCAACATAAGGGTGGAGCCTATATATATATAAGAGTTTTGCTAGTGTACGGCTGCGGAAAAACATACAGCCTAGCCATATGTAACTGTGGCCCTCCGATCACGATCAGAGGGCCACATGGCTCCCACCCCATGCAAGAATGTTTTTGCGCAGGGCGGAGGCCACGAACAGGGGGCACCGTGCCGCACCTGGCCATACAGTAGCATTGCTGTATGGCCAGGGCAGCTAAAATGTCTTCGTTGTATCTTCTGTCTTTGCACACGGATGGGTAGCATAACACCCCTACAAACAGTAAATTAAAGTGTCGAAGGGGGCATTATTGTTTTTTCCTTTTTTTGTACCCGCTTGGATTTATATTTTTCAGAGAAGAAAAGGAAGACACAGCCAAGGCATACCAACTTCCTATTCATATCACAGAATTGCATATGAATATACATATTACATATACATATGCATATGTATCTGAGCAGATTTCTTGTTACCCAGGAACAGGAAACTTCCGTATTACCAGCGTTTCAAATATTTGATCAAGAGACAATCATCTTCCAAATTTTACGTATCAATTGAGAACACAGGAGAAATGATAAGGCTATAAACTACTGCATAAGATCATAGTTTGTTGATCAAGCCGAATGTTCCTACTGTTGGATAGCGCAAAACATTAGAAGGGGAAACCTTGGGGCAGCTGCAATGCTGGTTACCTAGAAAAAGGAAAAGGGCAAACTGGAAGTGGGTGTGCGCTGCCTCATAAGCAAATGCATTTGGTGTTAATTAAAAGTGTGCACATTGGTGTCATGCCTCTCGTAGAAATGATCATTCCATGAAAATTACTTTAGCTACTTTTGGTCTTCAGCCGGTACTGCTCCATAAATTGTACGACTTTCTCGCAAAAAGATAACAGTTTTCTAGATGTATAAGATATAGCTAGCCAGATAGCTCCAATGAGAGCCATATGATGAAGTATTTGGCATGTAGTTCTACAGCAATCCAGATATGTTAGATTACTCCATCCATGACCTTTGACATCTTAGACCTCCCAATTTATCATCTGGTTATGCTCTTCATCTAGCATTCATACTGAAAAACTCTATGGAATTAGCAAAAATAATTTACACAGAAGGTGATTGATTCTTAATCTGTCATAAAATATCTCCACAAACAGCTAAATCAAATAAGAATAGGCTCTGCATCTTCAAGAAACAACAAGATTATATACAAGAACTGTTGAAGCAAATTCCTAAAGAATGAAGTTCAAACGATGGAATAAAGATGAAGGCAAGGTAACTTAAGAAGTACAAATGAACGAACATATTTCCACAAAATAAAATTTACCTTTCCCTTTTATGGAAACCGTACATTCTGGCATTTCAAAAAGCGAATCCAGGAAGTTTTATTTTTCCCAACAGCAAATTGCAAACGAGTACAATGTGGCAACTCAACGACAGCCAGAGCAAAGCATCTACTGTGAATGATGGTGCACGTGCATGGGTGAATGATCAGAAAGGAGACGAAGTACTGTGTTAGGGGAGAAGAATGTGAACAGATCCGAAGTGAACTAGGACAAGATCTCAAAATCAAAAACTCTTAAATATGGTTAGTTTTTGATGTTTCGAAGTAGAAAATTTTGGTCCCAAACAAGAAAGCTGCGGCACCAGCTTCTGGTGATCCAAAAGCCCCCATCTTGAAATATCCCTTTATGCTTATCAGAGAGCTGTTGGACAACTTCTAGATAGTTTTAGTCGATTCAGCTAGTAGTTCCACTTGATTAAATTCATTCTCACTGGCATGAGAAAAGAACGGCGGCTTTCTATGGTGAGAAGTTATTTTATTAAACAGCCCAAGTTGGTGGATAGACTCAACTTGATAACTTGCTATTTAAGTCGTTGATTCAGTGAACGTGTCCCAGTAGTATCAGAATCAGTAGTTTGGCATCTTTTGATGTATCCAATACACACCCACGTCATGCAGAAATGTTTCGATTTGATGAAGTTACTTTCCAATTGGAATGAGGCGTGTCTCGCACTCACAATCTTGGTGGCAAATATATATATATATATACATATATATGTATATATTTCTATATCTAAACACAGAGAGAGAGAGAGAGGATAGGCAATTGTAGTATTGTACTAGTCCGAAATGTGAAGGGCACTGTACCTCAAATGTGAGGGTACCCCCGGCGGATCCAGGCTGGCGTAGGGTGACGTTGGAGACGGAGCCATTGGCAGAGAGGATGCAGATTGCCCGAGGTCCCTTGTGGGAGAAGGACAGTATCCTAGTGGCTACGTCCTGCCAAAAAAAAAAAAAAAAAGATATTATGAATCCAATCGAGAAGAGGATACCCCAAAAGCTGCTGTCATATACACATAACAGTTCAAAACTACTCATGCCAAGAAGTGGTGTAAAAAATTACGCTAAAAAGAGATCACCAAAACCACGTCCCAAATGCAACGCGGTCACCCGCCCATGGCCACGGTAGTGGTATTATATTAGCCATTATGTGTGCATATACATATATATATAGGTGTATATATAATGTTCATGCTGCGAAAGAAATTAATATTCTGCTCTTCTTGTGCTTACCTCGCCGGCGGCAATGGTGATGATATGTGGCGTGAAGTTCCCCCCAGCGGAGTACGCAAACCACTCCCCTGCAAAACGAACGACAGGAACCAAAAAAAAAACACAGTTATGAGAGACCAAAGGATTCTCCTGTTCTCGCCAGAGCACTGCCCCAAGCAATAGTGAAGCAGACAACAAAGAAAGAAAACTCATAAGAAGAGTAGGAGGAGGAGCTGCGCGAGCAAACAGGGACCCCAGTGGGTTCTCGCCAGGCGGGACAGGTCGCCACGCCACGTACCCCCCGCAGGGGGCAGGAGGTGGGCGACGAAGAGAGAGTTTTTGGTCGCGTCTTTGTCCAGTAAATGGGTTCGACATCGGCCGCTGCACCGGATTAACTGGTGGGATTAAGATCACCTGGACCCACTTCCAACAACCCTCTTGGGACCCAAAGTCTATCTACGGCGGTGACAAGTGACCAACTCGGCTCTTGATAGGAACAACCCGAACCAAACCATGACCTCCTGCTTTCTACTAGGGGGGCAGCAGCAGGCAACCCTCCCTTGCTCCGTTAGTCCTGTTATCGCTAGCAGTAGCGTTGAGCGATCGCGGCGTCCCAGCATAGCTGAGCAGCGGCCATCATAAATTCATGTATCGTGTTTATGGAGTCTGGACCGAGCCACCGCCCCTCCCCTGCCCTTGTACCACTGTTGGCTTCACAGCTGTATTTTTATTGTTCACGCGGTCACGGGGAGGGAAACTTCCACGGGAGTGGAGGATGATAGGGTTGTTTGGATTGAAGGTCCGGTGTCCTTAAAAGTTAACCTTCCTTCTTATATATAACCAGCTAGGAAACAACAAAAGCAAAAGGTGGCCAGAACACGGAGCAAGAAAGTAAAAGAGGGTTGGGAGAGGGGGTCCGAAGCAAAAAAAAAAAAAAAAGAGAGAGAGAGAAGAAAAAGAAAAGAAAAGAAAAGTTGACCGAAAGGAGAACAGGGGATACAGGAAGAAGAAGAAGAGGAGGGTTGAGGGGGCAGAAAGCAGCTTGCTTGGAGAAGGTATGAACTCACCTAAGGAGGCGAGGAGCTGGCGCCGGCCGGAACCCCGCGGCCGCCCCCTCCGCCGCTTCGCCCCGGGGGACTCGGACGACAGCTCCCCAGCGGAGGCGGAGGAGAACTGGACGACGGAGGCGCCGCCTGGGGAAGACAGCGACAGGGACGCGCCGCCGTGCATGCCTTCTAGCCCGTACTTCCTCGGCCTCCCCCGCTTCTTCCTGGCGAGATCCTCGCCAAACCCAACATTGCCCACTGCCATCATCGACGGTGCCACCACTCCCATGCCCACCACCCTGCCCGCGCCCCCCAAACCGAAGGGGTGGTGAGGCGCCATGCCCGCGCCCATGACCAGGCCCATCCCGACGCCGCCTGCAGGAGCGGCGGCGGCCGAAGCCACGGGAGGCGGGGGAGGAGGAGAATGAGATGCGGGGGGCGACGGAGTGGGAGAGGGAGACACAGAAGCCGACTTGTCTTCCCTTCCGCCGCTCCCGCTCAAACTCCCGCTGGCGCTGGCGCCGCCGCCGCCTTCGTAACCCCCCAAGGCAGCAACGCTCTCCCTGCCCTCCTCCATGCTGCTACTGCATGTACCTCCTCAATACACAGGGCAGAGATTAATCGATGACGGGATGTCGAGCGCACAGAGAGAGAGAAAGAGAAGCTGTTCGTTTAAGGAACTAAGGAAGGTGACAGAGCAGCTGAACGGCACCCACCACGGGGGGGCGGCGGCGGAAGCAGCGACACACGATTAGAGGACACGGGCGGAGGACTATTACAGGAGGAGGAAGCGCGCAAAGGAAGAAAAGGGAAAAACCTTAATAAATAAAGACGCGTATTACTCACTGCTTACTACCTCTTTAATAAATAAACAAATAAATATTAATAATAATAATAATATTCATAGGGTTCATAAACCACTTGCCGAGCTGGTGATCAGATTATTTAATACATTATTAATAATTAATTATATATACGGGCGGGCCGAGAGGGGAAAAAAAGCAGATCCTCCCTTTTTATCTTTGTTGAATTGGGTTTGTGAAACGGCCAGGCCTTGCCGGTGGCAGATGGCGCGACCGGCAGGAAAGCAGGGAACACGAACACTTGGAATACAAAAGAAGAAGAAAGGAAGCCGCAACGGAAGAAGCCTCTCCTACTCCCGGTGAAGCGTTAACTTCACATCTGGTCGACGGAGACGCCAGATGGTGTAGGGCAGGGGAGGGACGCGCCGTGCCGCACTTTGGATTCATCGGATTCGTCTTCTCATCGTCGCCGACCATTAAATTCGTCTTCTCACATTTTTAGGTTTAAATAAATATATGTGTACATATAAGCTAGTGATAGACGCAGAAGATATGTCTAATTATAATTGGGGATAGGCACTCGTGAATCGTGATCCGTTAGGGGACGAAATCGAGTAAGAAGTTTGGTTTATATATATATATATATATATATATATATATATATATATATTGTAAATTGATGTAGTCGAAGCTATCACGACCGGATTCCGAAGTTGAAATTTGAAGAAGTAGATCTAAAGCCGGTTCGGATCGGTGTTATCGAGGTCCGACGGGGATCCGGAAGGCGGAGGAGGCAGAGGCGAAGCCGAAGGTCCGAAAGCCGAGACCGGCTCGGTCGGCGGCTGGCTTGCTCCGGGAAGTTGCGGCCGAAGCTCCTTCGGAAAGCGAGGGGATGGCGCGATGCCGAGTCTCCTCGATGGCAGGGCAGCCGGCGAACGGCGTCGAGACCAGAGAGAGGAGTCCGAAGTCGGCGGCCGAGACCGACTCGGGAAGATCGGCGATGATTCGAACCGAGCTCCTGTAGAAGGGAAAGAAGAAGAAACCGGTCAGCAGGAGTCCCGGGCTCTGGCCCTTAGGAACCCCCTCCGACGGTCAAGTTAGCTCTTGAAGATGATTCGATTCAGAAAGCAAAGAGTACCTTTATTGTTATTTGGACCGTAGTCCTTAAGGGTCTCGGAGGCTTCAGAGAACATACCTTTGGCAATAAATAGCGGTGTATTTATAGCAAAGGATAGAGGATGGTTAACGGTGGCAGTCGATATAGGACTAAACGCGGGTTTACTGGTAAACCGCCATAGTACCTAGTCCGCCACCGGAGTGGGCCGGACTCGGCTATCGGGCCGAAGGGGGTTGGGCCGCTGATGGGCCGAAGCCTGTTGGGCCCTGGGCTGCCGCGCTGTTTCCGGGCCGTAGGCTGGTGGGCCGCTGATGGGCTGAAGCCTGTTGGGCCGGGAGCGACGGTGCCGCTTATGGGCCGAAGGCTGCTGGGCCGCTGATGGGTCGAAGGCTTCCCTGAGGGCCTTGCACTGCTGCTGCTGGACTGAGCGGGGTTTGGACTTGTTTAAATGGGCCGAATCGGATTCTGCCTCATCATAAATTATCATATTTATATGCATATCTCCTATTCTCATATATTATTATAAATATTTTTAACATTTTCAGAAAAATTATATTTATATCTTTCCGCCACGAGACCATGAGCTTCAATCCTCAACCCTAAACCCTCCATTAGTTTTGGTGAATTTAGGGGCGTACGTGCAAAAGTCCCATAAATTTAATAGGTATATATGTAAAAATATTCGAATTATTTTGACTCATTCAATTAAAGTCTATGGCATTTTTGTAATAAGCATATAACTGTAACTTTTTGAAGATGTAAGAAACATATTTATAGATATAATTATGTTTTCCTTTTGAAAATATAATATATTTACAAAAAAAACCCTCTAATCTAATTATTTATTTATAAGTCCTCACAATCTTTTTGAACTGTTGCAAAGCCTTAATATGTTATAAAAAAGGCTTTGAGGGTATTACAAAAAAACTCATCAAAAATATTTTCTGTAAGAAAATTAAAATTGTGAAGACTTATTTATAAATAGTCGGATTATAGAGAATTATTTATAATATCAAAAATTTTGAAAAATAAAATAAAAACTCATATTTGTAACGATATTTGAGAGTCAAGAGTATATATACAAGTATATTGGTTAACAAGAATATTATTTAATACATTATAAAGTTGGCATTGGAGGTCAGTAGCTTGGCACTTGGCAGTAAAGCATCCCATAAATTTAAGTTAACGAGAAAACTGCCCTCTTGTCTCTTTTCCCTTTTCCTTCCATTGCCTCATTAGAATCCGAATTAACTTATGCACGCTGGTTAAGCAAGCTTCTATCACCAAAGTATCTTTCCCTTGACACAAGGAAGCAAAACGAAAGCAGCTGGCTGTAAGAAGGGCATCTAACTTTCCTCGAAACCTCCCATGGGAAGTTACGGGAGGGAGGGTGGAGTGGAGCTTAAAAAAGAAAAAAATATTATTTTTTAAAAATTTTAAATCAATCAAAATGAGTGAAATACAACTGATGTAGAAAAAATAGAATAGACAATCTCAATCCAATTTGCTTCACTTTTCCCTGCGAATTTAACCGAAGCTATACTACCTCCAGCAATCATCACGGTTGTCTTCTTTATGACCAAGTTTTTTTTTCTTTCCATACCTCTAAACACACGTAGCTAGAAGCAAATAGGTCATTTGTGTAAAAAGTTAAAAGCACATCTCATATCTGTGCCTAAAATATACAAGAACTTACTGAAAGAGGTCTTAAAGATTTTGTTCTTATATTTTAATAATCATATCATTGGGTTTAATTATGTCAATAATATTACAAACATTGCATTATTTTCACCACCCCATACTTCACCTAACGCTGTAGTTATGACCTTTGGTCAGAAGACAGTCAACTTTGACGTGAACAATTCGCAAAAGTTCGAGGAAGAATAACAATATTTGTGAAATATCTAATTTAATACTTTCAACCATCAAATTAATGCTGCTCTTATGACAATGGGAAGAGAAGTTTCGAAATGACTGATCCAAGATAAGTTCATCAGATCTATCTATTGACCGCATCTTCATCAACTTTAATAAACGGTAATAACAGCATACGTATGCATACAATATTTAGGTTGGAGTATTGAAAATATTTACAAAAACATAGGTATTAGTTAAGATTATCGAAGTGCATACAGAAAACATGTATATACATAATATACATGTTTATGCATCTCCCCACGCCCGCACCCCCCGTTAATTTAACAGTTAAACTTACTGAAACAGGATTAATGCAAGAGGAGGATAGTTATGATGATGTGAATAACATTGAGCCGGTCAATACGCCACAACCTAACTTGAGTCCTTTTTTTTTTTTTTTCATTCAACAACAAGCTAACTTGAGTCAAGGCAGTTTCCCTAGGGAAAGTAATACAATATTTCAGCATAGCACCTCTCTCTCGATCTCTCTCTCTCCATTAAGCCAGTCAACTATTTTGCCAAGCCACAGGCTAACCCTAGTGAAGGTGGTTTTCCTTCCTTGGGAACGTAGTATAATACTTTCAACTTAACAACTCTGTCTTTCTCCCTCTCAAGCCAATTCTTCACCGGCTACGCCTTCAGATGGACTAAAACCCGTTCCATCAACAAAGTTAAAATTACATCAACTATCCCATGGTTGTTGGCCTCTGCCACCTGTCTGACCCCTCTCACCATTGGACACGGCTCACCACTGATCCGTTGTGGTTCTACAAGTGATGGCGCCTCCGGTGCACAAATTGACTTAAGGGTTGACAGTATTTTTTTCAGTGGCACAGCTACAGTAGCTGGGTATGTATATGTATTTACAAACGATCAAAGATTGACTCCGAGATATCTTTTAGAGTTGAAGATAGTTCTTTACGGGTCAAGAAGTCCACCTAGCTATGCGAAATTTTAGGTCTATCTGATTATTCGAGGAAGTAATTTTATGGATCAAAAGATAAAGATCTCAACAACATTTTTTTGGCTGTATAGTTGAAGAGTTTTTAAGATCGAACCTAAGACCTCTCAATTGAAAATTAAGTGGTGAATCAACTGTACTAAGCAGTTGGTTCAAAGGGTTGGCACTTGAGAGTAGGCTGATTGTGGGTTGAGAGGTTGTTGGGATGGCAATGGTTAGCGGCAGCAAGGGCATCAGCAGGGGTAGATATTTAAGTAGTCATGTTAATTAATGAATAAAGTAAAATATACTTAAAACCGTAATGTCTTTTTTATTTTGTGTTTAAGATTTTGAGTTAGATAATTTAGTAGTTTTAAATATAATATTAAAGTAATTTTAAATATAACATTAGAGTACATAGCTATAAGTTGACTTGCACATTCCTTTTTTTCTGATATAGTAGCCCGTACAGTTGGTCGTCATGTATACACATGTATACAAGTAAGGATGTCAATTGGATGGATTGGATTGGACTACATAATAATTTGGATTGACTCAAATTCAAAATAACTCAATTTAATTTTAACTCAACCCAAATTCAACTCAAATTCAGTCAATCCGATAAAACTCAAACTCAAAATAATGAATTTCGACTAGGTCTGGCAGGGTTAGGCTGGGCAGTCTAATTTATAGATAATTTGTTAAATTCATATAAATTAATGCAAAAATCAATAATTCAACTTGGATTACCCCAAATTCGATTACTGTCAACTCCAATTTAATCCAATCTGTTCTAAATAATTTAGGTCAATCCAATTTAATAAAGTTTAAATTAGCTTAAGTTGGACTATAGGCTGGCCCACCAAATTGACATCTTTATATATAAGAGGCTAGGGTACGATCTCAAGTAAAGTCCAATATTTTCTCTCGGTAGAAAAAGAACTCCATATAATACCAACAATCTTAGATCTAAGCTAATCTTTAAGAGACGATTTGTTTGTGGGATAAGGGTCGAACAGGATGCGTTATTCCATTTATTCAGTTTGGGAGCGCGAACGCGTTATTCTTTGTTATTCTGGATGTGGACGCGTTATTCCTTGAATAAGTAAAATAAAGCATTCCATATAAAAGGTAAAAACTGCTTATTCCGTGAACTACCTATTCCATACAAAGTGAATTCTTCTTATTCTAGTAATAAGAGATCCAAGAACAAGAAATCCGGAATACCACATCTTCAAAACAAACCAGCCCTAAAGAAGTAATCCTACATACTAAGAGAAACATTCTTGCGATATAGCTTTAGCCAAACAGTAAAGAGCCAACTGATTTGAACCCAAAAGTTCCCAGAAAATGGGCTAGAGGATGTAACACACTCCATACTTAGGATGTGTTTGGCAAAACTTTCACTTGAAGATACTTTTGGCTTTCACTTCTTACATAGAATGAGCTGAGGGAGAAAGGTTATAACTAATTTTAGTTTGTTCAAATGTCAACTCTTTCATAACAATCTCATTTTTTCTCCAATCTTAGAAGCTTCTCCCTTGTAATTTTTAGTTGGAAGTCAAAACACAAGTAAAATACTACATAAATAGCTTCCAAGATCCAATAATTTTTATAAAAAATAACTAAATGAAAATGTAAAAATATTTTCAAATAGAAACTACGTCAAACACGGCTTTATTATTGTTCGTGTGACAGCCTAAACGATCAAGAGCCGTGTTAAAGTAGATTCACATTAGTTAAAAAGTAAAACCTAATACGTCAAAATGAACGGCGTCTTCTTCCCTTAATTCTGTCGTTTGAATGAATGTCCTTTTGTCCCTCTGCCCTGTTACCTGTCATTTATCATTAGGTGCATATAGTTTAATGGCATTAACTGCAAAGTGATACTTAAAATTGACGTGCACGAGGGCGACCCTTTTGGTTGAAATCCCGCCTCCGTGTGAAAGGATGAAATCTAAGGGACCCTTTATGAGTGGCCTATCCAATCTCATGGGCCCATGGGGATGGAGATGTAGACTATTATCGGAATCTCAATGTATCTGTTTCCATTTTTTAAGCTTACAAGAAGCATTGATTTCTTAAAAATTTTGAATAAGAACAAAGAAAGACTCATATCATCCGATAATTTCAGTAATAAAATATATATTATTGTCAAACTCGGTTATTAGAAGAATACGGCTCTTATCAATGTCAATTTAATTGAGACTCAGTAAGTGCACAGAGAGGAGAGAGAATTTTTTAAAATCGGAATGAGAAAAGTAATGCATAAAAGAATTTATTAAAATCTTTTCATCTCTGTCCTGACTGAATTTACTTAGACGATCTCTATTCTTATTAGAATACCCATATGTTTTACTTCGGTCATAGTATCGATTGATGGCATCTTATCTACGGCTCATTTTGACATTTGTTTATAGAGAAGTTTTTAATCTCACATCACTGGAGCATCCTCCATCCCATCGTTGTAAGCTTAATCTCCCATTAGTTTCAAGAACATATCTGTGGTTACATTTTAATGAGATAATTTATACTTCAATTAGAAGGAACATAACAAGCTTAGGTTAGCAGCAGCATTTTTCGATAATCTTCTCCATCTGCTTCCCATAATATTTTATAAATAAGGAAATGACTAAGGATAAAAGTATATCTCTTTTCTTAAAAATAGGGAAAATGGTAAATTTACCGTCCGGATGTTTGTTGACATCCTACTCAAAGAAATAATAACAAAATTTTGAGTTTTACTTCTGTAAATGCACCTGCTATCTAGAAATTGCATACGTGAGCGACCGGGTAGGTGTATAATAAGATGTAGTGTTTTTAAAGTGTACTCATGAAAAAGATATTTCACAAACAACAAGTTAATTAATTGAGAATAACTTACTGCACCTACATCTAGTATTACGCCCACTGTCTGTATTTTTAATTTAAAATTCTATATTTTGATTTTTTAGGTGGACTCATTATATCCTACATTATTGTACAATGTGATCTCTGATCATACGACTCAAAAAAGATGACAAATAAAATATTAATTTAAAATAAATAATAAAAAATCGAAGATCATTTTTTTACTATTTATTTGAAGTTATTTTTTTATTTTTATTTTTTTGAGACATCTGATCAGGAATCGATTTGTAAGGTCATGTGGAACATAATCAGGTCCATGTAAAAAATTCAAAAGCTATTCTTTTAAATTAAAAATATTACTACCGGTGCAACAAGTGTTTCTCTAATTAAGTTTTGAAGATAAATTAACAAGCTTTATTGTCGCTTTCACTCGGTTTCTTCTTGGTAGGACATCTACCGTGAAAGACGTGAGTCAATTGCATTTAAAGCCTATCCACAGTACTTCAACAAATAAACCAATCATAAATGAGATAGAGAAAGAAAAAGAAGAAAGAAGAAAAAACCAGTGACCGACAAAAGGTTCACTAGGTGTGAACGTGTTACAAGATGATTCATCATCTCCATAGTCTTCAAATTCTCAAACACAAGCGAGGTACATAGCTAGGACCATCAGCCACAACAAACACACAGCAGGTAAAGCTCTAGACATTGACCCATGAACAACAATAGTCAGGTACTTGGGGAGCCAAAGGAAGATGGCAGGAACGTCAGGGGGCCTCTAGACCTTTACAGAGATGTCGACCAAGCTATGCCAGAGAAGAACTGCAGCTTCACACAGTCGAGAGAGGCTGGCGCTCGGAGACGTATCCCGACACGACGTACGGATAACGCACAAACACGCGAGTACCACTAAATATCTCTATGATCTCAGAAGGGGATCCACACTAGTCCTACACACCAGAGAGGCACTAAAGCCACAGACTAGATCGAGCAGCAAGACCTGAAGCAGAGAAACCAACAACACAAACAAGAAGAACAAGAACAAACTACTACACCGAAGCCGTGAGGCCACCCTGGAAGCGCCAGACAAAATCCCACGATGGAGAGGCAAATCAAACCCAAGGGATGAGGCCTAGGAAGGGGGAGGAGGGAGGACCCCAAGAAGAGGATGGCGATGGAGGATGGCGAAGATGAGGGGAATGAGCGATGGTGGTGAGGTTGGAAAAAATCCCAAAATATGGGCCCTACCTACAGAACTGAGAAGAGGAAATAGGGCAAGGGTGGGTGGCGGAGGAAGATAAGAGGACCACAGAGAAAGGAGGAGGATGAACTGAGGTCACACACATAAGAGGAAGGGGGGAGCACAGACGAGAACCCCTGGTACTCGTCGTTGGAAGAGGAAGATGAAAAGGCAGTCAATCTGTCCACAGAAAGGGAAGATATTGCATATACTAGCTACCTGCACATATCAATAGATATTGCAACAGACACGTTGACACCTTTTTTCCAAAATTCACTTTGTTACTTCCTTCACGAAGGTAAGTCGCACATCAAGAAGTTTCCTTTTCGGCTGATCCTCACAAGCCAAATTCCATCACAGATTCACAATCATTTTGATTGTCATGCCCCTATGATAACCCTAAAGCCAGTGGCACCTTGGGCCTAAGGTCCCTAACTAATTAAAATACATACTGGACAAGCTTTAACATTTAACCTTACTACAGATGATATTGATTGAGTTGATTCACGCACGATTGAAGGGGAACTTGGACTTTAACTCATCTCCTAATTATATGTATTTTTTTAGCGATCGCTGATATAAAAATTTTGTTCAGTAAAGTCATTCTATTAAGTCAGAATCCGTAAGTCAATATGGTCACTCTAATTGATCTAGATCAGTGGTCAATCACTCTAATAAATTAAAATTAAAAGACCTTAATCAATTTTACAAAATTCAATGGGATCACAAGACCCGCTACTTACATGTTGGATCCACCGGTGTTTCTGAGGTTTCCTCGTCCCTTCTTAAATGATTTCTTAATTATGATACTAGACATATTTACATTTCCTCAGCTATTAAGGCAGAATAAAATTGTTCAAGAAGAGTGTTGCAAACATGAAGAAAGGCAGGAAGCATAGAAAATTACACAATCATTATAGAAGATAAATGTGCATAATTAATTGCATATTTTTTTGTATTTGTTGTCTTAAATTCATGTCAATTACTAGAACAAACGAGTAAAACTTTATAATAATTATCTTAAATTCGTATCAACTACTAGAATACAGGAGTTACCCGTTTCCTAACTCCTGCTGTTCGACGGATAGGGGATAGCTGGTGGAACTTGGGAGAATTTAAATAGCTAGATTCCGTATCATACAGGAAACCATTTCACCACATTCAAAAAGGGTATGGCGTGGCCAGTTGTTGCCGCCCATCTTTCGCGTAACCAAGTCGCGGGCGGCTACGTTTCCCCTTCCATGCGGAGGTGAAGGAACGAGCATATGTATCGCATGGACATTAGACCGACGCAAGCGGCTTGTGAGCGTTTGGAATCAAGTTTCATCCACTCGATGAGTCGGATCGATTTGAATCTCTTATGATTTAGTATGAATCAAATTGACTCGTGTCGATTTGTACGAGTCGCATGATCAAATCGTACAACTTCAATCAAATCGTATCAATTTGAATTCGTCCTGATATGGTACGAGTCGTCCGAGTCGACGCGAGTCGATTCGGTACAACAAATCATGTTTAAAATAGAGACGATACAACTTGGGGTGTCTTCATTTTCTTAAATGTTTTGAAAAATTTTACAAATACAAGTAAAAGTTAAATTGAAAAATAGTCTCTATATGTCTAGACTATTTCTTTTTAAATTTACTTTTCTACTTCTGCTTATGAGAAAATACTTCTCGTGATCCCACTTTAGGACACTTTTTATTTTCTGAGAACATATTTTCTGTGATTTCCTATTTTCTCAAAAAATTAAGAATGCATGCACGGCTGCCTCCACCCCATCTTCCGTCAATGACGCACAAAAGGCGGTCAACAAGCAGGACGAAATAATCATATATGAGGAGACTTGTTCGTCACTTGGAGGCCTCCAACTTAGCAGATCTATGTGCCTAAGGCAGCATCTGGCAATAGGTATTAGGCTGATTTTAATTATTAGAATCAAGAGACACAAGTATATGTGTTTCCAAGCAAGGAGAACTGGGTTTAGATTTTAGAAAAGCAGATTTTAGTGATAGAGGAGAGAGACAAAGTCACAAGGGAGAAAGAAATGACTAGTTGGATAAGCTTTAATAGAATAATTAAATGAATACTTTACTTAAATAGTTTTTTTAATGAATATATAAATTAGCTCTACACGAGTATTAACGAACTCTTATCAAGTATTTCAACAAACTTGTCCAGAAACATAATCAAGTCCAACTCACTCGTGTTCAAACTTGACTCATTTAGCCTCACTTTATTTGCAAAATAAATTATTATGTGGGGTCTTATACTAAAATAAGAGGTGTTTCGTTTTGATAGTTTTGTAGGATCCGCTGACTAAATGAGAATAATAAGTAATTCTTAGGTCTATGGTGGGATGATTTATTTTTCTTATTCTCCGAATACGTTATTCTGCACCACCAGTATAAGTCATTCCGCTTGTCAAAACAAAATTAAGTTTATTTTTTCTTTATTCACCCTTATTCTTTTCCTATTCTCCGATCAAAGTGATGCTTAGTTAATTTAGTTTAAATTTTATTCAAATTTATTTTATTTAAGTTAATAAATTTAGTTTGCCAAAGACACCGGTTCCTTTAATTGAGATTTGAGAGAGAGAGAGAGAGAAAACGACCTTAAAAAGGACGGAAAGGACATTGTCTCCAAAAAAGTTTTTCTTCTCCATCAAGTGGTAGAAACAAGAAAACTCGAAATGTTAGCTGCACCTCCACTTATGAGGCGGGACAAAAGAAGGGGGGTCGAGAAAGTCTCGCTCTTATCCTCTTGAGTGCGCCCATCTTGTCTTCCCCCGCCGTTTTTGCAATTTATTTTTTCTTCTACTTCCGTTGCACTCTTCTTCGTCTGAAAGCAAAATTTAAGAACAAGGACGCTATGGTCGTGGGTTACAGCAGTGGTAGGGGTGGATATATATATGTTATGCAGACAAGCAATCTGTAACACTACAAATTTCAAAGAAGAGTTAGGTGAGATGTTCTAAATTTGATTTTCTAAACCTCCTACATACAACAATTCAAAAGATCTCTTTAAAAGAAAAAAGCAAGCACTTCCTAGTAGGATTTTTTGAACACTACTTGTGCATAGTTGTTTCTTGCGGTCCCTGCCTGCAGAACATTATTCATCAATTAAACACAACCCATTCCACCCAAATTCCAAGCCCTCTCGAAAAATTCTCATACCAACCGAGCTTTTGGCCCGTACCTGCATACTTATATAAACATTAGTCTTGCAGAGTTTAAGTTAGAAACATCTTCTCCTCCTCTTATGATCGGTCATACGCTGAGGATTTAATTAAGAATATTTTTCTTGCTTATTTACTTGTCTCTACTTTAATATCCACTTTTTAATATATAAACCAGTGTTCTACTGTAATATGTGTTGATAAACATAAAATATCTCCATGCATCAAATGAACAAGCGGAAGCATGCACGGAGATGGATCGTAACGGAAAACGTACCTTAACGGCGACGTTCGTAGATGGACGGCGACGGCTCCGCGAGGACGAGGATGAGAACCACGTGACGGGCTTCTCCCCAATATCCACACTGCAAATTCTAGGCTTCTTGGTGATAGCCTCTTGGAGAGCAACACTTAGAGATAGAGGGAGAATATGTAGAAAGGAGAGGACTCTAGAGTGAGAAAGAGGGCTGCCCAAAAGTGAGAGTTCTCTCTTGTGAGAATTCAGATTCTTACTCACGTAATGCCATCCTCCCTCTTTTATATCTCTCTCCTCTACATTTTCAAATAAAGGGGGGAATGGTTATATCCAAGGGGTGCTTCACAAGTGTGGGTAACTCCCCACAACCACTCCCTCAACCACACCCTCTCATCTCCTATAACCAACTCTTGGCCCCTACGTGGGCATATGCATGGTAAGAACCATGCTTTGGTTAACATCTCCCACTTGCCCACGGAGGGCAAAGATCAATAAACAATCTCTCAAAGTTGCTACAATCCAACTGTCATACAGGAAATGCAGCGTGCGACCTCACGAGCATAACACTAACAGGCGAGTAGTGATCCATTAAGTTATCACCAAAAACTAATGGAACACAATACTCTATAAAATCTCGTGGTACCCCAGATCATCTTATATTCACCTGATTTAACACTCCGAATCTCTCAGATAAATAGCTGGCAGTGTTTAAATCCCAAATGTCATGTGATCATAACTCTGTCTGTACGCAACTGACTGAGTTCCCCGGGGTATGATCCACATAACATGGTGCAATATATAGATGTCTTCCCCAAGTTCTCATGTCAATTCGATTAATCTCGGCCGCTTTCCTAGTCATGTCCCGCTAGACTGTATCAACCTTAGTCCTAAGGATCATGCTAAAGTAGCGACGCCGAGCTTCCTCTTCATGACATAGTTCCTAGGTCACTAAGGGCACAGGTAGAATCAACAATATGATCTAAGAGCTCACACAATGATGAAGCAGAGATCCATTCATCATTCTCATTTATCGGTCGTGAATAGCACATGCGGTATGAAACGCATGTTATGGTGTTCTTCCACAAATGTGGGCGTGTCAATTTTAGATTTATCATTTAAACACCATACGGATCTTAGTCTAATCACTCCCACTGCGATTAACCTGAGTCTCATGACCCAGTCGCTTCCTCTCAGCGCCTTGTCTCAAGACTCACATCCGGCTTTTCCAGACTATACAGGAT
This sequence comes from Zantedeschia hybrid cultivar, assembly GCA_030544215.1. Lineage (NCBI taxonomy): Eukaryota > Viridiplantae > Streptophyta > Magnoliopsida > Alismatales > Araceae > Zantedeschia > Zantedeschia hybrid cultivar. The sequence continues at coordinate 15,786,925 of JARZZO010000014.1, read as the reverse complement.
GGACTCAATTATTCCCGTATTTGATCTTTAAAGATCTCATCTCGGCTCTTATCCGAGGCGACATAAATAAATAATTTAAGTGTATCTTGTTCGCTCTTCTAGCGCCATAGATACATAATGTCTCATCTTGCTCGCTATCTCAGCGCCAAGGCGAATTACCCGTGTGAGAGGGTCAATTCAAGTCTGGTGACACTCATTGATGTGTAAACAAACATTCCATCAAAAAACACTCAATAAGAGAATGCATCGAAGTCAACAATAACTGTTCTTTACATTACAGTTTACATAAACCCATGGCTCTACTATGGGTCGTGAAAGCCTCTCTAGTGATCTATTTAGTTAGCGGGTCTGCTACCATACGATCGGTAGAAATATGTCGAAGGACCACTGCCTCTGTTGCTAACAGATCTCGAATGAAGTGATATCTAATGTCAATGTGTTTGGTTTTACCATGGTACTTAGGATCCTTGGCGTAAGCCAAAGCTGATGTACTATCAACATAGAGAAGTACACTCTCCTCCGCATGAGGAGTGACAGCTAATCGCCGCAGGAAACTCCTTAACCAAACTGCTTCTTGACAAGCTGCTGAACATGCCACATATTCTGATTCCATAGTGGATAGAGCAATGCACGTCTGTTTCTTGCTACACCAAGAAATGGCCGCGCCACCAAGTATGAACACATACCCTGACGTAGACTTTCTTTCGTCTTTGTCGCTGGCCTAATCAGCATCACTATAACCTTTCAACCTTAGATCACCTCCTTCGTAACATAAGGCAAGGTTTGTTGTTCCACGTAAATATCGGAATATTCTCTTGACTGCCTTCCAGTGAGTAGGACCAGGGTTACTTTGATAACGGCTAGCTAATCCGACAGCATAACTGATGTCGGATCGAGTACACAACATAGCATACATCAGACTCCCAATAGCTGCCGCATATGGCACTTTATTCATTTGATTCTTCTCTTCTTCATTCTGTGGGCATTGGCTTACACTTAAAACACAACTTTTATCAACTGGAGTATCAATGGGCTTGGAGTGATTCATTCGGTATCGCTCTAGAATCTTATTAATGTAGGTTTCCTGAGACATACTCAAAAACCTTCTAGAGCGATCTCTGACTATCTTCACTCCTAACACATAGTTTGCTTCCCCCATATCTTTGGTCTCGAAGACGGAAGATAACCACTGCCTAGTGGCATTGATAAACTCCATGTCATTCCCAGCCAACAAAATGTCGTCAACATACAATGACAGAATTAGAATCTTCTCTTTCTTTCGTTTGACGTACACACAGTGGTCTTCCTCAATCGTCTCAAAACCGAATGAGGTGATTTCCTTATGAAATCTTAAATACCACTGTCTAGACGATTGTTTGAGGCCGTAAATGGAACGTTTTAGGCGGCAAACTTTGCGCTCTTGTTCCTTTACCTCAAAACCCTCTGGTTGGAACATGTAAATTTCCTCGTCTAGTTCTCCATTAAGAAATGCCGTCTTAACATCCATCTGAAAGAGTTCTAAATCTAAATGTGCGACAATAGCTAGGATCAGGCGAATAGACGTAAATCTCACCACCGGGGAGAACGTCTCATCAAAATCAATACCCTCCTTCTGGGTATACCCTTTCGCCACTAGTCGTGCTTTGTATTTGTCAATTGATCCATCTGCCCTGCGTTTAATTTTGAAAACCCATTTGTTTCCAATAGCTTTACGCCCAGGCGGAAGATCAACTAACTCCCAGACCTTATTCTTTTCCATTGAATCCATTTCGTCTAGCATAGCAGCTTCCCATTCTTTCTTTGATAATGATGAATATGCCTCTTTGATATTTCTAGGTTCTTCATTATCCGCAGGCTGACACATTAAAATCTCCTCTTCAATCTCAAAACGTCGACGAGGAGTGTGGCCGCGTTTACTTCGACGTACTTGGGTGTCGGCATCTTCCGATTCTAATGGAGTACTCCCACTCGGTAAATTAATAGGTGTACTCCTACTAGCTTGATCATCTATACTATCTCTAGCGATGACATGGTCAGGAACTAATTCCCTCCCTTCGCTGGAAGATGGTAAGAGAGCTGTCTCATCCACTTCATGGAGATCAAAGCTTTTTCCGACATTGCCAAGTTTAGGGTATTCTTTCTCTAAGAATACAACGTATCGAACCTCTTTCTCTGTCATTCCTCCATCATGATATTGTCCATACATGACATACCCTTGTGAGCTATCAAGATATCTTATGAAGATAAACTTTCTAGCTTTAGGGCCCAGTTTCCCATACTTGTGGGAAGAGTCATGGACATATCCAGCTGACCCCCACGGGCGTAGATTTCCCAAATACGGCTTTTGGCCACGCCACAACTCATAAGGGGTAGAAGGAACTGACTGTGAAGGCACACGGTTAAGTAAATAGGCGGCAGTCAACAAAGCATCCCCCCAGAAGGATATTGGGAGGTTGGCATGCGCCATCATAGACCTAACCATATCTAACAACGTTCTATTCCTTCTCTCGGCAACACCATTTTGTTGCGGAGTATATGGAATAGTGAGTTGTCTTTTAATTCCCTTTTCCTCACATAGAATTCTGAACTGATCAGATAAATATTCGCGTCCTCTGTCGGTGCGTAGAGCTTTTACACTCTTACCGGTCTGATTCTCAACCTCAGCTAGGAAACGTTTGAAACAATCCAGTGCTTCATAGCGGTGAGCGATCAGATAAACATAACCGTATCGCGAATAATCATCTATAAAGGTAAGGAAATAAGATGCTCCATGTCGAGCCTTCACAGTTAAAGGTCCGCAAATATCAGAATGTACAAGCTGCAATACATCAGTGGCCCTTTTGACCTTCCCGAAAGGTTTTCGGCATGCCTTTCCAGCCAAACATGATTCACATAAAGGTAGAGTGACCATAGCGAGTGAACCTAAAAGGCCTTCTCGAGCTAACCTGGTCATTCTATCCTGTCCTATGTGACCTAGGCGAGCATGCCATATTTCCGAACTAAGGTCTTTATCTTCAGCCACATACGACACAGAAGAAGCATTGAAATCAACATCTAATTTAAACAAACCACCACTCAATAAAGCATGTCCATACAGCACATCATTTAAATCAATGTCAATGCTAGTACCAATCATAACAAGAGCAAATCCTAGGGATAATAAAGATGATGCTGACAAGAGATTATGCTGAATCCCTGGCGCATAAAGAACATCATGCAATGTCAATACACGACCAGTTCTAAGTTTGAGCTGGTATACACCAACTCCAAAAACTTCTTCACTGGTCCCATTGCCCATGTAAATTCTTTGCGTCCCTCTTGGAATTTGGCGGTAATCTTGGTACCCTTCTCGATCTCTAGTTACATGCTTGGTCGCTCCTGAATCCACAATCCACTCAGGATAAGTTCGGGCGACTAAGACATGAGAACAAACATACATAGAGAGAGAATCTAGGTTGAGGGATACCTTTTTCGGCTCAGCGCACTCGCGAGCGAAATGTCCCATTTTCTCACAATTGTAGCACTTCACCTTTGATTTGTCCCTTTTACCACCGCGCTTGCCTCTGTGGTGGCGCTTCGGTATCCGCTCTGCCTTGTACTTAGAGCTGGATGCAATTTCACGATCTTTTCGTTTGAAAATTTTCTTTGGGCCCTTCCTGCCTTGGTGTCTGCCTCCCTTGGCGACTAAGGCAGTGGCGCGTACGGCTTCTTCGCGCTCAGCCTCTAACTCCACATGACGAGAAATATCAGAAAAATTCTTGATATTCTCGTTGTGGCCAAGAATTTGTTTCATATGGACCCAAGAGTCCGGTAGAAATCGAATTACTGCAAGGACCTGCTGCTCGTCCGTGAGATCATGACCTGCCGACTTTAAGTCTCTGATCATGCCCGACATAACCCTAAGGTGTTCGGTCATGGTCTGTCGTTGGTCCTTGCGGTAGGTCTCAAACTTAAGTACAAGAGCTCGCAACCGCGTAGTCGAAGTTCCACCAAATTGGAACTTTAGCTGATCCCACATATCTTTGGCAGTTTGGAATTTCTCAAATTCCCCAATAAGATCGTCTTGCATGCTGCTTAACATGGTAAAGCGCGCGCTTCAATCCTTATTGAACCATTGACGGTACGTTTCTTGATCTCTACGGTGTTGTGCTGTATTGCCATCCTCAGGCGGTGACATGACGGTGGTAAGATGTTCTAGCAATTCCTGCTCGTTTAGCAAGTATTGAATCTTACGGTGCCAAATGTCATAATTCATTCCCGTCAACTTGTCACCCTTGGTCAGATCAGCAATGACATTTTTCATGGCCATTTTAAATCACTACATAGGTAAAATTTAGAGAGTCAAGTTGACATAGTTTACACATCATAATTCGCTTCCAAAAATCCAGACTAATAAATATTAAGTTAACTTGATCATCGGAATCGAAATATAGATCTAGGATACTATAATCATCTTCCGATTAAATCAAGGTAACTTAATTCTAGTAGAATGATTTTGAGCGAATTCACAACGAGAGAAGCACTTTAAATCTCTCCTAATAGCCACTTAACTAATGTTCACAAGTTAAATTCGAATATCATGGAAGTGAATACTCACATAATTAAATCAACAGGAATAGCAAAGTCCATGATATTTCAATAACTTGATTAAATTTTAGCTATCATGAATATTTACAAACAAACACATGATCACGTAAATATACAATTTTAATTTCAACATGATCATTTTAAAAGAAATGATAGCTAAGTGGCTGAATTTGAGTGTGTATAAATTGATCAATTCAAGACGTGCAGATTAACAAATTATCATTTAAAAATTATTCAATCGGCACTATACGAGCATGCGCAATATTCAAATGATACGACAATTTTGCACGAATTAAATCAATTTATTTGGCACACATAAAATCATGCATATTTAAATCTAAGAACGTAAAATTCAATTGCCGCTAACCGATAAGCGCAACAATTTAACGATCTATAAATATGCATTTTACATAGTTGAATAATCGATTATTAATGTCATTTTACTCTATTGCGCAAATATTCATTTCAATTATACGCAAATTATGTTAAGGTCAATATCAGTGACCAAAAAATAATTATTTGCGTGACGAAATAAAACAATTCAATTTATTTCATTTTGCGCAACATAATATCATGACAATCATCACATTTTAAATAATTGGCATTAATCAGCATAATTCAACTATAAATCAAATAGAACATGGAAACAAATTACATTAATTTGAACTAATAAGTCTACGATTCAAATTAAATTATAATGCATCATCTAATCATAAATAAACAAACTAATACTCCCTAATTTCAAATTCAATTTCTCCGTTCATAATCATACGAAGAACATGAAATGGGTCCATTCGAACAACCAACCGGCCCATTCCGGATCCAGCCCAATACGGTGCATCGTGAGGTTCACGGCGACCCATGTGACGCCACGTGCCACCAAATGGTCCGCCGCGGTGACGTCTGCGGGCCTCCCAGCGGCGGCGTCGTTGGGCTCGACCTGTCCTCGCCAAGGACACGCCCGCTGGACCATGTGCGGCTGGTACGGCAGCCCCATGCATGGGCGTAGGAGCCCCCCTGCGCAGGGGCGAGAACGCCTCACCTGCGTGCGGGGAGGGCACCACGCCCGCATGCATGGGCAGGCCGCCCATACAGGACGTGGGCGGCACGTCCACTGGGGACGTGAGCCCCACGCCTACGCGGGACGTGGGGACTCCGCCCACGCGGGGCGTGAACGCCACGCCCGCGGGCGTGGCCGACCCGCCTGTGCGCGGTGCGAGCGGCACGCCCGCGGGCGTGGCCGGTGTAGGTGCTTAGAATGACCGTGTGATTATCATGAAATATCTATGTTGTTTAGTGTAAACTAACCTATTAAAAACAGCAACTAAAGTGCAGTGATCGCCAGAAACTTTTAACTTAAAAGTTTCAAAAGAGATATGATCGCCTACCTTTCAAACGCGGAAGATTGAGTCTTTGGTTCCCCTTCCTCAGCCGGCTGAAGAAAGAGAGCCATTTCTTTGCTTCTTTGTTCTTGCTGTTGAATTTGAGGTTGAGGATCGTCCAGAAATCTTTCTGACTTTGTGCTTGATTTCCCCCTTTTGAATCTCTCGTTGTTGTTGAGTGCAGCAGAAACAGAAACAGAAAATGAAGAGACAATGATGATGAGAATTTAAGTAGAAGCAATATCTGAACTAATCATGATTATAAGCATATTTAAAACAGCAAACTTACTTGTTTAGTGGCTTTGAAACCCCTCAAATCAAGTAGGTTTTGAAAGATTATACTGTGGTGTGTGTTTGCATGAAGTGAATATGAAGAATAAAACTAATGAAGATAAAATGAATGTAGTAATGAAAAACTTATGCCCAATCGGATTGAAGTTCTGAAAGGATGAAGATCTTGAAAAGACGCCGACTTCTGGGAATGGCAGCGCTCCGGCGTTCCGACGTTGTTGCTTCTATCTTCAATTCGCTATAATAACGCTATGGCTCAACTCAACTCAATTCTCTTCTCTTTTTTTTCAACATGCAGGGTATTTATAGGCATTTCTTGCGTTCAAGATTAACATTGAAAAACTCCGAATTTATCCATCTTAACCGACAAATTAATTCATCTTTATCTGTAATTATCTAAAACGCGTCAACCATGGGTGACGCCTTTCAGATTAATTAAGATAAGGATAAATATCCGGGAAAACTTATCTTTATCTTTATTAGGTAAAACGCGTCCACCTCTATAGACGTCTTTTAGACTAATTAAGATAAGGATAAACATCCGGAGGGGAAGTTAAAACCACTTAGGAAACTTAAAACGCGTCTACATTAACCGACGCCTTTTAGTTAATTAATTAATTAATTAAAATTCAAATTTAAACGTTAAAATAAGAATAAAGTCTAAATGGCGTCCACCTAGGTCGACGTCTTTTAGAATTCTTCATATTTTAACTCAAATTTGAGCTAAAACCAATTTAATTGATTAACTTAAACACATCTGTTAAACCCGACACTTAAAAAGATTAATAAAAATTAATTAATGATTAATTATTAGACCATTTCGAGGCATTATTATATGATATAAAATTTACTCGAAATGACGTCAAAATTAGCGTGTCTACAGCTGCCTCACCTTGGCATTGTCTTTGCAAGGGAGTGAAATAGAATGGAATGTACTGAAAAGGTGATGCCAAGGTGTGATGAGACACGCTCTTAACATCACATGATTGAAATTTTTCTCAAAATTATCAATGAAGATAGCTCAAAGAGATCAATGGAATTAATCATGTTTGGATGAGGTAGACAAGGAAATAAAATAAAGTCGATCAACTTCTTCGGAGTGGGAAGTACCCCAGGTCGTAGACACTGTAGGTTTCATCATGGGGAGCGTTTGCCAGCCAATGTAGACGTGCTGCAGCCATGATGGATCTTAAAAGAAAACAAGAAATATTGGATAAAGAATCCAATCAATGATAGAATTCTAAGGATATCTTTAAGCGAACCTCAAAGATAATCAAGATACTCAATTCAGCATGGAATATTTCATATCATGTTGAAATTATTTAATTAATGGTCTGAAACTTAATCAGTAATTAATTCTTATTACAATAATTTCAAAGTCCTACATGATGCATGCTGGGCTAAAAGAAAAAATATAAAGTCAAATAAAATATAAATTAATCAAGGATAATATTATTAAATTGTCATTAATGAGTCAAGATACCAATTCTTGTAATTCAGTGCTAAGCCGAAGTTTGTTTATCCACACACCGTTTCACAAAAGTGGAACCATCGTCCTCACTAATTAACAATCCAACGGCCTATCCGTGCGATTAAGAATTCTCTGGAATTATCACTGTTTTTTGTTGTAGGGGAACTCAAATTCCAGTTTCATCAAAAGCACATGGTCCTTGATATAGTCTAATAAATATTTATCATATAGTAATGCGAATGCTTTACATAGAAGAGTACAATGATAGAAATAACCGTCTTTTTAGCCACAGTCGGGACTTGAATTCCACAATGGGATTTTCTTGACATTTCCAGCTTTACTCAGGCTTTCTTGAATTTCCTGCAATCAAAATTATTAATAATTCCAAACAAATATTCAATTTAAAATCACAGGATTTCGGGAAAATAGCAGAATTGCTAAAACGCGTCGTGTCGAGCATACGCCATTCAACTTTGAAACGCGTCAGGTATCCTAGACGCCTTTTACTCACAGAAACATGTTTCTGGTTGTTCTCTACCCGAACTCCAACTCTATCAATGCACATCCCTTTTCCAATCCGGAAAAGGTCTACTTAGGATCGCAATCCCTCCTATATAAACACCCTTAGGTTATTCCCAAGTAATCCTATCATAATCCAAAGATCCAAAGGAGAGTTTTCTTCCAAATTTTCAAGGTTTCTTCAAGGTTTTCAAGCTTCCCAAGCTTCAAGAAGGAGAAACTCCGAAAAAAGAGAGATGGATTCCTCAAACAAGAAGATGAAGATGTCTCTAGAGAAGTTTGCAGACATAGAGAATCATCTCAATGGAAGAAATTCCAATCTTCAAGTAAGTTCAATCAACTTTCTTTTCATGTTCTTCATGTCTTCCATCATGCTCTTCATCAAACTTCATCAAGCTCTCTTTTTATTTTTCTTTCAGACCTACCCCATGTTTCCTGGCTCAAGAAAGTTCACGTCTCTCCCTTGGATTCGTAAACTTGCAAAAAGTGTTAAGCTTTCTATGCAAGTATTCATATCCAAGTGGGATCTTCAAGGACTTGTAGTGCTTACCAAGAATTACAAAAGTGCGAACGTAGACTGGGCGGCTATGGGCGCCTTGATCGAGTGGTGGCATCCCCAAACTCATACGTTCTTCTTCCAAGATTTCGAGTGCACAATCCTTCTAGAAGAGGCGGAACTTCTATTAGGTCTCCCGAAGACCAGAGACAACAGAGACAAGATAGCCTTGACAAAAGAGAGAATCACCGGTCAACAGCTATTGACATCGATCATGAAGGATCCTTCAGAAGCTAAAGAATGCCTCACGAAGAAGGGGATCAATCTTGCAAAACTAGCCGAGTGGACTCTTTATGAAATTGAAGATTTAAGGGAGGATGAGGCGGAAGATGTAACAAAAGCTCTCGTTACATACCTTGCCGGTGCCTTATTCTTTCATGCACAGGATAACATCTTGGAAGACGATCAAATTAGTGCTATTTGCGCAATTTTCGAAGGTAAATCTATTAGCACTGCTCTCTTAGCATATCTCTACAGTGGACTTTCTGCGGCTTCTGTGGGTCGTCCTCCATATGGATGCATGCTACTCTTTGCCTTGTGGGTTGAACTTCACTTCAAATTCGAGCATAGCAAGAAAAGGCCTCTGAATCCATCTCAGATCTTCTTGAATAGTCCAATTCATTGCATTGCTAATATTGTAAAGTTCAATGAGTACATGGTCAACAAGGTTCCAAAACTCAAGACCCGAGCCGATTGGAGAGAGTATTTGAAACTCATGACGTCCGACATATTCGACTCGTCTCCACTTGCTCTTGTTGGAAAACCAGTTTGGGTGCGCCGTACAGCAGGAGCAGATCTCAAGTTAATTGGAGCTACTGAGTTTGTGTTATACATTCCACACCGGTGCTTTACTCAACTTAGCTTGGGCCGTCGTGAGTTTCCTGAATTCTCTCCCACACTCCCAATCAAGAAGCGTGACTTGGAATCCGATGAAGATTATGAAGCCATACAAATCATCATTACTCTATGGAACCTTGGCTTTAGCTATCGTGTAAGATCCTCTAAAGACAGAGATAAAGGATTGAAATTTCCTTATCTTAAAGATCTTCATGATATTCTCCCTTAAATGTCCTCTTTCTCTTTTTGATTTTGATGTAATAAAGATTGATTCCATTGAATAAAGATTGATTTTTCATGCCTTAGAATCTTTCCCCAACTTTCTGTGATGTGCACATGATTTTTCCTTAAGTAAAAACTTGATTTTTCCTGAAAATTCAACAATTCGGGTTCTGTAAAATGTAAAAAGCGTCCACTCAGAAAGACGCCTTTCAAACTAAATTCTTTTCCATAAATTCAATTTAATCCCCAAAAACCCGATTTAAGATTAAAACGCGTCTACGTCCATAGACGCCTTTTAACTCTCTTTCCTACTTTTCCCAGGATTCTGCCATTAATTCCATGATTAATTCCCTGAAATGCGTCCAGTAATCAAGACGCTTTTAATGATTTTCCTGTGTACGGCTCTGAACAGAACCTGAAACGCGTCTACCCATGTGGACGTGTTTCAACCAATTCAAACAGCTGTCCTTTGCCGCCTCAACTTATGCGCCCTAACACGCGTCTGTCTGAGTCGACGCCTTTCACCCTTTTCGTTACAGACCCGCGAAGGCCCTCCTTTCTTCCTCACTTTCACAAAAATCTTCTCTCTCCTCACCGAGCTCCGGCGACCTCTCCGGTGATCTCTCTCTCAAAAACTCCCTCTTTAGAGCTATGGAACACGGTGAGGGATCAAGGAAGAAGAAGGCCTTGGCCAAGAGGAGGCGGAGGCAAGAAGAAGAAGCTCCCGAGGAGGTGCCGGCGGCGTTAGCCGAGGCGGCGGCCTTCTTGGAGGAGGAGCTCCCTCCACCGGCGCCCATGGCGGTGGAAGAGGAAGAGGAGGGCGACCTCCACACGGTGAGTCTTCTATGGTTTGGATGGGGTGAGAAAAGAGGGGAGAAAGGGGTTCTTTTAAGAACCCGAAATCTGGACTTGAAAGGCGTCCAGACCAGGTGACGCCTTTCAAAAGGCGTCGCCCTAGGTCGACGTCTTTCAATCCAAATTTCGAATTTTTAAAGTAGGTAGAAAATAGGTTTGAATTGCGTCAAGGTATGTGGACGTGTTTTGAAACACGTCTGTGTATGCTGACGCCTTTCAAAACAGAGTGAATTTTCCTGTTTTTATTAATTACTGACCCTATTTTTTACATATATTTTTTTTATTTGCAGGGAGTGATGAGGGCCAGAATTTCATGGGATTTAGTGATAGGAGCGTATAGGGGACTCCCGGATTTTCAGAAGGCGCGCCTGCGCCGGATGGGGTTCGGCGAGATACTAGACATCGAGCCATTTTGGCTCGATCTAGTCCTGCTGCAGGCGCTCAGGGAGCGTTGGCATGCAGAGAGTCGGACATTTCTGATGCCTTGGGGGCATATGGTCCCCACTTTAGAGGACGTGGCCAGGATCACTGGCCTGCGGGTAGAGGGCCGACCAGTTAGTAGGGTTACTTACCCCAACTATCAGGGATTAGCAGAGGCCTTACTAGGGATATGTAGACACGCTAATTTTGACGTCATTTCGAGTAAATTTCATATCATATAATAATGCCTCAGAATGGTCTGATAATTAATCATTAATTATTTTTTATTAATCTTTTTGAGTGTCGGGTTTAACATATGTGTTTAAGTTAATCAATTGAATTGATTTTAGCTCAAATTTGAGTTAAAATATGAAGAATTCTAAAAGACGTCGACCCAAGTGGACGCCATTTAGAGTTTATTCCTGTTTTAACGATTAAATTTGAATTTTAATTAATTAATTTATTAACTAAAAGACGTCTGTACATGTCGACGCGTTTTAGGTTTCCTAGGCTATTTTAACTTCTCTTCCGGATGTTTATCCTTATCTTAATTAGGATAAAAGACGTCTACATAGGTGGACGCATTTTACCTAATAAAGATAAAGATAAGTTTTCCCGGATATTTATCCTTATCTTAATTAATCTGAAAGGCGTCAGCCAAGGTGGACGCGTTTTAGATAATTACAGATAAAGATGAATTAATCAGTATTTATCTGTCGGTTAAGATGGATAAATTCGGGATTTTCCTATGTTAATCTCGAACGCAAGAAATGCCTATAAATACCCTACATGTTGAAGAGAAAAAAAAGAGAATTTAAGTTGAGTTGAGCCATAGCGTTATAGCGAGTTGAAGATCGAAGCAACAACGTCGTAACGCCGGAGCGCTGCCATTTCCAGAAGTCGGCATCCCTTTCAAGATCTTCATCCTTTCAAGAGCTTCAACCGATTGGGCATAAGTTTTTCAATATTGCATTCATCTTCATTAGTTTTATTTTTCATATTCACTTCATGCAAACACACACCACAGCATAATCTTTCAAAACCTACTTGATCTAAGGGGTTTCAAAGCCATTAAAAAAGTGAGTTTGCTGTTTTAAATATGCTTAACATCATGATTAGTTCAGATATTGCTTCTACTTAAATTCTCATCATTAGTTCTTCTTTATTTCTGTTTTCTGTCTCTGCTGCACTCAACAACAACAAGAGATCAAAAGGGGGAAATCAAGCACAACTTCTGGACGATCCTCAACCTCAAATTCACAGCAAGAACAAAAGAAGCAAAGAAAGGGCTCTCTTTCTTCAGCCGGCTGAGGAAGGGGAACCAAGGACTCAATCTTCCGCGTTTGAAAGGTAGGCGATCATACTCTCTTTTGAAACTTTTAAGTTAAAAGTTTCTGGCGATCACTGCACTTTAGTTGCTGTTTTTAATAGGTTAGTTTACACCTAAACAACATAGATATTTCATGTTAATCACACGGTCATTCTAAGCACCTACAGGATAGAGGTATCCAGTATAGGTAGGGAGTCTAGGATGGTTCCTAGGGTAGAAGTAGAGGCTACCTTAGGATTAGATGAGCCCCGACGTCGGTCTGATGAGACCCGGGTAGAGTTCAGAGATAGACTAGCCGAGTCATCTTCTTCTGTCTATTGTAGTGACCCGAGTCAGGTAGAGGAGGTAGACAGACAGCTCAGAGTCTTTTTAGTTTTCTTTTTCGGTCGGTTGCTCTTCGGTACGAAGGGCGACCATATCTACTGTAGGTTTCTTTATTTATTAGATGACCTAGATAGCTTAGGGGAGTACGCTTGGGGTGCGGCCCTTCTGGCCCACCTGTTCGCAGACCTATCCGCGGTCACACCGGACCGCGAGACTACTATCAGTGGTTTCTCACCGTTCCTTCAGGTATTAACTTGTTTAATTATTTGTTATATGCAATATGCAATATGATATGATACTTTTTCTAACCTATATGTTCATGAATGCAGGTGTGGAGCTACAATTATTTCTCGCTCGGCAGAGCGCGGATTACTCGTTCGGACGCCGTCCCCTTGGCCTGCCGTTGGCAGCCAATTGTGGACACAGCTCCGCAGCACCACCAGCTGACGGCCCTCCGCCGTCAATTTCTAGATTATCCAGAGCTATTGGTAAGTTTTTAACTTGTTCAATTTTTATTAAATGCAATTTTTATTCCTTAAGTGCAATTTATTTATGAATGCATCTAACCAACCTATATGCAGGTGATCTGGCGCCCGTATCTGGGCATGAACGAGGAAGGTCAGCCATGGGTGACGGCTGGCAGGAGGCGATTTGGGAGGCAGATGTGGGTGCACTGCCTCAACGAGATCGAGCCTCTCCGTCTTCGGCTCGTGATGAGGACTTTAGGCCTCCATCAGGAATGGATAGATGAAGAGGTCCCGGAGGGTGTGGGGAGGAGCATGAGGGGCAAGCAATCCCTCACCGACTGGCGTGCCAAGTTCCCGGAGCAGTACGAGGACTGGCACCGTCGGGGCATCAGAGTGGAGTCCCGTGCGGAGAGTAGCGAGGGCTACCTCCAGCGGTACCGGGTTCATTATGCCGACCAGCTGCGGCTCCTCCGACCACTCGATGTAAGTATGCATTCATGCGTCTTTAATTTTATTATTATCTTGATTTATGTTGGTGAATGAATGTATGTATATGTGATTTGCAGGATGCTCGTGATGCAGTCATCATCGACCTCCGGGCCCGACTACATGATGCTGAGGCCCAGCTCGAACAAGTCCAGAAAGAGCTCTTCGATCTGTATGTATGAATGAATATGAATGCATGTTTTAATTAATTGTTTGTTTTGGCGATTAACCACTGACAGTGTTCTTTTGGTGCAGCGAGCCGTCTACACCCAGGCGGCTCCCCCTACCTATGGAGCTTCATCTTCATCATCCTTCGCCGCGCATGATGCTGCCTTGGCTGACCTCCAGAGTCAGCTCGCCTCTGCCATCCACCGGGCTTCTCTTGCGGAGGAGGATCGTGCTGCTCGGGTAAGTTTTGATTTTTGAATTTGACTTGATTTATTTGATTGTCTTGAACTAACAAAATCTTCTTCTGCAGGTGGCTGAGCTCCAAGAAGCCCTTCAGAGGGCTGAAGCGGATGCCTATGCTACAGCGACTCGTGCCGAGGCTGATGCAGAGCGGATCCGGGCTTTAGAGGAGCAGGTGGCCCGACTTTCGGTTGGAGATCTTGCGCGCCTCCAGACCCGCTTGGAGGTCATCAACGAGGAGCGAGAGCGGGAGAGGCAGGAGCGGCAGAGGATGGATGCTGAGATATCCGCTCTTCGGGTCCAGCTTGGCATCGCAGAGCATGAGCGCCGGAGTGTGGAGGAGAGGTACAGGCGCGCTCGACAGCGTGCGCAGGAGCGCGGTTTGACAAGCACTTTCACCGCCAGCGCTGCCGTGTCTTCTGGCCAGGCGGGGCCGAGCACGATGGGGCCACCTCTACCTCCCAGCCGAGGACCAGCACCAGACGCACCTGACGAGGCCCAGAGCCAGTTAGATGAGGGCGGAGGGGAGAGCCAGCCTTAAGGGCTTATGTACTTCTTTTCCTTTTCATGTATCATGTATAAAACACTTTTGATATATACATGAAACTTTTGAGCTCCAATCTCGTGTTCATGTGCTTATCTTGCATCCTGTACAACACTTAACAAACAGGTTAAGTATCTATTTAGGCTTAGCCCCTTGCCTGACCAAACAAATGGTCAATCAATCTTTTCCTTGAATAAATAGTCAAGGGGCATAGCCTTTATTAACAAAGGTAATAAGAATAACTAGACTTAAGCAAAATGCAACATACAAGCAAACATATGCTCACTGAAAATAAAAGGAATGAAACATATTAAATGCAACAAGCAAATGCTAATTGAAATATTTTTTGTGGTTTTGAAATATTCATTTTGTTTGGGTTTTGAAATATGTATTTTTTTTAGATTTTGAAAAATGTACATTTTTTTGAATTTTTTTGAAATATGTACTTTTTTGAATTTTTGACTATGCAATTTTTTTGAATTTTGACATATGCAATTTTTTTGAATTTTTGACATATACATTTTTTTTTAATTTTTAACATATACATTTTTTTTGAATTTTTGACTATGTATTTTTTTTGAATTTTTGACATATACATTTTTTTTTAAAATTTTTGACTGAAAGACCAGTATGGTACTTAGATCAAAAGATCATATTCATTTATTAACTTAATTTCCAAATTATTCTTTAACAACTTAACTTAAAACCCATCGTGTTTGAACTTGTGTTTCCATTCGTGATCCCATTTGATTATTTGACCCTTAGTCAATCTAAGCCGTTCTTTAAGTTGAAGTACACCTCTTTAGAAAGAAAAGAAGAATAGATTTAGAAAGCCCATGAGAAGGTTCCGGAGACCTAAAAAGATGTTCCTTTCCAACCCTAATATCTGTTGGGGTTCGGTCATTTTCTTTCCGGGGTATTTATCGACCTTGCGTTCCCTTTTGTTTCATTTCATGGCCTTGATGTGACGTTTGTAGTGTAATGGCCTTTTGATTTTGCCCTTTTCCTTTTGTTTTTTTTTTTTTATTCTTTTCTTTCTTTGCTTTACTTTGGAACGGATCTCCCCCATTTTTTTATGACGGCCTCCTACTAAGATGGCGGGTATTCTTGGTAGTCTATTCTAAGCCTCGTTCCGACACCATGGGCCGAGTGTAAAACAGAATTTTACTTTAAAAGGAATGATTTGTACTTTACACTCTTAGTCAAGCTTTTGATATTCTTTAGGACTTGGCATCTCTTGTTACTCACGAATCAAACGTGTCAGTGTGTGCAGTAATGAATTTGAAGTTAATCATTCAGACTAACAAAGAAATTTGAGTTTATAAATTTTCTGATTCCTCTGGTCTTTGTACCATACTGATCGACTCTTTAACCTAAGGGTAGTATTTCTTAAGGTGTAAACCATTCCAGGGATGATTTAGCTCTTCTCCTTCTGCATTAACAAGACGATAAGCATTACCAGGATAAGCGTGCGATACAACATAAGGTCCTTCCCAATTGGGTTGGAGCTTAGAACGCGGACCACTAGGTTTTACAAAAATTCTTTTAACGACCATTTCACCGACTTTGAACTTTCGTTCAATGACTTTCTTTTGATAAAAACGTGCTAATCTGTTTTGGTAAGCTTTTGCATGATTAGCAGCTGACCATCTTTTCTCGTCTAAAAGTTCCAATTGAGCAAGAAGTGCTGAACGATGTTCATCAATGGAGAATTCCTTGTTCAATTGTACTCTTAATGACGGTATAAGGATCTCATATGGAACTACCGCCTCCATTCCAAATGTTAAGGAATAAGGAGTATGCCCAGTGGGCGTGCGGATTGAAGTTCGGTAGGCCCATAGAGCCTCAACCAATTTTTCTGGCCAATCTGCGAATTTGTTAGATTTACACGTCTTTTTGATGATTTTCATCAAAGTCTTATTAGTTGCCTCTGCTTGGCCATTGCCTTGCGGATAATAAGGAGATGAATGATGCAATGCAATTTTATACCTGTTGCAGAGGTCCTTCAATTCCTGTGACACGAACTGCGGTCCGTTGTCGGTGACGATGGTGCTTGGAATTCCGAATCTTGTGATGATGTTCTTCATGATGAATTTGCAGACGGTTGATGCTTTGATCTCCACGTATGCTTCAGCTTCTGCCCACTTGGTGAAGTATTCCGTTGCCGTGAGAATGAAAGATTTTTGCTTGATGCCGGAATCTGGGTTACCAAGGGGTCCAATAATGTCGAAAGCCCACATGGAGAAAGGCCATGGGGAGGAAACAGGATGGAGTGAAGATGCAGGAGAATGAATTTTGTCGGCGTGAAGTTGACACTTAGCACACCTACGGACATATCCTACACAATCTTCTTCCATGGTTGGCCAATAAAATCCTTGTCTAAAGATCTTCTTTGCTAGCATCTGTCCATTGACATGGCCACCACAAACTCCACTATGAGCTCCTTCCATAACCTTCCAAAGCTCATCCTCGTCCAAACATCTCAGAAGAACTCCATCAAAACCTCTCTTGTATAGTGCTCCCCCAACTAGGGTGTATCGTTGAGCAACTCTCCTGATAGCTCTCTTTTCCTCAGTTGTAGCTTCTTCAGGATACGATTGATCTTCACAATATTTTGCAATTTCATAATACCATGGCTTCTGTTCATCATCCATCTCTTCTAACAGCTCCATCAACATGATTTCTCTTTTCTCCACAATACTTCCATCTTTGAATTTCTTCAGCAACTTCTCCTTAGTTCTAAGAAATGAAGGATCTTTCACGGCGGGTGAAAGACGCCTATGAACTATGATTGATTCGGATTGCTTGCTGATAGGAAAATCAAGGGAAGATGCAAGTGAAGCTAGAGCGTCAGCTAGGATGTTTTGATTTCTAGGGACATGGACAAAGATCAATTTTGTGAAAAGCTTTGAATAAGCAGAAGTAAGTTCTTGATATGGCTTGAGCTTGGGATCAAGAGTTCGATTCTTGGTCAGCACTTGGCGAAGAATTAATTGGCTATCACCTACAATCCTGAGTTTGGTGGCACCATGAAAATGAGCAGCCTCGAGACCAGCAAGAAGTGCCTCGTATTCAGCTATGTTGTTGGTGACTGGAAAGTCAAGCTGAAAGGCTTGTGGAATGGTGACACCTTCAGGTGATAACAGAACGATTCCGATCCCCTTTCCATGAGAATTCAGAGCTCCGTCAAAATGCAGAGTCCACATATCATCTCTGATTTGATTTACGGACATCAGTTCCTCATCCGGAAACTCTGATCGTACTGGATCAAATCGAGGAAGGGGATGGTGAGCGAGATGTTCTGCTATGGCATAGCCCTTGATCGCTTTCTGTTGAATGTAAATGATATCGAATTGAGATAGAAAGCTTTGCCATCGCGCTAACCTATCAGTAAGAACAGATTTCTCCAGAAGGAATTTGATCGGATTCATCCTAGCGATGAGATGGACTTCGTGGGCCAGAAAATAATGCTTCAATTTCTGAACAACCCAAACCAATGCTGCACATGTTTTTTCCATCGCCGTGTATCTCTGTTCAGCGGGGTTGAGAAGTTTAGAGAGATAGTAGGCTGCCCTCTCTTTTCCTTCTTCATCCTCTTGTGCTAAGACAGCCCCCACTGCATCATCCAGGACTGAAATATAAAGTATCAATGGTTTGCCTGGAGATGGTGGTCTCAAAACAGGAGGACTTGCCAAATAGTCCTTTAATCTATCAAATGCCTCCTGACACTTATCGTCCCAATTGAATTTGACTCCTGGCTTGGTAAGCTCGTAGAACGGCTTACACCTTTGTGAGTGCTGGGAGACAAAACGGCGAATAAATTGTAACCTCCCGATTAATCCTCTTAACTCTTTCAAGTTTTTGGGAGGTGGCATTTCTCTGATAGCCTTCGCCTTATTGGGATCGATCTCAATTCCCCGTTTGCTGACAATGAATCCAAGCAATTTTCCTGAAGATACCCCGAATACACATTTCTTGGGGTTCATTTTCAACTGATATTCTCTCGATCTCTCTAATACCCTTGCCAAAACTTTGGCGTGCTCAGCCTTCGTTTTAGACTTAACCAATAAGTCATCCACATATACTTCCAAATCTATATGCATCATGTCATGAAATATTGCCATCATAGCCCTTTAATAAGTGGCTCCAGCGTTCTTCAATCCAAATGTCATGACGACATAACAATATGTTCCCCAAGGTGTAGTGAATGAAGTCTTCTCTTGATCCTCTTCTGCCAGCTTAATCCGGTTGTATCCTGAAAATCCATCCATAAATGATAATGTCTCATAGCCAGCAGTGTTATCGATGAGTACATCAATATGAGGCAATGGAAAATCATCTTTAGGACACGCCCAGTTCAGATCGCGGAAGTCAATGCAAATTCTGACCTTCCCGTCCTTTTTCATAACCGGGACTATGTTGGCCACCCATTGTGGATAAAGGACAACTCTAATGAATTTGGCTTTGTGTAATTTGTCGACCTCTTCCTTCATCTTTAGAGCCATTTGTGGGTGGAATCGCCTTAATTTCTGCTTGACCGGACTAGCTCCATCCTTTAATGTTAACCTGTGTTCAACTAAAGATGAGTCTAACCCCGGCATATCCTCGTAACTCCAGGCGAAAGTGTCCTTATAATCCTTAATCACTTGTACTATTGCCTTCTCATCCTCTGTAGAAAGATTTTTACTGACGAGGACAACCTTAGGTTCGTCTTCAGTCCCTAAGTTTATTTCTTTGGTGGGTTCTTCTACGGCAGCTGAGGGTTCATCAAATCTCTTCACTCCACTGGCATATGCCTCAGCTGCGTCCTCATCATCTTCCTCATCTTCAACAATGGGGTCCTTTTCATGCACTAACTCATATACCCCGTACCCATCATTGACTGACTCATCATCTGTACAATCTTCTGGCATCTGAATTGGATCTTCTAAAAGCTGAGGGATTAAAGAGCAAAAAGAACATTTATCAGTCAAATCCTGGAGGTATCTTTCTGTAATTTGCCTACCCTTAGGCTTCCTAGACTTCCTAACCTGCCTAGACTTCCTAACTTCACTAAACTGCTTATCATAACCTAATGAAGATGAAGCAGGATGAAGATCTTGGGATACAAGTGGAAATACAAGGGAATCCTCCCGTAGGGAGGGACAGAGTAGATCTAGGAGAGAATCTTGACCGACGGACCCGCGCGATGGGGTGTAATCGGACAAGTAAGATGTTTCCTCGATAATGATTTGGGAAGAATTTGTTGTAAAATTTGCGTTTTTTTTTGGATATCAGAGGAATTATACATGAAGCAGGAGTGAATACAAATGGAAGGGGAATCAGACGGAGGAAGCGGCACCAAGGCCAGAGGATTAGGGGGATCATATAGCAATATGTCCCAGATCAGATCATACATCCTCTCTAGGTCGAGAGGAGGTTGTGGAATAAGGTCCCGAGGGGACAGAGTTATCATAACGGGCGGAGCCCGTGGAATATCTTCAATTATGACCCGCGACCAAGTCGGGGTCAAGAGTAGTGTACGAAAAAGAGTATGGAGCATGAAGACATGTGAAGGATATGTCCCCCTCCAGAGCAGATCTGTTGTATAACCAGCTTCATAGGGGTCATCTGGCTCCCCTTCATCAGTTTGTTCGGACAGCAGTATCCGCTTATCAAAGATTGCGCCAGGGCTCTCAATTAGCTCGTCGATCTGCGGTGGCCACTTGGTTCTGCAGGATCCAGGAATAGTCTGTTCAGAGCTATGTATAGGTCCCTCAGGTCGAACCATCTGTACCATTCACATTCGGGATCATGAAATTTCCTCCTTTTCGTAGGCCGCAAAGCCTCCAAGGATTGGTACGTAAGTAATTCGGAACAATGTCTGGCCAAATCCCTCCCATATATGTCATGGAAGTCAAAACATGAAGTAATGACCACCGTGTTGTCGTGACTAAATATGGGCCCTTTCACAAAGTGTGTATATAGGGTCCATGTTAAGGGATCTTGGCCTTCTTTAAGTGGTGTAGACATTGTTTCCAAGATTTCTTGACCATCTTCTTGCTGAACCCTGTCTTGCTTCAGTTTCCTCGGCCTATAGCCCAGACCGCTTCCAGGTACTGCCCGATGATCTTTAACAGGAGTGGTCCTGCCTTGCAACTGTGTGCCCAGACCTTTCCCAGGCTCGTAGCCGTTCTTCATCATAATCCTCCATCCTGGGGTACTCATGCACTTCCCCCTTTTGATAGCATTTAATGGGTATGGAGAAATGGTAGCGGCTTTCAAAGGATCAGCCACTGGACGGTAGACCTGTAATACCGACAGAAAAGGTTGTCGGCCAGGTAAAACAGCAGATTTAATATTTAGGGTATGAGCAGCAGCAAGGATCGGCATACTCGTCACTTTAATAATTCGTCCTTTGTAAGGGAATTTGAGGCATTGGTGATTCGTAGAAGGAATCGCCTCAAGAGTTTTAATATAAGGACGTCCCAGAATGGCATTTATGGAAGGGTCGATTTCTAGAATATGAAATTCGACCTCTGCATGACTTACTGGACCTAGCTCCACTTTTAAATAAACCATTCCCAGAGGGGAACGGGTAGAATTGTCATATGCCTGTAGACACGCTAATTTTGACGTCATTTCGAGTAAATTTTATATCATATAATAATGCCTCAGAATGGTCTGATAATTAATCATTAATTAATTTTTATTAATCTTTTTGAGTGTCGGGTTTAACAGATGTGTTTAAGTTAATCAATTGAATTGATTTTAGTTCAATTTGAGTTAAAATATGAAGAATTCTAAAAGACGTCGACACACGTGGACGCCATTTATAGTTTATTCCTATTTTAACGATTAAATTTGAATTTTAATTAATTGATTTATTAACTAAAAGGGGTCTGGGAAGGTCGACGCGTTTTAAGTTTCCTAAGTGGTTTTAACTTCTCCTCCGGATGTTTATCCTTATCTTAATTAGTATAAAAGACGTCCACATAGGTGGACGTTTTTTACCTAATAAAGATAAAGATAAGTTTTCCCGGATGTTTATCCTTATCTTAATTAGTCTAAAAGACGTCTACACAGGTGGACGCGTTTTACCTAATAAAGATAAAGATAAGTTTTCCCGGATATTTATCCTTATCTTAATTAATCTGAAAGGCGTCAGTTAAGGTGGACGCGTTTTAGATAATTACAGATAAAGATGAATTAATCAGTATTTATCTGTCGGTTAAGATGGATAAATTCGGAATTTTGCTATGTTAATCGCGAACGCAAGAAATGCCTATAAATACCCTGCATGTTAAAAAGAAGAAAGAACAGAATTAAGTTGAATTGGGCCATAGCATTATAGCGATTTGAAGATCGGAGCAACAACGTCGTAACGCCGGAGCGCTGCCATTCCCAGAAGTCGGCGTCCCTTTCAAGATCTTCATCTTTTCAAGAGCTTCAACCGATTGGGCATAAGTTTTTCATTACTGCATTCATCTTCATTAATTTTATTTTTCATATTCACTTCATGCAAACACACACCACAGCATAATCTTTCAAAAACCTACTTGATCTAAGGGGTTTCAAAGCCATTAAAAAAGTGAGTTTGCTGTTTTAAATATGCTTAAAATCATGATTAGTTCAGATACTACTTCTGCTTAGATTCTCATCATTGTTTCTTCATTCTGTTATTTTTGTCTCTGCTACACTCAACAACAACAAGAGATCAAAAGGGGGAAATCAAGCACAACTTCTGGACGATCCTCAACCTCAAATTCAACAGCAAGAACAAAGAAGCAAAGAAAGGGCTCTCTTTCTTCAGCCGGCTGAGGAAGGGGAACCAAGGACTCAATCTCCCGCGTTTTGAAAGGTAGGCGATCACACCTCTTTTGAAACTTTTAAGTTAAAAGTTTCTGGCGATCACTGCACTTTAGTTGCTGTTTTTAATAGGTTAGTTTACACCTAAACAACATAGATATTTCATGTTAATCACACGGTCATTCTAAGCACCTACAGCT
This sequence comes from Zantedeschia hybrid cultivar, assembly GCA_030544215.1. Lineage (NCBI taxonomy): Eukaryota > Viridiplantae > Streptophyta > Magnoliopsida > Alismatales > Araceae > Zantedeschia > Zantedeschia hybrid cultivar. The sequence continues at coordinate 15,764,238 of JARZZO010000014.1, read as the reverse complement.
TTTTTGGCGATCACGGTGGGACTTGGTCTCGCCATCTTTTAGTTTCTTTTGTTCTTGCTATCATCATATCGGGCACCCACGGTGCACCATTTGTGTCTCTGGACACGTCCTCACCAATTGGTGAGTGTTTAGTTTAATTGATTTCCCTCGTGCACCACGTGCACACCCCAGTGGCAAGATCTTGCCCTCCCCTTGATTAAATCAAAAGGCTGTTTTTGTGATAAAAATGATGTGTGATTGATTGTTTTCTAGTTGTTTAGTTAGTAAATCACCCTGTTTAAAATCTGGAACTAAAAAAATTTGCATGAGTCGATTGTTTACTGCTTTTCATCTTGTTTAAGGAGGATTCAACCCAGAAAATCCCCCTGGAAAACTGTTTCTGCGAACTGAAAAGCGTCCAGGATAGCTGACGCGTTTCAAAACCGCGTCAACCTACCTAGACGCCTTTCAGGCTTCACAGCTTCTCTGCTGTCTGCATCTGCTTCTGCGAAAAATTAAGTTTTGTTTTGAATAGCGTCGACTACCATCGACGCGATTCAGACAGTTTCTTAATCTTTTTCAGTTTCCAGATTTCTGTGTTTTGAGTGCTAGCTACCCATTACTTACTAAGCATTAGAGGCCGTCCAGGCCACAGGACATGCGCATTGAGGCTAATCCCTCCTCTTCTTAGGAACACATTACTCGACGTCAACAACTCTCTCTGATTGGGTTGGTCCCTTGATCAGACTAGAGAAGTTGACGTTGAGACCTCCATAAGTCCCCAAAATCAAGGTATTCCACCTTGATCATCGGGCTGGTTGTACCAATTGAAGTCCCGGTTAGATTCTGAAAGCGTTGTGAGAGAAAGCCCTAGAGAATAACGGTGGAAATCGAACTGAAACTAGGATCCTTTCCCTGAGCGAAATTGTGGTTTAATCCAATTCAAATAACTCAACAAGGAATCCTAAAATCACGTTAAGCATCCACTTGATTGATTAATCTCTGTACAACTTGTTTGATTAAATCTTTGAAAAGGGAATCTAACATCATATTGCTACGATCAGGTAGGGACTTGAGTGTGGCTCCAGACGCCATGGTTAATTACGAGGGAGATGCTAATGCCCCTCGTGATTCTGAGTACAACTATGAGAGTGGGAGAGATGCTGATGCCTCCCGTAGTTCTATCCCCATTCCGTATCGTCTAGATGGGAATGTTCGGACACCTCTTTTGCCTCCACGTGATCAATATCCTGATCCTCTTCCGCATGAATATGCGATCCCTAATCCTGATCTTGAGGGGGACATGAATCAGAATGATCCCTCATCCTCTGATCCTACGGATCTCATCAATGCTCTGGGAGTTCTTGCCTCCCGACTGGACCCTCAGCAATTCGAGGCGATCCAATCTATTTTGAAGGGGAAGGCACCTATGCAGCCTGCCGAGCCGAACCCTGTGGCTCCCCCTGCTGTTCCTCAGCAACCTTCTTTTCCTCCTCCTTATATCCATCAGGCCATGGAGGGCCTTCATATTACTTCTCGGCCAGCTGGGCCGCAACTTTCACCATCTAGGCAACCGGCTAGACCGCAAACGCCTACTTATCAAAATGCCCTCGGGCATGGCGGAAGCGCTGCCGGACCTCCCCTCTATTGTCCACCCTGCCCAACGTACTCTAGGCAGCAGGCCTACCAAGTACCTCCTCCTCCTCCTCCTCCTCAAGCAGATCTGACCACACAAACGCTGTTGGCCAAAATGGAGCGTATGGATGAGCAATTTAATAACCTCCAGAAAATGATGGGGGTCAAAGCTGTGCCAGAGATCAGTCTACCGAGTCTGCCAGTATTCCATCTGCCACCCTCTGAAATGCCAGTGTACCGAAAGTACAACGGTACTGGTAACCCCTTCACACATCTGAAGGAGTTCATGTATGAATCCTCTTTCTGGCAGAATGATAAGAGGTCGTTGGCCTTCTTGTTCAGGAGATCTCTAGAGGGACCAGCCCTCGAGTGGTTCTTTTCCCTGGAACCCTCAGAAGTAGAAGATTACGGTATCGTTTCACGCAAATTCATTCAACGATATCAGGACAGAGTTGCACCCTCCTTGTCTATCACGGACCTCATTGCAGAAAAGATGAAACCGGATGAGGAGTTTGTCAGTTTTGCTGACAGGTGGCGGGGTCTGGCTGAAAAGGTGAAGGATCACTTGTCCGAGTCCGAACAAGTGAAAATGTTAATTTCCAATGCCACGCCCCAGTTTAAGCTCGTCCTCTCCTTGAACAATTTGACTAACATGGCAGAGCTCTATGAAAGAGCACGGTACTGCCAGAATGCTTTCAAGGACGCTACATTCTCTAGCGTCTTTGATCCTCATAGACCTAGCAGGCCTCCGCCTCGGAAGCCTGCAGTGCCGAACTCTTCCAGCACAGGTCCGACTACTGAGGGCACGCTCTCTCATGAGCAAGTGAGTACCATGAACAATAACTCGCCCCAGTTCGTGAGGAGTCAGCAGCAGTACCAGAGGCCACAGCAGCAAGGGTACAGACAGCAGCAGAACCCCCAGTACCAACAACAGTATCAACGGCCCCAGCAGCCGAATCAGAATCAGAACCAGCAACAGCTACAGCAACAGCCGCAACGGCAACAGCAGTACCAGCAACCCCAGCAACAGCAGTATCAGCAACAACAGCCACAGTACCAGCCGCGCGCACCGCCGGCGTACCACAATGTCCCTCCTCCTGGTGACTACAACCAGCAGATGAGACCTCCAGGCCCGAAGAGGGCAGAATACCCGGCTCTCCCAGAATCCTTGGCCGATATCTTCTGTGCTTTAATGGCAGCCAATGCCTTAGTTTTGCCAAGGGAAAAGGCCGTCTGGCCTCAAAATGCCGATACGTCCAGATATTGCTACTTCCATAGGCAACCTGGGCATACCATTGACACCTGCTTTCAATTCAGAGATTATATTCATGATCTCAACGAGCAGGGCGGCATAGATTGGGAGGAAATGAAGAAATACATAACAGCCCTGAAGGCGAGGAGACCGCAACAGCAGCAACAGCAGCAGCAAGCAAGACCACCAGCACAAGCAGCAGCACCACCCAACATGGGCATAGTGCAGAATCCGCTCCCGGAGCACCAGAACCAGAACCAGGTTGCTCCCATTCTAACGAACAGCCAGTCTGAGGCTGGTCGTGGGCAACAATGGAGGATAGAGGACTCTTCCTCTCTCTACTCAACGGGTCACGTTCAAAGTACCGCAGAGCGACCACCACGCCGCACCATCCACATACCCAGACCACAACCCGTCACCATCACCCCTCTACCCACACCCACATATCACTCGCCCGCACCCAATAACCCACTACCACTACCCTCTTTCCTTAGACCCATTGCGCACCGCACTCCTACGCCTCCATCATATACCCCTCCGCGAACCAATAACGCACCCCTTTTACCATCAAGGCCATTATTACGCATACCATTTCCTACTTCGCCCATTACCACTACCAACTACCCAGATATGCCCCAACCATCCAAACCGCTATTACGCGTACCATTCCCCACTTCGCCAACCACTTACCCATCTACCATCCAACCATCTAGGCCTTTAATCCGCACCGCGCCATCACCACCTAACCCTACGCCATCACCATCTAACCCAACGCCACCACCTACGCATCAACCCTCCGCACCACTTACGCCGCCCGACTCTGCGGTACTCAAGGTGTCACCCGGATCCTCCACGGTCGAGGAACACGCGCTCCGGAGTGGAAGGATTTTCAACAAGGTCTTTCCTCAGTCCACAGTCAGAGACGGCCCATCACAGCCGATTGAGGAAGCCCATAATGAAGAGAGTGCACCAGGCACTCAATATGACTTGTTGAAACATCTGGACAAAACACCGGCACGGATCACTGTACTGGAATTGATTAAAAGGTCCAAGATTCACCAAGAAGCTTTAATGGAATACCTACAGAAGGTGATGGTCAACGAAGACGTGCCGGTAGAGAAAATTGCAGCACTACTAGTTCCTCAGGGGGATCAGCCATCAATTACATTTCACACATCGGAACTAGCACCGCCAGCCGCCAGAAGCATGGCTCTGAGCATCACGGTCAATATCTGCAAAAAGGCCGTGGATGCATGCCTGGTTGATACAGGGGCTTCAATTAATGTTCTACCTCCGAAGACCCTGGAGCTATGCGGTGTGCCCAAGGTGAAATGGCTGCCTAGCCCCATCTCAGTTACGGCATATGACAATTCTACCCGTTCCCCTCTGGGAATGGTTTATTTAAAGGTAGAGTTAGGTCCAGTAAGTCATGCAGAGGTCGAATTTCATATTCTAGAAATCGACCCTTCCATAAATGCCATTCTGAGACGTCCTTATATCAAAACTCTTGAGGCGATTCCTTCTACGAATCACCAATGCCTCAAATTCCCTTACGAAGGACGAATTATTAAAATGACGAGCATGCCGATCCTTGCTGCTGCTCATACATTGAATATTAAGTCTGCTGTTTTACCTGGCCGACAACCTTTTCTATCGGTATTACAGGTCTACCGTCCAGTGGCTGATCCTTTGAAAGCCGCCACCATTTCTCCATACCCATTAAATGCTATCAAAAGGGGGAAGTGCATGAGTACCCCGGGATGGAGAATCATGATGAAGAACGGCTACGAGCCTGGGAAAGGTTTGGGCACACGGTTGCAAGGCAGGACCACTCCTGTTAAAGATCATCGGGCAGTACCTGGGAGCGGTCTGGGCTATAGGCCGAGCAAACTGAAGCAAGACAGGGTTCAGCAAGAAGATGGTCAAGAAATCTTGGAAACAATGTCCATACCACTGAAAGAAGGCCGAGATCCCTTAACATGGACTCTATATACACATTTTGTGAAAGGGCCCATACTTAGCCACGACAACATGGTGGTCATTACTTCATGTTTTGACTTCCATGACATATATGGGAGGGATTTGGCCAGACATTGTTCCGAACTACTTACGTACCAATCCTTGGAGGCTCTGCGGCCTATGAAGAGGAGGAAATTCCATGACCCTGAATGCGAATGGTACAGATGGTTCGACCTAAGGGACCTATACATAGCACTGAACAGACTATTCCTGGATCCCGCAAAACCCAAGTGGCCACCGCAGATTGACGAGCTAATTGAGAGCCCTGGCGCAATCTTTGACAAGCGGATACTGCTGTCCGAACAAACTGATGAAGGGGAGCCAGATGACCCCTATGAAGCTGGTTATACAACAGATCTGCTCTGGAGGGGGACATATCCTTCACATGTCTTAATGCTCCATACTCTTTTTCGTACACTACTCTTGACCCCGACTTGGTCGCGGGTCATAATTGAAGATATTCCACGGGCTCCGCCCATTATGATAACTCTGTCCCCCAGGACTTCATTCCACAACCTCCTCTCGACCTAGAGAGGATGTATGATCTGATCTGGGACATATTACTATATGATCCCCCTAATCCTCTGGCCTTGGTGCCGCTTCCTTCGTCCGATTCTCCTCCCATTTATATTCACTCCTGCTTCATGTTTAATTCCTCGATGGTCCAAAAAAAAACGCCAATTTTACAACAAATTCTTCCCAAATCATTATCGAGGAAACATCTTATTTGTCCGATTACACCCCATCGCGCGGGTCCGTCGGTCAAGATTCTCTCCTAGATCTACTCTGTCCCTCCCCGCGGGAGGATTCCCCTGTATTTCCACCTGTATCCCAGGATTTTCATCCTGCTTCATCTTCCTTAGGTTATGATAGGCAGTCTAGTGAAGTTAGGGAGTCTAGTTTTAGGCAGGTTAGGAAGTCTAGGAAGCCTAAGGGTAGGCAAATTCCAGAAAGATACCTCCAGGATTTGGCTGATAAATGTTCCTTTTGCTCTTTAATCCCTCAGCTCTTAGAAGATCCAATTCAGATGCCAGAAGATTGTACAGATGATGAGTCAGTCAATGATGGGTACGGGGTATATGAGTTACTACATGAAAAGGACCCCATTGTTGAGGATGAGGAAGATGATGAGGACGCAGCGGAGGCATATGCCAGTGGAGTGAAGAGATTTGATGAACCTTCAGCTGCCGTCGAAGAGCCCACCAAAGAAATAAATTTAGAGACTGAAGACGAACCTAAGGTTGTCCTCGTTAGTAAAAATCTTTCTATAGAGGATGAGAAGGCAATGGTACAAGTGCTTAAGGATTATAAGGACACTTTCGCCTGGAGTTATGAGGATATGCCGGGGCTAGACTCATCTTTAGTTGAACACAGGTTAACATTAAAAGATGGAGCTACTCCGGTCAAGCAAAAATTAAGGCGATTCCACCCACAAATGGCTTTAAAGATGAAGGAAGAAGTCGATAAATTACACAAAGCCAAATTCATTAGAGTTGTCCTTTATCCACAATGGGTGGCCAACATAGTCCCGGTTATGAAGAAAGACGGGAAGGTCAGAATTTGCATTGACTTCCGCGATCTAAACCGGGCATGTCCTAAAGACGATTTTCCATTGCCTCATATTGATGTACTCATCGATAACACTGCTGGCTATGAGACGTTATCGTTCATGGATGGATTTTCAGGATACAACCAGATTAAGCTGGCAGAAGAGGATCAAGAGAAGACTTCATTCACTACACCTTGGGGAACATATTGTTATGTCGTCATGCCATTTGGGTTGAAGAACGCTGGAGCCACTTATCAAAGGGCTATGATGGCAATATTTCATGACATGATGCATATAGATTTGGAAGTGTATGTGGATGACTTATTGGTTAAGTCTAAAACGAAGGCTGAGCATGCCAAAGTTTTGGCAAGGGTATTAGAGAGATCAAGAGAATATCAGTTGAAGATGAACCCCAAGAAATGTGTATTCGGGGTATCTTCAGGGAAATTGCTTGGATTCATTGTCAGCAAACGGGGAATTGAGATCGATCCCAATAAGGCGAAGGCTATCAGAGAAATGCCACCTCCCAAAAACTTGAAAGAGTTAAGAGGATTAATCGGGAGGTTACAATTTATTCGCCGTTTTGTCTCCCAGCACTCACAAAGGTGTAAGCCGTTCTATGAGCTTACCAAGCCAGGAGTCAAATTCAATTGGGACGATAAGTGTCAGGAGGCATTTGATGGATTAAAGGACTATTTGGCAAGTCCTCCTGTTTTGAGACCACCATCTCCAGGCAAACCATTGATGCTTTATATTTCAGTCCTGGATGATGCAGTGGGGGCTGTCTTAGCACAAGAGGATGAAGAAGGAAAAGAGAGGGCAGCCTACTATCTCTCTAAACTTCTCAACCCCGCTGAACAGAGATATACGGCGATGGAGAAAACATGTGCAGCATTAGTTTGGGTTGTTCAGAAATTGAAGCATTATTTTCTGGCCCATGAAGTCCACCTCATCGCTAGGATGAATCCGATTAAGTTCCTTCTGGAGAAATCTGTTCTTACTGATAGGTTAGCACGATGGCAAAGCTTTCTATCTCAATTCGATATCATTTACATTCAACAGAAAGCAATCAAGGGCTATGCCATAGCAGAACATCTCGCTCATCATCCCCTTCCTCGATTTGATCCAGTACGATCAGAGTTTCCGGATGAGGAACTGATGTCCGTAAATCAAATCAGAGATGATATGTGGACTCTGCATTTTGACGGAGCTCTGAATTCTCATGGAAAGGGGATCGGAATCGTTCTGTTATCACCTGAAGGTGTCACCATTCCACAAGCCTTTCAGCTTGATTTTCCAGTCACCAATAACATAGCTGAATACGAGGCACTCCTTGCTGGTCTCGAGGCTGCTCATTTTCATGGTGCCACCAAACTCAGGATTGTGGGTGATAGCCAATTAATTCTTCGCCAAGTACTGACCAAGTATCGAACTCTTGATCCCAAGCTCAAGCCTTATCAAGAACTTACTTCTGCTTATTCAAAGCTTTTCACAAAATTGATCTTTGTCCATGTCCCTAGAAATCAAAACATCTTAGCTGACGCTCTAGCTTCACTTGCATCTTCCCTTGATTTTCCTATCAGCAAGCAATCTGAATCAATCATAGTTCATAGGCGTCTCTCACCTGCCGTGAAAGATCCTTCATTTCTTAGAACTAAGGAGAAGTTGCTGAAGAAATTCAAAGATGGAAGTATCGTGGAGAAAAGAGAAATCATGTTGATGGAGCTGTTAGAAGAGATGGATGATGAACAGAAGCCATGGTATTATGAAATTGCAAAATATTGTGAAGATCAATCGTATCCTGAAGAAGCTACAACTGAGGAAAAAAGAGCTATCAGGAGAGTTTCTCAACGATACACCCTAGTTGGGGGAGCATTATATAAAAGAGGTTTTGATGGAGTTCTTCTGAGATGTCTAGACGAAGATGAGCTTTGGAAGGTTATGGAAGGAGCTCATAGTGGAGTCCGTGGTGGCCATGTCAATGGACAGATGCTAGCAAAGAAGATCCTTAGACAAGGATTTTATTGGCCAACCATGGAAGAAGATTGTGTAGGATATGTCCGTAGGTGTGCCAAGTGTCAACTTCACGCCGACAAAATTCATTCTCCTGCATCTTCACTCCATCCTGTTTCTTCCCCATGGCCTTTCTCCATGTGGGCTTTCGACATTATTGGACCTCTTGGTAACCCAGATTCCGGCATCAAGCAAAAATCTTTCATTCTCACGGCAACGGAATACTTTACCAAGTGGGCAGAAGCTGAAGCATACGTGGAGATCAAAGCATCAACCGTCTGCAAATTCATCATGAAGAACATCATCACAAGATTCGGAATTCCAAGTACCATCGTCACCGACAACGGACCGCAGTTCGTGTCACAGGAATTGAAGGACCTCTGCAACAGGTATAAAATTGCATTGCATCATTCATCTCCTTATTATCCGCAAGGCAATGGTCAAAGCAGAGGCAACTAATAAGACTTTGATAAAAATTATCAAAAAGACGTGTAAATCTAACAAATTCGCAGATTGGCCAGAAAAATTGATTGAGGCTCTATGGGCCTACCGAACTTCAATCCGCACGCCTACTGGGCAAACTCCTTATTCCTTAACATTTGGAATGGAGGCGGTAGTTCCATATGAGATCCTTATACCGTCATTAAGAGTACAATTGAACAAAGAATTCTCCATTGATGAACATCGTTCAGCACTCCTTGCTCAATTGGAACTTTTGGACGAGAAAAGATGGTCAGCTGCTAATCACGCAAAAGTTTATCAAAACAGATTAGCACGTTTTTATCAAAAGAAAGTCATTGAACGAAAGTTCAAAGTCGGTGAAATGGTTGTTAAAAGAATTTTTGTAAAACCTGGTGGTCCGCATTCTAAGCTCCAACCCAACTGGGAAGGACCTTATGTTGTATCGCACGCTTATCCTGGTAATGCTTATAGTCTTATTAATGCAGAAGGAGAAGAGCTAAATCATCCTTGGAATGGTTTACACCTTAAGAAATACTACCCTTAAGTTAAAGAGTCGATCAGTATGGTACAAAGACCAGTGGAATCAGAAAATTTATAAACTCAAATTTCTTTGTTAGTCTGAATAATTTAACTTCAAACCCATTACTGCACACACTGACACGTTTGATTCGTGAGTAACAAGAGATGCCAAGTCCTTAAGAATATCAAAAGCTTGACTAAAAGTATAAAGTACAAATCATTCCTTTTAAATAAAATTCTGTTTTACACTCGGCCCATGATGTCGGAACGAGGCTTAAAATAGACTACCAAGAATACCCGCCATCTTAGTAGGAGGCCGTCATAAAAAAAAATGGGGGAGATCCGTTCCAAAGCAAAGCAAAGAAAGAAAAGAATAGAAAAGCAAAAGCAAGGCAAAAAGCCAAATTCAAATCAAAAGGCCATTACACTACAAACGTTACATCAAGGCCATGAAATGAAACAAAAGGGAACGCAAGGTCAATAAATACCCCGGAAAGAAAATGACCGAACCCCAACAGATATTAGGGTTGGAAAGGAACATCTTTTTAGGTCTCCGGAACCTTCTCATGGGCTTTCTAAATCTATTCTTCTTTTCTTTCTAAAGAGGTGTACTTCAAGCTTAAAGGATGGCTTAGATTGACTAAGGGTCAAATCATCAAATGGGATCACGAATGGAAACATAAGTTCAAACACGATGGGTTTTAAGTTAAATTGTCAAAGAACAATTTGGAAATTAAGTTAATAAATGAATATGATCTTTTGATCTAAGTACCATGCTGATCTTTTAGTCAAAAATCTAAAAAAATTTCATATGTCAAATTCAAAAAAAAATACATATGTCAAAAATTCAAAAAAAATACATATGTCAAAAATTCAAAAAAATGTACATTTGTCAAAATCTAAAAGAAAGAATACATATTTCAAATCCCAAACAAAATGAAAATTTCAAAACCACAAAAATATTTCAATTAGCATTTGCTTGTTGCATTTAATGTGTTTCATTCCTTTTATTTTCAGTGAGCATCTGTTTGCTTGTATGTTGCATTTTGCTTAAAGTCTGATTATTCTTATTACCTTTGTTAATAAAGGCTATGCCCCTTGACCCTTCTACCAAGGATAGGATCAAGTAGTCGGTTACTTAACCAGACAAGGGGCTAAGCCTGAATAGATGCTTAACATGTTTGTTCAAGTCATATACAGGACACAAGGCCTGAAGAGAGTTGGAATTCGAATAGAGAACAACCAGAAATCTGTTTCTGTGAGTAAAAGGCGTCTATGATACCTGACGCGTTTCAAACTTAAATGGCGTCTGCCCGACACGACGCGTTTTAGCTTTCTGCTATTTTCTCGAAATTTTAATTGAATATTTGTTTGGAACTAATAATTTTGATTGCAGAAAAAAAAAGCTTGAACAAAGCTGGAAATATCAAGAAGATCCCATTGTGGAATTCAAGTCCCGACCGTGGCTAAAAAGACGGTTATTTCTATCCTTATTCCATGTGATTACTTTGCATTTGCATTACTATATGGTAAATATTTATTAGAGTATATCAAGGACCTTGTGTTTTTGATGAAACTGGAATTTGAGTTCCCCTACAACAAAAACAGTGATAATTCCAGAGGATTCTTAATCGCACGGATAGGCCGTTGGATTGTTAATTAGTGGGGACGATGGTTCCACTTTTGTGAAACGGTGCGTGGATAAACGAGCTTCGACTTAGCACTGAATTACAAGAATTGGTATCTTGACTTGTTAATGACAATTTAACAATATTATCCTTGATTAATTTATATTTTATTTGACTTTATATTTTTCTTTTAGCCCAGCATGCATCATGTAGGACTTTGAAATCATTGAAATAAGAATTAATTATTGATTAAGTTTCAGACCATTAATCAAATAATTTCAAATATGATATGAAATATTCCATTCCGAATTGAGTATCTTGATTATCTTTGAGGTTCGCTTGAAGATATCCTTGGAATTCTATCCTTGATTGGATTCTTTATCCAATATTCTTGTTTTCTTTTAAGATCCATCATGGCTGCAGCACGTCCACATTGGCTGGCAAACGCTCCCCATGATGAAACCTACAGTGTCTACGACCTGGGGTACTTCCCACTCCGAGGAGGTTGATCGACCTTACTTTATTTCCTTGTCTACTTCATCCAGACAGGATTAATTCCATTGATTTCCTTGAGCTATCTTCCTTGATGGTTTCGAGAAAAATTCTAGTCATGTGATGTTAAGAGCGTGTCTCATCACACCTTGGCATCACATTTTCAGTACATTCCATTCCATTTCACTCCCTTGCAAAGACGATGCCAAGGTGAGGCAGCTGTAGACACGCTAATTTTGACGTCATTTCGAGTAAATTTTATATCATATAATAATGCCTCAGAATGGTCTGATAATTAATCATTAATTAATTTTTATTAATCTTTTTGAGTGTCGGGTTTAATAGATGTGTTTAAGTTAATCAATTGAATTGATTTTAGTTCAATTTGAGTTAAAATATGAAGAATTCTAAAAGACGTCGACACACGTGGACGCCATTTATAGTTTATTCCTGTTTTAACGATTAAATTTGAATTTTAATTAATTGATTTATTAACTAAAAGGCGTCTGGGAAGGTCGACGCGTTTTAAGTTTCCTAAGTGGTTTTAACTTCTCCTCCGGATGTTTATCCTTATCTTAATTAGTATAAAAGACGTCCACATAGGTGGACGCTTTTTACCTAATAAAGATAAAGATAAGTTTTCCCGGATGTTTATCCTTATCTTAATTAGTCTAAAAGACGTCTACACAGGTGGACGCGTTTTACCTAATAAAGATAAAGATAAGTTTTCCCGGATATTTATCCTTATCTTAATTAATCTGAAAGGCGTCAGTCAAGGTGGACGCGTTTTAGATAATTACAGATAAAGATGAATTAATCAGTATTTATCTGTCGGTTAAGATGGATAAATTCGGAATTTTGCTATGTTAATCGCGAACGCAAGAAATGCCTATAAATACCCTGCATGTTAAAAAGAAGAAAGAACAGAATTAAGTTGAATTGAGCCATAGCATTATAGCGATTTGAAGATCGGAGCAACAACGTCGTAACGCCGGAGCGCTGCCATTCCCAGAAGTCGGCGTCCCTTTCAAGATCTTCATCTTTTCAAGAGCTTCAACCGATTGGGCATAAGTTTTTCATTACTGCATTCATCTTCATTAATTTTATTTTTCATATTCACTTCATGCAAACACACACCACAGCATAATCTTTCAAAAACCTACTTGATCTAAGGGGTTTCAAAGCCATTAAAAAAGTGAGTTTGCTGTTTTAAATATGCTTAAAATCATGATTAGTTCAGATACTACTTCTGCTTAGATTCTCATCATTGTTTCTTCATTCTGTTATTTTTGTCTCTGCTACACTCAACAACAACAAGAGATCAAAAGGGGGAAATTAAGCACAACTTCTGGACGATCCTCAACCTCAAATTCAACAGCAAGAACAAAGAAGCAAAGAAAGGGCTCTCTTTCTTCAGCCGGCTGAGGAAGGGGAACCAAGGACTCAATCTCCCGCGTTTTGAAAGGTAGGCGATCACACCTCTTTTGAAACTTTTAAGTTAAAAGTTTCTGGCGATCACTGCACTTTAGTTGCTGTTTTTAATAGGTTAGTTGCTGCTGCTGGGGTTGCTGGTACTGCTGTTGCCGTTGCGGCTGTTGCTGTAGCTGTTGCTGGTTCTGATTCTGATTTGGCTGCTGGGGCCGTTGATACTGTTGTTGGTACTGGGGGTTCTGCTGCTGTCTGTACCCTTGCTGGTGTGGCCTCTGGTACTGCTGCTGACTCCTCACGAACTGGGGCGAGTTATTGTTCATGGTACTCACTTGCTCATGAGAGAGCGTGCCCTCAGTAGTCGGACCTGTGCTGGAAGAGTTCGGCACTGCAGGCTTCCGAGGCGGAGGCCTGCTAGGTCTATGAGGATCAAAGACGCTAGAGAATGTAGCGTCCTTGAAAGCATTCTGGCAGTACCGTGCTCTTTCATAGAGCTCTGCCATGTTAGTCAAATTGTTCAAGGAGAGGACGAGCTTAAACTGGGGCGTGGCATTGGAAATTAACATTTTCACTTGTTCGGACTCGGACAAGTGATCCTTCACCTTTTCAGCCAGACCCCGCCACCTGTCAGCAAAACTGACAAACTCCTCATCAGGTTTCATCTTTTCTGCAATGAGGTCCGTGATAGACAAGGAGGGTGCAACTCTGTCCTGGTACCGTTGAATGAATTTGCGTGAAACGATACCGTAATCTTCTACTTCTGAGGGTTCCAGGGAAAAGAACCACTCGAGGGCTGGTCCCTCTAGAGATCTCCTGAACAAGAAGGCCAACGACCTCTTATCATTCTGCCAGAAAGAGGATTCATACATGAACTCCTTCAGGTGTGTGAAGGGGTTACCAGTACCGTTGTACTTTCGGTATACTGGCATCTCAGAGGGTGGCAGATGGAATACTGGCAGGCTCGGTAGACTGATCTCTGGCACAGCTTTGACCCCCATCATTTTCTGGAGGTTATTAAATTGCTCATCCATACGCTCCATTTTGGCCAGCAGCGTTTGTGTGGTCAGATCTGCCTGGGGAGGAGGAGGAGGAGGAGGTACTTGGTAGGCCTGCTGCCTAGAGTATGTTGGGCAGGGTGGACAATAGAGGGGAGGTCCGGCAGAGCTTCCGCCATGCCCGAGGGCATTTTGATAAGCAGGCGTTTGCGGTCTAGCCGGTTGCCTAGATGATGAAAGCTGCGGCCCAGCTGGCCAAGAAGTAATATGAAGGCCCTCCACAGCCTGATGGATATAAGGAGGAGGAAAAGAAGGTTGCTGAGGAACAGCAGGGGGAGCCACAGGGTTCGGCTCGGCAGGCTGTATGGGTGCCTTTCCCTTCAAAATAGATTGGATCGCCTCGAACTGCTGAGGTTCCAGTCGGGAGGCAAGAACTCCCAGAGCGTTGACGAGATCCACAGGATCAGAGGATGAGGGATCATTCTGATTCATGTCTCCCTCAAGATCGGGATTAGGAATCGCATATTCATGCGGAGGAGGATCAGGATATTGATCACGTGGATGCAAAAGAGGTGTCCGAACATTCCCATCTAGACGATATGGAATGGGGATAGAACAACGGGAGGCATCAGCATCTCTCCCACTCTCATAGTTGTATTCAGAATCCCGATGGGCATTAGCATCTCCCTCGTAATTAACCATGGCGTCTGGAGCCACACTCAAGTCCCTACCTGATCGTTGCAACATGATGTTAGATTCTTTTTCTTCAAAGATTTGACAAACAAGTTGCACAGAGATTAATCAAACAAGTGGATGCTTAACGTGATTTTAAGATTCCTTTTTTGAGTTATTTGGATTCAATTAAACCTCAAATTCTCTCAAGGAAAGGATCCTAGTTTCAGTTCAATTTCCACCGTTATTCTCTAAGGCTTTCTCCCACAACGTTTTCAGAATCTAACCAGGACTTCAATTGGTACAACCAGCCCGATGATCAAGGAGGAATACCTTGATTTTGGAGACTTATGGAGGTCTCAACGTCAACTTCTCTAGTCTGATCAAGGGACCAACCCAATCAGAGAGAGTTGCTGACGTCAAGTAATGTGTTCCTAAGAAGAGGAGGGTATTAGCCTCAATGCGTATGTCCTACGGCCTGGATGGCCTCTAATGCTTAGTAAGTAATGGGTAGCTAGCACTCAAAACACAGA
Organism: Zantedeschia hybrid cultivar; assembly: GCA_030544215.1. Taxonomy (NCBI): domain Eukaryota; kingdom Viridiplantae; phylum Streptophyta; class Magnoliopsida; order Alismatales; family Araceae; genus Zantedeschia; species Zantedeschia hybrid cultivar. The sequence continues at coordinate 15,749,062 of JARZZO010000014.1, read as the reverse complement.
AATCTGGAAACTAAAAAAAATTAAGAAACTGTCTGAATCGCGTCGATGATAGTCGACGCTATTCAAAACAGAACTTAATTTTTCGCAGAAGCAGATGCAGACAGCAGAGAAACTGTGAAACCTGAAAGGCGTCTAGGGGTGTTGACGCGGTTTGAAACGCGTCAGCGATCCTGGACGCTTTTCAGTTCGCAGAAACAGTTTTCCAGGAGGATTTTCTGGGTTGAATCCTCCTCAAACAAGGTAAAAAACAGTAAACAATCGACTCATGCAAAATTTTTAGTTCCAGATTTTAAACAGGATGATTCACTGACTAAACAACTAGAAAAACAATCAATCACACATCATTTTTATCACAAAAATAGCTTTTTGAATTAATCAAGGGGAGGGTAAGATCTTGCCACTGGGGTGTGCACGTGGTGCACGAGGGAAATTGATTAAACTAAAAACACTCACCAATTGGTGAGGACGTGTCGAAAGACACAAGTGGTGCACCGTGGGTGCCCGGTTGATAATAGCAAGAACAAAAAACTTAAAAGATGGCGAGACCAAGTCCCACCGTGATCGCCAAAAAAGCTGTAGGTGCTTAGAATGACCGTGTGATTATCATGAAATATCTATGTTGTTTAGTGTAAACTAACCTATTAAAAACAGCAACTAAAGTGCAGTGATCGCCAGAAACTTTTAACTTAAAAGTTTCAAAAGAGATATGATCGCCTACCTTTCAAACGCGGAAGATTGAGTCCTTGGTTCCCCTTCCTCAGCCGGCTGAAGAAAGAGAGCCCTTTCTTTGCTTCTTTGTTCTTGCTGTTGAATTTGAGGTTGAGGATCGTCCAAAAATCTTTCTGACTTTGTACTTGATTTCTCCCTTTTGAATCTCTCGTTGTTGTTGAGTGCAGCAGAAACAGAAACAGAAAATGAAGAGACAATGATGATGAGAATTTAAGTAGAAGCAATATCTGAACTAATCATGATTATAAGCATATTTAAAACAGCAAACTTACTTGTTTAGTGGCTTTGAAACCCCTCAAATCAAGTAGGTTTTGAAAGATTATACTGTGGTGTGTGTTTGCATGAAGTGAATATGAAGAATAAAACTAATGAAGATAAAATGAATGTAGTAATGAAAAACTTATGCCCAATCGGATTGAAGTTCTGAAAGGATGAAGATCTTGAAAGGACGCCGACTTCTGGGAATGGCAGCGCTCCGGCGTTCCGACGTTGTTGCTTCTATCTTCAATTCGCTATAATAACGCTATGGCTCAACTCAACTCAATTCTCTTCTCTTTTTTTTCAACATGCAGGGTATTTATAGGCATTTCTTGCGTTCAAGATTAACATTGAAAAACTCCGAATTTATCCATCTTAACCGACAAATTAATTCATCTTTATCTGTAATTATCTGTAATTAATCCATCTTAACATTCAGATTAATTAAGATAAGGATAAATATCCGGGAAAACTTATCTTTATCTTTATTAGGTAAAACGCGTCCACCTCTATAGACGTCTTTTAGACTAATTAAGATAAGGATAAACATCCGGAGGGGAAGTTAAAACCACTTAGGAAACTTAAAACGCGTCTACATTAACCGACGCCTTTTAGTTAATTAATTAATTAATTAAAATTCAAATTTAAACGTTAAAATAAGAATAAAGTCTAAATGGCGTCCACCTGGGTCGACGTCTTTTAGAATTCTTCATATTTTAACTCAAATTTGAGCTAAAACCAATTTAATTGATTAACTTAAACACATCTGTTAAACCCGACACTTAAAAAGATTAATAAAAATTAATTAATGATTAATTATCAGACCATTTCGATGCATTATTATATGATATAAAATTTACTCGAAATGACGTCAAAATTAGCGTGTCTACAGCCGGCCGGCCCGCCCGCGCGCGGCGCGAGCGCCACGCCCGCGGGCGTGGCCGCTCCGCCCGCGCGGGGCGCGAGCGCCACGCCCGCGCTGGGCGTGGCCACTCCGCCCGCGCTGGACGCGAGTGACACGGCCGCGCTGGGCCCGGGCGGTACGCCCGCCGGCGTGGCCGCCGCTGCATTCGTCGGCTTGGGTCCTTCTCCGCGCAGGGACGTCGACCGTCGCGGCGGGCTTCCCTCGTCGTCCGCGTCACCGTTCGCATGGCCGCCGTTGCAGGCGCCGTCTTCATCCTCATCGTGGCTGCCGTCACGTACTATCTCGGATGGTTGGTCGCGTCCAGAATGCGCGCCGCAGAACCCTCTGAGGTAGGCTAAATATTCCGGCGCTCTAAGTCTCCTTGGAGGAGAAGATGGGACGCGGTTGTCGCCGGATTCCTGCTCGGAATAGTCGGTCAGTTCATCGGGAACCCGTTCCGATTCCTCGTCATTGATAACCACCATGGGAGCCATTCGGCTCGACGAGGCCTCAACATCGGAACGGTTCTTTTTGATCGAAGACCACGCTGTCATGGTTCCGAAAAACCTGGCTCTGATACTAATGTTGATAAACATAAAATATCTCCATGCATCAAATGAACAAGCGGAAGCATGCACGGAGATGGATCGTAACGGAAAACGTACCTTAACGGCGACGTTCGTAGATGGACGGCGACGGCTCCGTGAGGACGAGGATGAGAACCACGTGACGGGCTTCTCCCCAATATCCACACTGCAAATCCTAGGCTTCTTGGTGATAGCCTCTTGGAGAGCAACACTTAGAGATAGAGGGAGAATATGTAAAAAGGAGAGGACTCTAGAGTGAGAAAGAGGGCTGCCCAAAAGTGAGAGTTCTCTCTTGTGAGAATTCAGATTCTTACTCACGTAATGCCATCCTCCCTCTTTTATATCTCTCTCCTCTATATTTTCAAATAAAGGGGGGAATGGTTATATCCAAGGGGTGCTTCACAAGTGTGGGTAACTCCCCACAACCACTCCCTCAACCACTCCCTCTCATCTCCTATAACCAACTCTTGGCCCCTACGTGGGCATATGCATGGTAAGAACCATGTTTTGGTTAACAATATGTATATGCTACCATCAGGATCGAGAGTGACAGAGAGAGGGAGAGAAGACCTCGAGAGTTGGGGATTCCGTAAAAGCAATGATTAATCATATACGGTTTTGCTTGGGCTATCTAGTTTATTTGATGCACATCACCTCAGAAAATTAATTGGGTATTCACTCCATAATAACATCCCTTCATTCTATCGATTAACCTGTCAGTCAAACCAAGAATGAGCTCCCCTCCTCCCTCAGACCCATCTTTCAGTTTATTTATGGATTTTTTACTTTTTAATCTCTACACTTTTTTAATATTTTTTATAAATTGCTATGGCCTTTAAATTTCTTATTAGTCTTTATAATCGTTTAAAAAGGTCTATAAGTAGGACAGCAAATGGATACCCGAGTTCCGTTTATCCGTCCCATGTCTGTTTCTGTTAGCAGATATGAAAACCCGTTAGAGACCGTCCGTTAAGTTATGAGAAATAGAAATAGATCTCTGATAATTATATAAGTCGGAAACGAAAACAGTTGTTTTCACATCTGCTAACTCATTTTCATTTTCGAATTATCGTGTGTCTTATATATATTATTTTATAAGGTAAAAATCGAACCTTTCATATGGGTCCCTTCATATCTAAAGGTGAAAATATCTCGTGACAGTTTGAAAAAAAATAAACCCTCGGTAAGATTTAATGTGATTTTATGATACGTAATTTTGGTAGATCCACATGTAGATTTAGACGACTAGATAAAATAGATTGTAAGAATTTACATAAATTAAAATCTTGCATATTTAAGATTTTTTAACTATTAGAAGAAAGTTTATTAGAAGTGAATAGTACATGTAATTTAAAATAACATCTTATTATAGTGACGATGATAGTGGAAGCTTCAATTTACATCAATTTTCATTTTCAACTTCCCATCTAATAAAGAAAATGGATGCGGAAGCATAAACACTCTGTTTCTGTTTCCATCTTCAACAAACCTTATAAAAAACAGATACAAAAACTGTCATTTCAATTTCTGTCTCTAACCCACGTGCAACCCTACCTTTAACCCTTCATTTCAAGGATTATTTAGAAATTGTAAGAAATCTTAAGAAAATATAAATATTGTAAGAACTTATAAACAACATTGAAAGTTCCCTTGTTAATGCAATGCAGGCAATGGATTTTGCGACACTTGCCTTGGTACATAACTTAAGTAATAAAGACCCGCAGGTTGACCAATTTTATATCCACAGGCTGCATATGAAAGCAAAGAGGATGGCCCACACTATTCCTAATCCTTATCCCAAGAAATTGATAGCCCTAAAGTCGGATCATCTCCCATTTACCTATCCGATTCCCACAGGACAGATTAGTCAAATAGGAAACGGGAAAAAAGAACACCACAGAACGCACACTCACCAAGAGCGGGCACATGTAGACCTTCCAAGACGGGACAGGGCTTGTCCACGCACGAGAATCAAATCAGATCCACGGTCCACACAACTTTGTTCAAACAACCATTTTTACTTTAAAGTTGTTAGCGTATCAAGACGAGACGTATAAATAATTTAGGCCGTATGACGATGGCTCAGAAAATTTTAAAGTACTTAGGGTGGAGGAAGGCTGCAAACCCCCACTTATTAAAGTGTAAAATGTGATGGACTATTCAAATAATAGCCGCCTCCTTGGGAGCCGAGCGGAGGGCTTGTTGCTCACGAGTTCCTAATCCTTCCCACCGAACAAAATCGTCGTCACAGGTGAATGCCCCAATGGGAAATCTTTTAGAAAAGTTTACATGTATATTTTTGAAATATTGTATTTATACTTATACTTTCAACTCTTATATATTGTTACTAATACTCTTGAAATCTCAAAAATATTATGTTTATAGCAGTCTATCTAAATGTTGTTAAGTCAAACTTAAAGATTTTGCATATATCCTTAGATTCATTAACATTTCCATATTTACCTTTAAATTTACTAGAATTTTGCATATGTATTCTTCATGTTATCAGAATTACAAAATCTTTTCGGCATATTCGGTTGGAGTTTATGTTATTTTGATGGAGGGCAATAATTGTAATGAAATTTTTTTAGATTTCAAGAATATGATAACAATATGTGAGAGTTAGAGGTATAGATGTAAATAGGATGTTTATATATATGCAAAAATTTCAATCTTCGATTACTAGAAATCTCACTCATTCAGGAAGAGTAGTTCATTAAAAATGCTTTTTAAATTAATTTTTTTTTCTTAAAAATTATTAGATGGCATTAATTAGCTTTAATCTTTTATGTACTTATTTAAAAAAAAAAAAAGTAGAATACGCTATCCAAAAACATTTTTATAAACAACTCAAGATGTATTCTTCTTAGAAGGTTTTGATAACGGAATAATAGAATGGCTTTGATAACCGAATATCCTAAATTCCACCAAAATTTGTGATTTTACCATCCAAACAAAAGACTGGAATCTTGGACAAATATATTACTAATAAGATTCACCGTAAGATGACAATAATTGTAAAATGCCTATACTACATTCAATGATCACATGCTCCTCTGATATGATTACTTAGATGCATCCACCAACTGCATGTTGGTTAGCTCGAGCAATGCTGCTAATAGTACAGGAAATCATTCATCATTCTCGGTGGAATTTGTGGACATTTGAGATTGTACAATGTCTGAAGGGGTATAGACATATTTAGGGAAGGTTTTAGGACTACATACATAAAAATATGTAGATTTTTATAACAATATGCATTAATAAAAAAAATAGCATATCCTTGAAAAGCGTGAAAAACAGTAGTAAATGCCACACTGCGTAATTAACCAACTGTCCTTACTACTCTCGCATGGATCTTTTAGATTTATAAGTTAGACCGGACCTAATGCTTAGAATTTATAAAACAGTATAAGTTGCATATACTTTATATTCGCAAACAGAAGAGGAAAAAAAAACGGCCTACTACTGTTTCCAGATTTCTGAGTTGAAGTTTTTTTGGATCCTACTCTAATGGGCTTTTGGGCCTACCTTTTAAGATTTTGGTGTATTGAACCTATAAAATATGAGTAAAACTGGCTGCACTGCTACATGGCTTGGCAGTGCAGTCAAGAAATCTGTTCTTCAAAAACTTTTTTAGATTGGCCTAAATCTGTCCTGCTCGTCTGTATAGTTTAATCTCTGATCGGATAATTTAAAAGAAAAATCAAAAATAAAAAATTGTCAGTGTTAACATATATCTATTGTTTATTAGGCTTCGAAGTTTTGTTTCTTATCTGGACTGCCTCACTGCACCGCCAACCAATGCAACAAGTTTTACTCACATTGACATATAGCACTACATGGTAGTGCAGAAACTTTTACTCCTAAAGGCTATAAGCAATTGCAAACGGAGTACTGCTTGTTGCAGTGAGGGACAATGCAATAAGTTGAGCCATCTTGCAATGTAAGATGTCATTGGTCTACCTCGGCAAGGTCAAATAGATTAGCCAAATTTTTTTAGGCGTGGACCACACAAGTATTAAACATAGGTGGATGGCTTTGGACGTGATAAATGTATATATACGTGACAAATGCTCTAAAGACATGACGGATACCTGAAAAATATTTATCATGTCTATAAATCTATAAACACATGCAGAGATGACAAATACATTTCAGACATGACAAATACTTCATAGACGTGACAAATATTATTTGTCATACCCACGAAGTATTTGTCACATACGAAAAATATTTGTCACACCCAAAAACTTGTACGTAGATGCATAGATATGACAAATATTTTCTAAACATGACAAATGCTTCGTGTGCATGACAAATACGACAAATCATTTGTCACACATATATATATTTATCACGTCCAGAACCTTCCACCTACATTTAATACTTGTGTGGTCTAGCCATGAAAAATACTGGGCAGCCCATGCGACCTTGCCCAAGTGGACCAATGATATCTTGCATTATAAGATAACTCAACTTGCTATATTGCCTCTCAGTACAACAAGTATTACCATTCCAAACTTTATGCTCTTAATGGGCCCAAAGATGCCAACCTAAACTTTACTAAATTTGACCCAAGTTTTGATGGTCTACTAAGATTCAATTTCTACTAACACTTGTTGCGATGCCTAATGTTGCTGCAACGTGGCACATTGCAGTGGATAAAAGAAAATTATTTTTTTATTTTTAAATTTTTTTAAAGTTGGAGCCCATATATTCCGTACAATCCAATCTCCGATCGGACGGCACCACAAATTCTAAAAAAATACAAAAATGTTATTAAGTCTAGCTAATTAAGGGCATTTTTACTGTTCATGGAGCTTGATTTTTGATTTGTTAGAATTTTTTGTATCCTCTGATCGGAGATCAGGCTATTCGGACATGTAAGACATGTGGTCTCCGACCTTAAATAAATTCAAATATTTTTTAACTCACTGTAATGCCCCACACTGCAGCAACAGGTGCATTGGAGTAAGTATTACTCATCAATTTGTGTCTAATAGGCCATGAGCAACCGCGAACTTTATGCCCTTAATGAGCCCAAATACGCCAAGCCAAACTTAACTTGAATTGGACCCAATCTTACTCCACTAAAGAATCAAATAAAACCACGTCCAATAGATCTTGAAATTATTCAATAATAGATCTATTCTTAACATTTTATTGGATGTTAAATCAAAACTTTACTCGATCCACATGAAACACTGAAGATCTATCAATTTTGAAGGCTTCCTTATAAGTCCTATGGATCCACTTAAATCTGGTACCATTACATTCCCAGGAATCCAGGATTACTATGAAACCTTATTGAATCTTACATCGGAACATTTTAGATAACTGTCTGCCCTGCAGGTGTAAATGTTTTGAAGCGGGTAGGTTAAGAACCCATTATTCGGTGGGTCTAAAGATTGAAACTGGAGTAAATTATGTGTAGAAGTCACTCAAGACCTTTTGGGTCCTTGCCTATCGTTATGCATATGAAGCCGTAATTGCAATTATTCATCATTATCACCATCCGAAAATGCAAAGATGAATATTCATAAATAGGGCTGTAATAGGAAATATAAATGGTCATTACCCAGAAGTTAACCATTTCAATCGCAAAGGGTAAACTCTATTTGAATATATATAACCTCGATATTGACTTTTGTACCCTCCGTTCTTTAAAATTCACCATTAATTATTGCCTTTATACCCTTCCGTCTTCATTTCTACTCACAAGACCCTCCTTTTATTGGGCTAGGGTGTGCATTATGGTTAGGGCTGAAAAAGATTATTTAATCAGTGAGGATAATAATTATATTATTATTCTTATCTTAAAGTAAAAAGTATATCTTCAACTTTATCCTTATATACCTACATTCTTATCTTTAATAAAAATGGATATAAAAAGATTAAATTATTGGACAACATATATCTACACACATTTTACGCAAAAAAAAAAAAGAATTATATTTTTTCATTATATACATGAAATGCAATTATCATATAATAAATATTGATACGACATCCTTTTCCATTTTTGATGGGATAATCCGAGTGGGCCAAGCTAAGGAACGGCCCATCCGGGAATGGGCCGAGAGGTGCCCGACTAGGACGAGGCCCACCAGCTTATTGGGCCGAAGGCAGCAGGAATTCAAACATCTTCGGCCCCGACAATTACGGACAAAATGTGGGCTTTCGGCCCATCAGATATGGAGGGAGTCCAACTTATTTTTTGTAACTTCTTTTCTTCTTATGAATAGTCCCACATTGTCTATCACAAGAAAGGTACTCTCATCCATTCACTATAAATAAAATATTACTTGCATCAAAAAAACTATGCAATTAAGCCTTCATCCCTCTATTAATTTGTTATTTCAATCCCTACATCCGAGAGTGACTTAATCGTCGGAGAGAGCTCCTCTGGGTCAAGACCCAGAACCCTTACTGACGGTTCTTCTTCCATGCAAGTAGCCTCGCCCTCGGTTCTCCGGATCCCTATCGGCTTCAAATCCTCTTCTCGGTTCCGGATCCCTTACGGTTTTCTGTATATTGTGTCTCGGTACCGTTCACGATTGCCTCGACTACATTAATTTTCATCTTTACTTGTGGATGACAAAAGTACTACAATTTGGATAAGAAATACATGCTGCAATGCTCCTCAGCATTGCAGCTGCGATGCTCACAAAGACAGTCTGACATCTGATCCAATGATCGGATCACACTTGTCCCAAGCATTTCTTCATTTAGATATGTCAATGATCCTCGCGTTTAAGTTTCATGAATGTTTGTCGGATAAATATCAGATAGAACACAAACGGGTCTGGATCCATCGTAATTGTAATTGTAAACGGGTTAGACCCGTCCTACTCTACCCACATCATAAGAATATAGACATTGGATCGTTGTACTCGAATACCCAAATAGTTGTAAAGCTCATAGATTCTTGCACTAGTTTCTGTATCCACAGGTCATCCTAATTCTCTACAGTAGGGTACAGGAGCACTTCAACTTACCGGATGCAAATGATAACTCATAATTCAATTATTAACTGGTTATTAATTCATAGGTCAATAAGTGGATATTCTTTCTAAATTTGATATGCACAATGGATAAGGTAACAAATACACATTTATCATCAAACATGTATGAATTACGGTAAACTAAGAATCCGGTTATCTAACTGCTTATCAATTTTATAAGATTTTTTTCGTATAAGTTTTTATAATACTTTGATATTATAAACAAATTTTCATAATCTGATCATTTACAAATAAATTCCTACAATCTACCATGAATTAGTAAAAAGTTCATGTAACTTACAAATAAATCTTTGAGAGTGTTACAAATAAACTCTTGAAAAAATTTATTTGTAAGAAAATTACAATTGTGAAGATTTATTTGTAAACAATCAAATTATGGAGACTTATTTATAATATCATAAAACTATAAAAAATTATATATAAAAAATCCTAATTTATAAAATAAATAATATAACATACCCCCCCTCCCCCCGCCACAGTCCGGACGGTGCCGGAGAGGGACACCTCTGGCGACAGACACGTGAGGCCCTTTTTGTTTTCTTTTCCCTTGCCAGCCAGGAAATGGCCTATCGAGGCAATGACCCACCGGCCGCAAAAACGCTCAGACTAGGCTGGAAGCCTGGAATCCTGCCGAATGGGTTCCTCTCGACGGAGGTGACCGGTCGCCATCGAATCTGTGCCCAGCAACTGATCCGCTGGATATGGATGTAATTGGTAATCAAACACATATTAATCTGTCTTTGCTTCCAAAATTAAGCTCCTTTGGTTGCTTAAAACTTAAAAGGCAACTCGATCACGTACTTCTCCTTGTGGTAGTCTTTGGTCATTGGTTGTTTAAATTTTTTTAAAATATTAGAAATCCCCTCCTCAGATAGTCCAAAAATAACTGAAGCGTCTTCCTAAAAAATGTTTTGAAAATATTTTCGTATGATTGACATCTTTTTAGTCAAAAGTAAGACTAAAGTTGCTACATCGAATGAGATGCACTTCTTTTTTTTCTTTTTTCTTTTTTAAGATTAAGTCCATCACGTCTAATATGTCTATACAACTTAATCTTGAATGAGACAATCTAAAAAATCTAAAAGATAAAAGATCGAACTCCAATAAATAGTGAAGATTGTCTTTAATGGGTCAGATTTTTTTCATATCATTTAATTGGAGATTGATTGTACGGATATGTCAGACATGGTGAGTTGAACCATAAAAATTTTCTAAACTTAAGACTGCAATTCATGAGGTGCAGCAAGTTACTCTTTAGTCAATCTAAACACTACTTCAATCTTTAAAATCTACATGTAACCAAACAGTGAAAATTAATTTTGTAATAGTTAGAAACCAAATAATAAAAGATTGTAGGTATATATATATGCTTCTCGGAGACAAAATTGTGTAAGAATATCCTAGGTTTACATTTTGCATATATAGCTAGCCTTTCCATGGGAATTAAATGCCATAGATATCCCTCAATTTCTGTGGAATGTACATGGATGCTTGTTCTTTTAGGTTTTAGACAAAAATACCCATCGCTCCCTTTCCCCTTGGTAACTTCTGTTGGAGTTACGATACTATCATACTATGATAGTGTGCTACGCTAGCATACGTGCTTCACCCAAGCCCCTCGCTCCCCTCAGCTGACTCTCATGGGGGTTTTCATGTTTAGATTGCTTAATGTTTGTTGTACTGAAGGTTAATATAGTAAGTTGAGTAATTTACAATACAAGATGACATTGGTCTATACAGACCGGAGGCACATGAATTGAATAATTTTTTATTCGAGTGGATCAGACAAATATTGAATATGAGTGTACGACAAATACATATAGGCATGACAAATATTTTGATTATTTGTCGTGTCTACAAATTATTTGTCATGTTCGAAAAATATGTATCATATTCGTAAATTTGTATACAAATACGTAAGTTGAGTAGTAAGTTGAGTAATTTACAATACAAGATGACATTGGTCTATACAGACCGGAGGCACATGAATTGGATAATTTTTTATTCGAGTGGATCAGACAAATATTGAATATGAGTGTACGACAAATACATATAGGCATGACAAATATTTTGATTATTTGTCGTGTCTACAAATTATTTGTCATGTTCGAAAAATATGTATCATATTCGTAAATTTGTATACAAATACGTAAGTTGAGTAGTAAGTTGAGTAATTTACAATACAAGATGACATTGGTCTATACAGACCGGAGGCACATGAATTGGATAATTTTTTATTCGAGTGGATCAGACAAATATTGAATATGAGTGTACGACAAATACATATAGTCATGACAAATATTTTGATTATTTGTCGTGTCTACAAATTATTTGTCATGTTCGAAAAATATGTATCATATTCGTAAATTTGTATACAAATATGTAAGTTGAGTAGTAAGTTGAGTAATTTACAATACAAGATGACATTGGTCTATACAGACCGGAGGCACATGAATTGGATAATTTTTTATTCGAGTGGATCAGACAAATATTGAATATGAGTGTACGACAAATACATATAGGCATGACAAATATTTTGATTATTTGTCGTGTCTACAAATTATTTGTCATGTTCGAAAAATATGTATCATATTCGTAAATTTGTATACAAATATGTAAGTTGAGTAATTTACAATACACAAGATGACATTGGTCTATACAGACCGGAGGCACATGAATTGAATAATTTTTTATTCGAGTGGATCAGACAAATATTGAATATGAGTGTACGACAAATACATATAGGCATGACAAATATTTTGATTATTTGTCGTGTCTACAAATTATTTGTCATGTTCGAAAAATATGTATCATATTCGTAAATTTGTATACAAATATGTAAGTTGAGTAGTAAGTTGAGTAATTTACAATACACAAGATGACATTGGTCTATACAGACCGGAGGCACATGAATTGGATAATTTTTTATTCGAGTGGATCAGACAAATATTGAATATGAGTGTACGACAAATACATATAGGCATGACAAATATTTTGATTATTTGTCGTGTCTACAAATTATTTGTCATGTTCGAAAAATATGTATCATATTCGTAAATTTGTATACAAATATGTAAGATGATAAATATTTTTAGACATGATAAATACTTCGTAAATATGATGAAATAATATTTGTCATGTCTACGAAATATTTGTCAGACTCAAAAATGTGTACACAAATATGTAGAAATGATAAATATTTTTCAAATATGACAAATATTTCATGAGTATGACAAATAGTATATATGCTTACGAAATATTTGTTATGTCCATATGTATTTATCATACTCAAAACTTATACCTGCATTTAATATTTATCTCACCTATCCGAATAAAAAATTACTCAAGATATGTGTCATTAGTCTATGTGGACTAATGACATTTTATATTACAAGATGACTCAATTTATTATACTGACTCTCAATTCAACAAACATTACTCGTTCATATTCTAGGAAGAAAAGGTTGAGATATCTATCACTTTCTGTTACAGTGCATAAGCACAATCATAATTAGCAAATGTGATTATCATTGATCTTATGTTATGCATGCTCTTGCAAATAGTACTAGAATGCATGACGTCTATGATAATGTACTGTTAATTGCTACCTTCTTACCGTTATATTAATTATATTGTCACTTAACTGTCAGTCATTGCAACTCTAACTGGTACAATGGATGTGATAGTTATAGTGATTGTAATTATTGTTCTCATATATGGTTAGAGAGAGTGGGAGTTGAAAGCTCAACAGTGAGTGTGTGATAGATAAAAACAATGTGTGAGATAGATGGACAATATAGAGAGGGAGTAGAGAGGGATTGAGATCAGTTGGACTCATTCTCTGGATCTTTCTCATTGGGCTCTTAAATTTTAATAGAGGAAAAAAGTAATTTATTAATAGAAAGAATTTTACTCTGTTAATAAGTATGTTTTTCCCGCCAAAAAAATTTTAAGGTCCATATAAAGGTCTAAAGAATAAGTCTAAGTGATCTCAATCCTTATGTATATATATGGAGACAGAGAGAAGTTATTATATCTCCCGTCCTTACCATGACAAAAATTATACGTTCACTTCATTGTTACATTCCTATAGTAACTATAATTCTAATTATTTATAATTAGCGTGATAGTTATAGTGATTGTAATTATTGTTTTCTCTTTTTTTTTTCCAGTGAGTAAAAGGCTAACTTACATGTTAGCTCCTGCAAGGAGACATGGGCCCTAATTAATGTTCTCATAGAGGGTTAGAGAGCACAAGAGATGTGTTGAAGTTATTGGGTCATCCAACTCAAAACCTTAAAGTATTGAGTGGAGTAGGTATCATGTACATTAAGCATTCTCTTTTTTGTCTTTTTTCTGATGTGAGACTATTTTAACACGTCGCCTCACATGCATGCCGATTTTAGGCACTGTCACGTGGACCGCAAAGATAGAGTGTGCAGCTTGATTTGTAACTATGTTAAAGTTATTGGTCTATCTAACTCAAAACCTTAAGATATTAAGCAAAGTAGGCACCATGTATATTAAGTATTGTTTCTTTTATCCTCCGATCTGAGATTATTCTAACAAAATAAAAGGTCGACATTGAGTGTGTATGTGAGGGGGCGCGTACATGTATATATGTGTGTTTGTGTGCAGTGTCTCTAATAGATTATAACATATTAAATATTATATATATATAATTCATGAACTTAAAGAAATAGTTACTAAGAAAGTATAAAATTACAAAAGAGAATGACGAAGGATTATAATTCATGAACAATTAATAATGATAGACAGTGGGGAGGAGAATGGTTGCAACCAACATCACACGGTGGACATTCTAGTGACTATAACAATGCAAGAGATGTGTCTGACCTTGTACAACCCAAACTCAAGTTGATGAAGTATTTTCTAACTCACTCCAACTTTAAAATGATCCAACCGAAATTGTATATACACACATACATACACATATTGGATATTAAATAAATTTTAAAGTTTGATGCCAAGTCGAATGAAGGATCGCTTAGACATGATCTGAAGTGGACTAGGATTGTGCACTTGTGCAACCCAAACTCAACTCAACCTAACTTTATGTTGGGTTGAACCCGACCCAAAGTTGAATTGACTCGACTGAGTTTGGATTGGCTTGTCCCAAGTTATAGCGGTAATTTTAACAAGTATATATCATGAAAACCTAGCAGAACATAGTGGTTGCTTGAATCTTTGATAAAATTGAGAAAATAGTGAAAATCCACTGTCAACGTTGCTTAACGTGTTTCAGATGTCTGGATTAACAAGGCTTTGTTTTCATTGGCAACTTGTTAAACACTTGCGAAAGGCTGTAGTCCTTTTTATGTCTTCCACATCCTTCTCGATGAAGGGAATTCCCTGCGATCTCTACTCGGCCCAGTGACCGAAAGCAGCCAAATTGTCCCTGTGGCAGCGCCCCGGCCCATTACTCCCATTAGGCCTACTCATGGGTGGTGGCAGCAGGATGGAAGGTTACCCGGCCTGTTAATAGTCTGATATCCGAGGCTTCAAGAAACCTCACCTAACCTCTTCCTATAAAAAGGAACTGGTCACTTTTAATCAAAGTAAGTGTAATATTCCTCTTTCCAGCTCATAATTCCTTGCATCTATCTCCTGTTGACTTGGGCCTTGGTGGGACCCTCTGCAAATTCACTCGGGACCACGTCGCTGGCTTAGCTTCCGTTCCATGAACACTTCGACAGCGGCATTTCTTACAAAGGTCTATTAAAGTAAGAGGTTTTATTCAGTGAATTCAATTTTATGGTAAGGTCGAGTCCTACAGTCAGCGATATTTTTTACTTTACTCTTTCGTCTTTTACAGAAAAAATAAAATAAAATATATTTTTAATTATAAAATTTGACCTCACGGTGAAATCGAGTTCACAAAATCATTTCTCATTAAAGTAATCAAGTTTTATCGTACAATCTTCGATTCTTCATGCATTGAAGAACCTTGTGATTTTATAGAAATGGTGGTGCGCCGTTCTCTAAATTGTGAACGTTAGGAAGGAGGAAAATCTGTATGTCTATTTTCCCTAGTTGGATTGAGCTCGATCGAAAATCGAGTCCCAAGTATTAACTTACATTAAAATCTGAATTGAGTTCAATTCGACCAAACACATGAGTTCAACACCCTATAAATCGGTTGGTGCTAAGAATACGTACGCTATATTCTAGTCATCAAAGAATCATAATCCTCATCTTATATTTCCAACTTCCAACCTCATGCAATGTGCGGCGACCTTCGATGACCACTTTCGAAGTGGGTGAAAAATGTGCGAAGCTGGTAAGTAAGGATCCTTTCAAACCAAGTGCATCGCATCACATGGACCAAACAGGAACTTGGCGATAGAGCAACAGTGAAAAGTGTGAACGTGACGCGTGAGGGGCGCCAGTGTGGACCGATTAGAATTTTGGAAAAGGGTGCGGGGCCAGCCGGCCAACGGGCAGAACTCGGAAGCTGCACATGTGGAGATAAGAGTGTGGAACGAGGAGTGGTCACTGGTGGAATAAGCAGAGGTAAACACCAGAAATGGACGGCTCACTTCAAAATTTCAAACCCCTCCGCCGTATTAGTGGACAGGGGAGGAGGAAGAGGTCATCCGTTTCCACTTATCCCTGCTGCTTTTGAGCCATGGCGAGACACGGTCCTCACTGCTAATTGCTATTCATTTATTCGAAGCGCATAAATTATTAAAAAAAAAAACAAGGATCTTCCCTCGTCCCAAAGTATAGTACTTAATTAATTAAGTCCTCATCGTCACATCATAATTATATTGTACGTAGAGCCCATGGCGCCACCCATGGTGCGCGCCTAGCGTTACGCCACACCACACGCTACCAGCTCGATCTTTATAGTTTAACCAAGCGCCCTTGTTCTGATCGGCTCCGCTTCGCCGCATGTGCGTGTTTGCGGGCATGGGTTAAACGGGGGAGGAGGAATGGAATTAGATCCCAGGAATAAACTCACCCTCCCGCCTGCCGCCAGTACGCACTCTAAGGTTGGTTCTCGAACGATCCTCCCACATTTGCCCAGTGCAGTGCCATCACACAGTCCTAGGATCAGTCACGCGCATTCTCCAACGCATTCAATGCGTCTAATGACAGACATAAAAATTTTGTCTAGTAGAATCTTGAGTTAAGTTATATGATGTTCTAGATTGAACTAATGAGATCTTAACTTAGACCAAGAGAATTTCAAACTAGACTGTTTTAAATTAGATCGATAAATTTGACAAAATTTAGTGAGATCTCAAGACTTCACTAGATAAATGTTAAATCTACCATTGGGTGCGAGTCAAAACAGAAGCAACGTTATATTCCCAGAGAAGTACTCTTCTCGAGTTCGCGGGAGGAGTAGGAGGGCGCTTCCTGTTGTTACCAATTCTTCCTATAGTTTGTCCCCTCGTCGTCCGATCCATTCTGCTCCCCGGCCCCTGATGTCCAGCTAGTAGCTATTTCCTCTGCAGCAGCCCAGCTTACCTCTCTCTCTCTCTCTCTCTCTCTCACGGTCTTTATATCCGTCTACAATGTTGCATGTTGCCTGCGTTGGGACCCGATAAACCCAGGAGTCGATTGCGAGAGAGTGCGAAATCAGATGCTAGCTAGCTGGCGTGTTATGTCATGTGTGTGAGTGAGCTCCGGATCAACTTAAATTTGGCCATGGCAACTGCTACGTCCCCACCAACCCCTGGGCATCCTCTTCGATCCCTTGAATGGCGTGGGGCCACCGCCGCGTACTCAGATGAGGGTCCAGGACCGGCTGCCCTTGCGGATTGCGGCCCTCATCTCTCTCTCTCTCTCCCCGCCTCCAATTCTGCGGCCCCCGTGGATCTGATTGTGATCGGCTAAACATAACGACCTCGGCCACCACTTTTCCTCCCACTGCTGAATCCGTGTGAGGATGGTGGCGGGGCTGCAGCTGGACTCGGTCGGTCCCGTCCGTCACGTACACCAGCCACCCGCCTGTTCTCCCCGCCGACGCAGTTCCGGACGCACAGACGAAACTACAGAACGAATACATGTGAGATTAATAAATAAATCGAAAGAGAAGGCAAAACGCCAAGACACGTCGTATTTGCTGAGACGGTTTCTGAGTTTTGTCATAAACCGTGCTATAAGTCTACTTTTTTAATTTGTTCTTTTTCACGAACCTGTACACCTCTTGCTGTTCACAGGAGAGTTCGCACCTTAATTTGCTTGCGCCCCGTTCTAGCTCTACCCCTGATTGGCGCCTTCTGCCGTCCTCCCCACCCCCACCCACCCCATCCGCTCCGCTGCCAAGAGGCTACTACAAGTTTTGAGTGAGTAGAGAGAGACAGAGAGAGTAACCGAGTGAGAAGGGGATTCCTTCCCTTCGACATGGAAGAAAGGAGAAGGGATCGAGCTCAGATCTACCCGGCCGCCGCCGCCGAGGTCTCTTCTGCTCCTAGCTAGCTAGACCAGAGGTAGTGGTAGGCGTTATTCATGACCCACCTGCTCCTTGTCATCTCTTTCCTGCTCTATTAATCTAATTACTCCGATCGCAAGAACCTGCAGATATCATGGGCCGGCTACTGGTTGAGTCGTGGCTGGGCCGCGTCGGCCTCCTGCGCCGGCAGCGGCGGGACGGCCCCGACAGTGGCAAAGGCGGAGCAGAGGGTGCGGCCGCCGCGACGGCGCCACCGGTGGCCCCGACGGCGGTTGGCGTCTTGGCCTCGGAGGTGGCTGGCCTCGTCTCCAGGGTCGCCAACCTCTGGCAGTCCCTAGCCGACGACCAGGTAGCCCGCCTGCGTGACGAGGTCGTCCGCCTCGAGGGCGTCCGGAAGCTCGTCTCCGACGACCGGGGGTTCCTCCTTGCGCTAGCCCTCTCTGAGATGCTTGAAGCGCTTGGCGGAGCCGCTCGCGCCGCCTCCGTCCTTGGCCGGAGGTGTTCGGTGCCGGCCCTCCAGCGCCTCGAGCACGTGCTCCCCGAGATCGTTGCCGCCGCCGTCGCTGGCAGCGAAGGAATGGCCTGGGAGTATGCCCTAGGTGACCTGCGGGGTTGGGCGTACACCGAGAAGAAGATGGAGAGGAAGGTGAGGAAGATGGAGAGGCTGGCTGCCGCCACTGTGCAGTTGTACCAGGAGATGGAGGTGCTCGCGGAGATGGAGCAGAGCCTGAGCAGGGCACAGCAGGCTAGCGCCGCGGGGGGCTCTGGCTTATCCGGTTTCTTCCAGCTGCAGGGGGCGAGCCTGATGGATCTGAGGCAGAAGGTGGCCTGGCAGAGGCAGGAGGTGAAGGCTCTTCGCGATCACTCCCTCTGGAGCCGGAGCTACGACTACGTCGTGCGCCTTCTTGCGAGGTCCCTTTTCACCATAGTGGTGAGGATCAACCTCGTCTTCGGGTTCCACAGGACGCCATGGAATTACGCCTCTGCGGACGGTGGCAAGGCCGATGGGAGGGCTTACTCCGGCTTCCTCCCCCGCAGCCGCTCCATGGCCGCCGGAGAAGCCCATTCCTCCTCATTCAATCTGCCAAACAGCGCGTCGGCGGATGTCAGGCTCTTCTCTTCCGGCCCTCTCGTGAAGAGGTCTTCTCGGATGACCAAATCTGGGTCTGTGGCCTCATCCAAGTCGGGTCCCATTCCCAAGGGCACCATTGCTGGTGGTGGAGAAGGGGGCGGCGGGCAGCGGCCGGCTCAGGGAGGTCTGCCTCCGCTTCCCGGCGGAGGCAAGCACCACTCCTCGTCGGCGAGGTGGTCGGTCTCCGGGGGACCTTTTAGAGGGTGTATGGTGGCTGGGAGCGAGTCCCCTGTGCTGCAGAGCTGTGTTCCGGACAATGGCGGTGGCGGCGGCGGCGGCGGTGGCTTCGGAAGGAGGAGGAGGTCCAAGCCTGATGATCATAATGCCGCCCGTCTTCCCTTGAACCCCAACTTATGGAGGACCCAGTCGCGCACTAGTGGCACCGCCGGCATCCTGGGTGCTGATGAGGTCGCCTCTGCCCTGTCGCTCCTGGATCCCAGGCGCAAGCTGCTCTACGCTCCTCCGGCGACCACCCTCGGCGCCTCCGCCCTGGCTCTGCACTACGCAAACATCATCATCGTCATCGAGAAGCTCGCCGTGTCTCCGCGTTTGATCGGCTCCGAGGCCCGGGACGACCTGTACAAGATGCTGCCCAGCAGCGTCAGGGCGGCCCTGAGGATGAGGCTGAAGCCGTACGCCAAGAATTTGACTTCCGGCGCGTACGACCCTGTCCTCGCCAGAGAGTGGGGCGACGCGGTTGCCAGGATCCTGGAATGGCTCGCCCCGCTCGCCCACAACATGATAAGGTGGCAGTCTGAGCGGAACTACGAGCAGCAGCACCGGGTCTCCAGGACCTCCAATGTGCTCCTCCTGCAGACCCTCTACTTCGCGAATCAGGCCAAGACGGAGGCCGCCATTGTGGAGCTTCTTGTTGGTTTGAATTATCTGTGGCGGTTCGCAAAAGAGGTGAATGACAAAACCATACTGGAGTGCGTCGGCAGCAGAGAATTCCAGGACCGCCAGGATGCCAAAGTCTAACTTGGTTCTGTTCCTCTGGAATCCAGCCACTGTGGCCTCTGCCATCGATTCCCTGTGGTGTACCGTGCGTTACCTGCAGCCAGATGCTGGCCAGCTTTGGCTGCCGAAACGTTCGCCCGTTTCTGCTTCCTTGCTGCTGTGAGGATTACAATGTCCCTGGCCTAAGTACTTCAGCTGTTCTTGGATGGCGGCGTTTTGAAAGCTAACTATTGCAACTTGCAAGTTAATCGGAAATTTTCTCCAGATTCCTCAAGTGTTATCATTAATCCTCCTAGATGAACTGAGCATCCTAATCATGGCTGTTCAGGGGACACTTACTGCTCTTTTAAATTTGAGAATCTAGCTCAACGATTCTTGTCACTGATGTTTGTCTCGGGAGTTACATGATACTGTTACTATGTATTGTCTATAAATCAGTTGTAGTGAATAATATTTTAAGGAGGGATTCAGCGACCCTGACCTTACGGTGAGGTCGACTCCTATAGTCAAAGTTATTTTCGTTGTTGTAGGTCAAAAATAATGGAACAATATGTAACTATGTAAGAAGATAATATCGGCTAAAAAGCCAATCTTTAGTGTTTCCAGATTATGCTTTTGCCCCAGCTCAGATCCGTCACTAGCCTTGCATGTAAACTATAAATAAAGACTTAAGTGAAGGGAACTAAAATAGGAAAAATAAACTTTATTCTTTGGTAGTTGGTCACTACCGAAACCCATTCTTTTGTATTTGGAGCATGGAAAGGCATTGATGTAGCCGAAGCTATCACGACCGGTTCGAAGCTGGAATCCGAAGTTTCTGGGATCCGGAGTTGGGTCGGATCGATAAAAGAGGCCCGACAAGGATCCAGAAGGCGATGGAGGCAGAGGCACGGCCGAAGGTCCAAGACAGAGAGTGGCTCGGTCGGAGGCTGACTTGTACCTGGAGAGTGGGGCCGAGGCTCCTTCGGTCGAGGGCAGCCGGCGCACGGCGTCGAGACCGGTGGGAGAAGTCCGAGGTCGACGGCAGAGACCGATTCGGGGAGGTCGGCGATGATTCGAACCGAGCCCCTGCAGGAGGGAAAGAAGAAGAAACCGGTCAGCATGAGTCCCGGGCTTCGGCCCTTAGGAACCCCCTCCGACGGTCAAGTTAGCTTCTGAAGAAAATTCGATTCAGAAGGCAAAGAGTAGCTTTAATGCTATTTGGACTATGGTCCTTGAGGGTCTCGGAGACATACCTTTGGTAATAAATAGCGGTATATTTATAGCGGAGGATAGATGATGGTTAACGGTGAAAGCCGATATAGGACTCTGTTCCGGACTTACTGGTAAACCGCCATAGTGCCTAATCCTCCACTGGAGTGGGCCGAATACGGCTGTTGGGCCGAAGGGGGTTGGGCACTGATGGGCCGAAGCCTGCTAGGCCGAGGGCTACTGCGCCGCTCACGGGCCGAAGGCTGGTGGGCCGCTGATGGGCTGAAGCCTGTTGGGCCGGGAGCAACTATGCCGCTTACGGGCCGAGGGTTGTTGGGCCGCTAACGGGCCGAAGGCTTCCTGAAGGCCTTCCACCGCTGTTGCTGGGCTAAACTGGATTTGCGCTTGTTTTAATGGGCCGAATCGGATTCTGCCTCATCACATAGCCCCCCACTCTTGTCTTCCTCAGTTCTGAGATGGCGAGAGTATAGCCCAAAGCTTTTTGAGAAATAACGTAACAGGTGTTTTACCCGAGGCTTTCTATTCTCTTTCTTGAGAAGAGGGTGCCCTCGGTCGGCCGAGGGTCAGCAGCCACTTATCCGTCTTCACTCGGGATGTAGTGGCGAAGGCCTTTACCTCGTAAGGGCAAAAGGCCGAGCCTTCTGACTCGTGTCGGGCTTCATTAAATGGACGGGACAGGCGTCGCTTTTCCCGTCAGAACGGTCGCCTCGCGAAGAAGCACAGGACACGCGTCGCGCATCCGGCCGCCCCGTTTAAAAATACAAAAAGATCCTGACCGCTCGCGGGTCGCGAGTCGCCTCGGCTCTCTGCCCGAGGTTCCACTCGGATTGCCGCCTCTTCCTTCTCTGGCACGCGGATCGGGACACGTGGCGGGCACTCGAGTGATCAGCCGAAGGGTCGGAGTGCTTTCGGCCGTTGATCATTCTGCTCCGATTCCCGGAGTCTGTCCGTCATCATTACCAAAGGACGGTACACGTGGCGGGCATCCGAGAGAGGCGGTGAGATGAAGGGAAGATCTCGGCCGTTGGCTTCAGCGGGAAGGGTTTTGAACAACGCCTATAAATAGAAACCCCTCGCAGGGCACTGTTCTTCTTCCTGCTCCCGCGTCTGCGTTCTTCTGCGATCATCCGAGCTCTCCTTCCTCTCCGGCGAAAGGCTAGCCCCCTGGAGGTGTTGTCCGAGCTCGCCGGCTGTCGCAGGAAGATCTCCATCTCTCGGAGCGATTGCTGGGGGAGCTCTGTGGCTTGAGAGGCTGCGTCTGATCCAGGAGAGATCTTTTTCCTTTTGAGGGTAAGCCTCAATCTCCTTTCTCCATCTTCGTGACCTTATGCCCCGCAGTCCTTCTTCGAGCGAGAATACCCCTTCAGACGAGGAGTATACCCCGTCTCATTCCCCCAAGTCCTCTCTGTCATCTCCTCTTACTTTGGACTCCCTCGCTTCTGCCATGGCTGAAGAGGCCGAGGTCTCCAGTGCCGAGGGGTCTGAGGAGGTTCGTACTCCGGGCCAGGCTTCCTCCTCGGGACGTCGTCGTCCCGAGACTACTTCGGAAGCAGCCTGCGCCCTCTCAGATGACGGGGTCAGTTACATTGCTTCTTACTACCAACTTCCTTCTTAGATGACCCCCTATCGGCCCGGTTCTCATACCAGGGCCAACACTCCTCGCCCGGATAGTTTTTCTATCTACGAAGAAAGCTTCCGGGCGGGCTTTCGTCTTCCTCTCTCTACCTTTGTCATCAACCTTCTCTGTTTCTATGGGCTCGCCCCGTCCCAATTTTTTCCCAATTCTTGGCGCACAGTCTATGCCTTCTTGGCTGTGTTTGCCCATGCGAAGTTCATGCCCTCGGTCAACATCTTCCGCTACCTCTTCAAAATTCAGAGGCAGGGGAGATCCGAGTGGTACAGTTTTGTCCCTCGTTTTGGCCGAGGCATCTTCTCCGGGAAGCCTTCGTCCATTCACGGCTGGAAGAGGAACTTCATTCTAGTTTCTCTCCCGGAGAATGAGAGGAGCGTGTGGCCCTTTCCTACTGAGTGGGCGCCGCTGGCCGCAGGCCTTTCCGATCCTCCCATCCTTAATTCCGTTCAGCGCGATATCGTGGGCCATGTTGAAGCCGCGGCTTCGTACAATATTTCAGAGCTTTTCCGCAAGCCAGAGCTGTTCGTGGGTGCCGGGGCATGGCCGGACCCGACGAGGGATCCGGAGCGGGCTTTCCCTTACCTTCCTCCCGGGGAGTCCTCAGAGGGGAACGAAGGAAGTGCCGGGGCCGCTCCTCCGGCCGAAGCTCCTCCGGCCGCCGAGGTTGCTGAAGCTTCGGCCGAGGGTAAGTCGGTCTTGAGTTTCAACTATTGTGTGTGATTTGTTTCTAACACTTCTTCTGTTTGCAGCAATGTCTGGGATCCAGGGCCTCCTCAGCCGGATAGCCCAGCAGTGCGGCCAATCCCAGCCGTCTCGCCCTCAGGCGGCAGGAGAGTCTGGACGAGGCGTTGTGGCCCCGAGCGTCCGAGCCGGGGTCATGATGACAGCGGCCTCCTCCGAGGGCCGTGCTGCTGCCGCCGCTCTCGAGAGGGAGCGGAAAAGCAAGTCGGCCGCCCGAAGGGGCGGTCGTTTGTCTAAGCGGATCCGGGTGGAGGAGCCTGACGAGGTAGAGCCCCCCCCCTTGGTTAGGAGATCCGCCGCGGCTCGAAGGGTCGCGAGGCCGGCGTCCCCCGAGGCGCCGAGGGGCGACTCTCCCCCGGCCGTGATGGCGGGGGCAGATGAGCAAGGCGCAGGGCCGCAGGCGCCTCGTACTCAAGAACACGAGCTGTGGGTCCCTGAACTGGGGATCTACAGGGATGAGAGAGTGGAGGACTCGCAGACGTGCCTGCGTCTGCTCCGCTGCCTCACCCTCCCATCGGCACTGAAGGAGCTGAAGGACCACTCGGTCACTGATCTGGCGATGATCAGCGCCCGATTGGCGGTCCAGGTAAGAAGCTACTTAGTGTGCTTCAATCTAGCTTTCCTTTAGCTCATTTCGAATTTGCTGACCCTTATCCGCTTTCGGCCGCAGGCCGCGGTCACGGGTAGCGTCCTGATTCATCATCAGGAGCTCCTCCGGGATCAACTCCTGGAGGCCGAGAGGGCGTCGGCTTCGGCAGGTTCAGGTGAGGGCCCTTCAGCGGGACGCGACTTAGAGTCCAGCGTCGACGGGCTCGTAGCTGCGAACGCCCGGATGCGGGCTCAGCTGGAGGAGCAGGCAGCGGCGACCCGAGCTTCTTCCGAGGCCAAGACAAAGGCCGAACGGGAGAAGGAAAAGGTCGAGCGGGAGCTGGCGGCGGCCCAGGCTGAGAATCGGGCCCTTAAGGCCCAGATCCAGAACAAGGACGCCCGGCGGGCCTCGGATAGCCGTCGCCATGCCGAGGAGCTGTCGGCCTTGAAGCTGGAGATGGAGGAGGCGGTCAATTCTGCCGTGGCCGACTACAAGGCTGGCCCGGACTTCGCCGAGGAGATAATCCAGGCCCAGCTTCTAGCGGCCTCCTCGGTCTTCTATATCGGGCTGGCTGCCGCCCAGAAGGTTTGTCCAACCGTGGACTTGACCGGGATTGCCCTGCCGACGGACGAGGAAGGCGAGGAGCTTCTGTCCTGGTGGAAGGGGCTCGCGGCCGAGAGGGCCCCGGCCTCTGCGGAAGGCGATGCGGCCGCTTCGGCCGAGGAGACCCCTGTCGAAGCCACCCTGTCTGAAGCCGTACAAATAGTTGATTCTCCCTCCCCATCTCCTGGCCAGAGCCCAATTGGTGTGGACGAGGGGAATACCGAGGGCTAATGCAGGGGCCTGTCCCGGTTTTTTGTTCTTCTCTTTGTAAGCTTGCGGCCAGATGTCGGCCGATTTTGTACTTCCTTTGCAGTATATATACAGGAAGTATTTCTGGCTTTACCTTGGTACTGTGCATGAACGATTGAATCCGAGATTTTATCGTTGTTTTAGTTGCGGCTCGCATGGCCGAGACTCGGTGTAGGTTCAGATAGGAAGTCGATAAAATGTCGCCACTGATAGTATATACGGCCAGGGCCTTTACTAACGTGATTCATATGATCCGAGGGGATATCATGCCGCTCCCGACGCGGTTTGCGTGGCCGAAGCCACTCCCCGCTTGGTTTACGCGGACTCAGATACACCTTGCCGTTTCCCGATCCGGTATACATGGCCGGAGCCACCCTCGGATCAAGTTACCTGCGGGCTTGGAATAAGAACTCATGCCGCTCCCGATACGGTTTGCATGGCCGAAGCCACTCCCGGTACGGTTTGTATGGACTTAAGATACCTTGCCGCTTCCCGATCCGGTATACAAGGCCGGAGCCACTCTCGGATCAGGTTACCTGCGAGCTTAGAAAACCATACCGCTTCCCGATCGGTACGGGTTGCTTGCGGGCTTAGAAAACCATGCCGCTTCCCAATCGGTACGGGTTGCTTGCGGGCTTAGAAATATACCATGCCGCTTCCCGATCCGGTACGCATGGCCGAAGCCACTCTCGGTTTCGGGTTACCTGCGGGCTTAAAAATACCGTGCCGCTCCCGATCTGGTACGTATGGCCGAAGCCACTCTCGGTTTCGGGTTACCTGCGGGCTTAGAATACCGTGCCGCTCCCGATCGGTACGGGTTACCTGCGGGCTTAAAAATATACCATGCCGCTTCCCGATCCGGTACGCATGGCCGAAGCCACTCTCGGTTTCGGGTTACCTGCGGGCTTAGAATACCGTGCCGCTTCCCGATCCGGTACGCATGGCCGAAGCCACTCTCGGTTTCGGGTTACCTGCGGGCTTAGAAAACCATGCCGCTTCCCGATCGGTACGGGTTGCTTGCGGGCTTAAAAATATACCTTGCCGGACATGATCTTTGCAAAAGAGAAACTTCATTCACGTCTTTCGGTTAAATTTCGAGGGGTTATTCTACACGTAGTGCCGAAGGCACTCCATATTTCAGGTATGAGGGGGAGGTTGGTCTGGAGGGGTTTTCCATTAGTAAGCCCCTCGTTGGACTATTTTCCTTATAAGCCCCTCGGTCGTCTTAGAGGCATGGCTTCGGAAGAGACGGGATCTCTTCGGACGTTGCCTTACTGCTCCGAAGGCCTCTCGGTTCTGCCTCTGTCGAGGCTGTTCTCACCAGTATTTTGGCAGTCGGCCCTCTCTGATGAGGCGATCTATCTCTTCCCGAAGGTGCCGGCATTCGTCAGTCGAATGGTCGGTTTCCCGATGGTATTCACAATATCTGCTAGGGTCCCTTCGGCGAGGATCAGTTTTGAGACGCTGCGGGCTCCGGAGCATGTGCTTCACCTCCATAAGCATTTGGGAAGGAGGAGCAGGTAGCGGTAGGTACTGTGGTTGCGGATCCCGTTGCTTGTTTCGATCCCTTTCTTTCCTTCGATATCGCCTCTAGGAGGGTCCTTGATCTCCTGGCTGAAGACGAACAGTTAGCGGGGCAGGTGGTGCCGATGGCTCGCTGTTCGCCGTAACGGCTACGTCGGAGAAGACTTGTGAAGACGTTGGCCGAAACCTCTCGTTTTCCACAGGGCAAAAGAGAGATGGTGCTTGATGGGGGAGCTGGCTCAGTACCCCTATGCACTAGGCCATGGCAGATACCACGTCTGGTAGGAGCGCCAAAGAAGTAACAGTGGCAGCCAGTGTCGTCATTTGCTGCTGAAGTTCCTCTATCCGGTTGTCTTCAACAGTGAGGGACTCGGGTATGACTAGTAGAGCCGCGCTTGGCGGAGCAGATGGGGTGCCTTCGGAGGGCAGTAGCTGTACTGAGGCTTCCCGCGTCTCTGCTTCGCCCTGTCCGGATTGTCGGGTTACAGGTCGTCGAGACATGACTTGTTTGTTTGTTTCCCACAGACGGCGCCACGTGATGTAGCCGAAGCTATCACGACCGGATTCCGAAGCTGGAATCCGAAGTTTCTGGGATCCGGAGCTGGGTCGGATCGATAAAAGAGGCCCGACAGGGATCCAGAAGGTGATGGAGGCAGAGGCGCGGCCGAAGGTCTGAGGCCGAGAGTGGCTCGGTCGGAGGCTGACTTGTACCCGGAGAGTGGGGCCGAGGCTCCTTCGGTCGAGGGGCAGTCGGCGCACGGCGTCGAGACCGGTGGGAGAAGTTCGAGGTCGGCGGCCGAGACCGATTCGGGGAGGTCGGCGATGATTCGAACCGAGCCCCTGCAGGAGGGAAAGAAGAAGAAACCAGTCAGCAGGAGTCCCGGACTTCGGCCCTTAGGAACCCCCTCCGACGGTCAAGTTAGCTTCTGAAGAAGATTCGATTCAGAAGGCAAAGAGTAGCTTTAATGCTATTTGGACTATGGTCCTTGAGGGTCTCGGAGACATACCTTTGGTAATAAATAGCGGTGTATTTATAGCGGAGGATAGAGGATGGTTAACGGTGAAAGCCGATATAGGACTATGTTCCGAGCTTACTGGTAAACTGCCATAGTGCCTAATTCTCCACCGGAGTGGGCCGAATACGGCTGTTGGGCCGAAGGAGGTTGGGCCACTGATGGGCCGAAGCCTGTTAGGCCGAGGGCTACTGCGCCGCTCACGGGCCAAAGGCTGGTGGGCCGCTGATGGGCCGAAGCCTGTTGGGCCGGGAGCAACTGTGCCGCTTACGGGCCGAGGGTTGTTGGGCCGCTAACGGGCCGAAGGCTTCCTGAAGGCCTTCCACTGCTGCTGCTGGGCTGAACTGGGTTTGGGCTTGTTTTAATGGGTCGAATCAGATTCTGCCTCATCAGGCATCATATCTGGTTTTAGTTGAAATCGCCATTTAATTTTCTGAATCATTGTTTCAACTTTCAATGATCCTGACATCAGTGCGTCCTGTTCAGATATTTAACTAGCTTAGGAATGGTACATATAGCAAAAACAAGGGCGCTGAAAAAGCCTTTTGTGCAGCATAGTTTAAGCATATGGGTAACAGTGTGTTCACAATGCGTAAAGATTGTTTATTGGGCTCTAACAGAGTAACGTGACAGAAAAATGACCGAGCTCAGGCTGATTAGTGTGCTCCTCTTCTTTAATAATATGCCTTTCGTTTCTCTGTCTAATAAAATCTCAGTTTGTGAAGCATTAGATTTCGATTAGCTTGTAAGCTTTCTGACGTTCTCCTTCACTTTAGGCTTCTGTTGATTCGGGTAAAGTTGGATCCACAGCCCATACGGACCCGAGAGAAATTGTCGCTGGAATTTGTTTTTCGAGAGAAAAGGGGCATCCAAGATGGTAAAGTTTTCTATCAATTTTTGCATCTTTGTGACCCCTTAAAGTTCTTAGCTGCTCTTGGCAGATAAATTTTGGGGGCCTTACGTGGTAGATGTTCATCCATATCGATAGACGATGGGGAAGTGAATCTAGGAAAAAAAAGACAGGCAGTGGTCACCTTGTATAAGCACTTTAGTATGTAGTATCACATGACAACTTCATTTCTTGTGATATAAAAGTTGTGGGAGTTCAATTTTGATAGCAAGTTAAACTTGTTGCACCACCAGGCGGTGTTACTCTGTCTGGAGGTTCTTTTAATTTAAATAAATAATATTCTTTTGGAGGGCCCAACCCACCTTACGTGATAATACAATCTGATCTTAGATCAAATGATAAAAAAAATTAAAAAATGAAAAATCAAACTCAAATGAACAGTAAAAGTAACTTTTTAAGGTCGTCCGATCTAAGATTAAATTGTACAGTCATGTAAGATGGGTTGAGACTCTCCAAAAAATTATTTTTTAATTAAAAACATTGCTGGACGATTCGGCAAGTTTAACTCTTTTGACAACATATAATTTTGCTGAACTTGACAAGACAGAAGTAAGCGGAGTTTCTCACCAACATTTTCTGAATATCGATGGCTGTTACTGGAGGTTTGATTGGAATGTGGTAGAATACAACTAATGAATCAAGTGAACATTTATGCATGATTTACGAGTTGATGTGATATTTTAAGTCACAATGATCCGTCACATATTAAAAATATAATCTAAAAATTGGTCAAGTATCAGATTAAATTATACTGCATCTTTTGGCGCAAAGCGATTGACTATTATAGAGAATTGATCGATCATTTTGTTCGGGCATATAATCCGTGCTCAAAAATAAATTACTCAGCCATTGTGTAGATTTCATAGACCCAGTCTGATATAGAACGACAGTTTAACCTCTAAAGTACGTAGTTTGGATTCCAAATTTCAACTTAAATATTTAATTCATAGCATTATTTTTAAAATACTTAAATCAATCAAATAAATCAAAATACATCTTTGGTCAGCACCAAAACTTTGTCTAAAAGTCTCCTTGGCTTGAATTTTCTCATGTTTCTCACTTTCCCATCCCCTGGGGTTGTTTATTTTAATGTAAAATTTTGTAAATCACCGATTTTAAAATCACTGATTTTAAAACAAGTAAAATTTTTTTGTTTTAAAATCAGAAAATGTTTATTTGGTTGTTTGTAAAATAAAAGAGAAATGTTTCAATTTTCTTGTTTTGATTTACCGTGGATCTTTATTGTAAATCAAAATAAAAGAATCGGGTTGTTTAGTGAGCAGACAAGATTTATACATAATTTTACTTTACATTATTTTACATCATTACAAACAATCGAAAACATTGTAAAGTAAAACAATTATTTTAAATTACGCTGTTTTACTTTAAAATAAACAACCCTTTATCTTTTCTGTTGGAATGAGAGTTCATATCAATGATCATTTTCACTCATGCAGCAGCAACCTCTCCCAAGATATTAGGACCATAAGCATAAGAAGAAAATATATAGAGGAAAGTCATAGTTTGTAATGGGTTTTGGGTTGAATCTAATTAATTTAAATCTTGACAGGGATCACAAATGAATCGTGCGAACTTCTGTCTAGTCCAATTCATAATATAGACATACAATTCATCGTTTTTGAAAAAAATTCTTTTCAAAGCTAACCTCCTGACAATGGTTCATAAATTTGACTCACTAAAAGCTGAAAACGTAATAAATGCTAAATATAAAAAAATAAAAAATACTAGATAAAAAAAATATAGCAACTTTCAATGTCACTTGGATACTCTACCGAAAGTTACACCATTCACACTGTCGTTTAAAATCCGAACCTAATGGGGCTTAATCTTTAATTGTACGGACTTACTTGTGACTTAATAGGCCGAACAATCTCTCCCAATGGGTTTAACGAATTAAATATACCTATAAGGAATACATTTATATTAGAATGTGTATTTAAAATAATAAATTGTGTTATATCATTTGTAGTCTACCGTCATTTGTTGTTTGTTAATGGAGCATCCAACTCATCTAAGATTCACCATGAGAAGGTTAAGAGAAGGGGAGAAAAAAAAAAAAAAAAACTTTCCATCGTTTAACTTCGCTCACAATAAGCAAAATGACTACATGTATATATCGCTCGAATCTTCCATGTTCTACTGTACACCTCAAAGTGTCATCCCCGTTATATTATGGAAGGAATACAAACTTGATTATGAGGACATTGGAAGCAAGGCAATACAGTATACATCAGAGTCAACCCACAAAACTTCACCATAAATAATCATATGAAAAGCATGTATTGAAATGAATAACATGTAATTTGGTTCCGGCAGCATTCCCTAAACCGAAGTGCACTGTTGGCAAGAAGGCCGGCCCAAATCAATCAGGCACCTTGGTTCCTATGCTAACATAGCACCCAAGGAGGCAGATATGTCCAGTGGAGTGGTACTTGCTGCACCGAGAGTACCAATTACATTAACCCTCAGTGTAGTGGGTAAATAGATAAAAAAATATTTTTTGATTTTTTTTAGGTAGATCTCGAGGTGCCTTATAATATGTCTATACAGGTTGATTTCTGATTGAACAAAAAAAATAAAAAACTGAAAAATCAAAACTTGAGTCCCAATGAGCAGTAAATACCCTTAATGGGCCAAGCCCAATAATAATTTTTGATTTTTTTAAATTTTTTTAGATCGTCCAATCAGATATTAGCCTGTACAGATATGTAGGACATCTCAAAATCCACTAAAAAATCTTTTAAAAATAATTTTATTTATTTATCCACTGCATTAAGAATGTGTGCAACCTATCAGGCCCATCGGCACAAAGCTATCAGTGCAACCTATCAAGTTACTCATGTCCAGTAACTTCTGCCAACCTATCAGGCCCATCGGCACAAAGCTCGGGAATCCTCATCCCGAGGATCAGGCTACAGAAGCCTTACCAAGGGAACCGGAGTCCATTATGGCCAGATTCAAGGCTCATTTAGTCCACTGCGTAGGAACAAGTGGCATCATATCAGCACACCAAGAATAATCCCCATATTGGATCTCCCAAGGAAGCTGATCCTGCTCCTACGGCAAGTTATATAGGAAACAAAGGATGTCCTTGGAAAAAGCAATGATTCCCCTTGCCTCTTTAAGCTCAAGACCTGTACATATGTTTCCTCCCAACTCTTTTTTTCTTTTTGAACATGACAGGAGGAATTCATTCTGTTTAAGAGAGCGCTGAAGAGTCAGCTAATACAATGTTAACAATACCAGGTGGGAACGAACTAGCAGACCAGTTTACTTCCCGACTAGAATGAACAACATATTTAGCAATAAAATGTGCAGACACATCGACTGATCTAGGAACAGAATGAAGGGAAATGTGATGCCTAGTGATAAGGGCCGGACATTGATCAATGATAGGTCGGGTTTTCCAAGGAGGGTCTCTGAGACCTAGAGCATAGTGAATAAGGACTTGTGCATTACCTTCTACTGAGATCTTCACAAGTTTGATAGGAGAATAAGAGAAGAATAAAAGATCTTATTCTTATAGGATATAGTTTATTCTAATTTGATAGACATAATAATTTATGCCACATCAGAATTGTTTATACTAGAATAAGATGAATAAACAATTTCAACATAGACCTAAGAATTACTTATTTTTCTTATTTTGCCAGTGAATTCTACAGAAGTATCAAACTTAAAAATCCCTTATTCTAGTACACATTATTCCGAATAAGTAATTATGAATAACCTATTATGCAAACAATGGCCATGGCATCTAGAAGTACAACCGCTTCAACAATAAAAGGGTCAGTGGAGTTGAGAACCCTTCCATGACCAGAAATAGGTGCGCCAAGATGATCTCGAATAATAATTCCTGTAGAACCTTGTGTCTTTCAGTCGCTCCATCGAAATTGAGCTTGAGAACCATGAATAGGAGTCGTCCATGATGTCTGTTTTGCAGTAAATTGAGAGTGAGCAGACTTATTATGATTTTGAGTATTTCAAAACTGAAAATTGCTGCAGGCACTTCTGACTGTAATACTTGTACCCGCTCTTCCAGAGATGCCAAAGAATCGCAAAACAAAATGTTAAGAAATTCCGGTCCCTGATAGAATTCGGTTCCAAAGTGAAGAGAGATCATGGATAGAATGATAAGTAAGTGGGGACGTTAACCATACCATTGTAGCAAAGTCGCAATAAAAGAGCATATGATCCACAGTTTCCATCTCTTTGCTGAATTAAGCACTAGACGATTTCCTCCATGCTCAAACTTTGGGCCTGACCTTCCTCCATCTCTTGTAGGGTGCTTGGTAGGGCTGTAGATGGAACTTGCTGTAATAATTTTTTGACCTGATTTTGATTAAAATTATCGGTATCGGAGCCTAAAAATATTTCAGTAAACTATCTAAATCGGATATTCTGATAGTATATCAGAATTGGAATTAACTTAATGGGAACCCGATTATTTGATTCTAATAAAATTTTAAATAAAATAATTTTTAACCGTTGATCAACCTGAATCTGACAGCCAGAAACCATGCAACATTCCTAAATAAAACCCGCCCCCACTTTGATAACATAATAAGTTATTCGAAATTATGTATATCGAATTGTTTATATCAAAATAAGAAGTATTTCAAGTAAAATAAGTAATTATTAGGTCTCAAATAGAATTGTTAATTATACTTATTTATAGAATAGATATTTTTAACTAGTATAACTAAGTTTACGCATCAAAATAGAACTAATCTTATTCCTAAAATAAATAATTTTATTTTTTTCCTTATTCTAATATCAAAGTGGGGCATTGTTCGGCCCGATCTGCGCACTGTGTGCACCGCGCAGCCCCCGAAGCATCCCCCTCCGTTCCCTCTCCTCGCCCTGCCCTCTGGTAGAAGAAACCATCCTTCTCCGGTGGCGTTCAGCCTCGTCGGCGTCCACCCTCGCCCCCGGCCGTCCAACCTACGGCCCTTGAGCCTCTAGCCGACGAGGGTAAGGGCTGGCGCTGCCCTCGTCGGTCTCCTCCTCTCCTCCGGGCGTCTCCTCTCCTTCGGCGCCGCCAGGCCCTTGGTGCCTCCGTCAGTGGCTGCACGTAGTAGATCAGCATCGTACCACCACCGATCTACCGATCGGTAAGCCCCCCCCCCCCCCCCCCCCCCCCCCCCCCCCCCCCCCCCCCTCTCTCTCTCTTTCTCTCTGCGCGCTCACCCCAGATTGGGGGCGCCGGGGGTATCTTCTCTCTCTGTCTCTCCGTCTCTGCGCGCTCACCCCAGATTGGAGGCGCCGGGGGTGTGTTCTGTGTGTATGTGTGCGTGTGTGTGTGTATCTGCTTGGCTGTGTGCGCACCCCAGAGTGGGGTTGCCGAAGGGCCTCCCTCCCTCCTTCCCTCTCTCTCTCTCTCTCTGCGCGCTCACCCCAGATTGGGGGCGCCGGGGTTATGCTCTGTGTGTGTGTGTGTGAGAGAGAGAGAGAGAGAGAGAGAGAGAGAGAGAGAGAGAGAGAGATTCTGTGTGTCTGCTCGGCTGTGTGCGCACCCCAGAGTAGGGTTGCCGGAGGGCCTCCCTCTCTCTCTCTCTCTCTGCACTTCACCCCAGATTGGGGGTTGCCGGAGGCGGAGGGTCTCTCTGTGTGTATGTGTGTGTGTCTGTATGTGTGCGATCTGAAAGACTTCAGTCTTCTTGTTGTTGTTATGTGATTGAATTTCATTTGTACTTGACTACTTTCTTACGTGAATGCTCCTTATGATGTTTTCTGTATCCTTCTTTTTTTCTCTTACAGTTCGAAATTGGACTCACATTATCATTTTCTCTTAAACTATTGTTTCCTTTGTTGTATACAAAATAATTACCTTTTAACCTTCTTTAAAAATTGACAGATTCATTTATAGTTTTTATGTTAATTTTAGCATAATGATAGTTCCAATAATTATCGGAATCCGGTTTCAGTTCCGATAGTGGAATCGGAAACATTACTTACCGATTTAATCGGAATCAAAATCAGAATGCATTTTTCTTATTGGAACCGGAAACAGTCATTCCGATTTTGATTCCGGCCTATTTGCAGCCCCGTTTGCAGCCCCAGTGCTTGGTCCCGACCTCACCACAATCTATGCCTTGTCCAAACCTTGCCTCTCCCCATTTCTAGTTGGGGTAGTAACAAGTATGCTGGACTTAAGGTGCGTTTGATTCTACGTAATCTATTTGAATGAGATTTTTTTTAAAGAGAAAAAAATTATAAAAAAAAATGAAACAAGTGCGATCCACTTTCTTTTTGATAAAAAAAAGAAAAATTGAAACAAAAAATTATCATTAGTAGTTATGAAAATAGTTTTTTCCGTCTTAGAAAAGTGTACTAAGTCTTATCCCATAGATGCCGAAATCCGAAAAAAGGAGAAGTTAACAAATTAAGTTCTAGAATTTTTCACATTACCTAATAAGTCATTGTGCTATGAATCAGAAAAAGTTCTATCCTACAGAAATAGAAAGCGCGACTAAATATAGATAGGAAACTACGATCATGAATCGAAAATTATTCTATGTCCCGTACTTTATAGGAGAGTGGAAGGTAATGAAGGGAAAGGGTGATAGACTCTACCGCAAGTCAAGGAGAACGTGATGCGGATCCGACGTTTTGGATTCGACATCGCCTACTACTACTTACCGTTAGGGATGTAACTTTTCACCGCAACTAGAAAGAGGTTCAAGATCTAAAAAGGGCAGGTGTTGAGGTTTTAAAAGCTCATCTTCTGTCGTAGGAGAAAGGGTTGGAGGGAGGAGTGGGAGAGAGAGAGAGAGAGAGAGAGAGAGAGAGTCGGATACTTGTAACCAATACCAGAACGGAAGTTTCTCAGAAGTAGACTCACTGAGGATGGGGACGAAGAAGAGGAAAGGTTTGCCCTCGAAGGTTCTCACTGGACATGTTTCAGAAGTAATCTTTCGATTAAGTTACCTTTGCTACTTCGTTCGAACTTCAAGTTTTTAGCGAATAATTTCCTGTAGAATTTCATACATTTAATAATTTATGTTTTATACTTATATATAAACAAGTTGCGAAATTTTCTCCTTTGTTATAAATAAAAGTTTTAGTTGTCAACAATATATAAGAGTAATTTACGGTGCAACTTGACAGTGTAAGTGTAATTTTTTTAATTATGCAATCTTTATGTCAATAAGATAGACTTTCAATTCAATAGTTTTTTTAAATATATATATATATATATATATATATATATATATATATTATTTATTATTGTTATACCATGCTCACACAATACATTAAATATTACTCATGTAAGAATAAGAGATACCTAATGCACAAGAAGTTTCTATATATATTATGATTTTTAAGAGTTATTGTTAAAATTTTAATATTAAAAATATATTTTTATTTTAAATTTTAATATATTTTTATTATTAATAATAATAATTAATATTAACAATATAAATAAAAAGAATGCAAATTAGATGTCCCTCTTTGAGAAGATAATAAAATACGATTATAATAAAATGATTTTACTTTGTTATTCAATTATGATAGTATTTTATTGTCTTTTCAAAGAGGGACGTCTGATTTGCATTCATTTTTCTTACATTATTAAATTATTATTATTATTATTATTAAATAATTATTAAATTTTAAAATAAAATTATATATTTTAATATTAAAATTTTATTAGTAACTCTTAAAAATCATAATATATACAAAAAACTTATTGTGCATTATGTGTATATCAAAAAATTTTCATATGTCTATCATTCTTATATGAGTAATATTTGATGCATTGTGTCGACATGGTATAAAGATAATATATAATATATATATATATATATATATATATATATATATATATATATATATATATATATATATATATATATATATATATATATATATATGTTTTAAAAATTATTAAATTAGAAGCCTATCGTATTGGCATAAAGATTACATAATAAAAAAATTAAAAAAATTTGTGCACTTACATTGTCAGACTGCACTGCAATTACTCATATATTATTGACTATTAATTTTGTTTTTTATAACGAAGAGAAAATTTCATAACTTGTTTATACGTAGGTATAAAGAAGGAATTATTATCTGTATGAAATTCTACAATGAATTATTCGTTAAAAATTTGAAGTCCGATCAAAGTAGCGAATGTAGATTAATCGAAAGATTATTTATGGAAATATGCTCAGTGAGAATTTTCGAGGGCAAGCGTCTCCTCGTCTTTGTCTCCATCATCAGTGAGTCCTTCTCCGGTGAGCTTTCGTTTTGCTACAGGCTACAAGTATCTGACTCTCTCTCTCTCTCTCTCTCTCCGCTCCCTAACTCTCTCTCTCTCTCTCTCTCCCGTTCCTTCCCCCTACCCCCCTTCCTCCTACGGTAGAGAAGGGGATTTTAAAACCTCAACACTCGCCCTCCCCCGATCTCGGGTCTCTCTCTAATTGCGGTGAAAGGTTGATCTTTGGCGGCAAGTAGTGGTAAGTGATGTCGAGTCTAAAACCTAGAGTCCACTTCACGTTCCCCCGGCTTGCGGTAGAGCCCATCTCCCTTCCCCTCCGTCGCCCTCCGCTCTCCCAAGTGGTCCGGGACATGGGATAATTTATAGTCCATGATCGTGGTTTTCTATCTATGTTTAGTCGTCTTTTTTGTTTCGACAGGATGAGACTTTTTCTGATTTATAGTACAATGATTTATTTGGTAATGTGGAAAATTCTAGTCAATAGAAAACTTAATTTGTCGACTTCCCATTTTTTTGATTTTGTCATCTATGGGCTAAGACTTAGTATCTTTTTCTAAAGTAGCAAAAAATATTTTCATAAGTATTAATAATAAATTTTGTTTCATTTTTTTTTGTTTTCCGAAAATAGAGTGGATCGCATTTGTTTTATTTTTCTTGTAATTTAATTTCTCTTTAAAAAAGTTTTCCTATTCAAATATATTTTACGTAGAACCAAACACACCTTATGCCTGACATACTTGCTACTGTCCCAACTAGAAATGAGGGGAGGCGAGATTTGGACATGAGGTGAATTGTGGGAAGGTCGGGACCAAGCACCCTACAAAAGATAGAAGGTCAGGCCCAAAGTTCAAGCGTTGAGAAAATCGTCTAGTGCTTAATTCAACACGAGTTGAGAGGAAAACATATGTACAGGTCTTGAGCTTGAAGAGGCAGGGGGGAGTCATTGCCTTTTTGAAGGACATCCTTTGTTTCCTTTATAACTTGCGGTAGGAGCAGCTTCCTTGGGAGATCCGGTATGGAGGCTATCATTGGTGTGCTGACACGATGCCATTTGTTCCTACACAGTGGACTAAATGAGCCTTGAATCTGGCCATAGTGGATTCGGGTTCCCTTGGTAAGGCTTCTGTAGCCTGATCCTCGGGATGAGGATTCTTGAGCTTTGTGCCGATGAGCCTGATAGGTAGGCTGAAGCCACTAGGCATATCTGCCTCCTTGGGTGCTATGTAGCTTGGGAACCAATGTGTCTGATTGATTTGGGCTGACCGACAACGCACTTTCGTTTTGGGCCATTCATTTCAATACATGCTTTTCATATGATTATTTATGGTGAAGTTTTGTGGGTTGACTCTGATGTATTGCCTTTCGGGTGGATATTGTTATCTATGTATTGAACAAAAACATTGCAACTACAAAAACATTGCAACTAGCATGTGATTTTAAAATAATCATATTAATACGGCAGTGCCATTCAAAATCAAATCCGTATGCATTTTGAAATGCAATTGTGCATTTCAGATCATTGAGATTCATCCTAACCACCGTTGATTTTGAAGTCTTACTATAATTTTCAATTAATCATGATTAATCTCCCCATAATTAGTTAAATTCTATTTTATTATAATGATCTTCCCTTTTTTTAACTAAGAGGGTTAAGTTTTAGGTTAACACAGGGCAGCAAGAGGTTGTGAGGCGTGAGGAGTTGGGGGGGGGGGGAGGGATTGAGGGAAAGTGTGCGTGGGCATATGCAACAGAAGATGTGCCTTGGTAGTTATGTGCAGTGCTTAAAAGTCAGCCGCCTAGGCGGGCCACCTAGTTGGCTTGCAGCCCATTCCCACCCAGGCAGAAACTGATTCTTCCTCTCTTTTGTGAGGTTTTAGTTGGATGTTTTCTCCTCTTGTTGAAGGACCTTTATACCCCTAGTAATAACTTATACATAGCTTTGTAAATTGCAGTGTATATGTCTGAGTCATGTGGCAGGTCTACATGGGCTATGTTGAAAGACCACTTTGTCTCTGCTTGAGACATGGCTCTTCATCTTCTTCATCTTCCCTACTGCAGCATATGGTGAAGACTGCAGCTACATGGAGACTTCCCCCCCTCCATGAAAACTGCAAATGACACCATTCATGGGGCTTTGGAGAGGATCCTTTGATGTTTGTACATGATGGCATAGCAGC
This sequence comes from Zantedeschia hybrid cultivar, assembly GCA_030544215.1. Lineage (NCBI taxonomy): Eukaryota > Viridiplantae > Streptophyta > Magnoliopsida > Alismatales > Araceae > Zantedeschia > Zantedeschia hybrid cultivar. The sequence continues at coordinate 15,710,146 of JARZZO010000014.1, read as the reverse complement.
TCTCATGTATGATGTTATTTATTCTTCAAAGCACAGTTAGTGATTTCCAACAAATTAAGATTTATAATTGATTCAAACTTTTTATGATGCTTATATAAGTACATATGAGATGTCTAAGTTAATAGCCTTATCAATTAGCAGAGGGCATGTAATAGAAATTAAAAAAAAGTTTAAAAAATATTCACCTTAGAATTAATTGAGGTATTTGCCTTGTCACTGGCCTTAGGCAGTAAGGGGATCAGCCAGCTTGTTCTGCTCTAGCGTTTTTAAATCATTCTTGTGTGAGGGATGGAGTGCAGAATGCCCTAGAGTGGGAGTGAGTGGTTATTTGAGAGGTGAGATGTTGAGTGCCTGATATTGTGGGTGGGATTTACTTGTCGATCTATATTAGGAAGTCAAGGCAATATACTTTTTCCTGTTGGCTTGTTATGACTAAGATTGGGGTAGATTTGGAGATGTTGAGTTAGCTTTAGGGGCAACGAGGGGAGCTTGTTCGATGCTCTAGCATGTTGCCTTTGGCATCACCTAGGAGACACCTCATCTATACAATGGTGGAAAGGGGAAAAGGGTGTCACTATCATAATTTTGGTGTATGTATTCTTTTAGCTATCCAGTCCCTGGTTTCATTTTCAATCTTTTGAGGGATTGACACACAAGAGATTAGCATGGGCTTCACATACCTCCTCAGCTACTTTGCCAAGAATCTGTCATATTCATTTTCTAGGGTCTCAGATGTTGGTTTGTAACCTTTAAGCAATTTGTCCTTACAGTCATGCAAAAGACTGAAGGATGCACGTTAGCTTAGTAGGACTGTTGCTTTTCATATCTCTTTCTCATTTGCCTCGCCACATCTTCTCATTTGCAAGGAGATCAAAATTGCATGTTAGTTGCCATCATATTGGTCTCGTTGCTTGTTATCCTTGAGAAGATTCAATTTACAACCCAGTGTGCCTGCCTTTGTATTTATGATGCAAAATGTTTTCCCTTCAGGTTGCTACTCGCTGCAGTGAACCTTGTCACAGAGAAAGGAGGGGGAGGCTTATTTTACTTTGATGGCCCATCCAGGCAACAATGTGAGATACACTTCCAAAATATTTTTAAATGTATTTGGTATTTCTGGATCCTTTATATTGAGGTTAGCTAGAACTGTTGTGATGGGTAAGTTTACATTAAATTCCTCATTTGTGTAGGCAGTTGGAGTTGATAATACATATAGGAGAAAGTTCAACCGGGAGGAATTTCTGGAGCGAGCTCGTGAAAGGGAGAATCAGGTCTTGTTCAAAAGTTTTATTATAGGGCCTTACTCTTCAATGTTGATGTAATTCTCTTCAAGCAGATGATTATATGCATATTTTTTGGCTATTTCTCATGTGTGCATGATTTTGATGGTGATTTAGGAAGAGGAAGGAAGATTCTTGCACAAAGGTAAAGCATTGTAGATAACCTTTTTTTGGTTACTGTAGGATGAACTTCCATATGTATGTTTATTCCCCCCCCTCTCAACTGCTCTAAAATTTGGCTGGCTTAGATGGAGGGTTGTTCTGACACTATCCAACTCTTTTTTCTCCCATGTATCATGATTTTCAGCGAAGACTCCTATCCAACGAAAACCCTTGAAGCACAGAGATTATGAAGTAGACTTATCTTCTCGACTGGGAAAGACCCAGGTTAGCTGTGATTTCTATTTCCTGCAAAGTCGACTTTATTCATTTATTACTTTCTTTGTTTTGAAAATTTACTGTTAAGCACTGTTTTATTCCTGAAACTACTTTTCATTTGGCTGTTGGCATTTCTCTGCAACCTTTTAGCTGTTGCATCTTCCTAAATAATATCTTCTTCATATGGATGGGACCATCAAGAGATTCCTTATTTGTTTTTATATTAAAAACTAAAATCGATGCCTAAACTTTGTTATGAAGGAGATCTTTGCAAGACTTAGTGTTTTCACTATCTTTGGTCCCATGATATGAAATGTGCAATCTGTGAGCAAAAAGATCTGTTATTTTGATCACATGATCACCAAGAAACATGGCTCTTTTCAACTCTGTTGTTATTTATGCCATCTATTATTTTATTAACTTATATCATTCATTAACTGCTCATAACATCTTTTGATCTAAGATGTGGTACCTATCCTGGTCACAGTCTCACCTTTCCATGCCAATCTTAATAGCATTGGCGATGATATTGGAATCAACCATGTGGAGCTAGAAATCATCTTCGAAACGTGGATGGTACCATGTAGTATATTCAATGTGAAAAGAGGTGAATGTACAAGAGTAAAGGATAAAGCCTTCATAGATTCCCTCTATAGAATAGGCACCGAAGTAGTGCAACCCTCAAGTGTCCCCCAAAAGAGCAAAAAAGGAGGATCTAGTCACATCCCCATTACAAAAGGCCAAAGCCGATTATCTAACTATATGACAAACAAAAGAGCCAATTCTCTCCAGAATCAACACTTCCTTGCTGAAAATTCTTCTATTCCTTTCTCCTCCAAATGGCCCAAAGGGTAGCATGAAGAATCATCCACCAAATGTTTGCGTTGTCCCTGGCCATTGGATGGTTCCCCTAGAAATGCAGCGAAGAGACAGCAGATTCCACAGAAGTCGAGGATCCTCTATTCCTCCTTCGAGATGAAGTTTGGCCAGAAGGATATGCCACGCCTATTGTGTATATGAAACCACAAGCAAGTTGTCCATAAACTCCTCCTTCCTGCAAAGCCAACATAGTGGGGAAGCCGGGAATAAATTGGGCCAATATATCACAGGGGGATAATCTACCGTATGAAATCCTCCACAAGAGTGCTTTAATCTGTAGTGGACTTTTGGATGACCAGGCGTAATAGTGGAGTGTGGTGCAACCATCCATCTGTAATGACCTGGTAAGCAGACCTCATTGAGGAGGAGCCTGAAACTCCCCAGCCCCATGACCAAGAATCTCACATGGCTGGGTCCACCCTGAAATCAGAAGCAGCAAAAAGCTTCCGAAATCAAGCATATCATCATCAGCCATTTACTCCAAGAGCATGGTGACCAGCTCCCCCTCCCTGTAGGGTGTTATTAAACATCTGAGTCTCCATAGCCTGGGGTGGGAGGTAAATAAAGAGGGGAACCTGATGGAGAGAGGAACTTGGCCACACCATATCCTGTAGTAGAGGCAAGACTGCCATCACCAAGGGAAACATGAGTACTTCCCCAATGATATCAGCACTTTGGAGGATGCCCCTCCATATATGAGATGTACATGGAGTTGGGAGTCACATACCAAACCCTAATAGTAAAGTAGCATTGGACCTCTCCACTCAATTTTGTATGGGCTTTCTTTGGTAACATCTTCAAGGAATGTAGTATTGTATATTGTTCTCACATTGCTTGAAGAGAAGAGATCCGAAGAATATTTGAGAGGCCGGAAATTGATTTTTTTAAAATCTTATGTCTTATACTTTTATTTATTGTCTAAATCTTATATAGATTTTAGATTTTTATACTTATTAATGGTTGTTTTATAAATATTCATTGTCTACCTCTAGTTATGATGGCATAAAATACATAGAGCTCAGTTTGAAAATTTCCCGCTTTTCTAAGACGCGTAGAAATGGGAGAGCTAGGCTTAAGCCCAACCTTCTTTTGGCAATCCTCTGGCCTTTGCCACCTGACATCAGCCATGGCTGTCCGTCACTGCCGGTTGGCCATTGTTATCATAACCTCTGGTCTTCGCCACCTGTGTCCCTCTATGATACCAACATCTCCAGCCACTGTTCGGTGAATGAAGATGCTTTGATGGTGAATGCACTGTCAATCTTTGTCAATATTCTCTTCTTCTTCTTCCTTGTGGCAGGGATCTTTACTCTTGATGTGCATCCCTATGTCACATCATGTTCCTCTTCTTTCTTCCTCCTCCCCATCTTACTAGGGTCCAAACAAGAACCTATCTTCATGGGTCTCTTTCCTGGTGTTCAGCTGAGAGGAGAATCTTTTGAGGTTGCATTCCATGGTTTTTGACTTCTTGAATTCCACTCTCAGGGTTGTTTCTGAGAAAAAGCTAGGAGTCTTACTGCAATATTTTATTAAACTGTTCCTAGTATAGCTCACGACCGTGTTTCTTGTTGCAGGTTGTCACACCAATTGCTCCTTTAAGCCAACAGGTAATTTATTTCTTAATTAGCTCACATAAGTTTGTTTGGCTCTAGTCTTTCATAGTGTAAACAGGAAAAGGGGCACTGACTTATACTTGTAATTTCATTATTTCTTGTTTTATATTGGATGGCACATTATTGTATGTATTCCCCAAATTTCCTGTCTTAAGTTGCATCAATGGGTCAGTTTGTTATCCACTTGGATTGATAAATCAGCTCATCATCCACCTCCGATAAGAAAAAGTCGGTCCTTCCATAAGAGTATCTTCGCCACCAAGAAGCATACATATATAAGCTGTTATTATTTGTCATGTGGATGTAACAACTGGCTAGTATATGCTGGTTGTTTTTTTAGTTTTTCCTTCTTTGGGGACTGCAGTTATATTGCGGTCAGTTGCACTGAGTTAAAATGGTTCTGCAGTAGTTAGCTTGCAGTGAGTAGCATTGAATGATGATTCTTTCCTCTCCACCTTAATTGTGCTGGCTCTGAATTGGTGTATAGTCCACAAATGTGTTGATTATATGTGTTTCCGTCTCCTCACATTTGCGGTAGTTAGTTGCAAGGTTTGCTGTATTCTGATCCGTACTGAATCATATCTTCACAAATATGGTACAATACCTATCTGACTCGGTCTGATTCACAAGTTGCATGAGTCGGGCTCTGTTAGATCAATGAATTTGTAAATAGTAATGGTTTAAGCCACATCTTAGAGAAATGTACCCTATTAATTGATATAAAAGTGTAATTTTATTTATCAAATGAGAAAAATAACTCATTATGCATGTATGAGTCAGCATGATCTGGTCCAACTCGATGTGTGCCAGTGGATTGAACTCGCCCAAATATGAGTCGACTCGTACGAGTTGGTACGATCTGGTACGATAGGGCAAACAATGGTTAGCGAGGGGAGAACTGTAGTTGGTTAAAGAGGAGATAGGTGAAGAGTGGTAAGGTATTTGGGAGTTGCACGAGACTCATGGCACCAAGCTGCCTTGTTTTTTAATGAGTGGATGCTTGCAATGTGGTTATCATCACAAGAAGCAAGAGGGGACTGCTCCTCAGGCTGGGTTTTTAGATAGCGTATGAGAGTAAGTTGGAAATGTCTTCTACATATTATGAGATGCATGGGCTTTGATGACATGTGGGTGGGATCAATTACAACTTGCCTTTTATCTTCTCAGTTTGCAGCTTGGCTGAATGGTTGGCCTACTGGATCTTTCTATGGTAGGAGGGGCCTCTCTCGGAAGCGCTTTACAGCAAAGAATGGGTGGGGGTGTGCAGAAATTTGATAGAATTTGGCAGGGTGGAAAGGGAGACTTTATCTTATGAGGGTCGCTGGTCTTTCCAGAGTAGTACTATTGAGCTTGTTATCTAATGCTTTTCCTTGTTTAGAATTCTGATGGTGATGTCTAGGAAATGGGGATCTACCAGGGCAGATTTCTATTACATGGCAGTGGAAGTAGATACAGAGGATGACATGATATTTGTTGGGGATTGTTTTTAAATGCAGAGAGGACAATGTATTGACTTGCACTCTTCGGTAAATGGCTTTAGATGTTGGGCACGGAAAAGAGGGTGGAGTGGATGATGTCATCAAGCAAAATTGTTATTGAAGAACTAGCATTTGAAACATTAAGCGAGGTTGTTTAAGCAATATCTCTAGCATTTGAAATGGTGTCCCAGTCAGGGATATTGAGTCTTTTGGCATGGATGTCATTCTTGGTAGTGGGTAGAAAATTGGGTTTTGCCTTGATGGATGGTGTGTGTTGAGCATGTTATTTAATGGGGCCCGACCCCCAGTAAATAAAAAAAAAGAAAACCCTCCAAACCAGTGGGGGTCTTCCCCCCCCCCCCCCCCCCCCCCCCCCCCCCCCCCCCAAAAAAAAAAAAAAAAAAAAAAATTAAATAAAAGAAACCCCCCCAACCGTGGGGGGTTCTCATCCCATTTAATGCAAAAAGAAAACAGAAAGAAAGGAGGGAGGAAGGCTTCAACAACCCCCCCCCCCCCCCCCTCCTCTCTCTCTCTCTCTCTCTCAAACCAACCGGTTCCATTGGAACCCCCCACCGGTAGGGGGTCTTGCCTCATTAAATAAAAAGAAAATCCCCCAACTGGCCGGGGGGGGGGGGGGTGGTCTTCTTTTCATTAAATACAGAAAAAAAGGAGAGAGGGAGAGGGAGTTAATGGCCTTTGATTATGGAGTTTAAATGTCCATTTGGGGCTCCCCATGTTAGTGGAACCTCCATAAAATGGTATTTAATGGCCGATCATTGGCCTAATTAATGGGAGTCTCTTTCCCATGTGTTTAAAAGAAAGAAAATGGAGAGTTAAATGAGGTCCTCTTCATTTATTCCAAGAGAAGAGGGGGGAGAAAATAGAAAGGGGGAGGGGCCATCGATTTTTCTCAACCGGTGACACCCCCCACTGATTTCTCAATCGATGGGGGGGGGGGACCGCCCACCGGCTCCTCGGTTGGTGGGGGTTCCAAACCGATGGCACCCCCCACTGGGACTTCCACCCCTCTCTCTCAAACACTTCTATGGTGGCATCACCCATCGGATAAGGCCTTTGAGGCCTATAAATACCCCTCAAGGGGAAGATGAAGGTTCATGCCCATTTGACCCAAAATTCCTAAGAGGAACCTCTGTCATTTTGAAGACACAAACTTGGTGCTTTGTACAAGTTCAGCGCGCGCCAGGAGAAGGAGTCTCTTTTGGGTTCTCTTTTAAGGTTATCTTAAGCGGATACTTTGTTGAAATTTTATTGTAAATCCGGCATTACATAAGCTGTTATTCTGTCGATTTTTTAATAAAATAAAATATTGCCTATGTTGCTTTCATACTTAATGTATGTATGTATGTTTCTTGTGTGTGTAAGTTTAATCTCATATCTAATTAATCATGTATGCATGTAATTAGCTATACTTAATTAACTATATACTTAATTAATTATATACTTAATGACATAAATATCCTTGGCCTCTCCCCTAAATCTAACTAAGTCTTAAAACATCCCTAAAGCCTAATTAATAAAATATAAACATATTCTTATAAACTATAACTTAAATAATGTATACTTAACATGTTTAAAACACATGAACATCATTATACTCCTTTAATAACTTATCTAATTGCGGAATTGATCCTTAATGACTAAAATGCCCCTCAACCTATAAAAATCAATAAACATCAGAGAAAAATCCTAAAAAATATAAAAAGCTCTCAGCATGCCTTAAATGCCCCCATAACCCTAGAAATGACCTTAGTACCCCAGAACCTCAAAAAATGATAAAAAAAAGACCAAAATACCTTTCTCATGATAAAAATTTGTGAAAATCACAGAAAAATTCTAAAAAATATAAAAACCACCCGTCATACCCTAAATGCTTTCAAAACCCTAAAAAGAAGCAAAATTATCCAAATACGCCTAAGATTAAAAATCATTAAAAGTTCTAAAAAATCATAAAAAATGTCAAATCACTTAAAACATGGCAAATATCCATGAAACCCATATTAATCCCCTCAACCCAAACACACTTAAAATAACTCTAAAATACCTCCTAAGGTTTTGAAACCTTCTTAAATCATTAAAACTCACCTCATACACTAAAGTGACCATAATACCCTTATGCCCTCTAACTCTGCATAATTACGAAAATACCCTTATAGGTCTAAAATACTTGGAATCAATCCAGATAACTCGGAGTCAATCCAAAACTTTTTAAAAGTCTCCTAACCCATCATAAATCTATTCTAAACTCGGGCGAGGCCAAGGGCTTAATCTAAAACATATCTTCATATGCATGTGCTGCGTGCAGTAGTAGTATTGTACGTTACAAGGGCATCAACAGACGGTTAATTAAGAGTTGTCGAGTAGTTGCTCGACGTAATTAACACTGACCGAGGTCAGTGGAGAGATGTCATATATTCGGATCTTCGCCTGATTCAAAATCTCATACTTCCTGAAGACTAATCCCAAGCTCTCATAGTCTAAGAAACGAAATAAATAAAATCGATCTATATTTCTGTAAATAAAACAAATAAAATAAAAAAATACAAATATGATATGAGAGATCTAGGCCCAGGACCAAACATTGTGGTGGCAGACCTCTTGCTAAATTATTTCCATCTGCTTTTACGCTGCCTAGGAATTTGTTGGAGGGTTCTCGAGAGTACCCAGAATCTTTTTTGTTTGATTTTGAAAATTCTGATTTATGTTTGCCGAGTGAGATGGGCAAATATGGTTTTGAAAAGTTGAAATGTCCCCATCGGCCTTGATTGATGTTAATTACATCACTCTATCGAACGAAAATCACTGATTAACTGCCTACAATGATGCCCTGAATAAAACCAACCACAAAATATGCAATTCAATTACTAAAAGCCCAATTTGAATTAAGCTCAAAGCTTTACCCTGGCCTAGGACAAGTTCTAGATAGTTTAAAAGGGTTTTAAGGGGTTTTGGATTGATTCCAAGTGTTTTAAACTGAAAAAGGTATTTTGGTAATTATACGAGGTTGAATGGTACAAGGGCAATTATGGCCATTTCGGTGTTTGGGGTGTGTTTTAATGGATTTGGAAGATTTTAGAACCCTAGGATGTATTTTTGGGTCATTTAAAGATGTTTGGGGCCAAAGAGTACTTTGGTCATTTTTGAAAAGTTTTTGGTTTTAAGGGTATTTGATTTTTAATGATTTTCAATAATTTTTAATGAATGTTGATGCATTAAATGTATTTTGGTAATTTTGGTCATTTTTAGAGTTCTAAAGATATTTTAGGTATGTTGGGTGGTTTTTACATTTTTTGGGATTTATTTATAATTTTTATAATTTTTTTATAGTTGGAGAGGTATTTTAGTCATTTTGGATTCATTCAATGTTTGCATGGGTCATTAAAGGTTACAAGGGTGTTTGTGTCTTTTAGGGACATTAAAAGGTATGTTATTTAGGTTATGGTTAACGAGGATATATTACATGTTTGGTTGGTTTGTTGTTTATTCAAGGTTAAGGGTATTTTAGGACTTATAGGAGTTTAGGTAAGAAATCGGAGGGTATTTGATCATTCGGACAGCAAGCAAACAGAGTCCAAAGCCAAGGACCAGCTTATCGGGCTTTAGCAATTTGCATTCACGTGTCATGCATGTGGACTTGCTTAAGTTTGTCCAAGTCCACTAGGACAGATTTAATGGATATTAGTTAAGGATGCAAAGAGGTCATAGACCCATTATTAATCCATTAAGTATCCTTTGGTGAGCACTAAATAGATCCAATTAAATCCACTAGAGGATGTCTTAAAGGATAAGAATTGGATTATTAATGGTTCGTTAAAAGTCCTTGAACCAATATCCCTTAATGGGTTTAAATGGACTCGACACAAAAAATGATCTATTAAATATCCGTTTAGAATCCAAGAGCTTAATGGGTCAAAAAAGGATCCATTATATCAATAAACTTGAATGGATTCAATAAGGGTCCAATAACAAATTATGATTGGTGCAAATAGCAACACATGATCATATGATTCATGTCATTAAAACAACAAGCAAGAACTCAAGATCACATGAGTTCGCTTATACATTAGTGGCAAAGCCCAAGAAAGCATGAGCTTGCAAATCAAGAAAAAATATAACAACGGCCAAACTCAAGAAAACATGAGTTTGCCTCTTATCGAGTCTTCAACAAAGCCTTCTCAAAAAGTAGCACCGAGTTCTTCAAAAAAAAAAAAGTTCTCCTCCAGCAGCCCCCCTTTAGGGGTATTATACGGTGAAAGAGGGAGTCAACCATTTTTTTTTTCTTTTTTAGGCGGGGGAGGGGGAGGGGGGAGAGTCACTGGTGGCAACCCCCACCAGTAGCTTTTCCCTGCACATTTTTTGATCCTTTTTACTGGAGAAAGGGGGAGGCAAATGAGAGAGAGAGAGAGGGAGGGAGGCATAAAGAAAAGAGGGGGGGGGGGGCAGTGGCACACCGCCGCCGTTGTCTCTCTCTCTCTTCTCCTCTTTTTCTTCTATGTTTCCTTTCCCTTCTTTTCTTTTCTTCTTTTTCTTGGTAATCTCCCCCCCCACCCCCTTTTTCTCTCTGGTGGTGGGTGTTGTCTGGTGTAGGGGTGTTCACGGGTCGGTTCAGTTTGGTTTATCAAGAAAAATATTCAAACCAAATCAACCCGAGCTAATGACAGAAACCGAACTGAACCAAACCGAAAAAATTCGATTTGGTTCGGTTTGAACCGTCATCCAGCGAGTGGCACCAACTCAAACATGGGACTACTTTTGTTGGGTCGAGCACGCAGCAGAGGCCCAATTTTTTATAGACTTTTCTGGCGCTTCCCTTTTTGTTCTATCCGATGTCGGACTAAACTAACATCCCCGAACAAAATACACCTCGTCCCTTTCCTTGTCACCTCTTCTGCTGTAGTCCTTGCAGCTGGTAAGAACAACCACGGTGGGGTCCCTACGGGGACGAAGATGACCATCCAGCTGCACTTCTACTAACACGAGATCATCGACGGTATGAACCCGTTCTTGCCTTGTTGGTGCGCGTCGTACAGGCAATCAAACACCACAGCCACATCGCCCACCTGGTTTGGCGTCTTCTTCGTCGCCAACAACCCACTGACGAAGAGGCCGGAGCTGACGTCGAAGCTGGTGGGGAGGGCGCAGGGGATGTACGCACTTGCCTCGCAGGAGGAGTTCGCGTTTGTGATGGCCGTCAACTTCGTGTTTGCAGAGGGGGGGTACAACAGTGGCGCACTCACCATGCTGGTGGGAACCCCATCCCCAATGCCGCACGGGAGATGCTTCGTCTGGGTATAATCCGATACCGAAGAATGAAAAGTTAAAGCCTTAAAGTATTCCATAAAAACCTGTCCCAGCTAACTGTGCATGCTACTGCCTCACCGGCCCAAGGTGGCCGCCTGGGCCTTGGCCCAACTTCAAATAAAAATGTCTCATGATACGTATATCTTAAAAACCAAACCTTGTAATCTAGTTAGATTGGTTTGATCAGTTTGGTTCGGTTTGAGGCTTCTAGAAACTGAACCAAACCGAAATTTCGGTTTGGTTTTTCGTTTCAAACCAAATAGTGAACACCCCTAGTCTGGTGGGTGGGGGGGTTGGAGAGGTGGTGGCGTGGCGGAGAGATGGAGGAGAGACGAGCGGAGAGGCGGAGCAGAGGTGGAGCAGAGTGGTGTAACAAAACGGAGGAGGAGAGATGAATGGAGTAAGGCGGAGCGGAGAAGTGCAGAGCGTAGAGGATCTAAGGAGAGATTAATGGACCGTGGAGGAGGGGACTCTGGATGGGATGGAGGTGAAGGGAAGGACAAGAATAGTATCTTCTTAGGAAGATGCTTTTGGTGTCTCGAGAAGGATCATGGGGCTGGAGAATGTAGAAATGCCCTTTTTGCTGGAGATGTAGGGGTCTGGGACATCGGAGTTTTAACTGTTCTGGAAGTTTATCTTCTCATCCATCTGCTCGTGGGTGGGGAGAGGAAGAACAGAAAAATCCTGCTATTGAAGTTCCTAGGTTTCCTGCTTATGAAAGCAACTAGAGATTCTTCAATGAATATCCTGGGGCTTGCTTCGGGGCCTATTTAGATCAACCAAGTCTGTTCTGCTCTGCAAATATGGTGGCCAGAGGTTAAGAATGGTTGGTTATCAAAATTTGATGATAAACAGGTTATTCTATGGTGTCCTGACAAGATGCAGAGAGATTTGCTATCGAGGGGCAAGACTCAATTTAAGGAGTTTAATATTGATTGGATGGCCTGGTATCCTGGATTTGGAGCTCAAAAGATTGGAAATATGGCTCAGAGGTGGTTGACTTAAAGGAATTCCTCTACATTTGTGGAATGTTGAAGTGTTCAAGAAAATAGTTGAGCCCTTTGGATGGATCAGAAAAGTGGATAGAAAGACTATGGATTGGGAAAAATGTTTTGTTTGCCTGTGTTCTTATTGCTTTAGAGCAGGGGAAGAAGATCCCAACAGGGGTTCGGCTTTGTGGGGGCAATGCGCTGTTCTGGATTAATGTGGAGCTGGAATCTTCTGTATTTGATAAGGGTCTCATTGGTCTTACAAGGAGGTTGTGCTGGAGTATAAAGAGTACAAGGCAGCTAAGGTTTCAGAGGATGTAGGCAATGCTACGAAGAAGACGGAGTTTACTCAGGCTGGGGATGAGTCGAATCGTGCTGCTGATGATTTGACGCGGATGGGTCAATCGGGTCGGAACAACCCAGAGGTAGAGCGGGACCAATATGACCTGGTTGAAGAACCAGGCGAATGTATTGTTGTGAACCAGATGGATCCGGTTCAATCGGTTGGGGCTGAACCAAGTCGTATAGACATAAATGCCATTGAGGAAGAGGATTCTATAAAGGGTGAGGAAGCTTCAAGAAAAGGTATTCTGGGCTCTTCGACAGTGAATATATGGGCTCATACCCTCGCGTCGCTGGCTTCGGAGATGTTGAGGGGAGTCCGGCACAATGTGAGGAAGGCGAAGGCGAGTGGAGGCAAGGTGGCGCGGCTGAGGCGGGGAAGATTACTTCGGAGGAAGTTGGCTGTTCCGGATCTGATGGCGTTGGCATCGGAGATGGAGCTGATACCCAACGGCAGTGGGAAATCTTCTCCGATTGAAAAACTGAGCCCGAGGGTAAGTATGCAAAACTTGATCCCCCTCCAGCCTCCTCCCGATCTCCTCTGTCCCCTTCTAGAGCTGAAAATCACGCCATCTACGCTCTTCATCAAGGAAAGCTCCAGCTGGTCCCTGATAATGCCAATAATGTGACCTATAAAAGAAGGATAGAATCAGGCGAGGAAGGAAAGGGTTCTGTGTCAAGAATTGGGAAAATGCTGTGCTGGAAGAAAAAGCTTTGGCGATTGGTCTCCAAATCCAGGGCAAAGTTGGACAGTTCAGGAAATTGTGTAATGACAGTACGGGATCAAAAAGATATTACAGTGTCCAGAAACAAAGGAATGAGGGAGCTGAAAAATCTTTTGAAGGATAGGAGAAACTTAAAAGCAGGAGGAAGTTCAGAAATTCAAGGAAGCTCTTCTTTGCATCAATCATTGTTCTTTTGTGGAACATAAGGGATCTGAATGACTGTGGTAAGCAGAGGGCTGTGAGAGATCTCATCAGGAGGCAAGGTGTGGACATTGTGTGTTTACAGGAGATGAAGATGGGCTGTTTTGATCTTAACTTTGTCAAGAAAGTTTCATCTTTCAGTGAACCTGATTTTGTCTTTTGACGATCATCAGACCAATCGGGTGATATTATTTTAGCCTGGAACAAAGTGAAGTTGGAAGGACAGTTACTAGATATTGGTGAGCATTCTGTGACGGTTAAATTTGTTGATGTTCATCAAAAAATAACTTGGATGTTGTCGAGTGTTTATGGGCCGCAGTCTTGTCAAGAACAACAAGAACTATGGTCAGAATTGATGTCTTGCCAGAATAAATTTTGATATGCCATGGTGTATCATGCGAGACTTTAATCAAGTCAGGAAACCGTCTGAAAGAAACAAAGGAAGACTTTTCAATGGAGACATGTGATTGTTTAATGACTGGATTGAGAGCTGTGCATTAATGGATATTCCCATTCCTAATGTGCAGTATACTTGCTCCAACGGAAGGCAGAACCCATCAATGTCGAACCTGGATATAGTGTTAGTGAATGTCGGTTGGGAGCAGTTGTTTCCTTCAGCAAGGGTATCTGCGCAACCTAGATTTGTCTCTGACCACAATGCTCTTTCGTTAAACTGTCATTGGAGGGTGAATAGGAAAAAGCTTTTAGAATGGAGAAGGTCTGCCTACAAAATGAAGAGTTCAGAAAGCTTGTAATGGATACTTGGCAGCAGCCTATTGATGATCATTCATGGCCGAGAATATTAGCACTGAAGCTCAGAAATCTCAAGAAGAAATTGAAGTCTTGGGCGGATAAATGGAGGCTGGATAGACATATTCAAGTTACTAAAGTCCTTGAAAATGTACAGCAACTTGATAAGATTGAAGAAAGCAGGCAGTTAACTCAACAGGAGTTGAATCAGAGATCCAACTTAAAGCCCAGTACTCTGATTGGCTTCGTGATGAAGGAGTTAGATGGAGACAGAAGTCCAGAGCAGTTTGGTTGAAAGAAGGAGACCTTAACAGAAGATTCTTCCATCAAGTTGCTAACAGAAGAAGAAGAAAATGCATTTCCACTATGTTTAAGGAGGATGAAGTTATTGAAGATGAAGACAGGATTGCAAAGGAAGTCATTAATTTTTACAAAGATCTATTTTCTGAAGAACATGATGGTTTCCGAGTTGAAGTGGTCCTGATTGTCCTTGCTTGTCTGATGGGGAGAAATCTATGCTAGTTCATCATGTTACTGAGGAAGAAATTAAACAAGCTGTATTTGAACTGCGTGCAGGAAGGTATTCCCATTTGTTTTTATCAGATATTCTGGGAGACAGTGAAAGCAGATGTCGCTGAAGCAGCTGAAGACTGTATTTGTGGTGGGGCAAGCTGTGAAGCCATCAACCAGACTTACTTAGTGTTGATCCCAAAGAAGGAGAATGCTGTGCAATTAAAAGATTTCAGACATATAAACTTGCTTAATGGATCTTACAAAATTATTGCTCGGATTTTAGCTTCCAGATTGAGTAAAGTTCTCAATAGTATTGTGAAACACAATCAGTCAGCTTTTATCAAAGGCAGGAGATGGAAGGATAACTTTTTGCTAGCGCATGAAATCTTGTATTCTTTGAAGAAGAAAGGTGTTGAGGGAGTTGTACGTAAGCTTGACTTCAGTAAAGCTTACAACAGAGTTCATTGGAAGTGCTTATGGAATGTTTTGGAAGCCCACCAATTCCCGATGCAGTGGATTAATGTCATTAAAAAGTCCGTGACCACA
This sequence comes from Zantedeschia hybrid cultivar, assembly GCA_030544215.1. Taxonomy (NCBI): domain Eukaryota; kingdom Viridiplantae; phylum Streptophyta; class Magnoliopsida; order Alismatales; family Araceae; genus Zantedeschia; species Zantedeschia hybrid cultivar. The sequence continues at coordinate 15,695,133 of JARZZO010000014.1, read as the reverse complement.
GCTAAATTCTCCATTATTATGAATAGCAGTGTTGATGGATTTTTTTTTTTTCTAGTTCAAGAGGGCTGTGACAGGGGGATCCATTATCCCCATTATTGTTTGTGATTGCTGCACACGTTTTGAGTACTATGTGTCACAAAGCTGAGCAGTATCGTTGGATTGAAGGTGTTCACATATGCAGAGGTTTTTGTGGTATTCCACATCTACAGTTTGCCGACGATACAATTTTGTTTTTGAAAGGGGACATAGAATACTCTAAGGTCATCTCCTTCATTCTGAAATGCTTTGAGGCTTGCTCAAGGATGAAAATCAATTTTGACAAAAGTTCTATCATTGATATTAATATGGAAGAGGGTTTAACAATGAATATGGCTCAAGTTTTAGGCTGTGGTATTGGTAAACTGCCAATTACATATTTGGAATTACCTTTAAAGGATGGAAAGACACAAGCTGTGGATTGGGAACCTATTGTTCAGAAGATCCAACGGAAATTGTCTGCCTGGAAAGCTAAGTTTCTGTCTCTTCGAGGGAAGCTTACTCTGTTAAATTCTGTGCTGTCCAAAATCCCTATGCACTTCTTATCAGTTTTTCTAATTCCAGTTGCTTTCAATAAGGGAATTGATCAGATTAGTAGGAAATTCCTCTGGGGAGGCTACAACAGTAATGGCAAAGAAATTCCACTTGTTAATTGGAGGAAGGTTTGCACTCCAAAGTCTAAGGGTGGTTTGGGAGTTAAAAATATTATACTTTGGAATATGGCCTTACTGGGGAAATCGCTATGGGAGTTGTTGGATGAGGAGGTGAATCTTTGGAAAAAATGTGATTATTCAGAAACATTACCAGCCACTGAAAAAGTTTTACTTAACAATATCCAATATGTCAGTTATGTCCTCTTGTTTGGACTGATTTTGTTAAAGCTGGGTCCCATTCTCATAACCATGTTCTTTATAAAGTGGGTAATGGGCAACATATTGTTTTCTGGATGAATAGATGGCTGGGAGAATGCACTTTGAAGGATAGATACCCACAGTTTTATATTATTGCTGCTACGCAATGGTGTTCAGTGAAGGATTGCTATGAAATTGTGGGAAATACAGTCAGCTGGTGTGCTCAAGAAACCTGAAAGATGAAGAAATTGAATTTGTTTCTTCACTGTTGACTGATCTGCAATCTGCAATATATTATTTTCTAAAGCTGACAAGACGATATGCGGCCCTACGGAAGGAAACTTTAACTGTAAAATCCTATTACGAGGTGCTGGAAGGTGTGTTGCCTGCCTATGCTAAGAATGAGGAGATGTGGAAGGTAAAGGCTTCACTTAAGGTTAAGGCCGTCATGTGGTTACTGTATGAGAAGAGGATCATTACTAAAGTATATAGAAGAAGATGGTGCACGAATGATGATATATTATGTTCTCTGTGTGAAGCACAAGGTGAAGATGTGGACCACTTATTAATTCAATGTGCAGTGAGTCAAGCAGTGTGGAACGTCTTTGGTCATTTGCTGAATTTCAAGCCTATTCAAGAAACGTGGCTGTTCTTCAAGAATTTGCAGAGAAGAACGAAACAAAGGGAGTTGAAAAATATTCTCGGGATCATTCTGCATGCGATATGCTGGAGCATTTGGAGAGAGAGAAATGATGCAGTTTTCCAAGGAAGTAAAATTTATATTGAAAATATTTCTTTGAGAAGTCTTTCTCTATTGTATAGCTGGTCGAGACATATCATAGGGTGTCTGCAGATTCTTGCCTCAGGTTCTTTAAGTAATTTGTAGTTTTTCTCTTTCTTTTATGGATAGGAATCTCTCCTATCCATCTGTTTGTACTCCATCTTTTATTCAGTAAATTGGTGGTGTAATCCATGCTTTTCTCGGAAAAAAAATAAAATAAAGACCCCCCTAAGTGGAACCGGTGGGGGAAAGGCAGACCCACCGGTTCATACTCTTTCTTTTCTCTCTCTTCCTTTATTTCCTCCACTTTATTCTCTTTCTCTCTCTTCCTTTGCTCTTTCCTCTTTATTCTCCTTCTCTCTTCCTCTATTTCTTTCTTTTTTTTGTTTTTATGCCCAAACCGGTGGGGGGTCCTTTTTATTTTTTTACACCCTTTCTTCTTCTTCTTTTGTATTTGTACCCAAACCTGTGGGGATGAAAAATCTGTTAAACACAATCCCATGTTGGTGCCTTTTGACTTTATGGAAGTTAGATGCACTTGGATAGTAAGGTTAAGGAGAACCTCCAGAAAGAGGATGCTTTACAACCTGGAATTTGTTTCAGATGCTAGTTAGGTGGTCGCTAAGCAATTTTTCCCTGATGCTTAGTTTTTACAGCCTGGAGTTCTGTAACAGTCCCACTTACAGATATCCAGTAGGTGCACAATACAAAACAAAATAACAAGATGCATAAATGTAAATGTACAATAAAGAAGTCATGTCCATTATACAATAAAAATATAAGGGAAATAAAGTACATATCCAAAGAAATAAACTAAACTGGCCATACCTGCGAAGTTTCAAATACACACTGAGTCCATCTTTTGTCTCATGTTACTGTGAAACACATTTCATAACTTTTCTGAGAACTTGTAATGAGATTTCAGTAGACATCATTTACATCTCTATTGTTATCCTACACACACCACTCCATTCTCTCATCCTTACATTAGAGTTACTTTCTAATTATTGGTTACTAATGTGCCATGCATTTCTTCCACTCATGTGACTCATGGAACAATTATTAATATAACATAGAATGCATTTATCGTAAGACAGCGTGAAACTAGTGAGGAAAGCTTAACAAGATGGTAACAAGTATAGTTTTTCTTTTACTTTCTAAGTAGTTCATAAATTCAAGTCTTTTGTGTTCTTTTTGTCTTAGTAATTAATGGTAATGTTTACTCATATAGAAAATATAAAGACACTTATTGTAAGTCACCATCTTAGGATTTTAGGGATGAGCCGTTTATTGGTTCACGTCTTTAACAAGTCTTGAGTTCATAGTTGACTATCTTACAGATGAGGTGACTCACCTTCACCTTTTGACTCGAAGTGATGGAGATAATCACTCACTAACAGTGGTAGTAGCTGAGCAAGCCATCCCTTGACTGGCCTCTCAGCCTTTGCCTGTCTGTCCTAGTAGATTTCCAAAAGCCTACTGGGTAAGGCGAAAGAGTAGGCTAAGCTAGATTTACAGTCTACTCTCTATCTACTGCTACAATGTCCATGTCCTAGCCTAGTGCACTCAATTAGGATCACCGCCCTCTATCTAAGTCGAAGCCTCAAATTTGGACTTTGGAACCGTAAGAAAAGAAGGGATGCTCCATGCCTCAACATCATACATCTTGTATGAGCTTGACTCGGACATTCCCTTATCCACAAGGAATGGATCTTGTAGGCCCCTCCCGCTAACGAAGTGATGTCACTTTCATTTTTTTTAAAGAAATAAAAACATTATGGAGATCTTTGTTCATAAAAGGCTTTCTTGTCTTAAACTCATTGAGTTCTTTTCTTCATAAGGAGTGCGCCGGAGTGTGCCTCCTAGTGTTCTTCTTGTTTTTTGGCCCTCTTCTTGGGCTCATCATCGTAAGATTCTTTAATATTCCATACTAGAGTAGGAATAATATAGAAGTAACATATGGAGCTTTGAGAGTCAAAATCTTTCATTTCATAAAGTAATCTTTCATGCTCTTTTGAGTCTCAAATGGACTTGGTCCATCATTCTTTTCATTTCATGGAGAGGAAGGTTTCCCGTATTTTTCATACTAATCTTTTACTCCTAAACATGTCAGTCAGGTTCTTAGGGGAAACGGTTCTCCAAGTTGGAGAACAGTTCATCATATGGTTCATGTGGGGTTGATATGAATGTTTCGGTTTCTTTCAATATGCATCAATAAGTGAAATCTATCATGCTTCCTAGTAAAACCGTTTTTAAAGGACGTGATACATGCTAAAATAAAATGTGGAGTACGATGTTCTTTTATATAAGTTAAGCTTCATTTGTTAGTTCTTAAGCATATAAAGATCTGCCTAACATGATTCTTTCTAAAACAGTAGAAATCTGCAGAAAAACAGTCATGAAGACCATGTTTCTTTTATGTGCCTTCAACCCCTCTTTAATGGTTTCTCAAAATAGAAGTATTTTTACATAGTTCCTCCTTATTTTCATGAACTTTACACTCTTTATATAACCTCTCAAAACCTAAAACTAAAGGGAATAGACAGTGGGAATATCACCCTACCTTATCACTGGCGAGCCTCGCATGTAGAAGAATCCTTGTCCATGACGAGGATGAGTCGGAGCTGCCGATGCTTGTTGGAGGAGAAATCGCCACACAGCAGCTTGCTATCTTCTCTTTATCTCTCTATTTAAGTCTTCTCCAACACATCTTTCTCTCTTTCTACTCTTCTCACTCCCCTCTCCAACTTCTTCATCACCCACCAATTCTCTCTCTTTCTTACTGTTTTACTCTCTCTCTAACCCGCTGGGTGGGACCAGCAGACCCCCACCTCCTCTTTCTTCCTCTCACCCTTGCTCCGTCTTCCTTTCTCTCTATCACCTCTTTCTTTCTCTCTCTCCACTGCCTCTTTCCCTCTCTTACTCCCTCTCTCACCACCTCTTTCTCTATCTCTATCTTTCTCTCTCTGCCTCTCCCTTGTCCCCCTCTCTCACCGCCTCTTTCACTCCCTCTTTTATGCTGGTCTGTCCAGCAGCCCCCACTCCCCCCCTCTTATATAGGGGCTAAGGGCGGTGGGAGGCGGGGGTATGAGGCGGTACGCCTCCCCCCATGGGCCCCCAATAGGCCCACTAAACAGGCCCAATATATAGGCCCATTAAGCCTCTGCTTAGGCCCATTGAATATCTAAAAAAGGCCCATTTCAGCCCATTAAACTCTTAATTCCAGCCCATTAAAACCTTAAACTTTTAGCCCAACAACAGCCCACTAACAACCCATATCTTAAGGCCCATTAGACCTATTAGACTTCTAAAGGAAAATTCCATTCAAACCCTTTGCATATTTGTGTATATATCCCTATATAACTTTTCAGGTCCTTACAAGTTCTTTTTCTTGGTGCTTAGTTTTACAATGTGGGGTTTGTTACTGATGTTAGAGAGGCAGTCACCATGCAATATTTTCCCTGATGCTTAGCAATTGAAGGTTTTCTACCAGGTTGGACGATCATTGTTACTGTTGTGGGAATCTGTAACCTGATGCCATTATTTTTGTCAATCCCATGCACGCTATAGGCTGAGGTTTTGATGTGGAGAATCTCTTTTGCAAGATTTCCAACTTGTGCTCTGCATGCCCACTATGTGGAAGGTAGATACCAACTTACTATCTTTGACCTTGGACCACTAGTATTTGCATGTTCTTTCTCCAACATCCAGAGAGTGAAAGTTGATGGGGGTCTTGGGGACAATGTGGAAATGCTGATCTTTGGTTGGCTCAGGAAGTGGTCTCAAGAAGGAGACTGAAGAGTTTGGTGGCTAATCTTGTGCGCTACAATTGTACACTGTGGGTCATACGAGGAAAATCAACAACAAGCTCTCCATAAAGAGAGTGGGCCTTTGAATACAGTTGTTGGTTTCATCTATAAGTGAGTGGCCTGGATTTTGTGCAGAAAAGGGGGGACAAGGTTTGTATATGTTTTGTAATTTTAGGGTTTATAAATTATGATGCGCCATGCCCCTTTAGTGTGAAGTACCAACAGTATACTTGCATATTTCTTTTTGGATAATTCATGAATTTGTGATACTATTTGCTTTCAAAAGAAGAAACAATTTCTAACAATTATAAAACAGACCTTAGAACACAAAAAAGGTTCTCATAGTTTTTTTTCTTATTTTTGTCATTTCATATCTGAATTTGGCAGTTTTTAATTCCTTGGAAAAGTAAGCCTTTTTCACTTCTGAAAAAACTGATTTCCAGAAAGCATGGAATTTCGGCACGGATCGGGAGGCCGGATCGGGACCCGCCGACCCCGATCTGAATCGGGATCGGATTGGCCGGAATCGGCTGGAATTGGCCGGGATTGGCTGATTCCGGCCGGATCGGGACCCTCTGATCCCGATCAGGATCGACCGATTCTCCATTCCATGCCACAATGAGCTTATTTGCTGCTTCTCTTCTATGGTCTTAAGAAAAAGACATGTTTCTGCAACTGCTGTCTAGTTTCTTTTATGTCTTAAGAAAATTACTATCATTTGATATCGAGCTTAAAACTTGGGAGATTGCAGGAAAAAGATTATTGTTCTCTTGCTTGATATCATTTGATTGAGTAGCTGTTTCAGCTTCTTGTTGTTTCTAGAAACCTTTCCTTTTAATTGGTCCTTTTTCCACAAAAAGCAGATTTGAGACAATCCAGCAAATTTTTTCCTAAGATTTCAAATAGCTGTCCCAAATTCATGTTGTTTATGTTTTGCTTCTTCCTCAAAGAAGGATGATAAAACAACTTATTACTTGCTAATCTACCTCACTGTTCGAGCTTGTTTGTGCTTTTTATACATTTGGGCCTATAGTTCACTTGATTATGCTTATTTTTACATTGTCTCCTTGATGATAAAACTAAATTTATAAGAACTTTCTGGATACACACTGTATGAAGCAACAGTCACTCAGCTTATGATCTCTTTTTAAGAAGTTTGACCATTGATGACCTTTTTGTCTTCTATGCACATTTTTTTGATGCATTCCTTTATGAATGTGGCTTTTTCAGGCTGGCTACTACTGTGCTGTCTGTGAGTGTGTGGTAAAGGATTCGGCTAATTACTTGGATCATATTAATGGGAAAAAACGTATGCTTTTGAATCAGTGTAATCTTCAGGCTTTTATTGTCTGACTGTGAAAACATACCAATTGTAGACTGTCTGCTTTTGTTATCCTTCAGATCAAAGAGCACTGGGCATGTCAATGCGGGTGGAGCGAGCATCTCTCCAACAGGTATATTTTTGCTTGGTACTTTGTTTTAGCCAAGAACTGTTACTCTCATTTCTTAGTATATGCATGGTAAGCTTTTGGTTATTGTTATGAAGTTGGCCATGCATGGTTTCTGGCAAGATCACTGGGTAGTTCTCTGTTTCTTGACACAAAAGTTATTCCTTTTTAAGTGCTTTATAGAAATTCCCTGCATTCCTTTTTATGTACTTGAAAAAAAAAATCTGTGCTCTTAACAAAATACCTAAGCATGTCCTGTCTTGTTTTCTCGCAAGTGCTTTCCAATTTTAAAGCTGTTTTTGACAAAACTTCACATTACAACAATTGATCAAGTGCATATCGGTCTAATGGAAGCTCTATATGTCTCATGTCCAGGAATGAGTGTAGGTTTCAACACATTTTGGCATACACTTACGTTCTAGAGTAAGAGATAAGAGAACTGATATTGAATTCCTCTTTTCTAGAGGTTTAAGGTGTTACTCTTGATCAGCTAGAGTTGACACTGATGAGAGCATCCATGTTCATTTGAAGTAAGAGTTCTTTTTTTAATAGTTAGCTGCATGGCTGTGTGTTTTGAAGGTCCTTTACTTCCTTGTACTGGATGCAGCGTCTCTTTTAAATGAAATTGGTTTTATAATGCACCCTTTGTTCTACCAAACAACAAATCTGTCTCCAGCCCTCTTTGTTTAAGTCCAAATGCTAGAGGGTGGAGGTGCAAAGGAGTCATTGTGCGTGAAGGTGCAAATGGGGCCTGCATGTGTGCCGTTCCTATCATTCCCTTGGCCTGATCAAATGGCTGTTTTTTAAAGGCTTGCAGAACCAGGAGGAACCATAACCGGTCAGGTCCGGTTCCGGTTCAGAACCGGCTAGAACCAGTCAAAACCAGCCAGTTCAAACTGGATAGGAATCGCCGGTTCCGATCCGGTTCTGCCAGCTCCAGTTTGAACTGGACGGTTCTGCAAACCGCGTGTTTTTTAATCTTTTGTTAATAAATCCTCCCCCATTGTCAGGTTATTACCTCTGTAAATCTTGAGGCACCACAACATCCTATAAAGTAGGAATCCACTCTATATATGTGTGCGTGCGCGCGTGCATGATATAGATATACATACGTACAGATATATATATATATATATATATATATATATATATATATATATATATATATATATATATATATATATATATATATATATATATATAGATAGAGAGAGAGAGAGAGAGAGAGAGAGAGAGAGAGAGAGAGAGAGAGAGTGAGAGCAGAGATGCACTCCACCTTGAATCTCCCACACCCTCATGTTAAAAAATAAAGATCACCAAAAAATTTCAAATATGCAATTACGTCCCTAGGGATGTTTCCATTCCTTCATCCTTGGAGTTTAAATTTTACTATCCAATGGTGAAACTCAACCATAGCCGTCTGATCAGTGCCGCTACACCCCCAAAAAATTGGAATCCACTGCCATCGGACATAAATAGGGGAGCACACTGTATCAACCTCTATGTCCCAACACAAAACTGCTGATGCGTTTGGCTTCTTTGACTTGGGAACCAACACCCCCCCCCCCCCCCCCCACCCCCTCAAAATAATAATAATAATAATAATAATAATAAATAAAGAAAAGAGGGAAAAAACAAGGAAACGGTTCCCTCTCTGCCATCCGCCATGATTATATATGGCATCTTTACAGTTTTTTGGGTTTGGTTTCACCTGGGCTTTTGGTTTTCATTCTGTTGGGTGTTCAATGGTTATATTAGAAACCCTTAAAATTTTCTTTGCCTTTAGTACACATATATTTGAAATGTGTAGTTTGTTTGTAGACACTCCACTGTGATATGGAGATCACAGGTTCAAAACAGGCAACATCCTCTTTTTTCGCAAAAGCAAGGGTAAGGCTATGTACAGTTGGCCCTCCACAGACTCGGCAGTGATGGGAGGCTTGTGGCATGGTTTCTACCTTATTAACACTCACCCTCTTCTCATCGTCGAAGGCTAATTCGGATCATTTTTTTAATTGAAATTTTTTTCTTTCTTCAGCATATTCTTTAGATTTTTGTTTTTGTTTTGCAGTCATCCATAATGATTCCTGTTGGTATTTCACAGTTTTTTGAATACTTTTCAAACATTCAAAAGTCTTAAATAGCATTTTTTTTTTTGGTTTCTTGGGTTGCCATTCTTACATTTGAAATTTAAAAATTGTCTACAGGTCCAAGAGAGATTTGAAACACTAAAAAAGCGGAAAGCTTCTAGCAGTTTTTCCGAGCAAGGTGATTACTTTGTATTTCACATCCTTCCAGGAAGAGCTTTTCTTTGAGCAGATAGTCTATTGTTATAATCCATTCATCTCTTATGCTTGGTTCTAAATGGGTGGGTTTCCCCTTCTGGCAACAGATTTGGATGAGAGAATATTAAAACAGCAAAATGAGGAGGAAGAACGGAGGCGCCAGCGCCGAGAAAGGAAGAAAGAAAAAAAGGTTAGTGCCTGTTATTTCCAGAGCGGACTATGCTGTTGTTTGTAATATAATAACCTCCTTGTGCAATTTTAATTACAATGAAAGTATTATGATGACATGATGGTTCTATAGATATATCAACTTGGATTTTTTTTTTTTCAAGAATAACGAGGAATGTACCACCAATTTTATTGATAATAAATAGAGGATGTACAATTAAAGGATAGGAGAGGTTGCTATCCAAATAAAAAATAGAAACTAACAACAGAAAGGCATAAACTAATTCAATGCCTTGATCCAAGAATCAACTGAAAGCCCAATGGTATGTTGAGACCAACTATATAAGAATGCCAAACTTCTAATGGAAATGTTTTCAAGATAAATTTTACTTCCCCGGAATGGCACATCATTCCTTTCTCTCTATATGCTTCAGCAGATTTCACGAGGAAGAATGCCAAGAATGCTTTTCAATTCCTGTTGATGTGTTCTCCTCAGTTGCTTTAAAAAAATCCACATCTCCAGAACAGATTGGAAATTAGGCTTGAATTTCAGCAGGCTCCTGAAAATATTCCAAACTGCTTGACACACTTTGCAGCAGACTAATAGATGATCCACATCTTCATTATGAATACCACATGATGAACACAAAGTTTCAACACTAGGATACCATTTGCTTCTGTAAACTTTATTAATCCTCTTCTCATACAAAAGCCACATAAATGCCTTCACTTTAAGTGGTGTCCTCAACTTCCACACATCATCATTCTTTAAGTAGTTTGGCAACTCACCTTCAGGCACTGAATAATAAGAATTAATCATAAACTTCTCTTTTGTTGGTCCGCAAATCAGCTTGTCTTGTTCAAAATATCAATTCTTGCTGAGTACAAAGCAGTCATAGGTGAATTGAATTCCTCAGTTTCTTCGTCTTTCATGTTGCTGCGCATCTGTACACACCACTGAATGTTGTTTCCTTCTTGTTTGTAGCATTCGTTCATTGTACACCACTGGTTAGCAGCTATAGCATACAAATGTGGATAGGATTCTTTAAAGCAATTCTCCCCCATCCTTCAATCTTCCCAAAAGAAAGTATTCTGGCCATTTCCCACTTTGTATAAAATATGGTTTCGGAAGTGAATCCCTGCCTTGATGATATCTGCCCAATATTGAATACATGTTGGAAATATTAGCAGTCTTTAAATAAAATTTGTTCAGTGGCATATAGTGCTGTGTTTTATCACCTGTTTCCATAAGTTCGCCTCTTCATCCATCAGCTCTCATAGCCATTTTCCCAACACTGCTAGATTCCAAAATGCCATCCTTAAACTTAGGTGTGCCCACTTTTTCCCATTTAACCAAAGATATTCCTTTGCTACTGGCATTATAACCTCCCCAAAGAAATTTCCTTCTAATCCGGTCAATTTTTTTGCACGCAACTGTAGGAATGTGAAACACGGATAAATATTGCGTAGGAATACCGGTAAGCACTGAGTTGAGCAGAGTCAATCTTCCCCCGAGGGAGAGAAACTTAGCCTTCGAAGCAGTCAATCTCCTCTGAATCTTCTGTATTATTGGCTCCCAGTCCCTAGCCTTAAGCTTTCTATTACCTAATGGCAGACCCAAATAAGTTGTTGGAAACTTTCCAATACACAACCAAGTAAGGCAATCTGCATACACACGTCTTCCTCCATGTTAACACCAATGATTTAGCTTTTATCATAATTGATCTTCAATCCTGAACATGCCTCAAATCTTTTCAAAATGAAAGAAATAATCTTTACACTATCAATGTCACCTTGGAAAACTAATATTAAACTATAAGTGAGATATTCCTGACAATCCTCTGCATATTTGGACACCTTCAATCCAGCCATTGCTCTCAGCTTTATAGCACATATTGCTCAAAATTTTGCACCAATAACAAACAATAATGGTGATAGGGGGTCTCCCTGTCCGAGTCCTCTGGTACTAGAAAAATACCCATATACACTGCTGTTAAGAATGATGGAAAACCTGGCTGTGGTCACACACTTATTTGTAACATTAATCCATTGCAGAGAAAAGTGATGAGCTTCCAATGTACTCCATAAGCAGTTCTAATGAATTCTGTCATAAGCTTTATTCAAAGCTAGCTTACAAACCACTCCTTCTAGACCCTTTTTCCTCAAAGAATTCAAGATTTTATGAGCTTAACAAAAAATTATCCTTCAATCTCCTACCCTGAATGAATGCAGACTGATTAGGTTGCACAATTCTGTTGAGGAAGATACTCAATCTTGAAATTGATACGCGGACAATAATTTTGCAAGACCCATTAAGCAAGCTTATGTGTCTAAAATCTTTTAATTGCAAAGCATTATCCTTCTTTGGAATCAGCACAAAGAAGTATGATTAATAGCTTCACAACCTGCACCTCCATAAATGTAATCCATTGCTGCTTGAATAACATCTGTTTTGATTATCTCCCAGAATTTCTGATAGAAATTGATTGGTATGCCATCTGGACAATGTAGTACAATCTGGGTCACTCTAGGCTGATTAGCGTTGATTGCTCGTCTTTTGTCACTGGATTTTAACTTCTTTTGTCACTGGTACAATGAGTGACCCAGAATTTTAACTTCTTTTGTCACTGGAAGGATTAGCGTTGATTGCTCGTCAACCGACAATGTAGTACAATCTGGGTCACTCTAGGGTGGAAACCATCTTCGTTCAGCCGAAAAAAGATTGGTGTAAAAGTTAATGACTTCCTCTGCAATTCTGTCCTCATCTTCAAGTAATTCTTCCTCTTTTTGGAGATTGGAAGTACATTTCCTTCTTCTCCTGTTTGCTATTTGATGGAAAAATCTTGTATTGAGATCCCCTTCTTTCAACCGCACAACTCTTGATTTTTGTCTCCGCCTGCTCACCTTTTTTTTAGAAGGTGACTGAAAGTCACTATTCTATTAATGACAGGAAAATTGAGTACAAGGGAGACCCAAAAACACAGGTCAACTTGGTAGGACATGCCCCCTACCAAGTCTGCAACAAAACACAAGAAAAAGTTACAAGGGAACTGTTACAAAGGATCTGTTTTATCAAGAAAATAAAACAGATTTATGATAAGAAATTTGTCAACAGAACAGATGCCTCCGCCGCCGAGCCTTCTGCAAAATATCAGAGTTCCCCTCATTGAGAATATTTGCTGCTCTTCCCCACTCATCCACCAAGTTAAAAGTAATCATCAGTAATTCAATAGCACTCTTGTATTGATCACTGAACTTCCTCCTATTCCTCTCACACCAAATAGTCCATAGCAAAGCTGGACAAATGAAAAACCAGAAATGTTTCTGATCTGGAAAAGGACAGACCCCAGAGCACCATCTTAAAAGATCCATAACTGAAGAATTATCCACCCAAATAATACCAAATAATCTGCATAAAGTCTTCCAGAGGATAATAATAATACCACAGTCTATAAACAGATGTTCTTGGTCCTCCTCAAAGATTGCACAATAAACACAGAAATGATTCCTTGGGATGTGGAACATCTTGGCCCTCTTTCCTGTAAGAATTCTAGACCAAGCCACCTTTCAAAGAAACACTTTAATCTTGTTAGAAAGTTTATTAGACCACACCAAATCCTTCCACCAAACCCTGCATCTTCCGTCGCTGAAAATCTGAACAATTGACTTAACCGAAAAGTGGCCATCAGAATTCCATCTCCATACTTTCCTATCTTTTATCTCAATACAAATTCTAGTGTTGGCAGTAAGATGGAGGATGTTCAAAATCTCATCTATTTCCACATCAGTTGGATCCCTTCTTAGAAGCAAGTTTAGAAGATATGAGCCATCATGAGACAATACCTCTGCCACCGAAGCCTCCTTATGTCGAGCAATGTTGAATAAATTGCTGAATTGAGAGGAGAAGACAATACTTGAGCACCATTTATCTTTCCAAAATAAGGTGTCACATCCAGCCTGCTCACCTTTTCAAGAAGCCAATCAGAATACTGTGCTTTTAGAGTAGACTCCAGACTCCTGTTGGATTAAAGGCCTGCATTCCTTGAATCTGTCCAGTTCCTGCACAGAATCTAATATTTTACTACGATAATTGAACCTTTCCTGCCTCCAATTATCCGCCCAAATCTTCATTGCAAGTACTTTCGGCTCGGAATGACTACCAACAGGTTGCTGCCATGAGAGGAGTGTCTGTAGGTGATGGCAGGCAGTGTATTTTATGGAGGGATAAATGGTGTCGCCCACAGCCTCTTTTCAGATTGTTTCCCAGGCTATTTGATATTGCTTCAGACCCGGAGGTTCTGGTACATCAGGTTGTAGAGACTCTTCAATATGGCATTTGTATATGGTTACCGGCCTTTAGGAGGGATCTTAGAGAGGCGGAGTTTCATGAGTTGTCTTATTTGTGGCTGCCTTTGGTGGATTAGAAGCTCTCCCTTGCAACCCCAGATATTTGGCGGTGGACTTGGGATTCTAAAGGTACCTTCTCTGTCAAATCAGCCTATTGGGTCATATTGGATGGGGGGTTAAGGACTCCCTTTCTTTATCATATTTGGGCTCCGCAAGTCCCCCTTGAAGGTTAAGACTTTGATTTGGAGGATCTCTATTATAAGGCTGCCGACCTTAGATAGGTTGCTTCGTTTAGGGTGTGAAGTACCAGCTATGTGCTCTCTATGCGGTGCTGCTAATGAATCCCTTGATCATATCTTCATTGAGTGCAGTTTTACTACTATCATATAGTGCTCCATCTCGTCCAAGGTGCAGCAGGTTTGGAGGCCGGAAGGCTCTGTGGTTGATCTACTCAGGCATTGGTCGAGGATGTCTATTCCAAGGACAAACTGGGTTCTTTGGTGGTTGATTCTCCATGCTACACTGGGCGACTTGGGAAGAAAGGAATAGGTGGATTTTGAAGAAGGAAGCCTTGGATCCGGATAAAGTGGCTGTTTTTGTTTGTGATAGGGTTAGAGAGTGGGCGAGAACTTTTTGTGCCGATTCTGTGCATTCTTCCTTCCCCCTTTTATGGTCTTGTAGGGGAGGCTTGAGGTTGTCATCTTTTGTGTTAGGGGCCCTTTTCCCTTTGTATAGGGGGTTGTCGAACCAAAAATTTACACTAGGTTGAAACCTAGGTGTATGAATATATGCATGCACCCATGCAAAATACTAGGGTTTTAAAACCCACACATGAATGTATGCATATAAAAAAAAAAAGGAAAAAAAGTGAACTAGGGTTTACAAATCTAGTTCTTGCACCTACAAATGCATGGGAAGCAAAGAAGATGCCAAGGAAAAATGTATACCCAATGCAGCCCGCCAAACCTGCAGGGAACGAGCCTCCAATCTGCATCAACCAGGGCCAAGATCAGCAAAAAAAAAAAGGGCCTACAAGAAGCCTCCAAAATCAGCAGCAAATCTGCACCAATGCAGCCCCCCCAGCAGGCCAAATCTGCAGCAAGGAGAAGCACCAACCGCACGCACAGGAGAGAGAAGGAGCCCGCCCTAGGCCTCCTTCTGCTGGTTTTCTTCTTAGGGAAAGAAAGAGAAAAGGGTAGAGATCAAGGAGGGAAAGAAAAAAATACAAAAAAGGAAGGGGGAGAGATGGAAATAAAAAAAAAAGAAAGAAAGAAAGGAGGGAGAGACCGATCGGCCCCCTTTGTGGGACCGGTCGGTCCCCTCCCTCCATCTACCTCTCTCTCTCTCTCTCACACACACACACACACACACACCCGCATGGTGCCACCAGTGCCAAGGTCCCCCCCCCCCCCCCCTATAAAAGGGAGGCCCATGCTCCAAGGCAAAGAGACACCCCAAAAGCCCAGTTTTCCAAGGCTAAAAAAAAAAGAGAGAAGGAAGAAGAAGGCTTATTTTTTTAAGACTTGTATTTGTATTTTTGGGGAATAATTTTAGAATAATTTTTTTTTCTTTATGTTCTTCATGTGATTTACATAATTAACCAAGATTAAATTAATTTGGTTCTTCCATAATGTTTGGTTGGTCATTAATTTGTTAATTAACCAAGATTAAATTAATTTGATTCTTCCATAATATTTGGTTGGCCAATAATTTGTTAATAAACCAAGATTAAATTAATTTGGTTCTTCCATAATATTTGGTTGGCCAATAATTTGTTAATCAACCAAGATTAAATTAATTTGGTTCTTCCATAATATTTGGTTGGCCATTAATTTGTTAATTAACTAAAATTAAATTAATTTGGTTCTTTCATAATGTTTGGTTTGACCAATAATTTGTTAATCAACCAATTAAATTAATTTGGTTCTTCCATAATGTTTGGTTGGCCATTAATTTGTTAATTAACTAAGATTAAATTAATTTGGTTCTTCCATATTGTTTGGTTGGCCATTCGCTAAATAATCAATTAAAAATCAGAAAATAATTTGTAATTGGTTCTTTCATACTATTTGGTTGATCATTTGTTAGTTAATCAATTAAAAATCAGAAAATATTGGTTCTTCCGTACCATTTGGTTGACAATTTGTTAATTAACCAGTTAAAAATCAGAAAATAATTCTTAATTAGTTCTTCCATAACATTTGGTTGACCATTTGTTAATTAATCAATTGAAAATCAGAAAATAATTTGTAATTGGTTCTTCCATACCATTTGGTTGACCATTTGTTAATTAATCAATTAAAAATCAGAAAATAATTCTTAATTGGTTCTTCCATAACATTTGGTTGACCATTTGTAAATTAATCAATTGAAAATCAGAAAATAATTTTTAATTGGTTCTTCCATACCATTTGGTTGACTGTTTGTTAATTAATCAGTTAAAAAATAGAAAATAATTCTTAATTGGTCCTTCCATACAATTTGGTTGACCATTTGTTAATTAATCAGTTAAAAAATCAGAAAATAATTCTTAATTGGTTCTTCCATACCATTTGGTTGACCATTTGTTAATTAATCAGTTGAAAATCAGAAAATAATTTGTAATTGGCTCTTTAATACCATTTGGTTGAATATTTGTTAATTAATCAATTAAAAATCAAAAAGTCATTTAATTGGTTCTTCCATACAGTTTGGTTGGCCATAAGGAAAAATATAAAAAATTGGTTCATCCTCGTTGATGAGATAACCAAAGTGTTTTCAAATAAAAGAAATATAAGAAATATATAAAAATAAAAGAGGTTCATTCATACTGGTTGAATGGCCTAAGTTTAGTGATTCTATCCTATTGTTGGATTATCTACTTAGTTAATGGTTCACTTTTATCGGTAGAGTGACCAAAAGTTATAATTATTAGTTTATCCCTATCGATAAGATAACCAATGACTTTTATGGTTCGGTCCTACTGATTGGGCAGGCTATGAAGTCGTGGTTAACCTATTCATAGAAGAATCAATAAAAATAATTCTTTGTTCACTTTATTCCAATGAAGTAATCATCAACTGAATTGGTTCTTTCTTACGGGTGGATTAACCCTTAAACTCTGATTCATTTATATTGGTTGGATGGCCTAAAAAAAAAAGAAATGGTAGCCCCCATGTCCTGCTACTTAGGGACATCCCTCAAATAAGTTGCGTCTTTTCAAAAGAATTCAAAGATCCTTTAAGTATACTCATGAATATTTCTAATAAAGGAACAAAAAAATGACTTATATGTTCGCATCCGATTTTGCTTGTTTCCTATTTTCATTTTAAGTCTTATTAGATGGTTAATAAAGGGTTACCAATCATTGATTGGTGTAATTAACACTGATCGAGGTCAGTGGGGAGAGGCCAAGAACATGGATCCGCAGTCGATCCAGAAGTAATTTAGATTTTGAGGATTAATCATAGAAGTCTATTTAAAAGAAAGGAGAACATGTTTTCAAAACTTAAAAATTCTCTTTTTAAATTAAGATTTCCACAAAGATTTTCAAATCCGACAAAGATTTATTTTAAATAAGAAAAGATAAATAAAAAAGGAAGTCTCACAGGGGTTCTTTCCTTTGTACACCTTCTTACTGTTTTGATGCGAGGGGATTTCTCTCTCCCTCTCTTTTGTACACTATTTTCTTATTAATATACGTGGTACCATCCACTTGCAAAAAAACAGGTTGCTGTCACATCTTCTTGACAAGAATTTTGAAGTCCTCATTCTGCAACCACACCTTTTCCATACGGAAAGGCTTCTTCTTACTCTTCTTTCTTTGACAATTTAGAAGAATGGCATTATGATCTGAAACATGTCGAAGCTGTGCCGACACCCTTGCCAAAGGAATCGTGCTTTCCCCATCGATCATTTACTAATACTCTGTCCAGTTTCGACATGGATGGTAACTGTCTGCCATTAGACCACGTATACGAACATTAGGAATAGTAAGCTCCATTAATGGACACTCCTCAATACAACCATTAAATAACTGCATTCCCCTGTTGAAATGTCTTCCTCTGCTTCTTTCTGAAGGCTGTCTTACTTGATTAAAATCCTCAATGACACACCACGGCAGATCAAACTTATGTTGGCATAACATTAAGTCTTTCCACAATTCCTGTTGCTCTTGAATCTGATGCAGTCCATATACTCCTCAAAGGATCCAAGTTTTTTTTTTTTTTGGGTTTGAGTATCACTCAATTTGATTGTCACCAAGTATTCACCAATTTCTAACAGATGACCTTCCCATTTCAATTTGTTCCACGCAATGATGATTCCTCCTGATTGGCCTGAAGCTCTCCTGAAAACAAAATCAGGTTCCCCGAAAGTGGTGACACTCTTGATAAAATTGAGATCAAGCTTCTCAACCTTTGTCTCCTGCAAACATACAATGTCTACAAACTTCCTTCTCATTCTCTCTCTAATAACTCGCTGCTTCCCACCATCATTCAACCCTCTTATGTTCCATGACAAAAGAATAATTGAGAGTAAGAATGAACTCTTTAAACTTCTGTATTTCCACCTGCACCGAGGACTTTATTGTCCAATGATAAACTTTTCAACTCTCTCTTCCCCTTCTGTCTAACCACTATATCACCTAGAGCACCCATGTTTCCTTTATACAATTTCCTGTTAACCCAATAATCCAAAAAGATTCCTTCCCCTCTCCCGGTTTCTCTTTCCTTTTATATTTTTGACTGCTGGCATTAAACGGGGCTATCTCAAGCCCTTCCTGCTGCAGTGCATCATTGGCGATCTTTGCAACAGGAGAAAGGGGCAGAGGAAGATGGGATGAAGATGGTGGGGGTTCAAGTTCTAGATACATACCTACAGTCTCCAAATGTTGAGGTGAAGATTCCTCCCAACTCTTGTTGTTCATCACCTCCATCTGAAGCTGAAGGAGCCGGAACAATGCCTTTCCTCTGTTTCCCTCCTCCCGCTGAAGCTGGACTGACTTCCTCCTTCTAACCCTCCTCAATCGTGCCAAACTCTGCTCAACAGCTCCGGTTGCATCGTAGCTACGGCATCTCTCCAATTTGAGTAGGACAAAGGACATTAGGGCCCCTTCTGGATGAATCTCCTCCCTTCTACTTTTCATCCTCCCACTGGCATTATTGACCATCCCGTTTAAATTGTTAGCTTCCATATGGACCCAACCCCACCCCAAGTACCGGTTCGAAGGATTTGACTCGCCTGGTTCTTCGATGTGAACTGAACCTCCCTAATGCTGATTAAGGGATCCCGGTTCAGGTCGACCTGGCGGATATAACCTATTCAACTCTTCTTCCCCTGCAGGAGTCAACGCAGTCGTCTTCCCCGAAGCATCCAATCTGCCAGAAACCCTAGCCGCCCTGTAAGCTTTATGCACCATGGCTTCCTCCTTGTATGTCCAGGTAGAACCAATCTTCGAGTCATCTGTCAAAATGTTCCAGCTCCACATTGATCCGGAATATCTCATGTCCCCAACAAACCTGCACTCCTGTTGGGATTCTGATCCCCTGTTCTACAGCAACAAGTACTCAGGCAAATGCCAAACTCCCTTTCAAGGGTTTTTCTGTCCACCTTTTTAATCCATCCGAAAGAAGCAATAATTTTCTTAAAAACCTCCACACCCCACAGATGCCAAGAGATACCTTTCAATTTACATCATCTATGAGACATTCTTTCAATCTTTTGAGTTCCTACCACCGGAGATGAAGCCTTCCAATAAATGCTACCACCCAAACATTCGGTTTTTCCCACAGACAGTAGCTCTCTGTGCATACTCTCAGACAGGCACCATAACAAGTTCTGGTTGTCATCAACCATCCATTTTTCACCTCCGGCCAACACTTTTGCAGAGCAGCTATAAGGTTATCCTGCTGAATGAGACCTGAAGAAGAACCCTGAACACAGCTATTATAGAACCTCCAGTTGTTTGCATGTGCTGGAAACCATGGGCTTCCACACAAGGACCCTTAATATCTTCTTCCCCTACATGGATGGCAGTACCGGTACCGGTACCGATGGGTACCGGTACCAGTATCGGCCGTACCGGCCGGTATAGGTATAAAATGGCTAGAAAATTCAGGAAAAATCAGATAAAATTCAGAAAAAATCTGAGAAAATCAAGAAAAAAATGTAAAAAATTAATTAGATATGTGTTGAGTGTGACAAAGATGGATTAAGACAAAGAAGTACACATAAGACATACTAAATGACTATTTTGATACATATTAAACATGAAAAATATTATGCTAATGTACTAAACATTTACAAATAATAAATGTTAATGAAATCAAACGATTCTTACCTATGAAAAACATAAGTGAGTATACTAGTATGGATAATAACCCGTAGATCCTTCTGAAAAAGCCCTAATTTTTAACCCTAATTAGAGTCAAATTTGATATTTTTCTCTAATTAGGGTTCAATGAACGCAATTGACAGCATGCTCCTACTCTAAATTATGCAATCAACATTAATTAGACTTCAATTAATGTTTAATTGAAGTAATTAGACAAAAGCCTTAATTTTTAATCGTTAATTATGGTCGAAAATTGGGGGTTGTCTATTTTGCTAAGAAAACGAACGTAAATAATCTACTAATAGTTAACAACTCAAAAATGATTTAAAGATTTTAAATATATATCATACCTTCTTCTATTTCTTTTTTTCTTCCACCCAAAAGGGCCAAAACCTCTCCGGCAGCGGGCGGCGGTGGCGGCACCTTCTCCTCCTTCCCCTACTTCCCCTCTCAAAACCGCAGGAGCCCCTCTCACAAATATGTTTCTGTGAGAGGGAAAACTGAAATACCCCTTTTAAGGGGGTATTTCACATGTACCGGTTCGGTACCGGTCCAGTTTCGGGCGTACCGGCCGGTATCGGATCAGTACGAACCGCTACAATATTATTATTATTATTATTTTTTAAAATATGGTATCGGGCATTTGACCCCGTATCGGTACCAGGTACGTACCGGTACCGGCCGATACTATCAACCATGTTCCCCTACCTCTGATAAAGTTGTACAGCAAGATTTATTTCCTGCTGCACAAGACTCCATCTTGTTCTCTAATCCCGAATGCTTCCCCGAGCAACTGAAACTCCGTTGACCCAAACCCCTACACCTCCAGCAAACAAGGGCGTTACAACACTCCCCAGCCCTATGATTCTTCTTTAAACATAAAACATCTTTCATTGAAGAAGCTTTTCCCCGGGATGAATCTCCTGTTGCTTGTCCCTACCTCTTGCTCAGAACCACCTTGCTTCCCTGCTTTCCATTTCTCATTTCCATGCTCCGCTCTGCTCCTCTCCTCCCCGTCCCACTTCGCTCTGCTTCATCTCTCTCAGGTGGCATTGGCTTCTCATCTATCGATTTGGATTATCCTCACTTACTCAATGTCACCTGTATCTTGTTGTTTTGAGGTGCCTGTTAATAGTAACAAACACTCAGTGCTGGTTTTCCTCTTCTTCTTTTTTTTTTTTTTTTTCTTTTTCTGTGTGTGTGTGTGTGTGTTGGTGGCAAGGATGGCAGTACCGGTACTGGTACGGTACCGGCCCAATCCCAGTCCAGTACCGGCCCGGTACCGGTCGGTACCCAGGGTACCGGTGCCGGCCGATACCGGTACGTACCAGTATCGGCCGGTACTGCCAACCATGGTTGGTGGGGGGGGGGGGGAAGGTTTGGGGAGCAAAATGAATTCATTTCAGAGTTCATTGTGGAGAATGCCTTATGTTTACGTGCATGCTCAAACTTTGCTTGTATAAACTGTGGAATGTGCCCATAGCCCTATGCCCTCAGTGATAGGGGTAACAATAGTTTGAGGCTTAAAGTCACGACCGTATCTCCGACATCTTTAAAAGGTTTGTGGTTGTACCCTTCAAGTCAAGACCCCAATTTGTCTCGGTTGGTTCTGCTCTGTTCTGTTATGTTCCAGTATTATATTATTTGAGATCGAGTAAACTTTTGTATTCATGTAATAAATAAAACATATTTGTCTTAAGAAGATACTCGAACGAAGCATGCTTTATTAACTAGCCAGCTGCAACAGAAAATCATCTAAATGAGAAGGATATCAGACACAGTGTTATTTGCCTCAGTAGGGTCTTGTCTGCACCTTACAGTGTCCCCAAACATGTTTTTGAAAGTGGACAGTACCACAAATGTGTTGATACACTAAAAAAGGGGATGTACAAGTATTGAAAATTTAGCTTACAAAAGCCCCATATACAACCACCAAGAAGGTGTACGGGTCACCCACCCAACAAAATAAAAATGGAAGAGGTGCCAAGAACCCCTTTGTAAATGGCTTATGCCGATTCTCTCACGGCAACCAAAATGAACCTGACAACACTCTCAGGGACTAGAGCTTCATTCTTGAAGATCCTCATGTGCCTCTCCCCAAATTGCCCAAACAGCTGCACAAAGGATCAGCCACCGGATGTGAGCTTATGCAATTGAAATGTGATGGCTGCCCTAGGGAAGAAGTAGACTCCCCGTGGAGCTTCTTCCAGATCGATAGGCCTCTCCACCTAGGGCTGCAAATGAGTTCAGTCGAACCGAGTTTTATCTTGCCCAGATTCGGCTCAGCCTCCCAACATTGAACTCAAACTTGGCTCGAATTTGAACGAGTATGCGAGCTTGCTGTTCAAACTTGGCTCGTTTAAACATTCAATGAGCTCGAGCCAACTCGCAAATGCAACCCAACAAAACAAAGTCAACCCTGCTCAAAATGCTTGCCTTTTGAAATACAAATTTTAACCAGGAAAAGCTGTGACAAGCACAGTTTCCAATGGCCAGTCAGGGTGCCTGGCCAAGTCTTTGCTCGTGCTGCCTAGGGAAGCAAATTGTAACTGATAGCCCGATTATTCGACCGATCGTTAGCTTATTGGTCAGTCAACAGATAGTCTTTTTAAATCGATATGTATAGTGAATAAGGTAACAAATACAACTTTTTTTTAGTATTTCTTGACTGATAGCTTAGCGGATACAGTCATAGCTCTATCCTAGATCCGCACCAAATCCCGGCCTGTTTTCATCCCTACAACTGCCAGAAAGCATTGCCTGCAGCAGCGATACTCGGTGCCATTTAAATATGTTCCTAGTCTTCGGCTATCTAAAACTTCCGATGTTGGATTATACCATACACCCCAGTCCCACAAAGTGAGCAAGAGCAACCCAATATTCTTCTCATCTTAATTTTTTTATCGATTAATTATTCTTTAACCATTAACCCCTCTAGTTTTTATTCCTATCTATTGCATCTCATAACTGTAAATTATTTGATTAAAAATGATAGAATATTAAATAAACTAAGCTTACTTTTGAACGGAGTAATTAAATGAATACTTAAAATGAGTTCTTAACCAGTTCTAATAAATGCAATAATTAAAAGAGTACCTAAATAAAGCTCTTAACGAGTTTTTAACCGAGTTCTTAACGAGTACGTAAACGAATTCTTAACAGACTTAAACGAGCTTGTAATCGAGCAGAGTTCACCTTTGTTCAAACTCGAGCTCGTTTATGAACCGAGCCTAAAATTTTGTTCAAACTTGTTTATTTAGCTTAGTAAACAAGCCAAGCCTAACCATTATCGAGTGGTCTCACGAGCTGTTTGTCAAGTGTATTGGTTCATTTTCGTCCCTATCTCCATCTTGTCAAGAACTGTCTGCCAAATTCCCTTAGCAAAAGAACAGCCTTCAAAGAGGTGATTCAGGGTCTCAACTGGATCAGGCACAGAAGGGGCAAACAGGATCTAGCATATCCAAAAACCATGCCAGCCTGTCCGTAGTTGGCAGCTTTTTGTGGCTCATAATCTCCAAATGAGCACCTTGATCTTCAGAGGAGACTTGGGCTACAAGATATGAGAAGCGAGGGGGTGCCTCAGACCACCATCAGCAATATCTACAAGATATGAGAAGGAGGTTGATCTGACCAAGAAGATCCCCCTTGGCTTCCCATCTCCAAAGCCATCTATCCATTGAGTTGCGAGTGGGTTTGAAATCCTGTGACAGAGCAATGAGCTGACAGAAGTCCTCCAATTCATCATTCCTGGGTTGTTTTCTGAAATTAAGGGCCCAAATGACCCCCTGGTTGTGCAAAGTCATAAACATGTGCAAGTACTGCTGTGGGCTGAGATGTGATGGCAAAATGCCTCGGGAATCTGTCACTAGGGGGTAGCCCAAACACCATCTATCATGCCAGTTATTCGTATTCCAATTTCTTCAATATAGGAGAAATTTACTGAGTCCTGCATGCTCTTTAGATCCACATATGTGCAGAATAAGAATCATGAGTGAAAATAGTATGTTCTAAGTCATAAAAACACCGGAAATCATTAAAACAGTCAAAAGTTTTGTCATTGATTCTTTTGTATGCATCGTCCATGAATTGTTACCTTGGGCTGTTGGTTCGTCCTTTGGTCTTTGTTCTTTGAAGTTTTTTGTCATGGACACTTTCTTAGTTATAGTTCGTTATACTATTATATTTGTGTATATGTATATGTACATAATGAAGTACCTTTCACTATTTGTCACTTCTTCATTCAAAAATAGAGAAGGAAACCACAAATCATCTTTGCATTTTTGGCTAAGGTTTTGTATGACTGGCACTCAGCTGTCTTGAGTCTTATGTCTTTGGCTCAAGGTCATATTAAATCATATGTAATTGGCTTTTAGCCATCGTTAGTCTTAAATCAGCTTTTAGCCATCTTATGGTTGACTCTATGGCTATAATAGTTTATTTATAATCCTTTGAATTGATAGGGTTACCACCCACTTAACAGGTTTTAGCTAGCTGAGAAGATTTCACCTTGACTTGGTCTCTCAGCTTCTACCCGTGCATCTAGGAAGTTCTCGGCTGCTCCTGTAGGAGAGGCAGAATCTAGGCTGAACTGGGTCGCATTGTGTCTTACTATGTTGCCCTAGCCTTAGTCAAATTTATTTGTTAATTTCTCTTATCTGATATTTGCTGATGCACAAGCTCTATAACTAGGTATGGAACATATGAATCTATTCTCAGTTTTTCTATAATGATTTAGTCAAGTCCTCCACCGATGGTAGCTGCATTGTCCGCTTGATTTTGTCTGTTTTTAATGTATTTACCCTGCCGAATCTGAGTTTAGTGTATCCAAGTGGTTTCTGACCATTGTCGAAATTGGCATGTCTCAAGTATGGACTTCTAGACCCTTTTAGGAAAATGAGGGACATTCCATGCCCCGACTTCGGCACGTATCGTCATGGAGCAGTGGTTCTATGCCCTCTATTAATTCTGTGAAAAATTCTGTGTCATTCAAATCTCCTTGTCTTCTACGTAAGGATGGCATCTTCTTCTATTAGAGCACGAGAGGACTCTGAGTCGTCTATCAATGTTTAGGGAAAAGACTACACACAGAGATCATGATCCGGCATGTGGACTCCCAAGTGGCATTGTTGAATTTGAAACTCTGCTTCTTTGATTTTTGGGGCATGTCTGTCCATGTGCACTGTGCATCGGTAAGTGGTTTATGTTGGGAGATAGGAGGGATTAGTTGTCTCCAGCTTGGCGGAGGACTAGTCTCCGGCTAGCGCCGGCGGATCTCGGCTGCGGCTTTCACTTCCACCTTCTTCCCTTCCTCGTTGCTCCTCTGTTCTTCATTCCTTCCGTCTCCCATCTGTTTTGTTTGCCTTGCTCGGACGGTTCTCTGCATCGGCTCCCGGCGACATCCTTGGAGGTTTTGGTGATTGCTTTGGCTTAGTGGATTCCGACCAGGAATCTTTTACTGATTGAGGTACTCGTGTATTTAGGCGTCATCTGTAGGCCCCCCCGACGGTGTACGTTCCCGAGCCCTGCCTTTATCTGCTTCCTAGTGGTGCAGCACTGCCCGGCGACCATGCCAGTGTTTCTGTGGAGGACTCCCCTCCCATCTGTTTCGAGGCTTGCCTCGCTGCTCCTCCAACTCTGGTGGCCGATATCGTTGTTGCCGGCGGATGGTCAGCTCTCCAGCAAGGTTTTTACCCATTATGTTTCTTGTGTTATCATTCTGTGTACCGGTCCTGTGCAAGGCCTTACTTGCACGACCTGTTTCATGTCTCTTCCCCCTCTCTTGTTTGCGTGTATCCACCTACTGTGCTTTCTGCTCTCTGCTCTCTGTTGTACCCGCTTGCTGCTTTCTTCTCTCTGTTGTACCCACTTGCTTCTTTGAATGAATGAATGATATTTCTGTTCAGAAAAAAAAAAAGAGAAGCAAAGGAACATTATTGAATGGTCATTCGGAGAACAGATTATCTGCTTGAGCTATTTGCATTTTTCTGCATGTATGTAACAGTCATCTTTTATAACGAATACTGGTTCACATTCCCTCCTACATCTCCATCGTTTGTTTAAGCATAGTTTGTTAATAATGACAATTGGTGCAGAAAGAAAAGACAGCAGAAGATGATATGGAGGATGGTGATGCTGATATTGCTGCCATGATGGGATTTGGAGGTTTTCGATCATCCAAGAAGTGAGATATCCAAGTCTGTTGGTAATGCATAAGAGGTAATGTTCCACTTCTAGCCCAAACATGTTTCCATGTTCATGCATATGAATTTTATATCTGCTGCTGAGTGACATTGTATGCTGTGTCACGTGTGTATGTGCTATCACACAGTGAAGTTCTCATTTGTTCATCTTGTTTTCTCCCATCTGGGCGTATGGCAACGTGTTTTTTTTTTCTTCTTCTTTTTTGGGTGGGGTGGGGTGGGGGTTGTTCTGTGATATAATCATAGTGGTGATGTCCGATGAAATAATTTAGTCCTAAGTCTTTGGTGTTCACGTGTAGTCATATCTAACTGCCTTTATTCTTTGGTGTTCATGTAGTCATATTTTGAACTTTGGAAAGGAACAGAAGATGATGCTACCCTCACAATATATCTATTTTGTTTCTTCTCCCTGTTCTTGCATTTGCAGACCCTGGAAGGGCATGCCTGTCTGATGTGCCTTCAGAAACATAACAGCTCAACGTCTTCTGTAGCATGGCCCCCCGAAGAGTTTGTTAACTGTCTATATCTGGGTATGAAAGAACTAGAATTATACAAGATTTGGATCATAGAACAAGAACTATATTTAGGGATGGGAGACTGAGAACTACGTAACATCTTCTCATAACATAGCCAGCTCCAACTTAGTGGTGAAAGATGAGTCAGGATGGTGTATCTTCTTAAGGGGATGACAACTCTATCTCGACAAGGTCTTTTGAGCCAAAAAGTAGGATTCTCTAGCATAGCAGTTTCATGAACTGCTTGAAGGAGGCATGTACTGAGGATATAATTTGTTATCCATCGATGATTTCCTTCTTAATGCTTTACTTGGTCCGTGAGAAGACATAATTAGTTAGTTTGTCAAAAGATCTGGAACAGACATCATGTTAAGATTGTTTATAGTGTATGGCTGTACAGGACTTGCATACATATATGTTGCTCAGGTGTTGAGACTCGCACTGTACTACAGGATATCCTACTGTCTATGCTCAGCTATTGCCCTCATTCAATACTACAATAGAGCATTATTCTTTTCTCCACTTGTAAATTGGTATTAGATCGATCAGTCCTAGTATAATGTAGTTCTTCTCAGATGCTGAGTTCCTTTGTGCTGCTGACTATTTCATGTGGTGCAAAACTTTTATTTGATAACTCAAGCCTTTTCCTTACCTATATAAATAAGTATTAATGACTAACTTCACTACATGTCTAGTGCGCTTAGTTTCATTCTTCGAATTATAGTCCTTTTTACTGACTGTGCTTGGGGGTATAATTTTGTTGGGTCTAGCCTTACTCCTCTGCTCGAGCTGCCTCTTTCTCTTGTTGAATCTACTTCCACTTTAGACTGACACAGCCAACTCTCTTCTGCTTACTTGCCCTCCTATTACTTGCTCATAGTCCTCGTGACGGGCTTGGTTCTTTTGATGTTTATAGCATTTTTTTTTTCTTTTGACAGAGTTTCACTTTTAACTTTTAATCTGTATCAATTTTTTTTACTAAATTTTAAAGATGACATATATCTCTTGCCGACCTGTTTGGCAAGACTAACACAACTTACAAATGGTTGCAGCCATTGCTACCATGCCTGTCCTTTTTCCGTGGTTGAAGATTATTGGCAATCTGCAAAACCCAAGAATATAATGTTGTTATTAGGTCCAACCTTTTTTTTCTTCCAAGGAATGCTTTTATACCACTCCTTCCCTCTTTACCACATTCGTTGGGAGTTGTTTGAATATTTGATCAAAGGGCACTCGTGAAATACAGTAATAATCACAAAAGTCATGTCAAAAGCAACTTCAGTAAGAACCATCAAATGGCTCTCGATGAGTATATTAAACAAGGCAATAAAAAGAGTATAATATCATCCTTCTCTTTTCCCCACAAAAGGGCAATAAAAAAGAGACCAATAAATAAATAAATAAATGTGGTGTTTTCTATAGTGATTTAAAATTTTAAATAGATAGCATCTGTAAGTTGCCATAACAATTTTGTTTTTCTCGAGTGATTTATCTTTCCATTTATATAGTTTTCCCTCCATTGTTAAAAAATTTCATTTAGCTGTATATGCACTATCAAAAACACGTCCTTGCTCTATTCCATCATATGGAACAATGAGCACTCTCTGGTAAATCTCATTTCCAAAACTTATAAAGTTGAGCTGTTGTTGATCTGGCAGTTGCACGGTTCATCTTGAACTTGGAATGGAAATGCGAACATGGCGAAGTTCTTCAGCCATAGAACTGTAGATTCTTCGGCCATAGAAGTGTGTAGATGAAGTCTGCATCTTGATGTATCAGGGGGTGAAATGATAAAGGAGGAACCAAATGAAAATTATTGATTTGGTCTTTAGTATACCATCAAGAGAACATTTTAAGGTTGTCTATTGTAGGACTTTAAGCTTTGTATTGGTAAGTTGCAATTACGGATGATGGACTAAGTTTAGACGGGTTTCCCCTCGATCGCAGGTTCCTTTATAAACCTTTTTCGTTCTTATTCCTTGTCTGACCTATTTTTTGCATGTTGTTTTTATAGGAATGCCCCTTGCAGGCTTCTGCTTTATAATTTAATCATATACTTGAATGATACTTAAATATCTCCCGGGGTGGACGAAAGGTGGAATTATTACATTCTATTTTATATTTATCACCGTCATCAATCAACGGAAGAACCATGCGTTTCGCATGTTTACGACCAGATGAATGTACAGCGTTCTGTGAATATTTGCCGAGAGTACATACACTAGAATGTAATGGAGCAAATCCACGGGTAGAAAATCTGGTCATGAAGGAAAACAATCCATCTTATGCATCGCAAGATCAAATAGAATTCCTGGGTTTGGCATGTTTTAGACAGGATGAATGTACAGCGTTCTGTAAATATTTGCCGAGTATACGCTAGAATGTGAAGGGCAAATCGACAGGTAGAAAATATGGTCATGAAGGAAAACAATCCAAGTAATGCATTGCAAATCAAACCGAATTCCTGCTCATGGTCAACTCATTTTGTTTAGTCTAAGTTGATGCAACTAATGACGTTCGAATTCTTGACGTAAATAGAGAGGAATGCAATTCACGAAGGTTGTTATTTCAGAAATAGAAAGGTTGGATGTAACAGATGAAAAGCTAATGGTGAGTTCCTGATAGGAAGGCTGCTAGTTTTTTAAACATTGTTTCCAAGTGAGTTTCTTATCAAGTCTCAGGCTTAGCTTCATCATTTTTTTCACCCCTATCCATCTGTATATCTATTTCATGGTCTGTCATCTAGCTATGCTTTTGTACACTCGTGTTATTTGTTGTATATTGTATAAATTGAATAAAATTCTTGCAATGTGTATTGAATAATCTAATTAATACGACAAGTTAGATAAACAAGCATAACATAAATAGGAGAGAGAGGAGAGAGAGATCATCCCTCTCTTGTTAACAATGGAGATATGATTGCTAAAGATCTTGAGGATAGCAAGGTTGGAGAGGGAGATAAAAGCATCTCTATGGATTTTGAAATCTTGCTTCTTTGATGTGGATTTCGAAATACTACTTTCTCTTCAATTTTATTCTTAACCAGGCCTCTAAATGTGATCTTCAAATCAAATACATGTGATTTGACCAATGGTGTATTTCAAAATCATAATTTTAAATCACTTACAATTAACTATATTTTAAAATCAGTGAAGTCCACTAATGTAGATGGTGTGGAGGAATATATCATGCTGATAGGGAACAACATTGACAAATTTCTATTCATAGAGGCAACACTCGATCTTTGCAAGTTACAGACATCAGGTGAGAGATATAAATAATGTCCGACCTTCAAATTATGACATCACATGAGCTTATTCATAGAGGCAACGTTCAGCTGTTACTTCAAACCTTTATACTCATACAACATAAGAAGTTTTAATTCCTTCCACGGACGAGAACAAATGAAGACGGTGCAAAGAAGAGAGAAAAAAGAGGACGTGGTAGAGCAGTAATTCTCTTGAATTTGACTGTACTGATGAACTTATAATGTTATCCTTGAAAGTATTCTAGTAGGGATTTGAGACGTGTTGGGCTTGTTTTATAATGAGAGTAAGAGATGCCTAAACTCGTAAGTTCATAATTACATTTTCATAGCTACCAAAACATTTCACATGATTCAGTAGTTCTTATTCCTTGTATTTTTGATGAATTAACAACAAAATCTGAAAAAAATAAACGACATATTGTATCTAACTTAAATATCTCTCTTATTGTTCAAATCTTATCCCATTTGACAAATGCCACACGAAATTATGTCCCCAAAAGTTGATTGTGTGAAGGTATACTCGTAATGATCTTTTCTTGCCTGATTACGAGTGGGCCATATCAAAGGTTGAATGGACGAGAGTGTCACTTAATATACAAATATCTAAGGATGTAAGTAGTTTTTTGACTTTTTGGTTTGATGAGGCCCGACGGCCAAGCCCAATTAGAGCCTGGTCAGTCAGCCTGACCCAGGTCGTTGATAAGCCTTGAGCCAAGGCCGCCTCCGGGGGACCGTCCGTGAGGCCTAGTACCCGGCCGTAGCCTGACAAGTCACGGAGACCCATCTGCCCATGTGGCTCCATGGGGTCCATCCACCTCAACAGAGCCCGTACACCTCATCCCACCACTAGGGAAGAGACACACGTGGCCTTTGGGAGTCGACTCCTATATAAACAACCCTCCCTCGACAATTCTAGGTACGCTATAAGAACCAACCCTCTAATCTAAAAGAAAACGTAAGTTCCCGGCTATCGCCTCAAACATCACCTCATAACTAATTTGACCGTCGGAGGGTTTTTCCGAACACACTGTCCGGGTTGAATTCCTCTTTCCTCGCAGATTGCCCTCGTTAGTCAGCCTCTAACACCTCCGAGGGCCACTCCGCTAGGATCTCAAAACCCTGGGACCGACCTCCAGTTCGAACCTCGGATTCAAGTTCTCTGGGTCGGCATCATTGGTGTTGTCTGTAGGAAATCATTACTTCAAGACTTTGTGAGATGGCCAACCCCCAAAACTAAGGTTTGAGGACCGATGATCATCAGGAGGAGAGCCGAGCACCAAAGGCTCCTCCAACCGAGTCCCAGGCCCCTGTAACCCAAGAGCAGTTTCTGTTCATGGCCCACCAGTACTCCGAGTTAACCGAGGTGGTTCGCGGCCTGGCCAGGCTCCCTGAGGTGGTGCCACATCTCACCCGAAGGATCGAGGCCAGCCCTCAGCTCACCATATGACAGTCCACTATTGTTGAACATGCATCGTTCTACCCAGCTCGTGCCCCGCTAGCAACGACTAACCTCTCGCCTCACCAGCCTGCACAGGCAAAGACCATCATAGGTGAGGTGGGGAGTGCCACCAAGATGGGAGAATCCTCTAGCTCTACCCTGACGGTGGCACACCTGTCCCGGGCGCAGGCTGTAGCCTCCCACTGGCCTACCTAGACCTTGGCTACGCAACAGACAGTTGAGGAGGCAATCGACTAGCGCTTTAACTAACTGCGCAGGGAGATGATTACCCTAATCGGTGGTCTTCAGTCGAGCACCTCGGGAGGAGCTAGCCTCCACAGCTCTCTGCTAGCTGATGCCATTCAACACTCGCATCACCCTAGCAAGCTTGAGATGCCCCCATTAAGCCCTACGACGGGTCGATAGATCCCGCTGTCTTCATAGAATGGTACTCGACTTCCAAGATGCCTCCAATGCAGTGAAGTGCCGAGCATTCCTAACTCGCTTGGAGGGTGCGGTGGCCTCTTAATTCCAGACCCTGCCGCCCAGTCTATCACCCACTTTGCCCAGCTCGTCGACCTCTTCCTTACTCACTTCACCTTCATTAGGACCAAGAAGAACTTAGTTAGCCTCCTCACAGTCAAGCAAAGGTCGAGGGAATCCCTGTTTAGCTACATTTCCCAGTTCCAAGTTGAGTTGTACCAAATCTCCAATGTAGAGGTGTCAACCGCTGTGACCACTATGACCGATTGCACCATGGACCTCATATTACGGGGTTCCCTGGGAAAGACCCCCCCCCCCCCCCCCCCCCCCCTCTCCAAAGACTATCGTCGAGCTCATGGCCAGGGCAGTGAAATACAACAATAAAGAAGCCGTGATGACTGCCCATTCCAGTTGAGCTCCCGAAGAAGAAGAAGGAGGAGCACATCGGCTGATCAAGAAGAGAAGAGGCAACATCATGAGAAACAACCTTGAGAGTGCTTTCTTTCCGAGGACAGGTACTCCTTTGCCCATCCCCCTTCAGCAGCATGAGATCTCGGGGAAGCCCTTCCTCTAGTGAGTGAAGAAGCTCAAGGGGGATCCCAGCCAGTGAGACAAGACCAAGTTCGCGAATTCCACTAGGACTATGGCCACATCACTGACAATTGTTGCGAGTTGCCAAAAGAGACCCGACAGCTCATCAACCGAGGAATCCTCAATTGATCCTTCGACGTGCCTGTTAGAGCTAAGGAAAAGTGACGGGAACCAAGCCCTGAAGACGACAACCTGCCAACCAAGGGGACCATCCTCACCATCCTCAGCGGAGCGGAAGCCAAGGACCACTAGGGCAAGAGGAAGGAGGCAGTGCAGGAGGTGGCCAAGGTCCCACCATCTAAGCGCGACACCCTGACCAATCCCATCACCTTCTCGGACGAAGACATAGAGGGCATCCAGACCCAGCATGACAATGCCTTAGTCATCTCAGCTACTGTAAACCAATATGATGTACAATGTTTCCTTGTTGATAATAGAAGTGCCCCCAATGTGTTGTTTTATGATCATTTCTCTCTACTCGGGATTTCTCTCGACCTTGTCCGACCATGCCGCAAACCCCTCTATGGTTTCTCAGGGCAGCCCATACGGCCCGAAGGCATGACCACCCTCACTGTCACCTTGGGCTCTCCCCCGAGGTATGTGAGCTTCCTGGCACCATTCGCCATCATAAAGGCCCTCTCTGCCTACAATGTCATATTCGGCTGAGGTATCATCACCTAGATCGGCAAGGTGCCCTCCACATATCATTAGAAGTTTAAATTTTTGACCAAGTCGGGAGTCGGTGAGGCCGTGGTTGTTATGGCAAAGAACTTAAGCTTATTATGATTAATTAACGGGCCATGATTAATTAACCCCAATTTGCTTAATTAATAGACTATAGGTAATTAGGCATGTTAATGATTAGTTAATTATTAAAATAATGAATCTAGTATGGTAAAATCATTAGTTAAGCTAACTATACCCATTAAGCTCATTAGTGTTCTTAGAAGGAAACTAGTATGTTGTAGATTGAGTCAAATTTCTAGATTCGTAGGATCTGTGACAGCAGCCTAAGAAATCGACGATATCTTTGCACTTAGTTAACGAAAAATTATGATCTTGATACTGTTGGAAAGAAAAAATTAAGATATACAACTTTGTCGAAAGAAGTATTTACTTATTCCAATATTTTAGGGGTCAAATTTGATGACTTTTATATTAGAAAATATATAGTTGTAGGAATAGGAATCCTAGTTGTACTAAGAGGACTCTTTAACTTAGGGATTAAATCTTCTCCTGTTGGAGTTTGACACTAGAACGATGGGAGATTATTTTGGGTTGTATTAGGAAGGGAAAGAAGTATAAATAAGACCTTGGGGTTGTACTTGGATCCCTTTACACACAGCTCCAAAACTGGAGTAAGTTCATATGGGGTTCTTCAAAAACATAGAGTTGATTCAGTTAGTTTAGGTGGCCTACAAGCCAATCTAACAATGTAAATCTCGTTCATTTATTAATATAATGGCATAATATTCCTTATGTGTAAATCGCGTTAATTATCGTTTCATAATGAAGTCCGTGAATATGTGCTATGGTGATCAGATTATGATGAGATCATACTAATGAGACCGATCACTTAAACACACATATTCTTAATCGTTCATAGTCGGAGGATATCCGAGAAGGATATCGGATATCCGGTTAGACTAGTACAGATTACTCCTGCTCATATGATGAGGGTGACTGGTCTCATAAGTCACTTGTGTGGAGACACTAAGGCGAATCTGTAAGTGCTCATTGGAAAATGAGTTCACTGAACTAATCCGACTGAATCGCTGGATGGTATTGTACCTCACTGTCAACCAGCTTGATTCTATTGTCGCAGTTGCGTGGATGGTCCTCGGACCTAAGACACCAAGGACACCTTGGCTGTGGACTTCTGTGCTTTGACCTTGGTTAACGAATCTCTAGCCACGGGATTCTAATACGCCAAGGATTTGGTACAGCGGAATACCGTCAAAGGGAATTGTGTGTCAATAAGGAATCATTCGCTC
Organism: Zantedeschia hybrid cultivar; assembly: GCA_030544215.1. Classification (NCBI taxonomy): domain Eukaryota; kingdom Viridiplantae; phylum Streptophyta; class Magnoliopsida; order Alismatales; family Araceae; genus Zantedeschia; species Zantedeschia hybrid cultivar. Next base: position 15,660,606 of record JARZZO010000014.1, on the reverse strand, counting down.
TCGGTACTTAGAGAGAGAATGCTCTAGGAAGGATGCGCGAAAGTCTCTGGCCAGGGCGGACGATAATGTCGGGAAAGGAGTTTTCCGATATTCATCAGCGGCATCCAATCCAAGTGAGTCAACCGGCTAGGGTTTGACAGCTCGCCATACCCTGAGTTGACTCGAGAGCATTGTACGAATGAAGGATTATATCCACGCGGTAACTGTTGGCGGAAAGGTTCCAAGAGTGGGTTACTTAACCCCAAATACCTTCCGGGTTCACGCGGTGTTGCTTGGCACCCAACGTGATCGGAGGCCCGGTCGAATTCGATGTGCGACATCAATTCGATTGATTAATTGATTAATAAAGGGTTATTAATTAATTAATAAAGCCAGTGAGGAGTCACTGGGCTTATTGGGCCATTAACTGGACTGGTACTTGGGCCTAGAGGGTCACACGCAAATGATTCTCAAGACGATGGATAAATAAGTGGGTTTTATACAAACCGGGGGTTTTTATGAAAAACCGCGCGGTTAGTATAAAACATAGCGAACGGGCAGAGCAGGCCAAGCTGCTGCTAACCCTAGCCGCCCCTCCTCAGTTTCTGTCCTTCTCTGGCGTCCAGGCAGATCCAGATCTGCTCCGTCGCTTCTCCGAATCCCGTTCGATGGGAAATCGTCCGCGCGCTGCGGCGATCATTGCGGCGACCGGCGGAGGCTTCGTGGGCTGCGAAGAACGACGAACTCGAGGATATCCGTCGCGGGGAGGATCGCGTGGACTTCGCTAGAGGCCGGGCGCTTGCGCGGCTTGCGGTGTCGCACTGACGGAACCGAACGGCTACGGATTCGAATCCGCACACGGTGAGAACTTCGATAATCCGATTATCGTATTTTAGATTTCGAAACGGGAACGGATCGCTGTAAATATTTTTGTTTTCCGCTGCGTGAGCGATCCGGAGAAACCTAGAAAACCCAACAGTGGTATCATAGCCAGGTTCCACTGTTTCTCGTCCCGTTTCGGTCTCCGAACTTAATATTTCATGCGTTATTCCATGCATAAATGTTCAATTAATTGTCGGATCTGTGTTCATACGATGGGCACAGTTAATTAGATTATTTTTCTGTAATTTTTCGAAATTTGTTTTTGGGGTTTTCGGATTTTTCATGTGATGAAGATCTGGAAATATTGCGGCTTTGTTCGAGCCCCAAGTGTTAGGATGGCAAGACTAGGACTCCTGATGATCTGGGGATTGTCACCGGGCATCATTGGAATCCTAACCGGTGCCGGAGAGGCCGCTGGAGATGGCCGGATTTCCCCTCTTTTTCCCTTCTTCACAGGTTGAAAAACTAGTTTTTATAAGTTGATAATAGAGGCTCTGGCAACCTGTTTAGGCGCCGCCGGAGGGCCAGCCGGCACCGGCAGTGTCGCCGGTGCCTGGGGCGACGCCGGCGGGCCCGGCGGGCCCCGGCGCCGGCCGCCGGACTGCCCTGCATCTTCATCCCGCCGCCGCCCTGCGTTTTAGGGTTTTCGGGTTGGGGGGCTTCAGGTTGGGGAAGACGGCGGTCCAAGGGGGAGCCGGTTCGACCGGCTCGGTCCTGGGCGGACCGGACTCAGCCAGGAAAGTCCTGGCTCGAGCCCAGGCCGAGCCAGGGTTCGACCCTGGCTCGAGCCAGGCAATCCAATTCTGGGCCCATTTCACTTATAAAATCCCTTTATTCAATTGTTACCCCATCAAACCATTTAAACCCCATTTCTAATTAAACCTATTGCCCATTTAAATTGTGTATTAAATTGCATTTTAAGTTTAATTTAAAATTGTTTTCAGATTAAACTTATTATTCAATTTCTATTTATTTGGGCATTAAAGATTTTGGAATATATATATATTAACAAGTGTTGTTAATAACTAGAATTGGTTATTAATTTAAATGTTAAATTGATAATCAATTTTGATTGTATGACTTAAGTGTTTAGTCAGTTATTATTAGTTAACTGGAATTAATTGTCAATTTAAATGTTAAATTGATAATTGATTTTAATTAACTAATATAAAGGTTTAATTAGGAGTTATTAGTTTAAGTGTTAAACTAATTATTAATATTAATCTGATTATTCTAAGAGTTAGATAACAGTTGACAATTAATTTGTGTTAATTACTAGTTTAATAGTTAAATTAGTTATTAACATTAATTAATTAATTATTCTAAGAGTTAGATTAACAGTTGACAATTAATTTGTGTTAATTACTAGTTTAATAGTTAAATTAGTTATTAACATTAATTAATTAATTATTCTAAGAGTTAGATTAACAGTTGACAATTAATTTGTGTTAATTACTAATTTAATAGTTAAATTAGTTATTAACATTAATTAATTAATTATTCTAAGAGTTAGATTAATTAATTATTAATCAGTTAATGTTTATTATTGGTTTAAGAGTTAAATTAATAATTAACATTAATTGGCTAATCTAAATGTTAGATTAGTAGTCAATAATTAATTTGATTGATTATTAATTTAAGTGTTAAATTAATAATTAATTTTGTTAGATTAATCTAAGAGTTAGATTAGTCTTTAAATAGTCTAATTGTTAGATTATTAGTGGGGTTTAATCTAAGTGTTAGATTATTAGAATTGTTCTAATTTGCATAGAATAATCTGGAATTATTAATTCGGAGTGTGTGCGCATGTGATGTGTGTTTAATGCATTTAAATTTAATTTAATTGCATGTTAAGATACTAAATGAGTTTTTCGAAATTCAAATATCAATTTTGATTGGATCCCAGTTTTTTGAAAGCCAAAATTATTTATTTTGAAAAACTCATTTGTTTTAACCATGTGATGCGCTGAATCATGTGTGGGATGTTTAAAACACACCGTGGTCATGGATATGCACTTAATTTATTATTCATGTGATGAATGGATTGTGTGGATCGTGGATGTATGTTTGATTGTTAATTGTTAATAAATAGAGGTCTGCACACCTCTCTCACTCATACTCCGATGTATTTCTAACTCCCTCTTACTCTTGTACTCGCCATAAGGTCTTCTTCATTTTTACTTATGAATTCTAGAATTTAAATGTAATATGATCGAGGCAACCGAGGAAGGAGCGAGGACGATCCACAACTGCAACCAGGAAGGCGAAAATATGGAGATCTCTTGCCTATGTGTTTGTAGGATATCTAATGTAATTGTTATGTTAGATTGTGTGTGCGTTTGACTGTTGGCTCCAGTCAAACCCACTGTACTATCCATGACCACACTAAAGACATGTATGTGATGCATTGTTTTCATTTTGATTATGAATCAAAGCAGGTTATAGTATTTAGTAAATATATACGATATATCTATACACTATCACCTAGGAGAGACCAAGATAAAAGTTATCTAAATACCCTCAGATAAACTCTAAGTCGTAACGCGAGTAGTTAAAAACTTACCGCGTGGTCCACTATCGTTATAGTCATAGGATTCGAATCACTTTAGACAAGTTTGTTGTGCTATCCACAAGGCCTACTTAATTGGGAGGAGAAACTGTGGCTATGGCATTAGATGCCTATAGATCGGGGTAGAGGAACCATGTAGCTTTGTTGTGCTATCCACAAGGACTGCATGCAAATCTATACTCGTCGCGTAATGATGGTTAGCTTAGACCATAATTAGTGGTTTGTTGTGCTATCCATAAGGCCATTAAATATTTGGGGACCGAAGCCATGATCAGATATTGCAAGGAGTTGCAAGTCCCATGAGTTGGGTGCTCTTTGATTGTATTACAGTTTGTTGTGCTATCCACAAGGCTGTAGTGCAAGTCATTGAGATTCTGATCCCCACTAGGAGACTGTCGGCGTCTTCCGTTCTGTATAACTGAGGGTTATACAGTCTGTCGAAAATTAGTGGGAGTTAAACTTGAACAAAAGACCATGTCTTGTTTTAAATTTTAATAATTGAACATCTGCTAAATAGATTTTACTTATCTCCTGTAGGGAATTATGTCGTCGAATAACCCACTCCGTGGCATACCTGATGCCCTTTTGACTTACCTGATCTACTCGAATTGGTTCAAAAATCTGAAGAATGTCTTCAGATTTCAGCACATTGACTTTGTCCTTGGAGCTGATTCTCCTGCTGAATCGGCATTGGATGCCCCTAAAGCGGAGATGACAGCTAACGATAAAGGATCGAAGGACAAAGGTAAAAGACTAGTGAAAGGTGACTGCTTCTACTATAAGCAGTATGGTCACTGGAAGAGGAACTGCAAGGAGTTCCTTAACGATAAAGCTTATGGAAGAGTGAAGCTGTCTGAAGTTTTAGATATCTATATGATAGATATCAATTTATCAGTTAGAGATTCCACATCGTAGGTATTAGATACCGGATGTGCTTCTCATATCTGCCATGATGTGCAGATGCTGACAAGTAAGCGCAAGCTGAGACAAGGTGAGGTGGAATTGAGGCTAGGAAACGGCGCAAAAGTTGCAGCGATTGCTGTTGGGACAGCAAACCTCAGGCTTCCATTGGGAGACACCTTACTATTGGAAGATTGTTATTATGTTCCTAGCATAATAAAGAACATCATATCAATATCTTGTTTGGACAAGATAGGATATAGGTTGACTATTGAGAATAGAAGTTGTTCGATTTATTATGGTAATAAATCAATAGCTTCAGCATCTTTAGTCAACGGTCTATATCTATTAGATGTTTCTTATTACAATCTTCAAATTGATAATGCTCTTAAGAAGAGAAAGAATTGTGTGAACCAAACCTACATGTGGCATTGTAGACTTGGGCACATTAGTGAAAGCAAGTTGCAAAAGTTGCACAAGCATGGTTACTTAACAGCATTCGATTATGAATCGTTTGCAACATGCGAATCCTGCCTTATGGGAAAGATGGCAAAATCTCCATTTAGTGGACATGGAGAACGTGCCAAGGACATTTTGGAACTAATACGTTCAGATGTATGTGGTCCTATGTCCACCCAAGTAAAAGGTGGCTTTTCTTACTTCATCACGTTCACCGATGACTTCTCAAGATTCGGCTATGTGTACTTAATGAAGTACAAGTCGGAAGCATTTGAGAAGTTCAAGGAGTTCAAGAATGAGGTGGAGAAGCAGTTAGGAAAGAGTATTAAAGTTCTTCGATCAGATCGAGGAGGAGAATACTTGAGTACTAATTTCATACAATTCTTAAAGGATAATGGTATCCTTTCTCAGCTGACCCCTCCATATACACCACAGATAAATAGTGTATCAGAAAGGAGGAATCGTACCTTGTTGAACATGGTGCGATCCATAATGAGCTTTTCAGGATTACCAGTGTCCCTCTGGGGTATGCTCTAGAGTCAGCAGTATACCTACTGAATAGAGTACCCAGCAAGTCTGTGGCCTCTACTCCATACGAGATATAGAAAGGCAGGAAACCATAATTTAAACATGTTAAAGTCTGGGGTTGCCCTGCTCATGTAAAGAGGCATGATCCAGACAAGCTGGAATCACGAACTGATAAATGCAGGTTTGTGGGATATCCAAAGAAAACCTTTGGATACTATTTTTACCATCCTGGTGAACAAAAGGTGTTTGTCGCCAGGAAAGCTGTCTTCCTGGAAGAGGAATACCTTATCCAGGAGAACAGTGGGAGTAAAATAGTACTGGAAGAGGTTCTAGATCCCCAAACAGTTGCATTATCATCAGATGAGATATCAGTTCTTGAATATGTTCAGGTACACACAGATGAGCCCCGAAGATCTGGTAGAGTACCTAGACTATCCGAACGATATGTGGGACATATCGCTGAAGGTGAGTCTAAGGTACAATATAATGAGGATGATGATCCAAAAACCTACCAGGAGGCCATAGAAGGCCCAGAAGCCAGGAAATGGCAAGAAGCCATGAACTCAGAAATCCAGTCCATGTACACCAACCAAGTTTGGAACTTGGAGGACTTGCCCGAAGGTATTGTACCCATCGGTTGCAAGTGGATCTTTAAGAGAAAGATCGGTGCTGATGGACGGATCGACACTTATAAGGCAAGGTTGGTGGCAAAGGGATATCGTCAAAGGCAAGGAATTGACTATGACGAGACTTTCTCACCAGTTGCCATGATAAAGTCGATCAGAGTTCTACTCGCCATTGCTGCACATTTTGATTATGAAATCTGGCAGATGGATATGAAGACTGCCTTCCTCAATGGTAACTTTGAGGAAGAGGTGTATATGATACAACCATAAGGTTTCACATCCAAAGAATCTCCAGATAAAGTGTGCAAGCTTCAGAGGTCCATTTATGGACTGAAGCAGGCTTCCCGGAGCTGGAACATAAGATTTGACGAGGCTGTCAAGTCTTATGATTTTATTAAGAATGAAGATGAGCCTTGTGTGTACAAGAAGACCAGTGGGAGTGCAGTCACTTTTCTAGTTCTTTACGTAGATGACATATTACTCATTGGGAATGATGTAGCTATGATGTCATCAGTAAAGATCTGGCTGTCGAAACACTTCTCCATGAAGGATTTGGGAGAAGCATCATACGTATTGGGAATACGGATCTATAGAGATAGATCAAAGAGGATGCTTGGAATGACCCAATCCTTGTACATAGATACCATAGTCAAAAGGTTTGGCGTGAAAAATTCCAAGAAAGGTCTCATACCGATGAGACATGGAATTAATCTCTCAAAGGAGCAGTCTCCTAAGACTCATGATGAGAGGGCATTCATGGATAGAATACCCTATGCATTTGCCATAGGATCTATCATGTATGCCATGCTATATACACGGCCTGATGTTGCATTTGCTCTAAGTGTTACGAGCAGATTTCAGGCTGATCCAGGCGAAGAGCACTGGAAGGCAGTGAAATGCATCCTTAAGTACTTGAGAAGAACTAAGGATATGTTTCTTGTCTATGGAAGAGGTGATTTGAAACTGCGAGGCTTTACTGACTCGAGTTTCCAGTCAGATCCAGATGATAGCAAGTCAACATCTGGATTCGTGTTTACATTGAACGGAGGGGCAGTGTGCTGGAAGAGTTCCAAGCAAGTAACCACTGCAGATTTGACGACTAAAGCTGAGTACATCGCTGCAGCTGAAGCCGTCAAGGAAGCAGTGTGGTTGAAGAAATTCATCACCGACCTCGGCGTAGTTTCCAGCATCTCTGAGCCTGTTCCACTGTTGTGAGACAACAATGGAGCCATTGCGCAAGCGAAAGAGCCGCGGTCTCATCGGAAATCGAAGCATATTCTGAGGCGCTTTCACCTTATCAGAGAGATCATATCCAGAGGAGATGTAGTAGTGGAAAGAGTTCCATCCGTCGACAATGTAGCAGATCCACTGACAAAGCCATTGGCTCAAATTGTGTTTGAGCGTCACCTAGAGTCTATGGGCTTATTGTGTAAAGGTGATTGGCTTTGGTCAAAATGGGAGATTGTTAGTTTAGGTGGCCTACAAGTCAATCTAACAATGTAAATCTCGTTCATTTATTAATATAATGGCATAATATTCCTTATGTGTAAATCGCGTTAATTATCGTTTCATAATGAAGTCCGTGAATATGTGCTATGGTGATCAGATTATGATGAGATCATACTAATGAGACCGATCACTTAAACACACATATTCTTAATCGTTCTTAGTCGGAGGATATCCGAGAAGGATATCGGATATCCGGTTAGACTAGTACAGATTACTCATGCTCATATGATGAGGGTGACTGGTCTCATAAGTCACTTGTGTGGAGACACTAAGGCGAATCTGTAAGTGCTCATTGGAAAATGAGTTCACTAAACTGATCCGACTGAATCGCTGGATGGTATTGTACCTCACTGTCAACCAGCTTGATTCTATTGTCGCAGTTGCGTGGATGGTCCTCGGACCTGAGACACCAAGGACACCTTGGCTGTGGACTTCTGTGCTTTGACCTTGGTTAACGAATCTCTAGCCACGGGATTCTAATACGCCAAGGATTTGGTACAGCGGAATACCGTCAAAGGGAATTGTGTGTCAATAAGGAATCATTCGCTCTCGGTACTTAGAGAGAGAATGCTCTAGGAAGGATGCGCGAAAGTCCCTGGCCAGGGCGGACGATAATGTCGGGAAAGGAGTTTTCCGATATTCATCAGCGGCATCCAATCCAAGTGAGTCAACCGGCTAGAGTTTGACAGCTAGCCATACCCTGAGTTGACTCGAGAGCATTGTACGAATGAAGGATTATATCCACACGATAACTGTTGGCGGAAAGGTTCCAAGAGTAGGTTACTTAACCCCAAATACCTTCCGAGTTCACGCGGTGTTGCTGGCACCCAACGTGATCGGAGGCCCGGTCGAATTCGATGTGCGACATCAATTCGATTGATTAATTGATTAATAAAGGGTTATTAATTAATTAATAAAGCCAGTGAGGAGTCACTGGGCTTATTGGGCCATTAACTGGACTGGTACTTGGGCCTAGAGGGTCACACGCAAATGATTCTCAAGACGATGGATAAATAAGTGGGTTTTATACAAACCGGACTAGAGATTAGAATCCCGTATTAGAATCAATTTGACGGTATTCCGCTGTACCAAATCCTTGGCGTATTAGAATCCCGTGGCTAGAGATTCGTTAACCAAGGTCAAAGCACAGAAGTCCACAGCCAAGGTGTCCTTGGTGTCTCAGGTCCGAGGACCATCCACGCAACTGCGACAATAGAATCAAGCTGGTTGACAGTGAGGTACAATACCATCCAGCGATTCAGTCGGATCAGTTTAGTGAACTCATTTTCCAATGAGCACTTACAGATTCGCCTTAGTGTCTCCACACAAGTGACTTATGAGACCAGTCACCCTCATCATATGAGCATGAGTAATTTGTACTAGTCTAACCGGATATCCGATGTCCTTCTCGGATATCCTCCGACTAGGAACGGTTAAGAATATGTGTGTTTAAGTGATCGGTCTCATTAGTATGATCTCATCATAATCTGATCACCATAGCACATATTCACGGACTTCATTATGAAACGATAATTAACGCGATTTACACATAAGGAATATTATGCCATTATATTAATAAATGAACGAGATTTACATTGTTAGATTGACTTGTAGGCCACCTAAACTAACAATCTCCCATTTTGACCAAAGCCAATCACCTTTACACAATAAGCCCATAGACTCTAGGTGACGCTCAAACACAATTTGAGCCAATGGCTTTGTCAGTGGATCTGCTACATTGTTGACGGATGGAACTCTTTCCACTACTACATCTCCTCTGGATATGATCTCTCTGATAAGGTGAAAGCGCCTCAGAATATGCTTCGATTTCCGATGAGACCGCGGCTCTTTCGCTTGCGCAATGGCTCCATTGTTGTCTCACAACAGTGGAACAGGCTCAGAGATGCTGGGAACTACGCCGAGGTCGGTGATGAATTTCTTCAACTGATTAATAACCCTTTAATAAGCCCAGCTTGATTAATAAAGGATTATTAATTAATTAATAAAGCCAGTGAGGAGTCACTGGGCTTATTGGGCCATTAACTGGATTGGTACTTGGGCCTAGAGGGTCACACGCAAATGATTCTCAAGGCGATGGATAAATAAGTGGGTTTTATACAAACCGGGGGTTTTTATGAAAAACCGCGCGGTTAGTATAAAACATAGCGAACGGGCAGAGCAGGCCAAGCTGCTGCTAACCCTAGCCGCCCCTCCTCAGTTTCTGTCCTTCTCTGGCGTCCAGGCAGATCCAGATCTGCTCCGTCGCTTCTCCGAATCCCGTTCGACGGGAAATCGTCCGCGCGCTGCGGCGACCAGCGGAGGCTTCGTGGGCTGCGAAGAACGACGAACTCGAGGATATCCGTCGCGGGGAGGATCGCGTGGACTTCGCTAGAGGCCGGGCGCTTGCACGGCTTGCGGTGTCGCACCGACGGAACCGAATGGCTGCGGATTCGAATCCGCACACGATGAGAACTTCGATAATCCGATTATCGTATTTTAGATTTCGAAACGAGAACGGATCGCTATAAATATTTTTGTTTTCCGCTACGTGAGCGATCCGGAGAAACCTAGAAAACCCAACAGATTCATAAATAATTCTTTTGGGAGATTGATTCTAATTAATATTTTATGTTCTTTGAGGTTAGAGGACGTGAGAAGAAGCTATAACAAGGGGGAGTTCGTAGCTAGAAGCTAGGAGAGCATTGGAAGAGAATTAGTTTGTTCTTCCTCCACAGGTAAGTGATGATAACCCAAGTATATATTTTGTATTATATAAAAATCAACATTTTGATTTTTGAAAGTGGCCAATTTAGATACCTAGAAGTATATTTTTTAAGTCTATAATCTCAATTCCTACTTTGATTCACCAATTCTTTGTCAAATTCACGAATTATGATAGTTCTAAAAATTATGTCTAAAAGACGTCCATACCAGTACACTTTTCAAAAGACATCAACTCGACTATACGTCCTTCAAACTCAGTGATTCGAACCACATTTCAACTCATTTTTCAGTCTACAAGGTGTTCACCATCATGGACGTAATTTAAAAGACATCTGTATGCATGGACGCGATTTAAAATGATCTGTTTGTTGTTAGTTTGAAAATTTGATCTAACTTGTTTTAACATAAATCCATGAATATTCATCCAAAGTATCTAAAATTTTGATCACAACTTTATTTTAATGACCTTTACATGTCTGTAAAATTTTTTAATTTTTAAAAATGTGTTCGTTATCTTCTTACTATTTATTCAATTGACCAAAATTTACTTAAATTCTTGAATGCCACTTGATGCTTTAAATCAGTCATATAAACTCTGATTATCATGAAACTTTGTACACATGTTTCATTTGACCGTCAAGTTTGGCTACTTTTCTAATATGTTTGTTATTTTTGACCTTACTTATTAATTTTTTTTATTTTTAAAAATTAGTTTTAATGTCTAAAAAATATGATTATCAGTATGAAAATTATGAGAAATTTCTTGTAGCATATTCTTCTATCCAATAACATGTTGGCACTAATTTTAATCTGATTATCCATATATATGACCATGATGACTCTTTAAGTGGCTATTTTGTATATAAAATCATGTATTTTGACTGTTATATGTTTGTATCACTCTGTATATTAAATTTTCAGATCTATGATGAATTTAATATCTATGAAAAATCTGTGAAAAAATATTTATGCCATATTTATTTGATATTTATTTGAACATTGCCATCGTAAGGAGATTTAGAGACTCATTCCATAAACGTCCATTAGATGAGTTCTACTCGTGGGTAAGGAGATAAAATCTCGGTGATTGTGAGTTTGTGATTAGTCATCCAAAGTAAAAAAATAGACTCCCTAGCTATGAATGTGCCATAGCATTAGCGTATTTTCATATATACTTTGATATATATTTTGTTCGACTCCTTATGTGTGGATGGATGTATGTCTATTTGATATGTTCACTTTGTGATACATTTGACACATATGAAACGTAATATGATGTTTAGATCATTTGAATTAAACTTATATTCTGTTTAGTTCGTTCCTTTGAATTCTATGCTCAGTTATCCTTTGATCTATCTATGATCATGTGATCTTTGACCTGTTCATAAGTAAAATTTGATTTGATATGATATATTACTATACCATATTAATTTGATATATGATTTATTCAGTTCAATATATGATTTGTTCAGATCACGGCTAATAAATTTCTTCAATCATATATGAATTTGTTTACGCTGTGTAAGCTATATATTAGACGATTTGTTCATGTTATTCAAAAATACACGTGATTTAGTAAATTTATAACAAAACAACCCTAAGATAGAGATAATAGCAAAATACATAGGATAGTGCCCACTGGCGTAGGACAACGAACAAAGTTTTGACCAAAAACCAGAGCACCGCAGAAGACCAGGCTCATCCAGGGAGAAGGGTAACACTTCGAAATCCACTGACGAATCGATGTCGAAGAAAACTGCATCCATTCGAGCAGCAAAGATCGAAACGGCTCAGCTACGCACACCAACGAGGGGCACATGGAATGGACATGAGGTCTCGAGCACATCCTTTAACCACCAGGATCCCTGAGAGGGAAATATCCTGAGCTGAAAAGGTCTCAAAGGTTCATCAGAATCTTGTTGAAGACCCGATCCATGGAGACCACAAAGCCTACAATAAAGAAAGCACAAAAACGAAAACACAAATAAAACAAAATGGTAGTCAAATGGAAGCCAGCATGAGTCCTAAGGGCTTGCCGGAGCAGCCCCACAAGAATGGGGGCATAAAAATGTCCCATAAGGTGAGGACAATCTAGCTAAAAAGAAGCAAGAAAAATAGAGAGGGAATGGGTTTGGTGGGGAGGTGGATGAGGGGTGATAAGGTACGGATGGAAAAACGGGTACAAAGAATGGGAGTGTGAGGAGGTGATACAAAATAGAGAGGAACAAAGGGACAGGGTTAGCTGCAAGACAAAGAGATAGATCGGTGGAATAGAGAAGAGAGGTCAGGGGAGGAAACGAAAACCTAGATGGCCGCCATCAGAGCGGCACTTTGCTCCGCCGAAGGTCCCGACGAGCTGTCCCCCGAAGTCGACGTAGGAGACCCTCTCCCAAGAGAGGAACACCCAACCTATAGATATGTGCCCAACTTTTTTTGTGTGTCCTCACTCACATGAAGATAAAAATAAATAGATATTGTTCTATCTTATCATGATAAATGACAGACATTGAGATCTTAAAAATCTCATATCTACAAATAGATGGCGCCTTCTGGTACTACCGTGCTTCCCATACCTTTTTTTCTGATCGAGTAATCCAACGGCAGCGAGAAGGGGAAACCCAAGGGAAGGGCCCGGGATCGAGACTCGATATTCTGCTGGATTCTAAGACGGGAAGGGGAAAGTAGCACCCGCAAGCGACCCCGCGGTCGATCCCGGGTCTCCCCGCTAACAGGCGGGGAGCGCGCCTCTCGTACCTGAGTTGTCAGTAGTAGTAGTAACAGTAGAGGATGAGTAAGCAGCTATCTCAGACAGCGAGGGCACTCGAGAATGAACTGGCGGCCACCACCAATGCACATGCACGTCCAGCGCGGTCGGGTCCCTCACATGGATTGATTGCGTGTTCATATCGGGGCGTCGCATCACGTGGGTGGGCCCTACAAGGGGAAGCGAAGCGTCCCCCCCTCTCTCTCGCTGCATCCGCCGGTGTCGCCGGACCCATGGTGTTAACGTCTGGCGACATGGTCGCACCATCCAACGCACAACCGCAGATGGGTCAGACTCATCAGTATTACCATTAGATAGATATATCCATCTACCAGTTTATGGATTGTCTTTTGAAAATTCTACAACCGGCCCTGCTAGAGTTCAAGCTGTGACCGCCCCTTGCTTAAGGAGGGAAGGTGTCCACTTGCCACGCGCCGAGGACTGCTTACGGATGGCTTGTGAGAGGAGACGTGCACCCAGTGATGGAGCAGACAATGATATTGGTTCACGTCTATCTCGTGGCAATTGACAAACGACTCATGGTCGCGTCCTTTTCCCATGTTTCCAGCTTGGTCTCGTCATAATTACGGGCACCATGACTGGCATTGTTTTTTTCTGAGAAGAGTTCTCTCTTTTTTACCCCTCATTTTTAGGAATTAACATCTCATATTGTTATTTTTTTAGTTTAGAAGTACTTACAGAGCTCCTCTATACAATTTGACATTTAAACTAATATTATTTCTTAAGTAGGAAATTTTTCCGTATCACCACAGTTATTCCACAAGTGATGATCAGACATCTTATCACGAGGGGAAATATTCTCTACACAACTTGTGCCACCACTAGGGGAGAGCAATTAAGCATACACCTTGTAAATTTGCGAGACAAAATTATCTTCTTATATAATCGTTTAAGTAAAATTCAAAGTTCAATTCTACTGGGCCACGGTATAAGTAAATAAAAACGTGGACGGAAGAGGGAAGAAGTTGAAAGAGATTTGTAGGGGGTCGAGAATAATTTGAGAGTACTGCAAGTGTGAGAGTGCATCCTGTGTCACGTGGGCATTCTTCTTTGTATAAGCTGGGTCAACTACAACTCCTTCTGACTTGACGGGCAAAAGCTTTAATTTACAGTAAAAAGGGTTGTCTTTTAAGTTAGTTTAGATTTTGATCTTTGTAAATATACTAAAATTATGAATACATTAAATCTTCGTATACGGAGCATTTAAGTTTTGCCACATGCATTTTAACTTTTAAAATTTTTAAATCTTTATTATATTTTAACAATCTAATTAAACTAAAAAAGTTATCTTAATTAAATTAGTAAATAATGTTTATGCTACCTTCTCTCTCCCTACATTGCAGTCAACTTTTGAGGGACTTGTGCACTTGAATAAGGACGATAGACTGCCCAGCCCACAGTAGCGGTAAATTTGGACCTTCTTTCTTCTTTTTCCTTTTACTTTGCTATTATTATGCAGACTAATTTAGTTCATTTGACATTTTTTGCTTATTTTGAGACCAATATTCACATCATATTTTTCTATCTTCGAAAGGACTTATCGCTTACGGTAATGCCCCTTTTTACCTCCCCCTCTACGACCGCCGCTGCTGTTGCCTAAATTTACGTTGCGCTTTCATCTATCAAATAAAAATAATCAGAACACATAAAAGGGCTTCTTCGTTATGTTGTCTAACCATGCTACAGCATGTGGTCTCACCATTAGATTAGATTACTACCAGTACAATTGAGGAGTGAAAGGGATCTCATCTTACTATTCATCCGTCGCTCTAAAGTTGCAGACCGCTTACTCCAGACCCGTCTCATATTAACGCATGTTTAATCCAATTTCGGTGTTATTTTTATAGATCTTTATATGTTGGGGATGAAAGTAACTCGGTCGTTGGTCTGAAAAGATGAAAAAAATACTAAGCACATTTCATTTCTGTCTCTAGAGATGATTTAAAAATAAGAAAAATTACCTCTATATCCCTAATTAAAATCTTTAAAAATAATTTTTATAGTCCTGCTTTTAAGGAAACTCCCCACATACCTCCAAAATCCTTAAGTATGCTACGAAATATCCTCACTGTCAATGCCCATTAACAAGACTTAACCGGCATTCGGTTAAATTGGGGAAATATCTAGCCTACCTTGATTTTAGGTTGTCTGATTGAAGATCAACTCTTCTATTGTTCCTCTTCCTCCTCCTCCCTAGTGGGATCCTCTTACTGTGGCCAGGGGCCGACCCCTTCGCCTAGACCATGGTCTTCTGTGACACCGGTGGCCGCGTCTTAATGCTCAATGTCCACGGCGTGTGCTGCGGGCATCGGATCGGGGCCCTTCCGAAGGATCTACTCTGATCGGGGGGCCATGTTGGGGGGGAGCTCAAGGTTTCGAGGCTCCCCTTCCATGGCTTCAGGGTGAGATCCCCGACAAGATCTGGGCACTGCCGAAGCTAGAGGTGCTAGATTTGGAAGGGAGCTCCCTCTCGAGAGCCCTCCCTGCCTTGTTCCCCTAGGGGTTGCGGGTGCTCAACCTCGCCACCGACGGGATCCATAGCGAGATCCCCTCTGCTCTGTCCAAGTGCTAGAGTTGGAGGTCGTTGACCTCCCTCGCAATTGCATCAATGGCATCATCCCTACTATTTTCGGCGGCCTCTCTAGGCTCAGGGTCTAACACCTTAAGTTTTAAATAATTAGATTAGTTTAATTAAGTTTGATTAAATCAAGTTTAGTTAGTGTAAACAAGATAGAAAACTCTTAAGATTGTGACATTGGTCAGTAAGAAGATTTAGGAGAACTCAGAGAATTCTAAGTCTCAAACAATCGATTAACTGAAGCTAAAAGAAGCTTCAGTCAAGAAGGTATCCATTTACAAAAACTTTATAATTAGAGTTAAAATTAAGGCACTGATTGATTAAACAAATAACAAATAATCGATTAAGACAAGCTAGGTAATCATAGTAAAAATAAGACGTAAAAAATCGACTAAGTAAAAGAATTGAAACTGATTAACAGAAGTAAGTAATCACTTTGAAGAAGAACAATGGGTAATCGGTTTTGACTAAACTAAGTAATTGAAGTAAAATATAAACTGTTAATCGAAGTTAAGATAACTTAGATAATCGATTAACCGAAGAACTCCTAATTGATTGAAAGAAGAATATGTAATTTAAAGGAAGAATAAGTATATAACTGATCCAATTGAGAAGTTATAATCTATTAAGCCAAAATAATGTATCATCGATTAGTTGAATAACTTATAATCAATTAACAGACTTAAGTGTAATCGATTAACAGAAGCATAGGCAATCGATTAGTAGAACAATCCGTAATCGATTAAGAAGAATAGCTAGTCATTGATTAAGAAGAGGCCGATAAATCGATTAGACGTATAACCTATAATCGATAACTTGAGCTTGAAATCGATAAGAGAATCGATTAGTGATATTTACTGATGACTTAACATCCTATAATTGACTAACTGAATGATGTTTGTAATCGATAGATTGAACTTAAACAAATGATGACTTGACTAATATAATCGATTATATGAGTGAATCTATGTTATCAATTATTCTTATAAACAGGCTATTACTTAGTGGGTTGCATGTGCTGAGTGATAATGCATTTTGACAATGATATATTTAAGAGTATTCATAGATTCTCAGTGGGATTTCTGACTTGATAGGCAGTGCATGTAAGACACTTGGCATGGATACATAGGACATGTGGCTTAGCAGTAGATTTGACAAGGGTAGCAGTAGATTTATAAGACATGTTTGTGGAGTATTTTTTCATTCTTTTTTTATGATTTTAATCGGAAATTTCTGACGCAAGTTGAGGAGTTCTTGGACTTGACCAACGACAAAGAGTTAGATTCTTATAGATCTAAGACAGGTGCACGATAAATCATTCATGTTATTTTGCTTACTTATATTGCTTTAAATGTATTTTGACAAATTTGAGGTTTGTAAAATCTGTATATATGAGGATTTAACTTTTGATCTAATAACATTTATACTACATATATCACAGTACAAAGTTATAATAGATTATGTGTATTTCTGAGTTTTTAGTTAAGAATTTGTAGCAAATTATAGTTCTAATAACCAAACTGCCATATAATTATTTTGTAGAAGTCTCATTTTCATTAGTTTTTTAAAAATATGATAACTACAGTGTTGTTTTGAACTTTAAGAAAATGTAATTACATGGATAATGTCATCTTAAGGTGATATGTATGGATGAATCTACAATAATTGTCTAATGTGATAGTAGTCATGTGTGTGGCGTGATGGATGACTGATATATGTGAAATCTTAGAAGCCATACTTCAATTTGGTGGAAGGTGATGGTACGCCTCTGATCCCAGCTAGTTTTATCAAGACTATGGCATTGCATTCGTCTAGATACTAGGGTGGTTCGACACCTTATGATGTGATATAGACATATGTCCTATTGCTTAAAACCTAAAACTTGATAAATATGGTGTGGATGTGATCCTCTGGACATGATTTAGTCTGCTGGGATGATTTGTATAATTTGTCTGTGCAACAGACCTATAGAATATGAAATTTTTGTAAAAGATGAAAACTTGATGTGAAAATTGAGCTAATTAAATCTCAGAACTTTTTGCTACTTATCTGTTCTCGAATCGTGTAATTTGTATATGTTTTATGAGAATTTCATTACGATAACATGTGATTTACAAGGTTATTTATCTATAAACATGTTTTGATTTTGATACTTGTTGAGCTTTATACTCACATAGGCTAGTGGGTTATGTTTTCAAGTGATTCCAGTCGGGGTTAGAATGAGTAGTAGCTGGAATCTTTGGAAGAGTTAGGTATAGAATTTTACAGAGCTAGAAAGTAGGTATAGCTTGTACATCTTCAAAATTTTATTGTGTTTAGTTATACTTCAGACTCTAGTATAGATCCTAGCATGTAATTAACTTTCAGACTTTAGCTTGTAGTAGTTATGATAATTGAACATGCTTTAATCAAGTAGATTTGGGTATGGTTACTGATGTAGACTGGATCTATCACGACCGGACTCCGAGGCCGGAATCCGGAAAAGAGGATCCGAAGCCGGTTCGGATCGGTGTTGCTGGGGCCCGACGGGGATCCGGAAGGCCGAAGTGGCGGAGGCGAAGACGAGGGTCCGAGGCTCCTTCAACGGGTGAAGGGGCGGTGCGGACGATGCTCCACCCGGCCGTACTATCGACAGGTGACGAAGCCGAAGCCGTCGGTCTGAGGCCGGAAGGGTCTCGGACTCGGCTTGCTCTTGGATAGTGAGCCAGAAGGCTCTTTTGCCGGACGAGGGGACAGCGCGGGGCCGAGTCTCCTGTCGCGGGGCAACCGTCGTACGGCGTCGAGACCAGGGAGAGGAGTCCGAGGTCGGCGGTCGAGACCGACTCGGGAAGGTCGGCGATGATTCGAACCGAGCCCCTGCGGGAGGGAAAGAAGAAGAAAGACCAGTCAGCAGGAGTCCCGGGCTCTGGCCCTTAGGAACCCCCTCCGACGGTCAAGTTAGCTTCTGAAGATGATTCGATTCAGAAGGCAAAAAGTAGCATTAATGCTATTTGGACCGTAGTCCTTAAGGGTCTCGGAGGCAAAGAGTTGCATACCTTTGGCAATAAATAGCGGTGTATTTATAGCAGAGGATAGAGGTTGGTTACCGGTGGTAGCCGATATAGGACTATGTTTGGGCTTACTGGTAAACCGCCATAGTGTCGGATCCGCCACTGGAGTGGGCCGGACTCGGCTACCGGGCCGAAGGGGGTTGGGCCGCTGAGGGGCCGAAGCCTGCTGGGCCTTGGGCTGCCGTGCTGTTCCCGGGCCGAAGGCTGGTGGGCCGCTGACGGGCTGAAGCCTGTTGGGCCGGGAGCGACGGTGCCGCTTACTGGGCCGAGGGTTGCTGGGCCGCCGATGGGCCGGAGGCTCCCGGAGGGCCTGATACTGCTGCTGTTGGGCTGAACGGGGTTTGGGCCTGCTCTAATGGGCCGAATCGGATTCTGCCTCATCACATAGCCCCCCACTCTTGTCTTCCTCAGTTTTGAGATGGCGAGAGTATAGCCCGAAGCTGTCAAAAGAGCATCGTAACAGGTGTCTTACCCGAAGCTCTGCTCCCTTTTTTATTGGGAAGAGGGGGCCCTCGGTCGGCCGAGGGCTATGCGGTTGCTTCGTTCCCGCTCGGAGTGGCGACGAAGGCTCAGAGCCAAGAAGCCGAAGGGCAGAGCCCTCTGACTCGTGTCAGGCTCCATTAAATGGACGGGATGGCGCGTCGCCTCGCGAGGAAGCACGGGACACGCGTCGCGCATCCGGCCGCCCCGTCGAAAACACAAAAGGATCCTGACCGCTCTCTGGTCGCGGATCGCCTCGGCTCTCTGCCCGAGGCTTCACTCGGATTGCCGCCTCTTTCATCTTCAGCGCGTGGATCAGGACACGTGGCGCGTATCGGGCGGTCAGCCGAAGGGTCGGAGCGCCCTCGGCCGTTGATTGCTTCGCTGCAAGTCCCGGAGCCGGTCCGTCATCATTGCCGAAGGACGACGCACGTGGCGTGCATCTGAGAGGGGCGAGGGGACGAGCGGGACGATCTCGGCCGTTGGCTTCGGCGGGAGGCGCTCCGAGTGGGCTCTATAAATACAAGCCCTCAGCAGGGCACTGTTCTTCTTCCTGCTGCTGCGCTTACGTTTCCTCTGCAATCATCCAAGCTCATCTTCCTCCCCCAGCGGAAAGCCAGCTTCCTGAAGGCTTCGTCCGAGCTCGCCGGCCACCGTGGGGAGGTCTCCATTCCTCGGAGTGCATTGCTGGTGGAGCTGGGAGGTTTGAGGAGCTGCACTCGGCTCAGGAGAGACCTCCTCCCCCTTCCTGCGAGTAAGCCCTAGCTTTCCTTCTTCCCTTCGTGGCCTTATGGTCCGGGATTCTTCTAGTGAGATTACTCCTTCGGACGAGGAGTATACTCCTTCCCACTCTCTGCGATCTCTCCTGTCTGATCCCCTCACCTCAGACTCCCTTGCCCCAGCAATGTCCGAAGAATCCGAGGTCTCCGGGACTGAGGGGTCCGAGGCTTCCGGAGCCGAGGTTTCCGGGGCCGAGACCTCTGGGGCCGAGTATGCCGAAGAGGTCCGGAGCCCAGGCCAGGCTTCTACTTCAGGACGCCGTCGTCCGGATATGGCTTCGGAAGCATCCTGCGCCCTTTCGGACGCTGAGGTTACGCGCCTGGTCTCCTACTTCCAGCTCCCTTCCTGGATGACGGTCATTCGGCCTGACTCCGCCACCCGGGCTAACACTTTCCGCCCGGGTTCCTTCTCCATTTACGTTGATAGCTTCGAGGCGGGTTTCCGTCTTCCACTCCCCACCTTCGTAATCAACCTTCTCAGTTTCTACGAGCTGGCTCCGTCTCAGCTCTTTCCCAACTCCTGGCGCACCGTATACGGTTTCTTGAGCGTTTTTGCTCAAGTGAAGATCCGCCCTTCCATCAATGTCTTCCGCTGCCTCTTTAAAATTCAAAGGCAGGGGAAGTCCGAGTGGTACTACTTCGTCCCTCGGGTCGGGCGAAGCGTATTTTCCGGGAAGCCTTCGTCCATCCATGGCTGGAAGAGGAAGTTCGTCTTCGTCTCCCTGCCGGAGAAGGAGAAGGGTTTGTGGCCCTTCCCTACTAAATGGGCGCCGCTGGCAGCAGGCCTCTCGGATTCTCCTATCCTCACCCTGGTCCAGAGCATCCTCGTGGGTCGCATCCAGATGATGGCCCCGTACAGTGTCTGGGGGCTTCTCAGCGCGTCGGAGCGTCTGGTGACCGCCGGGGTATGGCCGGATCCGAGGTCCGATCCGATGCGGGACTTCCCTTATCTTCCTCCCGGGGAGACTCCGCGGGGCCGCGGAGGAAGGGCCGCCGCTCCTCTGGCCGAAGCTCTTCCGGCTGAGGATGCTGATGAAGTTTCGGCCGAGGGTAAGTCGGCTCTGAGTTTGTACTTATTCTCTGTTCTGTTTCTGACGGGTTTTTCTTGCTTGCAGCAATGGCCGATCTCGACTCCCTCCTCGACCGGATATCCGACCAGCGAGGTCCGGGCCGGGCACCGGCCTCGTAGGCGGCAGGCAGGTCCGGCCGAGGCAATGGGGCTCCGAGGACCCGAGGCGGGGTCCCAAGGACGGCGGCCTCTTCTGAGGGCCGTGCTGCTGCTGCCGCTCTCGAGAGAGAGCGAAAGTCGAAATTCGCCGCTCGAAGGGACGGCCGAGCGTCTAAGCGCCCCCGGTCGGAAGAGGGCGTAGACGCGGAGGAGGCTCCGCTGGTCAGGAGGAGCGCCGAGGCCCGAAGGGCCGCGAGGCTGGCGTCTCCTGAAGCGCCGAGGGGCGATTCTCCTTCGGCTGTAGCGGCCGGGGTCGGCGACGGAGGCGCCGGGTCGCAGGCTCCCCGGGCGCAGCGCAAGTGGTGGCGCCCCGAACCGGGGATTTACGAGGACGAGAGTATGGAAGACTCGCAGACGTGCCTCCGTCTGCTCCGCAGTCTTACTCTCCCTTCGGCCTTTGAAGGGCTGAAGCGCTATTCGGTCACCGACCTGGCGGCGATGAGCGCTCGGCTGTCTGTCCAGGTAATACGCTTGAAGGTGCTTCAGTCGAGCTTTCCTTAGCTTTCTCTTGGTTTTCCTTTTTTCTGATCACTGTTCGCTTTTGGCTCGCAGGCTGCGGTGACAGGCAGCGTCCTGATGCACCATCAGGAGCAGCTCCGGCTCCAGCTCCTGGAGGCCGAGAGGGAGTCGGATGGCTCGGGCGAGGGCACTTCGGTGGTGCCCGATATCGAGCCTTTAGTCGGTGGGCTCGTGACCTCGAGTGCCCAGGTTCGGGCGCAGCTGGAGGAGAAGACAGCTGAGGCCCGCGCTTCCGCCGAGGCCAAGGTGAAGGCCGAGGGGGAGCTCGCGGTGGCACAGTCCGAGATCCGGGCCCTCAAGGCCCAGATTCAGGAGAAGGACTCCCGGCGGGCTTCGGAGAAGCGGCGACACGCCGAGGAGGTGTCGGCGCTGAAGCGGGAGCTGGAGGAGGTGGCGGACTTGGCCGTAGCTGAATACAAGGCCGGCCCGGACTTCACCGAAGAGATCATCCAAGCTCAACTGCTGGCCTCTTCCTCCGTCTTCGACCTCGGGTTGGCTGTCGCTCAGAGGGCCTGCCCGAGTGTCGATCTGACCGGGGTCGACCTACCGAGGGGTGAGGAAGCCAAGGAGCTCCTGTCTTGGTGGCAGGGACTTATGGCCGAGAGGGCCTCGACTCCTGCGCCAGATGATGAAGCTGCGCCCGCTGAGGGGGTCCCTGAGGAAGCTGTCCCTGAGGAGGCCGCCGACGAGGAGGTTGCCGCTGAGGAGGCTGCCGCTCCTGAAGCGGTGCAGATCGTCGACTCTCCCTCTCCCTCTCCCTCTCCGGGACAAGCCGCAGCCGAGGTGGAAGAGGCCGAAGCCGAAGAATGACGCGGGGACCCCCCCCCCCCCCCGATTTCCGCTTCTTCTTATGTTGTAAGCCCTCGGCTTAGGGTAGGGCTGGTTTACGCTTCTTCTTCTATCGTAAACCTCCGGCCAAGTATGCGGCCGACTTTTACTTCTTCTTCTGTTGTAAGCCCTCGGCCGAGGGTGTGGCCGGCTTTTGTACTTCCTTTTCTATAAATACAAGGAATGTGTTTGGCTTTACCTTGGTATTTGTGTATGATCGACCGAATATGGTCCTTCAGAAGCCCGAGATCCTGTCATCGTTCGTCATAGCCTGTAGGGCCGAGACTCGATGTAGGTTCGGATAGAATGTTGCCATAGTATTCGGCTGGGGCCTTTACTATCGTGGTGCATATGACCCCGAAGGGACATCTTGCCGCTTCCTACGTATTTCGGATGGCCGAAGCCATTCATGCTTCTGCTTGTGCGAACTGGGATATGCCTTGCCGCTTCCCGAATCGGTATACGTGGCCGGAGCCACTCTCGGTACGGTTTGTGCGGACTTAGAAAGAATACCATGCCGCTCCCGATACGGTTTGCATGGCCGAAGCCACTCCCGGTACGGTTTACACGGACTTAGAAAGATTACCATGCCGCTCCCGATACGGTTTGCATGGCCGAAGCCACTCCCGGTACGGTTTACACGGACTTAGAAAGAATACCATGCCGCTCCCGATACGGTTTGCATGGCCGAAGCCACTCCCGGTACGGTTTACACGGACTTAGAAAGAATACCATGCCGCTCCCGATACGGTTTGCATGGCCGAAGCCACTCCCGGTACGGTTTACACGGACTTAGAAAGAATACCATGCCGCTCCCGATACGGTTTGCATGGCCGAAGCCACTCCCGGTACGGTTTACACGGACTTAGAAAGAATACCATGCTTCCTGACAAAAGAAGTCTTTATTCATACTCTTCGGCTGTAAGCCTGGGGAAAAGTGACTTACACATAATAACGCCGAAGGCGCTCAACATTCCAGGTGCGAGGGAGAGGCTGGCCCGAAAGGGTCTCCAACCGATAAGCTCCACGCCTGATCACCTCCCTGACTCGATAAGGCCCCTCCCAGTTGGGGGCAAGTTTTCCTGAGGCTTCGGCTGGTTTGGAAGCATGAGCGTTCCTCAACACGAGGCTCCCTACTTCAAAGCATCGGGGCTTTACTCGAGTGTTGTGGTACTTCGCCATGCGCTGTTGATAAGCGGCCAGCCGGATGCGAGCCTTGTCTCGGGTTTCTTCAATGAGATCCAGGTGGTCTTTCATTCCTTCTTCGTTGGCCTTCGGATCGTAAGCAATGACCCTGGGAGAAGGAAGGCCGATCTCCACCGGAATAACGGCCTCTACGCCGTAGGCCATGCGGAAGGGAGTTTCGCCGGTGGGGGTTCGGCTTGTCGTCCGATAAGCCCACAGAACACTCGGCAGCTCCTCCACCCATCGGCCCTTAGCTTCGCCGAGGCGGGTTCTCAATCCCTGTAAGAGGCTTCGGTTAACGACTTCGACTTGGCCGTTGGTTCGAGGATGTGCCACCGAAGTGAATTTGTGGAGTATGCCGAAGCTGGCGCAGTTGTCGCTGAACCGCCGGCTGTCGAACTGCTTCCCATTGTCAGAAATGATGGCCCGAGGGATGCCGAACCGGCAAAAGATGGATTTCCAGACGAAGTTCCAAGCATTGCTATCGGTTATTGCCGCGAGGGGTTCGGCTTCGACCCACTTAGTGAAATAGTCTACTGCTACGATGAGGAATTTTCTCTGGCCGGTGGCGACGGGAAAAGGCCCCAGGAGGTCAATCCCCCACTGAGCGAAAGGCCAGGGGTCGGATAAGGGGGTCAGAAGGGTGGCTGCCTGGTGGATGAGGGAGCTATACCTCTGGCACTGGTCACATCGCCGGACGAGGGCTAAGGCGTCCTCTCGGAGTGATGGCCACCAGTAGCCTTGCCTTAGAAGCTTGTGAGCCAAGGCCCTTCCTCCCGCGTGCGCTCCGCATACCCCTTCATGGACTTCTTTCGTGGCGTAGTCGGCTTCAGCTGGGCCGAGGCACCGCAGCAGTGGTCGGCCGAAGGATTTCTTGTACAGGGCCCCGTCCAGAAGAAGAAAGTGGGATGAGCGCTGTCGAATGCGCTTTGCCTCCTTCGGATCTGGCGGGACTTCTCCTTGGAGAAGGAAAGCGACGAGGGGAGTCATCCATGTCTCGGCCTCGACCTCGGCCACTAGCATGGCCTTGGCTTCGCCGAGGCTTGGTTCGGCGAGCTCCTCGACGAGGATCATTCGGCCTCCCCCCCCGTCTTGGGTTGACGCCAGCCGGGAAAGTGCATCGGCTCGGGCGTTCTCGGCTCTCGGGATCCTCACGACTTCATAGGAGTCGAATTGGGCGAGGATTTTGCGAGTGACCTGGAGATAAGAGGCCATCATTGCGTCCCGGGCCTCGTACTCCCCGGAGATGTGGTCGGCGATCAGCTGGGAATCGCTGAAGGCCTTCAGGTTCCGGACGCCGAGCTTCTTTGCGGCCCGGAGGCCGGAGATGAGAGCTTCATACTCGGCGGCATTGTTGGTCGCTGGGAAGGAGAAGCGCAGGGCGTACTCCGTGACGACCCCTTCGGGTGACGCCAGGATCCATCCGGCGCCGCTGCCCGTGGAGCACGCGGAGCCGTCTACGAAGAGTCGCCATTCATCGGCCGGTGCGGGAGCCGAAGTAGCCTCGGCTTCGGGCGTGTTTGTCATTGGCTGAGGCGCCTCGGAGGCGCCAGGGGTAAGTTCGGCGATGAAATCTGCCAACGCCTGGGCCTTTATAGCTACCCGAGGAGCGTAGGAGATATTGAACTCTCCTAGCTCGATCGCCCATTTTGCCAGCCTGCCGGACACCTCTGGCCGGGAGAGGACTTGTCTCAGGGGCTGGTTGGTGAGGACCTTCACGGAATGGGCCAGAAAATAGGGCCGGAGCCTCCTTGCGGACGAGACAAGGGCCAGAGCCAGCTTCTCCAGGGCAAGGTACCGGAGTTCTGCCCCTTGAAGGGCTCGGCTGGTATAATAAACCGGCTTCTGCATGCCTTCTTGCTCTCGGACGAGGACGGCACTGAGAGCCGTCTCGAAAACCGCAAGATATAAGCTCAGGGGTTCACTAGGAACTGGCTTGGATAAGATGGGGACCTTGGCGAGGTAGGCCTTCAACTGATCGAAGGCTGCTTGGCACTCTTCCGTCCACTCGAAGCTGTTGGCCTTCTTCAGCAGCTTGAAGAAGGGGAAACAATAGTCAGCCGCCCTTGACATGAAGCGACTGAGGGTTGCGATCCTCCCGTTCAGCTTCTGTACCTCTCGGATGTTTGCCGGGGGGCGCATCTGTACGATGGCCGAAATCTTCTCGGGGTTGGCTTCCACCCCTCGACGGGTGACCATGTAACCGAGGAACTTGCCGGAGGCTACCCCGAAGGCGCACTTAGTCGGATTCAGATTCATCTTGTACTGCCTAAGGGCGGAGAAAGTCTCGGCTAGGTCGGCCAAATGCTCAGAAGCGACACGGCTCTTGACCAACATGTCGTCTATGCAGACTTCCATGTTTCGGCCCAGCTGTGGAGCGAACACCTTATTGACCAGGCGCTGGTATGTTGCGCCGGCGTTCTTCAGACCGAAGGGCATTCGGGTGTAGCAGTACAGGCCCAAATCGGTCGTGAAGCTGGTCTTACTCTCGTCATCCGGATGCATCCGGATCTGGTGGTAGCCCGAATAGGCATCGAGGAAGCTTAAGAGCTCGTGGCCGGACGTCGCGTCCACCACCTGGTCTATCCGAGGCAGCGGAAAGCTGTCCATCGGACAGGCTTTGTTGAGGTTGGTGAAGTCCACGCACATACGCCACTTGCCCCCTTTCTTCGGCACCATGACCACATTGGCGATCCACTTCGGATGATGCACCTCTCGGAGGTGTCCGGCGTCCAGCCCCTTCTGTACTTCGGCTTGGATGGCGGTTCTCCTTTCTTGATTGAAGGTGCGCCGCTTCTGCTTCACTGGGGGCTGGTTGGGATCGGTGTGGAGACGGTGCTCGGCTATCTCCGGGTCAACCCCGGGCATGTCCGATGGAGACCAGGCGAAGACGTCGAGATTTTCTTTTAAGAACTCGGTAAGCTTCTCTGCTTCAATCTTCTCCAGGCCGGAACCTATCATCAGGACTCGTCCCTCGCCTCCCGGAACAGGGACGGCGAGGAGTGCCTCTCCTGGAGATGCCTCGGCTGATGACTCGATCGTCAGGGTTTCGACTACGGCCTTCCCTTTGACCGAAATCATGTAGCACTGCCGGGCCGCTTCTTGGTTCCCTTTGACCTCGCCTATTCCGTGGCTGGTATGAAACTTTAGCTTATGATGGAAGGATGATGGCATGGCTCCGACCCCGCTAATGAGCCTTCGGCCGAATATGGCGTTGTAGGCTGACTCGATCTTTACAACGGCAAAGTCCGTTTCAACGGTTAATTGCCGGGGGGCGGAGCCTAAGGTTACAGGAAGCCGAACAATACCCTCTACTCGGCAGGGCGAGCCGTTAAAACCGAAGAGGGGGCCCCTGTGAGGCTTCATGCTAGCCTCACTCAATCCCATCTTCTCGAAACAGTCGTAAAACAAGATGTTTGGGGCACTTCCATTATCCACAAAAATCCTATGTACATCATAGCTATTTATTACAGCGTTGACGACGAGGGCGTCATCATGAGGGACCTGAACATCAGTCAGGTCCTCGACGCCGAAGGTGATGTCTTCCAGACGAGGCCGCTTCGGCTCGCCGTCGACCGCCGCTACGGTGCTGCGTTGCCGCGACCTTGATCCCTCCCCGGGCCCTCCGGATATCATCATGATAGACCCAGAGCTGGGTCTTTGATGGGATGATTCAACCGGGGCCGAGGTGGCTTTTGGCGGAGGAGCGGCTTCTATCGCCGGGGGTGGTTGTTGCCTGGGCGCTGCAGGGACGTCCCGGTTCAGCTGCGGCGGCTGCTCCCGCCGATACTGCGGCAATCTCCCCTCCCGGATGATGCGGTCGATTTCTTCCCGGAGCTGTCGGCACTCGTCCGTCGTGTGGCCGATTTCTCGGTGATATTCGCAGTACCTGCCGGGGTCCCTCCGGCGGGGATCGGTCTTGATGCGATCGGGCCGCCGGAGCATGCCCTTCACCTCCATGAGCATCCGGGAAGGGGGAGCAGGTAAGGGTAGGTACCGCGGCTGCGGGTCCCGTCGCCTCTCCCTGTCCCAATCCTCTCGGCGATAACGCTTCCGGGAGGGCTCTTGGTCCTCGGACCGAGGTCGGACCACCGAGGGAGCAGGCGTCGCGGTAGTTTCGGCTGTGCCTTTGCCCCTGGACAGCATCAGGGCCTCTCGGTTGATGTATTTATGGGCCCGGGCCACGAGGTCCTGGAAGGTAAGGGGGTGGCGCTTTCCGATGGAGCCGAGGAGCCCCTCATCCCGGCACCCGCTGATCACGGCCGAGACCGCGATCGAGCTGTCGAGGTTTGGGATCTGGGCGGCCTCGGTCCGGAACTTGGTGAAGTACTCCTGGAGAGTTTCGGTGGGGCCTTGCCGGATGGCTAGCAAGCTGGCGGAAGTTTTGGACTGCCGGGTGGCATCATAGAACTGGTCGATGAACAACTGGCCCAACTGAACCTGGGAGTGGATGGAGTCGGGGGCCAGAGCCTCGAACCAGGTGAGGGCGATTTTTTCAAGGGTGAGGGGGAAAAGACGGCAGCGGACTGCCTCAGAGATCCCTCGGACCCGAAGATAAGTGTTAAACTTCTGGAAATGACAGACCGGATCTGTCATTCCGTCGTAGAGAGGGCCCTTCGGCAGCTTGAAGTTGGGGGGTACCTCGGTGGCTAGGAGCTTTGCCGTGAATGGGGTCTGCTCCAGGATGCTGCTGGCGAGGGGCGCCCCGTGAGGCCGAGACACCATCTGCTGCATCTCTTTGCGCATCGCCGTCAACCGTTGGTCCAGGTCCGGGGCGGTCGAGGTGGCGACGGATTGTCCTCCGGTTCGGACCGGACGGTACTCGGACGAAGCATAATCCTGCTCCGTCAGGCGATCAGCGCGAGGAGTTCGGACAGGTAGCGTCGAGGGCTCGCTGCGCGTCTCCGCGGCTTCGTTGAGAGGAACCGGCGCAGGTGCCGGCCGGAACCGGGCACCTTGTACTGGGCAGAGCGGGGGGAGCGGCGCCTGCTGAGGAGGCTGTCCCATCAGCCCCATGCGCTGGGCGATGGCGGATACCATCTCCTGGAGAGGCGCTAGGGACGTGACGGCAGCGGCCAGCGTCGCCACTTGCTGCTGAAGTACCCCCACTCGGTCTTCCGAGCCGAGGGATTTCGGTATGGTCGGCAGAGGCAGGCTCGGCGGGGCAGAAGGTGCGCCTTCGGAAGGCAGCATCTGCGCCGAGGCCTCCCGCGCTTCTGCTTCGCCTTGCCCGGATCGTCGGGTCACAGGTCGCTGAGACATGACTTGTTTTGTTGCAGTTCCCACAGACCGCGCCACGTGATGTAGACTGGATCTATCATGACCGGACTCCGAGGCCGGAATCCGGAAAAGAGGATCCGAAGCCGGTTTGGATCGGTGTTGCTGGGGCCCGACGGGGATCCGGAAGGCCGAAGTGGCGGAGGCGAAGACGAGGGTCCGAGGCTCCTTCAGCGGGTGAAGGGGCGGTGCGGACGATGCTCCACCCGGCCGTACTATCGACAGGTGACGAAGCCGAAGCCGTCGGTCTGAGGCCGGAAGGGTCTCGGACTCGGCTTGCTCTTGGATAGTGAGCCAGAAGGCTCTTTTGCCGGACGAGGGGACAGCGCGGGGCCGAGTCTCCTGTCGCGGGGCAACCGTCGTACGGCGTCGAGACCAGGGAGAGGAGTCCGAGGTCGGCGGTCGAGACCGACTCGGGAAGGTCGGCGATGATTCGAACCGAGCCCCTGCGGGAGGGAAAGAAGAAGAAAGACCAGTCAGCAGGAGTCCCGGGCTCTGGCCCTTAGGAACTCCCTCCGACGGTCAAGTTAGCTTCTGAAGATGATTCGATTCAGAAGGCAAAAAGTAGCATTAATGCTATTTGGACCGTAGTCCTTAAGGGTCTCGGAGGCAAAGAGTTGCATACCTTTGGCAATAAATAGCGGTGTATTTATAGCAGAGGATAGAGGTTGGTTACCGGTGGTAGCCGATATAGGACTATGTTTGGGCTTACTGGTAAACCGCCATAGTGTCGGATCCGCCACTGGAGTGGGCCGGACTCGGCTACCGGGCCGAAGGGGGTTGGGCCGCTGAGGGGCCGAAGCCTGCTGGGCCTTGGGCTGCCGTACTGTTCCCGGGCCGAAGGCTGGTGGGCCGCTGACGGGCTGAAGCCTGTTGGGCCGGGAGCGACGGTGCCGCTTACTGGGCCGAGGGTTGCTGGGCCGCCGATGGGCCGGAGGCTCCCGGAGGGCCTGATACTGCTGCTGTTGGGCTGAACGGGGTTTGGGCCTGCTCTAATGGGCCGAATCGGATTCTGCCTCATCAGTTACCTTATTATGTTTTCAAAGAATGTGGATGGTTTGATATAATTAATTGCTTGCAAATTTTTCAAGACCACAATTTAAGTATGTATGTATATATGTGGGTTACTACACAGAGAGTTGGGCCTATCCTTCAACCACCTGCAGGGGCCTGTCCTCGGTGAGATCGATTGCAATGGGTGTGGAAGCCTCCAACATTTGGATCTGTCGGGGAATCTCTTGGTGCAGGGGATCCCTGCCAGTATCGGGAATTGCAAAAAGCTCCGGTTGCTACTGCTATTTTCCAATTTGCTGGAGGACGTCCTCCTGGTCGAGATCGGGCAGCCGAGGAAGCTCTAGGTCTTGGATGTGTCGAGGAATAGCTTGAGCGGCTTCATCCCCACGGAGCTAGGAAATTGGAGATCAACCCTTCTACTGTTCCTCTTCCTCCTCTCCCCCTGATCTGCTTGGCTGCATAGGTGAGCCCCTAGGACACCGACCGGGTGGTGTTGCTCTAGTTCAAGAGCTTAGTGCTCCCCTTCTCTTGGAGCACTGCAACCCCCACAGTCTCACACACAAGGGGAAAGGGAAAGGAAAAGTTATGAGAGTAGAGATTATCTTAACGAAGGATATTTTTGTAAATTTCTAGTCTTCGTTCCCTTCCATTAAAGAATAAATTGAGGAATATTCTTCCTCCATGGATGTGTAAACCACTAGCGTACGAAGATCAATAGTTAAGGATTCGAGGTTATGTGAGGAGTTTCCTTAAAAGTAGGGTATAGAAGTTATTTTTAAAGCAAAAGTATGAGGATAATTTTCCCTCAAAAATAATTTAAAAGATCTTCTTCTAACTATTAACTATAGATAGCTGCATTAGTTAAGTAAAATTAGGTGACAACTTATGCGACACTCCACGGAAACCACCTTGCGGCCTTCTAACGTCTCTTTGTGAACAACTTGTTTCTAAGTGTTGTTTGATTTAATATAAAATAGTATGCAATACTTTTATGTGAGACGTAAAATATAATATTTAATATATTAAGTATTTCTATATTAAACGAGATACCTAAAACAAAAGATTAAAAACATTTGTGATTAATAATAGTAAAATAAAGTCCATCACAACGAATATTCTTACCAAATTGGACGTCAATATAAATAGACTCATTATGGTCATAACTTTTAACCGTCATATTGATACAATTTGGTTTCCTCTCTCTATAAGTAGAGCACCAATACAGAACCAGCATTTTTTCTTCATCATTTCTCACTAAAAATTAGTGGCACATAGCAAATAATAATAATAATGATAATAATAATTATTATTATAATTACTCGTGTATGTCAAATTTTAAAGATGTCATATTTATTTACATATTATTTTACATGTCTTTACAAAATAACATATTTATCAAATATGTCATTTTAATGACATATATAGAATATTATAATGTATATCAAATGGGCCACTGTAATGACGACTTTGTAAATAAGGGTGGTTAATAAGAAATTATCCCTAATAAGCATGGCAACTTTCAACTTTGGAAACAAGGGTGGTTAATAAGAAATTATCCCTAATAATAATCATCGAGTCATGTGACGAACCGGTTAGGGAAAAAAAGGGACAAAACAACAATAATCC
Source organism: Zantedeschia hybrid cultivar (assembly GCA_030544215.1). NCBI lineage: Eukaryota > Viridiplantae > Streptophyta > Magnoliopsida > Alismatales > Araceae > Zantedeschia > Zantedeschia hybrid cultivar. The sequence continues at coordinate 15,629,081 of JARZZO010000014.1, read as the reverse complement.
CCGCGGCGGCCAGTTGTTGGCTCGCTGCCCTCCACTACTGGCCATCCTTTCACGCCGCTTTCGTAGCACAGCGCCATTTTACCTTCGCTTACGTTTGATAACGCCCAATCACCCGCCTTCCCCCACCGTGCGAGATCTCAAACAACTCTCTCTCTCTCTCACCGCCACCGGCGCCGTCCCCCTCATCCCTCATTCTTACGGCTACACAGTGCAAGAAGAGAAGAGAGGGAGGTAGCTGATCAGGCCAGCCATGGCCGCTTCTCCTAGACTGGATCTGGACGGGCGGCCGATCCAGCCCATCACCATCTGCATAATCGGGGCCGGGGGTTTCATCGGCTCTCACCTCTGTGAGAAGCTCATGGCGGAGACCCCCCACACCGTGCTCGCCCTCGACGTCTACAACGACAAGATCCGCCACCTGCTGGAGCCGGAGGGTGCCCACCCCTGGTCCGGCCGCATCCACTTCCACCGCCTCAACATCAAGCATGACTCCCGCCTCGAGGGCCTCATCAAGATGGCGGATCTGGTTAGTAGTGCAGTACAAAAACACTCTTCCTCCGAAGTGGCGGCGCTCCACAATGCACCATTTCTTGGACCTTTCAAAACCCCTCTGCGACGCAGATCTTGCTCTCCCACCTCTCTCATTCCATTTTTTTCTTGTCGGTGAATCAATCGGTTAGGGTAGAATGAGAAGAAATTAAAATTAGTAGTAGGGATTTTTGCGGACAACGCCGAACGGTGGTGATGACAAAAAAAATCTCCCTCTCCCTCCTTGTTTCCCCCTGCAGACGATCAACCTAGCAGCGATCTGTACCCCAGCGGACTACAACACCCGCCCGCTCGACACCATTTACAGCAACTTCACCGATGCCCTTCCAGTGGTAACATCTCTCTCTCTCTCTCTCTCTCTAGGAGTCTGTGTGATGTAGTCGTCCTGTGATCTGCCTTCCTGGTCCAGCTATTTGGACTATTACTCCGTCTCACTAACGGCTCTGAGCGCGGTGGCGCAGGTCAAGTATTGCTCAGAGAACGGCAAGCGCCTCATCCATTTCTCCACATGCGAGGTTTACGGGAAGACGGTCGGGAGCTTCCTCCCCAAGGATCATCCCCTCAGGAAGGTATTCCCTTCTATCCCTCTTCCTACCTCTGTTTACACAGCGCTCGCAGAGATATGGAGGTGTTTCTGATGGCAGAGGGAATTCGGCAGGATGATTAGGTCGATGATTAGTTCTCTTTAGTCTATAGAGATAAGAAAGGGTGGATCTAGTGTTTGACGCGGAGCTACCCACTTTTTCTTTTCCTTTTTAAACCACATATGTCAGCTCTTCTTCGTCTTCTATATATCTTAGTGTACTATTGATGCGGTATTCAGGGATCTTATGTGTAATATTGTCCGCGGTGTCCTTGTTGGCTTCTGATCCTGGTAACGATGGTTTTGTACCATACTTTTAAACTTTGTTGTATGCCTATTTGAGGGATTTTGGCTAGGTTTGCACCTTTTCTAATGTCTAGGTACAGATGCTATATTAGTTTGTTCCTGTTGGAGGGACATTTTCTAGGATTGTGATGCGCTCTATCTATAAAGTCTGACGTCAGGTTCCCCCCTTTTTGGTCTCGTCTTCATGTTTTGTTAATATATGCATCCCTTTATCTGCTATGTTGCTCTTCAAGGTTACCCCTAGTGCTAGTGTTTTTTCTCGGATCATATAATGAAGAAGGATATATTATCATCTGCACTTCAAGGATAATATGGAGATATTATATTAAATTCTGGAAGTCAGAAATGCAGTGTGCCCTAATTTCTTTTCTTTTTCCTTAAGGTGCTGTTTGGCGTGCTGTATAATGTCGTAATATTTTGTTTTAAAATCATTGGTTCTAAAACCCATTGATTTTGGTTTATGATGTTTTTTTGGCCAAGAAGACCAAACCAAATAAAAGTGAATGCCACGATGGTCAACTGTATTTTAAACCCCAATTTGTTTACAGCATACCAAACATTAGGAAATGTCCAAACAGTATTTCATGGTGTTTTACATCATTTATAGCACACAGAACAACACCTTAATGGAAGTCTGAGATTGATATGCTGTTGCATGTTTGTGAAACAGCTCAAGAGAAATTGTTTGCTTATTTACTTTTTCTCATGAAGAGAAGTTGGATTTATTGCATGTTTTCTAACTACAAGGAAAGGCGTTATGTTCAAAAGGGTTCAGAAAGGGTTGAGGTTGTCCCCGAACACTGGGGAGGGGAGATAGAGACATTGATAATGAGTTCACTTATAGTGTTTAAGCAAAAAAGATGTGGGGATATTGTATAGCCTTTGGGGGGAAAAGGTGCTGATGACATGTGATTTCTCACAAAGATAAGATGTAAGGCTATAGTTCTCAAAATGTGATAATAATGTGCATCATTGGACTTTTTCAGCTTATAAAATCAATTGATATCACTTTTTCTCACTTTTGATGTCAAAAACAAAGAAAGAAGAGAGGGAATTTTCAATCATCATCAGAATCTTGTCCCGCCACCATTCTGTATCTAAAGCCTTGTCTATGGTTAAACCTTGGAAAGTTATGCTTTTCCTACTATACCAAAACCATCTTATTTTATGCCTTCACTCTCCACGCTTACATTCATTCCAAAGCTTATCCTTTTTAGTCTCATCGCATATCCATCTCAACATCCTCATCTCTGCCGTATACATGCTTTGTATGTGTTCTTTTCTCACAACCCGACATATTGTCCTGTCAACATAGCAGATCTTACTTACAATGTTTCTAGAACTTCCTACTGAGATTTAGAAGGACTTGTTAATCAGGGAGGACTTCAGAGTTCAGACTGATTATGATGCAACAAATCTTATGAAATGTTGGCTGTCATTCTAATGCATGCCTCAGGACCGGCGTCGTGGAGTTCTTAGTAGATATTTCAACAAGTTATAAAGTTGCACTTTATGTGCTTTTATTATTTTACCCAACGATAACATGCTTCTTGAAATAATAACAATAGAACTTGTTCCTCAATTCTCCAGAAGAGACATGGTCATATGTTAACACAACTAAACATTACATTTGAACACACCTGTTGTTGGCACTCTTGGCAACGTTATTTGCTATTAGCTTTCGTTCTTCTCCCTGTTGTTCTGTGAACTTGTTGACTATATGTCATATTCTTTTACTTTGGATGTGCGCCATCTTTTTTTCTCAAAGCAAAGTACTAGTCTAACATAATTATAAGTAAGACCAAAAAAATCATACCAAAATGCTTTTCAGTTATGTTTCATGAATTGCAGTTTTATCCTTTTTTTTCTAAATGTTGCCATAGTTTCCCACTACAATGCTTCAACCAAGAGCAATCCTGTAACTTGTGGTTTGTAGGTTGATCACTCTGCAGTTTATACATGCATAGATATGAATGTACCATTGACCATGAACTTCCATTATTCAATGGATAAGAAGTGGACAACCTTGTTGCATGCCTTCGGTTTATGGAGTGTGGAGGGGTTCTTTTAGTTGTTTGTTTATTTTATTATTTGTTTTTGGTGAAGGGAATTCCAGCTTGTAAGGTAACTTCATGTTTCCTCTTTCTTTTGCAATCAATTTGTGGCTTTCTGGTTACCTTCCGAAAAATCCCAGCACGCAAGTAGCCAGGAAGCCGGTGGGGTGGGAACATCGGCCAGTACTTGTTGGGATCCCTATTTGGTGTTGGCTGCATTCCTGCCAGGGTGGAATCACACCTGTGCTGTGTGGGATACCTGCGGAATGTTGGGCGGCACTCCTGCCAATCCCACTGGGCTGGTTGGGCATGGCTGTTGGATCAGATTTAATAGCACCTAATTACCTTTACATAACCCTCCATAAACAGACAGAAATTCACTTCAACCTCCTCCCCCCCTGAATTGTTATAAAGATCCCTCCATGCATATATGAGCTTGAATTGTCTGAATTGTTATACCACAAATACCTTTTACCCCCAACCTTTTTAGGCATTGATTCAGGATAAAATGGAAAACTTAGACAAGGACTCATCCAACTTGGATGGTCCCCATGGCTCATTTGATCCATCACATGTAGTTTTTTGGCCTTTTATGCATACATAGTTGACATTTATTTGTCATCATTTTGATATATCATATAAGATTACATAAATATCAGGATAATTGTTGGATTATGGCTTGTTCAGTGAGTATGATTGCAGATTTGATAATTGTCACATCAGTGATTATAAGCTTCTCTGGACAGATTCTAGAACAAATCATGTTTGTTAGGGTTCCAGAATCTATGATCATGGATCATCTTGAACTCGTGTCTCATGGGTTGCATGCCTGGGTTGTGCTGGAAGATGTGGACAATGCTGATATCCAGGATATCAATTCCTATTCTATCATTACAGTAGATGCATTTGAACTTCAAGATCTCTTGTCACCTGGTCAGTGCCCCTGACCTCCCAGCCTCCCAAGAAAGGATTTGTTCCTTTATTGTCAAGAATGATCCTTTACAAGCACATGATTCATTTATTTTTGTTCTGGTGTCATGTTTGCCCCCATTGTGACAATCACCATCATAAAGCCTTGTGTTTGTCTTGTATTTATGGATGTGAGGTAATAGCTCAAGGGCATATTTTCTTTTGAAATTCCTTCCCATCAAACTAGAAGTCTTGTCTGCTTGGTTGATCCATAATGTTGGATAAAGAGAGAATTTGGGCTTGCTGTCTTGGGCTTTCCCTTGTTTGTGAACAATGCTATTCACCAGGCATCAAATGAATTTCTCTGAGGGAGATAGTGATGTCCGAGTGCAGGAATTGACGGCAGACTCACTGAGATAAACACCTGCAGAACTCTGTTGCTAATTAGAGGTGGTCCTGTCTGTTATCTTTTATTGATATCAGCACAAAACTTAGGGTTGGCTGTAGTTTTTGGTCATTGGCACGTCCATTCAGCTGTTTTTGTTGAATGAAAGGGTTGGTAATCATAGTTAGACTGGAAACGATGTTGATATATCATATTATTGTTGCAATACTTGGTAGGACACAAATAGTTAATTCTGCTAAAATGGTGGCTGTGTATGTTAAAGTGAATGAAAACTTTGTCCATTAAGCGTCTTGATTTGCTATGTTCTTTTATGAGCAGGAACCTGAATTCTACATCCTCAAAGAAGACATCTCACCTTGTATCTTTGGTCCTATTGAGAAACAAAGGTGGTCCTATGCTTGCGCCAAGCAACTAATAGAAAGGCTTATCTATGGTAAGCAAGTTGGAACACAGATCTACCTGTACATGTGGACCACTCTGACAGTTTTGTTTACCTGTGTCTGTTCTAGCCGAGGGAGCAGAAAATGGTCTTGAGTTCACCATTGTGAGACCTTTCAACTGGATTGGACCAAGGATGGATTTTATCCCTGGAATTGATGGCCCAAGTGAGGGTGTTCCCAGAGTTCTGGCGTGCTTCAGCAATGTAAGTTACACTAGATAATGCATGCATGGAAGTTTGTTGAATAACATGTTCCAATGTCATCTATTTTTTGTTATGCAGAACCTTCTTCGAGGTGAACCTTTAAAGCTTGTGGATGGTGGTCAATCCCAAAGGACCTTTATTTATATCAAGGATGCCATCGAAGCTGTTTTGTTAATGATTGTATGTGAAAATCTTCCCCATTGGTTCCCTTATTTTAGGCGTGTTTGGCAAAACTTATCCTTGAAAGTCACTTTTGGCTTTCACTTATTGAGTAGAATGAGTTGAGGGAGAGAGGCTATAATTAATTTTGGTTTGTTACAAAAGTCAACCGTTTCATAACAACCTCAAATTTTCTCCAATCTTGGAAGCTTCACCCTCGTAGGTTTGGATTGAAAGCCAAAATACAAGTAAAATGCTATATAAATGGCTTCCAAGATCCAGTAGCTTACACAAAAAGTAACTAAATAGTAAGTGTAAAAAGTACTTTCAAATGAAAGTAATGCCAAACACGGCCTTTGCATGTTTTAATGCCTATTAGAAAAACAAATTATTTGATTTGTTACTTTATCAGGAAAATCCAGACCGAGCCAACGGTCAGATTTTTAATGTTGGGAATCCCAACAATGAAGTTACTGTTAGACAACTTGCTGAAATGATGACGCAGGTAAAAGCAAGTTAGCAATCTGCATCAGTTTATGCCTCTGTTTGCTGCTCTGGTTTCTTATTGCTGAGGCACAATTATTTATCAGATTTACTCAAAGGTTTCGGGAGAGCCTACACTGGAGTCCCCAACGATTGACGTGAGCTCCAAACACTTCTACGGAGAAGGATATGATGACAGTGACAAGCGTATTCCAGACATGACCATCATCAATAAGCAACTTGGTATATAGCCCATATCCCCTGAGCTCCTGCCTTTTTACTAGTAGCGAGTACGCTTCTAATCTGCTGTGCCCTTTCTAGGTTGGAATCCGAAGACATCACTGTGGGATTTGCTCGAGTCAACTCTAACGTACCAGCATAGAACATACTCTGAAGCTGTCAAGCGCGCGATTTCAAAGCCAGTTGCATCTAGCTAGACATTACAATATAGTAATAGCACGTTTCCACAGGATAATTCTTACTAGCCATTTCTAGGACGCGGAAGGACAAGATTCTTTTGATAAATTCGCATACCTGTCTATTTCACGGTGTCTAAATACTGGAGGTTGCTACTCCACACGTCAAAAATACTGTTGCTGCTATTTTCATGGTGAGAATTAAATGCTGCTTCTGGGGTGATGGTGTTTACATGCGAGGAATGTGTCATCTTGTGTTTATTGCGTATCTACCACAAGTTTACCCGCACTGAATGAGTTGCTCTAGTCCTCCATGTCGGTTGTGATAGTAATCAGGCCTCATGCCTAAAAGTTAACATCCATTGACCTTTGTCAGGATTTTTGTAGGTGGTGGTTGGCAATGAGTACGAGAATGAGTAGAGTTTGATGTTTGAGATTTTGAAGTCTATTATAATCATCCGAACATTAGGTCTGTTATAATCATTCGAATTTATACACTTACTTCGCAAAAGCAAATTCCTGAGCTGTACTTGGGGGGTGGAAAAAAAGGCACATGTGACTCTCTTTACACCTCTACTTTCAGATTGCTCTTCGAAATATAATATCCTTGTTTCCTATCGCTGCTCTGTCAATGAATCTGCTGGAAGAATCAATTTCAGATGTTGATAAATTCTAACAAATAGAAGGCGAGTGTCAGACTGGCTGAACTTCGTCTACCTCTATTATTGTGGCCAATGTCATAAAACCGTACTGGATGAGAGGGTTAAACTGGAGAAAGCCAAAATGCCAAAAGCTCTCTCTCTCTCTCTTATAATTTTGTTGACAGTTCACAATGATTTTCTGTTCGGCATCCATGAAAGAATCTGGAATGGCAACACCACGATCCTAATTAGAATAAAATAAAATCTGGACCATGATCATGCCAGAGCTTGTTCAGTCTCCGGATCGTTCGTACTTCGCGCAAGGTGTGCCCGTGCTCCCTTCAATGCTCGGAGTTGAGCCAAATGTGGATGCACTCTGGATGACCCGCCCGTGCCCGTCCCTTTTTTTTCTTTTTTACTTTTTTTTAACTAGTACAAATATTTACAGGTGATCAAAGGTAAAGTATGAGAGATCTTTTAGAATTTGAGATAATTTCGAACTGATCGATAATTCTACTTAAGTAGATGAAAAATTCAGATAAATTTGCTCATCCGAAAAAGTAATTTTACAGACCGGAGATAAATATTTTAAGAAGTTTTTAGACTTTAATCAGAGATTAAACTTGAGACTCCCGATTGAGAGGTAAGAAGTAAACTAACTGTACTAGACAGTTAGTTCCATGAGAAATTGTTTGCGCACAAAAGATAAGTATCAGATAACACTTTATAAATTATTATTAGCTTATCATGTCTCCCAATCTTTTACGGGCAGTGATTCACTCGCCTACCTGATGAAGGCACCGCAACATGTTTGTTTTTGGATGTGAAAATAGACGACTGCCCGTTAGCATTAGCAATTAGGCTGCAAATACATGTTGCTGGACCCAAGGCGGAACAAAGGGTAAATATAATAAATATATGAGTAATACTTGGACAGCTGTTTTATTGGGTTTGATTGGACGGTGAAACAATACGCAGTGCTTTTTTTATTTTTTAAAAAAATTGACCGTGTGGGCAAATTCTAAGTGAAACGACTTGTACCGTCTAATCAAAAAAAGATCAAATAGATAATTATATTTTTTATTTCTAATTTTTTAAGTGTTCGAGTAAAGATTCGATGATACTGATGATTTGCTTATATTTAAAAAAGTAAAAAAATATATCTACTTCTGCAGCAGTCCGGTTGGACGGCTTTCCGAGTGCTGCAAGTATTATTCTAAATGTCTTGATTTGCTATTGACAGCAAAGATGGACCACCAACACCAGGTTTGTCGACCTGGACAAGTAAGGCAGTGATATTTTAGGGGAGAAAACTTTCCAAGAACAGATTTGTTACCGAAGGAATACATTTATTTTAAAAGTGCTTCATATCATCATGTTTCAATTCTAGATTTTATTCTCAGAGCCTATTCACCGTGGACATGAGAAATTTTGACCGCCATAAACTAAACAAGATGGATTTTATCTTTAATGGATTAATCTATCGACTCATCCTCAAAAACTCGATAGTTTGACATAAGAAGATCTTTTATTTTTTAGTCTCGTCCCCACTGCGCCACCCATTTTTATATTTGTGAATTTAGGGTGCCGAGTGCGCAGTACACACCCACTTTAATCATTAGGATTTTTATTTTTCAGTCCCTGAATCTTCCAATATTTTTTAAAGGCTTATGCAGTCTTTATATAGACTTACCACAATTTTTGAACCATCTTTAAAAAGCCCTTCTAAAAAAGTTTTGTAGGAGGGTTGGTGAGCGTGGTCACAGTCCGTCACGAGTGAAAACAGCGGCTGGGAGATGGACGTAAAAGTCCAGGAGAGCACCTGCCTTCGACAATGTCAAGAAGGCCAATACTGCGCAGCAAGGGAACAGATTGTATCTTCCACAGGAGATAATTATCTCTTGTCAGTTTTAATGGGAAGCAACGGGTCACGTTAGGGAAGGGGTTCATGATGGTGGAGAGAGCAGATGTGGTGGGAATTTTTCTGATAAGTATTTTGATATCATATTGGGTCATATAATTCAAGTATTGAGTGGAGTAGTTATCATTTATTTAAATAAATTTGATATTTTCTTTTTTAATGTAAAATTATTTTAACACGTTCTTTCATGTGCACACTGATTTTTATGTTCTATTAGGTGGACTACGAAGATAGAGTGCATAGTCTAGTTCATAATCTAGATTCTGATATGATAATAAAATTATTAGGTCATCTAATTTAAAATCTTAAAAAAGCACCATCTATTTTAGGAGACTTTGATTTTGTGCATTTTCAGTATAGGACTATTTTAATAGATGAGTCTTTTAGGGATGTTTTAAATAATTATAGGAATTAATAAAAAATATAAAAATTGTTAAAGTTTATAAAAATATTAAAAAATTATAAGGACTAAAAAGTAAAAAAATTCTTAACTATTTTAACATTACATTTGCCTGCTTACATCTAAAAGACGGTAACGGAGCAGTCAATATACTTGAAGCAAACAAAACCTACCTCCGGTGGAGACGAGCTGCATACATGGGGCAATTTAGAGGGAGGCGATAACAAAACATAACTATGCATTGAGGTAAAGGGTATAAAGGGGAGAAATCACGGAATTAATAGATGGATAGGATAAGCATGGGATGGATATCCAAGGGAGAAACCTCAGGATAAGGGAAGACAGGAGATGCATTGGGCATCCAACGCAAGAAGTCATGGAACAAACCTGTACATGGTGTAACGCATACGAAGGGAAGAATCACGTAATAAAATTAGATTACTTGTAACTACAGTGGTAAAAAAGACCCTTACCCTGACAGTATCTAATAGCAGAAGTCGGAAGGTTGTTTAGAATGTATATTTAGAATGAGGGTTCAAAAGGATGACAATTTCACAATCTTACCTGTGAAGGGGTTATGCGCCATCTAGTTTATTGCCATTGGATTTTGTAAAGATGAAGGCCCATTAATCTTGGCCTATTAGAGTGACTTATTTTTGTAAGAGTAGTGCTTGTTGTACTAAGGGTCAGCGTAACATGTTGAGTCATCTTACAAAGCAAGATGCTATCGATCCACCCACATAGAAGTCACGTGTGTTACGCAGTTTTTTTTATAGGTGGACCACACAAACATTAAATACGAGTGCAGGATTTTGAATGTGACAAATATACATATGTGTGATAAATACTCTGTGGACATGACAAATATTATTTAAACCTACGAAATATTTATCATACCTAAAAAATATTTATCATGCTTATAAATCTATACGCACATACGTAGGATGGCAAATATTTTTCAGACGTGATAAATACTTCGTAGACGTGACAAATATTATTTGTCATGCTAAAAAAGTATTTGTCACGCCTACACAATGTTTTTACACCAAAAAGTATGTACACAAATATATATAAATGATAAATATTTCTTAGGCGAGACAAATATTTCATGGGTGTGACAAATATGGGCATGACACATATTTATCATGTCTATAACTTGTATTCGCATTTAATGTTTGTATGGCCCACCTGTGAAAATAATTGTCTATCTAGGTAGACAAATGGTATCTTGCATTGCAAGATGACTCAACTTGTTGCACTGACCTTCGTTGCAACAAGCATTATTGTTTTTGTAAAACTCAAGAAGGCCCATTGATCCTGACTCATTAAAGTAATTCTACTAGTCCATTGATTCCGCTCAATAAAGTGACTCTATTGACCCACCGTCCGAATGATCCCACCAAACAAAATTTTTGTCTACCACTGGTGCCTACTACTCCTCTTCCTCCCTTCCCCAAACATGTACTTTCTGAGACTGCGAGTGCCAAACTTATAGTGTGTTAATTTTGAGATTTTCGATTTTGAGTGCAATTATAATAGTAAAAAGTCGAAACAAATGAATAAGTCTGCAATAAACTTTTCGTTTCTACCAAAAGCCAAACTTCTAAAATTTGGACGAATGTCATTCTTGCAGTTAAGCTCTATCCTTCCTTTGGAAAGTACAATTTGACACATACCTAAAATACACTAATTTAAAATATAGCTAAATACTTATATGGATTGAAGATTACTATTATATCACACCTTTTACCACCCCTTTATCATACTCATTGCGAACCGTTTCATGACTCAATCAAATGACTCTTCTTAAAATTATTTTTGACAACTCTTTTCTATAGCTATTATATTCGATGAAGATTCTGACCAGCTGACCAAATGACTCCAAATAAATGTCATAAAAAAAAGTCATAAAAATGACTTGGATTTGGATGTCTAAAGCAAACAGGGGCCTTAGAAGTAGGGATGCAAATGGTAACCAATAACTCAATTATTCGACCAATTGTTAGCTTATATAGCAGTTAATAGATAATCTTTTTAAATCAATATATATAGTGGATAAAGTGATGCGCAAAACAGAATGGTATAAAAGATTGTCAAAGTGTGATAATAATGAGGCTTATGAACAATACAAGATAGTAAAAAAAGAAGTAAAAAAGGTTGTTAGTCAGACAAGAGTTCATGCCTTTGAAAAGATATATGAGAAACTTAGAACTAAAAAAGGAAAAAAAGATATTTATAGATTGGTAAGGATAAAAAAGAGAAAAGATGTTGGGATCTTAACCAAGTTGTGCATCAAGGATAGTGAAGGAAAGGTTTCGGTGAAAGATGATGACATCAGAGAAAGGTAGAGAAGTTACTTTGACAATCTTTTTAATGATAATCATAGTAGAAACATAGTGGGCATAGAATGCACAACAGAACGTAATGTGAACCATACTAAGAGGATTAGGTTTTCGAAAGTCAATGAAGCATTGAAGAAGATAAAAGTAGGTAAAGTTTGTGACCTTGATTGAATTCCTATTGAAGTGTGAAAATGTTTAGAAGATGTAGGAATGGAATAGTTGACCCGACTGTTTAACAAGATCCTAATCTCTGAGAAAATACCAAATGAATGGAGGAAGAGCGCTTTTGTACCTATTTTAAAAAACAAAGGAAACATCAAGAATTGCTCAAATTATAAAGGAATTAAGAGTCATACTATGAAGCTATGGGAGAGAGTTGTGGAACATCGTTTACGTTGTGATACAATTATCTCGGCCAATCAATTCAACTTTATGCAGAATCGATCAACTATAGAAGCTATCTTTCTCATTAGGAGCTTGATAGATAAATATAAAGATATGAAGAAAGATCTACATATAGTGTTCATCAATTTGGAGAAGGTCTATGATATAATTCTAAGAGATGTCTTGTGGTGGGTGTTGGAGCGCAAGAAGGTATCTACTAGGTACATACAAGTATTAAAAGACATGTATGAAGGAGCAACTACTAATATCCGTATGATTGGAGAGGAAACACGAGATTTTCCTATTTCCGTTGGAATACATCAAGGATCAACAGTAAGTTATTACATTTCTGCATTAGTTATGGATGATTTAACAAAAGATATATAAGAGGACATTTCGTAGTGTATGATATTTGCAGATGATATTATATTAATAGATGAGACGCAAGAGGGAGTTAATAAAAAATTAGAACTTTAGAGGAACACCTTAAAATCTAAGGGTTTCAGGTTAAGTAGAATTAAGACAGAATACATGCATTGTAAGTTTAGTAAATGTTGGATAGGCGAAAAGGAGGGAGTTAATTTGGATGGGATGACAATGCCCCAAAGCACCTATTCCAAATATCTTGGTTCGATCATCTAAGAAGATGGAGGGTGCGATGAGGATGTTAGCCATAGGATTAAAGTAGGATGGGTGAAATAAAGACTTGCAACGGGAGTCTTGTGTGACCGTAAAATTCCAACGAAACTGAAAGGAAAATTCTACCGTATGGCGGTAAGACCTACAATGTTGTATGATAGCGAATGTTAGGCGATAAAGGGGCAACATGTCTCTAAGACGAGTGTTGTCGAGATGAAAATGTTAGAATGGATGTCCGGACATACTAGATTAGATAAAATTCGTAATGAACATATTAGAAAAAAGTACGAGCGATACCAATTGAGAACAAATTGAGATAAGGGAGACTGAGATGGTTTGGACATGTTAAACGTAGACCTAGCAAGATTTCAATTATAAAAGATGAACATATTAAGATAAAGGAGGGGAAGAAAGGAAGAGATAGACCTAGATTAACTTAGAAGAGGATAGTACAATATGATTTAAAAACTTTAAACCTTTCAGAAAAGATAGTCCAAAATCGTTTAGAGTAGAGACAAAAAATCCATACAGTGGACCCCAATTATTTGGGATTAAGACTTAGTTGAATTGAGTGGGATATATATAGCGGATAAGATAACAGTTACACTTTTTTATGATCGAATACATACAATACACTAAAGATCCGATTATCCGACCAATTACTACTTTATAGGACAATTAACAGATAATCTTTATAAATCGATAACATAACGAATACGGTCATAGATCTACCTTAGATCCACACCAAATCCAACCCATTTGCATCACTACCTAGAAATGACTGCACCAAGACAAGCTGGTTACACCATTTTGGACCGACGGGACAAGACGAAACGCAAGAGCCAGTCTTAAGATTCAGGAAACAATCTAGACAGGCATACGCTTTCGACACATCGTTCTCTACCTAAACGAAATGTAGTCCTTCCCTGAGCAACGGCCTGAAAACAAATGCACAGGCGTCACGCACCAATGTACACAAAGTCGTTGTAAGTGTAGGTCTCAATCCAAAACTCCTCGACGATGACCAGAATGTAGCCAGCACCAACCTGTCATTACGATAGGAATCCTTGTGGATAGTTCATAAAAGAGTAACTTTACTGGGCATCAAGCACCTACTCCAGCAACAATTTATGTACCTGGAAGAAAATTGTTCTTTTATGAAAGCTGAAGGTTATCAGTGTGCAAGTTAGGTCTGGAGAACAATTTCTTGGCGTGTTTGCATAAGCAAGCAAACAGCAATTATCATGCTTTATCAAAAAATTGATACCATGAATACTAGATACAATTTCAGAATTTCATAATTGCTTCCTGAAAGTGGGAAATTTTACAAAACTCAGAACTAAATGACACTCAATTTACATGGCTTCCGAGCCCATTCAGAAGCTGTACATTTACAGATTCTGAATCTGGCGTTCCACTCCATATGAATGGGGAAATTTGACAAATTACTTACAATTGAATCTGTCAAAAATGGCAGCACTTGGCATCACCTTAAATCTCCTGACCAAGCAAATGGTTAGAACTGCTATCCACAAAAATTGCGTGCATAGGTCACACTTATCACCCTACAAGTCTCCATCTCACTTGTACAGTAGAGCTTCACTAAAAGTGGGCGTTTTTTACTCTGATCCGAAATAGCAATCATATATTGAAAGGCGATCAAAGGCGTCAAAATTGGCTTTTAATCCGACAAATTGGCTACCAAGCTGTGCACAGCCAGCATCCGGCCACTTGCAGCCATCTCTTGTGCGAAAAGGGCATAAAGTTTCACAGACCTCACTCAGTGGACTATCAGCAACAAAGCCATCTTCTATAGCTGAAATGGAAACAGAAAATTCTGCTTTCTCGCTTTGTTGACCTTCACCATCAGAGTCCCTGGTAAAAGACTTGGAAGATCTCTGTCGTGTTTCTATGAGTGTATTTTCTGTGTCCGTGGTAATCCCATTGCTTGAAAACTGCACCCTACAGCCAAGTGATTGCACCGCCCGTTTCATTGCTAGACTCTCCTTGCAGGCTCTTTTGGCCGTGACCATAGCTGAGTTACAGCGTTGTCTTTCCCTTTGTAACTCCAGTGTCAGGGATTCTATGCTACTTCTGAGGTCGTTAACATTCATTTCTGCCGTGTTCTTTGCCTGAAGGAAAGAGAACTAGTTTAGATTGAACAAGCTCCATAGTCTGTTTGGGTGAAGAATTCCAACAGGATCAGAAACAAATTTATGGGAGTGAAATAAAATTGCCAAACATCTATATGGGATCAATTATCCCCACTGCAGAATAAAAGGATCAGGTTGTTTGATTGCATGGTGTTGCATGACAATTTGGAAAAGAAGCATACGAAATACTTCATTCCTCCATTTCCTGTGAAAGTCTCTTCTTTTGATCTTCTTATCCTTGCTTCTCATCCTTGAATTTGCTGAGGTACACACTCATCTCTGAAGCCCCAAATTGAAAACATCTAGACAAGGACTTGAAAACAATGAAAGATTACCTTCATGATGTCCGCATATCTTTTATTCAAGATACGAACTTGAGCTTCGAGCTCTCCAGCATGAGCTTCCGAAGGACATGACCACCGCAAATGAAATTGGGGCCAAAGGGTCGGTGCCAATGCTGCTGCAGGAGGTAATAGTGAAAAGTCATGTTTATCTGGGTCATAGAAAGGATTACAGTGTTCATGGAAGCCATCCTCTGTAGCCCGTAAGTCTGCTAGATATATCCACATGCACCCGCATGTGTCAGAAACACCAGATTGCTGCCTTTCTTTCTCACTGCAGGTACAATGCAACCAAAGAAAGTATTGATATGCCAAAGACACCGCATGCTAGAGCAACACCAAGATTCATTGATAGTACTAGATTGAAACCACCTAGCAAGATTCATTGATAATAGTAGATCGAAACCACCTAGCTACTATGCAGGCAAAGAATATAGCAAAGAGAAGATCGTGCAGTTTGAGAGTGTTTTTATAGCAGGTTCATATGGCAAGACATGAATAAGGAAAAAAGCAACAGAAAATTAAAAATTGATGCCTCACGTTAAAACTATAGGCTCCTTCCAAAATGCAGGCAAAGATGTGCCCTAAAAGATAATAGGAAGTAACTAGCACTTGAAGCAAAGATGTTGGTGCATCTCCTATCTATGTTAAATAAATTTCTCCTGGAAATTCAGGAATCATCTAAACAAAGAACCCTATGGGAAGTACCTGTTGCATAAGAAGTTCCCAAAACGGCATGACAGCACGCAATCCAAGAAATCAACTAGAAAAGTCTGGCTCAGCAAAAGAATAGAAAATGGTCACATGAAAACTACCATAACAATTGCTTTGTTACACGGCAATAGCAACAAGAATTTCTTGAGCTTATTGTTACTTACTGAAGAAAATTCAAAAGCACATGGATACATCCGCAGCAACTGCGAAACACAATCAACCCACTGCAAACAATCCAGATAGTTTATCCATCAGAAACCTAATTCTAAGATGCTGGAAAGGATGACTTACCTAAGAAACAAATGAAAACTTGGTCGCTGAAGCAACCAAAGAAACATGAAATTGTAAATCGAAATAGTTAGCACATTCTCTCACAAAGACATTATGCAGATTTTGCTTAAGTACGAGTG
Organism: Zantedeschia hybrid cultivar; assembly: GCA_030544215.1. NCBI lineage: Eukaryota > Viridiplantae > Streptophyta > Magnoliopsida > Alismatales > Araceae > Zantedeschia > Zantedeschia hybrid cultivar. The sequence goes on along the minus strand of JARZZO010000014.1, from coordinate 15,612,628 downwards.
TGTTAAAGGATGACAAATACCTGTCTACAAGGATCATGACAGGGACTTCATTCATAATAATACCCATTTACAAGGGATGATGTGTTGGTCAAAAACCAATATCAGATGGCAGATTGGGTTGGAAAATTAATGTAATATATTACATGCATTCCACACAGCCACCTCGTATGTGTGCATGCATGCATGTGCGCATGCGTGGATGCATGTGCCTGTGTGCGTGCGCACGCATAACACAGCAGTAGTAGCATGCACCCCAGTAATATGATTCTATCCACATACTTTTTCTACAGTGTGTGAGGCTGTGAGCACATGTACATACCACAGCAGCAGAAGCATGCAGCCCAGTGGTCCTCAGTTTATATCCAAATCTTTTTTTCTACTCACACAAACAAAAACCTTTTGCAAAGAAGACTGTAATTCACTAACAAGATGCATCTTAATTCTTATCTTACCTGCAAAAGTATTGGAGAAATATTGTTTGATGCCTGCACATGAGAACCGCCAGATGAAGTGAAACCTGATCCTGAAGGGATTCGCATGGGAGATGTTGCCATATTCACACTGGAAGATTGCCTGTAAATTTCTGTAGACAAAACACTATTTCCAGGTAAACTTGGGAGCCCCATGCGATCCGAAAATGGGTGACCAAATGCAAGCCAATCCTTCTCGACAAGTGCCTACAGGACAATGAAGTTAAAATCCCATGTATATAGTATTCTAAATTTGACATAAATGCATCAAAATAAAAAAGCATATATGCTCAGAGTTAGATCAGATAGTCAGGCATCTAATATGTCTCACCAACCTACCAAAACATGTGGGTTATTTCCAACCATACTATTCACAGTTGCTGTATGTACCCATGGGGTATGCCATGGCCAATTTTGGACTTTCAAACTAAACTCATGCTCAGTTTGGCACGACCCAAATTCAGCCACCCACGTTGAGCCAACTAGTCTATGTTCAAGCCTTCAATTTAGGAAAAGGGGGGAGCTGTCCGCCTTCTGCCTTTTTTCTTCTTTTACCTTTCTTTTAAGTGGATGATAGAACATATCTACAAAATGACAAAAGATAATTACAAGGTGTAAAAGAACCAACGTTACCCATACAAGCATCCTCTCCAATGCTTCAATCCTCCAAGGCACACCAATATACCAACCCTGAACACAAAGTTCCACGCAAAACCTCACAACCCAAGAAACAACCCAATTAACCCATAAAAACATGCACCCATCAAGAACTCAAGTCCCTGCATCCCTGATAGGCTTTGCTTGTCCCCTCACAAAGGAGGGTCCATATGACATTAAGAAAGCTCTCTCCTCAATGTACTATCCTTTGGACAATAAGCCCTCTGCTTCACAGAAGTCATGAATGTCTCCCTCCATCAGCAACTATTTCTTCCTCGGAGCCTACCATCAGAAAGCCATGCCCTTTGGCCAGAATGCCCCAATCTGTTAGAACTAGTCTGGTCAGAGCCTTGATAGGCTTGACATTGCCCTCCAATACCTCCCACAACCATTTCTAGCTACCTTAGACAAAGGGCATGTTTGTTAATACTATTCCCTCCAGATTTATGAAAGGTCCACCATATTCTCCCACAATCCTAAAAAGTATAGATTCCAACCAAAGGATGGACTGATGGAGGTGGTTGCATCACCTCAGTGGCGCACTACCCAAGGCACATTAAAGTCCCCAAATCTGTAATGATGACAGCGAAATTGCATTTGTTAAACCACCCTCTATTCTGATTTTTCCAATAGCTATTCTAAGGTTATCCTCACAATCTGAGCACAATGGTGTTAACACACAGGCCTTAAAGCTCAGAACACCGTCTCAAGGACATCCATCCCCCGTTTCATCACCAATGATGAACTCCAGGCACCACCATTACTGAAGTCATAGTTGGTGGAGACAGAAAGATTACCTTTAAGGGATGAGAAAGTTCTAGTTGGGGTTTAGTAATTATATCTCCTGACAGATAGGTCTGAAAGTGCATGCCAAAACAATGAGACACTAATAATTGAAGACAAAACAAAAATAAAATGGAAACGGATAAAAGCTTTTCATGTTGCCTAGCTATGGCACCCTAGGGAGGCGAGGGGGTCCATAGGGTTTATAAAACTTTAGTACGGACCATTTAAAACTAAAATGCAGGTAACTAGATGAATGGAGATAAGAGATAAGCAACAACACACAAATAGTCAATGCACACAAGGTTTTATAGTGATTCGGCCAAACTCAAAGGCCTACACCCACTCATCACTTCCTGGTGCAAATTCCGTAACCTGAAATAAGTCAAGTTACACCCTAGTACCAGCTTACCTATACACTGATCTTGATCTAATGTTAGCCCACCAATTGTTGGTTGTTATGATACCTGGCTCACTAGTTACAAACTTACAAACTGATAGTTCATACAGTAACTCATCAACCACTAGTTGACACAATGCCAACTCACAAAACAGAGAAAAGAATGAATAAACTGATCTCTTTGTGAGGAAGGGTGTGCGCGCCAGTGTTCAGCTCATTTCTTCTTTCACAATGAAACAACAGTAACTCTATTTCTTTTCAGCTGGAGTTTTCTAGGGATATTGAATGGATGCATTCATGGAATTCACTCTTGTCCACGGAATTCCAAGTCTGATAGGCTCCCAGGATTGGCCAGTCCGAATTCCTGATCTGAACCAATCCGGATCGGTCGATCCTGGCCGATCCAAGGGAAGAATTTAAAAACTAACAAAATAGTTAAAATGAGAAAAATAAGAAAAAATCGGTCAGTTCCAGGATGGGCTGATTCCGAACCCAATCAAATCCGAGCCAGATTGGGCGATTCAGGCAATTCCGGTTGATTTTCTTTTTATCCTTATTTTTAGGTATTTTACCTGCTAGAATCTGATCGGCTAGTGCCAATCCTGATCTGGATCGGCTGATTCTGCGTTCCATGCTCGTCTCCCTTGTTTTCATCATTTGGAGCTCACAGGTGTCCTTTTTAACCTCTTGAGAGGATAATTGTCAACATTGAGGTTTCACCGTGATTGGAACACTCTTTGTTCACTTGAAATATTAGAAGAGGTTTGCATGAAATTGAGGCCATGGATTATCCTCAAGAAGGAAAGGAGCTTCTGCGGTGGCAGGTGGGTCAAAGACAGTCAAATAAACTTGAATATAGACACTTAAGTGTGATCATCCATTCTTAAGAGCGATCATCCACTCGGTTATAAGATGAGTTTAGAAAGGCAGTTCTCGTCCATCACATAAGAGATTTTCCACTCAGTTTATTAAAAAAATTGATGAAAACAGGCTTGTCCACTCAATGTAGCTTTAAGTATATAAACAATGATGGCTGTCCTCCGGTTTTACTTTGGTGGTTGCCCATCTGTGCTAACAGGCCGAGCCAGTTAAGGTACCTATTGGTCGTCCCCTTCTTTAGGGCTGCATCAATAGCTGGACTGCTTATTTCAGTATAAGCAATTGCAGGTTGCTTATACCGGAATAAGGTTCATTTTGCTTTGGTTACAGCTTATCCCCTCTATCCGAAATAAGCCATTCTAATTAAGTAAAATAAATGTAAATAAAATATGATAAAAGAAGTGTCATAAATGCTTATTCTAAGTAGAATAAGCAATTCAAGTGTTTTCACTCGAATTGCTTATTCCATCTTATTCAGGTATAGGCCATTCTCACATAGGCCAAGAAATCCACACAATCAAAGCAGAATGGAAAGAATAAGGAGGGATAAGCCATTCTATTCCCTCTTATTCCCCAATCAAAGCAGCGGTGAAAGAACAATCACATTGCCTTGCACCTTATCACCTCTTTTCTGGTTTTGTTTTATTTCCATCAAATCTCAGCTCCCTACCCTGTTTGTTTCTTCTAGACCTATTATAAGCCAGATGTCTTTTTCCTCCAAACCCAGTAGATGGATAATACAGTGACAACACAAAGGATTTCACAACTTTTATGTAGTGTGACATAAATGATAAATCTGCTATTTTTTGAAAAAAAAATAATCAGACTTTCATCTCAATGTATTTTTTAAGAATCAATCATGTTCTAATGAAAGAATATTCGAATTCTTCATAAATTTAAAAAGTTGAGATTTAATCATGATTTTTAAAAGGATTTTCAAAAAGGAGGTTCTCATCCCTGAGAGAATTGTTTTTTTTTATTGGTCAGACTGTCTTAGAATGGGCTAAATCATTTTGTAATGTGAATTCATAACCTTCGGTTTTTTGGGAGAGTTTTGAGCCTTGCACTATTTCAGTGCACTTTTGTACACGGGACTTGGAGGGTTTACATTTCCCTTCTTTTGTAAATTATTGCCTTTTGATAAACATATAACATGGTACCATCCACTTCTCAAAAAAAAAAATCATGATTTAATTATGTATTTTAAAAAAATCATACCTTTTCAAAAAGAAATAACTTTAAAATATTTTTTTATATATTAAAACATTAGCATTTCTTTCATGATTTTTTTTGCAAAGCTTTCAGATTCTTTGCTGACTTGAGATTTTCTTTCTTGAGACTATTTTTTCCAAATCTCAACTTGGTACATTGCATTTATGTACTGTATCAATGAAAGCAATACTCAACTATTTCCATTTATTTTTGCATGGCAGAGAGCATAGTAGGAATGGAATCAGTGCCATATTGCATTAGCATATGTGATCAAACATTGTACAGGAACCAAGTGCTATTAGAGATATTCTATCCACAGAAATTATGAAATGATGATCATTTCTGTGGGTGGCCGCCATAATTCACTCATAAGGTAAAAGGAAGCTTCATCTGGGTACCGTGTCCCCCCATAATGCCTACATAACCTTCTTATGTCAGCTGCCACTCCGTATACCTGATCACTTCATTTGTTAGATTGACACTTACCCAACACCCTCTCTGCAGAGTCTGCACACACGCACACGCACAGATACTGGTAACTCCCCAAACCACTCAAGAACATATACATACGTATAGGGAAAAAAAATGAAGATCCCACCCAAATGTAATCAAGCAATATTTCCATTTCTGTTATTTTGTGGGAATATTAACAGGCAGTTCTCCAGGAAAATATCTGAAAGTTGAAACAAAGAAGCTTTCCTCTGAAGGTGAAATATTAGCATTAATAATTCCAATTTGATAGTATTGTGATATTTTCTCGTAAGTGTCCCATAGGTTATAAACTTTAGTAGATGAATATATGCAAAAAGTGCACTGTGGTATATGGATGGCCTATACATTTGACCCTTAATATGACTCTTAATAAGCAGCTTCATTACAGGTCAAAGAATATTCAAATTCTTATAACCTTTCACACCAAAAAATGATGTGCAGCTAGGAACCCTAGTAAGCATTTTAGCTGAGATGAAATAGAAGGAAACATAACTCAAAAGCCAACAGCAAAACATATACCATTGTCATTTACCTGAAACCCCTTGAAAGTTCGATAGTATGGATCAAGCAATAAGCTAGCAAGTGAGACTAGCTGAGTTGTCCTGTCCCATCCATCACTACATGAAACAGGATCACATTATCATTAAGCAAAATCACCATGTAATGAACATGCAGGCTAGGTTCAGCAAAATCACCATGTAATGAAAGTGCAGGCTAAATTCAGAAACATTCTCCTAAAATTCAGGCTGTGTGACCAGGAGTTACAATGATTTATTGAACAAAAAAAGTGAACAATGGGAAGCAATGCCGCAAGCAACAGGCCATAAAATTTACATTAAGGGACCAAACCAACAGAATTGGATCGGAGTCGACCATTCTGGGTCAACTTGACCAGTCTGATCTTATTCCAACTAGTCCTTCACCATTTCAGATGAATGGACAGCCCAATCTGTCATGGCCAATCTGTCCCTGAATTGGGATTTTGGAGCAGATCAGCCTGATATGCCCTGTAAAGCCTCCCTTACTAAGGAGCTGAGTCGCCCAAAAGAGTTACAAAACCTTTGATGGACCCTCTCCCCATCAATCTCTTGCAGAAACTCTAATGAAAGGACATGTGTGCATGACTCACAAGGAATGGCACTGAACAGCGTTCGAATTTGATTGTATATGTGCATGTGACATGCATGCATGACTCACAAGGAATGGCACTGAACAGAATTCAAAGTTATGACCATTTTTTCAAGAAGATGTTAGGATCTTGAGTATCCATGAAAAGTGAAAAGTAAGGACTTTGGTTGAAGAGGAGGAAATAGAAAGATGGGAGACGTATTGTCAAAAGTTGTCAAACAATAAGGCCTCCAAGGTCTCTAAGTTGGATGGATGCTAATGATCAAAGACTGTCCATGTGTTTCCAATGCAGTCAAAGAAACAATAGCAAAAATTAAGAAACAAAAGGCATTTGGGTTGGACAAAGAACATATGAAGTGGGTAACCATAAAGGGAATGTTATAGTGTCCCAGTTGACAAAATCTCGATCAAATTTTGAAGCCAAGACAGGTGTCTGATGAGTGGAAAAGAAGTATATTCGTACAATTATATTAGAATAATAGACATATCCCGAGTTGTTCGAAATATAGGCCAATGGCATGTCAATGCCAGGCCATGGCCAGGCCAAAAAGGTCAGCCTATCTAACTCACCTGACCCATTTTTTGGAATGTCCAGTGCAAAGTCACTGAATGGCTCGAATGGGGAAGTCACCAATCCCTAAAATAGACTAATGTACTTTATCTGCTAGGTTATGGGTGGGCATTTTACTACAAGTTTTTACCAATCAGGTTGAATCATATACTCAGGGTGTGGGTGTAGGGCCCATTCATTAGATAGAGAAGATCAGCAAAGTTTGAAAATTGAAAAAAAAAAAAAAAAGCCCAGCCTGACACACTCATAGGCCAGGCCTGATCTCCATAGGCTCAACAAACCAACGCTAACATTTCCCCTTTCACCGTGCATATGCACCCGTTCTCCAGATTGCCTCCTCCCCCCTGTCCCTACCCCGCCCCTCCCCCTTTGTCTTCCTCCCAACGCTATTGGGTCTTCATTCCAGTGTTCCCCTGCTCTTCCTCTGAACATACCCTCCCTTCTTCCACCCATCATCTCCCCCCCCCCCAGCTTCTCATCTCCCTCCTACCCATTCTTCTTCTCCTCTCCTCCCCACCCGTGTGGTCTCTCACGGTCGTTCCCTCTGTTTTAGAGCTCTGCACCACCTCTTCCTTAGATAGTCGCTCCATTTGGCTCCCTCCATCATCGCCTCTCCCAAATCTCCAAAGGTGAGAGGTTGGTCTTCGTTGGCCTCACCAAGGCCATCATCGATCATCATCCGCACTGGTCCAGTCCATCTAGGATATCAGAGCACTGTAGGTGAGGGACAGCATCCAGGGGACTTCTGGAGAGGCTCATGGACACTCTGAAGGAAGGTGGCAATGGCTGACACTTACCAAGAGAAGACGGTGACGAAAGTCACCGGTTGAATTTAAACTAAATTTGGATTTCTTTTGCTCATTTAGGCTAGGCTGAGCCTAAGGTGGGCCAATATGAACAAGGGTTTGAACCAGAGCTTGGGCACAACTTGGCAGGATTGTGGAGCTCTGGCCAAGCCCAGGCCAGACGAAAAAGGTTCATGCCAGGCTAAAACTTCTTCAAGCCTGACATAGGGTTGGGCCATTGATATTGGATTATTTCCTCGATGATGAATACAGAGCTTTAGCTATACTTCGCCTCATGCCTAAACAAACATTGTATGCTATCTTTTTTCTTAACCTTCTGTTTCTGGTGGATGTGTGAATTTCTCAGGAACAATTCTCCATTTATTAGGAGATACAATCATTTCTTGTGAAGATCTCGGTACTTCTAGCCAAGGTTCGCCGACTCGTGGATCCGGATCGGATCGGGTTTGGCTAGATACGAGTCGGATCCGATCCGACTCGGACCGACTCGCATGAGTCGGACTGATTCAAGCCAATGCATACTAGTTTTTTTTTGACAAATCTCTCTCTTTTTTTTTTGAATAATTACCTAATTATAAACATCATACTTCACGTCTATCGTTACTGTGAATGACTATAAGTCACATTTAAGAAAAATACTCTAATTTAATGGATTTAAATTTGTAAAAAAATTAGTCTAGGATACTAATTGAAAGGAATTTAGTCTAGGGATCTCAATCTGCAAAAGAAAGTGGTATACCACATCTCATAGAAAGTTAGAAACGTCGAATCTCAATTAACAAAACAAAGTAGCACACCTAGACTAAGGAGAGTGGATCACACTTTATCGAGTTGGATCGCACCGACTCGAGCCGAACCTTAATTGGCTCGCACTGGAGCGACTCATGTTCGTATCATACGATCCAGCACAAGTCAGTTCGATACGATGCGAGACGGCTCGATTCGGAAGCGTCCCAGCCCGACTCGTATGATCCACCCGTGCCAGCGACTGGGGATTGTCCATATACGAGTAGGCCCGATACAGTATGATACGGCAAACCTTGCTTCTAGCGAGTTTTCTAAACTCCTTGCAAAAAAAAAAAAAAAAAATTATTTCCAAAATGAGTGGAACCTTTGTTTTGGCAGGTGGTCTCAATCTCCACGTCTGGCAGAGACTGCAAACATACAAGATCTATAAGAATCTCACACGACTGAACCCCATGGATAAGGGGTTCCCTTTTTTTCCCTTTTTGGGGGTGTGGAAAACCATTGATGTAAAATCAGGGTTTGCCGGATAGATCTGGCTCATGTTGTATAGCATAGAGTTGGATCATTTTAGAGGTATGCAAGTTCCTGAATCATATCCGAGTCAGTACTCGCATGACCAAGTTGGACCAATGTGACTTGGTCTCCAAGAACCCAGGTTGTATCTGATCTGTGATATGGCCTACTTTGTGTAAAATAAAATTGGGGAGATGAAATATAAGCTCCTCTAGTTGAAAAATAACTGGAATCTGTCAGAAAACTCACTTCCTTACATCCATGGAATCGTATTCTTGGAAAATGCATTTAGGCTTGGACAAAGTATTCATTTAACTTAATGGTCTGATAAAAGCATAGTAACATAGTTCCTATCCAGTATACAAGTTCAAATTCTGTTCAACCATGAAGTACAGCACAAACATGCTTAAATCGCAAGGATCATAAAAATGGAACTGGTAAATATACAGCAACTAACCAATGGCAAGAAGTTTGACATGACAAATTCATGACTTAAAAGAATATTCTGATGTGTATAGAAGAACCTGCAATGTACAAGAACAGAGGCTGATTCGAGGGCCACACGTGCAGCAATCCAAGCAGAGCCAGCTAGGACACTTTGAACATGGACTAACCATCCGCTGTCTTCCAGATTAGAAACAGAAGCAGACATGCTACTCAAATTGCCACCACCCCAAGTCCACCCACCATTCCTCTGCCAATATAGGAGGAAAAAAGCAATATGTAAAACTTTATAAAGTTATCACAATGTTAAAAAAAAGGGAAGGACGTCATGCCATTGTTGGTGAAAAAAAAAGCAAGTAGGGCAGTCAAAACGTGTACAATACTTCATACCCCATGGTATTGATACAAGAGTTTTGGGTTTGGGACCTTTGGGTTCTAACTCAGTGTGCATCAAACTGGCTAGTAGCATGACTATGATCAAAATTTAGGTTTAAGAGTTAGACATTGTTACGTGATATGATACCTAATTTGGAGCCTACTCTTTCCTTTAATGTTCACCCTTAATGTACTAGTACTTGCGTCCACTTTGCAAAAAATGTAGTAGCACTTGCATAACCACCGTATGTTTTGTTCCCAAGAGGAAATGTTACTTGTAAACCCTTAAGGCACCAGTTTCTTGCCAGGTTAGTCATCTTTATACGAATTCAAATCCAATTTCTTGCCATTATCAAATACCAAATAATGGCACTGGCAAAAAAAAGGTCCATTTTTTGTCTCTTACTGGAAAAACAAAATTCGGCCCTCACCTCTATTTACCATTCACCTGTCATTATTTATCGTGTCTTTTTTTGGTCCGTGTTATTTCTGGGACAAATCCCACTGGCAGCCCTATCTATAAGGACAGTTTTTTTTTGGAAGGTGACCGAGGCCCATAGTTTTCTGGAAGGTGACTGAAGCCATTGTGAAGGAAGGTGACTGAGGCCACACAATTTTATGGGAAGGTGACCCAGGCCACAATTCGTCCCATCTGTCACTATACTTTTTGTGGAAGGTGGCTTGAGGTCACAGTTTTTTTGGAAGGTGACTGAGGCCACAATTTGATATATATATATATATATATATATATATATATATATATATATATATATATATATATATATATATATATATACAAACAAGGATGGCATCTTTTGCCTACACAACCTTCTACATCTTTTGTGGGTCGAACTACATACATGCAACAAGATGTAGAAGGTTGTGTAGGCAAAAGATGCCATATTTTCTAGAGTGGATGTAGGCCACACCTGTGCTCCTATGACCTATCCTAAATCTTTTGGGTGTACACTTGGCATCTTGCCAACCTTTTATTATTTCTAAAGGCATGACTTATCAGTGTATTACTTTATTATATTAAACTGGGAACATAGAACACAAAAATCTTGCAGCACAGGATGACAGCAAGGGAGTAGCTTGAAAAAGAACATTCAAAATAGGTATTTCTTGAGTCTTGACAACATTAAGATAATATAGGACCCCATCGACAGGCTCTCCAAGCAGTAGTGAGACAATGAAAAGCACAAATCTCACATACAAGAGAGCGCACAAGGTTCTAAACTGTATAAAGTTGCTAACCTACAAAAACCAAAGTTTCGAGGGACATTACATTCCTATGAACATTTTTTCTTCCATATCTCAGTATAAGAGAGTCTTCTGCCTTGACTAGCAATGCCTCTAAGGTAGCACTTGTCAAATAATTTGATACCAACAACTATATGGAAGCTACTAGCCTAGACATCATGGAAGTGTCGGATGCCTACAGGTTGAGCCTAGTCAGGTCAGGCCACCTTTAAGGCAGTACTTGCCTCGACTCAGCATGTTATGGGCAAAACGTTTCTAACCCAAACCTAGACTGACTAATTTAGAGAAGCTCATTTTAGACCTAGGTCAAAAGGAATTCCTTCTAAAATCTAATAAAATATCTTCTAGAACCTCTATCCCAGGGTGGAAACTCAGGTTGTCCGTCTGAAAGAAAGGGCACTGCAGTCTGCACCAACAAGAAGACCATTTCATGTGAAAATAATAATATTATGTTTTATTATTTATGTTCTCTAGGGTAACAACCTCATCTCCGCCTGTTCCATTTAGTAAACAGGCTATGCAGAAACAATGAGCATGCAGGCTAGTCCCACCCATGGATGCATGGAGTCGTATAGGAGATTCTGAACTTAATTTAGGTAGACATAAGTAGAGATGTAAAACATTAGACAACAACCTTCCTATTAAGTTCACTTCCCCCCCCCCAAAAAAAAATAAATAAATAAATAAATAAAAATAAAATCTTCCTAACAAGTTGTCAAGTATAGGTGCTGAAACATTTCTGAATTCCAACTGATAAGACTGACTCAAATAATAAAAACAAAGAACAAAATAGATGGACAAAAACCGCCTCAACAATAAATAGGTAAAACGATTGCCTAAAAAATAAGGAATAGCAGCCTCAGAGCCACATGGGCTGATAAGGCAGTAGAAGGGCGCCTTGCATGCCTAGGCATTCTCGAAAGATTATCAGAAGACCACCGTACTTGTCTCATCCAAAATGGGTGGCCATTCTGAACACTGCTTAGCATTCGAGGCTTCAAGTCCTAGAAGCTTCTTTATGCCTCACCCACCCCTCCCATACTCTTTTGGTGAATAAAGAGGAAAAAAATAAAAAAAGAAGCCAATGCAAAGAAAAATATATTCAACTGCAATTTATATTTATAGTCATCCTTATGATATTCCAGCCAATAAAGAAACTGGAATACTATTTGCCACAATTTGCACAAATAAGGAACCATTCAGATTATGTTTTCCTTTTTGAAGGGCTTTACTGAGGCTTTGCAAGATATTTCACAAACTCACCAGGAAAGAAGACATTCCATCTGATGAAGTAGTCCCATGTGTGTCCAAGTATTCTCTAAGACGGGCAAGGCTATCTCTCATTGCATGAATATTGTCAATCCCAAAGAAAACAACCTAGGAAGACATGAAGACAAAGTTGGATGTAGGCAAACATTGAAGTCTAAAGCTAAGGCACACAATAAAGAGACAATTTCACCCAGACCTCTGACTGAAAGTAATTAGAGGATGACTCTGAACCACCTCCAATTGCACTATTTGCCAGGGCATTTTTTCGAGGCCTTGCATCAGCAATATAAAGTTTCCTGATGAACACCAAGATATTATCAATCATATAACTTATATAATGCTCAATATAGGTGAAATAGATAATTTAGGAAAGTAGTGAATGCATTAAACAAATTATGAAAAGAAATGAATGGCAAATGACAACTAACAAAGGTAGAGTTCAAAGAAGTTGAGAAACAAGGTATACTTAGCTCAAGAATTCATTGCTCAATCCCAAAAACAATTAGAGAAAACGCAAACAAAAGAACGAAAAGTTAGATGTGACATGCAGCAGAAAACGTAGTACCTTCTAGGTTTCATATCACCAGCAACCTGGGTGCATAGTGCAGCAGCAAGTTTTTCATCTGCATTACTACAGAGATAATCATAAAAAGTTAGTATAATAGTCACTGGAGTATCCAAATCACAAGTATGATAAATTATTTATGCATTCTCATACGAAAAGTTTCCCCCATTAAGAAAATTGAATACCTCCTCATATTCACAACAAGGCCAACTAAAGGCTGGGAAGAACGTGCAACAACCGCTCCAGTCTCTGAAGTATTTTACCACATACAAATGGGTAAATTATGGAAATAAAATCAGAGTCCTGTATGTAAATAAAAAACCAGAAACACGTGAACAAAGAAAATGATAACTAGTACAAACCAGGATGGCACCATGATATTACAGGCAATCGACATCTTGCACGAAACGAAGAAGCCTGTCTTATTTCCTCATCGCTGTATCAGATGTCGTAAATGGCTTGTTTATCGGATCAAGTTGCTTTAAGACATACACTGAACTTTTCTCAATAAGGAAGAATGCGTACAGTGAAAAATGTATGGGAACATACCTGATATGTTTAGGCACAATCAAAGCGAAGGGATATGTTGGGCACATAGAATATCTGGAATTCACAGTGCTGATTCTCCACCATTTATTACATGTGGAGAATGATTCCTCTTCTATCATACTAGTTGATGCATTTACAGAAGTTCTTCCCAAAAGCCGAAAATACTCATCCAGCAACCGCAGTCTTGGGTTTGAGTTTTTGAACTTTGAAGGTCCACAATTAAATGTATAAAGGTCCCATAATTGTGCAGGCCTAGTGCATCTCCACAATGCATCAAATACAACACGCCGCTGTGGAACAAACATTCGATGATTTTATCGTAATATCTAGCATTTAAACTAATTTGTTTTGAAAAAACAATACATGACATCATTAGAGAAACTGTTATAATCATATATCTTAATAAGTTTGGATTCTGGAGAAAAGAAAACAAAAACCAAATGATATTGTCTCTTCCTGGTGAAGTAACATCTTAAAAATGCAAAGCTGAAGCTAGACAATGTAAGACCCATCAGTTTTAGACTTGAGGTATGAACAAGGAACCATAAAATTCCCTGCATGAGAGCCTTGTACTACCTGCTTAGTTCTGGGGCGAAAACCAAACACAATGATTCTCATATCCTTGCCTGCAAAAGTAACGAGAACTGCATAAGCTTTACAACATCAATTGACTCAAGCACCAAAGTGACCTGAACTGATTCTACGTCAAGATTCATCATCTCGTTTAGTCACTGGACATAAGCTTGTCACGATATGTCTAAGGTTGAAAATTGTGCTGAGTTCAAAAGGATAAAGTTGAAAATCGTGCAAGTTCAAAAAGAGAATACAAACATGCTCTAGCAGGGGGCTGACAGAAGATTCTTTGGACATTACAGTAATTCCTTAAGGTATGATGTCCATACTCGTAAGTTTTGAAAAAACAAATAACAACCTCTCAGAGGGGAATTTTTTCAGCCAAAACAACTTTTAGTGCTATAAGGGAAAAATTAGACCAAGCTATAAATATTATGGCCTTGGTAAATGTAAATGGACATCCGATGGAGGACAGCACTAGAAACCTCTATAGGAATTCATGCAGTCATCAATATGCAGAAAGTAAACAATTCAATTATTTACAGACTGTTTCTCGATGTCGACCTATGCAGTGGAAGTGAAATTCTGCGAAATTCTGCCTTTTTAAGCCCACGCCATTTTTCCACCTTCAAGTGAGCAACCAAATGGCTGAAAACCATGTACTCAAAGAGTCGGTCTGCTATCCACCGAGGGACGGAAGTTGCTGGTGCTGAATAGAATGATTTAGGTCATCTTAGTATAAAGAAACCCCTAAAAATTCAACTATCTTACAAATGTCCACATGGAGTCATGGAGATGGCTCCAACTAGCACTGCGCTTGGGGAAAATAGTATTAGATAGTTTGGACATGTACTGTCATCCAAGTTCAGCACTGATTAGAAGGTGGAATCAAATTCAAATGGAGGGTGGCAAAAGGTCTCAAGGATGGTCCCAAATAAGATGGTTTAGCATAGTAAAAAAAGGCATGACCTTTCTAGGTTTAACTATAAACATGATTATTAATAGATTAATGTAGCAGAACACGACTCATGTAGCCAACCCTGAATATGTGGGATAAGGATTTGATGATGACAATGATGACACCTGTACACCTAATTTTTATATTAATGAATGAATGGTACTATGTCAATACTTATAAAGACCAAAACAGAAAAAATATGTAAATCTACATCCTAAGCCCCACGGGGTCAACATGTATCCATGATCTCCAACTTTCATCTCTTACATCCTCTGATCAGAATCTCAATCACCATCAATCTTTCACAGCTTGGAAGGGTTCGTCTCTGGTGAATCAAAGCTCTAGAGCCTCTTACTACTGCTGCTGCAGGAGATGGGCATTCCCAACGAAAGTCTTGAGTCTTGACGTTACATGCATTTGGGTGCCCTTCCACTTGACTAGATATGATTCACATCCAATAAAAGTCATAATAGATGTAGACAGAAATAGGTCTTTTCTGAGGTCTTTTATGTCATTTTTGTTGTCTTCTCTTTTTTACCCTTATGACTAATATGTAGTATAGCCACAGCAGGGGCTGTTTGGACCTTTTTATGTTGTTATTTTTTTTGCCCTAATGGGTATAAATATCATCAATTGGGGACAGTCTACGGTTCTGGCTGATCCTCTGTTTTGAAATCTCCACGCCTCCATGGCCATGTTTCTCTCCCTCTCATCTTCTCTCTAGTTTTTCTATATGGTATCAGAGCAGGGGAAGCAGCGGAGAAGGTGAGTGCCATCAGTTTGTGTGCCCTAAGCCATCCGTGGTCATCCTCATTTCTGTCCGGTACCCTGTTTAGCGTTTCCCCTTCGTGCGGACAGAGGACAGACCCTTGGCAGGGACTGCCAACCTCTCCTCTCCCTCTTCCAGCAGCAGGAGCCTTCGGAGGGACCCTCTTCACCCTGCAGTTGTCCTTCAACCCCACCGCCATCATCTTTTGCCCTGCCGATCCACCCTTCTCTCTGTCTGGTGCCCTGTTCTAGGGTTTTCTTGGGCGGACAGAACAGGGGCTGTCGGTTAGGGCTGTCCGGTCCCACCCTTCCTCTCTCCATTGCCAGCAGTCCATTAAGGAAAGTCTCCCTCACCCGGCTGGTGACCTAGAAGGCCTTTCTCACTGTTCGTCAACCAGCAACGCCACCACGACACCCGGGATAGATGCAACAGAGGTGTGTTCTCCGTTGTTAAAGCCATTGAGCAGCACAACAAGTGAAAGCGTGTCTCTGCAAATGACCATCGTAAATTAACAGAGACGAATTTCAGGCTGTGGTCTATTGCCGCTCGGATATTTCTTGGCGGGTAGTAAGACCAGGTATATTATCGGGAAAATTAAGGTACCTGATGTCAATAATCCTACTTATGCCAAGTGGGACCTGGAGAATAATCTTGTGATGGGTTGGATGTTGAACTCTGTGAGCCCAGAGATCCAACAGTTGATTACGATGAAGCCCACTGCTCAAGCAATATGGGAGCTTCTTGAGCAGATGTATGGGCACTATCAAGATATCTACCGCATATATCAAGTAATTGCCAATGTGCAAGAGCTGAAGCAAGGAAGCATGGGTATCACAACCTACTTCAGCCTCCTAAGGAGTAAGTAAGAGGAACTTGACTATTATTATGTGTATCAGTGGAGTTGCACAGCTGACTAGTGGCAATATCTTCAACATATCCAACAAAATCGCATCTTCAAATTTCTTGTTGGCCTAAACGCTGATTATGAGTCCTTGCGTGGACAAATACTCAACACAGAACCGCTCCCTACTTTAAAACAAGTCTATTATAAAGTTATGAATGAGGAAGAGCGTTGAAAGGCCATGAATGGTGGCAAAGTGTCTGTTATTTCTCGCGATTTGAGGGAGTATTCAGCGCTAGTAAACAGCACTGTGAAGCCCGCAAAAGGCTGTCAACCAAGGATGGCAGTACCGGTACCGGTATCGGTGGGTACCGGTACCGGTACGTACCGGCCCAATACCAGTCCGGTACCGGCCGGTACCAGCCCGGTACCGGTCGGTACCCAGGGTACCGGTGCCGGCCAATACCGGTACGTACCGGCCGGTACATACCGGTATCGGCCGGTACTACCAACCATGTTGTCAACCTTCTGGGAAAGAGAAAATTAAACCTCCCAGACATTGCACTCACTGTGGGAAGGATAAGCATATACTGTGGAGAAGTGCACGGATGTCTATGCAGATAAGAAGCCCTTGAAGTTCAGGAAAGGTGGGCAGACTACAAAAGGCAATGTTGCTATGACTCCACCCACTGAAAACTCTACCCTAGATGGCAGCTCTTCTACCTGTCAGATGTATGCGCTATCTTTTGTTGATATTGGTCACCATACAACGGATTTTTTCACAGTTGTAATTTTCTACACCTTCCACTTTAGGTACATTGGGGGTGGGCCCTAAGTGTCACCTCCAGTTCTCCTTGCATTTCATGGGTCATTGATTCAGGGGCCATGGATCATATGACTAGTATTCCTACTTACTTTTCCACTTATTCCTTGAGTTTTGGACGGGATAATGGTACCCGTGCCACTATGGCACGGAAGGATACAGTTACATTAAGTGGTGGCCTCATCCTGCCATCAGTTCTTCATGTTCCCACTTTACTAATAAATCTCCTTTCTATGAGTAGTCTTACCAAGTCTTTGAATTGTTCTGTGACCTTCCTTCCTACTCATTGTATTTTTTAGGACCTGCGAACCAAGCAGACGATTGGGACTGGTCATGAAGTCGGGGGTCTCTATCATCTCGAGCCTAGTGGGAGTGCTGCTTTTCAGTCTAGTGTCAATGGTGACATGAGTCAGCAAATAACGGCAATCCAGTTGTGGCATAGTCGTTTCGGTGATTTGTCTTTTAGGTCTCTTAGAGTTCTTTTTCTTGATCTTTTTCAGTCATAAGCATTGAGTCATTACAACGCCACATATGTCAACTCGCCAGGCATTGTAGAACAACATTCCAATATTCAATGAATAAAAGTTTTGTTTGTTTCCAGCTTGTCCATTCTGATGTTTGGGGGCCATCCCCTCTGACTTCTATTTCTGATCATCGTTACTTCATCAGTTTTATTTATGATTTTTCACATTGTTGTTGGATTTATCTGATGAAGCCCCGTAAGAGGTTCCACGGATTGTCCAAGTGTTCTGCAAGATGGTTCAAACTCACCGAGCGGTCTGTGAAAATTTTCAGGTCTAACAATGCAAGAGAATACTTTGAGAAGCCTCTTAATATTTTTATGGAAGATGAGGGTATCATTCGTGAATCCTCGTGTGTTTTTTTTTTTTTTGAGAAAAACATAGATTGTACCACCAATTTTATTCAAAAAAGAGAAGTACAATCAATCAAGATAGGAGATATTCATATCCCAACAAAAAGATAAGTAAACTACAATGGCATTACCTATTTAAATGCCTTTATCCAATTATCAACAGAAAAACCTAAAATATGACGAGACCAAGTCTACAAAAGCGACAAACTTCTAACAGCAATATTCTCAACATAAATTCTATTTCCCCGGAATATCGCATCATTCCTTTCTTTCCAAATCCTCTGTTCCTACACTCCACAACAAAATGGAGTAGCTGAAAGAAAAAATCGTCACGTATTCGAGACTTCTCGGGCACTTCTCTTGCAACATAATTTGCCCAAAAATTATGAGCCGATGTTGTGTTACCGCCTCATATTATTAATTGTATGCCATCTCGAACACTTGGAAATATGTCCCCTCTACAGATGTTGTGTCCTGAACACCCTCTTTTTCCCCTTGTTCCTCGTGCGTTTGGGTGTCTGTGTCATTCGTTGCCTTAGTCCAAGCACTGACAAGTTGGACCCTAGAGCTGTGCATGATGTCTTCTTGGGGTATTCTCCAACTCAAAAAGGGTATAAGTGTTTTGATCCCTCAACCGGTAAGAGATATGTGCTTAAAGATGTCATGTTCTTTGAAAATGAATCCTATCTTCACTCCCATACCTCTCCTCGTAAGGAGATTGTTTCAACTCCTCCTTCTCCTCCGTTACCTATTTATGTGTCCGGAAGTGAGATTGTTGACGACATAACATTTAGATCTACTGGTCAAATGCTGCCATGTGTGCTTATTAATGAAACAAGATTGGAAGTTCTCACTTACTCTCGTCATACCTGGCAAAAAAGGAGACTCCCCGTGGATGCACCATCCCATGAAGTTACTGAAGTTCCAGGTTCTAATGTTGACCGTTTCATTATCTCTCAACCTGATCTTGACCTTCCTATTGCTCTTCGGAAAGGTACTAAATCGTGTACTCACCATTCCATTAGTCACTTTGTTTCTTATTCTCGTCTTTCACCGTCCTATTATTCTTTCATGTCTGCCATCTCTTCATATCATATTCCTAAGTCATATTCCGAAGCTATGAAAGATCCAACATGGGTGGCTGCTATGAACGAAGAGATGCGTGCCCTCAACAAAAATGGCACTTGGGAGTTAATAGATCTGCCAAAAGGGAAGAGTTTGGTCGGTTCTCAATTGGTGTACACTATCAAGTATAATTCTAATGGTATTGTGCAACGTTACAAGGCCAGACTAGTGGCGAAGGGTACACAAACTTATGGTGTTGATTATTTGGAGACATTTGCTCCGATTGCAAAAGTGAAGTCTGTGCGGGTCCTTTTGTCACTTGTTGTCCAATTTGGTTGGGAACTTCATCTGCTGGATGTAAAGAATGCATTTCTTAATGGAGACTTGTAGGAAGAAGTCTATATGCAGTCGCCTCCTAGGTTTGATGCCAGGGGGAGAGTGTGTAGGCTGAAAAAGGCCCTATATAGCCTCAAATAGTCTCCTCGGGCTTGGTTTGATCGCTTTCGAATAGCCATGGGTCATTTTGGTTATGCTCAGGGCAATTCTGATCATACACTGTTTACAAAATGGATTGATGGGCAGCTTGTTGTGCTTATTGTGTATGTTGATGATACGATTACTACAGGTGATCAAAAGGAGGGAAATAAAAAGACTAAAGACCAATCTCGCCAGGGAATTCAAAGTCAAAGATCTGGGTGAACTGAAATATTTCCTTAATATTGAGGTGGCTAAATCTCAGCGTGGTATTTATATCTGTCAACGGAAGTATGCATTAGACCTGTTGAAGGAGACTGGGAAGTTGGGTTGTAAGCCTGCTCATCCTCCTATTGAAGCCAATCATGGTTTGTTTGACTTTGCAAGAGAATTGTTATCTAAAGCCGACAAGGGTATGTATCAGCGTTTGGTTGGGAGATTGTTTTATTTATCACTTATACGACCTGACATTGGTTATGCAGTTAGTGTTGTGAGTCAATGCATGCTCCTCGAGTTCCTCATATGAAAGTTGTGGAGCGCATTCTACGCTATGTCAAGTTCTATCTCGGTAAAGGACTATTGTATACCAACTCTTCACATTTGAATATTGAGGATTATTATGATGTTGATTGGGCAGGTTCTCGTGATGACAGACGATCCACTAGTGGTTATTGCACATTCCTTGGTAGGAACTTAGTGGCTTGGCGGAGTAAAAAGCAAACTGTATATGCCCGATCTAGTGCTAAAGTTGAGTATCGAGCTATGGCTCATAGTCTTTCTGAGATGTTGTGGCTTAGACTTTTCTTACAAGACCTGGGTGTTCAAGTTCATCTTCCAATGAAGTTGTACTGTGATAACAAGGCTGCAATTAATATTGCCAACAATCTTGTTCAGCATGATCGGACCAAGCATCGTCATTTTATCTGTGAGAAACTTGATTATGGGGAACTCTGCCTACCGTATGTTCAATCTGCAGATCAGCTTTTGGATGTACTCACAAAGGGTTTGACCCAAAAACAGTTCAACTCCATATTGTCCAAGTTGTGCATGATAGATATTTATACTCAGCTTAAGGGGGAGTGTAGACAGAAATAGGTCTTTTATGGGGTCTTTTATGTAATTTTTGTTGTCTTCTCTTTTTTCCCTTTATGATTAATATGTGGTACAGTCACACTAGGGGCTGTTTGGACCTTTTTTATGTTGTTATTTTTCTGCCCTAATGGGTATAAATATCATCAAGGGGGGACGGTCTACAGTTCTGGCCAATCCTCTGTTTTGAGGTCTCCACGCCTTCATGGCCATGTTTCTCTCCCTCTCATCTTCTCTAGTTTTTCTACAATAGACATCTTATCAAACATGACACCAGTGCAAAAATGTTGTATAGGAAAGGAGAGTAGGATTGGTGGGTAGAAGAACATAAGTTCAAGGATTAATTATGTCAAGGAATATGGTTAAACATCGACTGGAGCAAATTGAACTGAACTGACCAGGGAACATAACTGGAGTGGGTGCAAAGATCTCAATAGATGCAATCGAAGAAGCGACTAAGCAAAAAGAACCTAGTGGAAGGATGGCCTATAATACACTCAAATGAAAATCCAGATAAATAACCAGTTGAAAAATCCTTGACTGGGCAAAGGCGCAACAAGGATAGAAATGAGCTGCTAGCAGCAAAATAGCCTCTAGTACCTCACAAACAACATGCCAAATATGCAAATAGACAGCACTGATGCAATCAGCATGTTGAAATACCCTTAGATGCATATATACTATATCAACGTGCTGAAAATAATAACCTAATAGCGAACAGGCCTGATATATTTTAAATAGCATCAGACAAAGAAAGAGACCACGCAACTATGTTGAGACAGAGAAAGAGACCATGCAGATCTGGTGGTTGATTTTGCATGCTACGGTCTGAGCCATTTGGGGAGAAAGAAACATGAGAATATTTAGGAGTGAGGCATTGGTACCGGAAAGAGTAGCCCTGTTTATTTTTCAGAAAGTCAAAGAATGGGCTCTTGCCTTCTGTAAAGAGTCCATTTTGAGGACTCCTCTTTTTGGTCTTTTGCTTAGTTGATTACGGAGTACACCACCCTAGTGTTTGCTCCTTTTGTACAGGAGATGTTTGGGTGGATTTTTGTACATCCCCCTTTCCCTTTGTAATTATCTTCTTCTTTTAATACAATTGTGGTACTATCTACTTTCAGAAAAAAAAAAAACTATGATAACGTCAGAGAGATCTTGGATCAATATATGCTCCCCCACATGGATGCTGATGTTGCCATACATTAATTGATGTCAGGAGGGGATGACAGTTTTGTGATATAGCCTACAAGGAAGACTAGGACAGGCTATAAAAGGGTACTCAAACTAATGGAATCAAACTGATCGAACCATGGGTCCAGCTCCAATGGCTTAAATGCGTAAACAGATAACATATATCATGTCAAGCATGCCCAAGAATACATTATGCTCTCTGCTCGTTCTTCTACAATAGTGGGCGGTGCACAATGCCAGTTCCAATGATGGTGTCAGTGACAACAGAGAACAATAGCGAATGAAGCTCCAATAGCAAGGGCAAAGGTGATGACAGAATATGGTGAAGCTTGAGATGACACCAGCAGTGACACTGAACGATGGACGGAGCTATACGAAGAACACTAGCTACAATATTCCTCATGTCTTTAGTTTAAAAAACAAAAAAAAAATGTTAAATAAGTGGACTATGAGATATTAAATTAAATGATAAATTCATTTGTAAATTCATTTGTAAATTTTCACAAGTTAATCTTAAATGGTCCAACCTCATTGGACCCTTATTGGGTCAACATTTGTGGACCCTTAGCCTTTCTTACTTATAGGCGGTCCAACAGCCAGGATCAAACTCCTTGTGTACGTGTGCTGTGGTCAAACCTAGTGATGGCCTTCCCCACCCTAGCCCTCCTTGCAGCATGATTTTCTAGTCAATCACTGAAGAGAGATAGCAAACCTCTTATTCATGCCGACCTGCATTGATCATCCTATTTTCTACTTGCTAATTAATGGTTCTCCACAGGGAGGCAAAGTCTATGGACATCTCATGAGCACATAGAAGCCATTCAGACATTCTATACAAGATGCATAAACGATGCCAGTGGTCGGTCAAACTCGGCATCTTGAGAAGCAAAGCAAAGACTAAAGCCAACTAGGCCACATGCCTGGTTCACGAGTTCAAAGATTGAGGTTCTGTTATGTATATGTACCCATATCAGACAAAGTTTATCACAATTCTTGATCAGAAAGTTAGGTCATTATTTGGTGTGTAAATACTTGAACCTGTCAAAAAATATTTTAAAACTTGCTGAAAACATTTTCAGCCCAACATAGAGAAGCAAACACTACACTTCAGATCATCTGCATTGAATGATGAGCAAAGTTCTGAACACCAAAAGAGATGCTAGATACTACCATAAGTATTGCAACATCACTGATGGCTTCCTGTATATGAATATCACCATTTGCACTACAAAAAATTAATATTTACTCCATTTAATCAACAGTCACAGTGTAAGGGCTTCAGCCTCATGTTCTAGCAACATTCTGTGTTAGGCTTAGATAATTAATCATCTATGTTGTTAGTATAAGAATCTTCATTCATCTTCATAGACCCAATGTCTCAGGTGCTTAACAAAAGGGGCGCCCCAGGTTAAGCCAATACTAGGTTCATCAAACCTCTGATTGTACCTTCTTGCAATGCATCTCTTAATTGAACTGAACAAAAGAAAAAATAGATAATGTTGTTAAATTAAAATTAAGCCCTAACTGGGGTTTGGTAATAGGTCCTGTTTTGATTATATCTAGACGATGTATCAATTGATCCACCCAATCTTAAGTATAGGTGCTCTGATGTTCAAAATGTTAAGTGTCAAACTCTTCGGCAAAACTCTGATAGCTTGATGTAAATTGAAGATTTCATCACAGGAAGCACAGGGAATTCACAGGCATTTATGGTAGATGCTCCTTAACGTGCAGGTTGTGTGCCTATCTTTAGCATCTGGTGCTCTTCTAACCGTCAACAGCAACAAAAGAAAGGGTTTAATAACAAGTCCTGTTTTGGTTATGTCTAGATGATGCATAAAATGATCCACCCAATCTTAAGTATAGATGTTCTGGTGCTCAAAATTCAGCAAACTCTGACAGCTTGATGTAAATTTGAACAGGAGGCATAGGGAATTCACAGGCACCTATGGTACCATCCACGGTTGGCAATATCGGCCGATACGTATCGGAATCGGTGGGTACCGATACCATACTAAGTGGACCGATACCGGCCCGATACTGGGCCAAATGGACCCAGTACTGGCCGATACCGATACTGGTACGTATCGATATCGGCACCCTCTGATACCGGTACCGATACTGGTACTCCCATCCTTGGTACCATCTGGCTCTCTTGTAACCATCAGCAGCAAAAAAAAAGGGGGTTTTCTTTTAGTTTTAGTCCCTATAAGCTATGGAATCTAGAAAAAAAAATCCCTGCATATTGCATATTTAGTCTTGACTCCATTAAAGTTATTAGTTTCAATAATTTTTTAGTCTCACTGTCTATGCTCATCTTTCAAACAACTGTTAACCAGAAAGACTTATTTCTAATAAAAGACGAAGTTTTTTGGATTCAACACAGAATCCACGTCACAGGGGTTTATTTCCAAATATAAAAAATTTCTAAGTGGATAGTACCACATTTCCAAATATAAAATTTTACCAGCATTAAAAATAAAAAAAAAAATAAAGCAGCTTTCTCCATTTCATCACCTCTACTTTCACTTAGGGCTAGCAATGAGCCAAGACGCTCGCGAGCTGCTCAAAGT
This sequence comes from Zantedeschia hybrid cultivar, assembly GCA_030544215.1. Lineage (NCBI taxonomy): Eukaryota > Viridiplantae > Streptophyta > Magnoliopsida > Alismatales > Araceae > Zantedeschia > Zantedeschia hybrid cultivar. Next base: position 15,588,275 of record JARZZO010000014.1, on the reverse strand, counting down.
CGGGTCGAGCTCAGCTCGACTTGGTTCTTTCAACGAGTTGAGCTCAAGTTTAACACATAGCTCGACTCACTAAATGAATTGAGTCCTAACTCTGCCAAGTTCGGCTCGTTTGGCTCGCGAGCCAGCTCAAAATTAAAATAAATATTAACATGATTTCCTTTACGCACCCTAAACTAGCCAACTCACTCACAACTCGCTCGTGTTGAACGCGGCTTACTTGAATATGTGCACTGAGAAGCTTATAGGGGCTGGAAGCCTTTTATTGCATCTGATGTGGGACTAAAGTCCAGCGCCTGCCCACCCGCCCGCCTGTGGAGGGCTGGGGGTAATGCTTTGGTTCTTTTAGTCCCCTATCAGAATCTGGAAAATTTCCAGTCCATCCAACCTGCTACGAAAAAGACCCACACATCTTTCTCAAGTGCTTCTGCCTTCCACCGTGTTGGGCCTACACTCTCAACAGCGTGGCGACAAAAGGTCTTAATGGGCCTGCTTTTAGGAAGGGGTTGGGCTAATATTAAGATTTTACAAAGGTCAGTGGGCTGACCCAACAAGCAGGCTCAGGATTGGCTCGAGCTAAAGTTTTTCCGGTCAAACACAATCTCAAGCTTCATTCTGGGCTTGAATTGACGCTCTGGTTCAAGCTTGAGCTCCTTTTTTTTTTTTTTTTTGCTGAGCCGAGCTCAAGTTTGGCAAAGCTCGGCTCAGATCGGCCCCACTTGCCAAGCTCGAATGGCCCAGGACCCACCCTTACTTTCACCTGGGGTTTCAGTAGAAATCTTTGAGAGTTATCCATGACCTTTGCCAATGGGCTTAAAAAGAAACCCAACACAACCCTCCTCCCCTCCCCCACCCCCCACCCCCACACAAAAGAAAAAGTGTCCATATTGTTACATCGGACAAGGTTCATACTAGAATATGAATGTGGCAAAGGGTGAGTCTAACAGGAACACTCATCACAGTCAAGTTGTAAAGAACAGCTTTTAAACATCAAGCCCATATCCCCAGCAAGGATGGCAATCTCGGTATTGATACCGGTACCGGTGGGTACCACTACGTATGGGTATCCGTATCGGCTGTATCTGCCGGTTCCAGCCAAAAAATAATAATAATAATATTTTATTATTTTTTACTACAATGACCATTATCGGTCAATTCGGGGGGTATCAGTCATGGTTGGCGGCCATGGATGGTAGTACCGGCCGATACCGGTACGTACCGGCCGGTACGTACCGGTATCGGCCGGCACCGGTACCGCCGGTACCGGCCGGTACCGGGCCGGTACCGGCCGGTACCGGACTGGTTTTGGGCCGGTACCGACCGGTACCGGGCCGATACCGGCCGGTACCGGACCGGTACGTACCGGTACCGGTACCCACCGATACCGGTACCGGTACCGGTACTGCCATCCTTGTTGGCGGCCCTTGGTTTAAAGGATTTGTGTATACCCAACCCCAAATAATGGGATAGGGCTCTGATATGATGATGATGGTAGTGCAAGTCTTAATACGTCTGGAAGAAACAACTACAAAGCCTGTATCCATCATCATCATCATCAGAACCTTCGCATTTATTTAGGGTAGGCTATGATACAAAGCTTGTATCTGCTCCACTCCTAAAATCAGGAAAATGTATGAAAATGCATCAACATGCAGACATAATTGAGGACATTGCTAGTCCACAGACTTTGCAGATCAAATAAAACAATCAGATACTATAACCCCAGACCTTCTAGACCAAGTAAAACAATCAGATACCATGATTATCTGTATGTAACTAATTCAAGAACATTACAGAGACATACCAACAACTTGGAGGAGACGGCGTGGACTCCTATCAGACTGACGCTGAGCCGAAGGATATTTTGGAACCTAAAAGTGAAGATAAAATATGAACAAGCATAAAACAAAATTAAACATATTTCACAGAAAAATATATTTATAAAGCATAAAGTCCTAGGAGTGTAAGAAAACATTCTTTTCAACACCATCTTTCTACATTTTTCTTTGTTCTTAATCAAATATGAAACTTTTTCTGCAGAGACCCACACATAAAACAGGGTAGCAATCAATGTTCATGTTATTAGGAAAGGTAGAAAGAAAACGAACAGAAATGATAAACATTGAGAAATGTGTGCAGAAAGAAAAGGAATAGTAATCCATAGCTGGACAAGCTTTGGCCACATTGAGAGGCGCTATATATTTGGCCCCACGTCCTTACTCCCCACCTCCTTAAGCTGTAAACCACCCTCTCCAATCCCCCACAACACACACACCCCCCTCCTTAGCCCCCCAAAACACACACACAATCAATTTTACTACTGAAAATCAATAGTTCACTTGATGATAATGAGGGCAATTATGGTAGCTAATAGTAACAATGATGATAATAATGAATATACATGAAATACATATAATTTATGAGCAGCATGTTACCAGTAGTCCAGTACTACTAAATATACTTAAAGAGTCGAGACTGTAACACAGAGGATGATGTGACAAATTAGTGGGGAATACTCATGATGGTATAATTAACTTTAAAAGATAAAACGCTCACTAGCTAAGTGTTTAAGAACATAATTATATATAGACAGAAATTATGACTATAACTATTGACATTGGCACTAAGGAATAGCAATATTGATCTTAGAAAGTAAATTGGAGGTGATTACAAGGTCATGAAAAGGGGTCACTTTGTCTGACATAAAATACCATAAAATGCTGTAAAATACAAATATACAATATTTTATGTCTCATGGAAATGTGATGTTTTATACTGTTTTACGGCATTTTGAATAAAACCAAAAAGAACCTAAGACCTTACAGCATCTGAGAAGACATGATACGATTTAAGACAGCTGAAAGCTGAATAAGAATGAACATGATTCTACAATACAATTTAAAATGGCTAAAAGCCAGATATGAAATGATTAAGGATGACTGAAAGCTAGATATGAATTGGCACATTTTAGGACACAATTCAAGGTGACTGAGGGCCAGTCATAAATTAAAGATCCATGGTCCACTTTTCTATTTCTCACTCATGTGAATGGTAAAGCATATGATGATTATAAAAGAAATATCATGAAAGAAAAAATAAAGGTTTTGGCATCCAATAGACTGGTGAGATTAATGGCTGGAGACTTCCTGACCTTTATGTGATGATCAGGCTGAATCTTGGATCACCTTTTGCTCTTTTTTTTTTTTTTTTGGAAGGTGACATAAGTCACATTTCATTGATGAAAACGTAGTAAAGTACACTGAAGGACCTTGGAGGCCCCACCCACAGACAATATAAATCCTCGGGTTCAGAGAGAACCAGATGTTACACATATCAAAAAGAAAAGCTACATGAAACCTGTTTTATGAGATATATAAAATGGGAAAGATATCAAGGTACAAACTCCTTCCAATTCTTAGCCTTATCGAGTGTTCTGTGCATATAACTGTTAGGAATCTCCACGGCTCTTCCCCAATCCTCTGTCCAAAAGATAGCACTTCGCAAAATGTGAAATACACAATTGAACTCCCCACCAAACCTCCTCTTATTCCTTTCGTGCCAAATAGCCCATATCATAGCTGTCCCGGCAAAAACCAAACATCTTTCTGATTTGGCTCTGGACATGCTTCCTTCCACCACTTTAAAAGCCCCATTACAGAGGATTGCTTCTCGCACCTGATGCCCACTGCTCTGCATAGAACTGTCCACAATGTAGAGATTATACCACAACCATTAAAAAGGTGATTTTGGTCTTCCTCATACATAGCACAGAAAAGACATGAGCAGTTCTGAAGTCTGAGAATCTTCTTAATCCTGTGACTGTTAGGTAATCTATTCCATGCAATTTTCCACAAAAAGATTCTGATTTTGTTTGAGATACAATTATCCCAAACAATATCCTTCCACCAAACCCTGCACCCTCCATCATCTAGAAGTTGAACCAGAGATTTAACTGAAAAATTACCATTACTATTCTATCTCCACAGTCTTCTATCTTGAAGCTTCTGACAAAGCTGAGTATGATAAACTGTGTTCAATAGGGCTATCAGTTCTGCATATTCCACTTCGGTAGGGTGTCTTCTCAGAAATATGTTGCACTGACCATTTGAATCTCCGGGTAATACTTGGGCAACTGAATCTCGACTGTTATCACTATAGGAAATAAATTCCTAAACTGGAATTCCAAAGGAAGTTGGGAACACCATTTATCCTTCCAAAAATTAATTAGTTCCCCATTACCAACCTGCAATTGAGAAGAAACTGAGAGAATATCTGCAGCCTTGATAATCTGCTTCCATATAGGTGAAAGGTTGTAAGTTCTGGAGGGATAAATAGGCCATGAACCAGAAAGACGAAAATATTTCTCCTTCACAATCATCCCCCAAAGGGAATCTTTCTCCTCCCCTAACCTCCATAACCATTTTGCCAGTAGAACCTTATTAAATATCTCAATTTTTGTGAGACCAACATCTCCTTGCTCCTTGCTTAAAAAAGAAGATCTTGCAGCTTCTAAAATTCTTTCAACAGTCCTTGGAATCTTGAAAACAGAAAGATAATAAACTCCTAAGGACGAGAGAACAGATTTGGAAAGAACTCATCTTCCACCTGCTGAAAGAAGCTTCCTTTTCCACCCTTCTACTCTGCCTTCAAACTTCTTGATTAGGGCATGACAGAGAGGTTTCACAATTGCTTTTGAGGAAATTGGGAAAGCAGCTCCTGTTGGGGGGCTACATGGACTCTCTTCTCCTGGAGCAGCCACCACCTCCCCAAAGAAGATGCCAAGATATGGTGGATGAACCTCCATGTGATGATTTCTATGTTATTAAAGCCAATTGCCTCACTCGCCTAGGCGATGAAATAGGCTGAGGCGAGCCAAAATGCCTCGCCTTGCCTCATGTTCACGTCACTCACCTAGGCACTTTCCTATGATGTCTATGCTATATACTTGTTTCCTTTCTAATTATGTGCCACTACTTTTTCTTATTCTTAATTATTCCAAAGCAACTAATGCCTCCTTTAATGAAGTCCAGTATCCTTTTTCTCTTACATGACGTCAACTTTTTCTTATTTTTGATGATTCCTAAGATCATCTACTACTTATATGAGTAGTGGATGGTCTTATGACATTACATGTTGGACATGATTAGTGCTTCTCAGAGTCTTACATATGATTATCTTGGATATTTTCCTTGTTTTCATTGCATTGTCATTTTCTTCCTTCATAGTGATTTATGAGACAACACATCGCCTCAAACACCTAGGCCATGGCCTAGGTATTTGTGGCTGAGGCAAACCCCTAGTCACTCAATTGCCTCTCGCCTTTGACTATATAGGATGATTTGGGCAATTTGGTGTGAAAGGAATAGAAGGATCTTCAAGAATGTAACCCTTATCCCGGAATGTGTTGTGAGGTTCATTTGTGTCGAAGTAAGAGAGTAATGGCTATTGCTTTCTGTAAAGGGATCCTTGCAAACTCTTCCCTTTCTGTTTTGTTGAGGAAGGGGTAACTCTACCCCATCTTGGTGTAAGTTGACGGTCTTTTATACAAGGGGTTTGTAAGTGCTTGATGGGTATACATGTACATCCGCTCTTTTTTTATATTCAATGCAATTGTGGCACCGTCCACTTCAAAAAAAATTTGCAAATAACCATGTTCAGCATGACAGAACCAAAGTAATTGAATGTGAAAAAACATTTTTCTACCAAATGTTTGGACAAGGTGGCAGATGCCCTCACCAAAAGGATGTCAAAGAATCAACTCACCGCAGTCCTAAACAAGTTGTGCATGATTGACATCCATGCTCAATTTGGGAGAAGTGTAGGAAATAATTGATACGACGAAGAGTAGTTAGTCTTTCTTATGATTTTAGACTTTGCATTTTTTGTTTATTTTATTTAACTGTGTTTTTGTTTCTTCCATTTAAACTCCTAATGACTTTTGGTTGGCCTCTCGAGAACAAGGAGTGCATTGATCAACTTGTCATGCTCTAACAAAACATAATAACAATAATAGCAGCGGATGGGATTAGCGCCCTGTGTGTTGCAGCAGTCATATCTCTCCCTCTCTGCCTATGGTTTCTCTCCTGTCTCTCTGCAGTTTTCTACAGCTTTAAACCACCATTACCATACATAAAAATGTATATTTTAGCTTTTGAACATATCCTTATTATTTATCAAGAAATTCAGCATTTGCTGACAGCTTTGAGTTGGCGTACAGGATAATGTATGGACTGGACTGGATTTTGAAAGCATGGTTGGACCCATAGCAATATAGCATAGTATATCTAGGGAATATGCATCCTGTCCTGCTAAGTGCTTCCTACATGCTTCAATATCATGCTCATAAGAATGTACCACAATTGCTTCAAAAAAAGTATGCATGTTTTAAGGAGTTAATTTTGTGAAATATGGACAGCAGTTTTCCAAATATTTAGACTTACTTGTTTAACAAACTTCTCAATTGTCACCAACGGTATTGTACCAAGTGGAATGATCCTCCTAGGAACCTCACTCTGGGAAATAAAATTTGGCAAAAGGTAGATATAAGTGACAATCATACAGAAAGATATACAAACACATGTAAAAATCATCGAAACACAATAAGAACTCAATCAGTTAAAAAGCATTGATCTTCTTCAAACTAAATACAATCAATGAAGATCTCTTTTCCTCTTCTACAAACAAAGTTGTCACAAACAATAATAATTCATAACTTCGCAGGACGTTGTAAGCTGACAAACAAAAAACATTACATCTGTATACACTAGTCTTGCAGAACAATCAGTCGAATGCAAAGTAAAATGCTAAGAGACACTAGTCTGAATGATGCATCACTTACCACAAAAAGAAGGCGAAAATTTGTCACAGATAATATCCCTGCTTCATCTGTATTCACTAAAACAACACCATGACCCTAGCAAGAAATGTTAAAAGATATAGTGAGATGAATACTACAGTGGCCCTGAAAGAAAGGATAGTTCTGCTTACAAGACTCATAGAAATGATCTATAATAATATATAAAATAGGATGAATTACAAATGCTCCAGCGAAGTAGCTGCCATCTAAAATAACTCTGGGAACATGACATTTAAATAGAGATAAAGAACAATCACAAACAATAAGATGTCATTTTCAGCGCCTGATGGAAAACATTGCAGTCCTACTTACGTTAAAAAGCATGTTCCCTTCCTCAACCAAGAAAGAAAAGAATCAAAAGAAGATTTCACAAAGCACCTATACTAAAGAAACAAAAAGGTCTAAGATGTCAATATCAGTTTAAGGTGGATCAAAAATTGCAACCATCAATAGATGAAGTCAGATAACAAGCTAGATTTCCAGCTAGAACATCACCTTATCAAGTTCAACCAGAGCACAGTTGATCTTGTTTCGCTTCATGAATGGAATGATAAAGATTTAGCATTTTGAAAATGCAGAAAAACTAGTGGAAGAAAGAAGAAATCCTTTTTTAGCTCCTTTGATAACAAAGGAATTTCAAATCCCAACACTTTCAACTCTGTTGGCAAGATGGTCTCCAGAACTTATGTTCAGGACTTCCCCACAGACAGGAGCCAGGAACCCTTTCAGCAGGCAGAAACACACTTATTGGTCACGATTGGTAAATTCCTTCATTCCACTCAAATTCCATAATGAAGAAAACAGAACATTATGATCTGCTAAAGTTCAATTTTCTCCTTACATGCCAAGCACCTGGTCAAGGTAACTTTGAACAGAAGATCTTATCAAAGATCCCATCTGAGGGTTGGCAAGGTCAGCGCCAGCTTCATAATTGGGACACAAGATTCCGTCAAGTGAGTTTGTCCTCACTCCTCAAAAGATGGTGCATGAACCCCTGATTTGATTTGTTTGTGTCAACATCATGCTGTAGGTACTAGGTAGAATACTGATGTGTGGATAGAGATGGGAAAAAATGAGAGGGAGGGCTTCATGCCAAAGAAGGAATTGGTGGAAGGCTTTGTGAATGAAAAGGTTTCATATAGGACAATGGTGAATCACCCAGAGAACCACACATGTTGTGATCGTGGTTTTCTAACTTCATTACCCTCCGATTAGGATTTGCCATTATTTATAACTGTTGAGTAGTAGGCACATTTCCAACTTGACTCCCTCATCTTATTGCATATATGACTCTACACTTAGACTAAACCAATTTCACTCTATAAATTCACAAATATTAATTCGATCCCACACAATCTAGATTTTTCTTTTTTCCTTCTTTTTTTTTTTTTTGTGGGGGGGGTGTTGGAAGTGGATGGTACCACATCCATGTATTAATGTGTAAAAAAGATTTTACAAGTCATGGAATCTGCTATGTTGCAGCCAATGAATACATTCTTTTGGAAGGTAGATCCTATGGCACATAAATCTACAAAGCAATTTTTCATCCTCTAAGACATTCATATTTAAAAATCAACACCTCTGATCTAGCCATTGTCCCCCTAATTTGTTAAATTCACGAAGAAGCCCACACCATTTAAATTTAAGCAATGTCATTACTTCGATCTAATATATGGTTGGTAGTATCGGCCAATATCAATACGTATTGGCATCGGTGGGTACCGACACGATACTGGAGAATAGCCTGATACCAATAATTGGTACTTAAAAAATATTAAAAGAAAATTTTTGTTGGCCGATAGTGGGGCAAAATGGACTGGTACTGGTATCGGTAACCCCCCCCCCATACCGGCACTACCATCCTTGATCTAATCATAATCAAACTGCAGTTAATTTTAACCCTCACACTGAAAAAAAAAATTGTTTACCCTCACCCAAGGATGCCAATCTCGATATCAATAATGGTACCGGTACCGGTGGGTACCAATACCGATACGTATCGCTATCAATATCAGCCATACCGGCCGATACCGCCCAATAAAAAATTAATAAAATATTTCATTATTTTTTATCTACAAAGACTAGTATCGGCCGATTCCAAAGGTATCGATACGTATCGGTATTGGCCGATACTACCAACCATGCCCTCACCCCCTCTAGCACCAATCACCTTTACAAAGGACAACTCTCTCTCTCTCTCTCTCTCTCTCTCTCTCTCTCTCTCAAAAGAAAAAGAGGTTAAAAGTGGGCGAGAAGAGGGGGAGAAGAATGCAACAGTTGAGGAAGAGGGATGATGTATGGAATTCCGAATCGAATCCACTCCCACCCGATCCGATCCAATTTGGATCGGCCGACTCTAGCTGATCCAAGGGAAGAACTAAAAAACTAAAAAAAAATGAAAACTAGAAAAATTGGTCAGTTCCATGATCGGCCAATTCCAACCCCGATCTGATTTGATCCAAATCAAGCGATTCAGCCATTTCTAGCCCAATCCAGGCGATCAAGGCTGATTTCGGCCGATTCCGGTAGATTTCCTTTGTATTTTTATTTTTTAGGTATTATACCCCCTAGAATTGGATCAGCTAGTGCTGATTCCAATCCCGATTCCAATCCAGATCGGCCGATTTCAATCCAGATCGGTCGATTATGCATTCCATGGGATGATGAGTGTGGGAGAGGAATCTTCCTTCTCCAAGTAGTTCCTTCCCCAATGGCTTAAAGGATGACATTATGATACCAGTTGAACCATATCAGAACTAGCTAAAACAATCTGCTTCTGGTGAGAAGTAAATGGCCTTTGCACATATGGCAGTCTCGAAAATTGGTACTAATATGTACTGGTATCAGTATATCGATATGGGTACCAGTCCATTTCGAAGGTACCGGCTGGTTTCAGCCTAGTATCGGTCGGCTTCAGCCTGGTACTAGCCAATTTCGGCCCCATATTGCCGATACTAGTCACCCACTGTATTGATACCAGTACCGACCACGGTTGGCAGTACCGGCCGATACCGGTACGTATCGGCTGGTACGTACCGGTATCGGTCGGCACCGGTACCATGCCTATATAGAGTATCGGCCGGTACCGGCCGGTACGTACCGGTACCCACCGATACCGGTACCAATACCGGTACTGCCATCCATGGTACCGACCAATATCAGTATGATACGGCCTTTACTGCCAACCACGCCGCTTACGGCCAAACCAGTCCCCATACCATAGTAGGCTAAAACCTTCCCGGTTTTAAAATCCACTTTTTAATTCCTAGGAGGTTGGAGATGGGAAAGCAAGCTCTCTTGATGATGTTGCTCTCTCTGAGCACTATGAAGTGGAAGAACAAGGGAAGAAGGAAAATTAATGGTTTTTGTAAATTTAATGAATGAATAATCTACAAAATCCCATCTAAATGTTGGCTAATATAGTAATATGGTTATCGGTGTATACTACAGAATGGGTAGAGATTAGAGAACTTCAACTTGGCAATGCCCTTTAGCAATGCACACAACAGTTGTGAATGATGGAGATACAAAAGCATCACTTCAATAAAAATCAACAAAGACAATTAGATGACGGAGTAATAAAATCTGAGATAAGGATAAGACAGGAGAACAAACAAAAGCAAGAACAACAGAAGAAGATTATAACATTGAGGGGACCAAGCCTCCTCGCAATTCGGATGGTGTCGAACCAAAAAAAACCACCTTCTATTCCTGTCTAATATATTTCAAGCTAATAAAAACATCGATTGAAGGAAGAAATAAACCCTTTAAATCCTTCATCTCCATACACAAAAAGATAACAAGACAAAAGTAACTTGGACTTCTAAGTTAAATATAAAAATATACCAAAAGTTCCCTCGAATTCTCTCACGCTCAAAACCTATCTTGCCCTCGAGGCAAACTGCAAGGATTTACTCATCAAACTCCTTATCGACCTGCCATGGAGTAAAGTATTCCTGTGTTTGAACTTCGTTAATTCGGGTTTCTATTCATGATAAATGGTGAGAGGGAAACAACCGCAAGGATGCCTGGTACAAATTATTAAGATACTAACCATGAAAATAGACAAATGATATGGAAGAACGCGAGAAGAAGATAACCACTTAAAGTGAATTATAGTGGCCTCAAAAGGAAATTCTTTGATCCTCTTATACATGTCTAGAGTGCCAACATGCTACATCTGTGAATTAAAAGAAATCACCTCCCCAAGGTCACCTTCTTCCGAAATTAGCATTCCAGGAGAGAGGGATATAACAGCATAATTTAAAAATTAGACTTATAGGCAAAATAAGAAACAAAGAAAAAGATATGAATGGCAGAAGAGTACCTGGGCGACCACCTCTTCCGCTTCCAACAGGAAGTCTTCCATGCCGTGGGAGATTGACCGGGACACCGGCTATGAAAGAAAGAATCAAGAAACAAACCCATGACTAAGCAATAGACAGATGGAGATAGCGTTAAGTATTTCCCCAATTCTCCCAATTCACAAGAACTTGAGGGTAGAGGGGAGAGAGCATCCAATCGTGGGGACGGGGAATTTGAGGGAGGGGAGAGTCAAAGCAGCAAGCACGCCGCGGCCGCCCGCGCTTACCTCAATCTTGGTCCACTCGAGAGCATCCCAACTTCCGGCTCCCTCCATAGCGGCGCTCTCCGACGGCGTCGCGTACCCTTCCCCCCCTTCCGCGCTTGCGGCCAACGGGCGGGATGGGGAAGACGAAGCACCGCTAGAGGTAGAATGATCACGGCGCACGCCCGCCCACACCGAGATGGGTAGTTTAGCCGGCCGGTCGGTGGGACTCGACAACACGTCCAGACGCCCTCACGTGGAGAGAAGGAAGATTTGGAAGCGGAGGAGTATTGCAGACGGCAGCCCTCAACGTCCAAGAGAAAACTAACGGTGATCATAAGGTGATCATAGCTACGGATTGCGATATTTATGCGGCAGCCGTAATATAAGGTTAGCAAAAAAAAAAGGCTTTTTTTGCGTATATACTTCTTCAAATACACCACATTTATATATATACTCCCGACTTCCACATATTATTAATAATGCTCTCAAAATATTCAGATAATTGCACTTATACCCCTACACCTAATGATTTTGTATATATCCCTAAATTCACCATATTTATATATGCTAGTTGCAATCCCGTGCGATGCACGGTGAATCAACATATTTGAATGAAATAATTATAATTAATATAAGTAAAGTTAATTTTTTACTCTTTGTGAAGGAATGAATAAAATAATTACAGAAGAATATATGATCATAAATACTAATCTCTTTTTGTGAATATTAGATTAGTTGTTTGGTAATATTAAAAGTTCAGAACTATTGTATCTAATTGAAATATAGATTGAAAGATAAAACTAAAAAGTGAACTGCAGGTTATTATTATCATCTCATGAGATTATCTTAATAAATGTTGTGTTGAAACATAGATTGAAAGAAAAATGAGAGAGAGAGTGGACTCGTTAATAACGAAATTAGTTATTATTATCCTATGAGACTATCTCAATAATGATAATAAAATTTAAAATTTATTATTATTATCCCAATAGACTATCCTAATATTAACAACAACAATAATAATAATAATAATATAAGTGAGAAAAGTGAGACAGAGATTGGTCTCGTTAATAATAATAATAATAATAATAATTTCAAAAATAATTTTAAATTTAGTTATTATTATATCACGACACTACCTAAATAATAATAATTATTATTATTCATTCAAGAGATTGCAATAATAATAATATTATCATTATTATTAATTATTGTCTCAAGAGATTGTGATAATAATAGTAATAAAATATTTTTATAAAATAATAATAATATCAAAATTAATTATTATTATCACATGAGATTGCCCTGATAATAATAATAATGTCAAAATTAGTTATTATTATCCAAGAGATTGCAACAACAACAATAATAATAATAGGAAACATAAAACATAGGAGATAGAAATATTAATAGGGAGACGAAAAAAATACGAAAGAGGAGAAAGAGAATTAATAATAATAATAATTTAATAATAATATCGAAATTAGTTATTATTATCCCATGAAACTATCATTTCGATATTAATTTTAATAATAATAACAATATCAAAATTAGTATTATTATCCTATGAGACTACCCTAATAATAATACTAATAAGAAAATAATAATAATTTTAATTATAATAATAATATAAATATACTTTCCACCATCTTAGATGATGACGATGACGATAATAATAATAATATTTTAAATCATAATAATATCAAAATTAGTTATTATTATCCCATGAGACTACCCTAATAATAATAATAATAATATCAAAACTAGTTATTATTATCCCATAAAACCACCCCAATAATAATAAGAAGAAAAATAAGAAGAAAATAATAATACTTTCAAAATTAATAATAATATAGTAATACTTTCCACCATCTTAGATGATGACGATGATGAGGATGATGATAATAATAATAATAATAATAATTTAAAAAATGATAATAATAATATTTTTTTATTTTTATTTTGAAGAGTGGCTCAGAGGCCACGAGTACAAGTATTTACAAGCGATCAGAGCTCCAACCAAGTAGAATCCGAGATATCATTCAAATAAATTGGAGCTAATTCCGAAATAATCAAAAGTTTCGCCTAATTAGGCGAGGATTCCAAGTCGAACTGATTTTCTGGAAAAGTAATCCCACGGACTAGGGAATCAATATCCCAACAGGACTTAAGGCTGCATGGCTGGGGAGGTGTTAAACTCTAACCAGATTCGAACATGCCACCTCCCAAATGAGAGGCAGGTGGTGAACCAACTCCCCTAAGGGGCCGGTTCAATAATAATAATATAGTAATACTTTCCGCCATCTTAGATGATGACAATGACGATGATGATAATAATAATACAAAAATATTTTATAAAAATAAAAATAATAACAAAATTGAGTATTATTATCTCATAAGACTATCTTAATAATAATAATAATACATTAAAATTAATAATATTAGTATCAAAATTAGTTATTATTATCCTGTAAGACTATCCTAATATGATGATGATAATGATAATAATAATAATAATATCAAAAATTAGGTATTTTAATATCACATGAGATTACCCCGATAATAATAATAAGAAGAAGAAAATAATACTTTCAAATATAATAATAATAATATCGTAATTCTTTCCACCATCTTAGATGATGATAATAATAATAACAAAATTGATTATTATTATCTCATAAGATTATCCTAATAATAATACTTTAGAAATAATATTAATAATAATATCAAAATTAGTTATTATTATTCTATGAGACTACCATAATAATAATAATGATAATAATAATAATAATATCAAAATTAGTTATAATTATTCTATGAGACTATCCCAATAATAATAATAATAAGACAATAATAATACCTTAAAAAATATAGTAATATTTTTCACCATCTTAGATAATAATAAAATATTTTTAAAAATAATAATATCAATATTAATTATTATTATCTTATGAGACTATCTTAATAATAATAATAATAATAATAATGATAATGAGAGAGAGAGAAAATTAAAGAGAGAGAGAGAGAGAGATCGTGAGAGAGAAAGAGAGGGCCGAGAGAGAGATAAAGAGAATTAATGAGAGAGAGGGGAGAGAGAAAGTGAATTAATGAGAGGGAGAAGAGAGAGAGAATTAATGAGAAAGAGAGGGGAGAGAGAATTAATAGGAGACAAAGATATTGCTAGGGAATGGAGAGAGAGGGAGAGAAAATTTAAGCGAGAAACATAATTATCTGGTGTTCACATGTGGCATCAAAGAACTTTGTTTTATATATATAGTATAGATACTCTCAACTTCCACATATTATTATCAATACTCTTAAAATATTCAAATAGTTGCATTGATACCCTTACATCTAATGATTCTGTATATATCCCTAAATTCACTAATATTTGACATATATACCCTCAATTCATTAAATTTTTGCATATGTACCCCCAACATCTCATGTTATCATGATTTATGGAATCTTTTTGACATATTTTGTTAAAATTCACTTTAGTTTGATGGTAGGATATATATGCAACATTTTAAAGATTTTAGGATACGGATGACAATATGTGAGAGTCGGAGGTATATATGCAAATTCAACATATTTGAGAAATATATATGCAAAAAATCCAAAAAAGTAAGGCATACTATATAGCCACGATGCTTGAGTGTATGATCTTTTTTTTTTTAATAGTCATTCAATCTTTTGATCGTATGGTATAAATGTTTGAGTTGGGAGTCTTCCTTAGTTTGATAATATTTTTTTAAAAATAAAATATTGCATCACTTGATTTCATCTGATGTTAGAGATTAAACGACAACGTTGACGTAGTGCTGGTCCACAGAGTACGTCACGTTGATATGGTGCAGTAAGTATTCTTCCGTTAAGTTAGCCATCTTTAGTATGATTTTGAAATTTTATGATTAGTCTATATTTTTTTATTATTGTTATGAATAATTTTATGTTGACCTGTTCGATTTAAAAATATGAAACTGTAAGACTGAAATCCAGAGCTGTAGTTTGAGACATGTGAAAGGTTATCATAATTAATTTTGATATAATTTGACTTTTGAAACTGATCGTACAACTAATTTTGCTGTATTTGTACTAGACTATACAAACAACGTATTTAACAATAGGAAATTTAAGAGAAACAAAATTACTAAGTAATAAATATTTCTAAGTATATGCATATAATTATTCTTGTGCATTAGACAGTTCTAATTATTATTATGGTATAAAAGTAGTTATTTTGCATATATATCTTTTATTTTTTTAAGAATGGAAATGAATATTTTCAAATAAGTCACTTATAAATTTTAATATGTTTTATGGCATCTTCAAATGGATAATCTGCTGTGAATTTATATGCCTTGCACTTTGGAAACATATAATGATCATTCATATGATTGACGTGCAAAGAGGTAAACTAATGCCTTCAAATTGCATGTGAGGATGGTTACTTATTAAATTCTTTTTACTTTAAATTTCGAGAATAGTATAACTATATATATGATCCTCCTTAACACGGATCGGATTTGGTGGTATTGACTCGATGATCGTCGAAGAATATATCTTATGGATGTTTTGAAATTTACACTAAACATGTGATATTGGCAGGATAGTATGCGAATTTGTGGAAAAGTTGTGTTTGAATTGTAATCTAATATCTTTATGATGGAATGGTTGAAATAAATCCATACTCTAATAATGCATTTTGCAATTTAAGCTTACTAGTTACTAGAGTGTTAGGAATTTTGAAAAAAAACTGAAAATACATTTAATATGAAATAATTTCATTTTAATATATAGTTTATAGTATAATCTTAGTGTCAATGTACATATGATTAAAGTGCTTTGTAATTAGAAGGCAACAAATATATAATTAATCAAGAATTTGACTTCAATTTGATGGTATGCTAGAACTTTGATTATTCGATTACGTGACAGCTAAAAAACCTTGCGTGTACTTTGTTATCTCTTTGTTGATTCCTTGTGTCATGATTTGAATGTTGTAAGGTAGAGAGAATAATATCAGTAATTGTGCATGTCTAATACGAATATCTCCTTTAAGTTCTGAAATAATTATGAATTTAGATCATTGGTCGAGGGGTAGTAGAAATATTTTCTATATTTTTTTGTTTCGTGCGTGTATCGCATGTTCTAACATATTTCTAATTATAGTTTCATGTGTATAACAATCATCTAGCTAGTTAGTAAACCGCCCCCCTAAGGGGGTTGGTTCACCACCTGTCTCCCATTTCGGAGGTGGCAGGTTCGAATCTGGTTAGAGTTTAACATTTTCCCAGTCATGCAACGTTAGGTGCTGTTGGAATATTTATCTCTTAGTCCGTACGATTATTTTTCCGAAAAATTAGTTCGACCTGAAATCCTCACCTAATTAGGCGGAACTTTTGACTGTTTCGGAATTAGTTCTAAAATATTTGGAGGATATTTCGGATGCTATTTGGTTGGAGCTTTGGTCGCTTGTAAATACTTGTACTTGTGGCCTCTAAGCCACCTTTTTAAAAAATAAATAAATCATCTAGTTAGTTAAAAAGATTTGATTGTGTATCTACTTTTAACATGTGCTTTTTTTCGTGCAATAACTATGTTTTGGAAAAAATGAGCAGACTTCCATAATAAAAGTCTAAGATCATTTTCCATTGAGTCAGGTGAATAGTTTAGTTGGCTTTATTTTCCAACCCGTGTCTTTTCTCCAACTTTATTTTGCACTTGTTTCTAGGATCAATATCTTATTGTTATTACATGTTAATACACTACCTCATTCAGACATTCAGACATGGGATTTGATAATTTTTTTTTTATATTTATTAGAGAATAATTTGCTGCACAGCCAAACAATTCTACCAAGTTTTCAAAAAAGCAATTATTATTTTTTTGGGTTGACCCTAATTCGATTGACATGTCTATACTAGCTAATCCCGAATCGGACGCACGGGGCATAATGAGGTCGACCCGAAAATTTTCATTTTTAAAACATCCAACGAGGTAGCAAGTTTGACTCTTATCTATTATGATGTATATGAATAATTGTTTGGGCAAAATGTTGATAAAGAACTATCTTATAATAAGAAACTAGTTAATAACACGCACTTCGTGCCAGTATTTTCTTAAAGATATCTTTTTAAAAATGAACAATTTTAATTTATCATGTGTGTGTGCGTAAACATGAGAATCTACTTTCTCTATAATAATGTAAATATCTTTTATGAATTTTTAAAGATAAATATGTACTAATATTTTGATAATGAAAATATAGCTATCAGGATATTCATTTTTCACTATCTTTCAATAATGCTTATTTTTTGCCTTTTGCATGAATAGATTTGAGAAAAAGAGCATAACCGGAGAAAAAAACATCTAACAAAGTTAGGAGTATATGTGCACAACATATTTCACTGGAGTGCATCCCATTTTAATGAGAAGGTTATAACTGTAACATTTATGAGGATGTTAAGGGAATTTAGAACAATATATGAGATTCAAGGGGATATATACAAATATAATAATTTTTAGAATGATACGAATAAAAATCCATATATACATAAACAAACACAGACAATGTATATATATATACATTATCATATATATTTTTTTATAAAGACCCCTATAAACGATCCTATTTCTATCTATGTGTAAAATTCTAATAAATTTTAATGAATTTAAGGATGTATATGTAAAATTATGATAAATATAGATTATATATGTAAAGATATCTGAATTATTTTGACATATTCTACTGGAGTTCATGGTATTTTGATGGTCAAAATGTCGTAAATTCTAACTGAACATGTTGAAAAGATTTTGTATATCTTAATTCAAGATATGTAAAATTTTGTAAAAAATTTTTGCAATGATGCTTATTTTTGCCTTTTGCATGAATAGATTTGAGAAAAAGAGCATACCACGAGAAGAAAACTCTAATAAATTTAGGAGTATATATGTAAAAATATCTAAATCTTTTTAGCATATTCCATTAAAGGGCATCCCATTTTGATGAGAAGGGTATGACTCTAACATTTATGAGGATGTTAGGAGAACTTATAACAATATGTGAGATTATGGTAAATTTCCAAAAATATATTCATAAAAATCTATATATATACACACACAAACATAGACACTACAAACGATGGTATTTCTATCTGTATATGTAAAATTCTAATAAATTTCAATGAATTCAGAGGTATAGATGCAAAACTACGGTAAAGTTAGGATTATATATGTAAAGGTATCCAAATTATTTTGGCATATTCTGTTGAAGTTCATGGTATTGTGATGGTCAAAATGTCACAAATTTTAAGTGAATATGTCAGTAGACTTTGTACATTTTAATTCAAGATATGTAAAATTATGTTGAATCTAGGGGTATACATGTAATATATCTGATTTTTTTTGTCATATTTTATTGAACTTTATGGTGTTTTGATGGGAAGGGTATAACTATAATTTTTAAGGATGATAAGGGTTTATATAATAATATATAAAAATTGGAAATATACATACAAATATAATAATTTGTAAGGTACAAACTTTGGCAAAAAGTGTACCATGCACGTTAGGCAGCAAAACTAAACGGGATTTAACCGCTTGATAAAAAGAGACTGAGTAGAAAAAGGAAAATACGATACCTAACTCAACAGGATGAAGTATTAATCGCTGTCGGCTTTCAACATGTAAAACTCTTTAATTCGTTCATGTCTTTTTGTTTTAATTTATAGTGTGTTTTTCTTGTAAATTAAAATCAGGAAACGGACCTGTTAGGCGGGCAGACATAGTCTAGATAAAATTTTGTTTTACACTATTTTATATCGTACCAAATATCCAAAAATACCATAAATTTTTTTTTTTTTTATATCATACTATTCTATTTGAAACAAACAACTCCTAAATTCGAGGACAATATTGAATGAAGACCAGAGGAAACACTACCTTTTCTACTATGTGAGGAACAACGTTGATCGAAAAAAGAACGGGACTCCTAATAAGAACACCGGACAGATAGGGTGGACGAACAGAGGATAAAGCATAAGACTTAAATTAATAACCCCATCACCACCACCACCACCACCACCGGGATATAAGAATGTAAGCCGGACCTATAAGAATATGAACCGTGACAGTATGAGATATGAACCGGAGGGGAGGGCGACGAACAACCGTTCAATCCTTTTCATATATATAGGTTATTGATTTGTATGCTCATAGACAGCCTCGGTATTGTATAATTTACTTAAGCTACAAGTTCATTTCGGTTGTGATTTTAGTGTGAAATATTATATTACATTTAGAGATGCAAATGGGTCAGACACAGAAATGAAAATAAGACTTCTACTTCCATTTCCCATAATAAAGTTTATTGAAGATGGGAACAAAAATGGAAGTACCTCGTTCATTTCTACTTTTAAATCGGTAATCGGAAATGAAAATAGAAGTAAATAGAAGTTTTCACTATCATCATCACTATAAGAAGTTCTTTAAAATAATTATTGCTATTCACTTTCGATAAAGTTTATTTTAATAATTAAGAATTTCAAATCTACGGAGTTTTAATTTATGTAAAAATTTGTAATCAATGAACTTTGAATTTTAAAATCTACTTTATCTATTATCTAAATTTACATATGAATATATCCAAACCATACATCATAATATCCCATTAAAATTTTAAAAGTTTCCAACTTCTTACTATGGCCTTGCTTTTATCAAACTATTAATAGATATTCCCACCATTGGATATGAAAGAGATCCATTTAAGGTATTCAAATTTGTATCTTGTAAATAATATATATATATATATATATATATGATACATGATAATTCAAAAATAGAAACAAATTAGCAAATGCAGAAACAATTGTTCCATTTTCGACTCTTATAATTATGAAGATCCATTTTCGTTTCTTATAACTTAATGGGTGGCCTTTAATGGACTTCCATCCAATTAATAGAAACAAAAATTGGCAGATAACTGAAACTTGGGTATCCATTTGCTGTCCTAATCTTATTGATTTCAAAGTAATCACTTAACGCCACTTTGATAGGAGCATAGCTTATTTCGGATTGCTTATTTAACTTATATGCAGAATAATATATTTGAGAGCAAGATATTGTGTCTTACCCATCAAATTAGATCAAGACTTATTCACAAAATAAGCTGCCCTTATTCAGATTTATTTTGCTATAAAAGCGGCGCTTATATAACAAATAACGTATAAAGATTTGACATATATTACGTCCAACAACTTACTTTATTTGGTAACTATTTTTTGTGTGTTTTGGGATCTAGTCCGACTGTCCGAGTATTAGTTATAGTGGCTCTAGATGATGACTTAGTTTATACAATTTACACATATTTTTCTCTGTTAGTAGGTATGCATGATATATTAAGGTTTTATTTAGAATTTGATGAAATAAAGGATCCTAACATTTCCATCGAACAATTTACGATTTTGACAATTGATTATAGCTGGACAATTTTGACATTGGCATATGAATATTCTCAGTTCTTGCGCATCTTTAGTTCTTACTGGATGACATAATATTAACTTCAATTTGCATGCGACATAAACTTTCTAACAAAGATCCACAGAGTAGAATACTTTTAGTAGTTACCAAGTACGATTTTATCATCGTCATTACACTCTTAACAGCTAATAGGAAGCCTCCGTGTTTTTTTTTTTTTTAAAAGGAAGCCTCTACATCTGTCACATTGATATCGCAATAAAGCGATGGAGCAAGCTAAAATTTTGGGTACAGAGGACCTTGTAAGTCGTCCACTTTGCGTTCCAGGGGCTTTAAGTTGATACCTACCATTTAGGTGTGGCCTCCACTATTGTTTGTACAAGGGGTAATTTCCTGTGAGCTAACTACACGTGCCGTTATAATCTCAATTTTCATTTAATAGAATTGTGGTACTATTTACTTTTCATTTAATAAAATAATGAAAGTATAATTAAAAAAAAAGTATAAATGAAAGGATACGGAAATCAATTGACTCGTGTTTTTTTACAATTTTTTAAAATCACAAGTTAATAACGTAAATCACGACCTAATCACGTATATCTGAAAGAATGATGTCCATCCAAAAATGATGTACCCTTTTAATATACTTCCAGATTTAAGCAAATAAATACATGCATTAAAAATCCAACTTTTCTTTTACACATTTTTTCACGTTGTTTTTTTCATAGGGTTAATTATCATATAAATTCACCTTACATATAAAATATCAGATGTACCCTCTTATTTATACAATGTCATCTATACCCTCGTTGCGGTAACACTCTCAAAAGTGTCACGGGCGGATACTATATATCAATTTAATGAGGATTTATAGGATATCATGTAAATAGCAGCGGTATATCTGATATTTTATAGGTAAAGAGCGTTTATATAAAATTAATCTTTTTCATGTATATTTGAGTTCTTTACTGATGATATCGATTTCTCGAATCTGGATCTGCTAATGGGCCCATGCACCGCGCTGTACTTGACTAGCACCAGCAGGGAAAATTGTTTCTTTTGGGTCAATAAAAAGGCTGCCTTTTATTAGAACAATAAACATATTACATAGAAGAATGATAGATAAGCAAACACAGAGAGATAGAACTAGCAATAGGTCACGTTTAACTCTAAGCTAATATTTAGTAATGTGTAAATTTGATGAAATAGATGGTATCTTGAAGTGTCTCTATTAATTCATGATAAAATAGATGAAAAGTACATATAATTGTAGAAACTCTAATCCATATCGTTAAGGTGTATAATTTAATCCATCAAAATTTGTACGGTACGATGTGCGACAAGACTTTTCCTAAAAATATACGCCGGGTGGCACCGGCCGCCACGCGCACCTGCTTTGGCCGCAGCGGGCCGTCTGTCATCCTCATCTGCAGGTGCCCAGTTGTCCATTTTTGGACGGGAGACGAGTCAAGGACCTGCACGTCGGCCACCTAGTCCACCGCCGACGACGAGTGGGAGGAGCGGCGGCGGCAGAAGTGGAGCGCCGTGGCCGTGGTACACAGCCACCGGTGCCCCGGCTCTTCCTTCGCGGCTGCCCAGCCCCATCCATTTTCTCCTTCCTGGTGGTGGCAGCGACTGGCGTTGGTCACACGTACCTCCTGTCGAAAAGGAGGAGAGGCGGAGAAAAGAGGGGAGAACGTGGTGGTGGCTGACCAACAACATGGGGGCGTCCCTCTCCAATCTAACGGAGTCTGGCGGGGACAGAGGCGGTGGTGGAGGCCCAGGGCTGGGGGACATACCGGAAGCGTGCGTGGCAAGGGTGTTCATGCACCTCACGCCTCCGGAGATATGCAACCTCGCCCGTCTCAATCGCGCCTTCCGCGGCGCCGCATCGGCTGACCCCGTGTGGGAGGCGAAGCTGCCGCCCAACTACCAGCACCTTCTCGCCCTCGCGCTACCTCAACATGCCGCTTCCGTCTCTGTCCCCTCCGCCACCGCGTCCGCAGGCGCAGACGAGGGGGATGATAAGGGGGGAGACGATGAGGAAGGTTGTGACAGCAGCCACGCCGGGGGCCAAGGGCAGCCGCGCCAGCAGCAACACTGCAGCTGCGACATCTCGCTTCCCAAGAAGGAAATCTTCGCGCTTCTCTCCCGGCCAATACCCTTCGACGACGGCACCAAGGTGGTGAAAGCATTAATGTTAATTATCCCATCCGTCACCGAGCCCTTTTCCTTTCCTTTCTTGTCCCGTTTATTTAGTGAGTTTTTGGGTGGGGATTGGGAATGTGCAGGAGGTCTGGCTGAACAAGGTTACCGGTGGAGTCTGCATGTCCATTTCGGCGAAGGCCATGGCGATAACGGGGATTGATGACCGCAGATATTGGACATGGATAGCCACTGAAGAATCCAGGTACTACGAAGGCTGCCGAGGTGGTTTCCACACTCCCAGCCCCAAAAAAGGGTTTTACTTAATCGTTTCTGTTCATTCCATCTTACAATCCTGCTCCTCTATCGATATGCCTGACGGGGTTGCATGCTTTCATCCGCAGAACTGTGTATAAGATTTCAGAGATTATAGGAGATAATAAATGACTGAGATCCATGATGAATTTAGTTGTCCACACGAGAAGACAAATGCATAATTGAATTCCAGTGGATCCCAAGGGAGTGTGAATGCACAAGAAAAAAATGAGAGTGATATGTCTGAAGAGGTTGATTCTCTTGATTCCTCTTGAACGAAGAGAATCTCGAGGGCTTGGAAGCTTAGGATACATTCTTGTGACTGCTGCAGAATTTCTATTTTCTTTAGATACCAACAGTGAGTGATGGAAGGTAATTTGAGAATTCCAGTCCAAGGACCTCCTATGAATTACCATCTCAATGGAATGCCAACTCTTCAACTCAAGGACCAGAACCAAATCTAATGTCCACTTTTCAGATTCCTTCCGACTTCCGAGTTAGAGGCAGACCTTGACTTATTAGCTATTGCTCCCTGAAAAGGAACCAGGGAAAGCACAATATGTCCCATATCTAAGCCTGATTCACATCTTTCTCCTTCATATTTTTCCTTTATGTCCACTCTCTGTTTTTTCTCTCTACTAATTCTTTCTTCCTCTCGGCTAATTCTTTTGCAAAAGTTATGAATGGTCCAAAGTGGGTGAATGCTATGAAGGAGCAAATGGAGTTCTTACAAAAAATAGAAGTTGGGACCTTATGGATGCTCACAAGGGGAAGAAGCTAGTAAGCTTTAAGTGGGTGTATACTGATAAGTATAAAACTGATGGCTCAAGCGAGAGTTATGAAGAAACTCTAGTGGCGAAAGGATTTACTCAAACCTACCCAAGGACTTTCGCACCATTTAGCCAAGCCAATGTCAGTTAGGGTAATCCTCTGATTGCTTGTTAGGTTCTTGTGGAAGTTGTACTAAATGGATGCAAATAATGCATTCCTCAATGGTGAACTATGGAAGAGGCATATATGCAAACATCACCTAATTTTGAAGTAGAAGGGAAAGTGTGCAACCTGAAGGAGGCCCTGCATAGGCTCAAACAATCTCCCAGAGTTGCTGAAGAGATGCCGGAAAATTTTAGTCTAGTATTGCCCCTAAAAAGATTCTGCTGAATAAGGGCATCCCCTGATGCTTTCCTTCGATGTCTGCATGACCACCCTACTAGGGTGCTAGACATCTAATAGTTAAGGTGGGCTAAGGACTATCTGGGATTTGCGGACTCAACATTGCGACATGTGCCCTCAGACATGTGCACGTATGTGGGTGCTCCATTACCACTATCCTAAATCGGCCAGTTTCTCTCAATAGAAAATCAGGTAAACAAAAGAGCACCTTGGGACCTGGCTTAGACCCAACACAAGTGCGCAATCCCATCCCCCCTATTCTCAAGATTAGATCCATCAAGTATAGTCACCAGTGACTACGCGTAATGACCCAAGTCAAAGCCATAAGAGTGGGTTCTGAATCAGCTTCGATATCTTAAAAGTGTCTGTGACCTTTGACAAGGTTATGTCACTGGGCTATTTGTGTGGAAAAAAGCATTGTGTGGAATTATCCTCCAAGACCACCTTTGGAAGCTGCAAAATGTGCAGAAGATTTGTCACCTTTCTGGGCATTAATACTCACAGAGCTAGTCTATCCACGATGTTGGCCAATACTGTCCAATTTGTCTTCAATACTCTGTGAAGGAGGAAAATTTCGACAAGCACAATTTCAGATGGGTCGGCCCAATATGAGAAGCCCAATTCTCAGAAGCAGGGGCCTAAACCGGCCTAGGACCGAGAAGATAGAGAAATCGTCCCTCTCTTTCCATGAACATATCTATCCACAAGGAAATCCTATGGTCTTCTCGAGAGTGATTTGGATCGCCGTAACATATGTCTCTTCTACTTACAGATTTAATGTGAACTTGACTCTCAGAACATGATGACTCTGCTTATCAATTTATTCGGTTGCAGATCTGATCACGACCAGGAGCTTGCCAAGAAAGGTAACCAGGAGTCCGCACGGATACGGATCCTGCCCCTCCACACACACACGCACAAGTCTTTCTCTTTTGGGACTCGACTAGTAGATCTTTTGAGATCCTACCTTCCTGATCAGAATCAACATCTAACAAGATTCCTACTACTATATAAGGACCCTCAGTCCAATAGGCTGAGGTACGAAAGAATGAGCCCAGCCTCCTTCTGGTCTTTCAAGCATCGGAGGGGAAACCCCCGGACCATCGCCGAGGGCCCTTGACGGTGTTCTCTTTTGCAGGAGCAGTTGGTTCCTCCCCCCCCCTCTCTAATCACCGGTGGAGGACCTTGATCGTGGTATGACCCATCACTCTGAAAACTACATTTGTTTGCTGCCTCTTTGATTAGACACCGCTCCTAGACCCTTAAACTTGGCACTATAGCCTCCTTCTACATTTACTTTGCCTAGCTTGGAAGTAATAATCTGTCCAATGCTCAAGTCTTTGTTGCTTCTCATGTTCAGGTCTTGAGAAAATGAGTCCTTAAAAACTTTTGTGATTGTACCTCAGCTCTCCTCAAACCGGCAAAGGGCAGCCCAATGCGACACGGCTCCTACCACTGTGGAGTAAGGGGAGGGTCAACTGTATGCAGCTTGCCCTTGTTTTTTGCAAAGAGGTCATTTCTAGATTTGAAGCCATGATATCCAAGTCACAGTGGAATAACCTTACCATTTCGCCAAGGCTCTCCCAGACAGGTAGGCCCTCCATATCCTTACATGACTGCTGCAGTATGACACATTCCTCAAATTCACGTTGACCATAGTCAATGCCTATTTCAAGAATGCATCACCTCTAGCTGAATGACCCAAGCACCAAATTCCAGAGAAACAAGTGTCATGGAAGATCAGAATCTGTTATTCATGGTCCCTCTGAGCCAAACACATCATGAAAGGACTTCTGTCTCCTTGCTTGGCAATCATGTTCAAGTGTGCAGAAGACCAATTGGCAAGTAGCACATCCAAATTTCTGAACCAGAAACCCAGGGTGTTACAGAATTCAAGTGTGCAGAAGACCAATTGGCAAGTAGCACATCCAAATTTCTGAACCAGAAACCCAGGGTGTTACAGAATCCTTCCCTACTGCTATCTGATATCTGTCAAGATTATGAGTCAACAAATGGAAGGTTGGGATCAAGGTGAGAACTAGCTGGATAACTTTGTCTAATTATTTGGGAGTCCTAAGCCAACAGGTTAAGGCTTTATAATGCTGATGCTGAATTTTCTTTATTACTTTTAGTCTTTTAGACATCAAGGTTGGGCATAAGCATCGTAGATCCCAACTAGTGCAAAGAAGTTGGTGTGCTTCAATGGTGTTAAGCATGATCACCAAGAGGATGAGAAGGGCAGAATGTCAAATATGAGTGCATGCTTTGATGGTTGATTCAGAGAGTTATGTGCATTTCATAGGGTCAGATTTGGTTCAGAAATCTGTGTGTTTGAGGTGGTGCCATTGCACATTACTGAATGAGGAGAGTTATGTTACAGATGTATGGAAACTTGGCTTTTTCATTGTAGCACACTTGGGTAAGTTCCATGTCCTTACCTGAGGAGGACCACAGATGTACAGAAACTTGGCTTTTTCATTGTAGCACACTTGGGTAAGTTACATGTCCTTACCTGAGGAGGTCCTATTGCTTTGTTACTGGTGCGTAACTGCGTATGTTGAAGCTACCCAATGTACCTTTGACGTGAATACGACATGAAAGAAGGGAGCATAATGTGTCGATTGTGTTGCGGGTGTAAATCTTGGTATGGAGTTGTGTATTGCTTTCCCAATTTTTGTTTGTTTTATGATATATGATCATTGAGTCTAGGCTCTTTAAATCTTATGGAGGAGTTTTTACTGAATGATGTGGGGCGCACAACTGTTGGTCCTGATGGATACCTTATGGAGTGAAGATTGCTAAGAAGACATGGAATGTAGGGATGCAAATGGTATCCGATAACCCGATTATTCGACCGACCGTTAGCTTATAGGTCAGTTAACGGATAGTCTTTCTAAACCGATATGTATAGCGGATAAGGTATTAGAAACAACTTTTTTATGACCGAATACATATGGTACACTAAGAATCCGATTATCCAACCGATTACTACCTTATAGGACAGTTAACAGATAGTCTTTCTAAACTGATAACATAATGTATACGGTCATGAATCTTCCTTGGATCCACACCGACTCCGACCCGTTTGCATCCCTAAGCTCACTTTGTTTGTGGAATAGGGCCGGAATAACCGGTATAAAGGCCCTATTCTGGTTTGGTTGCGGGGATACCTAATTCCCCCAATTCCCCAAACTCTACCTGGAATACCTAATTCCCCCATTCCCCTAATTGTACCCTTTATTTCACTCCTTATTCCACTTAGTCCTACCAAATCACTTGGAATAGCGCAGTGTAATTCTCCTTATTTTCGGTGGAATACCAACAACTTATCAAATCAAAATACCTATTATTCTGGTTTAAGAAATCCCCAAAACGTTATTCTGATTTAAGCTATTCTGCAAACAAAGTGAACCTAAGGGAATGCAGCATGTGGAACATCTTATTTAGAGTTTATCTTCTTGTTTTCAGTTATATAGAGTCGGACGATATAATTGTTTCCGTTTATGTAGTCATTAGGGGCATTTTAGTCGATTGTCATTTTCAGGGTTTTGTGTTTTTTTTTTTTTTTTTTTTTTAAAACTTTTATAAATGAATAAACCTCTAGAAGGGCCCTTAATGATGATGGCACAAGAACTGTAATTATGGCATTTCTTCCATACGAGCGGCATGCGAGGCTGATCTGCTCGCTCCTGCATGAAGCTATTGACATGAGATCATGTTCTCTAATCTGAAGCCCCATTTCTCTGGTGGGACTTTCTGTCATATTAGTCATAATCCTCTTTATTTTGCATTTCCCTTGTTGAGTATTGAGTGCCTTACAACCTCCTTCATGGATAACCGCTATTCACCTGAAAACATTTATTTGAAGCCGCAAGGAGAGGGGGTACGGTATGACTCAATCATCCACCAGCTTTAGATCTGCCCTAACCTCCATCACTTGTAGGCCATTTGCCATTCACAATCTCTCTGTGAGCCTTTTATGCTCCAAAATAGGGCTTGTTTACCCAGTGGAAAGGTTGGAACTCTAATATTCAGTGAGGTTCTCTGGATAATTGTCTGTGCAAAAGCAGAACACAGAAACCAGAAAAAAGGAAGACATCATTTATATATTAATTGTCTGTTACATTTGAAAACAAGTTTCATATAGCGTCACCCTTCATCGTATACATATTTTCTGGTTGAGGATTTGTGAGATTTCTTTAGATTGGTATTTTGCTTTCCATGTGTTGTGATCTCCATGTCTGGGGACAGAAAGCATGTAAAGGCAGAACGGGACAGGGTAGACAACCAAACTACTAAGCTGAAGTGCCAATGTTATCTTTGATAGCTAGAAGTTGGGTTGCTAATCTAATATTCTAGTTCGGCTTAGTATATTGTGTTCCTAGGCTGACCTATATCATGATCTGCTTGTGACTAGAATTCTGTAGAACCTAGGTAAGAGCATGACACACATACTCTTGTGGCACAGTCACAAAACAGACGCCAGGAAAGGGCTATCCATGAGTTGGCATAACACCACACTGTGGAGGCTGTGACTGGGAGCTGGGGTAGCAATGAACCGAACATTCCTTCATCAAAAAGGGGGGAAAAGTTACCACACTATATGTATAGGGTTTGATCCGTAGCTTGCGAGGCATCTTTTGGGGACAGCACTATGCAGTTAGAGCCCAATGTGGACTACCTTGGAGGTTGAATTAAGCGTTGATGTTGCGCTATTAGAGCATAATATCCATAGTATGACATAAATGTGTTTAGAGGGTAACTGGGCAACGGTTAGTGGGCTTGTGGTAGCCTAATCATAAGTCAGGCAATAGAAAAGGGCCATTTCTGATCTAGGATAATGCTATGTTTTGGAGCCACTATTTTGAATTGAAGCTGGGTAGGAATACATGGAATAGTCCCACATCAGAAATGGAGAAACTGTCATCGAACTATAGGATCCATACCTTATAAAAATGCCTATGGGGGCAGAACCGTGTGTAGGGTGTGAAGCAGGCAATGCATTACAGGGGTTCGATAAGTATTGATACATACTATCATTTTTCTTTGCATAATGCATGATTATATTAACTGTTTCATACTATCATTTTTCTTTGCATAATGCATGATTATATTAACTGTTTGATCTCTTCTTCCTTGTAAAATTTATGAGTTTCGGATATTGCACCTTGTCCTTGTAACCACTAGCTTTGTATCATCATCTTTGTTCTAGCGTGATGCATAGTTTCCTTTTGTTTAATTTAGGGGTTCAGTGTGCACCGTTTTTTCTCATCATTATACTTGTTTTAGGCATGATCTAGGGCTTATTAAGAAAAGTGACATACAACATTGTCTGTGCATGTAAATGTGGATCCATAACAATAGCCAGCAAGAGTTCACTTCAAATATAGTAAACTGTACGGTGATATGAACCTTATGATTCAGATAAGGAATTTCACATGCAGCAATTTGAGGTCAATTCCGTAGGAATTAGTGATGTCATGGTGTCAGCGATTCACCTTGGCATTGTTTCAATTCAACTGTTACTTCATCTTGGCTGTCAGGTTCCATACAGTGGCTTATCTGCAGCAAATGTGGTGGTTTGAGGTACGTGGCATGGTAAAGTTCCCATTCCCTGTTGGAGTGTATAGCGTGTCATATAGGCTTCATCTCGGAAGATTTTCAAAAAGATTAGGTCGGCGCGCCTGTAGTTATGAGCATACCCATGGTTGGGATATAAAGCCTGTAAAGTTTGAACTTTCTACTTCCGGTGGTCAACAAGTATCATATGAGGTTTGTCTAGATGACGCCGAAAAAGATGACTCCAGTGGCAACAGCAGGCGTGGGAACTGGATTGAGTATCAGATAGGAGAGTTTGTTGTTAGCAGTTCGGACGTAGCGTTGGAGTTAGGTTTTTCCATGAAACAGATTGATTGCACACACTCCAAAGGGGGCATTTGTGTAGACTCTCTTTCTATAGTTCCCAGTAATTTACAAAGAAAATGGGAATAGCTATACGCTTGTATATGCTGACTGAGTTTTGTCTTCCGTGGCTATGATTTTTTTTTTTCTGTTTTTTTATTGACAAAGAGATTGCACTCTGGAGGAGGCATTTGTAATTTCTACCATGCCGAACGACTCCATCGGAACAGCTACAATGGACTGGAGTTCAAATGTGAAGTGGGTTTCAAAGCTAGCCGCTAATTAATGGTGGGTCATGCATGTTCATTCGGGATCCATGTTTGTTTAATACAGTTTCTTTGGCCATAGTGTTATACAATTTTTGCTTAACATGTTGATTATTTTCTGAAAGAGTGCCGCGCATTTCAGCTTTGTTATTAGGTTATATCGGGTTGTTCACGCTAACATCTAACAAGGGCAGATACTGTGTGCATCAGATTACGTAGTTAAATTGTTTATCGGTACAGTGAATGCCCAATCCTCGTGACAGGTATTTACTGTCCAGGTTTTCTTTAGCACGGGTTGTGGAGACCGCGTCAGTCCTGTCTTTTTTTCATCGTTGGAACGACCATGCTTATCCGCGATCAAGGGTCTCTTTAGTTCTTGGATAGAAAAAGGTTTGAACATAGTATAAGTTTCATACAGGCAGGTAAAGAAGATAATCCAAAACTAAGAAAATTGTACGAATCTGTTGAATACTAGCTTTATCTTTATGCTTATCTATAATATTATCCGAGAATAGAACACTAAAAGATGAATACATGTTCAATAACATGCAACCGATAAAGAGAGAAATGAGTTACAAACTTGTTCAAAGCTTCTACTTGTCAGGGTTAATTGTTGCAAACGATGATCAAATTTCAACCATGATTTATGGTAGATGATATGATTCAAGTGCAATACCCAACTCCTCAATTAGAAAACATCCGTAACCGATGCACAGGCAAAAAGTTAGTTTGGAAATGGAAGTATCTCTACAAGACTTAAGTGTTGGAAAATTATGCAATGTTGGGTTGTATGTTGCTATCGTCATTCCTAACCGCAACTATAGCCAATAGTTAATTCGGGATTATGGATCATTGATCACAAAAACCTTTTTGTCTGCATTTATGCATTACTACTTAGCCCGCATAATCTTCACCTACATTGCTACTGAAAAAAAGGGGGACGCATGGTAAACGCTGGATTACGCTGGAAAATTTCTGGTTTCGAATTCAGTGATGCCATGGACTGATCCAACGAAGTGCATAACCTCTAAATTCTCAATCAACTCCAATCGAAACAGAGTCCAACGGAGTCTGACCCGCTGAAGAAAGCCGCTGGGTGCAACAAATCAGCACCTCCATCAAATTTTCTTCTTTTTCCTTCAAATTATTGGATTTGGGGACGAGATGGGGTTTAACATACGAGTCATCTAATTAAAAGCCAAAAGGGATTGCGTCCACGTATGATCCAACAATTCCATGTGACGCGGCAGCAGTTCACCGCAGGTGCAACACACGGCTACACCCATAGCAGTGTGGCCAGCATTTTTCCATTGAGATAAGCTCTGATGGGATTTAGGCTGAGAACATATCCGGATATCCCACAAGCCCGTTTCTTCCCATGAGGAAAGTGGACCTTCCCCTGTCTCTTTGTGGGCCCTGTTTTGTCGTTCTTTTCCACAGGTTGTTTGTTCACTGTTACCCACGTCCGAGAATCATACCCTTTTCCTCCGGACACTGTCCTCATCTGCGAGAAAGAGACTGATAATACAATATGTTTTATACATGAATCCAACTTGGGCACTCTTTCAACATTAGACGGTCTGTTTAAAACAGTCTTTTTTTTTTAAATAATAGAATCTACTCATCGATTGGATGACTATAAAAAGAAAAAAAAACGCGGATCCCGTCTACACTAGATTTGGTGGGTCATACCAATGGCTGCCCGCACGCCATGTGCAGCGAAGCTCTATTATCCTTTACATATTTCTTTGGTCAACAATCACAATTAAGGCAATCCCGACTCATGGATTGATCCATGGCCCAAGACCAAGACTTTCCTGGGTCCAACCTCTGGTTGCGTTTAAATAATAAGGTGCCCTCAAACTCATTTTAAAGAATAGGTTAATGAAACTTACGGGTGCACTTCCCCTGCTTCCTTTTAAATGGGTTTATACACCCTTTATGGAATACGCCGATGAGACTTGAGGGTGCACACAAGCTACCTGCGCAGCGTCCCGGTCAATAGTGTCCCATGAGTGGAGAGAGATTTGTTAAGAACTAAATTTGTTGTCCACTCAAACTCTAATTTCCTGCATATGGTGGCCTAGGAATTTGACTTTAGTGGAGAAGTATGTCTGAAGTCCTCTGTGATTGACATGCCCAGAAAATATGGCAGAGATCTGCATGTTCAGATCACCGTGCAAAAAGACTATAAATGAATGAATATATACCTACAGACCCATACGCAACCCCAATCAATATGAACCCAAGAAAAAATGCAGTAAGGTCCTACATGTGCACTGTTCTCAAGGTTCAATGCCAAGTAAAAGGTGCAAACAAGTTCAAGTGAAGAATGTCAAAATGACTTGGGAATATAAGATGGTTTGACTAAAAAAGAAGACATAATACTCCTATGCCTAGCTATGGATAAGGTATTAGATATGTTGAAGTGGCAGGACATGACTCCAAATAAAGGGGAGAAGGCTTTAACGATGCATGTGCGCACAGTTAAAAAAAGAGCGTTAAAAAAGGAAATATTAGAAACACTTTATGAAACTGTAAAACAATAGTATAACTTTATAGCAAATTGAACACGAGCTGCAAACTAATATAAGGTACAGCATGGTATCAGTTCACCATGTCAAGAGGGAGCTGCTGCTCAACAATGTAAACTACTAGCAAATAAATATCACATCAACTTAATAGGAAGCAGTGTCCTTCCTCGTACGTATCATGTGACTGACAACGAGGAGAAAAATACCCCAAGCTACCAGATGACGGTACAAAAATATTATATGGCTTTAGAGAGAAGTGGGTGAATGTATTAGTTGTCATCATCATCATCAGTCAAATCTCAACTACTTGCAGACGAACCACCATTCCACTCTATTTTATGTTACCTAATGTACACGTGTTACAATGGCAAAATAGCGCGCTACTTAATGACACCAGCTAGTATGTAGTCACGCTTTTGAACAATGGGACACCACCATAGACTGTTATCCAGAGCCTTAAAAAGAAACTACAAACATATTATTCTTGGTGAGGGTCCACGGGGATCTACCTGCTGATAGAACAAACTTTACATGACCAAGATAAACAGAAAATCAAAAGAATAACATCACTCTTTAAAATGAGTTTCCTGTTGTTGCTGCTGCTGCTGCCTGTTATGGATTCTTGGAAAAAGAATTTCATGGAGTTGTCTCTCGGCACTGTACTCTGAAGTGGCCTGCAAGAAGCAATAGCTCATCTCGTCTAAGAGACAAATAGATCCCAAGAACTGATCTGGTTAAGAAGGACTAAATAATTCGATGAGGGTAATGATCATGACCGTGCATTATGACAGTTTATATAACAACCTTGAAGATGAAGCATCTTGTGAATTACTGAAGCAAAGGAGAGAAGACTGAAGGATGGCCTCTCAATGTCTTCACAAAGAAAACAGCCATCTTGGCCCCTTCGACCTGACCATCATTTAAGCATGTTCACAACTATTTCTTTCCTTTGGTAAGATTATATGCAAACACATATTTTCTTCCTTTTCCCTCGGCCACACTTTGTTAATTCTTAATCATATGTTGACAGCAGAACCACTGGCCCAGGGCTGAAGCTGCCTTGCCTACCACATTTCTGAGGGAGACACCAAGAAGGTAGTGGCCACGCAAGGCAGCAGAAGGATGATCGCTGTCTCTCGCTCTTGAAACCCCTCTCTCACACGTCCACCATGGGATGTAGGAGATCAGGCCCTAGGGGCTTGCCATCGGTGGCTGGCAAGGGGGGTTGCCCATCAGCATTGATGATACTCCACTGTCTGTTGGCAGTCCAAGCACACAAGAGAGAGAACGTGATGGAGAGAGGGTGAGACTGCGTGAGTCAGAGAATGGTGATATTTTAGTATTTTCATTCTAATAGGGGTATTTTGGTTATTTCATCTATCAAGAGCTGCAACATGGGACATGATGGCTGAAGGAGAGTTTTTTCCTTTGTTTCATGTTTTTGTTTTTTTCTAGGAAAATTACTAAAAAGGAACAAAAGTTTTCAACTATCTAATAGGGGCACTATAAAAAAGTCATATTTTTTCGCACGTAGTACTCAAAGTACCCTTAATTATTTAACAAACATATTGTCTCAAATCTTACTAATTATAAAAATTTTACTATCTTAAAACTCTAATAAAAAATCAATTCACGAATAATAACTAGTATGATTAACTTATGTTATGCTATTCTTATCAATAGAATTTAAAGATAATGTTATTGCCTTTTATTTTACATATTGGTTCTCTTGTTAATTATAGAATTTTTAGGAGCCTCTTTTAAATTTTAATTTTTGGAGGAATGATTTTTATTGATATTTTTTTGGTATTACGGAAATATCTGGTAATTAGAGAAAAATGTCTCATTTAGATATTTTATGATAAAAAATATAAGACCCATACTATATAGATTTCAATTAGGACAATTTATTTGTAAAACAATCGAGGACATTCTAGGTAGCATGTTAAAAAAAATGCGAGTTTTGTCCCATTTTGATATGCACTTTAGAAGGAGTGCCCCTTCTAGATATTTTAAACTTAAAAGTATCCCTATTAGATATTTTGATGGGCTTTTTTGCCCTTGTTAGTAATTTTCTCTTTTTTGGTGTTTTTTTTTGGGCGTGCGGGTGGCTGTGATGGAGGCACTCAGCACACAGTATAGGGATGCAAGAATATTGAAGCGCAATCTGACACAAGCATTACAGCACAGTGCAAGGAAGGTTGGGAGTATTCTAACAGCTTGAATAGAAGTTAACATGCGTAGCATGACACTATACTCGTGGAACAAAGGACCAACAAACTATTTTTTAGGAAGGTTGACTGATCATGATGTACTCTAAAGTTATTCTGGAAGGCTTGGAGCAGTGGTCTTGCTCCCCTGTGACCTGGCTGTTATGTGTCAAAACTGAGAATGGACTCTTCGCAAAAAAAGGGTAAGCATATGTACAACTGATCCTCCTCTGAACCTGCAGTGGCAGGAGCCTTGTGGCACTAGGCTGCCCCTTTTTGCAAACTTGTCGCTAGAGAGAGTTGAGCCACTTAACATAGGATTTTAGTAATGGGTGATCACAACCAACAGTGGAAAAAAAGGGGCATAGTAAATAATTGCCCAAAGGTTAAATGATGGAATTTGAAAAGACGTAAGAAGCTGCAAACAAATTCAATTGAAGGATGGCAAACAAACTCGAGGAAGGCCTAATATAAGATGGTTTGACAAGGCATAACTTACCTCAGTTTAAGGATAACCATGGTTTCAAATAGATTGAAGTGGCGGGACAGGATTCATGCAGCCGCTATTAAATAATAGGATAAGGCTCTGACAATGATTTTTTTGAAAGTGGTTGGTACCGCTTATTTCATTAAATATAAGAAAGATGTTCAAGTGTAGAAAAAGATGACAAAAGAAAAGGGGAACCACCAAACAAAAAGATCCCCAAAATGGAGTAACCCTGTATAAAGGCCTTGCACCCACAATACACAATTCCAAAGCAAGAAAAAAAAAAAGCCCTCACACCAAGAAACAAAAGGAGGACTACACCAGGACTGATAGATCTAAAGAAGCACGGAACAAAACAGGCTGTATATCCAGAGAGACAGCCCACTTTCTAACTTTCTCCAAGATGAAGGCCACTAGCTGGGACGCTGTTCGCCTTTTGTTGTCTAAGATACACACATTCCTTTCGATCCAAATGGACCACAATGTTGTGTGCAAGACCATCCACCACACCTACATATCTCCCAAATGAGCACAAGTTCTGTGCCATCCTCCTAAGAGATCCCTCACTGTGGAAACAACACGCCAAGTACATCCCATGGAAGATGGAACAGAATTCCACACCGACACAGCAAACAGGCAAGATAGGGAAATATGATTCAGACACTCATCATGAATCGAACAAAGGGAGCGTAACGGGCTAATGTTAGGAATGAAAGGTGCCAATCTATCACACGTGGTAAGTCTCCCATAAGCCACTCTCCATACATGGAATTTGACTTTAAGAGGCAACTTAGGCTTCCAAATTAAATGACAAAGAGGCTCCTTGATTCCACCAAAGGCTATGACTTCATTGGCAGATTTGACTGAAAAGTTTCCATTGCTAGCCTACCTCCACTTCCAATTATCCGCAGCATCCAACTTCATAATTTGTGCATTAAGTAGAATAAGAAAATCTACTAATTGTGTGATCTCCTCATCATGGAGATTCCTCCAAAAGGAAGGAGTTAACACCAGTGTCACCTTGAACCGTAAAGCTGGATGCAAGGACCCATCCAGCTGAGTGGAAAGGGCAAAAAGATGGGGGAAGGAATATCGCCCAAATTGTGTCTGCCCTCACACCATTTGTACAACGAAAACCTGGCATGCTGACCATTGCCCGGTAAAATGAAGGCCCCTACCTTGATAACATCCAAGTCCCAAGTACACCTTTCTAGACAGAGCTGCCAGGAAGAAGATCCACTCGTGTGAATGATAGTAATACTACCACTTGGCTAAAAGTGCAAATTGAAGTCCCTCAGGTTTCTAATGCCCAGGCCACCTTCTTGCTTTTGTAGATTCTACCCCAATTGATGTCATCCCTCGCTTTTACCTTTTTTCCACTCTCATGCCACCAAAATCTTCATTGGATACAATCTAACTTCTTTGCAACCACCTTCGGAAGTCAGAAGAGAGAGAAAATAAATAGGGATAGTAGCAAGGACTGCTTTCCAAAGCACCAATCTCCCAACAAAGGAAAGCAACTTACTTCCTTTTCACCAAACTAGTCTTTGTTCCATCCTATAAATGATAGGCTCCCAATCTCTTGCGTGTGTGGTCCCTCCTGAAAGTGGAAGACCCAAGTAAGAGATGGGAAAGACATCAACCTTACAGCCTTAAATCCTTGCAGCCTTGTCCACCCTATCTTGAGGCAAGTTGATGCCAACTACAAAGGTCTTGAGGAATTAACTCTCCAACCAGTTGCAGCCTCCAAGATCGCAAACAAATCTCTCACCACAAAGACTTGTTCCTCCCCTCCAGCCACAAAAAGAATAGTATCATATACATACTTCAAATGGGAAATTTGAGTACTATGTCTAGGTCAACCCAAGATAAGGCCCTCACTCTCCGACCACTCCCACATCCTACTAAGAACTTGAGAAAGTAACACAAAAAGAAGAGGAGAAATAGGGTCACGCTGTCTCACTCTTCTGCCACTGTAAAAATACTGAGAAGGCTTACCCTAGATGAGAACAACAAATCTCGCTGAAGATAAACACCCTTTGATCCAGCTCACCCAATGTTCCCCAAAGCCCATATGTCCCACGACGTCAAGAAGACATCCCCAGTTGACCCTATCATAGGCCCTTTCAAAATCAAGCTTAATCACCAAACCATGTTTGTTGCATCTTCATGGAGTGAACACACTCGCAAGCTACAATGAAGCTCTCCTGAATTTGTCTCCCTTCGATAAAGCCATTTTGATCTACCAACTTATCCATGACTCTCGCCATACTAGATGCAAGCTATTAGGCAAATATCTTATAGACACCATTCAAAAGACTAATAAGCCAAAAATCCAACAAGCAATCAACCCATTCCTTTTTGGAAAGAACCAGGAATGTCTTGTTTAGACACTGAAGGTGGGCCTCTCCTCTCTGAAATTCCAATACTGCAGCAAACACATCTTCCTTCACAATGTCCAAAAAATGCTGAAAGAGAATGAGTGGAAAACCATCTGGACCTAGTGACTTATCCCCGAGAAGGGCAAAGACGACCTTTTTAACATCTCCTAGTCAAGCTCTCCCTATCTGCCTGGCTTAGAGAAAGAAGCAATCCAAGCATGATAGATGCTCTCGACACATCCTCCTCTGAGTATTGAGCATAGAAACTAACAACCAACCTCATGGTATCCTCCTCTTTTGAAAGTATCCTCTAGCACTCCCTCAGAGATCTGATGGTATTTCTCCTTCAATGATTGGAAGCCACTCTATGAAAATACATAGTGTTGTTATCCCCTTGAGCCATTTGTCCTTGACCTTTGGCACTAGTAGATCTCTTCTTTGAGGAGGATATCAGCAAAATTTGCTTTAAGCTTGCATCTCTTAGATCTCTCTACCTCCGAAATGAGACCCGCTTCTTCTAAAAGGTCAATAGCTTCAATTTGTTGGAGAATACAATCTCTAGCCTCTTTCCCTGGAAGTTGCCTCTAAACTCTCCAATGGTGCACTTGTGCTTCAAATTCTTCAATTTTTTAATTAACCTTGCCATGGCAAAGGAAGTGTCATAGGCTACTACCCAAACCTCCTTAACCAATTGATGAAAATTATCTTCCTTGAGCCAATAAAGCTCGAACTAAAGAGAGGCCTCTTACTATAGTGACCCCCAATGTTAAGGAGGATAGGTTTGTGATCTAACAAGGTCTTAATCAAACAAGTGGCTTCAATATAGTCACCAAGAATCTATCCAACCGAGATAAGGGTTATCTATGAGGTTGGACCAAGTGTACCATGCATTGGCTGTATGATTATGAAGAAGGCCCACATCATTAGCAAAGGCTGCAAAATCTAAAGTTGCTAGGCTTCTATGATCCCTATGGGATCTCTCCTGAGCAGATAGCATCGCATTAACATAAACCTGAAGACACCATGGTTTATCTACTAGCTGGTGCATAGAGAAAAGATACTCCCATAATTACTGCTTCTTCTCCCTAGACTAGGGGCCATAAACCCCAGTAAAATCCCATAGCAAATTGATAGTCAAATTGAGAAAAGTGATGGTGATAGCAAATATGTCCACTCTCCTATCGGCTTCCACCTCCTTAACCTCATATTCATTCCACATGATTAGGATACCTCTGGACGCCGAAGGGCTTGAGCTTCCACTTCTTTCGTCAACCTATTGCCCCCAATCTTCGGAACTCTGTCGCTCCATGATCACTCTTTGTTTCCTTCACACAAAGGATATTTATCTTGCACCTTCTCACCATCACCCCTCACCACCCTTCTCTTACTACTACTCCCTAGGCCTCTAATGTTCCCCAAAGTATCTACATAGATAAGATGTTATTGAGCTTCCCCTTCCCTCTCCCCAACTCCCTCTCCCACGACCACGACTTCCTCTCGCCTGCTCCTAATTCCCTACCCTTGATTCCCGACTTACCTTCTTTCATACTCCAAGTGATCCCCAAGCTCCAATTTCTTTTAAATGTTGAAAAGAAGTGCCTGAAGTCAGACTCCAACACACCAACAAAAGATATACCAACTTTAACCACTTCTCTCATTCTTTGCACCATGAGGTTTTCAATAACTTCAAGACTTCAAGTAACTCCTTCCCTCCTTGTCCTCCACCTGCATAGACAATACCCCCATCTCACCTTCCCCAGGCCCTGTGGCATCCACCCCAGCTTTACAATGGCTGCCCAAGACTACCACCTCCAACCCCTTAGACCCTCCAACATCCTCCAGCC
The DNA here is from genome assembly GCA_030544215.1 of Zantedeschia hybrid cultivar. Lineage (NCBI taxonomy): Eukaryota > Viridiplantae > Streptophyta > Magnoliopsida > Alismatales > Araceae > Zantedeschia > Zantedeschia hybrid cultivar. The sequence goes on along the minus strand of JARZZO010000014.1, from coordinate 15,548,116 downwards.
CTTTAAATCCTCCTTCCCCCTCCATAGGGGCTCAATTGACCATTGGTGTTGGCAGTATCAGCAATTCCAAAGAAGGCCGATAGAGTCCCCTCAACATGCAAGATATCTTGACAAGGCCAAGGCTCCCATACAAATAGAGGGAGTACGCACTAAGGAGATGTCCACGGGTACTGACGACATAGTAGCTACAACAACAAGGGACTCTGATGAGCCAAGATGCTAAGGCGCACTAGGTGTGGCTAAAGACTAGTAACTAGGGCCTCTGGCATGCTAGCCTTCAGCCCCGAGTCAGGACGAAACCTACAATCTCCTCGGGAAGAGAAGAGGACGGCCTTGGAAATGGCACAAGGACACTATTTGGACCCTACAAAGTCTGCTAATGAGCATCCGAGAGACAGCTCAGGTAAGTCATTGAGCTATCTGCTTCGCGATTCACCTGGTGCTTGCTCGAGCAAATGAAGAGTGGACCAGACCAGTGGGATGGCAAGCGGTTCAAAAAAATTGAACCCACCCGCCTATTTAAGTTCACGTGCTCCTTACGTAACACTATGTCATCCCTAACCTTCAAATGCTCAAATGGATGCCCTAGCTTCTGCCGCTACTGGACTTGGTTCATTGCTTCCTAATCTACCACATTGATCTAAATGATGAAGACGTCCCCATCCACAACCACTTCAAGCACCTATAGGATTGCCAATAGATTGGATGCAAGGCATATAACCTCCACCGCCAACACTAGTTCTCCTTTCAAAGCCCACGAGTCCACTGATGTCAACAGTGCGAAGTTGGCCACCAAAGATGCCAGCAGACCCTTATCAAGGAGAAAAAAGGGCACTCCCGATAGGCCCATGCGAACCCCGGACAAGCTGGGATCCAGAAATATTGCCAAGAAAGTCTCCCACGTGGACAACTTTACAAGGACTCTAGGCCCTGCCGCAACTACCTCAGACTAGATTGGTCTCCTCCTCCGTTGCGCACACCAAATGAAGGAGCGATCTGAGAAGCAGAGAGTCTCTTAGAAGCTTGCTAGTGGCCTTTGCAACCAGAAGGCTATTAGAACTGACTCCTTGGGTACCACTCCTTCAATATTGGAGGGCGAATGCACATTTGAGTCCACACTTTGAGTCTCCAACAATACTGACCCAGCGAGTGTGACTCTCTTCTACCCTAGCTTGCAATACAAGCCTTCTACAAGATGTTGCTGCTCACCCCCCCTCGGGATCCTATTAGCGTCGGATGCCGATGTGGAACCTGGCCAAGGGATGGGATGGTGACCCTGAGGCAACATCTCCTCAGCCCTACTCATGCTATATTATATTCATGATAAAGCTCTAACAATATGACGGTGGTGGTGGTGATATATAATATGTTAGTTCACTACGAGTCATTAATATGAATTATGAAAATCACATGCAAAAATTGGCCCAATTCCTTTATGATACAAGTCCAATCAGTGCATCTAATAGGACCCTCGATCAAAGAAGTCGAAGATACATAACTGGAAAGGATGATTGAGTAGAGCCCATAACTTGAACAGTCAACAGTTTTCTTACTCCACCAATCAGCCAATAAAACTGTTTTTGAAGACAAACTTGCCGCCAGCCTCCACAAGTTGTTTTTTTTAAATCCTATTCAAGAGTTACAAAAGATGGCTTGACTTTCCCCTATTACAATAGACTTAACCAGGGGTAAATAAGACATAAAACAAACAATAGATGTACCCAAAAAAGACAAAAAGAACCCCTCACTTAAGTCTCGGATCCTCGTTAATGGATCCAAGTTTAGTTCCGGTCTCTTTCTACACTTTTTAAGCGGTATCCTTCTACACCACATGTCATCCTCATGGCAGAGGTTCTGCAGATGGAGAGGAGTTGTCATGAGTGATTTTGAACTCCAACTTGACATGACTTCGGGCCACTGAGGCCACAATCGGACACTGCCCCAAATGGGGATTGGGGGAGTACTCCATATATCATCCCAAAAAGTAGAGAATGGTATACAAGAAAGCACTCCTACAAAGGAGAAAAGGAAAGAGTTACAAAAGCTAGGAAAATAGACCCTGGCATAATACATGGTTATCTCTGTACTAGAAGCCAGCTAATTGTGAAGCAGCAGCCTTAACAAAGGACCGGTTGTCACTTTCAAAAAGCAAAGGACCGGTTGCTTCAAAAAATAGGGTGGACCCACAATCACCTCACCATTTTCCTAAAAATGGTAGATGGCTTCTGTGAAATGAGAAACTGCATTGGTACATTTCTCCATTTTTGATGCTGTCCCTCCTTCATATAGGTTCCCCACTGACCCAATGACGTAGGTTATTCATTAGTTCTCCTCAGGGGAACCTGGGTCCATTTCTTTGAACCAAAGATATAGACTTTGAAGTGTCCCATTCCCGATGGCAGAAGAAGGTGCAAGCTGGAAGGAATCCGGACTAAACAATTTGTCTCATTGGAACCCCTAAATCTCATTGAACTAACAGAACGAGGGGGAAAGTGCTTTTGATTCAAAAGTTGCCAATTCATGTACAGCTTAAGTCCTTGCACGCAAAACATTTTGAATTGTCGACTGAGACAGTAAGCAGAAGGCTCCATACAGTCACAACCAGGACAAAGATCCCTTGATCCTTGAACTTTCTACGTGGACTTTTAACAAACCACAAGAGGTTTCAGCAAAGTTTTTTAAGAAAGTGATCTGGATGTACATACCTTGAACATACACTGAAGCTCCCACCTCTGTGTGTATTGTGTGTTTGCTCCAATCTGGGTCAGTGAAGTCAACAGTCTTTCCTGCCGAAGGAAACCTGACAGCCAAGCCCCTCAACAGAGCTTCAATCCTTGCTCATGTCATTTTGGCTATCGTTGATAGTCAATCATCAATTGACATGGCAACCAAAACAAATTCTCCCTTGATACATTTCTCAAAAAATTCAAGCTGTTTTGGCTCCATTGACTTCTCATTTATTAATTTTCTTGCTCAGTAGTCTCCCTCAAGTGAAAGCCCCAGCAGGCCATTATGTTAATGTGGGGATGTTTCTCTCTTTTTATTTTATTTATTCATTATTAGACTTTGAGAACTTGGGATTAGCCCTCGAAGTCTGAAACTTTGGATCAAGCGAATGGATCCATGAATTCGACCTTTCCCCATAGACCTTGGTCGGTGTTAATTACGCCGATAAATTAAACGGCAAGCCTTGATTAACCATCTAGTGATGTCCTTTTGAAAATCGTGCACTAACATGTCAATTTATGAAATAACTCTCAAAATGTGCCATTCATGTTCCTTTAAATGTCTTGGAATCTCTGAGAGATTCTTAAAAGACACGCGTTGCATGATATATTTACATCATTGCTTTTCAGAATCCTTAGAGGATACTTAGAAGATAGGCCTTTTGCATGATGTGACAATATCATTCCACTTAGGATCCCTAAAGGTCATAGGAGAGATATTAAAACCTTAAAGGATACATAAAAGGATGTGCTTTAACATAATAAGTCCGTGTGATCCGTATCTTTTGTCCTTATATGTATTCTTTAGGAAAAAAAAAAGTCTTTTAAACCGATCGTAATTCGAGGATATCGCGGCTTATTAAGAATCCATCATAGCTCAATTTAAACATACACATACATTACAAATTCAAAGAGTCCACTTTATTGATTCATAAATTAGAAAGGATGTTATGACTTGATTAATATGCATGGTGATCACCCATTTAATCAAGAATCATACAAAATGATGGTCTTTCAAATGATATGAAAGAACCAAAATTGGTCATCTGAACAATACAAGTGAACCAAAAGTTTGGTCAGTCAAATAATATGAATGAACCAAAGTCAGTCACTCAAACCATACGAGTGAACCGTTCCACAATTTAGGTCATTCAAACCATATGAATGAACCCTTTAATTAACACAAGTTTGGTCATTCAAACCATATGAATGAACTATCCTTTTTCATTTTATCTTTAGAATCATAGATCACAACAAGATCGTGAATTCACAAGCTTCGTCCTGCAACATCCTTAAGCAACGTGTATGGCCTTTTCTTATCCTCTAAAAGAGAGACGAGGGGGGGGGGAGGGGGGGAGGGGGGGCCACCAGTGGAGGGGGGGAGCCACCGGTGGCTCCCCTTCCCCTCTCTCTCTCTCTCTCTCTCTCTCTCTCGCTTTTTCTTTTTTTTGGGGGGGGGGAACCCCCCCAACCGGTGGGGAAACGTAGGCAACCAAGGGGGATAGAAACCACCCCCTCCACTGGTGGCCCTCTCCTTCTCTCCCTCTGTCCGCTGCCCTCTCTCTCCCAGCCGCAGCCCCTTCTTCGTGCTGCAGCTGTTGTTCTAGTTGCTGTTGCTGCCTCTTCTTGCTGCTGCCGCTGCTAATTTGTTGCTGCTGCTGTTGTTGGAGTTGCTGCTGCATTGTGCCGCAACTGCTTCTTTGCTTCTGCTGTTGCTGTGCTTTGCTGCCTCTGCTGCAGCAGCTTCTTTGCTTCTGCTTCTTGTTGTTTAAGGTAATCCCTAATATTCTCTTTTGTACATTCTATATGGCATGCACATGTGAGGGGTCTTGTTTATTACAAAACATGCTAAACAGTTAAAAATAAGTTTTGCCTGCAATTTCTTCTTTATATTATATGTGCTAGTGACTGGTTTACGGACAGCCACCCTTGAAAGAGAGGCTCACTGTCATATTGGCTGAAGCCATTTAATCTCATGGTTCAGAGAGTTGCCTCACTATATCTTGGGGCACTTACACCTACCACCACATGGTTTTGGGATGGCTCATCCCAAGGACAAAAGTTAGGTTAAAGATATGTACACCGCAAATAACTGAAGCATTGAACCAACTACTCAAAGACAGGATCTTCATCATTCATCTGACAAGATTCTCAATTTAGCCAGCATGGATTGAAGTAGATGAAGTTCAAGCAAAGTTGACCCACTATGCGAAACAAGATTCCTAGAAAATGGACTGACAAAAATTGAGTCCAGATGCTGGTTAAGATTTTCAGCCTAACCCCCTAAAAGAGTTCTACTTAAATTTGTCACCTCTATGATTTTTTTAGAAAAAAAAGGAATCTCTGGATATGGATGGATAAAGTAAGTAACCTATGCACCTTGGACTTGAGACCTGAGTGCCATATTTCATCACATAACCTATTAACTCTAACCAAATGGCAACGATCAAAAGCATAGGTTAGCTAAATGCATTTGTATCCCTATCAAATGCAATTCCAACAAAAGCAAGACTGCAGAAAAAAGAGAAAAAAAACAATACATAAAACTGAAATAGGAACCAGGAGGAGTACCTTTGTTCTAAATGAAAATCGTAAGGTTTGGACTTGTGTTCCAGAACAAACCCTCAAGTCAAAACCAAGACTGTCCAATCCACTGAGATTAACCTCCTACAACAATCAATATCCATGAAGAATCTCTGGTTAATAAACTTGCAATTGAAAAGAAAAACATGAACGTCCATTAGGAAATAAAAATGCTAAATTTTGAGAGACAATTGTGCACTAACAATTGGGTATGGGAAATCCATGCCGTTATTGTAGAGTTTTATCACAGTAAAACACAAAAGTAAACTTAGAAGATGAAGACAGTGGGGTTTAAGAACCTAAAAAATCCAATAGGTCTTCCAAGAAACATTGAAATCCCTCTTTTTTTTTTTTTTTTTGAAGGCAGCAAATACCGCTTTCATTCATTGATAGTAAGAAAATTACAAAAAAAAAAAAAAACACCACAAGTGTTGTTGACCCGAAAAATTTTCATGCACAATGATATCATTCAAGCATGCATGTGCACATGATTGTACAATAAAAAATATATACATGGCATACACTCGCATCCATGTGGGTTTTTGTCATGGAAAAGACGCATGGCATATGCTTACATTCATATGAGCCTACGTTATGTAAAAAAAATGGATGAGCATGCACCTATGATGTGGAGGTTCATGTTGATATGGACCCTTCCTATATGTATGCGGATACATAGACATATATGCATGCATTAAAAATGCAATAGGGTGGAAGATATACCTAGGCGAGAGCGCGTTGAAAGGGCTTTGATAAGAAGTCCAAAACTGCCCCAATAAAATCCTTGGGTGCTGCCCAAAACAGCCCCGAAATCTACAGTGAGTAGTCCTCACAAATGGGCCCAATAAGGAGCCCAAAAATGCTGCAGCAAACTGTCTAAAACAGCAGCAAAATGGGGCCCTAAAACAGCCCAAAAGCCTTCAATTAATGGGCCCAAAACTCCTTCAAAGAAGGCCCAATATTAGGCCCGCAATGGCCCAATAAGAATTCCAATAAGCCCAATAGGAAAGCCCAATATCGGGTCCAAATAGACTTAAAAATCAGTCCAGCAGAGCCTAAAATCTGCAGACCAAAGAGGAAAAATTCCCCAAGTCCAAAAGAGGAAAGAAACCCAAAATGGCCAAGTGGTCCCCTCTCTCTCTCTCTCTCCCTTTGTTTAAATAAAAAAGGAGAGGAGAGATAGAGGGGAGGACCCGGTGGGGGTCCCGTTGGTGGACCCCCACTGGTTCCTCCCAAGGGAGGAACCGGTGGGAGGTTTTCTCCCTCCCTCTCTGTTCTTTCAAAATTCAAAAGTATAATAAAAGGGGGAGGGGAGATTAATTAGGAGAGAGTTAATGGGTTCTTAACCCCTCACCTAGTTAAGAATCCTCCAAGCCCTCATTAACTCTCCACTAAGAGAGAATTAACCCCATTCACACTTGGCCAAAAGGGGGGGGATAATTAATGGGCCAAGTCCCATTAAAACAAAACAAGAAAAAAAGAGGGGGGCAGGGGATGCACCCCCACCGGTTCCCAACCAGTGGGGGGTCCAACTGGTGGCTCCCCCCACCGGTTGGAACCGGGGCCAACCGGATCCCCCCTCTCTCTCTCTCTCTATTCTCTCCTTCTCTAACAAAAAGAAAAGAAAAAGGAAGGGGAGAGGGAAGCAAACCAGGTACCCACTGTGGGCCAAACCGGGGGCACCCCGCACCGGGCCAATTTTGGGCCTATAAACAGGACCCCATACCCCCATTTGCAACACACCACACCGCACACAAGGTGAGAAGGCATTCAAGCCCACCTTACTCTAAAGAGGGGAAATTCTGCTGCTTTGAAAACCAAATCCGGTGCTTTTGCCCTGGTTTGCTGCGTTTTGAGGAGTTTTTCGTACCGGAAGATTCTCTTCCTAAGATTTTTTCCTAAGAAGAAGTCCTGCCGAATTATTGTTGTAAATACCTTCTTTATAAGACGAAACTCTGCCGAAATAATGAAAGAACTTCTTTGTGCAAATTGTGTGCATGTGTGTGTCATCAAATTTAAAATAATTAAATAACATCATGCATTATTTTTATAATACACATAATTAATTTCTTAATTACCTTAAAATCTGACTGAAATCTATAAATATTTAATTAATTAACCTTGGTCTCATCCTTAAACATAGAATAAAATCTTGAATATGAAACCTAAATACTTAAGGCAAATTAATTAAGTCAAAAATAATTTAAACCCTAATTAATTACTAAAACCTATGGTAATTAATAAAAATCAGCAAATAAAATCATAAAATACAGTGAAAATTAATAAAAGTCAGTAAAAACAGCAAACTAAAAATCTGATAATATTCAAATACATAAAAACCATAAAGTAACCTTTACCCACTTAAGAAATTAATAAAATATCAAAGATAAACATAAAAATCAGTCAAAATTCAGTAAAAAAAACAGTAAAAAAGAAAGTGAAAGAATTAAATCTGGAATGTAAATTTTCAGAATGACCAAAATGCCCCAGAACTTAACCAAATTACGAAAATACCCTCCCACGTGATAAAAATCTGTAAAAATTACAGAAAAATCTCAAAAAATGTCAAAATGCTTCCTATATCTAAAATACCCTCCAAAATCTAATAAGATGAGTAAAATTATTAAAATACCCTCAGTATGATAAAAATATGTAAAAATTTCAGAAAAATATAAAGATAGACAGTCTAATAAACCCAATTTGAGGTAAAAATTTACCGAAATACCCTTGTGACACAAGTATATCCAAGATAATTCTAAAAAAATATTCGAAAGGTTTTCGAACCTCCCATAAGGTGTTAAAAACCTAAAAAGGATACCTCTAGAGGTCTTAAATACTGGAATTAATCCTAAATAATTGGGAATCAATCCCAAAACCCTTTAAGAATGAATCTTAAACACTTAAGAGTTTACTCTAAAAAGCCTTGGTGTAAATTCAAATACTCTAAGACATTGAACCAAATCCAAATACCCTAAAAAGACTTGGGTGAGGCCAAGGGTTTAAAGAGCTATCTTTCACTTGCGTGCATGCAGCGTGGTAATATAGACGGTTTAAAGGGCACCATACGGACGGTTAATCAAGGGTTGTCGAGCGGTTGCTTGACGTAATTAACACTGATTGAGGTTAGTGGAGAGATGTCATATATTCGGATCTTCGCCTGATCCGAAGTCTAGGACTCCCTGAGGGTTAATCCTAAGCTCTCATAGTCCAAGAATTAAAATACATAAAACCGACCAATATTTCTCCAAATAAAACAAAAAGCCAAACCACCAAGATCTAACATAAAAATCCGATAGGAGAGATAGCCAGGTCAGGTTTGTCCAAACAAGTGTCCACTAAGATAGTAGACAATTACATAGGACTCACAACCCTCTCAGCACCAAAAAACTCCCCAAAAGAAATAGATCTATCATCATTCCCCACCCAACATGTAAAGACAGATTTTCATTTTACAATTCTAGAAATAATTACAGAGTTTGAGACTATAACCCCATGTCTTCTGAAATTCCACTCTTGAAAAAAAATATATACTTCCCAATGATCCCTGCTGGACAGGAAAACTGCTTGAGGAAAATTCTGGAATTCCTCTCCCTCCAGATGGCCCACAACATAGCTGGTAGTAAAGGTTCCCACAGTTTTTGTTCCTGCTGATAAGGACAAATCTAATTCCATGTAGACAGCAGGGTGTCAACCGAGTTAAGACAGCCATGATTCCTGCCTAGAATCTTAAAAAAGGCCTTCCAAATAACGTCCACAATGCCACAATTAATGAAGATATGTTCCATTGTCTATACAAAAATTCCACAGAAAGGACAAAATCTTTTGTCTAGGGTTAAGAACCTAAGCTTATCCCCCGTGGGTAATCTGCCCTTAGCCACTTTCCACATAAATAATGTTTCGCAAAGGATCAGAGATCTTAAGAAATATGTCATACATTTAGCTAACTATCATGTTATACTATTTGTTTTTTTTTTAAAGAATGTTATACTATTTGTTTTACATAAACAAGTATGACTATTACCTGACTTCAACAAAATTAGACACCAGATAGTCACATGACCTAGTCAGTTGAAACCATGGCTTTAAAATCAGGACAGGATTGACTGGTTAAACTAATAAACTGGTGAACCAGATGATTTTCCAGGTTTTAAAGTTAAGCAACCTGTTTAATTCCAAAAAAGTGCTATGAACCATCATGAACAAACTATTCCACAAAGACCTGGTGACCTGACCCTTAAGACTTTACAGCCCACAACATATACAAATTATTACGACTCAATAAGCGGACCCTAAAAATCAAAGAAGATCGCTGGAAAACATTTATGACCATCCCCTTTCTATTTTCGTGATCCTTTAATGTGGGATAAAAGCAAACAAGCAGACCACTTCTCCCACCACTGCATCTCTATGTCCATTACCATCTCAAGCCAACCTAAAAATTCTATTTCATGTATCTCATGTATACACTAATCCTAAACTTGTTACCATCTTATTCATAGGTACCCTCAAAACTATGTCCATCTTAACAGTTTGTGCTCGTCCAAAACTTCATACTTCATGAGTAACCCAGAATTATTTGAACTACTTTTGTATAATTAAATTCATAAGTAGATTGTGGTGGCCACTGCTGTGGCAAAAACCCCCACACGGGTCAGCACTTTCCCCTCCATTGGCAGCCCTGCACAAGCCTCCGATCCCACCTCCTGATCTCTAGAAGAGGGACATAACCTGAGGGAGGGCAAAGCCATGTCTCCTGATCTGGGAAAGGGCAAGCATGGTTGGATATGCAGGGAAGATGAGCATACGGAGTAACAGGTTCAAGGCATGCATGGACAGCAAGAAGATCGAAGGTTAGCCATCATAGAAACCAGCAGACATGGGGAACAGAATGCAGAGAATGAAGAAAGGTGGATCAGAGTATACCACACAAGAAGGCATGGGAAAAACAGAATATATCATAAATGCAGGATAAACAGGGTTTTAGTAGATCTTGCTCAGAGGTAATCTGTTACAGCCTACAGATGCCTGGACTCTGGAGAAGGGACATTTTGCCTCCATATGTAAAAATGCATTTGTGTGCTGGCATTGTGAAAGAACAGTGCATTGAATCTTCAACTAATGCAAGAGATTAAGAAACAATGTCCCCCAACTTCCCTCTCAAAGGAAAGAATAGTTGAAGAAGAAAACATCAGTAATGTGTGTGGCAGAAGCACCTTGGTGCCATATGTATGACGAGCACATGGAAACCTTGAAGGGAGTCTGGTTGGTTTGCTGCAGCAAGGGTCCTTAGATATGTTTGGCTTCCGTGATGCATTTAAACTGTTAAACATTCATGGCCAGAGGAGAAAGGTTGGAAACTCTGCAAATCAGAAGGCAACGGGTTTCTTTTGTGCTGTTCATTCAACTTCATCAAAAATGAAATCCTTGTTTGGAATAAGACGATGTTCCAAGACAACAGTGGTGGGGTCGCCATGGAGAATGCCAGTCAGCACTGTTCTTATTCCAAATTTGGTGCCAAGTTGCCCGTATTCCTCACCCATAGGGGTGTTGTGGGATGTGGAGGTTTTCAAGTCAGTACTAGCACCTTTTTGTGTCTTCAAGGATATAGATGATCCACCCAGTGGGTTCATCTGGAGTTTGCTAGATTACTCATCGGAATAAACAAGAATTCGGCAATTCCAGAGAATGTCAAGCTTCGCTGGGGACCAAATAATTTCTTGTTGAAGGTGTCGATAGAAACATCCCAGAAGATGCTAAGTAAAAAAAAGGAGCTAAGCTGGACTTACAGGAAGGTTGTTCAAGCTCACAAAAATTACAGAGCTTCATGGGGTTCTCAAGCAGGTGATGGGACAGAGACAACTCAGCTGATCCTCAATGTGCAATCCAAGCAAACTCAGTCAGGTCAGAACTCCAATCATTCTCCTGAAGATTGAGTAGTCGAGGAGCAGGTCCAGGTCAGCATTACGATGGAGGCCAGCTGTAATTCACACTCTTTGCACGGGTCAAAAGACACTTCCACCCCCAACAGCTCAAATAAACAGCAATGGACTAAATCAGTGGGGAAACCAAGGGCACTATCGGCAATTCTGCCGATTTTGCATGGGAGGATGCCATATCTATGCTAGCACCATAGGTGGTTGATGGGTTACAGAAAAGCTAAGGATGAAAGGACACATAGTCAACAAAACCCTATCTTTAGGGTTGTCATCGACTCATCGTGGTATGTCATTGACACACATGACCAAAAACCAGTTAGAGCCTCTGGATGCCTCAGAGCTTCTCTGAGCCGGAAAAAACAGCAGAAGAGTTGTAAGACCCCACAAAATAATTCAAAGGCATATTTGTAAATTCCTAAAAAGTATAAATACAATTAGTAAAAGTTTAAGTTTATAATGTTATAGACTACTTTTATAAGGTTATAAATGAAATTATATAAGGTTCAAAAGGTATTTTTAAAAAGTAAAAAAATATCCATTGTTGATTACTTATTAAAGAAATAAGGACACATGTACAATTAATAAAAGACAAGGGGCTTAAATGTAAAATTATTCATTTAAAATTTAATAGGTCATTGGGCCTAAACCTAGGGACTTTTTAGGCCATTGATGGACCCTATTTAATGGGCCTAACGGACCCTAAATTAAAGGGTTTAATGGGCCCTAATTATAGGCCTTAATGGGCCATATTTAAGGGCCTAAATAGGCCGAAAATTAAAGGCCCAACAAGGGGCCTGTTAACAGGGCCCATTGGGCCGGTTTAATGGGCCACCAGTGGCCCATTAAGCGCCACCGCCCCCATTAAGGAAGGGGGCACCCATCCACCGCCCTTCCCCTTCTATAAATAGGGGGGAAGGGGGCTGCAAGGGGGGCAGTAGAAAGAGAGAGAGAGATAGAAGAGAAGGAAGAAGGGAGGAGGAGGAGAAAGGGAGGCGGCAAGGCGGTGGTCCGGCGGCGGCAAGACGGCAGTCAGAGGCGGCCTTCTTGGTAAGAGATAGGGTGATACTCCTTATAATATTATTATAATTTTTAGTTTTAAGAAGTAGAAAATATAATTATTCTTGTGATTTTCTTAGTGTTGAATAATAATAATGATGATGATGATGATGAAAATAATAATTTAAGATAAAATTTGGTTTGAGTAATTTTATAAATTAAGCATATGGGTAGGATAATTTTATCTTAAGTATGTCATTAACATAGATACATAATCTTATTAAAAATATTTAGTTTAAATTAACAAAAAAAAAGAGGTATGATTTTTATTATGACATTTAGTCTATTGGTAATTGTTTATTGATAAAAAGAAAAATTAATAATAATAATAATAATAATTGATATCGATTATCGAGTATGTGGTAACGTAAATAAGAGTATGTTTTTAGGATTTAAATTATGTGATATTTACGATCAAAGACATGAAATTTAAGGGAGGGTTTAAAATCATTAATGGGCATGATATTGCATATGTACAATAGCTTATTTAGCATGTTTTTCTATGTTCTTCAAAATATTATAAAAGGCAGACAATTTGTATAGAAAGGGGAATGATCATATTATGAATCAAGTTTGATACAAGAAAGCACACATCATAACATGGTTGATATCGTGTTTGTGTTGAATGATTTAACAGTTGTGACATGTGTCAATGATCTGACTATATATTATTCTCTAATTTTAGGAAATTTATGAAGGGGTTTAAGATAAGAAATGACTTTAATTTATTTAAATCTTTTTATGCAATGTATGCATGTTTGCATGTTGTTTTAGTCGATGCTAAAGGATTTTATAATGACAACCTCAAAAAGAAGGGCAAGGAAAACAAAAATATAAACATTGGAAGGCACACTCTAGTGCACTTCTTAATAAAGAAGGAAAGATGAAAGAAAATTAGAAGAAGGCTAGAAAGCCTTCCATAATGGCGAACTTTTATGACAATAACATAAGGATCTATAAAGAAAAAAACTTGGCAACTGTTTTAGTTATAATGTATCATGGACATATATGACTATGTATATATTATAGAATATAATGACTTATAAGATAATCTCATAGCTATGATGACTCCAATAAGAGAAATAAAGACTATGAAAAGAAATGAGGCATGAAAGCCTCTACAATGATAAAAATGACTATGATGACGAATGTAAAATTGAGGCATGGAAGCCTTTTATAATGAGTTCTTATGAAATGTATAACCAACATTTTCTACGATGATGTCTTTCTATCTATAAAGAAAAGAAGTGATATTATGGCTAGTGGGATGACGGCACGCCTCCCAGAGATAAAGTGGCATACATGAAGCTCCTTAACGATGTGTGGTGCCGAGTCACGGAGCATCTCTACTATGATGACAATTCCAAAGTCTAGGTTTGGGACCTCGGTTGGGCAGAAGACGGAGTTCCTTCTCAAGTGCACTCATCGGGTAAGACGTAGACGCTGCAGTGAGGGAGTGTGGGTGCACTACAGACCTAACTTAGTCCTTTCCAGCCTCCTCAGTAAGTTTCCAGAGACTTACTAGATTGGATATGTTGTAGGGTGATAGGTGTGTCGGAGGAACGACCTACTCACCATTGCGACTGTTAGTTCATAGTTATCCCTGTCACTTCTAGTTGAAAGGATGAATCGCCCTATGAACTTACGACTTATGAATAATTTGTGAACTTAACGACTGATCGGATAATGATTATGAGAAAACGGCCGATCAGGTGAATGATTAATGAACGAACGACTCAATCCTGAAACATTATGCCAATGACTGACAAAAGATATTCCTATATTTTCTATGCTAGTATATAGTACCATTGAAAGGAACGTATGAAAATGTATGACAGTTATTATTCAGATAAATATTTTTCAATCCGAGTTCTCGTTGTTTTACGATGTATGCATTCCATATTAGTTTTAATGCATCAATCCATTAAGGTTTCATGCATTTAGGAGCATATTATTAGGTATAATCTGAAGATGAACAATAGAAGAATGAAATCTGTAAATTGGAATAAATCAACTTAGGAAATTCAGCCTTGAAATTTTATTACATTTATTGTTTCATTTCCGACTATTACTTGTAACTGCTAACAAGATAAGAAATTGCATATTGTGTACAAATTAGAAGAGAATAAATGGGTTGGGGTGTGTGTGAAAGTGGGATATCAGTAGGGATGTAAATGATCCCTACTGAGAACTTAATTTATGGGTTCTCATAAAAGTTATTTAATATATTTTTTAAAGACCCATAGTGGATGGCGGAAGAAAAGAAAGATAACTCCAATTCATAAGAAAGAAAAATTTCCAGGTACGGCCAATTGTTTTAATTATTTGGGATATGTTACTTATATTTATGTTGTATGATGGACATGATCTGCATGTTGTACTTTTACATTTATGTTCCTTTTTATTTTGTTTTTGCTCTTGTGCACCTATTGGAGATCTGTAAAAGCTGGGTTGTTACAAGAGTAGTCTGAAATGGAGATCAGGCAATTGTAGGAGGAAGGTGTGGTTGTAGTAATAGTACGCCAATGTTCCTATTACAATCATAGTCTCTAAGGATCAGTTTGATAGTCGGATTGCTTGTTTGGAATAAGCAATCCCTGATTGCTTATATTGGAACAAGTGTCATTTTAGTTGATAACCCTATTCTAGCTCTACCAGGAATAAGTCATTCTACTTAAGCAACATAGTTTTAAAAAAATCAAATGTAACAAAGGAGGTGCCGTTAATAGTTTAATACTTAACTCTAGCTAGAATAAGCAATTCGACCTTCCTGCCCAAATTGCTTATTCCCCCTTATTCTGGAATGAGTCATTTGCTTAGGTTAAGGAATCTGCACAATCAAAGCAAATAAGAAGGAAAAACGCAGATAGGCCACCCTATTCTACCTTATTCCGCAATTAGCCTGGGCCTAAACGATGGGAATCAACTTAGCTATCCCGTAACAAAACCATTATTGTTGACATCTGCTTTCTGGTTCTTTCTTCCATAACCCAAGCTTCAAGGCGGAGATAAGAGGACCCTATGGAAAACGTGATCAATAAATCCATAATGGATCATAGATAATTATCTTCATGCATAAGGATAATGGATTACCTAATAGGAAAACAACAAAGTCATTCTTTTTTTTTTTCCAATCCACTAAAGGAGGTACTCTTGGCATTGACTCAGGTCAACATACAGGGTTCAAAAGGTTATTAAAAAATGTCTTCTAATACGAAAGTCCTATATACTTAAATTAATTCATCGAGTTGATCATGAGATCCATGAGTACTCTAACAGATGTAAACTACCTATTGTACAGATTCTAGAATTTTTCTTTGAACTATATATGGGTGCTGGACAGACTTATAACTACTTATTACATAAACCCACTTTCATTTTCCCCACTTTTATTTTCCCAAGCTAAGGTAGCTTTCTAGTTTCTATTAAGTCATATGTCATAAAAAGATAACAATTCTTATTCAAATTGAAACTGCAATCTTGAAGTTAATTAAACAAACACAATTTTTTTAATTAAATTGCCCATTGTGACTGACGAGGAGAATGCACCCTTCTTCAAGGAAGAAGGATGTTCTAAAATATAGATACATATAAATTTAAAAATTGGATGTGTCTACACCATGATCTTAGCAAAAAGACCCAAAATAGTTTGTTGTATCATACTGGATCGTGCCGACTCGTATCTGGACGATTCCAATCCTTTGGTACGCACCGAGTCGGACCAGATCGCGCGGACTCATACGTGCATAATGAGATTATTCTAAGTTGAGTTGTTCCCATTTGATAAGTAAAATTACACTATTTATATCAATTAATAAGGTACATTTCTCTAAAAATATGGCTTAAACTCATTACTTTTAACAAACTTATTGGCGTGAATCGTGCGAGTCAAACCGAGTTGGACTGAGTTAATCGATATTATACCGTATCTGGGAGCATACCATCCAATACGAATATGAGATACGGCGAACCTTGATTGTTAAATAATATTGTATATCCTTCCTACCAAGACTCTATGTCATATATAAATTTTTATCTATTACATTATTTAACTAGTAATCCTATTATTCTTTTCATGGCTACAAGATTGATTATCAACCTTTCAATGAGAACAATTAAAAAAAAAAAATCAATTCTTTTGAAATTCACTAATACGAGATGTCAACATGATTAAAAAATTAACCACAACCTTTAGATGTTGCAGCTAAGAATCATATTCATTTGGGTGCAACATGAAAAACAGGCTTTCCGTGAAAGAGAAATTAACTATGTAAAGGTAATTACCTCCACTTGAAGACCCTTGGACCCCCAACAAAGAGACTTGAGAGCTTGTGTAAATTTATCGCCGCCAGTTTTCAGACGAGATATAATTTTAGCTGCCAAGTGTGCAAGAACATCTGGCTGAGCTTTTCGAAAGTCCTCAATTTTTACTGAAGTCTGAAAGGTGATGGAGAAAAAGGTCGGCAAACCACTGGAGCAGGAACTATACATGCATATTTTCTGTGTGTCCCTATATATGACTCCATATGTGTGTGTGTGTGTGTGTGTATATATATATATATATATATATATATATATATAGAGAGAGAGAGAGAGAGAGAGAGGAGGGTTCCATTGCCACCGGTGGCAAAATAAGAACAGTGCTACCACTTAAAAATATCTCAATTGAACTCAAATTTCTAATCTAAACCATTAAATCTTCTCTACTACCCAAGGACTATCTATAAATTAAAATTGAGATGCATCTGATAATTATTTCCTATGCATCAAGGGTGAATTAAATGGATGGTCTAGATAGCATAATATTTACTGCTATCTAATATGGACTTCTCGGTTTTAGAATGGAAAGATTTTCATATGTAGTTTTCATACTTTATGAAACATTTAACGGTTGGGATTAGAAATTGGAGTTCGATTAAGGTGTTTTTGGAGTAGGTGGCACCATTCTTATTTTGACACCGGTGGCAATGGAACCCTCATATATATATATATCAACTGGTGAAGTATATCTTATATCATGGGAAGCAACCAGGTTGCTTTTCAACAAAATTCAGCAGAAACAGAAACAAAGGGCAATTAATTTTAATATCTCCTTCAGTGCCTTTGTCAAACATTTTTTTATTAAATAATATAAGATTGATTTGCAGTAGGCAACTCCAACAGGAAACTAGATGTTCAAGTTTAAGGTACACGTTGACTCAATAACGGAGATAATTAAAATACAAAAAAGAAAGAAATGGAGAGGCAGGAGACATGGTATGCAGACACTATAAAAGAAAAGCTGGGCTGTGCAAGACAATGAGACATTTGGCAACAGCATATCTGTGGTTTTAGAGTAAAAGAAACCTACTGAGGAGTCAACTCAACTACCCTATTGGAGACCCATATGGACTTTTAGACCCCGACATGAGCTCTGTAAGTTTGCAGACATGGATTACATCAGATAGTTAGCTAGCTGACAGAGAATGACTTGCAAAAGCCAAAAACTTACATGATTCCCATATGCAGAAATCAGATGTATGTGAAGGATGTCCAACTTGTAAAATGAGGTTCCACTCTGAGGGCTGTCTTCTTTCCCTAATTTCTCTGCAGAGTATTGCAGAATCTTTAAGTCTGATAACCAATCATTTTCATGCCCATAATATCCAAAAGAAACAAATTCCAATTTCCATATTACAACTTTCTAATCATATTGACTTGATCATTTACCAGGATTGTTTGGTTTTTGAGCAACAGAGCTCCCTTCAAATGAGGCAGGTCTCAAAAGACCTTGGATGACAAGGCTAGCAGGTGGCTGTTCCATCCAATCCAAATGGATGCTTGACACAACCTGGAACAGTGAAGCAATTAGTCTAAAAGGATGGCAAGAAAAAGAGAATACAAGACCAAACGTGAGTTCATAGACATGATGCACATATGCAGATTAAAAAGAGTGATACATTATAATCTGCAAGGAAAACTCCTACACTGAAACTCCCTTAAGAAAAATGATCATATTCTTAGTCCGGAATCAGTGCACCTCTGATATTTGCTTCGCAAAATACATTGGATGAGAAGACTTCATAGTCTCGAAGTTTGTCCATTCACCAAACAGATCAGAAGAAACTACATCCTCATCATCATAATCGTCGTCGTCGTCGTCGTCGTCATCGTCATCACCATCATCGTCATCGTCGTCGTCATTGACATAGTTGACATCATCTTCATGTTCCTTAGCATCAAGAATGGTGACATAATTCTTCTTACACATTAGAAGCAATATGAAGAAAGATCAGTTATGTGAATAAGTTATTGGGAAAGCCTTGCTGCACCACCCAAGGTGCAGAAACATGGGTGGGCAGCGGTGGGATCGTGCCTCACGCAACTTTAACTGTTCGATCGCGTGCAGGCACGATCCCATTTTCATTTTTACAGTTGTCTGATCAAAGATTCAATGGCCCGGGTGCCAATCTCAGCATTTTTTCTTCAATAAAACTTTTATCGCTGGACCCCACATGCTGCAATCCACATCAGATTGGAATGCAGATGGCATTCAACCAAGTTAGACCCTAAGTTATTTCCGACTCCAACCATACCAAGTTGGTGGGATCACAAACCATGTCATGTTGAACTTTACCTGTTCATAATCATCATCACTGTCACCATCTTCGTTTGTGATTTCTTCAATGCCAAAATCAACATTAGAAGGTTCTAATAATTCCATTTCAGCGAGCCTTTCAATGTTATCCAAGCCTATAAACACTTGCTGCATCAAGAGTAAAACATCAACAAAAAAGGCACAAATTGTTAAACATGGGGAGCTGAATGTCTGATACCACTAATTTATCATCAGCATTTAGGGTCTGCAGGATGTCTTCATCATCTTTCACCTCAAAGTAAATATCTGACCAGATGTCATAGACGTATCACTCAAGAGTCAAAAGAGGGAGGTTCAAACAGGAAAAGTAAAAGCATGAGTACTCCTGACAACCTCCGTGCTCGTCTGTTAAATAGGGCAGTTCGGGCCAGAAAATATTCTCCTGAACTTCGTCATTTATCAGAGCTGAGAACAGCAATGTTGCCTTGCTATTCACCTGGAATTCCATATAAACATGGTCATCACTAAAGTAGGTGTGTGGGTGAGAACTACACGGATGGCATTTTTAGAATGAAGGGAAGATACCCGGCAGCCCGGCTATATGAACTAAAGTGAAAGTAATGTGGTGATAAATATCTGGATACAATGACAGACCATTAATTTCAAAGGTGGTGTTTTTCCCAAGATAGATATAAGGTAAACAAAGCCAGAGGTACACATAACATTAAGGTGTGTTGTAGCCAATAAAGGACAAGTATTGTGGTTTTTAGGTTTTGTTAGGGAATATAAAGTTCAAAATTTGATATTGGGAGGATCTACAGATCTTTTCACTATAAAAAAAGTGTGGAAGAATCTAGAGTGAGAGTGGGAGACGGTCTATATACATGTCACATCATCCATGTGGAGACCAAGTACTATGATATCATTCGCAGACACTATTGGAAAATATAGATTCAGCAAAAGCTTGTTTTGGAACTGTGTTTAGGAACAGATGGTTTTGAACAATTATGTTAGAATTTTAAAATATCTTTTTGGGTATAAATGAAGAATTTATTTGGGTTCAGTAAATTTACTTGCTTCCCTTGGGAGCATGAAATAGGACTTCGTATGAAGAATAAGAAGAAGAAGAGCATTAAAATTACTATGGGCATTAATGGAACTTTCTTGCAAAATCACCTTAGGCCTTTCAAAGGCTTACTTAAGCTGTTTATGAGAAATGAAGAGAGCAATGAACACCATAGTCTATCTCCCTCCTATTTTTTCAAAAACAAAGTCAAAAAGTCAATGTTACTATTAATAAATGTCGTTTGGAAGCTCTTCAGAAAAATTAAGAGATTCCATGATCAAAATTCACATTAAAAGCGTTTGCAAATGATACTCACAAAAAATTATTAGATAATATCAGTATAAAACGTGACTAATGATACAAGAATCCAATTGATAACCTTTTTAGTCAAATAAGATTACCAAGGGATAAACATCTATAAAAGCCCAAAAATCTGATTCTTAGTTTTCATACCCCAACGAGATTTCAATGATTTGTTGACTGCTTTACATTATCATAATCCCCACCATGCAGAGACCATTCCAAATTCTCCTACAACTTAGGGCTCTATTTGGATGCCACTTAAGAAAATGTGGATGGAGTTATCATAAATACATTTTTCATAACCTCGTTGATTGGAGGAAAAGTATTGTGGTTCCTTTCTTTAAAACAAGGAGAATATATAGATTTGCAATAATTATCATGGTATTAAACTAATGAGTAATGTCGCGAAACCTTCGGATAGAGCAATAAATGAAATGCCTTAGGCTTGTGGCCAGTGTTTTGAAAATCAGTCAATATTTATGCTAAGTAGATCCACTGCATAAGCTATCCTCTTATTGAAGAAATTGATGGAGAGATATAAAGAGATAAGGAAAGATCTACCTATAACTTTCATTGATATAGATAGATAAGGAAAGATCTATTTAACTTTCATTGATATAGAGAAGGCTAACGATGAGCACCAAGAGAGCTAATTTGGTGAACTTTAGAGAAGGAAGGAGTGTTTAAAGGATACATTGATGTGGTTAAGGATATATATGAAAGGACTTTTACTAGTGTGAGAAGTGAGAATGATCACTATAGCAACATACATGCTTCATGTTCCCATAGGATTATATCAGGCATCAGCACTAAGCTCTTACCTCTTTACCTTAACCATAAACAAAGTGAAAACATATTTACATGTTGGTATCCCTCAGTGTTTGTTATTTGCAAATTATATTATTTTAATCGAAGAATGTAAAGAGTTTAAATGATAAGTTAGAACGGCAGAGAGACACATTGGAATCTAAAGGTTTTGGATAAGTCAAACGAAGTCAAGACTATAAATTTAATTTCAGTACTATGCAAGTAGACCAATAAGATTCAGTGTTCACTGGCGGTCTAGTTGTTCCTTATAGGGTGTTTGTTTGTATTTTAATATTGTGTACAGTTTTGTTACAAAAAATTATATTAAAATGAAAAGCAAGATGACTTTTAAATTACAAATTGTATACAATTATCATGTTTGGCCAGCACATGATAATTTTTTAAAAACCATTAGACTGGTTGGGCAAGGATGGCAAGAACGCGTTGGCTGAATCAGTGAAGATGTAGCAGCTCTAACTCCTCTTGCTGGTGCTCATCTGGATGTGGGATGCACCCAGCTCCGTCCCTGGCATCTTTGCCGTTCTCATACTCATCAACTGGGAAGAGAGACATGAGGGGTACCAATCGGAGTCTAGGACTTGCAGTGCCTGGTTCCCATCAGATGGAGAAGGTATACAAGTCGACAAATACCCCACAGTGGGTGACTGTGCCAGCAGCACCACTGCATCTTGCTGCTTGATGGCCGCTCATGAAGCTGACAAGGCAGAGGAGGAAGTGGTGGTGAATCTGACTTCAAAGAGAGCGGGGTGGCAAGTGAGGGTGAATCTGGCGGTGGCGAGGCGGGACGATGTGCAAGGCAAATCAGGCAAGGAAGAATGCGGCAAAGACAACAAATCCCGGCGTGGCAGGTCCCTGCTTTTTCGTGGGACTTATTTTGTAACTTGTTATCACCTTATTCACATTTTGACAGACAAATAACAAAAAACCCGCGATTCCATACGACTTTTAGAAGGAAGGGGTTACATACTTTCTAAAAAAGGAAAGGAACATAGATTAATTTGTTTGGGGGGTGGGGTACGGCATTTTGGAACACATTTTAGGGGAGTGGGAGAGAAGAAGGCGGACACGTAACCTTCTTCCCAATTCACCACAACACTGTGCTAGCTCCCCTACTCGTGCATCTCCTCGTCATTGTCGTCGTCATCGGAAGAGGAGTCGGGACGTCCATGCCATGTGTGCAATCATAGAGAACATCGATCCAACTGCGGGCATGGTTTAGCCCCTTGATGCCGTAAAGCCTCACCATGTACTCAAAGGCTCTCCACTATGCCAGCCGCATGCCCTCCTTGAGGCATCCCACGGTTGCAGCATGGCAGACAGGGGTGGAGTCCGACGTCTAATCCTCCTAAAAGGCCGATGGGGGTAGATGCAGGATATTTTCGGGCACCTCTATTGAAACTCTCACTAGACTGTTTCCGGTCCATGTCCAAGTGGAGAGAAGTTGAAAGATGAAGAGGGAAGTTGGGGTAAGTAGGAAGGCCGAAGAAATAGCAGGAATGGGTTCTTGAAGGACGCAGTGGGCAAGGAGTTTAATAGGCGAAGAACAGTGGTTGCGATGTGAGTTTCGAGGCGTCGTTTGGATTTCACCGCGTGATATTGTATACATTATCGATAAGACATTTCATCACAATTGATTTCGGTCAAAGGCTGCAGAAGATGTTCAGTGGAAAGATGCGACTTTACATAACTTATTTATTGAATGTAAATGCATGGGTCATTCATTATTTATTAAAGTTTAAGGCGGCGAAAGAAAGCGACCTTTCAAAAAAATATCGTTACCACATTATCAATAACATGTTTTCCATCCCCACTTATCCACATCTGGTTCTAATACATGGAAAGCAATTATGCAATTAAAAGCTTTGTTTGCAGTTATATATTGTAAATCTATATGTGATGTGATGAACTCTACAAATATTTGGTCCGAATGTATGATAATTGGATATCAAATCAGATCGGCCCTCTTACTATCCGACAGGATTACTCTCAACCTGTAACTTGTTGGAATATGTGATGAGCCTTTAATTAGGCATACCCTTGTGGACCGTTACGTTGAGAAAATTCTCTCAATTGAGCTCCCTGTGAAACAAGGAAATTAAATTATTACAAGTAACATGTTACTAGTTACATGTTATCAATAACATGTACTTTATTACGCACTCAGGTGGTCTTCTTGATTTCTTGTATTACTCTAAAGAAGAGTTTACAAGAGAGTTCCATTGTTTAAAGGAGACTCAAAAGGAGAGTTTACAGGGGAATTCCTTGTTATCCACTCTTTACTTTTTACAGATTACACATTACAAATAATGTGTTGTAAGCACGTACACTTAGTTTAGGTGCTATCACGTGCATGTTTCTCTTTTTCATTTCTTTTTTTATTTTAAAGGATGGTTTCGATAGGAGTTACTTCACATGAGCACGTACGAGGTGCTTCATACACCTGCCTTTTTTTCTCAACCTTTTACGGACGCCGTGTTACCCATTACATGTTATTCATAACATGGGACTTGCTAAAAAGGTCATTTTGAGCATGAGTCGTGTGTTGAAAGAAGGGGGTGATTTTACTAGTTAACAAGAAGAGAAGAAAGTAACAAGGTCTAAAAAGAAAAAATAAAAATAAAGCAGCATGGGGTCGTCATAGCAGAAGCAGCAGCAATGAGTTGTCGTAGCAGCAGCAGCACGGGGTTGTTGTAGCAGCAGCAGGATGTAGTAGAGCAGCAGGTTCAGGCATCTTCCAAACGCATGGGAAGCAGGAAAGAAGAAGGCCGACGTAGAACCTTCTTCTATGTGCCTCACCATCCCGGGCCCACATCTAATTGTCCGACAGCTCCTCATTATCTAATTGTCCGACGCCCAAAGATGACGTCATATCGGCTTCTTAAGCGCTCCAGCCCGTTGATGTTAGTAAGCTTTGACACGTAGTCAAAGGCTCTTATCCAGCTGAGCAGCATGCCCTCCTCGCAAGCATCGCGTGGTTAGGGCATGCAAGGCTCCAGTGGAGCACATCGCCGGTAGCAAGCGACGGCGGCTACTCGCTCTTCCCCTTACCCTTTGAACCGGCAGCGCCCTCCATGGCAGGATCGGGACTATGAAGGTGGCTTCTGGATGAGGGAAAGGATGCAGCATGGCTGATGCAAACGGTCTTCGAGACATTTATATGACCCTTGAAGCCAGCATTTGATCCTATGGATGGAGCCGGCATTTCATCTGCCGGATTAATAGGTTATCAGTAACAAGAGAAGTATTTGACACTTAATATTACAGTCTTCTGGATGTATTACACATCACGGCCTAGCAGGGAAAGGAAAAGGACGGATGCTAGGTTTGTAGTTGTACCATGGATACACTTAATTAATTGCCTGAGCCGCCTCTTCCTACCCGAGCATCGAGGTATGCCATGCATGCAGTTACTTTGGTGGAGTTAATACGTTATCAGTGAGATGTTAAGAGGTGTCAAATCAAAAATCAAAATAAAATAAGGAAAGTAACAAAAAATGTAAAAGCATCCAACAAACAGTTTTCATAACAAGTTTCCATTGTTTCCAGATGATTCAAGTAAGAATTGAACTTAGATTTTTTAAAAATTTCTCGTTGGTGACGCAACCAAAGCATCAACCTGATCTTCACACCGCTCGCATGTCTTGTTGATTTCTTCTATGATTTCAAAGGCCATGCTCTTACGGATATGGTTCATATCAGCCTACAAAAGAGTTGTCAATTAACATGTTACACATAACTTGTTACTGATAAAATGTATGCGATTGTGTAGTACAACGTAAATGCAATTACCTGAGAAAAAGGCATGGCCTGATGTCATCCACATCTTTGCGATTGATAGATTCAATGTATTTGCACACAAACAATGCACAGTCATCTCATGAGCCTTGTTGTGAGCATAGAATATTGTTTCGGAGAGGCCAATGGCCAGAATCTATGCCATGAATGTCTAGCATGGCAGCCTTCAAGAGGGAAACTTACATGACATACCCATTGTCGTTTAGTGAAAGTGAACATCACTGAAAATTGGACTGAAATCCAGACTTACATAGGGTTGACATATCCGTGTGGGACGATAGACGGAGAGTCATACACATCATACGACTCCTCTTTCAAGTTAATGACGAGGAGTAGGGCTGTCAACGGAGCGGATACCACAGTATCCGACTCCGCTCCGTTTATATTATCCGAATATCCGACTCCGGATACTATCCGACGGATAATAAATTTTTCTATCCGAATTCGACTCTGCCGGATAATATCCGAATTCGGATAATAATTCGAATACTTAAATATTTCAACTTTGTCTTGTAATTTAATGACTTGTAAATTTTATTTTTTGCATAGTCCATGAATATCATAGATTTAAATTAATACATATTCAAGTTATAAATATCTAGATAAATTTAAATAATTTGAATGCTTCATTAAATATACCTTAGATAATAACAAATGCTTAAATAATTTATCTAAATTAGTAAAACCACTCAAAATAAAAAAAATCACAAGAAACTTCATTATTATCGCTCAACATGTCTTAAGCATACTTCAAATATTGACTTACCATTTATTTAAATATATAAATATCATTAAAATTAAAATAACTTATTAAAATACATAATCGGTCAGATAATAATCGGAGAGGATATCTATTTTCCGTTTCCGCTTCGAATGTTAATCGGATAATTAAACGGATATTCGGATATGTCCGCCGGATGTCTTAATCGGATAAATATTCGACTAACCGGATGCGGATATGAATCGGAGTCGGATATTATCCGGATCCGTTGACAACCCTAACGAGGAGGGCCTAGTGGTGAGGGAAATGCATGGCACTAAAAATGTATTCCGTGCCAAGTTCCTTTGGTTTTAATCGCTCCAAGTGGGGATTGAGTATGACTCTTCTTTCTTCCTCCATCCGTCCTTCCACCATTGTCCAACCCTACCGTATAATATAATTTACTCTAATCTATTTAAATATTATATTTATGATTTGTAGGGATGCGCATCTTGGTTGTAGCCCCCATGAATTCCACCACATGAAAGTTTTCTAGTGTGATGAATGTTTTGCGGTGTAGGAAGACTTGGAACATATCTATTATCACATCTTCAAGTTCTTTGTTGAATAGTAATTGCACGATACATTCCGTACTTACAAAAATCGGAAACCCTTGTTCTGTTGTTTCATAAATATTCGTCCTAAACAGTCAAACAAGAACATATCAATAATATAATACTCGTAAGATGTTATAGACAATGAAACAAAGGAGGGAGTTACTTGTCCATTAGGGTTTTGTCTAGCTAATTATCAATCGTTTGTATCTCCTCTTCACTGAGCAGAGATCGGGAGATGTAGTCTCGTCAAGTTTCATGTTGGGGCAACGGAAGCAACACTTGTGTGAAAGGTTGACTCTATATCCTTGATGAGCACGATAGAATCTTCCAGTGCATCCGTGATGATAGGCGGAATGTTCTCTCGTTTGGCCACGTTCTTCTGAGGCAATTGAAATTCTTCTTCATGTTCATGTCACGTAACAGAGGGATAGTTGAATATGAGCATACACTCTTTTGCTCAAGGGCACATTAACCATCACAGTTGATCAACTTGGACGATGCTCAGTTTCTGACACCTTGCTTCACTCTTTTGCTCAAGGAAGAGGAGTATGCCTGCCTCTTTGACCGATCACGTTCGTTTTTCTTCTTCTGGGATGCGTATCAATTAATTGCTACCCAATAACATATCAATAACATATTAAGGACTACACGTTACCTTCTCTAGTTTTGGTTGTTCTTATGGGTGCACTGGTGAGACTCCTGCTCCTGATTCTGAGGCTACCTAGGGCCGAGGATTCTTGTATTGCAACTTATGAGTCCATTGCTCCTACGTTTGACTCTAGTGCATTATCTCAACATCCTTATTCACTAATAGAGTACTATAGTGTTTAGATACTTTAGGAAGGAGATACTCAACCGACCACCGTCTTCCTCGTATATTCCATCAACGATATATTTCTTCCCTGATTTCAAGTACCCACATGTCGCGTCTAACATACAATACAAATGAATCATCTATAAATGCACAACGAGCAGGGATAACATCCATTGTGATTTCACTGACCACACATTGTTGATAACGCAATCCTAATAACATGTAAAAATAAAAAAATACGATTTTAATAACATACGAATAGGTCAAACAATATACTACATACGATACCTAAACAAAGTAAATCGCAATGTTCTACAAAAATCGAAACGTTTAGCTCACGGGTACACAAATAACTCTTAACAAATCTTATGAAATGCATCCACTGGAGTAATATTTGAATCCAAACATGTCTTTGTAAACCATCTTTCTCAAATCTGTCGATAACCAACACACTTCCGTCCACGACCACCACCCTGACGGATTTCAAAACGCAGCGCAAGCACTAAGAAGAAAGCAAAAGCTAACGCCGGTGTCCGCATTCACAAACAAACACAGATTTGAGAATCCCTAACTTCCAAGCCATTTGCGACTACAGCGGCGGCACCACTCAACTGCAGGGTAAGCGACTGAAGGGATGGGCCAGCCCGTGAAGAAGTAGGAGGGAACTATAAGGGAAGGGTAAAACAAGGATTCCGAGTGTTGGGAATGGCGACACAGACAATGACGCAGGTGGGGGGACTGGAAATTAAGTCCCACGAAAAAACAGGGACCTGCCACACCAAGATTTGTTGTCGGGAATTGGAAAAAAACTCGGCAACTCTAATAGGGCCTAGCCAATTTTTCCAAAAATAAGACAGGTATACCCTCTTTTTATTTTTATTTTGTATTGTGAGTCAGTGTCCTTTCAAAATATATTTTGATAGTGTCTACCAAACACCCATTTTAACATGCTTTCCTTGTAAATATATATATTTGTAGTAAAAGGTTGCATTATAATACAACCAAATGAAGGGCGGGCCTGGAGCCGATTAAGTTGCCATGTTTGTGACCTGTAGGTCATGGGTTCGAACCAAGGAAACAGTCTCTCTGCTTAACAGGGGTAAGGCAGCGTACATTGACCCTTCCCCAGACCCCACAAGTGGTGGGAGCCTCGTGCACTAGGTACGTCTTTTTTTATTATAATGCAACCAAATACCACATTAGAGTAAAAACTTATGATACTTTGGTTCATTTCAAGAGAATGGAAAGATCCGATAAAAAAGTAATTGTGTTTACGAGGGGCATTTTCCTAATAAACCTAAATGAGTTCACGAGAAGCATCTCAAAACGAACTCCAAGTAGGTCTTGTGAGAAATGGAGAAGGTTTTAGAGTGTGTGATCTGAGTAGGTTTATCATAAATCTATTTTTAACCATCGAAACCAAGGTTATGGTAGAAAAACAGGTTTACTAAACGCGCATCCAAACAGGCGCTACTTCTTTTTAGATGGTGGAAAGATCGGCCGATTCGACTTTCAAAATTTTATCCCCAAAATGAGATGGAGGAAAAATGATTTTTCTGAGGCGACATGGCAAGGGGTGAAGAGGCCGGCACACATGATGAGGGACAAATCTAGGAGCTAGCGGGGAAAGGCGACAGTACCTCTTACCTCGATTTTGGTCCGCGCCATCTCGGCGTCCGTGAGGCGAGCCTCGCCCTGCACCATGGGTAGGGACTCTGCCATTTCCTCGAATGGATGATAACGCGTCTGGCTGCTGCTTTCATCTGGTTCTTCCTGCGGTACCCAGTGCGAGCTTTGCCGGGGCACAGCACGGAATGAGTGGCGGCGGCGGCGGCTGCCTACCCTTCTACAGAACCCGCTCCAGAGTGGCGATGGCGTTTGCAACGAAGGGGCTCGGACCACGGAGGCGTTGCTCCGAAATCCGACGCCCAGGCTGGCGGCGTCCATCGGCATCGTTAGCAACATCCGCCGCGATCCCCCGCAATGCAGCGGAGCGGATAGGGAAAGAGGGAAAGAGGGAAAGACGAACGGTCGTCTTCTTTGAGCGGCCCGGCAGAGTTCGACCGGCCCGGGCGCAACTCATCATTTTGTTGCGGCGAACTCCACCGTATCGTCCGCACGCCCAGCTGCGCTGGCGCGTGGGTAGGGGTGTTCACGGTTTGATTTGGTTTGGTTTAGGGAAAAAAAATTTCAACCCAAACCAAACTGACTCATCCTACAAACTGAACCGAACCAAATCGAAAATATTCGGTTTACTTCGGTTCGGATCGGTTTGAACCGATTTAGGTGTACCAAAATTTTCTTTAGATTTAACTTGAACTCATTTATTTAGGTTTTTTTGATTTTAGTCCAATAACATGCCGCCACTGGCCCAGTTACACGTTATTTTTCGTTTTAGACGCCACAGGCCCAGTTACAAGTTAATTTTCGTTTTAGATGCCACCGGCCCAATTGCAAGCAAGAAAGTAACGGCAGCTGTTTCTTTATAGACGTTGTGTAGAACAGGTAAATAAAAGTACCCGATACATGACTAAAATTTCCAGCATCAGGCACGTAGGCTCTATTATCACACACACTTTAGTCCTGTACCGACAGCATAAAACGTTTCTGGCTACTTACAAGTTCTCACATGCTACAACGTTCACGTGCTGCCATACTTGTTGGTGTGTGGTGTGAAAGGTGTATGTGACGTTTGTGTGTATGTTATATAATAATAATTTTGCTTTTTCGGTTTCCGGTTTGGTTCGGTTTCTACGGGTTGAAAAGGGTTGAAAAGGTTTGGAAATCGAACCGAACCGAACATGTTTTCAATCCGAACCAAACCGAAAATTCGGTTTGATTCGGTTCGGTTTTTCGGGTTAAACCAAACAGTGAACACCCCTACGCGTGGGGGTCGCGAGTTCGACTCGCACGCTCCTCTTCCTCGTGGATATTTATTTCAGTTTCGGACGTGTGGGAGGGGAACTGGGGGTGGAGGGAGGCCTGGGGTACGATCTCGGGTCTTTGAGTAATGTAGTCTCGTCTTTAGTCGTCTTTAGTGAACACCCCTACGCATGGGGGTCGCGAGTTCGACTCGCACGCTCCTCTTCCTCGTGGATATTTATTTCAGTTTCGGACGTGTGGGAGGGGAACTGGGGGTGGAGGGAGGCCTGGGGTACGATCTCGGGTCTTTGAGTAATGTAGTCTCGTCTTTAGTCGTCTTGGTCATGTTCAAAAAAAAATTTCACCGTATCACAAAAATCCCTAACCTCAATTTGATTGCAGAATAGGTTAATCTTGAATTATTTATCCGGAATAGCGTATACTAGAATAAGGGGCGCTTAGCTTTGATAATTTTGTGAGACCCACTGGCGGAATAAGAAAGATAAGTAATTTTTGGGTCTATAGTCGAATTGCTTATTCTCTTTATTCTCCGAATAGGCTATTCTGCACCGATATAAATCATTCTGCTTGTCAAAGCTAAATTAAGTTTATTCTCCCTTTATTCTTCCTTATTCTTCTCTTATTCTCCAATCAAATTGGCCTCTAAAGTCTTTCATATTTTCTTGTTAATTTGACTAAAATTTTAGAATTTTTTTATTTAAATAATTATATTTAAATAAATATTTAAATTTATAATCACATTTTAAAAAATATTTATAAAAATAATCACCTGACACCGCTGGACCCCCTCGGTGTGGCACGCACTCACTAGACGTACAGCTGGGCGTGTGGTGGGCATGTCAAAAGTCGGAGTTTATAACGCCAACTCTACATCCGTTATAATGAAGTCAAATAAAATCCGGATTTAAATTTTTTTTTAATATAAGTCGGTGTTGCCAAGATCGAACAAAAATTGACGTTGCCAAGATCGAATAAAAGTCGGTCTTGGCAACACCAACCCATTTGTCTGCCGCGCAAACCCCCCGTCACCCACGCTCCTGTCCCATTTGCGTGCCGCGCGAACTCCCACCCGCCTCATGGAGAATCTTCGATGCATATTCTATCAACTAGTATCGTGTCTGGAAGAATGCAATTGCAAGTAAGAGTTCAGCTCATACATCCAAGTAGACTAATTTATAGAACGTATTATATACAAAATCTTTTTCTTATTAATTTGAATTTGAGATGTGGCAGTTTGGTGCCATAACTTTCTTTTCATATGCCATCAACCGAAGCACTAACAATGGATCTAAAGTGAAGTCGTGCTGTCAAATTAGGTTGAAATTAATTGAGATGAAACTAATCCAAGTTAATTTAACATGCCATCAAGTTTCTTACTTACAGGATGTCAGAGTTGTCATATATAAGTGATGAGGCAGAATCTGATTCGGCCCATTAAAACAAGTTCAAATCCAGTTCAGCCCAGCAGCAGCAGTACAAGGCCCTCAGGGAGCTTTCGGCCCGTCTTCGGCCCAACAGCCCTCGGCCCGTAAGCGGCACCATTGCTCCCGGCCCAACAGGCTTCAGCCCGTCAGCGGCCCATCAGCCTACGGCCCGGGAGCAGTCCGGCAGCCCCAGGCCCAGCAGGCTTCGGCCCATCAGCGGCCCAACCCCCTTCGGCCCGATAGCCGAGTCCGGCCCACTCCGGTGGAGGACTAGGCACTATGGCGGTTTACCAGTAAGCCCGGACATAGTCCTATATCGGCTGTCACCGTTAACCATCCTCTATCCTCTGCTATAAATACACCGCTATTTATTGCCAAAGGTATGCAATTCTATGTCTCCGAGACCCTCAAGGACTATAGTCCAAAAAGCATTAAAGCTACTCTTTGCCTTCTGAATCGAATCTTCTTCAGAAGCTAACTTGACTGTCGGAGAGGGTTCCCGAGGGCCGAACCCCGGGACTCCTGCTGACCGGTTTTCTTCTTCTTTCCCTCTTGCAGGGGCTCGGTTCGAATCGTCGCCGACCTCCCCGAGTCGATATCGGCCGCCGACCTCGAACTTCTCCCACCGGTCTCGACGCCGTGCGCCGGCTGCGTCCCCGACCGAAGGAGCCTCGGCCCCGCCTTCCGAGGACAAGCCAACATCTGACCGAACCACCCTCGACCTCGGACCTTCGGCTTCGTCTCTGCCTCCATCGCCTTCTGGATCCCCGTCGGGCCTCTTGCACCGATCCGACCTAACTCCGGATCCATAAACTTTGGATTCCAGCCTCGGAATCTGGTCGTGATAGCTTCGGCTACATCAATAAGGTTCATAACACATTTATTTTTTTCGTTAATCAACCATATATAGAAAATATCATTAACCATTACCGACATTGTAGTAGTATGGTTAGACTGTGACCTTCGTGTTTTGTGGGGCTTACACTAATTTATTTTTTTATTTTACATTTGATGAAGCGCTTGGAAGTTTGCAATATACATGGGATTACAACGGACAGGTGGCAACAAGCATGTCTCGTTTAAGCTTGTTACTTACTTGATACTCGATCTGAACTTATTTAATATATAAATAAATCAAACTTAAACAATCATCTTAGATACTTGGCTTAAGATAAACAAAATTCATAACATAATTTTCTTAACAAATAGATAAGTTTTAATAAAAGCATGTTAAGCTAAAAAAAAATAGATGTAAATAGATGTTGACCTGTTACAATATAAATATTCACAACTAAACACGCTACTCAATATGAAAAGTACGAACAAAGAACTTCCATAAGCATGTCCATTCAACATTCATAAACTAGTCAATATGAAAATCTGATATACAGTGCATCAATCAACCAAAAAAAGAAATATCCATATGATTATTATCTCATCACATCTAACAATAGTCCGACCACATCCTCAACCACCAATTCTATCTCTACCATGGCCTTTGATACATGGATAAAAGAAAAAAGTTAGATTAATTCAAGATACTACACGTTATGTAATTTATATATCATGTTTACATACATGATTAAAGGGTTTGTTTGTCTTACAAACCACGAGACCCGGGTGTTGAGTTTGAAGGGGCCCAAGATCATAAGCATTGGCCACAACTGAAATTAACCGATGTAAGACTATTATATAGCCTCTCCAACACTCCTCCTTACGGCCAAGATGGGCCGTGGTAATTAGATAACAGGAGGTGGCGCAAATTAGAAGATAAAGTTGGGTCAGGCCCTGCTCTGATACCATCTTACAAACCATGAAACCCGGGTGTTGAGTTTGAAGGGGCCCAAGATCATAAGCACTGGCCACAATTGAAATTAACCGATGTAAGACTATTATATAGCCGCTCCAACAGTTTGGAAACTACTAGCAGTTATGGGATCGTGACTAGATGCTGCACTAAGGAGAAAAAAAGAAATCAATAAATTAACATACATATGGGTTTAAAACAAAAATGAACTAAGTAAGGAATATTTACCTAGTTTTAGTGAGATTCTAAACATCATCAAAAGAACTATGAGAACCACCTCTTCTTCGCACTCCCTCGTCTATGTCCTCGACCAGGAGGCCGACCACGATCTCGACCAAGTCCCTGATCCTCCAACTCAGTATCACACTGTGTCTCATATACCAAAATATCACCAAACGAAGGTATCTCATCAGGAGATAATTGCACTCTCTCTGCATCTATTTCTTCTGTTATCGTAGGGAGACTGAGTAGCTCCTTTGATGATATAGCCAGCGCATCCACTGCGGACAAAGAAGATGGTTCATCTACTGACACTGTAGTCCTAGTCTTCTGCTACTGCTATCTCCTACGATATACCAACACCTATCTAATGTAGACTGTAACTCTATCTGCACAATTGATATATCCTTAGAGGAAGCATATCTATACAGATGCCTATCCGCATATGTCATCATTGTGGCACTCAGATCTACTCAGGATAAAACTCCATAGGCGGAGGTGTCACGTCATCAGTAGGTGTTGCATGCTATGAAAATCCCAGAGCAATACGTGTAAGCTTTGAAGGCTCCATATCATCAGTAGGTGCTGACTTTGAAGGTCCCATGTGATCAATATATGTGGGCTCTAAAGGCCCCACATCCTTAGTAGGTGCTGACTTTGAAGGTCCCATGTGATCAATAGATTTGGGCTCTAAAGGCCCCACATCATCAACAAATGTTAGCTCTATAGGTACCGTACTTGAGGTAGATAGACCTGAGAAATTGAGATAATATACCCTTAATGTATGTCTGCATATCTCTATATCGACTGTATGCATCCACTACATCTGCATCATTTTGCAGTCCATCACATACTACAACATGCAAATGTCGGATACCATCCACTAGCATCATCTCCACATGATTACACGGCTCATAATGCATATGATAAAGAAAACTTGATTGATTGATAAAGCGTTACGTAATGTTCTAGTACCACTGGATGTACTCATGCCTCCCAACATCAGATGTTGCATCACCCACCTCCAATATATAGCTACTGCTATCATTCCACATATCTCCATATTGTCGATGGTAAGCAGTGCAATCCATACCTCCTCAACCTCGACCTGTAATAACACGTATGGACTCCACTGGAGATGGGATATGTTGAGTTCTACCAAATCGCCTCAAAATCATGTTTGGAACATGCATCTCCACCACATCGTAACACATGAGAGGTATCCTCACAAGCCAAAGATCATGCCCTCTCCTCGATATATCAGATAATCTAAGCCAAATCTCTAGAGTGTATGGCTCTCATATGATCTGTAGAATAAAAAAGAATGACTCATTTGGCTAAATAAATTTGCAAATATAATAAATTCTAGAAAAGAAATATATATCTGATAATCAAGTTCTGATCGATATACTCTAAGAACGGGCAAAGGATCCTCAGTCTCCTCCGTATGACCCCTCCACCTAGAACACAACTTTTTAAAAGATAAAACAAAAAAATAAACAATTGATTAGATGCTCAAGTCTGATTCTACAATGTCCCTGCATGCTAGTGGCATCCCATCCTCAAATGGATGCGGGACAATATCAGGTCAGCCAACGTATAAGTACTCTCAAGACCAAACCTATGATATAAAAGAATATTGTCATTAATAAATATTTATGTAGAGTCTATAGAAGTTGGTGCAACCTAACAAATTCAAGAGATATGCTCGTGCATGCCTTTCCACTACTCATCAACTGCACCTTCAGGTATGACTCCAAATTTATGTTGCAACCATGTCAATTTAATACGTGTTCCTTTGACGAATTATGGTACATCACCCAAAAGCTCTAAACACACATGCCTCCAATCTAATCCAATAGACCCAGTAACAACATCACTATTAATAGAAAGCCATGAGAAAACAACTACGTCCTGTAATGTAATAGTTATCTCCCCAAATAGAAAATGAAAAGTCGTAATTGTAGACACGCTAATTTTGACGTCATTTCGAGTAAATTTCATATCATATAATAATGCCTCATAATGGTCTGATAATTAATCATTAATTAATTTTTATTAATCTTTTTAAGTGTCGGGTTTAACAGATATGTTTAAGTTAATCAATTGAATTAGTTTTAGCTCAAATTTGAGTTAAAATATGAAGAATTCTAAAAGACGTCGACCCAAGTGGACGCCATTTAGACTTTATTCTTATTTTAGTGATTAAATTTGAATTTTAATTAATTAATTAATTAACTAAAAGGCGTCTTGTAATGTCGACGCGTTTTAAGTTTCCTAAGTGATTTTAACTTCCCCTCCGGATGTTTATCCTTATCTTAATTAGTCTAAAAGACGTCTACATAGGTGGACGCGTTTTACCTAATAAAGATAAAGATAAGTTTTCCCGGATATTTATCCTTATCTTAATTAATTTGAAAGGCGTCATCAATAGTGGACGCGTTTTAGATAATTACAGATAAAGATGAATTAATCAGTATTTATCTGTCGGTTAAGATGGATAAATTCGGGATTTTTCTATGTTAATCTCGAACGCAAGAAATGCCTATAAATACCCTGCATGTTGAAGAAAAAAAGAGAGAAGAGAATTGAGTTGAGTTGAGCCATAGCGTTATAGCGAGTTAAAGATTGAAGCAACGTCGTAACGCCGGAGCGCTGCCATTTCCAGAAGTCGGCGTCCCTTTCAAGATCTTCATCCTTTCAAAGCTTCAACCGATTGGGCATAAGTTTTTCATTACTGCATTTGCATTTTTTATCTTCATTAATTTCATTCTTCATTCACTTCATGCAAACACACACCACAGCATAATCTTTCAAAAACCTACTTGACTAAGGGGTTTCAAAGCCATTTAAAAAAGTGAGTTTGCTGTTTTAAATATGCTTAACATCATGATTAGTTCAGATATTGCTTCTACTTAAATTCTCATCATTGTTTCTTCGTTTTCTGTTTTCTGTCTTTGCTGCACTCAACAACAACGAGAGATTCAAAAAGGGGAAATCATGCACAACTTCTGGACGATCCTCAACCTCAAATTCCACAGCAAGAACAAAAGAACAAAGAAATGGCTCTCTTTCTTCAGCCGGCTGAGGAAGGGGAACCAAGGACTCAATCTTCCGCGTTTGAAAGGTAGGCAATCATATCTCTTTTGAAACTTTTAAGTTAAAAGTTTCTAGCGATCACTGCACTTTAGTTGCTGTTTTTAATAGGTTAGTTTACACTAAACAACATAAATATTTCATGTTAATCACACGGTCATTCTAAACACCTACAGTAATCTCACTCCTCCATCTATCTACAAGAGCCGTGATCAATGCATGATCTAATTTAATCCATCGAATCTGAGTCAAAGACAAAAGACCTACTCTTTGTACATATCCTCCCAGACGATCATCCAATACCCACTCATCTAATAACCTATGGTGCACACATTTAAGTGGACTTGGATCCTGAAAAGAAGGCCATTCTTATTAATATCATTTAAATACAAAGATAGAGAAATAAATATTACTTAAAGGAAAGTCATATATCTGTCCAATGTACATTAACTGCGATCTATGAGACTCTTGGAGAGTCAACACATATATATCAAGAGGTCCAGGGAGCATCTCCATATGATATTTAAACAAGCATTATATCAGAATATATGTTAGAAATGTTACGAAGAATTAAAATTAAATGTAAGTGTTGAAATGAGCAATATATAGAAATGTTACGAATAATTAAAATTAAATGTAAGTGTTTAAATGAGCAATATATAGAAATGTCACGAAGAATTAAAAATAAATATAAGTGCTGAAATGAACCGAAAATCGGACTGGAAAATGAGCCTAGAAGGTTACATGCACAAAGTTTTTCAATGAGTGGTGTTTTAGTGGGTTTTATATTAATTCATAGACTTTTGTAAAAAGTCTTGTCGACTTAATATAAATACACGCCGTGAAAAAATCCTGGGCCAAGCTGTAGAGCTTCTCCATGCTGGCCACCCTCCTCCCTCTCCTCCTCCTCAGGACGCCCCATTCGGGGCATCGATTTCTTCTTCGTCTTCGTCGTGTGCGATTCCCGACAGTTGAGAAACCTTCTCCCGCATGTTGCAGGCTCCGTTACGGCAAAGAATCTTCGGCGAGCGCGCCGATTCAAACGAGGGAGCGAGGACGAACCACTAACAAGGATCGCATGAATACTGTTGGAGGTCAGACGCTTATGCGGCTAGCGGCATCATCTCGATAGAAACAACACGGACGCGGATCTGAATCCGCACATAGTGATATTCGATCACCCAGATTTTTCATTTTACCGTTGTTTTGTCTTAAACGGATTAGGGAATGGGCGGGATCGATTTTTGTTGTCTATTTTCGCTGCCTTCTTCGTTGTCCCACCCCTATCCTTACATGTAGCAGATCCATTGACGAATCTCATGTCTCAAATTGTGTTTGAGCGTCACTTAGAGGCTATAGGTATTCAGCACAAAGGTGATTAACTTTAGTCCAAGTGGGAGGTTGTTAGTTTTAGGTGGACTACAAGCCAATCATACATTGTATAATATTGTTCAGTTATTAATAAAATGGCATTAATATTCATTATGTGTACATTGTTTGTGTACAATTCATAATGAAGTCTATGAATGTGTGCGATAGTGACTAGATTATGATGAGATCATACTAATAAGACTAATCACTTATAAACACATATTCTTAATTATTTATAGTCGGAAGATATCTGAGAATAACATTACATATCCAGTGAGACTAGTACAAATTACTCCGACTCATATGATGAGGGTAACCGATCTCATAATCACTTGTGTGGAGACACTAAGGTGAATCTGTAGATGCTCATTGGAGAATGAGTTTACTAAACTGAGCTGACTTGAATCACTAGATGGTAATGTACCTAACTGTCAATCAGCTTGATTCAATCGTCGTAGTTACGTAGATGGTCCTCAGACCTGAGACACCAAGGACACATTATTGGCATATTTTTGTGATTTGACCTTGGCTGACAGATCTCTAAATATGGGATTCTAAATAGTTAAGGTCAATTACAATGGAATACCTTCGAAGGAAATTGAGTGTTTAATACGGAATCATTTGCTCTCGGTATTTAGAGAGAGAATACTTTAGGAAGGATGCGTGAAAGTCTCTAATCATGACAGACATAATATCATGAAAGGAGTTTACTAATATTACATAGTAGCATCCAAACCAAGTGAGTCGACCGGTTATGATTTGACAATACACCATACCCTGAGTCTATTCAAGAGTATTGTGCGAGCGAAAGATTATATCCACACGGTGACTGTCAACATAAAGATTCTTTGAGTGGGTTGTTAAACCATAATACCTTCCGAGATCATGCGGTGTTGCTTAGCACCCAATATGATCGAAGGTCCGATCGATTTAAATTTGCAAACTCAATCGAATAAGTTAATTAATTAATATAGAGATATTAATTATTTAATTAAGTCAGTAAGAAATTACTGGACTTAGTGGGGCATTAACTGGACTGGTACTTGGGTCTAGAAGGTCACATGTACAAAGATTCTCAGCTGACGGGTAAAAAATGGGATATATATTAATTTAGGGATTTTTGTGAATTTTTTTTGACGAATTAATATAAATAAACGATGAGAGGGCAGCCCTGGGCCAGACAACATTGGGCTGCCCTATCCGTCCCCCCTCTCTCCCCTCTCTCTCTGGCGCCAGAGGTGCCCCCTTCCATGCACTGCCGCTTAATAAGTACACATTTTTAGATAAACAATAGATGAAATTTACACACTATACTATCAATTTTTTGTACAAAATCACATGGAATGATAGATAAATCGATTATGCTTTCAAAATATTAATTTTGCAAAATTCGAATGCCAAATATCATCCTTTCATGGATTAAGTAAGTGTGATAATTTTATTTCCAATAAGAGTTTTTCAGCAATTATTTAATATACATTTAAATAATTTATTAATTGCCGCATGAACTTAACTATTATTTAT
This sequence comes from Zantedeschia hybrid cultivar, assembly GCA_030544215.1. Classification (NCBI taxonomy): domain Eukaryota; kingdom Viridiplantae; phylum Streptophyta; class Magnoliopsida; order Alismatales; family Araceae; genus Zantedeschia; species Zantedeschia hybrid cultivar. The sequence goes on along the minus strand of JARZZO010000014.1, from coordinate 15,508,791 downwards.
GTGGATACAGGACACGAGTAAGTAGATAGCATACTGGTTAGCCTATCCGATTTTCAATGAAGTGACCAAGATTCGAATCTCGGAAGGAAGAAACAAGATTGTATTTTTGCTCTTCAAAAGGGGTCCACATACCAGCTAAGAGAGAGAGATGTAAATTTTGAAATTCAAATTCAAAAATAATCTTTATTGTTTTTAAAATTTGAATTTCAAATTTTAAAATTCAAATTTTGAAAATAACATTTATTATTCAAATCTAAATTTCAAAAATCAAAATCACATATCTCTTTCTAAATTCAAATTTCAAAATAAACATTTATGATTTTTAAAGAGGAGCCCCTAATCAAGGGAGAGCTTAATGACCTATTTATTATCTTTTTTGAAATTCAAAATTTGAGGCTTTCTTCTATAAAACCATAGGAGGGAGAGGAAAAAAGACACTTTTGAAATTTTTAAACTTTCTCACCCTGTCCATCCGAATATATCTCTCTCCCAATTCCTCTCTCTCACTTTCTCCCTCTCTTTGCTACAGCCGTTGGTCGGGTACTGTAGCAGCCCCCTCTCTCTCTAGCTTTTCTCTCTCTCTCTCTCTCTCTCTCTCTCTCACCAGCGGCTGTTAGGGTAAGAGGTGAACTCGAGACACTGCAACTGACTACTGGAAAGAGTCCAGGGCTGCCAAGGATCCGCGCGAAGGGTTACGACGGCTACAAACATCAGTTTTCTCTCTCCACCGCCTCTCTCTCTAGTTTTTGAGTTATCTATGTTACACTATATTTCGAATATTTTATGTAAAAGTTTTCTTATTAAAGTCATGTTAGTTTTTGATTTTCAATGTCTATGTAAAATTTCATGTAGTTCTAATAATGAATGACAGTAGCTCATTTGAAAAAAGTTATATTTTCTCCCTCTTTTTGTTCTACAACTTTTAGTTTTTCCTCTGTTGACACTACTCAAACTTTATATTCTACTTTTAATAAGTGTTTTAGAGGTAGTCTTAGTTCAGTAGATGGTCTGATTATACTCGTTTAGGAGTGCTCATTTTGTGAGTTCATAGTAAGTCCGGTTAATTTCAATTCTTATCTATCAAATCATCATGTTCCCTCTTCTTTCTTCTCTGTTTTTCCTTTAAAAATTCAAGGTTTTCAACTTTAAAAATATATTTTCCTATAGATTCGACCAAATCTCACCACTTTCTATTTTTCAAATAAGTATATGTGAAAATTGGAATTTTAAGATTGATGTTCGAATATGCTTAACAACACATAATTTCGAGCGATCACCACTCCATCGTCTCTGACTCCTGACTGTCGGGAATTCGTGTGCATGCCACGAGCACCTTCACTGAGATGAGCGGCCACCACGAGCGCATCACCAAGAGAGGAACTGAGGGAGACTCATCGCGAGGAAGCTCGCGTAGATACCGCTAGAGCCCGGGCGATTGCGCTATTTGCGGCGTCACACCGTAAGAGCCACACGAAACAGATTCGATTCTGCGCAAGATAAAATTCGTTCACCTTATCTTTGATTTTTGTTCTTCGAAACAAACTGAGAACATATTATTATTTTAATTTTGTTTCTGTTTTGTTGGCCGTTCTTGGGTGGAGAGATCCTTACAGGCCTAGAGGGTCACACACATAAAGATTCTCGTGAGACAAGGATTAATGAGAGTTTTATATATTATCTGAGTTTTTATGAAAAAATAGAGATAATATATATAATAGTGGGACTTGGGGAAAACCCTAACCAGCACGTGGGCTTCCTTCTGATTGTCCCCTCTCTCTCCCTCTCTCATGATCATCCCCTTCTCTCCCTCCTCTGGGTGGTGGTGGTCATCATCAATGCGTCGGCATCGAGAGAAGGAGAAGCCATCCATGCAAGGATCTGTGTGGATACTGCATCTAGAGGCCGTGCGCGTATGCGGCTACGCACATCCTGTGGATTCGGCATTGACTTTTGGATATCCCTCATCTCCACACCGTAAGAATTTGTAACAACCCGCCACACTATAATTGGGAATCCGATTACTAAATGAGTACCAAATCATTAAAATTTGGAGCCAAACCACAATCTCGATAAATATGAAAAATAAATGATAAACTAAGCTAAATATTCTACATCACATCGAATTGTAAAAAAAGTGCAGGAATTAAAAATTATGACAATTCGACTCGACTCAGCAAATAATTATATATTCCAACTGAAAAGAAATAATTAAGTGTACAAGCCTAAAAGAAAAATAACAACTACATCGGGGCATACCCCAGAACAATAGCTGCTGGCGCGCAACTTGAGACAAAACCCTCTACGTTACGCCTGCCTGGAACCCCTACATGAAAACCGCATGGGTGAGTCTCATCGAAATGGACTCAGTAAGGATCCGCCGATCTCCACCACCCACTCACGGACCCACAAGTGCAACAATACAAATATAGATAATTAAATAAGTAAAGCAGTAAACACAACTCTCAAAGATTCCCCAAATTCCGATATAAAATACATGCATTTGTAAATGCAACAGACATAACTGTGAAACCACTCCACCACGGAGTCCACAACCAGCGTTTCGGTTAAACACACAAACCATGCAGCTGAACGCGGAAAACACCAACCCGCTAGGACCAAACAGCAACCCCTCGGATAGTGTGTTGGCTACTCCGACCTGTCTAACTCTAGGTGGTTCTGCTTCCCTCAGTAACGAGTGACACTCCGAATGTACCACTCCCACACCGGTACTAGTTATACTCTGGGGTACACCAGGTGACCCGCTGTCTAGGCATCATCCCACCACTCCCACATCGGCGCCGTGTTTTTCCCACACCGACACAGGTGTAGACACGCTAATTTTGACGTCATTTCGAGTAAATTTCATATCATACAATAATGCCTCGAAATGGTCTGATAATTAATCATTGATTAATTTTTATTAATCTTTTTAAGTGTCGGGTTTAACAGACATGTTTAAGTTAATCAATTGAATTGATTTTAGCTCAAATTTGAGTTAAAATATGAAGAATTCTAAAAGACGTCGACCCAAGTGGACGCTATTTAGAGTTTATTCCTGTTTTAACGATTAAATTTGAATTTTAATTAATTAATTAATTAACTAAAAGGCGTCTTGTAAGGTCGACGCGTTTTAGGTTTCCTAAGTGATTTTAACTTCCCCTCCGGATGTTTATCCTTATCTTAATTAGTCTAAAAGACGTCTACATAAGTGGACGCGTTTTACCTAATAAAGATAAAGATAAGTTTTCCCGGATGTTTATCCTTATCTTAATTAATCTGAAAGGCGTCAGCCAAGGTGGACGCGTTTTAGATAATTACAGATAAAGATGAATTAATCAGTATTTATCTGTCGGTTAAGATGGATAAATTCGGAGTTTTCAAATGTTAATCGCGAACGCAAGAAATGCCTATAAATACCCTGCATGTTGAAAAGAAAAAAAAGAGAACAGAATTGGATTGAGTTGAGCCATAGCGTTATAGTGAGTTGAAGATCGAAGCAACGTCGTAACGCCGGAGCGCTGCCATTTCCAGAAGTCAGCGTCCCTTTCAAGATCTTCATCCTTTCAAGAGCTTCAACCGATTGGGCATAAGTTTTTCATTACTGCATTCATTTCATTAGTTTCATTTTTCATTCACTTCATGCAAACACACACCACAGCATAATCTTTCAAAAAAAACCTACTTGATCTAAGGGGTTTCAAAGCCATTAAAACAAGTGAGTTTGCTGTTTTAAATATGCTTAAAATCATGATTAGTTCAGATACTACTTCTACTTAAATTCTCATCATAGTTCTTCATTTTTCTTTTTCTGTCTCTGCTGTACTCAATAACAACAACAAGAGATCAAAAAGGGGAAATCAAGCACAACTTCTGGACGATCCTCAACCTCAAACTCAACAGCAAGAACAAAAGAGCAAAGAAAAGGCTCTCTTTCTTCAGCCGGCTGAGGAAGGGGAACCAAGGACTTAATCTTCCGCGTTTTGAAAGGTAGGCGATCATACTCTCTTTTGAAACTTTTTTAAGTTAAAAGTTTCTGGCGATCACTGCACTTTAGTTGCTGTTTTTAATAGGTTAGTTTACACTAAACAACATAGATATTTCATGTTAATCACACGGTCATTCTAAGCACCTACAGCTTTTTTGGCGATCACGATGGGACTTGGTCTCGCCATCTTTTAGTTTCTTTTTGTTCTTGCTATCATCATATCGGGCACCCACAGTGCACCATTGGTGTCTCTGGACACGTCCTCACCAATTGGTGAGTGTTTAGTTTAATTGATTTCCCTCGTGCACCACGTGCACACCCCAGTGGCAAGATCTTGCCCCCCCCTTGATTAACTCAAAAAGCTGTTTTTGTGATAAAAATGATGTGTGATTGATTGTTTTTCTAGTTGTCTAGTTAGTAAACCATCCTGTTTAAAATCTGGAACTAAAAAAATTGCATGAGTCGATTGTTTACTGCTTTTTACCTTGTTTGAGGGGGATTCAACCCAGAAAATCCTCCTGGAAAACTGTTTCTGCGAACTGAAAAGCGTCCAGGATAGCTGACGCGTTTCAAAACCGCGTCAACCTACCTAGACGCCTTTCAGGCTTCACAGCTTCTCTGCTGTCTGCATCTGCTTCTGCGAAAAATTAAGTTCTGTTTTGAATAGCGTCGACTACCATCGACGCTATTCAGACAGTTTCTTAATCTTTTTTCAGTTTCCAGATTTCTGTGTTTTGAGTGCTAGCTACCCATTACTTACTAAGCATTAGAGGCCATCCAGGCCACAAGACATACGCATTGAGGCTAACACCCTCCTCTTCTTAGGAACACATTACTCGACGTCAGCAACTCTCTCTGATTGGGTTGGTCCCTTGATCAGACTAGAGAAGTTGACGTTGAGACCTCCATAAGTCCCCAAAATCAAGGTATTCCTCCTTGATCATCGGGCTGGTTGTACCAATTGAAGTCCCGGTTAGATTCTGAAAGCGTTGTGAGAGAAAGCCCTACAGAATAACGGTGGAAATCGAACTGAAACTAGGATCCTTTCCCTGAGCGAAATTGTGGTTTAATCCAATTCAAATAACTCAACAAGGAATCCTAAAATCACGTTAAGCATCCACTTGTTTGATTAATCTCTGTACAACTTGTTTGATTAAATCTTTGAAAAGGGAATCTAACATCATGTTGCTACGATCAGGTAGGAACTTGAGTGTGGCTCCAGACGCCATGGTTAATTACGAGGGAGATGCTAATGCCCCTCGGGATTCTGAGTACAACTATGAGAGTGGGAGAGATGCTGATGCCTCCCGTAGTTCTATCCCCATTCCGTATCGTCTAGATGGGAATGTTCGGACACCTCTTTTGCCTCAACGTGATCAATATCCTGATCCTCTTCCGCATGAATATGCGATCCCTAATCCTGATCTCGAGGGGGACATGAATCAGAATGATCCCTCATCCTCTGATCCTACGGATCTCATCAATGCTCTGGGAGTTCTTGCCTCCCGACTGGACCCTCAGCAGTTCGAGGCGATCCAATCTATTTTGAAGGGGAAGGCACCTATGCAGCCTGCCGAGCCGAACCCTGTGGCTCCCCCTGCTGTTCCTCAGCAACCATCTTTTCCTCCTCCTTATATCCATTAGGCCGTGGAGGGCCTTCATATTACTTCTCGGCCAGCTGGGCCGCAGCTTTCATCATCTAGGCAACCGGCTAGACCGCAAACGCCTACTTATCAAAATGCCCTCGGGCATGGCGGAAGCGCTGCCGGACCTCCCCTCTATTGTCCACCCTGCCCAACGTACTCTAGGCAGCAGGCCTACCAAGTACCTCCTCCTCCTCCTCCTCCTCAAGCAGATCTGACCACACAAACGCTGCTGGCCAAAATGGAGCGTATGGATGAGCAATTTAATAACCTCCAGAAAATGATGGGGGTCAAAGCTGTGCCAGAAATCAGTCTACCGAGTCTGCCAGTATTCCATCTGCCACCCTCTGAAATGCCAGTGTACCGAAAGTACAACGGTACTGGTAACCCCTTCACACATCTGAAGGAGTTCATGTATGAATCATCTTTCTGGCAGAATGATAAGAGGTCGTTGGCCTTCTTGTTCAGGAGATCTCTAGAGGGACCAGCCCTCGAGTGGTTCTTTTCCCTGGAACCCTCAGAAGTAGAAGATTACGGTATCGTTTCACGCAAATTCATTCAACGATACCAGGACAGAGTTGCACCCTCCTTGTCTATCACGGACCTCATTGCAGAAAAGATGAAACCTGATGAGGAGTTTGTCAGTTTTGCTGACAGGTGGCGGGGTCTGGCTGAAAAGGTGAAGGATCACTTGTCCGAATCTGAACAAGTGAAAATGTTAATTTCCAATGCCACCCCCCAGTTCAAGCTCGTCCTCTCCTTGAACAATTTGACTAACATGGCAGAGCTCTATGAAAGAGCACGGTACTGCCAGAATGCCTTCAAGGACGCTACATTCTCTAGCGTCTTTGATCCTCATAGACCTAGCAGACCTCCGCCTCGGAAGCCTGCAGTGCCGAACTCTTCCAGCACAGGTCCGACTACTGAGGGCACGCTCTCTCATGAGCAAGTGAGCACTATGAACAATAACTCGCCCCAGTTCGTGAGGAGTCAGCAGCAGTACCAGAGGCCACAGCAGCAAGGGTACAGACAGCAGCAGAACCCCCAGTATCAACAACAGTATCAGCGGCCCCAGCAGCCGAATCAGAATCAAAACCAGCAACAGCTACAGCAACAGCCGCAACGGCAACAGCAGTACCAGCAACCCCAGCAACAGCAGTATCAGCAACAACAGCCACAGTACCAGCCGCGCGCACCGCCGGCGTACCACAATGTCCCTCCTCCTGGTGACTACAACCAGCAGAGGAGACCTCCAGGCCCGAAGAGGGCAGAATACCCGGCTCTCCCAGAATCCTTGGCCGATATCTTCAGTGCTTTAATGGCAGCTAACGCCTTAGTTTTGCCAAGGGAAAAGGCCGTCTGGCCTCAAAATGCCGATACGTACAGATATTGCTACTTCCATAGGCAACCTGGGCATACCATTGACACCTGCTTCCAATTCAGAGATTACATTCATGATCTCAACGAGCAGGGCGGCATAGACTGAGAGGAAATGAAGAAATACATAACAGCCCTGAAGGCGAGGAGACCGCAACAGCAGCAGCAAGCAAGACCACCAGCACAAGCAGCAGCACCACCCAACATGGGCATAGTGCAGAATCCGCTCCCGGAGCACCAGAATCAGAACCAGGTTGCTCCCATTCTAACGAACAGCCAGTCTGAGGCTGGTCGTGGGCAACAATGGAGGATAGATGACTTTTCCTCTCTCTACTCAACGGGTCACATTCAAAGTACCGCAGAGCGATTACCACGCCGCACCATCCACATACCCAGACCACAACCCGTCACCATCACCCCTCTACCCACACCCACATATCATCCGCCCGCATCCAATAACCCACTACCACTACCCACCTTCCTTAGACCCATTGCGCCCCGCACTCCTGCGCCTCCATCATATACCCCTCCGCAAACCAATAACGCACCCCTTCTACCATCTAGGCCATTATTACGCGTACCATTTCCTACTTCACCCGCTACCACTACCACCTACCCAGATATGCCCCAACCATCCAAACCGTTACTACACGTACCATTCCCCACTTCGCCAACCACTTACCCATCTACCATCCAACCCTCTAGGCTTTTAATCCGCACCGCGCCATCACCACCTAACCCAACGCCACCACCTACGCATCAACCCTCCGCACCGCTTACGCCACCCGACTCTGCAGTACTCAAGGTGTCACCCGGATCCTTCACGGTCGAGGAACATGCGCTCCGGAGTGGAAGGATTTTCAACAAGGTCTTTCCTCAGTCCACAGTCAGAGACGGCCCATCACAGCCGACTGAGGAAGCCCATAATGAAGAGAGTGCACCAGGCACTCAATATGACTTGTTGAAACATCTGGACAGAACACCGGCACGGATCACTGTACTTGAATTAATTAAAAGGTCCAAGATTCACCAAGAAGCTTTAATGGAATACCTACAGAAGGTGATGGTTAACGAAGACGTGCCGGTAGAGAAAATTGCAGCACTACTAGTTCCTCAGGGGGATCAGCCCTCAATTACATTTCACACATCGGAACTAGCACCGCTAGCCGCTAGAAGCATGGCTCTGAGCATCACGGTCAATATCTGCAAAAAGGCCGTGGATGCATGCCTGGTTGATACAGGGGCTTCAATTAATGTTCTACCTCCGAAGACCCTGGAGCTATGCGGTGTGCCCAAGGAGAAATGGCTGCCTAGCCCCATCTCAGTTACGGCATATGACAATTCTACCCGTTCCCCTCTGGGAATGGTTTATTTAAAGGTGGAGTTAGGTCCAGTAAGTCATGCAGAGGTCGAATTTCATATTCTAGAAATCGACCCTTCCATAAATGCCATTCTTGGACGTCCTTATATCAAAACTCTTGAGGCGATTCCTTCTACGAATCACCAATGCCTCAAATTCCCTTATAAAGGACGAATTATTAAAGTGACGAGCATGCCGATCCTTGCTGCTGCTCATACATTGAATATTAAATCTGCTGTTTTACCTGGCCGACAACCTTTTCTGTCGGTATTACAGGTCTACCGTCCAGTGGCTGATCCTTTGAAAGCCGCTACCATTTCTCCATACCCATTAAATGCTATCAAAAGGGGGAAGTGCATGAGTACCCCGGGATGGAGAATCATGATGAAGAACGGCTACAAGCCTGGGAAAGGTCTGGGCACACAATTGCAAGGCAGGACCACTCCTGTTAAAGATCATCGGGCAGTACCTGGAAGCGGTCTGGGCTATAGGCCAATGAAACTGAAGCAAGACAGGGTTCAGCAAGAAGATGGTCAAGAAATCTTGGAAACAATATCCACACCACTGAAAGAAGGCCGAGATCCCTTAACATGGACTCTATATACACATTTTGTGAAAGGGCCCATACTTAGTCACGACAACATGGTGGTCATTACTTCCTGTTTTGACTTCCATGACATATATGGGAGGGACTTGGCCAGACATTGTTCCGAACTACTTACGTACCAATCCTTGGAGGCTCTGCGGCCTATGAAGAGGAGAAAATTCCATGACCCTGAATGCGAATGGTACAGATGGTTCGACCTGAGGGACCTATACATAGCGCTGAACAGACTATTCCTGGATCCTGCAGAACCCAAGTGGCCACCGCAGATTGACGAGCTAATTGAGAGCCCTGGCGCAATCTTTGACAAGCGGATACTGCTATCCGAAGAAGCTGATGAAGGGGAGCCAGATGACCCCTATGAAGCTGGTTATACAACAGATCTGCTACATGTCTTCACGCTCCATACTCTTTTTCGTACACTACTCTCGACCTCGACTTGGTCGCGGGTCATAATTGACGACATTCCACGGGCTCCGCCCGTTATGATAACTCTGTCCCCTCGGGACTTTATTCCACAACCTCCTCTCGACCTAGAGAGGATGTATGATCTAATCTGGGACATATTGCTATATGATCCCCCTAATCCTCTGGCCTTGGTGCCGCTTCCTCCGTCCGATTCTCCTCCCATCTGTATTCACTCCTGCTTCATGTATAATTCCTCGATGGTCCAAAAAAAAACGCCAATTTTACAACAAATTCTTCCCAAATCATTATCGAGGAAACATCTTACTTGTCCGATTACACCCCACCGCGCGGGTCCGTCGGTCAAGATTCTCTCCTAGATCTACTCTGTCCCTCCCCACGGGAGGATTCCCCTGTATTTCCACCTGTATCCCAGGATTTTCATCCTGCTTTATCTTCATTAGGTTATGATAGGCAGTTTAGTGAAGTTAAGGAGTCTAGTTTTAGGCAGGTTAGTCAGTTTAGGAAGTCTAGGAAGCCTAAGGGTAGGCAAATTCCAGAAAGATACCTCCAGGATTTGGCTGATAAATGTTCCTTTTGCTCTTTAATCCCTCAGCTTTTAGAAGATCCAATTCAGATGCCAGAAGATTGTACAGATGATGAGTCAGTCAATGATGGGTACGGGGTATATGAGTTAGTACATGAAAAGGACCCCATTGTTGAGGATGAGGAAGATGATGAGGACGCAGCTGAGGCATATGCCAGTGGAGTGAAGAGATTTGATGAACCTTCAACTGCCGTCGAAGAGCCCACCAAAGAAATAAACTTAGGGACTGAAGACGAACCTAAGGTTGTCCTCGTTAGTAAAAATCTTTCTGCAGAGGATGAAAAGGCAATGATACAAGTGCTTAAGGATTATAAGGACACTTTCGCCTGGAGTTACGAGGATATGCCGGGGTTAGACTCATCTTTAGTTGAACACAGGTTAACATTAAAAGATGGAGCTACTCCGGTCAAGCAGAAATTAAGGCGATTCCACCCACAAATGGCTTTAAAGATGAAGGAAGAGGTCGATAAATTACACAAAGCCAAATTCATTAGAGTTGTCCTTTATCCACAATGGGTGGCCAATATAGTCCCGGTTATGAAAAAGGACGGGAAGGTCAGAATTTGCATTGACTTCCGCGATCTGAACCGGGCGTGTCCTAAAGATGATTTTCCATTGCCTCATATTGATGTACTCATCGATAACACTGCTGGCTATGAGACGTTATCGTTTATGGATGGATTTTCAGGATACAACCAGATTAAGCTGGCAGAAGAGGATCAAGAAAAGACTTCATTCACAACACCTTGGGGAACATATTGTTATGTCGTCATGCCATTTGGATTGAAGAACGCTGGAGCCACTTATCAAAGGGCTATGATGGCAATATTTCATGACATGATGCATATAGATTTGGAAGTGTATATGGATGATTTATTGGTTAAGTCTAAAACGAAGGCTGAGCACGCCAAAGTTTTGGCAAGGGTATTAGAGAGATCAAGAGAATATCAGTTGAAGATGAACCCCAAGAAATGTGTATTCGGGGTATCTTCAGGGAAATTGCTTGGATTCATTGTCAGCAAACGGGGAATTGAGATCGATCCCAATAAGGCGAAGGCTATCAGAGAAATGCCACCTCCCAAAAACTTGAAAGAGTTAAGAGGATTAATCGGGAGGTTACAATTTATTCGCCGCTTTGTCTCCCAGCACTCACAAAGGTGTAAGCCGTTTTACGAGCTTACTAAGCCAGGAGTCAAATTCAATTGGGACGATAAGTGTCAGGAGGCATTTGATGGATTAAAGGACTATTTGGCAAGTCCTCCTGTTTTGAGACCACCATCTCCAGGCAAACCATTGATACTTTATATTTCAGTCCTGGATGATGCAGTGGGGGCTGTCCTAGCACAAGAAGATGAAGAAGGAAAGGAGAGGGCAGCCTACTATCTCTCTAAACTTCTCAACCCCGCTGAACAGAGATACACGGCGATGGAGAAAACATGTGCAGCATTGGTTTGGGTTGTTCAGAAATTAAAGCATTATTTTCTGGCCCACGAAGTCCACCTCATCGCTAGGATGAATCCGATCAAGTTCCTTCTGGAGAAATCTGTTCTTACTGATAGGTTAGCGCGATGGCAAAGCTTTCTATCTCAATTCGATATCATTTATATTCAACAGAAAGCAATCAAGGGCTATGCCATAGCAGAACATCTCGCCCATCATCCCCTTCCTCGATTTGATCCAATACGATCAGAGTTTCCGGATGAGGAACTGATGTCCGTAAATCAAATCAGAGATGATATGTGGACTCTGCATTTTGACGGAGCTCTGAATTCTCATGGAAAGGGTATCGGTATCGTTCTGTTATCACCTGAAGGTGTCACCATTCCACAAGCCTTTCAGCTTGACTTTCCAGTCACCAACAACATAGCTGAATACGAGGCACTTCTTGCTGGTCTCGAGGCTGCTCATTTTCATGGTGCAACCAAACTCAGGATTGTAGGTGATAGCCAATTAATTCTTCGCCAAATGCTGACCAAGTATCGAACTCTTGATCCCAAGCTTAAGCCATATCAAGAACTTACTTCTGCTTACTCGAAGCTTTTCACAAAGTTGATCTTTGTCCATGTCCCTAGAAATCAAAACATCCTAGCTGACGCTCTAGCTTCACTTGCATCTTCTCTTGATTTTCCTATCAGCAAGCAATCCGAATCAATCATAGTTCATAGGCGTCTTTCACCTGCCGTGAAAGATCCTTCATTTCTTAGAACTAAGGAGAAGTTGCTAAAGAAATTCAAAGATGGAAGTATCGTGGAAATCATGTTGATGGAGCTGTTAGAAGAGATGGATGATGAACAGAAGCCATGGTATTATGAAATTGCAAAATATTGTGAAGATCAATCGTATCCTGAAGAAGCTACAACTGAGGAAAAAAGAGCTATCAGGAGAGTTTCTCAACGATACACCCTAGTTGGGGGAGCATTATATAAGAGAGGTTTTGATGGAGTTCTTCTGAGATGTTTAGACGAAGATGAGCTTTGGAAGGTTATGGAAGGAGCTCATAGTGGAGTTTGTGGTGGCCATGTCAATGGACAGATGCTAGCAAAGAAGATCCTTAGACAAGGATTTTATTGGCCAACCATGGAAGAAGATTGTGTAGGATATGTCCGTAGGTGTGCCAAGTGTCAACTTCACGCCGACAAAATTCATTCCCCTGCATCTTCACTCCATCCTGTTTCTTCCCCATGGCCTTTCTCCATGTGGGCTTTCGACATTATTGGACCTCTTGGTAACCCAGATTCCGGCATCAAGCAAAAATCTTTCATTCTCACAGCAACGGAATACTTCACCAAGTGGGCAGAAGCTGAAGCATACGTGGAGATCAAAGCATCAACCGTCTGCAAATTCATCATGAAGAACATCATCACAAGATTCGGGATTCCAAGTACCATCGTCACCGACAACGGACCGCAGTTCGTGTCACAGGAATTGAAGGACCTCTGCAACAGGTACAAAATTGCATTGCATCATTCATCTCCTTATTATCCGCAAGGCAATGGCCAAGCGGAAGCAACTAATAAGACTTTGATAAAAATTATCAAAAAGACGTGTAAATCTAACAAATTCGCAGATTGGCCAGAAAAATTGGTTGAGGCTCTATGGGCCTACCGAACTTCAATCCGCACGCCCACTGGGCAAACTCCTTATTCCTTAACATTTGGAATGGAGGCGGTAGTTCCATATGAGATCCTTATACCGTCATTAAGAGTACAATTGAATAAGGAATTCTCCATTGATGAACATCGTTCAGCACTTCTTGCTCAATTGGAACTTTTAGACGAGAAAAGATGGTCAGCTGCTAATCATGCAAAAGTTTATCAAAACAGATTAGCACGTTTTTATCAAAAGAAAGTCATTGAACGAAAGTTCAAAGTCGGTGAAATGGTCGTTAAAAGAATTTTTGTAAAACCTGGTGGTCCGCGTTCTAAGCTCCAACCCAACTGGGAAGGACCTTATGTTGTATCGCATGCTTTTCCTGGTAATGCTTATCGTCTTGTTAATGCAGAAGGAGAAGAGTTAAATCATCCTTGGAATGGTCTACATCTTAAGAAATACTACCCTTAGGTTAAAGAGTCGATCAGTATGGTACAAAGACCAGTGGAATCAGAAAATTTATAAACTCAAATTTCTTTGTTAGTCTGAATAATTTAACTTCAAACCCATTATTGCACACACTGACACGTTTGATTCGTGAGTAACAAGAGATGCCAAGTCCTTAAGAATATCAAAAGCTTGACTAAAAGTATGAAGTACAAATCATTCATTTTAAACAAAATTCTGTTTTAAACTCGGCCCATGATGTCGGAACGAGGCTTAAAATAGACTACCAAGAATACCCGCCATCTTAGTAGGAGGCCGTCATAAAAAATGGGGGAGATCCGTCCCGAAAAAAAAAAAAAAAAAAAAAGAATAGAAAAGCAAAAGCAAGGCAAAAAGCCAAATTCAAAATCAAAAGGGCATTACACTACAAACGTTACATCAAGGCCATGAAATGAAACAAAAGGGAACGCAAGGTCGATAAATACCCCGGAAAGAAAATGACCGAACCCCAATAGATATTAGGGTTGGAAAGGGACATCTTTTTAAGTCTCCGGAACCTTCTCATGGGCTTTCTAAATCTGTTCTTCTTTTCTTTCTAAAGAGGTGTACTTCAAGCTTAAAGGATGGCTTAGATTGACTAAGGGTCAAATCATCAAATGGGATCACGAATGGAAACACAAGTTCAAACACGATAGGTTTTAAGTTAAGTTGTAGAGAACAATTTGGAAATTAAGTTAATAAATGAATATGATCTTTTGATCTAAGTACCATACTGGTCTTTTAGTCCGAAATTCAAAAAAAAATGTATATGTCAAAAATTCAAAAAAATATATAAAAATTCAAAAAAAATATATACATATGTCAAAATTCAAAAAAAATACATATGTCAAAATTCAAAAAAGGGTACATATGTCAAAATTCAAAAAAAAAATACATATGTCAAAATTCAAAAAAAAGGTACATATTTCAAAAATTCAAAAAAAAAAAAAATGCATATGTCAAAATTCAAAAAAAAAAGTATATATTTCAAAGCCCAAACAAAAATGAATATTTCAAAACCAAAAAAATATTTCAATTAGCATCTGCTTGTTGCATTTGGTGTGTTTCATTCATTTTATTTTCAGTGAGCATCTGTCTGCTTGCATGTTGCATTTTGCTTAAGTTTGATTATTCTCATTACCTTTGTTAATAAAGGCTATGCCCCTTGACCATTCTATCAAGGATAGGATCAAGTAGTCGGTTACTTAACCAGGCAAGGGGCTAAGCCTGAACAGATACTTAACATGTTTGTTCAAGTTGTATACAGGACACAAGGCATTGGTAGAATTGGAATCCGAATAGAGAACAGCCAGAAACCTGTTTCTGTGAGTAAAAGGCGTCGAGGAGCACTGCCGCGTTTCAAAGTTGAATGGCGTCTGCTCGACATGACGCGTTTTAGCAATTCTGCTATTTTCCCGAAATTTTGTGATTTTAATTGAATATTTGTTTGGAACTAATAATTTTGATTGCAGAAAATTCAAGAAAGCCTGAGCAAAGCTGGAAATGTCAAGAAAATCCCATTGTGGAATTCAAGTCCCGACCGTGGCTCAAAAGACGGTTATTTCTACCCTTGTACTCTTCCATGTAAATCATTCGCATTACTATATGTTAAATATTTATTAGATTATATCAAGGACCTTGTATTTTTGATGAAACTGGAATTTGAGTTCCCCTACAACAAAAACAGTGATAATTCCAGAGGATTCTTAATCGCACGGATAGGCCGTTGGATTGTTAATTAGTGGGGACGATGGTTCCACTTTTGTGAAACGGTGCGTGGATAAACAAGCTTCGGCTTAGCACTGAATTACAAGAATTGGTATCTTGACTCATTAATAACAATTTAACAATATTATCCTTGATTAATTTATATTTTATTTAACTTTATATTTTTCTTTTAGCCCAGCATGCATCATGTAGGACTTTGAAATCAGTGTGAAATAAGGATTAATTATTGATTAAGTTTCAGACCATTAAATCAAATAAACTCCAACATGATATGAAATATTCCATTCCGAATTGAGTATCTTGATTATCTTTGAGGTCCTTGAAATTCTATCCTTGATTGGATTCTTTATCCAATATTCTTGTTTTCTTTTAAGATCCATCATGGCTGTAGCACGTCCACATTGGCTGGCAAACGCTCCCCATGATGAAACCTACAGTGTCTACGACCTGGGGTACTTCCCACTCCGAGGAGGTTGATCGACCTTACTTTATTTCCTTGTCTACCTCATCCAGACAGGATTAATTCCATTGATCTCTTTGAGCTATCTTCATTGATGATTTTGAGAAAAATTCCAGTCATGTGATGTTAAGAGCGTGTCTCATCACACCTTGGCATCACCTTTTCAGTACATTCCATTTCATTTCACTCCCTTGCAAAGACGATGCCAAGGTGAGGCAGGTGTAGACACGCTAATTTTGACGTCATTTCGAGTAAATTTCATATCATACAATAATGCCTCGAAATGGTCTGATAATTAATCATTGATTAATTTTTATTAATCTTTTTAAGTGTCGGGTTTAACAGACATGTTTAAGTTAATCAATTGAATTGATTTTAGCTCAAATTTGAGTTAAAATATGAAGAATTCTAAAAGACGTCGACCCAAGTGGACGCTATTTAGAGTTTATTCCTGTTTTAACGATTAAATTTGAATTTTAATTAATTAATTAATTAACTAAAAGGCGTCTTGTAAGGTCGACGCGTTTTAGGTTTCCTAAGTGATTTTAACTTCCCCTCCGGATGTTTATCCTTATCTTAATTAGTCTAAAAGACGTCTACATAAGTGGACGCGTTTTACCTAATAAAGATAAAGATAAGTTTTCCCGGATGTTTATCCTTATCTTAATTAATCTGAAAGGCGTCAGCCAAGGTGGACGCGTTTTAGATAATTACAGATAAAGATGAATTAATCAGTATTTATCTGTCGGTTAAGATGGATAAATTCGGAGTTTTCAAATGTTAATCGCGAACGCAAGAAATGCCTATAAATACCCTGCATGTTGAAAAGAAAAAAAAGAGAACAGAATTGGATTGAGTTGAGCCATAGCGTTATAGTGAGTTGAAGATCGAAGCAACGTCGTAACGCCGGAGCGCTGCCATTTCCAGAAGTCAGCGTCCCTTTCAAGATCTTCATCCTTTCAAGAGCTTCAACCGATTGGGCATAAGTTTTTCATTACTGCATTCATTTCATTAGTTTCATTTTTCATTCACTTCATGCAAACACACACCACAGCATAATCTTTCAAAAAAAACCTACTTGATCTAAGGGGTTTCAAAGCCATTAAAACAAGTGAGTTTGCTGTTTTAAATATGCTTAAAATCATGATTAGTTCAGATACTACTTCTACTTAAATTCTCATCATAGTTCTTCATTTTTCTTTTTCTGTCTCTGCTGTACTCAATAACAACAACAAGAGATCAAAAAGGGGAAATCAAGCACAACTTCTCGACGATCCTCAACCTCAAACTCAACAGCAAGAACAAAAGAGCAAAGAAAAGGCTCTCTTTCTTCAGCCGGCTGAGGAAGGGGAACCAAGGACTTAATCTTCCGCGTTTTGAAAGGTAGGCGATCATACTCTCTTTTGAAACTTTTTTAAGTTAAAAGTTTCTGGCGATCACTGCACTTTAGTTGCTGTTTTTAATAGGTTAGTTTACACTAAACAACATAGATATTTCATGTTAATCACACGGTCATTCTAAGCACCTACAACAGGGTGCCTAAGTGCTCACAACCGTCACTCTAGGTTCACGATCGCATAAAACGCAACACAGTGCGATCCGATTACGTAAAAATCATCATCCTCGAAATACGTTTTCAAGCATGTATTTAACCAAACTATCTAACAATGTAAACACATGTTAATTACATGAATTAATAAGGTTTTGTCTTGAATCGCGTCGCCCGTAGCCGACGTCATTTAAAATCCCTAAACTGGTTCACACGAAAACTGGTATCGGGAGATGGGCCTAAATAACATCACCCATGGTTGACGTCATTCAAATGGCGTCACTTGGTCGTGACGTCATTTACCACCCGAAAATCGAACTGCCCTCTGGCATCTGGGCTTAAATCACGTCGCCCATGGCCGACACCATTTACAAATGGTGTCGTCCTGACCCGACGCCATTTAGCGCCTAAAGCAAGATTTTCCTACGTCCTCCCCCCGAGCCATAAAATGGGATTCCTCATCCTAAAACCGCCCTAAAACACCAAAAAATAGAGAAGGGAGAGGAGAATCCAAATAACCATTTTAAAACCCACCGTTCCTCATTTAATAAAACGAGCATTTCATCCAAAAATTCTCTAAAACATGCTCCAAAGTGGGAAAAACATAGTTTTAAGCAAAACACCACGAGGATTGTCACCCTACCGGTTACTTGAACTCATCCCTGCTCTTAGCCATCGAACCGCCACGCCACGAACCGCTGCCGGTATCGCCGTAGACGTCGTCACTCCACCGGGACGTCGGCTGCCGTTCGGAGAGTAAAATGCCGCGGAAGAGATGGTGGTGGTAGTGATGAGGGTTAAGAGATTGATGGAGTGGAGGAAGATGAGGAATGGAGAGAGGAAGGGAAGGAGGAGGGGTCGGAGGATTTGGAGACAAGGGGGAGGAGAGAGAGAGGAGTGGAGAGAATGAGGGAAAAGAGGGAGGGCTTCAGAGTGTCAACCGAAACTCGCTAAAATGCGTCGTTCCAGAACGATGTCAATTAGGCGATAGGACGGAGTCGTACACTGGTAGATGACTGAATCGCGTTGTCTATGCAAGACGCCATACAGACGACATGACCGGGGTCATACACACGCGCCCCCACGCTCGCCCACGCGGTACCCCTGCAAAGCTCATAAATGGCGTCCCCTAAGGCCGACGTCATTCAAAATCGCATCTCGCATGTTCGACGCGAAAAAAAATCCATGCTCCAGCCCCACAAGGGCCTAAACTAAAGGTTCCGGCACCAAAACTGACCCGATAACGGATCCGAAACCTCAGTTTTTACAAAATTCGTTCTCACGAATTTATTTTTTGCATTCTATTGAATGGGACAATCGATCACAATGGTTTTTACGGGATAGTTTTTTTGTGTTTATTGTTAGTATTAGATGGTCTCAAAGCCAATCCGATATTATGTACTGATTCAGATTATTAATAAATGACAATAATTCATTGTGTGTAATTAATTCGATCTATGTTTATCGTATCACGATGAAGTCCATGAACATGTGCAACAATCTTCGGATTATGATGAGATCATAATTACGGGACCTAAGACTTATAAACACATGTTCTTAATTGTTCATAGTCATAGGATGTTTGAGATATGACATCGAACATCCGGATATATTAGTATATGTTACTTCAGCTCATATGATGAGGGTGACTGATCCCATAAGTCACTTGTGTGGAGACACTATGCTGGACCTGTAGGTGCTCATTGGCGAATGAGTTCACTGAACTGATCCGACTATGAATCGCTGGATGGTAAACACCTCACTGTTAACCAGCTCAATTCTTTTGTCACGGTTGCATGGATGATCCTTAGACCTGAGACGCCAAAGATATCTTGTTGGTATATTTCTGAACTTTGACCTTGACTAATGAATCCTTAATCATGGGTTATCAATAAGTCAAGTGATCGGGTTCAGGGAAATACCCTCGAAAGTAATTGTGTGTTCAATACGGGATCATCCGCTCTCGGTAGTTTGAGAAAGAATGTTCCGGAAATGATGCGCTTAAAGTTCCTGGCCAGGGCGGACTCTGTATTCGATAAGGAGTTATCGGATTCAGATTAGCGGCATCTGATTCACGTGAATCGACCGAATAGGGTTTAACAGTAAACCATACCCTAAGTTGATTCGGGAACATTGCACGGATAAAGGATTATATCCGTGCGCTAACCGATGACAGAAATGTTCCAATAGAGGGTTGTCATAAGTCCAGTGCCATTTAGGATTACGCGATGTTGCTTGGCATCTAACGTGATCGGAAGTCCGTCGAAATTTATTGTGGGACATTAAATTCGGCTGATTAATTGAATATAAAGATATTAATTAATTTAGTGAGTCAGTAAAGGGTTACTAGGCTTAATGGGCTATTAACTAGACTGGTATTTGGGCCTAGAAGATCACACGCAAATGGTTTTCAAGTCGATGGATAATCCGACATGATTTCGGATAAGTCTGAATTTTTACAAAAAACCACAAACAGACTTATTATAAAAGAACGGATACTACGTCGGGGGCCAGCAATCCTAACCTAGCCGTCGTTCTTTTTCTCTCTCTCTTCTCTACTGGGCGTGCAACACGAGGCGGTCATCTGGAGGCTCCGCTTCGATTCCCGACTACTCCACTTTCCGTCCGATGGGAGATTCCGAATCCGCATGTCGCGGCGGATTACGCGCAGCCAGACGGGATCTATGAATGCTGCATCGAGCGAGGAGGCGAGGACGATCCATCGCGAGGAGAACCGCGTGGATACCGCTAGAGGCCGGGCATCTGCGTGACTTGCGGCATCGCTCCGACGGAACCGGAAAACGAACGCGGATTCGAATCCGCGCAAGGTAAATCCAATTTACTCCGGTCTTGTTTTGTTGATCGAAACGGGATGGATCCGATCCCGAAATTAAATTTATTCCGTTGCACTTTCGGTCGGATCCCGACACAGCGAATCCAACATTTATTTCCGCTGTGTTGATATGGTCCCTACAAATTTCCTATAAAGGATTCATTTATGACCCAATTGATGATGAAAATTATGTGAAATCATGAAGTAGCTAAACTTGAGTTTAGTA
The DNA here is from genome assembly GCA_030544215.1 of Zantedeschia hybrid cultivar. Lineage (NCBI taxonomy): Eukaryota > Viridiplantae > Streptophyta > Magnoliopsida > Alismatales > Araceae > Zantedeschia > Zantedeschia hybrid cultivar. The sequence continues at coordinate 15,488,438 of JARZZO010000014.1, read as the reverse complement.
AAAGTGAGGGTGTGTCTCTGATTCTAACTGGTTGTATCAAAATCATGGCCCTGCATTGTCTAGGTGCAAGGATATGTATGACACCTTATGTTATGGTTTAAACATTTGTCCGATTTCTTAAATATTTAAAACTAGATAATTGTGTGTGAATGTGATCCTTTAAACATGATTTGGTCTAAATGAATGACACGTGATTGCCTGTGTAGCAAGCCTATGGAATATGAGATTTCCTCCGTGAAAAGATAATATTTGGATGTGAGAATTGAGCTGATTTAATTCAGAACTATGTACTATTTATCTGTCCTTGAAACATACAGTTAATATGAATATAACTTGTAAGAATTTTAGTATGATAACATGTGAATTGTAAAGTTATTTATATGTAAGTATGCTTTGATTTTGATATTTGCTGAGTTTAATGTTTACACAGGTTAGTGGCTATGTTTTCAAGTGACTCCAACAGGGGCCGTGAGAGGGACTGCTGGAATTTTGGGACCTCCATTAAAACTTCTACAGCCTAAAAAGTAGGGACTACTGTAAAGTCTTTCTTAACGTAAAATGGGAAATCTTTAGTTATACATTTCAGACTTCAGTATGAATCCTAACATGTAATTAAACATATTTTTAATAAAGAGGATTTTGATACAGTTATCTAATTTTGTGCTTTGGCAGTGCAGATGATTTGACATTGCTAATTGCATGTAGATTTCTCAAGACCACAACTTAAGAATTGTATGAATATGTGGATCTCCACACTGTCTATGACGACACCATCTATGGCTTCAATGTGTCCGACTCTCATCGGTGCCCAATACTTAAAAGAAGGGCCTCCTCGCTAAGAAGAAGGGCATCTTCGTCACCACCGCTGTTAAGAACGACGACCCCTACCTTGGGACCATAAATCACTGCATGTTGTGGGTGTTAATAGTGGAGGCGAGTGTGGCGGACCGCTGATTTGAAGGCACCATCGGCCTTGACGACCATGGTGCGGCGACAGTTCGCTCTGCCTTGATGATGATGATGGCGACCACGATGAACAACGGTGCTAGGTAGACGGAATATTCCTTATTTTAAACATTTGTTAACTACATGGGTGTCCTTTGTAAATATTCAAAGACTAAGCCTCAATTTGATTGCAGAATAGGTTATTCTGGAATTATTTATCCGGAATAGCATATACTAGAATAAGGGGTGCTTAACTTTGATAATTTTGTGAGACCCACTGGCGGAATAAAAAGGATAAGCAATTTTTAGGTCTAGGGTCGAATTGCTTATTCTCCTTCCGAATAAGTTATTCTGCACCGATATAAGCCATTCCGCTTGTCAAAGTTAAATTAAGCTTATTCTCTCTTTATTGTTCCTTATTCTTCTCCTATTCTCCAATCAAAGTGGCCCTAAGGCTTCTGAGAAAATAATTCAATTAAGAGGATTTTTTTTATAATATTAAAAAAATATAAAGTAAAGCTTCTTAAAGAAGTAACATAAAAAAAGTTTGTATAGGAAAATGAATATTTTCCTATTAAATAAAATTAAGTTTAGAGAATGCCTTGCTTATTTACAAAGAACGAAGTGCAATGTCAGGTTAAACTGCATTACAGACCATCAACTATTCATTTGTGATGCCCTTGGTCAATCAATGCTCGCCTATTCCCGTGGTTTTTGAGACCTTATCCTCTCCAGTGACTAGCGAAGCTTCAAGGCCTATGCGTATAAGATATTAACATTCAGTACTGGTAGAGAACAAAAAAGAAGCATCGGAAAGAAGCATTTAAACTTGATTTTACAAGTGGCCTAATTTGTCATTTAAACTTTACACTGCCAATCCTCTTAAGCCAAGATTTGGCTCATTTCCTCAGATTATGTTCTTATTTATCAAATGCTTTAAGACTGCATGAGAAGTGTCAAGACAGAATAAACACAAACTTTGATTTGTAAACTTGCTTTTGCGACTTATTTTCATGAATTCTAAATTTGAATGTAATGTAATTGAATTCACGGTGAACTTTGTTTAGGTGAAAGATGATAAATGGAAATAAATGGATTATAATAAGCATAGTGAATCATAACGAATTTATGAAGAGTAGCTTGCTGCACTGTACAGCAATACATGTGAAACAAATTTTTTAATTTTTTTTAAGATCTGTCCTATCATTCTCACATATATGTATAATTTGATTTTTGATTGGACAATATATTTTTAATAAAAAAATAATTCTATTTTATTGGACTAGGCTCATAGTTGACTCATTTAAGACATTTTTTACATTCTTTTTATGTCGTCCGATAAAAAAAAGAATGTATGAATATGTGAGATATGGTCAAATTTATTTTATTTTATTTTTTGTGACGTGCATATGCTGTGCAGCAAATTATTGCTCGTTTATAAAAAACCTATTAAATTTACAAAAGGTCAGTCTCAAGTGAGACTTTTTCTGGATGAATTATACTTGCTGCATCTGATGAGATGAAGTTTATTTTATTTTATTTTTTAATTTTTTATGGTGACTCTCGTTATGTCCGGTATGTTCATATTATTAAATCTTCAATGGGACGATTCAGAAAAAATCTAAAAACATTAAAAATAGAGTTGGTGAGCAGTGATATTTTTTATTTTTATTTTTTTTTAAATTATCCGATCAAAAATCTAATTATACAAATATGTCTAACACAATAAAACTGATTTTAATTTTTTTAAAACATAAAAAGCAAAGAAAAATTGATCCACTATTGCAATCGTCGTATTCAATAGATTGGACGGCTGTCAGCACACGATGCGTGCGGGCGCGGTTAGTCCCACTGTTTTCGGATTATTAACATCTGGAATCCAAACAGAGTGACCAAAGACAACCTGAACCGGCAGTTGGTCGGCTGGAAGCCGAGCCTCGGCGGCGCCACGTGATCCGTGACCGCCTCCCGACGATGTGCCGTCCTTTGCGCGAGGGTGGGTTGTTTCAGAGGGAAAAATGCTTGGTAGACCAGAATTGTTCTCCGTTTTTTTATTCGGCTGACGTGGGCGCACAGATAAGTTTCCATCGTTAACCATTTGTTGGTAATTTTGCAAAGAACTCTTTTAACCTAATGTTCTTCCTCTAACCCGTTGCGGTAGCATTGCTCGTTTTAGAGTGGTTGTGTGCACGTGAGAGAGGAGTGGGGTGGCCAACGGCGGACTTCCAACCGACGCCATGCGGACGGCGGCGGGAGCGTTTTACGGCGGCCGCTCTTCTTCCTCCCGAAGAGGAGTCCCGCCTGACAGGTGCAGCACCGGGCGGTGCCGGCCGCGCCTCGCCGGCGTCCTTCCTTCCCCCTGCACGGCACTGCTAGCCTTGTTGCTCTCCTCGGCCCTTGTCTTGCTCCTTCTAAGGAAGGTGAAAGGTCGCCACCAGTATCGCTAGCTTGTTTCCCTCCACCCCGCGCATCTTCTTCTCTCTCTATCTCTGCTCTTTCTACGCTTCTGATGTATTCGTAATTTTGTAACTAAATAATGCTGCCCAAAAATAAAGTAACGATTTTGGTGCTGGTGGTGGCGGCGGCGGCAATGGCGATGGGGGTGGGCTCTGGACAACGGTGAAGGTTGGCGATACGGCGTCTCGGACAAGGACGGTGGCAGGGCACAATTTGGAGCCCACTCCCTGGCATCTCTTCCCCCCAAAGCAGGAGTTAGGATTGTGGGGCCGAGGCGGCAGTTTCGCCACAGCTACCAGGATCCTCCGGTGCTCTTATCTCACCTGCACCGCCTCGTCCTCCTTCTGGGGCGCCTCCTCCTCCTCCTCCTCCTCCGGCGGCGGCAATAGGGAGGGGACCCGGAGCGGGAAGGCACACCAACGGGAATGCCCCGCATTTTTCCGATGGATCCACAGGGATTTGGATCCATGGCGGCTGTCCCGCGTATCGGCCGCCGTTCTGGCAGCGGCGAAGGATCACGCGGCCATGAGGGTGCTCATCGTCGGGGGGCGCCTCTACGTGGACCTCTACTACGCCTGCGTGCAGAGCCGGGCCATGTTCACGCTCTGGGGCCTCCTGCAGCTCCTCCGGCGGTACCCCGGCATGGTCCCCGATGTTGACCTTATGTTCGACTGCATGGACCGCCCCGCCGTCAACCGATCTCACTACCACAGCGGAGGCAGCGCCGGTGGCGACGGGTGGCCGCCACCTCCCCTCTTCCGCTACTGCACCACCAAAGACCACCTCGACATACCCTTTCCGGACTGGTCCTTCTGGGGATGGTAAGTACCAAAAAACTAGTAAGAGGAGGGGCTTCCAACTTAATTCCCTTCTTCTAGCTCCTCCCCAGCGCTGAAGAATGTGTTGATTTCTTTCTTTTCTTCATTGGAATGACTCTAAGGATTCTTAGATCCTCAGCTTCATCTTGACCGTTCACCGTAAACATTGGATTCATTGCAATTGTTGTGCAGGCCTGAGGTAAATATTAAACCCTGGGATGAAGAATTCAAAAGCATCAAGCTGGGTTCTCAAGAAACACCGTGGGCATTGAAGCATGGCGTAGCGTATTGGAAGGGAAATCCAGATGTTCAATCTCCCATTCGGATGGAGTTGTTAAATTGCAATGACTCCAAGGCTTGGGGAGCTCAGATTATGAGTCAGGTTGGATCTTACTTTGCGGTTAAATGCGGTTGTTTACATGGATGACTAATTGCCTAAGGGATATACCCTTTAAGGGTAGGAGATGCAACTCACTGACGGGAGCATGTTTCTGCTTGGCTTACAGAACTGGTTGGAGGAAGCGAGGTCAGGATTCCAACTGTCTAAACTTGCTAGCCAATGTGAATATCGGTGAGTAACATACTGGATCCTGTTGATTAGCATGCAAGAAATAAGACTTTGAAGTGTGAAGCGATTGAGCTTCAAAAAGAATGAAGATTTGGGTTGACGATTTGACGTTTGCCACTTCGTCCTTTTGCAGCTATAAGATATATGCTGAAGGTTATGCTTGGTCTGTGAGTTTGAAGTATATAATTGCTTGCGGTTCTCTTGCACTGATAATAGATCCACAGTATGAAGATTTCTTCAGTCGAGGTCTCATTCCTCGCAAAAACTATTGGCCTGTTAGCCCAACCAATTTGTGCCAATCTATAAAATCTACTGTTGACTGGGGCAATGCACATCCCCTTGAGGTACTTCTTTCCTCTTGTTATTTTCTTATCAACCACAGAACAAGGTTTGTAGCGGTGTTTTCCTGCCAAGGATGGCAATCTCAGTATCGGTACTGGTACCGGTGGGTATCGATACAGATACGTATTGGTATCGGTATCGGCCATATCGGCCGGTACTGGCCAATCAAAAATATTTTATTATGTTAGTAACTACAAAGACCAATATCGTCCGATTTGGGGGGTATCGGTACCGGTCCCAGCCGATACTGCCAGCCATGTTTCCTGCAATAACTAAAGTCAAGTGAGGCGTTCTCTTTCTCTCTCACATTTTCTTAATCAATTCCCTTAAAGAAATCATGTGCTGCCTCACCTAGCTGACATAGGTTGAGGAAAAACGGGCTTGCTTGCCTAGGTACTAAGGCAATCGCCCGTTCTAATATGTTTCTTTTATATAATAATAATAATAATAATTGAGGTTCCACTGCAACGGCAGGAGACTGCTTATTGTGATGAAATAACACTCACCCATGTATGGTCAATCTTGGGCTCTCCCCGCACCCTCATATCAACTAAGCCTTGTCCACTTTTGTTTGGGTTCTTCGTTTGCTTAGTCGATCGCTAAATCTTGGGTGTAAGTCAATTGTGAAAAGTTGGAGACAACCTAATAACAAAAGGAGCTTGACGATTCTGATTAGGCTTTCTGGTACAGCAGTCGTTCCTCTACATTCCTTCCCCCTTCTCTCTCATGTCTGTCTTCTCCAATGCATTGCAGTTTTCACATGGTAATCAAAGTGATCCTATTGGGAGGAGAGGACAAGAATTAACCATCCGATTGTGAAAACAGGAAGAGGATGGTCACATGCTTTGGTCTATTTAGTTCTCAATTGGTGGCAGAAGACCTATCATGTCATGGCCTTGAAGGTCTTGGAGTCCATGACCTGCAGCACCAAAAAATGGAAGAAGGGAACCCTGTAAATAGAGCCAATCTGTCAGTGTGGATGAAGCATCAAATGGCTCAGGTTTACAGCTTCCGGTTCTCTTGTTCTAGGGACTGGAGACTGTATTTAGGCACTGCAGGCCTTTGTCACACCATTTTTTTTGGGGTGTTTCTGGTCATTCTATATTAGGGTCCAATACCCTGTTCTTTAGTGTTGAGTTTGGGCTTCTGGTTCCCTATTCTTTGGCTGATCAAATCTTGTTCTTTGTACACATGGTTAACCTGAAGTGTGTATGATATGTTTATAACAGGGTCTTTTAAGTTCTTAGTGGCTTTGTACCCAGAGTATGAGGTTTTGGAGGTCAGATTCTCAACTCTAAGCTTATCTCCTCACTAGATTATGTGTACTACAAGGTGCTGAGCGCAAAAGTGAGGAGAAAGGCCATGAGCAATAATGCTAATGTTCTTGTTATCCTTGCGGTCGGAAAGTATTGACTTTAGGGAGGAAAAGTGTGTACCTACTGTCCGAAAGGGATAGTCATCAAGCAGATGATGTTGGGACCTCCATCTAGAGAAGAAGCCTCTGAAGTTCAGAATGGGGGAGAAAGGACGGCAAGCTCAGGGAAACACTTTTCATCACCTAACCTGGTGCTGCTCCTGCATCTTTTGAGGGTAGACCTCCAACTTCACCCATCTGAGGACTCATAGGACTCTTTTCCACTAACATTGCACACCCGCAGAAAATCCTCTTACAGCTCGGGACCTTTACTTCCCAGACTCCATCTTCATCCACTCAATCAGGTACTACAAGAATGACACTAAGTGTTGCTTCTCGTCCACTAGTTTATAGATTCTCTTCCACTAGCATTGTACACTGCATATCTATAGAAGATGCTCTATAGTTTGAGATATTTTCTTTCCTAACTCCATCTTCATCCACTCAATCAACTATCACAGGAAGTATTTTGCTTTGGCTTCTGATGCGGGATGAGCAGGAAGATGGTGGGGGGGGGGGGGGGGGTGAAGGATGGTGGTGGTGGTGATACATGGGCGTCTCACCTGACCCCATCTTAGGCTCTTTTTCTCCGTCTCAAAGAGGAACTCAGGAAAATACTCAAAATTTGCAGCAGATGTTCATTAAAAATAATAAACTATCTTACACGACTATAAAAAGTAGACATACCTTAATAACTCCCTAAATTTGACTTTGGACTAAAATATCCCAACTTTAGAAAATAGTGCAGAACTCACACAGAAAATTCTTAAAATAAAAAAAATAATCACCTAAATGGATCGCAAACGGGCCGAACAAGGACTTAAAGGACTCATTGTTGCATACCTTACCACTTTTATATCATGCAAACTAAGTTCGAGTCAAATAGAACCACTTGCAGTATTCCGACAACGAACAACATGCTCCATCGCATGTACACGTTGGCGATGTTGATGTGTTGATCCTGAATCCCCATCATTCTCCCTCGGTTTGAGAAAACCCGTCCTCGAGTTTTGTAGTGTCGGAGGATCATTATAGCAATTTTGGCAGACAAAATTGGCACCAAAGTTTTCGAACTAACACTTGCATCGTGCCATCGTGGTGTGTCAAACACCACTTTGCATGATCATTAAGGCTCACTTTGTTTGCAGAATAACTTAAACCAGAATAAGGTTATGGGGATTTCTTAACCCAGAATAAGAGGTATTTTGATTTGGTAAATTGTTGGTATTCCACTCAGAATAAGTAGAATTGCACTGCGCTATTCCAAGTGATTTGGTAGGAATAAGTAGAATAAAAAAGAGAATAAAGAGTGGAATAAAGAGTTCAAAATACCCATGTTATTCCGCTTAACCCCTGATATAACCCATAGCACCCTGGGTTAAGCACTCCCCTCCACCAAAGTGGGTTAAAAGGTTTTAGGAGAATAAAACATCTTATTCAGGGCTTATTCCACAAACAAAGTGAGGCTAAGAGCGCACCACGTTAGATCAAAAGCTCTGTGTCTAATGGCATGGTCCACATCCATGATGATGATTGACTGAATCTGCAGGTCTAACAGCTCCCCAAGCAACAAATTCTCTAGCAAATGAACGATGCCCGCTACTATGATAGTATGATCCCACGTAGGTGGGTCAAGCAAACGAAGATATGCCACTATTGTTGATTTGGCAGGGGACATATCAAGGTCTGACCTTACATAGAATAAGGCTGGAGACAGTAATGATTAGGGCTGTCAACGAAAACCCGACTCCGATTTTTCGACCCGTTTCCGAAAAAAATATCTATTTTCGATAAGAAAAATATCTGCCCGATAATTATCAAAATAGGAAACATATATTTCTTATAAGCTATCGAAATCGGAAATGGAAACACATGTTTCCGTATCCGCTTTCCAATTTTCGATTTTGATTATTATTAAGTTTATTATTAACAATAATATTAACCTTTGGATTTTATTAGTACGTGGTTTATGTTGTGTTATGAAGAATTTCATTAGCGTGTGGTGAAAAGTTCTTTTTATTTTGAAATGATATTTAGTTGAAAGTCTTTTCTTAAGTATCTTTTAACATTTAGTTGTGAAGTTTAATGTATATAACATATTTTTAAATATAACTTTATGGATATGAGGTTACACTCATTGTGTTTTAATCTTATTGATCATTATCTAATGTATCAGGGCCTATTAGTTATATTTAGGCCCATAGTTGTCAAGGCGGTAAGGCGACCAAGGCGTGCTCGGGGTTCTGGACCGCCTAAGCACTTAGGCGCCCGCCTAGGCGTCGCCTAGGCGTCAACTTCATAATATAATATTTTAATTTAGGATATATATATACATATATATAATATATATATATGTACACACATATTACATACATACATTTAGATACATATATATATATATATATATATATATATATATATATATATATATGTACACACATTACATACATACATATATATATATATATATACATTTAGATTTACACACATATATATACATACATACATATATATATATATATATACATTTAGATTTACACACATATATATACATACATACATATATATCTATGTATAAATGTATGTATGTAATATGTGTAAATGTCTAAATATATAATATATACATACATATATATACACAAATATATCTAAATGTATGTATGTAATATGAATATGTATATATATATACACATTTTACATACATGATACATATATTTAGATGTATACATATACATATATATGCATGTTTGTATATATAAATCTAAATATATGTATGTAATATGTCTATATATATGTATTAGTATGTATTTATATAATTATATGTGTATATATATACATATATGTATATATAAAAAAAGAGGGGCAAAAACCCCATATTTCAGAAATCTGGGCGCCTTGGGCGCCTAGGCAGGCGCCTTGGCGCCTTGGGCGCCTTGGCGGGCGCCTTTTCACATGTTGGAAAGGCGCCCCAGCGCCTTGGTGCTTGTGAAAGCGCCTAGGCGACGCCTAGGCGGGCGCCTTGACAACAGAGTTTAGGCCTCATTTTATATATTTTAAGCAAATAAATCAAGAAATTAGTAATTTTTATAATTATAAAAAATAATATGCGGTTTGGATATCGGAATCAGAAACAAATTGGAAACGGAAAATACACTTTCTAATCTTATTAGAAATAGAAACGGACGTAGGTTAGTGTTATCGGAATCGGGAAACGGAACACCGTATCCTACCCGTTTACAACCCTAGTGATGATGCTGCTAGTAGTGTCCAAAGAACCTGAATCTACTAGGAGAATGAAGATAGGCCACTACTGTTGATTTGGTAGGAGACATATCAAGGTCTGACCTTATAGCCCCAATTTTTTTGTAGAATAGCTTATCCGGAATAGCATATACTAGAATAAGGGACGTTTAGCTTTGATAGTTTTGTGGGACCCACTGGCGGAATAAGAAGAATAAGCAATTCTTGGGTCTAGGGTTGAATTGCTTATTCTCTTTATTCTAGTATAAGCAACGTGCCTCAATTTGATTGCAGAATAGGTTAATCTAGAATTATTTATCCGGAATAGCGTATACTAGAATAAGGGGTGCTTAGCTTTGATAATTCTGTGGGACCTACTGGCGGAATAAGAAGGATAAGCAATTCTTGGGTCTAGGGTCGAATTGCTTATTCTCCTTATTCTTCGAATAGGCTATTCTGCACCGGTATAAGCCATTCTACTTGTCAAAGCTAAATTAAGCTTATTCTCCCTTTATTCTTCCTTATTCTTCTCCTATTCTCCAATCAAAGTGGCCCACAACACGGGGTATAAGCTATTTTGCCCATCAAACTAGAATTAGCCTTATTCTAGGAATAAGACCCCTTATTATGCTCTTATTTTCCTATCAAACCGGCACTTTAGAGAATAAGGATGGATATAATGATGATGCACTGGTAGTGTTGTCCAAAGAACCTGATGCTAGGATGGCCATCGAGTCAGCCTCACACTTCGCGACTTTGCTTACATCCTCAGGGCCCGGGTTTTGCCGCATTTGAAGGATACTCGATTAGCAAAATGAACTTTACTTTTAAGTGAGACGGCTAGAGGGTGTACCATTGTGATGGTCCTACTTTTTATAGTAAGAAAACACTCAATTGCAAAGAAGGTGATACCGGTACTCAAACCAGATGTCTATCATATCTTATATCATCTCTGGTAACTGCTCAAATTATAAATAAAGTACAATAAATTTAAGTTTATCTGTAAGGTGTTTTGAGTGTCAACATGCTGTGACAAAACGCTATCATTCCATTTACCTATTTATGTTCTTTGAAATCTCTCTTTAACCGTCAGTTACTCTGTTTCTCAGTTAACTTTTTACCTTAAATATATGGACAATTCTCATCATTCTTTCTTTTCTAAGTTTCTAACAAAATTTAGCATTTAGCATAAAGTCTATGCTTAGCATGTCAAATGTTGAGTATCATGAGATAGCAGGGAATGTCATGCCTTGTGATTGTTCTTTCATATTGTATGTGCCGTAAGTATATCATGCCTCATAGGTCCTTTCCAAGATTAGGAAAGAACTTGTTAATGCATGGTTTACTTTCATCCTTATTGAGGATGTTTCCTGTTGGTTGTCTCTTTCAGAAAATGAATTATGAGAGCAAAAGATTATGTGTACTTGTATAGCATCCACAATACATTGCTGTACAATACTAGTGAAGTACACCTCCCTTTAAACTCTTTTCATCCCTCATCAATTTTGTTTCCCTTTGCAGATTCTTTTTTTTTTTTTTACCTGAAACATGGTAAAGAAAACACATTTTTCCATTTATCCTTTTTTTTTTGAACCGGTACAAATATTTACATATGACCAAGGGCAAAGCCTAAGAGATCCTCTATAGTTGGAGATAATTCCAAACTGGTTGATAATTCTGCCTAACAGAACATGAGACCTCCCAACTGGGAGGCAAGAGGTGATCCAACTGCACTAGGCAGCTGGTTCGACTTAGGGGGTGTTTGCGTTGGCTAAAATTTTTCCGTAAAATATTTTTCCAACTAACTTTCACATGCTTTGCAAACGCAAGTAAAAATTAGTTGGTCAAATGTTTTCCATATTCTCGAAATATTCCTTTTTTCTTCGGAATTTGTTTCCCCACCCCTCATAAAATATTTACCTGTCTCCCTCCATATCAGATTCTCACGTCGCATTTTTCTCCATATTTTATATTTTTCCGTGAGATTTGCAAGCATGTGTTTTTATTCTATAGGAAAATCCTTACGTGATTTTTTACTCCCCGGCAAATAATTCCCGTGATTCTTTACTTTCTGGGGAAATATTGAGAATGCAAACGCCCCCTTATTATACAATGAACCCCACGTTGTATTGTTTCTTGGCCAACCGACAATTGGAAAGTGGGAAGAGCAACATCCCCCTTATTATTCTTATGCAATCGCAGGTTACCATTGGTGTCATAGTTGATGCCTTCGCTTCTCTCAGTTTCCGTGGGAATGAAAAATGTCATGGCCTTGTATGCTTCTTTCTGTCATGTTTTGCTTTGTTTGGTGCTCTGTATGCTCATGTGATGCCTACTGCTCCTGGCTGGATTATTACAGGCAGAAGCCATTGGAAAAGGTGGACAAGCCTTCATGGAGGGCCTGAGCATGGAAAGAGTGTACGAGTACATGTATCACCTGATCGTGGAATACTCAAAGTTGCAGGACTTCAAGCCTACCCCACCTTCATCTGCTCAAGAGGTATGCCGGGAATCCATCCTCTGCTTTGCAGATGAAAAGCAGAGGCAATTTCTGAAAAGATCAGCTGCCACCCCTTTACCCTCTTCCCCGTGCAGTCTCCCTTCACCTGACGCGGTCTGAGCAGCAAGCCGGGTATGCAACACAGTCACATTGTTGGCAGATGGGATGTAAATTGGGTGGGCTGGGCTGAGTTATGTGATAATTTGGATCTACCCCAAATTCAAATCCAGTCTGATTGTAGCCCAGCCCAAACTCAGTCCAAGTTTAACCCAAATTCAGCCCAAATTCAATAATGAGTGGGTTGGGTTGGGTTGGATTGGGCCGACCCTGTTTATAAATGGTTTGTTAGAAATATTTACTTTTTGTATGAGTTATTGTAAAAGTCAATAAATTAAATTGGGCCAGTCCGTTTTCAGCCTAATTCAGTCCAGATTTAACTCATGTCAATCTAAATTTAGTCTAACCCAATTTATATAATTTGGGTCAGTCTAATTTTCTTTAATATGGGCTGGGTTGGGTTGGGCCACGGTCTGGCCTGCCCACTTGAGACCCCTAGTTGGCAGTGGGCTGGAAATGTAGGGTATATAGTCTGGCAATGGGACAATGAGGTAGGAAGGTGGCTGGTCGTCGTGTATGTGCTTTTCCCCCTTCCTGCCTCTTCCCCATAGCGTCCATGGCCACAATCTAATTCTAGAGTGACCCAATACATAATTCTGTCCATTTTGAGAGAGATTTAAAAGATATCAAGAACAGAGTGAGTGGGGTTGGGACCGTATGAAGTCGTTTATTGTGAGTGCATAGCGTTAAACTAGTTCCCGGGCCAGCCTTTGATGGAATGTATCCGGAGCCCAAAATAAATGAGATAGCAACTGAACAATCAGCGTCAGTTATACGCAGTTGGGACTCGTCCATTGTAATCTTCGCATCTCCACAGCTCTGTCAGCGCTTATCGACGTCTTGTATCATCAAAAATTGCTTTGTCATAGGTGGTGCCAATCAGTATTTCCTTCCAGGACAGACTTGCTGAACCGCCAGACCCACCTACACCGCCTGGTGGTGCAGCCCAATTTGGAAAAAGGAAATCTTTTGAAAGCCTCACCGTGCCTACATGCTCATATAATCTGATATTGGATTGAACGTTCTTAAAAAAAATGAAAATTCATAAACCAAGTCCCAATTCAGATCAAAGATGGGATGATATTAGCATGCAGAGCATAATGACCTTTTTTTTTTTTGAATTTTTGCCCCCTCCAAGTTTACTCTTCCTTCCAATCTCTCAAAAAGGAAAAGGTTTCTCCGGATGATTCTTTCAAATAATCACCCTTCCGGGTGACATCCACCCAACAGCAAGATCGAAATGTTTCATGATATGGTGATTTTGTTTTAAGATATGCGTGTGTAGCTCTGATTAATTTTTATTTACGTAAAAGTACTTTAAATTTGGGCGTGTTTGGCAAATTTTTTACTTGAAAGGTATTTTTGACTTCTACTTCTCATATAGAATGATTTGAGAGAGACATGTTATAACTAGTTTTGGTTTGTTATAAAAGTTAACTCTTTCATGACAACCTCACTTTTTTTTTCAATCTTGGAAGTTTTCCGTTGTAGTTTTTAGTTGAAAGACAAAACATAAGTAAAATGTTACATAAATGGCTTTCAAGATTTGATGACTTCCACAAAAAATAATTAAATGAAAGTATAAAAGTGCTTCCAAATGGAAACTGCGTTAAACACGACTTAATGACTTCCTTGTTATAACATGGTTTACATATATGCCCCTCGAGTAATGATGAAACAGAAAAGGCTAATTGTGATTTTTTTCGTTTAAAGAGATTATTATTATTAGAAATTTATAGGTCATTCATGTACAAATCTGTTTCATTTTCTTTCCTTTGGAAATTGGTGATTTTAAACTCAGTATTTCGCGTCAAGACATAGGACCTTCAAATGGGAAGTGGCGCCCAATGGTGTCAACACCGGTGAATGGTGATCAAAGCAGCATACGAAGGATTAGGATTAGCATACGATGGTGAATCGGAAAGTGCCATAGGATGGTGTTGATGCTAATATTCCACAGTGGAGAGGTTGAAGTCGAGCCCTTCTCTTGGATATCAAGAGGATGCCGAAGGAGATTTAAAACGGCGGCATCTTTCGCACATGAATAGGGAACGGTGCTAGACGGCCTACCCTGCTGTGCGTGGGTCTTATCTTATTTGTATTGTAGTGCTGTGATGCCATCTCTCCTTTAGGAGTAACATTTGCGGCATTGACCTTCATTGTGTATTGAGGGTAAATAAAAAAAATTCTTTTTTGATTCTTTTTAGGTGGGAGGTGCCCTATTTGTCTGTATCGATCTCCGATTGGACGACTCAAAAAATCTGATAAATGAAAAATTAAGTCTCAATGAACAGTAAAAGAAGTATATGCTGAGTTCAATATTCAGTTCAATTCAACTAAACTTTAATCTCAAATAAATTAGGCTCGAGTATATGGATTATCTCTCCACTTTAAATGATTTAGGGTTACCTCTTCTGAAAAGTTTAAAACTTCTAAATCATATTATACTACTCTCTTCCAAATTAATGTAGGTCTATTCTTTCCTCTCTTCTCTTCCTCTATCTTAATATATTCTACTTTTCTAATTGGAGCCTCCATAGGTCTACGCTTAATATGTCCAAACCATCTCAATTTTCATTCTCTCAATTTATCTTCAATTGATACCGCTCCTATATTTTCTCTTATATATTCATTACAAATTTGATCTAACCTAGTAATATCTGCACATCTATCTTAACATTCTCATCTTGGCAACACTCATCTTGGGGACATATTACCCTTTCATCGCCCAATACTCTCTACCATATAATATTGCAGATCTTGTCGCAGTACAATAGAATTTTTCTTTCAACTTCGTTGAAATTTTGCGGTCACACAATACTCTCATAGCAAGTTTCTACTTTATCCAACATGTTTTAATCTTATAGCTAACATCCTCCTCACACCCTTCATCTTCTTAGATGATCGAACTAAGATATTTGAAATACGTGCTTTGGGATATTGCCATTCCATCCAAATTAACTCCCTCATTTTTGCTTCTTCGACCTTCACTAAACTTATAATATATATATCCTGTCTTAATTCTACTTAACCTGAAGTCCTTAGACTTTAAGGTGCTCATTCAAAGTTCTAATTTTCTATTAATTCTTTCTTGTGTCTTATCTATCAACACAATATCATCCGCAAACATCATACACTACGAAATATCCTCTTGTATATCTTTTATTAGATCATCCATAACTAATACGAAAAGGTAAAGACTTACTGTTGATTCTTGATGCAATCTAACTGAAATAGAAAAATCTTTTGTTTCTCTTCTAACTGTGTAGATCATGAAATGTCCTCTTATATATTTTTTGTTAAATCATCTACAACTAATGTGAAAAAGTAAGAGTTTACTATTGATCCTTGATGTAATCTAACTGAAATATGAAATCTTTTATTTTTCCTCAAATCGTGCAGACACTAGTAGTTGTTCTTTCATACATATCTTTTAATATTTATTGGGCTCCAATACTCACCACAAGACATCTCTTGAAAGTCTATCATAAGTCTTCTCCAAATCGATGAACATCATATATGGATCTTTCTTCATATCTCTATATTTCTCCATCAACTTCTAACGAGGAAGATAGCTTTCATTGTTGATCGACCCGGTATAAAGCCAAATTAGTTGGTCGAGATAATTGTGTCACAACATAAACAATGTTCCACAACTCTCTCCCACAGTTTCATAGTATGACTCATGAATTTAATTCCATTATAATTTGAACAATTCTAGATATCTCCTTTGTTTTTAAAAATAAATACAAGAATGTTTTTCTTCCATTCATCTGATATTTTTTTAGAAATTAAGATCTTGTTAAACAATCGGATTAACTATTTCACTCTTATATCTTTCAAACATTTTCACACTACAATAGGAATTCTATTAGGACCATAAATTTTACCTACTTTTATCCTCTTTGATATTTTCTTGACTTCTAAAAATCTAATCCTCTTAGTATAGTTCACATTATACTCTATTGTATATTCTATGTCCACTATGTTTTCACTATGACTATCATTAAAAAAATTATCAAAATAACTTCTTCGTCTTTCTCTGATGTCCTCATCTTTTACCAAAAAATTTCATTATCTATCTTTGATGTATCTAACTTGATTAAGATCCCGACATCTTCTCTCTCTAATATTTGTCAATTTATAAATATATTTTTCTCCTTCTATTGAGCCCAATGATGATTTTTATTTTTCAAATTTTTTTAAGTCGTCCGATTGGAGATCAGCCAATACGGACATGTAGGACATTCGGAGTTTACTAAAAAATTAAAAAATATATTTTTTATTTACCTACTGTATTGACTCTCAATGCAACAAGTGATACTCCTCGGTCAGGGGACGGGAAGAATGGAATAATGCTTCTGGAATGCAGGAAACCCAAAGTAATTGTACAGATGCGGCCCGGTCCGGCCCACATTCCTGAAAGAGGAGAATGGGACGGAGTTGAAAGGCTGGGTTCGGGCCGGGGGGGGGGTGGGTGGGCTGCTGTGGAATCTGGGCCTGGATGGAGTCGTGAACACGCGGCCCCAGCAAGCCCACAGCTGCGTCCGTCTCGGACTCTCAAAAGGAGGGCTACGGGGGGCCGGTGACGACCGCCCAGCCACGTCGTCATCTGCCATCCACACCTGACCAACCAGCGGGCGGTAAGAGATAAGGCGCAGATAAGGCCTCGGCCTACCACAGCCGTCAGATGGATGCGATTTCCCATCCGACGGTGGGATGCGCAGATTACAGCTCCACACGCCATCCTCCGCCCAACCCCTAATATTTACATACAAACATTTCCGCGAACACAGCAGGGCGCATTCCTCACACGGTCCTCATCAGCCGCAGGTGAGAAGAGGGGAAGGGGAAGTGGCAGCAGCAACTAACGCAATGGCGACGACGACCACGGCTATGGCATCCACCTTCCTGGGTACCCGCTTGTCCGACGCCAGGTCCACCTCCGGCGTCTCCGTCGGCGGGCGCTTCCGGGCCCTCTTCGGCCGCAAGAAGGCCGCACCGAAGAAGTCGGCAAAATCGGCGGGCGGCGGCTCGGACCGGCCGCTGTGGTTCCCTGGGGCCAAGTCCCCGCCCTGGCTGGATGGATCGCTCGTGGGGGACTACGGGTTCGACCCCTTCGGGCTGGGGAAGCCCGCGGAGTACCTGCAGTTCGACCTGGACTCGCTGGACCAGAACCTGGCCAAGAACGTGTCCGGCGATATCATCGGCACCCGCTTCGAGACGGCGGACGTCAAGTCCACCCCCTTCCAGCCCTACTCGGAGGTGTTCGGCCTGCAGCGCTTCCGTGAGTGCGAGCTCATCCACGGGCGCTGGGCCATGCTCGCCACCCTCGGCGCGCTCGCCGTCGAGTCCCTCACGGGCGTTACCTGGCAGGACGCCGGCAAGGTATGTATTCTATGCTGTAACATGCGTACATGCACGGACGCGGGCGCAGAGCTCCACGTTTCAGAACAATGTAATTTTTTTCCAAAAAAATCTTTTATCTCAAGATTTATTGAAAAAATATTTAGAATCTTTGTAATTTTAAAAAGTCATACTATAACTATATTTTAAAAATATATCTTTAAAATACTTTTATGTTGTATTAATGTTTTTCATAAGTTTTATAATATACTTTTCATAATTTTAAGTTTCGTCTATTTATTTGAGAGCATATCTTATAGCCAAATTCTTTTATAATATATATGTTCATTAGTTAATTAGTTAGGCGCTGGCACTTGTACTGGTGTCGTGCGTATTGTCCATCCAAATCCAATTATGAATCATGATCCATCCATCAGGTGGAGCTAGTGGAGGGGTCCTCCTACCTGGGTCAGCCGCTGCCCTTCTCCATGACGACGCTCATCTGGATCGAGGTGCTGGTGATCGGGTACATCGAATTCCAGAGGAACGCGGAGCTGGACCCGGAGAAACGTCTGTACCCGGGAGGCAAGTTCTTCGACCCGCTGGGCCTCGCCTCGGACCCGGAGAAGACGGCAACCCTGCAGCTGGCAGAAATCAAGCACGCCCGCCTCGCCATGGTGGGCTTCCTGGGCTTCGCCGTGCAGGCCGCGGCCACTGGGAAGGGACCCCTCAACAACTGGGCCACACACCTCAGCGACCCCCTCCACACCACCATCTTCGACACCTTCTCCTCATCATCGTAAGCGAATAGATGACCACATAGAGTCGAACGAGGGAGAGACGAAAGAACCCGTATGTCAGATTGAGAGCCTTTACTTACAGTAAGCAAGCCGGAGGCCCCGCGGGACATTGATTTGATCTGAGATGGGCAGCCGTCCACTTTTATTCCTCATCTTCCCTCCTCTTTTTCTCTCTTTCGTTCTGGCAATGTATGGATGATCGATAGATGCTGCTTCACTTCTTTTCTGTAAATTGCTGTAAAACAAATCGTTTCATCTGGCAGCCCCCTCTCTCTCATGGGATGGCTTAATATGCATGTATGCCCTTACGCACACTGCTCACGAGCAATTAATCTGGTCGCATTTGATTTGGAGCCAACCAAGAATTGATTTAACCAAATTTTCTGACTATATGCCAAGTGCTAACGTACTGTCCAGTCATCCATCCCTTTGCCATACACCACGTTAGGCATGCGGGGATACCGTCCCATCGTAAGAAAGAATAGTATCCAAATGCCTGGTGTTGGGGTTCCTGATGGGTTGAACTGGGTGTCCTTCCAGTCCCCATTCACGGGCCAGGTATGTTACAGCCCGAGGAGGACCATCCTAAGAGGAGGCGAATCATGAGATCGTCTGACTCTTTTTTTTCAGATTAGAGCGCGGCAACGAAAGGTCTGAAAAAATATCATCTTCATATTAAGAAAGCAAAAGCAGCGTTCTGTACTCCGTGTTCTGGGACATTGAATCGTTGGAAAACGTCCCGATTATTTTGACATTGGCCTTTCCTTGCCTTGTCTCTAGAAAAGTTCCAACTCTTGACCGTGTGTATCTGTGTGTGAGAGAGACAGAAAAGCACGCGTGATTCCTCTGCGTCTTCCCATTTTCCTGAGTTTTTTTATAATAAACTGGATTCTCGAAATCTTTGCGTGACGCATTGATTATGGAAGCAAAAAATTTTATGAGAACATCCCATGCAAGGAAGACGTGAAACGACAATTCTTTTCCCCTTTTTTTGTTGTGTTTGGATTGCAAGTCCTCACACAAAGAATAACGGTGGGAAGAAATCAAGTCCAACAGCAACAAAGCACATAACATCAGAGTACTTGTGGAGAAGGGAATGGTGTGGAGGACTGAGGAGCTGATTGACACTGCGACCGCCTCTGAAGAAGAGCAATGCTTTGCAAGCAAGACAGCAACCCGCAGAGGGACAAATTAAGAACATCAAGATAGCTGTAAATTAGAAACAAAACTCGGACATTGCCGCGGATCAGGTAGAAGTCGACGTGAGGTGCTCTGCTGACCCTGCTGCGTCTTCAAAGAGGGGTCCCTTAGGCACCTTGAGATTGATAGCGCTCATGTCCCAACCAGATTTCTCCATCTTGTCGAGAAAGTCATCAAATCCTCCTCCACCTAGTTCCACCAGGCTCTCCTCGAGCTTTTCCAGAACATGGCCTGACCCTCTTCCCCAGTGGGAATGCAACCAGTGCGCCTGCCATACACTTCTCAAGACTGACAGGCTTGTTGCTCCTACCTGCGTCAGTATTGGCATATGCTTAAACATAATGCCCATACTCACTTCATCTTCTAACGAGACAGATGGATCCTTAAAATACTTGGCGATTGGCATGAAGGAGTGGGGGCGGGGTGTTGTGGAGTTGCACTAACCTTGAAGGAGACCAGAAATTTGGGTTCTTCGGGTTGATCCCTGTCCACAGAGAGAATGTACCTCTCTTTCAAATACAGCTTGACAAGCGCCTGGCCCTGCTTACTTCAAATGCAACCATGTCAAACAGATGTTTCAACCATTCCGCTTTCTGATTCATGCAAGAATGCGCCAAACATGCAGATAGTCATCAAATAAACACATGACAAGAAAGGCAGTTATATATGCAATAAAAAAATGAGAAAATTAAGGGGAACTGCAAGGTATTTTAAACATACAACTGTATGTTGTATATGGGAAGTGAGAAAGGGTTTAACAGCCTGTTGAAAATCAGCAATGATATTGTCTGAACAGAGTCAAACATCTTCAAAATCTTCGAAAGAAAACAATCAGAGGCCTGTTAGTGGTAACTCTAATGCCCACAGACACATTCGATGGGCAAAAGAGTATACAAGTAACACAAGTTACAAAACTCACCACACTTAGCATCCAAGTCGATTGAAGGATCAGCAAAGATCGGATGGACAAAGGTTATGAACGTAAACTACACTCTAGTATCCTGGTTTGCTTCAAATATGTAAGGAACTTCATATAAGGGATCAATAAAATAAATAGTACCAATGCTATTTAGAGTTGAACGATAGGTAAGCATGATTTGACAGAGCCAATAGGTATTATAGAAGTCGCATAGGCAGTCAATATCCTTCAACATCTAAGAGTCGGGAGGCTTGAAGTAATCAAAAGGTATTTAATGAGTGAGTGAATATTCTTATAATCTGGATTAGTCATATGAAAAACACTCAAAAATTCCCCGGTAAGATGTCCCTTGGACACCCAACACATACAGAGACAATCTGAATTGTTCCTGGAAAGACAACCAGCACATGCAGAGAAAATCAGAACTTTTCTGGGAGAGAACAATAAGAATACATGCATGCACCGCACACAAATGTGCACGCATGTGCGCATGGTCAGGTGCATGCCTTGAGTAAGCTATCATAGATCCTGACATGGATTTCAATTCAAGTATCTTATAGCTTTGTAAAATTCTAATTGAAGCGCATAGGTGGTTGCCTGTCAGGGATAAATACATAGATAGATATTAGATGCATACATAAATACATAAATACCTTCTGTTAATAACAGGAAGGTGTCCCATTAATGACTTTTTTTAGGCCATTGCATATGAAGATCCATGGTGGGCAGGGTTTCTGCCCGGTGCTCAAGAATCTTGCCTAGTGCAGATCGTCCACCCTAGTGAAAGCATGCTTCCAACCCCCACCAACCAAAAACCACAGGGATGTGGCAGACCACTTCTATTTTAGATAGCCATTCAATCATCCTCATAAGCGATTGGATATATGAAAGCCTGGGAGAGTTATGTAAAGGAGACTTACATAGCCTCCGAAATTTATAAGATGCAGCTAAACCAAAGTTTAAGTTTCAAAAATGGGAAGATACCGTTTCACTTGAACTATCCCAACTGATCATTTGCTCGAATGACACACCAATAGCTATACTTGGCCGTAAAAATTGTTCCCATGACAAAATATCTTCTTCCCTGTTGCAAATCACATACCCTGTATCAACACAGACAATTTTTTTAAAACCGCAAACACAGTGTGCCTCACAAGTATGGCATGAATAGTAACTTGTACCAGGAACAGTATTGTTTGAAATATGTGACTTCGCAAGCACTCGAGCACGCTTTAAATTAATCTGCCAATGAATGAAGTCCAATACAAAATAGCAGTGTAGCATAGGAAGAGCAACATTTTGTTCAATAAATTACTTCTTTAGATGTGGGCTACTTGGATTTAACTTGGGCAAAATGGATAGTCACACTTTGACCAAATTCTTGAGAAAAAAATAACTGTCAGAAGACCATGAAGTAGAGAGCACACTACAGACGTGTAAAGATTTCCATAATTCTTCTTATGTATTTTGCAGACATCACTAGCTCATAAAGTTAATATTTTGTAATGTTTTATTTGTATAAAAGTAATTAAATATTTTGAAAGTTTCACTAATTCTATCAAAGTCACATGATACAAAGAATTTTCACCGTCAAAATGAAAATTTTAAATGAGTAGTCAAAGATAATGATCATGCAATCTTGCAAATATGAATCCTTTTTTAAATGAGCAACATAAAGCTTCTGTTCATTTAGGAAAGAAGACCGTCACATTCTAAATACAGTTTCCTACACAAAAGTTTTGAAGGGACATTTCTTGGCATACTTCAATGAGGTATGACGGTTAAATACCATGCATTTTATGCAAACAAGAAAGTGATTACAATGCAAACAGAAGCATATTCCTGATTATCTTTTGCTTTTACCTAAAAATACAGTCCCTTGACCCTCCCTAATTTATTGGCCTCTTTTGTCTTTTGAGGCATCTTCTTCTGCTCTTCTGGGGTTTGCCGAGCACCTTGGCTTTTTTGTATGAGGTGTCTTTGTGGGACTGATTTGTTCTCTCTCTCTCTCTCTATATATATATATATATATGTGTGCGTGTGTGTGTGTTTTTTTTTTTTTTTTTTTTTTTTTTTTTGGGGGGGGGGGGGGGGGGGGGTGGGGGGCGGCTTCTCTTTGGTGCCTCTTTTTTGGGTGTTATTTTGTTTTCTCCCTATACTTGTATACGTCTTGTAATCCTTTTCTCATTTATAAACATGTGGTACCAGCCACTTTCAAAAAAAAATTATATGCCACATAGTCATCATGTGATATTCAAACCTAAACATCGGCTTTAGCTTAGCTTGACTATAAGCTTGGCCAATATCACTTTTTTTTTTTCCATCATATGATATGACAATTGAATATCATGCATTTTGACAATTGAATATCATGCATTTTGTTCAAAAAAGTAAGTGAACAAAATGCAAACTGAAGCATATTCTTGATTATCTTTTGTGTTTAAGATCATATATTACAAGGTAATAATTAGATTTTTAAACATTAGTCTTGCAACTAGCAGGTAACAAGGTTTGTGCGTGACTACTGTTTGTATGATGGAACACATTGTGAAAATGTTAGATGAAGACAAAGAAAGTTGCAAGTTTTCCCCACCATGTTACCAAGAGAATCTGAACATATGACCATGATTGTGGGAAGCATAATACACCTACTATGTATCAATCAGGAGAAGAAATAATTATACAAGCATCTTTAGCTTTTGCAAATGACTTGTTTTGGTTTCCTCAAAGATATTAGTTTACTTTTGCTTAAGGATGAAATGCCATCATGGGATTAAAACCATAACTAACAGCAGGGGTTTAGCGTATGCCTAATGCATCTCACAAGGTACTTGATTTAACCATCTGGATTGTAAACCAGCAAAATTGTAGCAAAACTAACAATAAGCAACATTTTCTAGTTAGCAACTCTTACAGTGGAAAATCTGAGAACTGAAAGTGACTGATATCGTAACCAAAGGTGCAGCAGACGCACACTCAACCATGTAAACACTAGAGTAGAATATGATGTTTGCAGCCAAGGTATATCCTGCAAGTTATTGTTAAGAAGTAATGATTTTTTTCCCCCAAGTTATGCTTAAGCAAGATAGAACTTTATATAAGGAGAGAATCTCAGTATCAAGAATACAGAAACAAAAACTCAATGGAGATTACCAGGATTAGTATTCCTAGAGCAAGGCCAATAAGCTGAGCTGCTACTTCCCACACTTCCTCCTAGACATTTTGATGATGCAGTGTGCCCCATGAGGAATGAACTACTATAACAAAGAACTGTAGAGAAATGGGTTGCTGACATGCAAGGATGTCAGTGATATGAATTGAGAATGCTATAACTGTTCTTTAATCTTGAATGATTGAACCATCCAGTACTTTTTTCATAAGCTTTATTTTCTGTGTTTGTTAAGAGTTGTAACAAAATAAGCTACAGATTTGACATTCAGGTTGTAAGGGTAAGAGATGAAGAAGAATAGAACGATAAGATAAGAAGAAACTGTGGATGAGAAACATTCCCACTTGTGCAATGTATAATAAACTCAGAGAGAACAGTTGCAGCAGAAACACGCAAATAATGAAAGCCTCTTGATATTCTGTCCTGACAATCCTTTATACAATTGTAGCTTGAAGTACAAGGAAGTCCAAAAGAAACTAACTGAAAATGTCAAACTCTTATCGGTTACAATGGGAAAAAAATGATTTTGCTATTGAGTCATTTAACTGCTTTCAGGAGTAGAATTTAGCACAAAGTCAACATGAAAGCCACTAATAAGCACTTGGTCTTCCATTCAACACCAAATCTTCCCCACATGCATGATGACAGTATTAGAGACCTCTTCATGAATCACAAACACACTCATGATATGTGATCAGCAGCAAAGGGCAAGGGAACAAGATGTGTGCCAACTTCACAGTTTACACTAGTCAAGATAGGGAAAACTCTACTTTCTAGTGTGCATGAATGGCAACATTCTGATATGGGTTCAAGGCACAGAGGAGAAAAAAGTGTGTGTCACTGCAATGCAAAGAGGATCTACTCACTTACCAACAAATCCTCTGGAAGAGATATTCTTAAAATATTCTTAATATTTACTGCATCTGCATGTTAATTAGGTCATCATTTAAGCACGCTGAAACTTATTTGCCATTTGCATGCATACCTTTGCTGCAACCTCTCCAAGATTGTCTGAAATTGCAAAATGATTTTGGATCACACGAAATGAAGGATCCTTCAGTCCTCTAGCTATAGCCTGTTAATAACTTCATCAAATCATTCCAAGGGCACAATTTAACAGAAAAGAGGACGATCATAAAGAGACACACAAACTTCTGTAATGATTTTATTTGGCAATACACACACACACACACAAAAAGCATTTAAGTATTTCTTGAGACAAAAGTATACTGACTTGATCCCCTCACTTCTGATAGATCAAGAAAGAACAAGATGATGGTGAAGCAGAAAACATGGTGTACTAAGTATTCTTGGAAACATAAAAAGAAAAGAAAGCCTTGCCTTCAAATACCTTGGTAAGATTTCCTAAAGAAGCAAGTGGGAGGAAGTACGATGGATACAGCTGTGTAGACAGATCAAATATGCTGCACACAGAGTAATCCGATTAGACCTCTGTAGGATTTTGCTCGAACATATTATTTTCTAATAAGCTTCTCAACAAACCTTCCAGCACTACCAATGAAATCTGCATACATACGCCATAGCTTTGGGTCATCATCAAAAAGCTTTCCAAAACGTCCACCTGCACATGATTGTAAACATTCTCAACTGGGAATACGGAAGCTTGTTTCTCAATAGGGTAATTAGCATATGGCCAGACCAATGAATAGGCGTCCAATAGCCCCAAGACCATCCTTTGAAACCCATCTGGAAATAGTTCATAATAAATGCATCAAAGCTTCTATCGTGATTATTTCAGCTGATGTCAATCAACGAATCAACATAGATCAAAGATAAAGTGTTGCAGTTAACATGCTACAAATTATATTGCGTCTATAATAATCACCTAGAAAGCATGATGGCTTCTAGTTGAGAAGAGAAGACGTCACTGATTTAATGGTATTTGAATTTTTTTCTGACCAATTAGAGCCTAGTTGAGAAGTTAAAAGACAAAGCAACACGATATGGAATTGTCCAGAGAAGGGTGCATTTGGAAGCAAGTAAACACTCCAGTTACTCGTTTCACCGTGCCTAGAACTAAAGTAATATGTATTTGCTATGCATGTTTTCTGCAACTCTTTTAACACAATGGAACAGAAAAAATTTGTGTCAAGGCAAAATATGACAAGACAATGAAACAAAAACATAACCAGAAAAACCCAAGGCAGCAATCATTTTTTAAGAGTGTGGAAGAATGACTTGCACAAGATGGGAAAAAATAGTCAGTAAGTAGACAATCACCTAATTGCTGCAGCAGAAGCAGCAGCAGTCGTTCCTGAAAAAGATCCAATGCCTACAGCCTGTCATGTACACCAGGAAAGGTATTAAAATCTGGGGTTAGATTGTAATCCTTCAAACATTTTATACTAGGCATACCCCTCTGATCTATTTGTTTTAAATTCCCTACAATATTCATCTTGGGGATATTCCTTCTGCATTAACTTTTAAAATTAAATGATAAAATACCATCTTTTCTCTATCAAATTTCAAAAAAATCCCACTCAAGAACCACATATCTCTCTCAATCTCCCAAATCTACCCTCCCCTCTCCAACATCCCCCCCTTCCTTTCTTTTCCTCTTCTGTTCTTCCTCCTTACTCCTTTTGCCATAAGAAAATACAGCCTCACTGGGGCCTCCATTTTCCCTGGTCGGGGTTGCTGCTGCAAGATCATGGACCTGCGTGAAAAATATAAGATGGGGCTCTATGTGTGAAAAATAAAATAAAAAATAAGATGGACCTGCGTGAAAAAAATAAGGTGAAGGAAGAAGAAGAGGGAGGATGAAAAAGAAGAAAAGAGGAGAATGATAGATAACAAATGATGACCAACGATTCTGGTATCTGGACTGGATGTCGCTAGGGAGACCATTGAAACCCTTCCCCTCCTGCCGAAGCTGCAGATGTCAATGGCAACCAGGGTTAAAAAAAAAAAAAAACTTTGATTTTTTGTTACCCTCACCTTTCTCAATGAGGGTAAAAGGGTCACTTTGCTATCAGGGTTAGGCTTAACCAACCACAGGTGGTCAATGGGCTGGCCTTGCCCAAAAACCAGATCACAAACTGTTGGGTGAAGCCAGTCAAGCCAGGCTTAGACCCAAAGATTCGAGCCCATTGCCAAAACCCGTGCTTGGTTTCTTGACCAAGCTCGCCCTAATACCTAAGCACCAATGAAGAGAAAAGATATCGGTTGTGCAATGCAACACAGCTAGCACTCTAAAAACATCATCATATGCAGGAGCGGGCGATTCTGATCTGGATCACCCAATCGGGATAGGAATCCGACATGCCCGATCCGATTCTAGGGTGGACATCCCTATTTGGTTATTTTGCCCAAGATTACAAAACCTAAAAAAATGGGCCATATGCTTCATGAATGTGTCCTTCGATGAAGATATGATGTTTTTTGAAGACAAATATGATTTTTTTATTTTTTTATTTTTATGATTTTTACAAACTTTAAAATATTTTTTACAACATTAAGCCGATTCTGATCCAATTTCGATTCGATCCCCAATCCGATACAGACTGAGATTGGCCCCTACCGATCTTGACAGTCGATCTGATTCCATCTTGAAAACATTTGATATATGGATAGTTGGATGGGTTAGGGCAATAGGGCTTCCATCCCCAAGTCCGCACACCTTACAGGGCCACAGCTATGCTTTGCAGATTGTTTGCTCCCTAGGCCCATGCCTTGCCTTCATAAGTTCATAGCCGTTTATGGTTCCCTCATTGACAGTAAAACCTTCACTTTCCTTTGCCTCTCCTTACCTCATTTCTCTGCCTTTCCCTTCCCTTGCCTCTTCCTCTGCCTCTCTCTTCATGTTGCCAACCATATTAAGCAACCCGTCTTTTCAGTACCTGCACTATGTTATGTTGGCAGCTTCTGGTGAGCAGGAGGATCGGATTGGGATTGGCCCTTGCCGATCTTGACAGTCGATCTAATTCTACCTTCCTTGAAAACATTTGATATATGGATAGTTGGATGGGTTAGGGCAACAGGGCTTCCATCCCTAAGTCCCCACACCGTACAGGGCCACAGCTACGGTTTGCATATTGTTTGCTCCCTGGGCCCATGCCTTGCCTTCATAGCCCTTCTACGGTTCCCTCATTAGCAGTAAATCCTTCACTTTCCTCTGCCTCCTTACCTCATTTCTCTGCTTTTCCCTTCCCTCGCCTCTTCCTCTGCCTCTATCTTCATGTTGCTGACCATATTAAGCAACCCCTATCTTTTTAGTACCTGCGGCAGCTTTTGATGGGCAGGAGGATCAGAAAGTCTTGGATTGTTCCTAGTTGGGTGCTACAATACACAGACTGCGTACACATCTTGCTCCAAAGTTCTACGCTTTACCATCAGTTTTGTCCTCGAACACCCACAAGGAGCAATGAGCAATTCATAGTATGGTTTGTGCCAAAAGCACTGAAATGTTGTTGCACAAAGCTCTGTAATTGCAATCCTGGAATTAGGGGTATTCGCTATTGGTCTAAAGTGAAAAACCAAACCAAACCAAACCAACCCAAATTTTCATTTTTATGCAGTTTGAAAAGTATTTCGGGTTGGTACGGTTTCATAATATTCTAACCCATGCAAACTGAACCGAACTGAAGATTCAAAACATTTAATCATTTTGTCAGATCTCTATGATACCCCCTGGCAGCTACAGAGGCCCTCAAACTTGCCTCAAGATAGTTGTAGTAGTTGGCCATGGCTTGGGGCTTCTACTTGTGGTTAGCCTCAAACAAGGCAAGGTCCTTCCGAATTCCCACCCTCACTCCGCTGCTCCGCTCGCTTCTACTCCTCCAGCATTGCCAGCCATTGACATGATCAGCTGCAAAATGGCCACTGACTTCTTCCTCTTCTCCTCCCCTGTGCATCCCTGCTCCTGTGGCCGTCGTGGTGTAGCTGTAGAATCCTTTAGTCCCGCATCAGAAATCCCATAGAAAAGGGACCGGCAAAAGTCTATAAAAGGATGGCAATGGAACTTGCCGTGGCATCCCAAGTGGCACAGCCAGGTGCACCCACGGGGATGGCCCAATGACTTTTTTAATAGCTTGAATGGATGGATGAAGCCCAAATGGTTAACCAAAACAAACTGATTTAAACCGAATTTCTTTGATTTGGTTCGGTTCGGTTTCTGGAGACCGTTCAGTTTGGTTTGGCTTGACAAATTTTCTCCATAAACCAAATCAAACCAATGCATGAAGACTCCTACCTGGAATTTAGGCAGTTGCTGACTCCGCTGCTAGCTCTAGTAGCTCAGAAATGACAGGAACAAGAGTGTACATATGATAAAGCCACAGGGTCTGTAGCCTATCTGTTTTGCTTCCTTTAGCCATCTGGTTTTTCTTCCCTTCCTCTCATGCTTTCTCTTTCTCCCACTCCAATCATTCCCCTCTCTACTTCTAATTCCTCTCCTTTGACACCATTCTCTCTCTACCCATAAAATCCCCATCTTATGTGGAACAGGACTAAGCAACTCTTGAAAAGTTATGAGAGGGCTGGAACAGGCATCGGTCAGCCCAGCCAAAGCCTGCCGTTGGATGCCTCTATGCCTTACTAATGGCACTGTTCAGAACTGAATGGTATGGACTTATTTCAGTATTCCTAAAATCAAGTTCAGATCCTAACGCTATTAAATGGTGGATACATGGGAACCTGTTCAACTAATATCTTAAAATTGAATAAATACAGGATGTTCCCATGGCAACTAAAGATTGAATGAACAAAGTTCAAGTTGTCAACATCTGGAACTTGTTGATTTCCAGAGTTCCTCACAGAAAACAAACCAGTAATTTGCTAATATGATAGTAATAAATTTGATGTAAAGAAGTGGATTGCTTTCAAATTCTATAATGCCTTCTGAATCAAATAGTTAGACACTTTCAGAAGGCAGCAAAAAATGGCTTTAAATGCTAACGGCATCAAAAGCTTATATGAATGCTGGAAGTCTTATACACTTAAATTTGCAGGTGACCTTCAAGTAACTAAGCAATTTGTCTTCCCAAATGAAGATAAGCACATGAGAAAACCATAATGGTCATCATCATCATCATCAAAGCCTTATCCTAACTAATTGGGGTTGGCTATATGAATCATGTCCCGCAATAATCAATCCAATACCAAATTAGAAGTAACATGCAGCAATGCCAAGTTTTTTCTAACTACATCCAACCACCTCATCTTAGGTCTTCCTCGATGTCTTCTACCCTCCTCCACTCTAATTCTATCACACCTCTTAACTGGTGCTGAACTTGGCCGACAATGTACATGACCAAACTATCGCAGCCTATTATCCGTAAGCTTAATGTCAATAGGAGCCACCCCTAAATCCTTAGGTATATATTCATCCATAATCTTATCTTTTTTAGTTTTACCACTCATCCACTTCAGCATCCTCATCTCAACGACACAATTTTTGCACATGATCCTTTCTCACAACCCAACCCTCGGAACCATATAACATAACAAGTCTTACAGCTGTCCTATAGAACTTACCTTTGAGTTTTATGGGGACCCAACAATCACAAAGGACTCCAACTGCACTTCTCCACTTCAGCCAACCCGCATTGACTCTGTGAGTGACATCCTCCTAGATCTCTCCATTATCTTGAATAGTAGATCCTAAATAACAAAAGTTGTTACTTTTAGGAATAACTTGATCCTCAATAGTAACTAAATTTGCCTAGTCAACCTCTCTGTTACTGAAATTACATTTCATATAATATGTCTTAGTTCGACTAATCCTAAAGCCTTTAGATTATAAAGCGTCATTGTTCTAGTTTATCATTCAAACTCTTAATATCATCATCCACTAGAATAATATCATCTGCAAATAACACACACCAAGGAATGTCAACATGTAAGTGTTTAGTGGCCTCATCTATAACTAAAGTAAAAAGATAAAGATTTAATATTGACCCTTGATGTAATATCATAGTAATAGGAAACTCTGATGTCTCTCCAGGAATAGTCCTCACGCTCGTAGAAGTCCTCTCATACATATCTCTAATCACATGAATATACCCATTAGATACTCCCTTCTTCTCTAGAGGATATAATGGTAAATGTACCAAAGAAAGTTCCATTAAATATCAACTCTTTAAACTGAACCGAAATGTCCAAGAATACTAGTGTTTTTCTAAAAAGCCATTTGATGCATGTCCATTAACTCCAGTGGTCTGCCGTTACCATAGAAAAATGCTAAACAAAATGAGGTACCTTAAGAAGACTTGATGTCACCAGTGTGTGACAAAGCCATCCGGTTACATTTGTAGGGAATTGGAGTAGCAGATAATCCAAGTAATCATCTGAGACTGATCCTGAAATAAATCAAAAGTGAGGCATAAACAAAGTCCATTTGGCACCTTTCAATTCTTTATAACTCCACATGAACTAACAAAAATATCAGTACAACCATAAATATCAAGAAAATATTCACATTTTGAAAAATGGTTTACATCATATGGATATTTTCTACTTCACTATCTGAAACCCAAAGACTTTGGCAATTAAATAAGCCTAAATGATTGCACGTCACCATACAATAGAATAGAGTCAAAACAATTCTAACCTATGAATGTAGTTCACTGACATGGATGTCAAGTGTTGTCACAAACATGGGTGTCAAACATCACAAATTTATAAAAATAAGACATGCAGCCACAGAAACATATCATGCTATGTAGACAAGATATATGCAAAAAGGACCAAATAAAAAATTAAAAATGAAAATAACATACATATTGATAGGTTAAAACTTACAAACAACCATTGGCGTAAAGTTAAGTAAACACATATGTGTTGTCAAAAGCAGCTGAGGTGCTCATCTAGGCGGTAAGGCAAGGCAAGGTGATGACAAGTTGCCTCACTGCAGACAAGTCACCCAGGTGATTGCCTATTTTGCCTAGGCTGCTGACAAGGGGTCACTAGGCAAGCAGCTTAACCCCCTTAACCCACCTCATCCCATGTGTGACCGCCTGGCCCACTTTGCTATAGGGTATAAATACCCCACATAAGTTCAAGCTCGAACATTTCCTCCTTCCCCACCACCCCAAAAACCCACCCACACCCTAATACCTCCCAACCTTAATCCCCTCCCCTTGAGCCCTTGTGGTGACCATACTTAGCCCCTCTCACTAGCCACCACTCAAAGACACCTCCAACAGACTCTTCAGTGTAGCCAGCCCAAAACCCACCCACACCCTAATACCTCCCAACTTTAATCCCCTCCCCCTTGAGCCCTTGTGGTGACCTTACTTAGCCCCTTTCAATGGCCACCACTCAAAGACATCTCCAACAAACTCTTCAGTGTAGCCAGCCAAGCTCAAAGATGAAGATGACCAGCTGCAAGCTTGTGTCTTCCCTGCAAAACAATCTTGGTAACTTTCTGCTCAAGACGATGCTACGAGCTTGTGTATTCCACACTGATGCTCTCTGAAAGTTTGGTACCATGTAGGGAGCAAATGGCCAAACCCATCTCTCTCTCTCTCTACACACACACGCACGCACCCCCCCCCCCACACACACACACATGTATACCGGCTATAACGTGCCCCGGGCCACATTTAATTAGATGATCCCCCCCCCCCAACCCCCCATCCCAGTGTAAAACAAAAAAAAATGCCAAAAATTTTTAAATATTCAAATACCCACTTCTAGGTTGGTTCCCAGCTCCCACCCTTTTGGGTTATATATATATATATATATGGTGAAAATTAAATCCCAAAGGATGGAAACCTGTCTAGAGGGGGTATTTGAATATTTTAAAATTTTTGATATTTTATTTTATTTTTAAGATGGAGAAGAGCTAGTTTGGATATATATATATATATATATATATATATATATATATATATATATATATATCCAAACTAGCTCTTCTCCATCTTAAAAATAAAATAAAATATCAAAAATTTTAAAATATTCAAATACCCCCTCTAGACAGGTTTCCATCCTTTGGGATTTAATTTTCACCATCGCATCAAAAAACTTAATTGTGGTCGTCCAATCAAGTGCGTCTTTCGTTGGGAATCAAAACTAAAACCCCAAGCCATTGTTTGATTGCGGGTTATCCCGTGGTTATTCCCGTTTTGCTCATTTTTACTCTGAAAAGTGGTCTGATTGCAGGATTAACTTATCCGGACTCCAAGTGTGTTAAAGGTGGGTTAAGCCGGTTTTAGCTCGGGCCAACCTATACCACCCCCAGGGGTGGGATAGGAGGATAACCCAAGGTCATGTTTTAATAAAATGGACACTTTAATGTTAATTAGTAATAATAGTGATTAATGTTATTATTTTATTAATAAATATTAATAAACATTAATCATAGTTAATTACTAATATAAGTTTTGTTATGCTCCATTTAAATATTAATAAATGTTAATTATTATTAATAATATTAACAAATATTATTAATAACTATTACTTCATATTATTAGTAAATGTTAATTCATATTATTAGTAAATGTTAATTCATATTATTAATATTAATGTTAATAACTGTTAATTAATATTGATAATATTCATATATATTAGTATGGTTACTAAATATTATTTAATATTATTTTGATTAACTAATATTAATTAACATTAATCATAGTTAATTATTAAGATAAATTTTATTATGATTTATTTACTGACCAGAAATTTGAATAACAATTAATTTTAACCATAGTGTATTATTAATTTAAATATTAATTAATATTATTTTAATATATAAAGTACATTTAATAATTATGTGGAGATATAATGATGAAATTTATTATATTTTCTATTTTTAGTAATGAAACTTATTTATATAAATTATTTAAATGGAGATTCTATGTATCTACCCTAGGCTAACCTCCACTTTGAAACAAGAACTACTTATCCCTGGAATAGCCAAAAATGGATTAAATCAAGGCTACCTTGATCGGGTTCCCTTGGGCTAACCCGGGTTAGCCCTATCCCTATCCGATCAAACAGGGGCCAAAGGATGGGATTAACCCTAAAGGTTAATATAACAAATTTTCTATTATTGACTATTTTTTAACATCTTTAGACATTATTTCTTGAATCTTGATATCTACCAGATCGGACAACTTTGGTTGACTTCTACGATCGGATGATGAAAATTAAAGCTCCGAGATGAAAACAACCCAAAGGAGCCTATTTGAATATTTAAAAATTAATGAATTTTATTATTTTTTAAACATGGAGAGAAGAGGATTTCAAATGGGGCTCAGGACACATTTGAATAAGACAATTTGCAATTAACCTTTGTTTGATAAATCAAAAAAATGAAAAAGATAAAAGAAATAAAAAAATGACATCGTAGCCAGGGAGGCATGCAAGAGTTTGATTTGATTTATTTATTTTGTTGTACATAAATTTTCACTAACTAGATTTCTTTTTTCTACAGAAAAAAGAAGAAAAGGAAGGTGAGAAAAGAAGGAAAGTAAGAATAAAAAAAATTGCTTTTGGACTCTAGGTGAGATATTTCTTAATTTGGAGCTGATTTTTCTCTTTCCTAGTTTTGTTTCTCTCATTAATATAAAAGTCATCTCTTGACCAAAAAAAGAAACTCATGAGAAGATTAGAAACCTTCCTTATTTAGGGAATGCATCATGTAAGTTGCGTTTAGTTTCCCATTTTTTATTTGATGTCTTTTGTTAATTGTGGATGACAACATGCGTATTTCCAACTTTGCAAATGACATGCGCATGCATTTTACTTGTTTGTATAAAAACTCCTTGTTTGCAATTGTGCGTTGCATTGCATTTTTAGAACATCTTAAAGACACAACTATTAACAACATAAGGTGGGAATTTCATCACTCTTATTTGGCCTACAAACCACAAATCTTTTCATAATTGCATAACTTAAATCTTAATTAAATTGAGTAGGAACCACTTTTAGGTAGTCCTACATTTAATTCACTCACTGGATTGCAACTTTGCCAAAACTAGTTATACATCACAATTGGAAGTTGGTGTCTAAAGTAAGAGGTTACAAGGGCAAAGCCTAAGTGGATACGTGGTTCTCTAATTTGGTCCTTGCGAGAGCAAAGGGAGCCTTCCACGACCCCACCTCTTACCTAGCCAAACAAAAGAAGTGTTTGTGTATTCAATTGAACCTTAGTGAATTCTCATTATTTGAACTACTAGGTCCCAAGTAACCGTAAAGTCACAAGTTAAGTATTTGCATACGTATAATAAAAAAAATAAAAAATCTAAAAAAAAAACAAAGAAAATCCTCAATTTTAGTTCATGCAAGGAATTGAGGAAAGAAGTCTCTACATCTTAATTTAATTGAACCACTCCCTGAAATTGAGAGACTCTTACCCCAGAGACAAAAAGATCCAATGGCCGAAAATCATGATCCTCCTAAACATATGAAGCAATAGTTCATTGCAACCAATTGCAACCCTTCATCTTACATTTAATTACCTCAAACTCAAACCATTCAATATAAAATCAAATCAAGTATCATCTAAATGCTCTAATCTTTCTACGGAAACATCAATGAGGACCCATATAAGCACATTGATAAATTCTTGAAAATTTACTCTACACTCAAAATATAAAATTTCTCTAATGATGCCCTCAGACTGACCTTTTTTCTATTCTCTTTTAAAGATACTCAACTCAACGAAGCCTTAATCCCAAATAATTTGGGTCGGCTATATGGATTCTATGTTTCCACTCTAGACGATTTTGGGCTACCTTTTCTGAAAGCCATTCTCTTTTAAGGATAAGGTTAATTATTAGTTAAGGACCTTGGAAAAATCTATTACAATTTGGGCAGAAATGCAATAAGAATTTGTTAGAAAATTTTACCCCATAGTCCGAACTAATATCATGAGAAGGGCAATTACTGGATTTACTCAAACACCTGGAGAGTAAAATCATGAATTATGTCAAAGATTGAAGGAGTTATTGAGCAAATGTCCGCACCATAGATTGCCTAAATGGCAAATAGTCCAAGTGTCTTATAAAGGATTGTCGGACCAACATAGACAAATGGTAAAAGTGTCATGTAGAGGAGGAGCGGTTATGAGCAAAAGTGAGGATGAGACATATGATCTTCTTAAGATGCTTAGTAAGAATTTCATTAACTATGCCCCATTGTCTTCATATGAGAGAGTTGTGGGACTGTCTAAACAGACTAAATTTTAGGAGATTAAAAATCATGTAGAGTCCGATTCAAGAATGGACATAAACCTCATTGCCCAAAAGTTAGAAAAGGTAGACATTTTGATCCAAAAGATTAACCAAATGCTAACCTTAAAACAACAAGCACCCACCTTCCAACCTCAACCAAGTCCATACCCGGGCCCATCTCAACCTCTTCATGAAGCTTGTGTCTTATGTGCGAGCACGGCCCAACATGTGTCTGACTGCGGCCCAACTCCACCTTTTATCTAAGGACAAGTGCAAGTAGCCCAAGGGTTCTCCAAATCTAATTATGTTCCATTTTCAAACATCTACAATTTGAGTTGAAGAAATCACCTTAATTTTTCTTGAAAAAAATCGACAAACCCAAGTGACCAATCCCTCGGTTTCATAAGTCCAAAGGCAACCTATGCAAAACTAATTCCAAGCCCATTAAGTTCAGCCCAACTTCTATAGGAATACATATCCTAAAGAACCACAGGTGCCTCTATAAGCCAATTATCCACCACTTCAGCCCAATTACTAATCATTTTGTCAAACCAACAATTTTGATGAAAAATTTATGCAACTCCAACAACTAATCTTAACCTAACAACAATTCATCTTCAAACTAGAAAGCTAAATAGGTCAGCTAGCGGAAGCCACCATGAGGAGAGAAGTGGGTCAATTACTTGGCCAACCAATTGCAAATCCAAGAAATAAACCCCCGGGTTGTCAACCTCAATCATGCTCATTACCACAAAAAGCAATTTCAACCT
Organism: Zantedeschia hybrid cultivar; assembly: GCA_030544215.1. NCBI lineage: Eukaryota > Viridiplantae > Streptophyta > Magnoliopsida > Alismatales > Araceae > Zantedeschia > Zantedeschia hybrid cultivar. Next base: position 15,451,693 of record JARZZO010000014.1, on the reverse strand, counting down.
TAAAAAGTGGTAAAATCCTTAGAGAACCCATATAAGTCTCAGACATTAGGTGAAAGTTCTTCTAGTCAGGAGAGTGAAGAAGAGTTTATTAAGGTTAAGTTGAAGGGAGATAACAAAGGGAAAAAAAAAATTTAATAAGGACTAGTAGATACTAACCCAAAGTTCCTTTCCTAAGTACATTAGAATCCAAGCGCAACAACAAAAAAAGTCGGTCTAAAATGAGGAGATGATGAAATTATTCAAACAAGTTCACATCAATATTCCACTTCTTGATGCCATCAAGCATATCCTGACCTATGCCAAATTCCTTAAAGAACTATACACCCAAAGGCGGGGGCCTCGATTGGCTCTTAAGATAATCATGCTCTTGGAAGATGTTAGTGCAATACTCTTAGATCAATTCTCCAAGAAGTTAAAAGATCTTAATGCTCCTCTCATTTCTTGTGACATAGAAGGCATAACCTTCGATAAGGCACTCCTAAATCTTGGGACTAGTGTGAATCTTTTACCTACCTCCATCTATGAACAATTTGATACTAATGAATTAAAGCTTATATCTGTCATTCCAACTTGCTGATCTGTCGATTAAAACTCCACAGAGACTCATTGAGGATGTCATTGTGAAGGTTAATGGTCACTATTTCCCCGTCACTCTTGACATGACCTCACCCCAAGAATTGAACCATACTCGAATCATTTTAGGACGTCCATTCATTGCCACCATAAAAGCTAATATCAATTGTGAAACTGACATGATGGACATTTCTTTTGGGGGCCAAAAAATTAAGATCAATGTTTTCAAAACCTCTAAATACTCAGACCAAAATTAAGGTTGTTATGCAATATAAGTCATTGATGATTTACTAGACTCTAGTCTAGACCTTGAATATGACTATGTAAAGAAAGTAAATGTCTCACATGATTCTCTTTATTCTCTCAATCATTAGCCTAAAGTTGAACCTTTGTCGATATTACTATTCTCACTGATGAGGTTTGACCAGGATCTATAAAACATATTTAAGAGAGTTTAGCAAAGGTTTGAGCTCAAACTGCGGAGGAAATTCAAGAGAGGGAAGCACCGGCTCGAGTTATAATGCCGGCAAAGGTTCAACTTTAGGCCAATGATTGAGAGAATGAGGAGAATCATATAAGGCATCCACTTCCTTTATGGGGTCATGTTCAAGGTCCGGACTACAGTCTAGTAAATTATCAATGACATCTACTGTACAACAACTTTCATTTTGGTCCAAATATTTAGAGGCTTTGAAAACATTGATCCTAATGTTTTGACCCCCAAAAGAAATGCCTATCATGATAGTTTCACAACTTATATAGGCTTTTACGGTGGCAATAAATAGACGCCCTAAAATGATTCGAGTATGGTTCAATTCTTAAGATAAGGCCATGTCAAGAATGAGGAAATCCACAGAGAAATAGCAACCATTAACCTTCACAATAACATCCTCAATGAGTCCCCGTGGGATCTTCACCGATCAATCAACAAGTTGGAAAATGATAGATGCAAGTTTTAGTTCACCAATATCAAATTGTTCATAAATTGAGGTGAGTAAAAGATTCACACTAACCCTAAAATCTATAAGTGTCATATCGAAGGTTATACCTCTTATGTCACAAGAAATGAGAAAGGCGTCAGGGCCTTTTAGCTTTTGCGGGAGTTGATCTAAGAGCACCGCACTAACATCTTTCGAGATCATGATTCTATTAAGAGCCAACTATAACTCCCGCCTTTGGGTGCATAACTCTTTAAGAAATTTGACATAAGTTGAGATATCCTTGATGGCATCAAAGAGTGAAATACTAATATGGACTTATTGAAGCACTTAGAAAGGGAATTTTTTATTAGTACCTACTAGGGTCCTCATCAAGTTTCTTTTTCCCTTTGTCATCTCCCGCAACTTAACCTTAATAAGTGTTTCTTCACTCTCTACAGTGCCCTCTTGGGCCTGACTAGAAGAACTTTCAACTTGTATAGGTTGTCTAAAATTTTACCACTTTTTAAAGTTGAAATTACTTGGCATTCTTAAACTGTGAGCCTTTTTGTGATAATGTCATGATTGAGGTTGAAAACTCAAAAGTTGAAAATCCAACAGTTGATTTCTTGGATTTGCAATTGGTCGGTGAGGTAATTGATCCACCTCTCTCCTCATGATGGCTTCCGCTAGTTGACTTATTTGGCTTTCCTACTTGAAGATGGATTGTTGTTGGGTTAAGATCAGATGTTGGAGTTGAATAAATTTTTCATTAAAATTATTGGCTTGAGAAAGTGGTTAGTAATTAGGCTGAAGTGGTAGATAATTAGCTTGTGGATGCGCTTGTGGCCCTCTAGAACATGCAATTTATAGATGTTGGGTTGAACTTGATAGGCTTAGAATTGATTTTGTATGAGTTGCCTTTGGACTTGTGGAGCTGAGAGATTAGTCACTTGAGTTAGCTAATTTTTTTAAGAAAAATTAAAGTGATTTCTCTAAGCCGGATTGTAGATATTTGAAAATGGGTCATAATTGGGTTTGGAGAACCCTTGGGTTGCTTGAACTCATTCTTGGATAAAAGATGAGAGTTGGACTGCAGCAGGACACTCACTCACGTGATGGGTCGGGCATACGTATAAGACACCAACTTCTTAAAGAGGTTAATATGAGCCCAAGTATGGACTTGGTGGAGGCTTTGTTGTTTTAAGGTTAGCACTTGGTCAAACTTTTAGGCCAAAAAGTCCACATTTTCTAACTTTTGGACAGTGAGGTTTATCTTCATTCTTAAATCGGACTAAACAATTTTTAATCTCAGAAAGCCTAACCTATTTAGATGGTCTCACGGCTCTCTCATATGAAGACAATGAGACATGTTAATAGAATTCTCATTAAGCATCTCACAAATATTTAACTTTGTCCTTAAGAGAGAATGGAAAAGGGATTAGTCTGAGGGCATCATCAGAGAAATTTTATATTTTGAGTGTAGAGTAAATTTTCAAAAATTCATCAATGTACTTATATGGGTCTTTATTGATATTTCTATGGAAGGATGAGAGCATTTGGATGATGATTGATTTGATTTCATATTGAATGGCCTGGGTTTGAGGTAATTGAATAGAAGATGAAGGGTTATCATTAGTTGGAATGAAGTATTCCTTCATATGTTTACGGAGATCATGATTTGCAACCATTGGATCTTTTTTGTCCATGATGTAGGAGTCTCAATTTTAGGGAATGGTTCAATTAATTCAAGATGTAAAGACCTCCTTCCTCAGTTCCTTGCATGTACTAAATTGAGAATTGTCTATATTTTTTTAGATTTTTTTATTTTTTTATTAGATGAATATAAAGACTTTGCAAACACTTAACCTATTACTTTGTGGTTACCTAAGACCTTGTAATTCAAATAATGAAAATTCACTAAGGTTCAATTGAATTTTAAAAACAATTCTTTTGGTTGGCCAGATTAGAGGTGGGGTCATGGAAGGCTCCCTTTCCTCTCGCAAAGGACTTAATTAGAGAACCATGAATCCACCTAAGATTTACCTTTCTTTTTTCTTTTCGATTCTTGCTTTCCTTCTTCTCTCACCTTCTTTTTTATTTTTTCCTTTTTTTCCTGTAAAAAAATAATAATTCTGATTAGTGGAAATTTATGTACAATAAAACAAAGAAATCAAATCAAACTCTTGCATGCCTCCTTGGCAACAGTGTCATTTTTCTTTTTTTTATATTTTCATTTTTTATTTATTATACAAAGATTTATTGCAAATTATATATATATATATATATATATATGTAATTTCTTTTTTAGCAAATTGTCAACTCAAATGGCTAGGCCATTCCTTAAGAATAAGAGGTCGCAATGGTTGCCTTACACCCCTAAATCAATAGCTCTACATAGAGAAGAGCAAAGTGCGATCATAATTAGTTCTTGCCCCTGTGCCTTTGGAGAACATAAAATTGGCAAAATGGTGAAAGAGTGAGTGTACATAAAATTGGCAAAATGGTGAGGGAGTGAGTGTAAGAGAGAGAGAGAGAGAGGCTCCTCATTTCTCACCCTACTACCAAATCTGGAACAATGTGATTGCCCCTTTGCAAAGACATGTCCATGTGAGTACTTCTTTATAAGTCCAGTCACACCCGTACAATTATTCTTCTTGAACTTTTTCAAAAAGAAAAGTTATTTCTTGAACCAGTCTTTTATTGAGCCATGTCACACATGTTGCTGTCAACATGGCCCATAGTTAGGAAGGGATGGGACATTTCCCTTGAATCACATGTTCTAACCCCAAAAAGAGATCATTCAAAAGCAAAGCCTATAACACGTATGCCCATTGACCAGCTGATTGCCACATTGAATTGAAGTCAATACACCTGCAGATCACTAGAGTTGCAAGCACACATTGTATTTTGGTGCTACTAATATGAGAATTCAATGCAACACTATGTTCATTCAACTGTTTCTTCTTTCTCGGGAAAAGCTTTTTCATGAATCAAATTCATTAATCACAGATGAGTCAGACCAATATTGCCACTTCCATACCGCAAGAGATTACCCAGCCTCCTCAGAGGTCACCCCGAATTTGTTACTGCTGCTTCACATCTACTCGGTATACTATGTTCTTTAAAAGCCCATTTGGGCATGAAATATATTCCATGCAAAATTTCCCCAACCTAACTTGTTCCATCCAGATCATGTACCTCACATAAAATGTCGAGAACAACTTGAATGTTCCAGGATACTGTTCATGGAGATAGATAGTAAATGTACAAACATGCAGCTTCGTTTATCTACATTGTAATAATATCTCCAAAACTGTCTTTAGTCAATCAGAGCACATCTACACATGTGGGATGAAAATGCTCATAAAGGTCTTCATGCCGGAATCTTTTCAATAGGATAAGAAGCATGATGTCTGAATGAGAGTTGTTACAGAATTTATAGATTTTAAGATGGGTATAGAGGTGAAGTATAATTCGATAAAAATAGCTAAACCCTCTGGATCGGAATGTCAGAAAATGAATGGCGCCAATGAGAAAAACAGAGATTCTTGCCGTTCATATTTAGGTGAAGATGCAAAGACATGCATTAGACTAACAATGACACTCATCGCCAATCAGGCAATTAGAGATATTTTCTCAAGTTGTCCTCACAGATACCACGGGTAGAGGATGAGACGAATTAAGGATGAGAAAAGACGAAGGAAAGATGAAATAAATGAGATTAAGCAGAAAAGTGGATGAGAAGAATCATAAACGCGCCATTCAGAATATTTCCCCATGAAAAATATTGGACATGGGTGGGCGTAATCCCCTAACCTGGAAACCCTGCAGGTAAGATAAAGTCGTAGAGGACGTCCGGAAGCCAGGAAGACAAATCGGTGATAGAGGATGTTGTTCCTGGTTCCTTGCCATCCTTGGCTTTGGGGCCGCGGTACTCGCCGCCCCCTTGGTCCCAACAAGTGCGCAGACGGGAACGTCGGCCGTCGTCCTCCAGTATGTACCTGCCACCAGCACGACAGGTACTACTGAGACCTCTCAAGGTGGGAGCTGGAGCTGCTGCAACGATATTAACTAAAGGAGATGCGATATCTTCTGCACTCCCTCTCACACGGTTGCGTCGCCGAGGGGGACAGAGTGGCGCCGCCGCCTTATCTACCTCTTGGCGGTGCCATTGTCGTATCTCTCCACTAGCAATACCCGGCCCGCGGGCGCGCGGCCCTCTCCGCCGCGTTGGTCTGCTCCCTCTGCCGCTGGGCCCCCGCCGGAGCACAGACAAGAATGGTGGCGAGGACGATACCCTCGCCCTCCTTTCCGGGCGGACGCTGCGGGTTTGCTTCGAAGAGGAGGACGAGGAGATGCAACACTACCCATCCTGAAGGGAGGGCCGAAGCGCAGCGGAACGGCCATCGCGTCGTCGTCTGAGCGCACGTAAGGCCGCCACGCCACGGTCACCTGGCGGCAAAGGTGGTGGCGGCGGCCATGGTGGGACGGTGGTTGGGCAGCGAAGGAGCAGCGGCTCCAGCCGCCACGATAACGAAGCGATAGCGTTAGCGTGGGGTCACAGACTCACAGGGGTGTTAAATCTGTTGATGATGGGCGGCCCTTGAAAGATGCCATACGCGGGCGGGTCGGATGGAACGCCCTCAGTCATCACCGTGCGGTCAGTCGGATGACCGAGGGAACCCCGACCCTACGCGGGCAGTCTCACCTCGTCTGACTCTCCGCCCGCCGGACAGTGTGTGGCAGCCCGGTATCTCACTATTTCAGATTAGTACGTAGGAGGTGTTCAAAATCTTGGCGCAGCAATATATACTGCAATTCCTGCGCATTGACCGTGTATTTTTAAATGAGAATTACTAGCTGCACCAAATAGCGTTCAGATGGAACGGGCGGTACCGTCACATTTCGCCATGTAGATATCCGTACACAGTCTCCTGTCGTTCCTACGTTAACCTTAAAAAAAAAAAAATGATGTTACATTTTAAGCAGTCGAATGCTTCGAAAGTATCTAGAAGCCTTAAAATGTGGATATTCTGGTGAGTATCTTGACGCTTTCCAGAGTATTAAAATTTTTTAAAATCTTTTTTGACGTCAAGACGCATTTAATGTCGAGAGGGTCATGTACTGGTGTCCATGTGATGGAATTTGATGAGATGATCCATTTCAACTCAGTATTATGCAGTGCAACAAGTAATTCTCTTTTTCAGTTGAGTTGAATTTGCCCCATCATCTGGCATTATGGTTCTGAAGAAAAAGTCAACTGAGATATGTCCCACTTATCTATACAGGTCTATCAAATGATTTTAAAATTTTAAAATGTCAATAATTGTGTCTTAGAATAGTTAAAAAAATATTTTTAATAGACCACATTCAATTGCATTTTTTTATTTTTAAAATTTTATAGCAGATCGGCCTATATGAACACATGCGATATGTTGGGGCTCACTTAAAAAATTTGAATTTTTTTCCTTGCTTCATCGGGTGTTTGGTTGTATTACAATGTAATTTTTTTTTACAAATATATTTTTTATATTAAATATATATTAAAATAATTATTTAATTGTATTATAATGTAGCCTTTTTTACAAATATTTTTTTTTATATTAAAAATATATTAGAACCAGTGTTGAAGATCCTATCAAAATATATTTTGATGTAGACTCTAACTCATAAAATAAGATAATAATAAAAAGAGAATAGGCCTCTTTTATTTTTTGTCTTTTTTTTTTAACATAAAAAACTCTCATTTCATTTAACATAAGAAAGATGTACGCAAGGGCGAACGGCCAACTTGACAGAAAAGATAGACAAGTTCTTGCTAGATGGTACAACCACCGTACCAAGGCACAAAGCACACGCAAATCTAAAGCAGATACGAAACTCCAGAAGATTGGAGGAAACATAATAAAACATAAGAGATAAAACTCTAGCTGGAGAAGCCGTCGACATCGTCGTCAGAAGGAGGAGAACTGACTTCGGAGCATCCAAAAGTGGGGCTCACTAGGAGGGGAGGGGACTTCCACAATAGCGCTGGTGAAACAATGTCGAACAAGTCTGCAACTTGATGCAGTTGGAACTGGGGCTCTGTGACGTATGTTGAAAACGAACACACGAAAGACGTACAATATCTCGAACACCACCAAGGAGAGACCAAGGTCCTGAAAATCATCTCAAAGCGAGCAAGAACAACTAAAAACATTCCGACGAAATAGTCAGATCCAAGATCTCCGACCTGCACACAAAAGAAAACACACAACAAAGGGAGAGCAATACTAAGCCGAAACCGAGAAGAACGCCGATCCCCAACCCCCCAGCAAAAGTCCCACCAGGGGCAAAACTAGGGAAACCCTAAGAGACAGTTGGGGGAAATGGCCGAGGGGAGGAGAAAGGGGGCGATCTGAAGCAAGAGAGGAAAAGGGGTGAGGGGGGGGGGCGGGAGCAAGCTAACGGGAAGCTGAAGGCCAGGGGATGGGGGGGTTGGTCGGTGGCGATGAAGGAACGGATGGGAAATACGAGGGTTGGTGGATCAAGGACAGAGGGAGAATGGTGGGGAGGGGAAGCAGGGTGGATGGGGGCGAGGGGGGCTGACAAGATTTGGGGGGAAACTGGTCGAGAGGGAGAGAGAGTAAGGGGGATGTCGGAGGGGGGCTGAAGACGAGATGGAAGTGGAGGAAAACGGGTACGAAGAAACAAGTCTGCCGGTGGGAGGCGGGGGTTGAAAGAAGCAAACATCTGGTGAGAAGAACGGAGGAAGGTAGAGGTCCAACAAGAGGAAAAAGAGGAGGAGATCTGAAAGTTATGGTTGCAGAGGGGGGGAGGAGAAAGAAAGGGGAAACAAGACCGGAGAAGAAGAAAACCTTGGGGAAGAGGGGGAGAGGAAGCAGGACCTCAGAACCCCCTCCCCCCTAGAGGATACCGGAGACGACCACCAAGGGAGCGCCGCCGAAAGCTCCGCCTTTACGGCGAGGGTCTTTTATTTTTTGTCACGAACACAAGAAAGCAACTTGGCATCCCATCTGCCCCCGCCCACCCACCCACCCTGTCCTTGCCTCCTCGTATCCGCCATCTTCCTGCTCGCCCTTGTCGTTGTCAGATCCACCCCGGCGTGTCTCATCGACCCGCTGCCCCCGCCAGCTGCCCCATCCATGCCGCCACCTGATCCACCCCGCCCCTCTTCGTTGCCGTGAATCCAGCCCTGCTTGCCGCTACTATAGATCGTCGTCACAAGCATACCTGAGACAAGCATCAGCCGTCCTTGTGGCCATTGGAATTAGTCCTCCCTTGGAAGGAGAGGGCTACACTTGCGAGGCCGTCCATGTTCTGTACACTATTGCTCGTAGGCTCGACGACGAGGCTGTAGAGCATGATGTCTGAGTGGAACGTGGTCTCTTGGAACGCCATGCTCGTCGGGCTAGTGCGAAATAGTGAGCTCAAGGTCGTGCGCCACCTGTTCGACGGAATGCCCGAGCAGTAGCAGGCATTGTGGAACGCCATGATTAGCTTATAGGCGGACAGGTCGGTCATGGAAGAGGCGCGGTAGCTGTTCGACCAGATAGGCATGGGTGGCAGTGCCAACGTGGTGACATGGACTGCCGTGATCTCCGAGTACTGCCGAGCAGGAGACATCACATGAACAACTGTGACCTCCATGTTTGTGCAAAACAAGTTGGTGGCGGAGGCCATAATCGCCTTCTCAGATATGAGTGCGGTGCGGCCCCTACTGTTGGACCGGACGGCGCTGCTCGGGGCTGCCGGATCGACTATCCGGCTGAAGATGGGCGAGTAGCTGCTACCAGACATAGCCGTCAACAATGCCCTCGTCTCCATGTACGCCAACTGCAGGGACATGGGCGCAGCACACTGGGTCTTTACGGCCATGGCAGCGCGCGACGTATTGTCCTGGAACACCATGGCCCTCGCTTTGACAGAAAATGGCTTTGCACTTGCTGTGAATGTTCCAATGCTTCTTTGCAGCAGACGAAAGTGATAACCTTCACAGCAGTCGAGGAAGAGAGGAAGCAGAGGAGAATGGTTCGTAACATTCTTTCAAAAGTTATAATGTTGTTACCAAACGTGACAGTTATATACATTTTATAATTTAAAAGTATTATATTTTTATTTTAATATAATTTTTATAATAAAATATTATAATAGAACCAAACGCCCCAGTAACTATTTTCAATTTGCTTAGACAAAGGCCCAAGCTAACTAGATATAACATATGTATGCGATTTTTAAAAAATGTGATTTAATCACACTTTTTTGGCTTAACATATTTTGCACATGATTTATTAAAAAAATATTTAAAATCTTTATAATTTCAAAAGGTAGCAATTTAATCATATATAAATATATATACATATATATGTATTGTATATATATATAGGAGCCGACTATAATGAGTCACGGGACTCATCTAACTTAGATGAGCCCCCTTGAAACCGTTAAAAAGATAAATAAAATTCACCAAAAAAATTAAAATATACAAATATCTCCTTTTAGTTTGGTTTCTGCTTCTTAGGATTTTATTTTCATCGTCAGATCGAAAAATTGAACTATAGTTGCCAATCAAGTGCATCCTTCGTTGGCAATCAAAATTAAAACTCAAGGAATGGAATCAACCATAAGGGTTAATCAAGCAAAATTCTTATTTATTGACTATTTTTTTATATTTTTAGATATTCTTGTCTGATATATACTTGATAGAATGACTCCGATTGATTTTCAAAATTAGACAGTGAAAATTAAAGTTCGAAGGATGGGAACAACTCTAAGGGGTCTATTAGAATATTTAATTTTTTTTTAATAATTTCCAATACTTTTCTAATACAAGACAAGAGGATTTCAAGCAGGCTCATCTACGATAGATGAGCTTCGAGGATCATTTGATCTATCCTCCTATATATAGGCCTCTTTGTCATGCCATAGAATTTTGAGCTCATTAAGTATATTAACGAGTCGTGTTTAATTAAACTCAATTAAATTTAAATAAGCCTAATAAGTCAATTAATGCGATAAATTAATTTAACATATTTAATATTTATTTAACAATAGATTTAGAATAGATAAGTCATTAGTCAAGTCCAATGAAATGCAATAAATCTATTAGTGACCCAATTAAGAAATTAGTTTGTTTCTAATACTTAGTCAGATTTTGGATCATATAAACTGTGTGACAACAGCATATTGAAGATGCGATAACTTCGCACACATATTTTCAAAATTCACATAGTGGGTATAGTTGGAAAGAAGATACAAAATACTATAATGTTGTCTAAATCAGTCGTTAGAGGCGTTGAATTTGAAGGGTTTAGTTAAGAAAACCTATTGCGTGTGAAAATCTAGATTCTTAACTGTAAAAAGACTCACTTTACTTGTTGATTAAGAATCTATCTATTGAAATCTGATCCTCCAACGAAGAAAGCTTGATTTAGATAGCATCAGGAAGGGACGAAACCATAAATAATGCCTTGAGGTCCTGCATAAGCTATCTTGCGTGCAGCCTCAATTCTAAGAAAAGTAACATGATGTTTTTTATTAAGAACTAGAAGAGTCTTTGATTTAATCTTTTAGAATTTATTCTAATGAATGAATTGTGTTTTTAGGTGATTAATGGTCGCGGAAAAAACTCTAGAACAAGAAAAATTTGTGGATTGAACTTAAAGATTTGATTGGAGAAGATTAGTTTGTTCTTCATTCAAAAAGTAGATAATGATAACTCATTAAGTGTTTATTTTATATTAATATAAAAACTTCGTTTTAATATTCAAAAGTAGTCAAACATGATTTCTAGAACCTTAATTTATAAGTCTATGATACTAATGTCCACTTTGGTCCCTTAATTTCATAAGAATTCTCTGAAATGTGATAGTTTTAAAAAATGATCTAAATCGCATCCAGACCAGTGAATGCGATTAAAATGATGTTTGTCCGACTAGACGCCATTCAAACTCAGTGACCCAAATCCTTTTCAAACTTAATTTTGAACCTAAAAAGCCTCCACAATGTTGGACATCATTTAAAATTCGTCCACCACGCTGGACATCATTTAGACTGCTCTGTTTGCTGTCAATTAAGAGACCTGATCCGACTTGTTTTAGTCATAGCTGCTTCGTTTCTTCTCCAAATAACCTAAAATTTTAACCATAGATTTGTTTTGATGAACTATAAGTGCTTGTAAATAATTTTTTAAAATTTATTTATGATTATTCAGTTATTTATTCTATTTATTAAAATTTACTCAAGTTCTTCATATGCAATCTAATGCTTTAAATCACTCAAACGATATCCAATTTGCCTAAAACCCTTTTTCCACATGTTTTAATTGACATATTTGATCTTTTCACTAAGTTTGATAATTTTTTAAATATGTTTACTATTTTTTGCCTTATTTATTAATTTTTAACCCTAAAAATTAGTTTTATTAGTCAAAAATAATAATTCTTTATCCGAAAAAATTGAGAAAATTTCAGTAGCATATTTTTCAGTCTAAAAATCTACTTAGATCATTTATATTTTGATTTTCTATATATACGACATGTTTGACTTTTAAATGACTATTTTGTATGTAAAAGAAGTATATTTTGACTCATATGTATATGTCTCATTTTGGTTATTAAATTTTCAGATTCACGATACATGTGAAATATGTGAAAGTATATTTATGTCATATTTGTTTAATATATATTTGGATAATACTATTTTAAGGAAGTTGAGGCTCATTCCATAAACATCCGGAGATGAGTTCTGTCTGTGGGTAACAGAAAAATACTGGTAATTATGAATTTCTGATCAATTATTTAGGTAGTCATGAAATTTCAACTATACATATGACATGACCTTAGCATACTTGCCTATATGTACTGGTATTTGTTTGTTCGGCTCCTCATATGGTAGTTGGATGCATATCTATTTGATATACTAATTTGTGATTCGTTTGGCACATACTTATGAAATATAATTTGCTGTTTAGATCTATTTGCTTCAACTTATAATCTACTAGTTTATTCATTTATCATTTATGTTCAGTTATTTTGATATCATCTTATTCGGTTAGGAATTTATGTTCATTCTGATCAACTATTCTGACAATATGAACTTTGATTTGACAAGCTCCCATACTATGATAATTTATTATATGTTTATTTCAATATGCTCAATTTGATAAAAGATATATTCTGATCATCTCTAGTAGACTTATTCAGTTAAATAAAAATATGATCATGTCTTGTAGTATATGTTAGTTGATCTACTCATATTATCAGAAAATACATTCGATTTAGTAAAACATATATTTAACAATATTTTGTATCACGTTTTTATTTAAGTTATATGTAGAACTATGAATCATATGTATATTTAATATCATTATTTTTCAATTATTATATTATTAACCTATAGTAGATTTGATTTACCTATTGAGTGATTGTACTTATAAATCTTACTATTATTTTTAAAGACTGACGAGGCAGAGTTAACTGTGGAGGAAGACTTTACTTAAAGGATTTGAGTCATACTCATTTAGAGGTTTTCTAAAATTACTTTTACTGTTTTCTTAGATTTGATGTAGTAAGAACTTGAGAGAGGATATGTACTTTATATTGATTTAGTAAATTGAGATATTTTATTTTCGCTGTATATTTGATGTAATTTGAAAATTTTGGTTATGACAATATAATGGAATATTTATATTTATTTGATAATGGATAACATATTTATTATTTGATTATTTATCTCTCATTTTTCATTTCAGATTTGTATCTTATTTGATTCCGTAGTTACGTAGCTCGAATCCGAATGATTAAACTGGATTAGAGGCATAATACCTTTAAATGAACCCCCATAAAATATTTTTCTCTAAAAATTATCAATATTTTTAAATATTCAAATAGGCCCCTTAAAGAGTGTTCACATCCCAAGAGTTTTGATTTTCACAATCTAATATTGAAGATCAATTGAAACTATATGATCAGGTACATATCAACAAATAATATCTATAAATATTAAAAATAGTCAATAAATAAGAATTTCGTCAGATTAACTTTTGGGGTTGATTCCATCCTTTAAAATTTTAATTTTGATCTCCAACGAAGGATGCATTTAATTGGAAGACTACAATTGAGTATTTTTAATCCAACGATGAAAATTAAATCTCGATGGACAGATGTTACGGTACAAACTATGGTCTGACTGCATAGAGTTTGAACTCTGTAATGAGTGTTCAAAATTAAAATACTAGAGGATGAGAACAATCTTAAAGATAATTGACATCATTTTCTATTTCCAGATTTTTTTTTTTTTTTTAAATAGACCCTTGAATCATCATTAATAACAAAATTGGCATCTGATTAGACGATTATTGTTAAAGTTCATGATTGAACGATCAATATGCATAAGAGATAGGAACAATCCTAAAGGATAAGTTGATTATTTAAAATTTTATGATTATTTTTATTTTTTCTAACATGGTGAAGAGGTTCAAAATGGCCATCCAGTCCAACGGCATATTATATATATATATATAAACTCGTTTATTTTCATCCTATATATTCTTATTTTTATATTATATATTATACTTTATACATAAAAAACTATAATTTCAATTTCTACAAAATTTTCAATAATTTTGCCAATTTGAAATTTTTCCTCAAACTCACTTTTTCCCAAATCCCGACATTAAAAGGTCTTCTGAAATTGGTCGATTCGAAGATTCCTTGGAAAACCGTCTCACAGTTTACCTTAACGAAGCTTGTCCCGCAGGTACCTTTCCCTTGTCCGTGATATAGCAGGCCCTTGATACAATGCCTGGCCATGAGTTGCTCAATTAATTTCAGCTATAAAAATAGCATTGTATATGAATATTTCGATCTTTATTGTTGCACCAAGCTGTCGTTGGGCCTTAAGAATCTAAGGCCATAGGGTAACGATTTGTCAACAATTCAAGAATCAAATCCACTAAAAACTAAATATGAAAATGTACGTAAATGCCATGTTGGTGAAAGTTCTAAAAAGCCGAAACACATATGGCCAGCCTTGAGTAGATATTCAACTCTCTAATGCGCTAAGATGAAGCTCAACCTTAAAGGGACCTACCTTTATGGTTGCATTTGAGAAATTCCTTTCCTCATGTCTCAACAAGGGCATTGATGGTATCAATAATATATAGATGAGAGCAACTTGTTACATCGGCAGTTGGTATTACGTCAGTTGTTGGTGTTTTTAAATTAAAAAATATATATATTTTGGTCAGTCACATGATATTCTATATGGCCGTACAGTCTGATTTTTAATCGGACGATCCAAAAAAAATGAAAAATCGAAAACCGACCTCAAATGAATTGTGCGACCATGTAAAACACTATGAGGCCGAACAAAAAAAAAATTAAAAAATAATAATTAAAAACACCCTGCTGCCAATGCAGTAAATTATTCTCATGATGTACAACTACCACATCTACATCAATGCTCTCAGTATATTCACGTCTTAACCAGCTAATATACCTCGTCCATTATTCAAGACTCTTGCAGGAGGTTTGAGGTTTTCAATGAAGCGACGAATGCTACATTTGACCAAGCCATATGCACCAATGGCACAAGGCTATGCGTGTCATTCCAAAACTGATAATGCCGTCAGAGGTTAGTTTTATCTTATAATTTTGTGCACACATCTGAAATTAGAGTGATGCTCAGTGTTCTGAAGGTCAGTACAATAAATTAAGTTATTTTGCAATGTAAGATATCATTGATCCACTTAAGTAGGAGTCACATAAATTAACTTTTTTCACAAGTAGATCACACAAATATTAAATGCGAGTACATGATTCTAGATATGTCAAATACATGTGAACATGATAAATACTTTATGACTTATAAAATATTTGTCATCTCTATATATTTGTATATAAAATTTTTAACATGACAAATATTTTATAGACGTGACAAATACTTCATAAACTTGACAAATTGTATATATTACATCCACAAAATATTTGTCACGCCTAAAAAATATTTATCTTCCCTACACGTGTGTACACGGAATATTTGTCATCCATACGTACATTTATCACACACAGAACCATAGTCGCATTTAAGGTTTGTCCGGCCCACCTATAGAAAAAACAGCGCAGCCCATGTGACTCCTATCTAGATGGACTGATGACATTTATATAGGAGTCACGTAACAAATGACTCAGTTTATTGTACTGACCCTCAGTGCAACAAACATCACTCCTGTGTCTAGACACTCAAAACCAGATGACCAAAGGACATAACAGCTGCTTAAAGGTTATAAGAACTTCCATGTGTTCGACTAGTAGAAAACGAAGTCACTTTCTTTCTTCAACCAGACCCTGAAACATCTTGCAACGTCTCAAAACCAATAAAACAAAACATATATATATATTATGAATAGAACAATAAATGTCATGTTTGCCGCTTGGGCATAACAACGTTAATACATCAAAATCGCTCTGCCATACTGCGTAGCCGGGTCCAGGGGGATGCCGACCTAATTAAGAGTATCACATGAAAAATCCCCTAGAACTTTTGTTTCACATTCAGTCACAAAATGCAATGTGGAAGGTGGAATTGATCAAGGAGAACAGACTTGTACAGATTTCTCAGCTAACCAAGTTCTCTCGGTTTTCATTTACGATTCTTTGGAGCTCTCTCTGACTCTTACCAATCAGCCTTTTCACACTGTCAAAGGTAGTCAGCCTAATGCTGCAAAAGACCACAAGATCCAATAGAAGAAAGTAAGCAGGAAAAAACGAAGGAAATTTTTGACGTGCTATGACTACAGAATTATTACTAAACAAAGTAGGATTTAGTCGAAGGTGTTAGACAGACGATGGAAAGTTAAGGCACCACACCTGCTACACGGTAAGTTCTTCAATGCATTGGGCACAAAACCCCTGTACAATCCAAGAATGCCATCACGTTCCATAATGCCTGCATTGATACGAAGAACCATAATGCAAGACATTTTCCCCACGAGCATTAGGGAGGACAATGTGTCTCAGCTGAATTTATCACAGGAGTTGTCTTGGAACAGTGTTCAAAACTAGAACAATCATGTCTGTCCACTATCTTGCAGCTTCAAGAGAAGCACCAGACTCAAACTGTCATCATTAAACAACCTAGAAGCTAAAGAAACCAAACATGTGAAAAGCCCAGAGAGTGCCGGGAAACAGATACTTGTCCCATTTGAGTTAAGAGCTCCAGATTTAACAGGAAGGAAAAACTAGACAAGGGTATTCTTTTCCCCTTTTGTTTCCCATTAGAGATGAAAGGTCATAATTTAATAAAATGCTAACAACATTACACAGGAGTAGAAACAAGGGAAATAAAGTAGATAAGTGACAAAAATGTAAAAGGTGCCTTTACCAACAAATTCTGAAGACAACTCTCTCAAGTATCAAAATCTCTTTCCAAAATCTGGTTCTTATGTTGTTTTATTGCTAAAATGTGACCCATCCATTTTAAAAAGTAACCCATGAGTTACATTTTTGAACTGACTACAAATAAACGATGATCATGCAAAAAGATGTCTCTTCATGCCAACTGAATGAAATTAGTGACTCCTCCCATCGAGACTCCATTTTATTTAAAGGAGCGAGCACTCAAACAGGGATAGCATATAGATCGTTACTTCAACCAACAAACACATTCCATTACCATATCTTACCAACGATAGAAAATTAACCTACTGACTACGTAACTGCTCATCAAAACATCACATGGAGCACAAACAGACATGGACATGTATGCGCGCGCGCGCACCCCACTCCTACCTGGAAAAGCCTCCAGAATGTTGTCGTATGGGGAACACTTCATTTGTATCTGCCTTCTTACAGTATCCAAAGGGTAGCACATAAGTGTTGCAACTGTTGCTGACACCAGAGCAGTTGCAAGAGATGTCTCTGGTCTCTTCTGATACTTTTCTGGGAGTGACTTCTTCACCCTATTAAAGTCACAGTTAGTTCTTTTATTGAGATGATTGCAACCACTTTATAGTATAAAGAAGATACAGAGAAGATGCTTACAAGTCAAAGATGCAAAAATTTACAGCGATATAAGGAGCTATTCCAAGAAGTGAAGGACCAAGTCCAGCATAAAAGGAGGCAATTCCCTCTTCTCTTAGCATATTTAATGCTACCTGACATTAAGCAATTAAAAATTACCATTTCGTGTTATAATACCAATGTAAAAGTTATTTTCGCAAATGTAATACTCGTGCCTGAGACATAGTTCTGCAACCAGGTTCAACAGCAAGCCTTAGCCGTAGCACATCCAAAGGATATGTGACCTATAGATATAATACGCATCATATGTAATTTCCAGTAAGTAACTTGGATACAGAAATTTTGACTCTGGATTCATCTATGAAAAGGATAGAAATATAACTCAGAAACATCAGGATCACAGAAGAAACACCATGGTTATCCAAAGTTCAAGATAGACTCACAAGAGTAGAAGTCATTCCAGCACATGCCCCAGCAGCCAGTCTCCCAAGAACAGAGAGTTCTCCATCTGTTCCCTTGAAAAGTTTCTGATGACCAAAATATCCAGTTATCGGCAAGCAACAATACACAACTGAAACATTTTAATAATATAGAAGACCAAAAGACAATTGCCATGTTTTAATTTATGAATCACGTTCAGGATCCTGCAATACCTTGTAAGCATCATACGAAAATAACTGCATAGCACTGTATGGAATGACGCGGATTACCTAAGACAAATTCATCAGGATTAATGAAAAGCAACCAAGATTCCAGAATAAATCAAATTCTGATGAAACTATCATCTTGGTGACAAATAGTGGTAAGGCACCTGAGGAAGATTGCCTTTCCAAAAGCCCTTCATGCCTTCCTCTTTTCCAATAAAAGCAATGGCCTGGAATGAATAACACATAATTCACAAAGAAAAATAAATAATTTCTGCAACACCAGTTATTTGATTGGCACTTTAAGAATCTGGTGTACAGTTGTTTAAACAACTAAGGGAGAGAGAGAGATTGAAATGATAGGGTTAATCAAGTAAAGGGCAGGATGTACAGAAGTTCAGGCCCTTCAGGGAACTGAAACAAAAGATATCGATTTAACCCAACAATTAGACATTCCATATTCTCCTTCTAAGGAGTTGTTTGTTTCAATGTAAAATAGTGTAATCTAAAACAATCGTTCTGTTTTATGGTGTTTTCAGATGTTTGGAATAAAGTAAAACACTATAAAATGAAATCCCGTTTGTGCTTTGTCTGCCGACTTAGCAGCCCAATTCCCTTGTTTTGGTATACATGATAGACCCACTGTAAACAAAAACAAGAAGATTGAACCATTCTCTTGTTTTATTTTACAAACAACCAAACAAAAAGTTCTTGATTTAGAAACCATTCAATTTCACCCGTTTTAAAACCGGTGATTTTGAAACAAGTGAATAACAGAGTTTCACATTGAAATAAACAACACCTACTGTCCCTAACACATAGCATTACAACCATGAAAAGCCATAAACTCATTTCATCTGCCATCTTCCCTTTGTCTCGAAGAGACATCACCTGTCTGGTGGATTCCCAAGACAGCTGCCCAACTCCATTGTGGATTATGGCTGTCCACCTTTTGAGTCATCAATTTAGGGTGTGTTTGGTTCTATGTAAAATATATTCAAATGGAAAAAGTTTTTTCAAGGAAACGAATTTAAAAGGAAAACAAAAATATAATTCGTCCGTTGGTACTTATGAAAACATTTTCAGCTATTTTGGAAAAGGACATTCAAGCTCATCCCATGAATGTCAAAATTGGGAAAAGTGGAGTCAACGAATTAAATTTTCCATTGACTAGAATTTTCTGGATTATCACATAAGTAATTGTATTAGACTTTCCAGAAAAAGTCTTTCATGTAACCTATTTTACATGAAGCCAAATGAACCCTCTTAAGTGTTCCAGCAATCTTTAGTGGCCTCCCCATTGTTCTGAGTGGGGATGGGTTGACTGCCTCTAGGCATATTTCCCGCAACAACTGCTGCCCCTCTGTGTTCATTTTTGATTAACTGTAAACATCATAGAAATGAAAAAAAACAAAAACAAAACATCTAACTGCATAGTTGGTATCATTTTCTAATTAACTATAATTATCGTGTGAATGAAAATGGAAAACAAATAATTACACAGCTAATTAATGCATATTTGTTGCCGAACATGCCATTTTCGAGGTTAACAGTGGGAATAGTAACAACGAATATGCACACACGAAGGGTTTTCCTTTTCTAACATTGGACGTCTCTAAAGAGACCTCCGGCAAGAAAACCTTCATAACAGATGTCTTAAGAAATAACACGTCAAAATAAACTAAAATGTGCACAACAGATGTCTTGAGAAATAAAAGGTCAAGATAAATTATGTATGAGAGAAAGATCTCCGGCAGAATATCGACAGTCAAAGGGGTCTCAAAGTTACATATCCGTGAAGTTGGTGGTGTAAATAGCCCTTGCATGTGCTGCTAAATCCAAGATTCAATGTCTGAACTCAAGCTAAAATTATAATGATAGCTAGAATGCATTGGCATTCTTGAATGTGCAAATCATGCTTTGAATCAACAACTGACACATAAAAAGTCTAAACAACGAGAATTCTTTGCTTCATTAGGGCTACTTGCCCTTCTTTCTTTGCAAAGACGGCACACAAATATGGGCCAATTTCACGTCTAAATAAATCGTTTAAAGTCCAATATGCTCTCTGGACATCTGTAGACACTCTTGATGCTGATGCAAAATCACTAGGGAAGGCCCTGTTCAAGGCATCCACTTCTTATCGCGGTTCAACGTCGAGTTTTTCCTTTTTTTATGCTTCTTTGTTCGGATTTCATTGCAGGAGCTTTTCTTTGTTCATTCCCTTCACTGGGAGAGTAGAGTAGAGCATTCATTTATCAAGCATTTTGGTTGATTACCGCTCACTTTAATCTAAAGAAGCTTCCCTCCCTTGAACAGAGGAAAGGTCCTCCCCAGCAAAGCAACCATCTATACAAGACGATAGGTAGGAAAGACCAGAGAATTGAGGGCTGAGGGAACAAGAATAGGAAGGGATACCTCGAGGAAACCAATTCCTCTGCTCGCACTCTCCCCAATGAGCCGCACGCTTTGGGTCTGGCAAGCAGAAGCAAGCAAATAGATAATGACCTCTGCTGCTCCAGTGCTCAAGAAAGTAAAAAGTCACGGGCGTACCTGCATGAGAAGCTTGATGCGGTCCAGGGGTGCGGTCAGTGTCTTGGCAGTAGCGCCCGCCATTGCTCCCGCGGCGAAGAGGGCGGCATCCTTAGGCACCAGGGCGAACAGAGCCAGGGGGTGCTTCAAGAACTGCTCCTGGGACGGCCACGCCTTGACGTCGCCGCCGCTAGGACCAATGCGGACTTCCTCGGTGGTGCCAAGCTTTGGCTCCGCGGCCACCACGAGGGAGGCGAACGGCGCCCCGCCCGGGGCCGAAGAGGCCGCCGAGCATGTAGAGTGGCCCGGACGAGCCAGCACAACGGCTTCCTCTCCCCGTTCGACCTCTTCTGCTGTCGCTCCTCCTCTTCGAGGGGGCTTGCGGAGGCCCGGAATGTGACGCCACACTAGCACGCGGTCCCTCATTCGGGGGCACCGTGGCGGGTGCAAGAGTGGAGGAAGAGACGTGGGAGGGAGAAGCGGAGCCGCCACCGAAGAGGTATGCTTGTTGGCGGTTGTGGTAGGGTGCTCCCTTTTTCCGGGAAGGTGAAGGTGCGCCCGCCACCCTGGCTGGCCTGGCTTTTATAGGAAGAAGAGGAGAATGCGAGAGGGGATAAGGGAGGCCGGGGGACACAGAGAGAGAAGGTAGAAGATAACATGGGGGCGTGGCGTTTGAAGCTAGACAGGAACCCACGTACCTCCGAATCCCGGGGTTTCCCACACAGCGCCACCGTCTCCCAAAAACCCCCATCGGACGGCGGGTGGGGGGTGGGAATGGAGAAGTGAAAATTTCTGACGTCAGGAAGCATAAACGCCGTCGGGCGCCTCTTCTGATGAGCCTTCTCGCGCTCCTATACTCCCGAGATAAGATTATATGTTTTTTAGAAATTTTTGAACGGTTTCTTTTGAAGATAAACCCATTTTTCATTCGTAACTCTCCATTCTTTATTCTTCTACATCCCTAGTTCAGAGTTCCTATGTTTATTTGTTCAATCTTTAATCACAGACAAGGCAGAAGAACTTTCTATTGGAATCTCATCTAAGTGTAGTAAACTGTAAAATAAAAAATAAATAATAAGATATAAGAGTCTCACTCACTATAACTAGTGAATTTCTAATAGAACAGATATATTTGTTTCTTCTATAACTTAAACCACCTATTGAATAGTATTCTAGAATTTTTTTTTGAACCGGCTGGACATACTTATAATTATTTATTACATATGCCCTCGTTTTCCTAAGTTAACTAGTTTTTTATTTAGTCTTACGTCGTAAAAAAATAACAATTCTTATTCAAATCTAAAATTATAATATTATAATTAACTAAACAAATATAAATAATTAAACAAAACAAAATAAATAAAATATAAATACAATATAAATTTAAAAATGGGAGAAGTCTATAAATATCAAAATCTTATACTTTTTCCTAAGGCTTTTTTACAATTAAATATAAGTCATTTGTCTTAGGTTTTTTTAAAATAACTGAAAAGATGAAAAATACTATATGTATACACATATAGAGATCCCAAGAGACATTCACAGAATCTTATGTCGACAATCATAATTATATTGAGAAAGTTGTATCGGCTGTCCTATGGAAATTGCAACTGTCCCAATTCAAAGTATAAATATTGTATAACATGTAGATAAAATCACCGGTGATTCAAATTTGTTGAGAAAGTTGGTGTCCGCGGTGCTAAGGTGGCTTACATTTTTCCTACGTGGAATATAACCTAATAGATAGTGGATCAAGGTCTTTTTATGGGAACTCCTATCATGAAACCTGTGGTACATTTTCATATGAGTGTGGTCTCTAGATGCAAACGGCAACTAATAATTCGAGGGCCAATCTAATTATTACTATTTCAGTCAATTACCAAATCTAGCTAAAGTGAATGTCGTCGTGGATAATATGGGTAACACTTGTTGCAGTGTGTAAGGTGCAGTTTATTTTTGCAATTTTTTAAAAAAAATTGTTAAAGTCAGGTCCATCATGTCTGATCCAATCTCTGATTAGACAACTCAAAAAAAATAAAAATAAAAGTTTTAAGTCTCTTTTTATTGGACTCAACCCATTAAAGATAAATTTCACTGTCCGTTAAGGCTTGGCATTTAAAAAAAAAAAAAGAGATCGTCTAATCTAAAAATGGATTGCAAAGACACGTTAGACATTATAGATCCAACTTCAAAGAAAATTTAAAAAATAAAAAAATCAAGCTGCACTCTACGGGGGGGGTCAGCAAGCTTCGCTGCTCTGCAGCGGCAAGTACTACTTGGATAGTAGATAGATTGGTTGAGATAGTGGATACTTATAAAATCAAGATTGATAACCGGTAGTATATTTGAAATGAATAAATTAATACAATATCCAATTATTCAAATATTATTTTGTATATAATTCAATTGTAATGCCAAAACTTTATATTTAATAAATATTAATAAAAAAGCAAATCAATAACTGATAGCATTATATATATTATGCTAATTATATTGGATGTATTAGGGCTGCTCGTATATATGCATTCTACGAAGGTTATTCGCATTTTTGTGGTTTTTGTTACAAGAATCCATTGTAAGAAACTCGACAATTTGTTCTAGCGTGCGTGCTCGAGGTGCATACTCAAGTGGATGAAGCTTATAGCAAAATTATCATAGTAATTTCATATTTTTTTTATTAAAAACAAAATAACAAACTAAGTGCCGATACTAATAATCTGACGAGATCAACTCACAATCTCAAGTTGAGGTTATCTATCTGACTAATGCTCAATGCACTGCAGCTGGTGCAGAATGCGAAGCTCGTGAGCATCCTGAACATCCTGCTTTTGACTCTGGAGAACATTAGGATGTTCACGGAAATAGTTTGAAAGGTAAACTTTTTTAGTATTTTTATATTTTGATCTTCTTTATATGTATTGACATGCGAATGATCGTTGGAATGCATTTAATGGAAGATAGTCCTATGCAAATTCCAGCTTAACCTTCTCTATCTAGTATACTAGTTAATAAAGCATGCTTTGGGCCAGTATTTTTTTTAGGATATTTTATTTTAAATAAATATTTTTTATCATGCATATATGTATGTGTATATATGCACGCACATGTATATATGAGAATCTACTTTTGTTGAAATAATGCAAATATCTTTTATGATTTTTTTAAGAAAAATGTATACTAATATTTTAATAGTAAAAATATAGACATTAGAATATTCATTTGTCACCATCTTCTAAAAATAAAGACATATATGCATAGTGAATATATGCGTAGAGCAATCTTATCAAAACAACAACTTTCTTCTTAGTAGATTTATATATATGGCTAGTAACTTCAAAAATTTCTTTTTAGTAATGTAAATGTCAAGTTGCTATAATGGAGGAAAAAAACTCTAATAAATGTAAGAGTATATATGTAAAAAATATATAAATCTTTTGGCATATGCTACTGGAGTGCAACCCACGAGGTATAACTATAACAATTATGAAGATGTTAGGGATATTTATAGCAATATATGAGATGCAAGGGATATACATACTATACGTGATAATTGATAAAAGTATATGTATATATGTCCAATATATGTGTGAGGTGGGGGGGGGGGGTAGAGATGTCAATTGAACTGGGCCGCCCCGATTTTAACCGGCTTGGGCCTGGCAAAATTTTTTGGCCCAGCCCGGGAATTAAATGGGTTAGGCTTGGGCCTTAGTCGACCTGGCCCGGATATATTAAAATTTCGCATGAATTAATTCAAGTTTATACGTAAACAACATCGTGTCAATGAGTTATGAGAATAATCAATGCGATGTGATTTTGATTGTATAAAATAACTATTTTAAATGTTTATATTATGATGTAAATATGTTATATATTTTAACTTTATTGGATTGATAAAAAATTTCTATGGATTTTTGCATTAGGAAGAAAAAAAATAAAAAATTTCAAAATCATGCCGGCGCGGGCCTTAACCGGCCTCATAAAAATCTCCTGGGCCAGGCCAAGCCTATGGAAATCGGGCTTTTTGCTAGGCCCGGGCCGAGTTTTTGAGCACTGGGCTGAGCCCGTGCCTATTCAGGCCTGACCCATTGACACCCCCAGAGGAGGGGATGCGTATGACTAATCCTACCATGAATTATCCTATTTGTCTCTATACTTCCAACTCTAAAAAATTGTTAAAAATACTCTTGACATCTTCATAACAATTGTACATATCCTTTTATCAAGGTACGAAAATTCTAATTGAGTACATCAAAAAGATTCCATAATTTTTAATGAATTCAAAGGCATATTATTTAAAATCATGATATATATATATATATATATATATATATATATATATATATATATATATATCAAATGAGCCTCGAACTCATTTATCTTAGATGCGCTCTTCCTTGAAATTCTTTTCTCTCCGTATTTTTAAAAAATAAGCATCATCAATAATTTTTAAATATTTAAATAGACAGTTTGTGGTTGCTTTCATGTCTATAGCTTTAATTTTCACTACTCGTCTTATAAATCAATCAGAGACATCCGATCATGTTTGTATAAAAAATAATGTCTAAAAATATTTAAAAGTAATTAAAAATAAAAACTTGATCAAACTAGCTCTTAGGGTTGATCTCATCTTTTGAAATTTTAGTTTTGATCTCTAATTAAGTTTACAATCGATTAGACGGTTATAGTTAAACTTTTCGATTGGACGGTAAGAGTTAAATCTTGAGGATTCAGGGCAAGTCTAAGAGGAGTTAATTGAATATTCTAAATTTTTTGAAGATGCTTATTTATCTTTTAAATATAGAGAATGAGGAGTTTCGGGAGGATGCATCTAAGTTAGATATTATATATAAAAAGAGAGCCTGCACTATGTTACTATACCGCAGGACAAACTGTACCATATTTTTGGGTTTAAACTCTTTAATTGATGATTAATACTAAGTCTTCGTGGGGTGGGAACAACACAAAAAGATAATTAAAATAAATTATTTTATTTTATTTTATTTGCGTGCACCCAGTTGAACAGCTATGATTAAATTTCATGAGAAACTTTTTTATTTTTTAAATGCACCAAAAATAATAAATTATTTTAACTGGCCCATAAGTTTGTTCCATCATCCGAGGACATAGTATTAATCATTAATTAAGTGATTTTAACCACAAAAATGTGGTTCTATTTACACATACCACACCATATTTATACCTATATCCTAACTCTGACAGACTATTAGAGACGTCCCATTCATACCTCTTTATCAAAATACTGGGAACTCTACGTAAATATTGTCAAGTTCTAATGAATTTTGAGATATATATGTAAAGTTGTAATAAATTTAAGATTATATATGTAAAGATATTTGACTTTTCTGACATATTTTATTAGAAGTATACATGTAAATATAATAATTTATCGGATACAAGTTTTATTCTGAGGTTAAAAACCAACAATGCTTAACAAGTTGGCTGCATTTGTAAGAACTGAACAGGTGGGCAAAAATAGATGGACAACATTAAAAAGATGTACGTTACTTAATTCAATGGGATTAAGGGCATGGGAAGAAATAGGAGTAAAATGGACATTTTCAGCGGTACAAATAATCAAACGTAATATGAACCGGACCGGTGACTGTGAACCGTAGAGACGTGAACGGGAGGGAAGGACGACGAAGAAGAAGAACAGGTCCTTTTCTTTCATATATATGTTAATGATTGTAGATATCAGGCATAGAAGTCTTAATTATGGATGTAAATAAATATAAATATTGGTTTTATTTGCATCCGATTTTACCGAACATGAATATATATTTTACATTTATTTTAATCTCGATACAAATATGGTCATTTATCCGTATGTATAATTTTAAAAGATCCATACTCAAATATGAATTAATCGTATTGTAATCTTTATAAAAAAATATGACTAACATTATTTTTGTTCTTGAAAATTTGATGACACATTAAAGTTTTTATCTTTAAAGTCAAATTTTATTTTTATGAGCTTTTTACTATATCTAGTTTATATTCGTATTCGTTTATTACAAATAGAAATGTTAATTTTACAGTCCAATAATTACTCATGTTTAAATCCACATTCGTATATAAAATATAAAAATAAAAACTTAATATACTGTATCAACTCCATATTCGCTCCGTTTACATCTTTAATTTTAATACATTTTTTCGTTTTTTAAACGAATCCGATTCAGGGACACACTGTACCCGCACCGAAACTTGCCGCTTTTGTATCCGTAGTACTGCTACCACACTGTGTTCCTCACCGCCGCGGCCACCACCGCCCCGGGTCTGCCGCCGTCTGCTTTCTCACTAACGCTTCCCTCTTCTTCTTGGCTTGGTTCCACCGCTGCTTCTATCCAACGCGCTGGAACAGAGCCAGCCAGGTATGCACGCCCGGGACGGAGGAGGCGCGAGGGGCGCGGTGTCGCTCCTCTCTTCTGCGGCCTCTTCCCCCGCCGCCGTCTCGAAGGGGGCCGCCGTCGAGTGGGTACCACTGCAGAGACACCCCGTCTTCGACAGGGACAGCAGAGGTGCCAGTCGCACAGCCGAGAACGGCGTCACTGCGGCCGAAAACCCCGGCGGTTGGAACCTCGCGGCGTGGGATGCGGCCGCTTCGCGCCTGTACCTGTGGGACCCCGAGGGGCGGCGCCTTCACCGCCTGTCCGTGCGCTTTGGAGATCCCGACGGACCCGCACCAGCGGAGGCCGCCTACCCTTCGGAGGTAGGTGTTTTGCCTGCACCCTCATCTAAAGCATTGTTCACGGGGCATTTCCTAATTACACTCAACAAAAGCTTCCCTTGCCACCTCTGCCGAGGTAAGGAAGCATGAAGACTTGATGATAGCCCCTCCCCTTGTGGGTGAGCTTTTTAGGGTTTTTGGCAAGACTTTTTGTTAGAAGCCACTTCTGGCCTCCAATTTCGATAAAGAAAATGTTGAGTAGGAGCCATTATAATTAATTTTAGGGAGTTACAAATGTCAACCTTTCTCTAACGACCTTCCCCTCCCCCCCCCCCCCCCCCCCCCCCCCCCTCACACACACACACACACACCACACCCACACCCACACACAAAGGAGGAAGCTTCAATGTGTAGCTTCTGGTGGAAAGCCAAAAAATAAAGAGCACTACTTAAATGAATTCTAAGACAGTACGTAAATGAATTCCAAGGGCTAATTTCTTTCCCTCAAATAACTAAAAATGTTTCGATTTGAAAACTGCTCCAACCATGGCCAGAGGTAGCATTATGACGCCAGTCTTTCTGGTAGCCCAGACTTTGACATTGCAGTGGATGGAGAATCGTCCTCCAGGGGATTTCAGACCATTATAGAGTCCTTTCTAAAGATTGGTTGACGGGTATTGAGTGGGGACTTTTGTTATCCAGGAAATGGCTAGGGAGCAGAGATAGGTAATGCATTGATTTTCCCCTCATGAAAGGTCAAAGGTCCATAACTAGAGCTGGTTGTTCAGGCAAGGTTTCTGAAGAGACTCGTGTACTCGATCTATATATTGTGTATAACCCCTCCAGCTGTTTGGCAAGCAGCCAGTCATTCTTTGAAGTTTCTTGTTCTTTATGAGTAGAGATACCACATTTTTGTGAATTAGTGTACACCGACACAACATTCTAGCATTAACAATCTTTAACTTGCAGACTCTATTACCAGGCAGTCAAACAAATTTATTAGTGCACCATATCTCTCTTAATCGAGAAGGATCGTCGGTACTTCTTTCTGGTTCTAGTGGCTTATGGGTCATGTATGTATATGACCGGATTTCTTCAAGTGAAAATGCAACTGTCTGCAGGTATGAAAATGCTATGGTGAGTTGCAGTTTTTCAGTTAACCTGCCAACAAAATTTGCAATCGTGTTTTTTTGCCTTTTTTTTCAAGATAAGCAGTAAAATTCAATGCTCTTCAATTCTGATCTATCTTTCTTTATGAATGATCTTCTTTTTATAGTTCCCTTCTTTTGTATCATTTCCAATTTTCTGTTTTGTTACTCGGCACGGAAGCATTTGATTAAGACAGTGAAATGGATTAGGTGATGATTTTTTCCCCTTATACCTTTTGGAATAACTTGGGGGGGGGGGGGGGGGGTCATCAGAAGCATCTTCAAGCAGATTGCTAATACAACACTAAAAGGAAGCAAGATGATTGAGTAGGAAGAAATTTAAAGAACAAGGAGAAAAAACTTAGGAGCTTCCCTCCAGAAATGCCTCTGAAAGAGTGAACAAAGCATATAGATGTTTGAGGAAAAAAGTCTTTTTACGTAACCTTGGGTTGGGCTCCTTTATTTTAGTTCTGTTGACACAAACTCATTCCTAGTAATAAAAGAATAAACGTACGATTTTTTTTGCCTTTTAATACTTCATGAACCACCAAAGCAGTTCCAACTAGATGTCAGAACTCAATCCTCATGCTACATGGTACTTGAAGAGTGGCCTGGTGTTTGAGGTGTTCTGATGTACACCTGAATGCAGTGGGTTTGAGTGCTGGTGTGTGCAGAGGGATGGGAAAAAAGGGAAGTTAAAGCAGTAAAAGGAGATGACTTCTTGCTGCATTTCTTGGGCTTGATCGTGCACTTCCTCACCTGGTCAATGGTCCAGGGGCTCATAACAAAAAATGGGGGTTATTCTACATGGATTCTAACATTAAATTTGTTAAGGAGAAGCTGCATCCACCGGAACCCATGTACTTGGATAGGCATGACACATCCTAACCGCCACCAAGATTCTTTCCATAATTGTTGTATCATGTTTATCCTCTCTAGTGTGCGCCTCAAGTCAGGAACTGTTGTAACGAGTCCATCCTTATCCTTGTACAAACCACACTAATATATACAAAGAATGTCTCCATATCTGGGGTCATGAGAGATTCTTCCATTTCGTATTGTGTTTGTTCATGGTATCAGAGCCATCCCGCAACACTGCAATGTCGTTTTCTTCACCCATGGACACCCTGCCAGTAAGCCACATCAACACCGTTTCTTCTACCATATCTCTGTCCAACCCTACTTCTCCCTCTGCATCTACTTGTCTCCCCTTTTCCAATGTCACCCACTTTCTTCCCCTTAAGCTCATTAGAGATAATTACCTCCATTGAAGGGTCAGTTTTTTACCTCTTCTTCTCTGTTAAGATATGGTGGGACTCGTTGATGGTACAGACCCATGTCCACCCCCATCCCTTCCCCCGGCGTCGGATGCTTCCTTGGATGAGTCAGCCACACCTTTGCCTAACCCTTCCCATACGCGGTGGATCAGACGTGACCAACTTGTTCTCAGTTTGCTCCTGTCCTCTCTTACTAAAGGTGTCTTCCCTTTGGTTGTTGGTCTGCAAACATCCAAACAGGCCTGGGATGCCTTGGCTACTTCTTTGGCTTTGCATGCACAGGCCTGGGCTCGCTCTCTCTCCACTCTGAACTTCATAATCTCTCCAAAGGCACTCTGTCTATCTCTGACTACCTCATCAAGGTGGTCACCGACAACCTTGCGGAGACTGGCTAACCAGTTCCTGAAAGAGAGGTTCTCCTGCATGTCCTTGGTGGTCTTTATTCCAGCTGCTTCCACACGAAACCCACCAATGACCTTGGAAGAACTGCATGGCCACTTGCTTGCCCATGAGGCGTGGCTTGCTCATCAGAACAAGGAACTCCTTCCTACACCATCCTTTCCTTCAGCACACGCAGCGGTCCAGACCTCCAACGGCAGCACATCTGCACCGCCCCTTTTGCCGACACCATCAACACTGTGCCCCACTGGCGACTGCGGTAGCCGTAGCGGCCGAGGTGGCCATGGTCGTGGCAGGGGTGGCGGCTGGTGCCAGCTATGTCAGATGCCTGGACACATGCTGCAGCTTGCAACAGGCAGTTTGACTACACATTTGTGAATCCTTCTATGCCGCAGTACCACCAGTCATCCAGTCATGGCTCGTCGGCTCGTGGACTGCCTTAACTCCTGCTCCAGCTGCATATTATGCCACTTCACCCGATGGTGCTGCGGAACAACCACACACCGTCTGGTACCTAGACTCGGGTGCAACCCATCATCTTACAATGGCGCTACAAAACCTCAACTTGAGCCAACCATACAACGGTTCTGGTCAAGTTCTAATGGGCAATGGAGCAGGTTTGCCTATCTTAAACACTGGATCTACATCTTTCCTTGCACATGGGCTGCTTCTTTGTTTACGTCAAATTCTGCATACTCCACACATATGCAAGAATTTACTTTCTGTACAATAGTTCACCTCTGACAACAATGTCTCCCTGGTCTTTCATCTTGACTACTTCCTTGTCAAGGATCGACGCACAGGACAAGTTCTTTTGAAAGGCCAGAGTAAGGACGGACTCTACCAGCTACCTCTTTAGCAGCATCTTTCTTCTCCGATGGCGTTAGTTGGTGAACGCGTGTCTGTGGATATGCGGCATGCACGGCTTGGCCACCCGACCCTACGTATTGTCCATCAAGTTCTTTCTAGATCTGGTTTACCCTCATCAAACAATGAAAGTAGCTATCGTATTTGTGAGTCATGTGCTGTATCCAAGAGTCATAAATTGCCATTTATATTGTCATCATCTAAGTCTAGTGGTCCTTTAGATTGGATTTATAGTGATGTTTGGGGTCCCTGTTCAGTTGTCTCTCATGTTGGGCACTGGTACTATGTTCATTTTCTTGATGATTTTAGTAAGTATACATGGATTTTCCCCATGCGGAATAAGTCTGATGCATGCCAAATATTTCAGTGCTTTCATCAACATGTAGAAATTTTTTTTGGGCATCCAATCAAAGCAGTTCACCCTGACTGGGGGGGAGTACCGGTCTCTGTATCGCCAATTAGATGCTGCCGGTATTATGCATCGACTATCATGTCCACACACACTGGAGCAGAATGGTTCGTAAGAACGCAAGCATTGATACAGCATGGAAATGGCACTTGCTCTTCTTTCCACTGGCTCAGTACCCCCACGTTATTGGGATGATGCAGTTCAAGCAGCAGTATATCTCATTAATAGGATGCCAACTATCCTTCTGCATCACCGATCTCCTTATGAAGTTCTTTTTCAAGATGCTCCAGACCACAGTCCTCTCTGGATTTTTGGGTGGGCTTAGTGCCTACTTCCCACTTCTTCGGCCCTATGCCACCCACAAGCTTGAGGCGCGCTCTGCTGTATGTACATTCCTTGGCTACACCCCCTTCCATAAGGGCTTCAAATGCCTCCATATTCCTTCTGGTAAACTCTGTATTGCTCATCATGTAATATTTGATGAAACCAGATTTCCATTTTGTGAAATAGGGTCTCCTCCACCCACTAACTCAACAGGTGTCTTCATCTATGCACCCTCCACATATTCCATCCTGCCGACCACATATGCTCAGCTGGGCACGCCACAGCCCATTGCCATGCCACACCCTATTTCCTCTAACACAGGTGGCACTACTCCCTCTGCTGCCCCGACAGGTGCCACATTGGAACCACCTCCACAATCCATAGCACCTACTAATAATTGTTCTTCCCATGCGCCAAACCCATCACCAGCAATTAACCACCATCTGATGATCACTCGATCTAAAGATGACGCCTGGCATCCAAAAGTTTTGATGGCGACTAAACACCCACTGCCACCTGCTTCTCTTCCCACATGTTCAGAGGAGGAACCACAAAATTTTACACAGGCCTTTTGTCACTCTGAATGACGACGGGCCATGGCAAATGAATGTAATGCTGTCATTCAAAATGGCACATGGGAGCTCGTACCTTGTCACTTTAGCATGCACGTTATTGACTCAAAATGGTTATTCAAGCTCAAACGTCGAGCCGATGGCAGGGTGGGACGTCATAAAGCTCGACTTGTTGCTAAAGGCTTCAAGCAACAGGCTGGCAGGGATTATCACGAAACATTCAGCCCTGTGGTTAAACCCACGACAATCTGACAGATGAATGTAATGCTCTCATTCGAAATTGCACATGGGAGCTTGTGCCTCGTCACTCTAACATGCATGTTATTGACTCAAAATGGTTATTCAAGCTCAAACGTTGAGCTGATGGCAAGGTGGGATGTCATAAAGCTCGACTTGTTGCTAAAGGCTTCAAGCAACAGGCCGGCAGTGATTATCACGAAACATTTAGCCCTGTGGTTAAACCCATGACAATCTGTTTCATTCTCACTTTGGCAACAACCTATCTCTGGCCTATCCGGTAACTGGGTGTTTCAAATGTGTTCCACCACGGTGATCTTCATGAGCTTGTCTACATGGAACAAGCACAAGGCTTTGTCGATCCCTCACATCCGGATCATGTGTGCCATCTTCGGAAGTCTCTATATGGTTTAAAGCAGGCGTCTCATGCCTGGTTCCAGTGCCTTAGTGATCGAACATGAGACTGACACCTCTTTCTTCATCTGCAACCAGCAAGGAATCACCATGTATATATTAATCTATGTTGACGACATACCCGTAACAGGAAATCGTCAAGTGGCTATCTCTTCTCTCATCAACGAATTGGCTCCTCATTTGCTTTAAAGGACCTTGGAGATCTTCACTATTTCTTAGGCATCGAGGCCACAGCCACATGTGCAGGACTATTCTTGAGCCAGCACAAGTATGTTCTGGATCTCTTGACCAGGTCTCATTTTGATGGTGCAAAGCCCATTAGAACCCCAATGTCTTCCTCAGCTCAACTCCACCATTCTGAAGGTATTCCCCTGTCTGATCCTACTACTTATCGCAGCAACGTCGGGGCAGTCTGGTACCTCACCTTGACTCAGCCGGACATTTGTTTTGCTGTAAACAAGGTTTGCCAGTTTATGCAGGCTCCAACTGACATCCATTGGACTGCAGTAAAGCGTATCTTGCACTGCTAAAAGGCACTATTGATTATGGGATTCTACTTCGGCCGGTATCACATCTCCTTCACCATGCCTACAGTGATGCTGATTGGGCAGGTAGGGCTGACGATTGTAAGTCCACTGGTGGCTATGCAATCTTTTTTTGGCTCATCTTTGATCTCCTGGAGTGCCCGCAAACAACAAACTGTTGCACGCTCAAGCACTGAAGCTGAGTACAAGGCTCTTGCTGATGCCACTGCTGAATTAACTTGGCTGCAGTCTCTTCTTGGCGAACTCGGTATTCATCTTCAACGCACCCCAGTCTTGTGCTGTCATAATATTGGGGTCACATATTTAATAGCCAATCCAGTCTTCCATGTGCACACCAAGCATGTGGAAGTTGATTTTCACTTTGTGCATGACAAAGTGTGATGCGGGACAGCTAACAGACTCACAGGCGTTGATAGAATTTCAGCAATAAGCATTTAAAAGTTAGACAACTGTAGTCTAATCGCACAATAGTCCAGTTAGATAACCACACCTATAAGCAGAAATAGCTGAAAAGCCGTCCTCGCGATTAGGAAGCGTGGGACCGTTTGGTAGTTGAGAAACTACCACGAGTCTAGGAATTAGGACCACCCAAAGTTCTGTCGGAACTCGGGATCGGTATAGCGCACTCACAGCCAACAGTGATGTAGAATCACGGGCTAGGACCTATCTCTCGATTCGGCGGCAGATAAAAGCACATACGAGACAAGCAAATCGAGAAGAGAAGGTTAGCACGTACCTCCACGCTGGTGCGTGGGAGAAGATCACCCGGTGCTTGCGTACCACCCACCAAATACAATAGAATAATTGCCCACTCCTCGCAGGGAGGTAAAAGGCTACAATAAACACAAATAAATCGATCCGGGGTGGTATCACAGCAGTTGACGGGACAACGGCTGCGTGAAAGTTGCTGGAAGAATGCCTCGGGAAGCGTGCAGCTGTATCAGCTCTCCGGGATATCGGCACGCAGATCGAGGCGGCTTGTGTGGACCTTGGAAATCACGATCGGAGTCCTCGATAAGTGCGCAGAAATGGCACGTAAAACGAGGCAAAATCCGGGACGCAGTGTACTGGATCAGAGTCGGCGTCGTCAAGACGAATCCAACGCCGCAGACGGCACGCAAATCGGAGTTCGGACGAGCTCCGTACGAGGGCGGTGCACTAAGACAGCAATTGCACCACTCGGCACTGCAGCAGACCAGCAAGCCGGACCACTGGTGATTTGGGCTAAACCCCTGGAACGCTGGTTCAGACCAGCAAGGACCTGGTTAGACCAGGTTTGAGTCGGAGGCTTTGAAGGGGTCTGTGACTCGAACCATGGCGGACTCGGGCTCGGACCAACTTACAAGTGGGTTCGAACCGAACTGGGCCAACCCTGGGTGACCGGGTTAAGTCTATAAGGGCACGAGCCCTTCTCCTCTTCCTTATTTCTTCTTCTTCTCCTTCACTTGCACGAACCGAGAGGGAGGCTAGGGCGGAGCCCACGGCGGCAGGCGGCGGGCAAGCGTCGGCAAGCGGCGGGGCAAGTGGCGACGGCGGCGGTCGTGACAGCAGGCGGCGGAGCAAGCGGCGACGGTGGAGGTCGTGGCAGCAAGCGGCGGAGCAAGCGGCGACGGTGGAGGTCGTGGCAGCAAGCGGCGACTGCGGGGAGAGATGTCGATGGCGAGGGCGAGGGTGGGAGCAAGTGGCGAGGCCAGTTGAACCAGCGAAGGCGGCGGGCGGCGGCGGCAGGCGACGCCAGCGGCAGCGGCTGCGACGGCGGTGGCAAGCGACGGTGCTGGCGGGGCTAGGCGGAGATGGATCCGGCGAGGGGTTTTGAAGACTGGTGATGATGCGGGGTGGGGTGGCTGGTGGGATACAGAGAAGAGAGAGAGAGAATGGGTAGGAGTAGTGGGGCTGACCGGCGTCGCACCGGCAGGGGGGAAAAATCCTCGGCGTCGCACC
Organism: Zantedeschia hybrid cultivar; assembly: GCA_030544215.1. Lineage (NCBI taxonomy): Eukaryota > Viridiplantae > Streptophyta > Magnoliopsida > Alismatales > Araceae > Zantedeschia > Zantedeschia hybrid cultivar. The sequence continues at coordinate 15,416,178 of JARZZO010000014.1, read as the reverse complement.
GAGGACGAAGGAGAAATAGGCTCCGTCGCAGAGGCCCACAATCACACAACAGGTAGATTTCTTTCTTTTAAATTCTTCATCATCTCATTTCGAAATGAAAACAACATACATATAGGGGGGATTTTGTAACGTCTGCCCCTTCCCCTCCTACCGTTACACATCGTAGATCCCTAAAACAGAGAAGATACGTAACGGACCATAAATGGCCCTAATAACAGCAAATAAAGAGGTCTCAAACCTCACATGGGCTCCAACTCGTCCCCAAGCCACAAGGACGTCGGATGGATCCTCCGACGGCGGTAGACGAGGTCCGGGCGGAACCGGACCGAGGCTCGGGTGTCCTCACCAATCCTCCCCCGCTGGGAGGAACTCGACCCTGTCGAGTAAGGATCGCTGCTGCTCTGGTAGTGCTCCAGGAGGTCGGGGTCGATCCTCTGTAACTCTGCTCGAGTGATCCAAGTGTCATCTGAAGGAGGTCGTCCTCTCCAACGAATCAGGTATCGGTGATGTGCACCCTCTCGAGATGTAACAACCTGCTCATCCAGTATATGCTCAATCTGCTCACGCCGAGTAGGTAGTGGGGCTGCAGGTGGACACTCTGGTGTGGGGTCACTCTCAAAGGGAGGAGAAGGCTCAAATGGATCACTGGGAATCACTGTTGGGTCCCGATATGGTACCAGATCAGAGACATTGAGTGTGGAACTAATGCCATAGTCTGGTGGTAACTCAACAACATACGCATTGGACCCTACTCGCTTCAAGATCTTGAAAGGACCGGCTCCTCTAGCTTGTAACTTCTTAACGGTCCCAGATGGAAACCGCTCAGGTCTGACCCTGATCATGACGTAGTCACCCTCCTGAAACTCTTGTGGACGTCGGTGTGCATCTGCCAAACTTTTATAATGCTTATTGCTGATTTCTATGTGACGACGGACAGTGTCATGCAAACTCCTAATATGCTCAGCTAATGACTCGGCAGACTCTGACACACGGGCCTGAATAGGCAAAGGAACTAGATCCAAGGGTCTCCTAGGTCTATGGCCAGTGACAATCTCAAAGGGACTCATACCTGTAGACCTATTGACCGAATCATTATATGCGAATTCAGCATGAGATAGGATCAAGTCCCAACTACGCGCATGCTCTCCCACTAGACAACGCAACAGATCCCCCAGACTCCTATTAACTACCTCAGTTTGCCCATCAGTCTGAGGGTGATAAGCTGTGGAGAACTTGAGCTTAGTGCCCAACAGATGCCATAAGGTCTTCCAAAAATAGCTCGTAAAACGGACATCCCTGTCCGTGACTATGGTCTTTGGTAGCCCATGCAAACGGATAACCCCATCAAAGAACAAACGGGCTACTCTAGACGCATCAGAAGTCTTGGAGCAGGGCATAAAATGAGCCATCTTCGAAAACCTATCGACAACCACCAAGATGGAATCGTGCTTTCGGACCGTTCGTGGCAGGCCTAAAACAAAGTCCATACTAATATCCTGCCACGGACTATCTGGCACGGGGAGCGGAGTGTATAATCCGGTATTCTGCTTCTTCTGCTTAGCCATAGCGCAAGTGCGGCACTGAGCCACAATGCGTGCCACATCGCGCTTCAGACTAGGCCAATAGAACCGGTGCTCCACCAACTCGATGGTCTTATTGCGGCCGAAATGACCGGCTAGACCACCTGCATGGATCTCCCAAACTAAGAAATCACGGACTGAAGTCCGCGGGATACACAGCCTATCTCCACGAAATAGAAATCCCTCCTGAAGAATATAATCACTAAACTCTCTGGAGGGTCCAGAATGAAGTGTCGTGTGGATCGGACCGAAATCAGGACAAGTTGGGTACTCCTCACATAGTCTCTTGAACCCCGTGACCTCTGCGCTGACAACAGATAAAAGGTACGCTCGACGACTCAGCGCGTCGGCCACACGATTCTCCACGCCCGCACGATGTTTGAGGACAAATGTGTATGCCTGGAGAAACTCTACCCAACGGCTGTGCCTTGAGTTGAGCTTCTTCTGGGCATGGAGAAATCTGAGAGCCTCATGATCAGAGTAGAGAACAAACTCCAGAGGCAAGAGATAGTGCCTCCAATAACGCAGAGCCTGGACTACCGCATAAAATTCCTTGTCATAAGTGGAATATCTCAGCTTAGCATCATTCAATTTCTCGCTGAAATAAGCAACAGGGTGACCCTCCTGACTCAATACTCCACCTATGCCAACACCAGAAGCATCACAAGAAACCTCAAACACCTTAGAAAAATCTGGTAATCGAAGAACAGGTGCTTGAGTCATCAGCTTCTTGATGTCATGGAAGGCTAATGCGGCAGCCTTGGTCCAGACAAAGGCTCCCTTCTTGATGCAATCAGTGATTGGAGTCATAATCGTACTGAACCCACGTATAAAACGACGGTAGAATGTAGCCAAGCCATGGAAACTACGAACATCGTGGATATTCTGGGGCTCAGGCCACTCTACTATCGCTCTAACCTTCTCAGGGTCTGCGGAAACACCCTCATTGGATACAATGAACCCCAAGAAGACTATCCTGTCAGTCATGAATGCACACTTCTTGAGGTTGCCATATAGCTGCTCCTTTCGAAGGACGGCACAAATCTGGTGCAAATGGTCCACATGATCTTCCCTAGTCCGGCTATAGATGAGAATATTATCAAAATATACGACCACAAATGTCCCAATGAAGGGTCGAAGAACCTGGGTCATTAGCCGCATGAAGGTACTAGGGGCGTTGGATAGCCCAAAGGGCATTACCAACCACTCATAAAGACCATCCTTCGTTTTGAAGGCCGTCTTCCACTCATCACCTGGACGGATCCTGACCTGGTGATAGCCACTTTTGAGATCAACCTTGGAAAATATAGTGGCTCCCGCCATCATATCTAACATGTCATCCAAGCGGGGAATGGGAAAACGGTATTTGACCGTGATTCGATTGATTGCACGACTATCCACGCACATTCTCCAAGTACCATCTTTTTTTGGAGCTAATAGTGCGGGAACAGCGCAAGGACTCATACTCTCTCGAATCGAACCTCTCCTCAGGAGCTCCTCAACCTGCCTCCGCAACTCGGCATGCTCAGTGGGGTTGAGTCTATAATGGGGCAGGTTGGGCAAAGTGGACCCTGGAACGAGATCAATAGCGTGCTGGATGTCACGCATAGGAGGTAAACCATCTGGCAAATCTTCTGGGAATACATCCTGGAACTCCTGAAGGACATCAGCAACCTCAGGTGGATGCTCAATCGAGGTCTCCTCCTCCATAGTCTCCCTGACTGTAAGGGCATAGATCGTATCACTCTCGATACACTCTCGTTCAAATTCCCTTGCACTGATCAATTGAAGAGTTTTAGATGGGGGCTCTCCAAGAATAGAATCCCTATGCGTGGGAGTATTACCCGAACGAGTCGAGCTAGGAGTAGCAGAAGCTTTAGATTTGACAGGACTAGATGTAACAGATGAGGCTCCAGAAGTAGCAGAAGCACTAGGAGAAGAAGTGCTAGGCTGAGTAGACTCCTGCTGAGCAGATGTTTGAGGCCGGGAGGGGTTCAAAGTGATGCGGCGAGTGCCAAACTGAAACACGCAAGTGTTGGATCGACCGTAAAGAACGGCGTCCATATCATAAATCTATGGCCTGCCTAAGATAATGCTCCCAACCTCCATAGGCAAGACATCACACCAGATGAGATCATCATAAGGAGGAAAATGAATAGGGACCAAACATCTCATCCGAATAGGAATGGACGTCGAGTCCACCCAGGACACACGATATGGACTCGGATGGTCCACAGGGGTCAAGCCTAGGTGTGCAACTGTATTTGTGGAGATTGCGTTGATGCAACTTCCACTATCAATGATCACTTTACACACCTTGCCATCATGTTTAAAATAGGTATGAAAGATCGCGGTCCTACGCCAGTCATCACTGACTTTGGGCTGGGTCAAGATGCAACGGACCACGCCCAATCTACCTCTCTCTGGAGGGTCCACGATACCCTCCACAAGGTGGTACTCTCTCTGAATACAGCCAACTATAGGATCATCTGTTTGAAACTCATTGGCCATATCCTCATCTGCCTCATACTGGACCTCCTCAGTGACTAACGGGTGCTCTTCAGATTCAATGCCATCTAAAGTCAAGGTACGGGTAGGACAATGAGATGCATAGTGACCATATCCAAGGCATCGGAAGCACTGAGTATGTGGACCAGCAGTAGAGGACTCTCCAGTCATGGGAGCCTTCCCTCTATCCTCTCGTTGGACTGGTGGGGCTGCTGCCTGGGGGCGAGCGGGAGGGGTAGGAAGTGGTGGCGGCTGCTCTCGGATAGGAATACGGGGTCTGGGAGCAGAAACCTCCTGACGAGACGGATCCTGGGGGCGGATCATAGGTCCTCTCTGTGGGTAAGCAGGTGCACCTCGAGTGTCAAGAGGGCGCTGAAAAGGGGGCCTCGGGCGCTGGAAGGGCTCACTCTCAATCTCTAATTGCTCGGCCTCGAGCGCCACCTGATAGGCATACTCTAAAGTGGACACATCCCTCCTGAACAACTCGCGCTGAAAAGCGGGTCGTAAACCCTTCCGAAAGCGTGAAAGGGTCATCGCACCCTCCTCTCGAACACTACATCTCAGAAGATAGGTATCAAACTCAGAGATGTACTCAGCCACGGTACGGTTCCCTTGGGTGAGATTCTGCCACTTATCAATAAGACGATGACGGTATGTGGCAGGAAGGTACTTCTCCCGAAGTTTCACCTTCATCTCATCCCATGTCTCTACGGGCTCCTGATATCGCTGCCTAAGAAGGGCTTCTACATTAGACCAGAAGGTCTTAGCTTGGCCCATAAGTTTCATTTTGGCAAATCGGACCCGTCGACTATCAGACATCTCGTACCAATCAAAGTAATGATCCATACCAGCCTCCCAATCCATGTAGATCTGGGGATCCAGGGATCCGTCAAAGGTAGGCGCATCCACTCTGACATTTTTGATGGCCTGATAATCTAAATCCCCATGATCATGATAGGGCCTACACTCGTACTCAAAGTCTTGGGCTCGCCTAAAATCAGGGTGAGGACCTCTCCGTGCAGGCGGAATTCGATGAAATCCGTCATCAACTGCCTCAAATGGATCGTCCTCATAACATGGGTGGCGACCTCTTCTATCATCATATCGAGCGTGGCGAACAGCCGGGGGAGGTGGGAGTGGCTGACGCTCAACCCTCACGGGTCCTTGATTCGGGATTCTCACATGATCCTGTGGTCCACGGGGAACTCCTTCTAATGCAGTGACTCGATCAGCTAAAGCCTGAAGGGAATGATCAGTTTGAGTCACCCTATCATGAATTATTTTGAGTGATCCTTCCATCTGGTCAAAGCGTTGACCTAAAGTATTGTGGAGCTCACGGACCATACCTGATAAGTCAAGAGTAGACTGGACTCTAGATTCAGTTTGAGTTTCCTCAGGAGATTCATTGGGTGACCTAGACATGGTTGCAAATGGATGGTACTCAGTACCACTACGCGTGGGCATGCAAATCACTATGACCCAATCAAGACTCTCAACTGACTCCCTAGACAAGTTGAACCTGGCTCTGATACCAAAATTGATGCGGGACAGCTAACAGACTCACAGGCGTTGATAGAATTTCAGCAATAAGCATTTAAAAGTTAGACAACTGTAGTCTAATCGCACAATAGTCCAGTTAGATAACCACACCTATAAGCAGAAATAGCTGAAAAGCCGTCCTCGCGATTAGGAAGCGTGGGACCGTTTGGTAGTTGAGAAACTACCACGAGTCTAGGAATTAGGACCACCCAAAGTTCTGTCGGAACTCGGGATCGGTATAGCGCACTCACAGCCAACAGTGATGTAGAATCACGGGCTAGGACCTATCTCTCGATTCGGCGGCAGATAAAAGCACATACGAGACAAGCAAATCGAGAAGAGAAGGTTAGCACGTACCTCCACGCTGGTGCGTGGGAGAAGATCACCCGGTGCTTGCGTACCACCCACCAAATACAATAGAATAATTGCCCACTCCTCGCAGGGAGGTAAAAGGCTACAATAAACACAAATAAATCGATCCGGGGTGGTATCACAGCAGTTGACGGGACAACGGCTGCGTGAAAGTTGCTGGAAGAATGCCTCGGGAAGCGTGCAGCTGTATCAGCTCTCCGGGATATCGGCACGCAGATCGAGGCGGCTTGTGTGGACCTTGGAAATCACGATCGGAGTCCTCGATAAGTGCGCAGAAATGGCACGTAAAACGAGGCAAAATCCGGGACGCAGTGTACTGGATCAGAGTCGGCGTCGTCAAGACGAATCCAACGCCGCAGACGGCACGCAAATCGGAGTTCGGACGAGCTCCGTACGAGGGCGGTGCACTAAGACAGCAATTGCACCACTCGGCACTGCAGCAGACCAGCAAGCCGGACCACTGGTGATTTGGGCTAAACCCCTGGAACGCTGGTTCAGACCAGCAAGGACCTGGTTAGACCAGGTTTGAGTCGGAGGCTTTGAAGGGGTCTGTGACTCGAACCATGGCGGACTCGGGCTCGGACCAACTTACAAGTGGGTTCGAACCGAACTGGGCCAACCCTGGGTGACCGGGTTAAGTCTATAAGGGCACGAGCCCTTCTCCTCTTCCTTATTTCTTCTTCTTCTCCTTCACTTGCACGAACCGAGAGGGAGGCTAGGGCGGAGCCCACGGCGGCAGGCGGCGGGCAAGCGTCGGCAAGCGGCGGGGCAAGTGGCGACGGCGGCGGTCGTGACAGCAGGCGGCGGAGCAAGCGGCGACGGTGGAGGTCGTGGCAGCAAGCGGCGGAGCAAGCGGCGACGGTGGAGGTCGTGGCAGCAAGCGGCGACTGCGGGGAGAGATGTCGATGGCGAGGGCGAGGGTGGGAGCAAGTGGCGAGGCCAGTTGAACCAGCGAAGGCGGCGGGCGGCGGCGGCAGGCGACGCCAGCGGCAGCGGCTGCGACGGCGGTGGCAAGCGACGGTGCTGGCGGGGCTAGGCGGAGATGGATCCGGCGAGGGGTTTTGAAGACTGGTGATGATGCGGGGTGGGGTGGCTGGTGGGATACAGAGAAGAGAGAGAGAGAATGGGTAGGAGTAGTGGGGCTGGCCGGCGTCGCACCGGCAGGGGGGAAAAATCCTCGGCGTCGCACCGAGGACGAAGGAGAAATAGGCTCCGTCGCAGAGGCCCACAATCACACAACAGGTAGATTTCTTTCTTTTAAATTCTTCATCATCTCATTTCGAAATGAAAACAACATACATATAGGGGGGATTTTGTAACGTCTGCCCCTTCCCCTCCTACCGTTACACATCGTAGATCCCTAAAACAGAGAAGATACGTAACGGACTATAAATGGCCCTAATAACAGCAAATAAAGAGGTCTCAAACCTCACATGGGCTCCAACTCGTCCCCAAGCCACAAGGACGTCGGATGGATCCTCCGACGGCGGTAGACGAGGTCCGGGCGGAACCGGACCGAGGCTCGGGTGTCCTCACCAAAGTGGCTCGGGGAAATTTGGAAGTTGTATTTTGTCCTCAGAAGATCAGCTTGTGGATGGACTAACCAAACCTCTTCGTGGACCTCGCTTCTCTTCTATCCATGCCAAGCTGAACGCGTGTTCTCCCTCGTCCAGTTTGTGGGGGGCTGTTAAGGAGAAGCTGCAACCATTGGAACCCATCCACTCGGAGAGGCATGGAACGGCCTAACCGCCACCGAGATTCTTTCCATATTGTTTTATCATCTTTATCCTCTCTAGTGTGCGCGTCAAATCAGGGAACTGTCGTCACGAGTCCATCCTTGTACAAACCACACTAATATATACGAAGCATGGCTCCACATCTGGGGTCACGAAAGATTCTTCTATTTTGTATTGTGTTTGTTCATAATTAAATAACTACTTTCAAAAGACATTACATTAAATTATAGCTGACTACAGTTGAAGTCCTTCGCTGTCCATAAGTCAACTATACTTGCATTCAGTTTGGCTCCAATAAAAAATGAATATCCAGAGAACTTATGAGATATGTTCTTTGAGGATAGGCTAGTTGCCGTGCAGGCATCCAGATAAAAGTACTAGTTAGCATGTCTATCGACTTTTTTTTTTTTTTGGGGGGGGGGGGGTCATCGCCTAGGGATTAGTGACATTTTATTTAAAAAATACAAAAAAATCAGATATTTAAATCTATCAGTAACTGTGTCAAAACACATAAAAACCTGACAAAATTACTTATTTCTTCACTCAAATATGACTAAATAAGTTTAAAATCTACTAAATTGAAATAAAATATAATTAAACCAAGATGTAATCCTCAAATTCAGTAATTAAAAGAAAAATGAGAGAGGGGGTGGAGAACCTTAGCTGCCACAACCATGCTGCCCTTCTCTCTATCCAGGTGAGGTCCTGCCATGATGTAGATTGATAAGAATAGAGAGAATCTGAGAGATACAAATAGATAAAGATAGACAGATTACTCTCCTTGGGAGAAGTGCACACGGTATATATATATATAACAGAGAGAGAGAGAGAGAGAGAGAGAGAGAGAGAGAGAGAGAGAGAGAGAGAGAGAGAGAGAGAGAGAGAGAGAGAGATTGATTTACCGGCCACCAGAATCGTCAGACGGTCGGAGATGCACCATTGTCGCCGGGGTCATAGAGCAAGCACTTGGAGAAGCCTCATTAGTCGCCATCACCTTGGAAGCTGTAGAATGGAGAACCCTTGCGAACGGGATTAGAGCTAGGCATAGTTGTCAAGGTGCCGCTTAGGTGTGCGCCTAAGTGCCTAGGCGCTATATTATAGCAAGGTGTGGGCTGCACCTTGTTTGGGCCGAAGAAAGCGGGCCTGGGTGCCGCTTAAGCGGGCCAGGCGCACCACTTAACGCCTCGGGCCGCCTTATCGGGTGCTTGGCCCGTTTAGAACTGCGATGGATCCGTGATATATTTGGCGCTAAACCCCCCCCTCCTCGACACCTGACCCCCAGTTCCCCCCCCCGTTTCGCAGCGCTGGGGTTTGGCTGTGGGGAAAGTGCCCCTCGCCGCCATTCTCGCCGACTGCCGCCGCCTTTGCCGTCGTCGTCGCCGTCCGGTGAGGCCTGTCCACACTTCCTCTCTCTCTTACTCTCTCACTCACTCTCTCTCTCTAATCTCTCTCCCTTTGTGCAAGGTCGGTTGCCGCCAGTGAAGCCGGTCGCCGCTGTCACTGCTACCTTCTTCCCTAGCCGTCGCCTCCGTTGTCCGGTGAGTGACTAAATGCCTTCTTTCCCTTTATGTCTCTCTACTATCCCTCTCTCTATCTCTTATTCTCTCTCTCTCTCTCTCTATGTGTGCGTGTGCGCTAGGGCCGAAGCCCTCTCTAATCTCTCTCTCCCTCACTCTCTCTCACACACTATCTTCCTCTCTTATCTCTCTGTCCCTCTCTCACTCTCTCTCTGTCACAGGGCCAAAGCCCTCTTTAATTTCTCTCTCTCTCTCTCTCTCTCTCTTTCATTCTCTCCCTGCCAGGGCCGAAGCCCTCTCTAATCTCTCTCTCTCTCTCTCCCACTCTCTGTCAGGGCCGAACCCTCTCTACACACACATTGTCTCACTCTCTCTCTCTCACCCTCTCTTTCTCACACACTGTCACATAGGGCTTTGGCCCTCTTTGCACAGTGCACACACACATACACACACACTCTCTCTGTCTCTCTCACCCTCTCTTTCTCACACACACTAATACACTATCACATAGGGCTTTGGCCCTCTCACACACATGACTAGTGTAACATGGATTAATTGCTTTTAATTTCTATATTAAAACTGATTTTATTGCTATTTTTCTATTAATGTTGATGAATCCACAATTAATATTAATATATTTTAAGCAAGCGCCTAAGTCGCCGCTTAAGCGTCACTTAAGCGGCCGCCTTAACGCCTAAGCGCTTAGGCTCCCCGGGAACGCCTTGGGTCGCCTTGGCGCCTTGACAACTATGGAGCTAGGGCAAAAGATTTGGTCAGGCAGTTGGAGGCAATGTTATATAAGTAAGCTATTGGGCCAGATGAAGTGTGCTGAGCAAAGTGGGCTGCGCTGGGCTGGGCTGGTGAAGTGGGCTTGAGGCAGTGTGGGCAACAAAAATGTGTTGAGGCACTTGCCTTGGCAGTTGAGGTGATTCCGATGATTGCCTAGGCAGTAAAGGGTGGAACGAGGCAATTTGTGGGCATCTCGTCTCGCCTCATCGCCTAGGTCAACCACCATGGTCGCCTTTGATAACATAGATGTCTATTGAGAGAAGGTGGTGATCGATGAGTGTCATAAGTTTTCACATATAACTGTGTATCAACTGATTCAACTCTCAAACATGACAACATTTCTTGTTATCCCATAATTTTCCTTTTATAAAAAAAATTAAGAAATCAAGGATAAACACAAACTGGTGCTTGGTATTGACCAAAGAGGCAGGCACCCATGACCCACAATGTGCCAAATCAGACCTGGGCCATTCTGAATATGCATGCCTGTCAGTCTATCCTTTGTCATTTTTGTAGAATTGATTATTTTTTCTTGCCTTACCCATGTTGCCTTCTATATCTTAATGCCCTCTGTCACTTAATGTTTGGTGTTTATTATGATTAAAATTTTATTTTACATGCAGGACTGTCTCTGTGGGTGCTCAAGCTTTCCTTGTTCAGAATAACATATTGCGAATCTTACAAGCATCTTGGCACCCATATAGCAGCACTCATTTGGGTGTTCTTTCGTCTGATTCTGTTTTCAGGTATCTTTTTCTTTCCTGCAACTATCTGACTGAAAATAGATCTACTATCAGTTTAATTTAAACTATGCATTTCCTCCACGTACTATTGATCTTGTAGGGGAAATGGTAAAGCTATTATTCATGGAAAAAGAGAGAAAAAGGGTTACGAAGTTTGGAATTACTGAATGTAGAAAAGATGAAACAGAGAATGCAAATGAAATCCCCTGTTGCAGAATGAGCCAACAGGTGGGACTAATAAACTGAGGATGCATGGGTTGATTGTTTTGGACTGCCTGACAGCTTAGAAAAAAGACAAGTGCTAGCAAAGGAGGAACAATGGGGACGCACCAAACATAAGTCCGGTGAAGATGAAATGAGTAATATTGGAAGTATATTTCAAGAGAAAAGTAGGTGAAATAAGGGGATCAGAGCACTGCTTTTTTTCACATGGTTCCATGAGGAAGGGAAGACCATCTATACCCTTCAAAGTTCAAAGTGGAGACTAGGTCCTTGCATGGGTGGACTAGATCAGAAGACAAGCTTGATTTCCACTCACCTGTGCTCAGAGGAAGGCAGACAAGCCCTCTTGCTGGAGAGACATACTACTACGTCATGTCAGAGTGGAACAGGCTAAGGGTCGTCAAGAGGCCATGTTGGACAGTTTTTTTAACAGGGGCAAGAAAAAAAAAAAAAAACAGAAGAGGGAGCCTTGAACCCCCCACCGGTGGATTTGAGACCCCTCACCAGTGGGTGTTAAATGCTCCACTGCTAGAGGGGTTCTTCCCCATTAAAATAAAGAGGGTTCCTTCCCCCATTTAAGAAGAAAAAAGGAGAAGGAAGGAGAAAAAAGAAAAGAGAAGGAGCCATTGGTGGCTCTGTGGCCCCCCACTGGTGTGCATTAAATGCTTCACCACTTGGAGGGGGGGGGGTATTCTCCATTAAAAAAGAAGAAAATGACAAAAAATAAAAGAAGAAAAAAAGGAGGAAGTAAAAGAATGAGGGAGGGGAGCCACCGGTGGCTCCATGGACGCCCACCGGTGGGCATTAAATGCCCCACCGGTTGGGGTCTTCTCTCCTTGGTGAAGCATTAAAAAAATAAGAAGAATGAGAGAGAGAAGAAAATGTCCCCATGCACCAATGTTAATTGTCCAATCATTGGGCCATTGAAAGAGGTGAGTGGGGTTAAATGCCCTCATTTATTGCCCCTAGGAGAGGGGTGCCCATTGAAGAAGGAGAGAGAGAGTTGGGGGGGGGGGGGGGCGCTTCTCCCCTTGGTGAAGCATTAAAAAAAGAAGAATGGAAGAGAGAAGAAAATGTCCCCATGTACCAAGGTGTGTGTTAATTGTCCAATCATTGGGCCATCGAAAGAGGTGAGTGGGGTTAAATGTCCTTATTTATTGCCCTTAGGAGAGGGGTTCTTGCCCATTGAAGAAGAAGAAGGAGAGAGAGAGTTAGTTGGGGGGATTAAAAAAATTAATGGAGGGGGAGATAGTGCCCGCGGTGGGAGTGCCCATTGGTGGCACCCCTCCACCGGTGGGGGGTGCCCACCGCCCCCCCCCCCCCTCACCACCTTCTCCTCACTCTCTCACCCTCTATTTTTGGACTATTTTTTTGATGGGCTATGGCCTCCAGTGGGGGTACTCACCTGTCCATCCCCCCTCACCAATGGCCTCTCCATCCCCTATAAATACCTTCCCCCCCCCCAATGGGGTTGCATTGAAACATGAAGACATATGCAAAGAGAGTCATAAATATAGAAAGAGACATCAAGGGAAGCATTCACAAGAAGAAGAAGGCCAAGTTCTCAAGCCAACAAGCTTCTTCAAGTTCTCCAAGAGTCTCCTCAAGACAAGAAGCCCATGAAGCCCATGTAGCTTGGTTGCAATGAAGAGGTCCTTATGTGAATACACAGGACCATTTATCTTTGATGGTCTCACTATAATTGAACCATGCATAATGTGTGTTATTGATTAAGTGAGGACATGTCTCACTAATCAAAATAAACACAAAAAGGCTAGGTGCTGTCCCCCCTTTAGAGTATACCTTTAATGAGCCATAAGGAAAAAAATGATGAATCTTAAAGGCCCAATAAGCAAGGGCATACTTGGGAAGGTTCATCAAGGTCCAAAAGGCGGGATGCTTCATTGGGTCAATCAACCAAATTGCCTCCCAAATGTGGCTAGAGGATATCCTTCTAAAGGATATTAATAGACCTTTAATGTGCAATCATCCTCATGGCTTAAGCCATATCCTTAAAGGATCTTCAAAGGCTCCAAGGGTGTCCTATAAGGATACCAAAGGGAATATGTCATGCGACCCGCTCGACGGGCATCCTTCTGTATCATTTATGGATTCCAAGGTCAAGCTAGTGTCGAAGCCACGCATCAAGTGTATCCTTTAAGTATCCTTTAAGGGATATCTAAAGATTTCTTCCATTAGCATGTATCCTTTACGGATATTAGGAGGATATCCACGCATTAAGTGTATCCTTTGTGTATCCTTTAAAGGATTTCCAACGATTCCTTTTGTTAACATATATCTTTTAAGGATATTAGAAGGACACCCACGCATTAAGCATACCCTTTGTGTATCCTTTAAGGGATTTCTAAGGGTTTCTTCCATTAATGTGTATCCTTTAAGGATTTTAGAAGGGAATGTACATATCAAGTGTATCTTTTAAGTATCCTTAAGGGATTTCAAAGGATTCCTTCTATTAACATGTATCCTGTAAAGATGTTAGAACATGGTTGGCAGTATCAGCCGATACATATCGGTATCGGCCCTCCCAGTATCGATATTGGGGGGGGGGGGGTATCGGTACCGTTCTTTGTAGTTAAGAAAAAAATTCTAAATATTTTTTTATTGACCAGTACCGATACCAATACGTAGCGTTATCGGTTTCGATACCGGTACTGTCATCCTTGTGTTAGAGGGAACGCTACGCATTAAGCGTATACTTTGTGTATCCTTTAAGGGATTTCAGGGAATTTCCTCCGTTAATGCATATCCTTTAAGGATGTTAGAAGAAATCCTACACATCAAGCATATCCTTTAAGTATCCTTTAAGAGATTTCAAAAGATTCCTTCCGTTAACATGTATCGTATCCTTTAAGTATCTTTTAAGGGATTTTAAAGGATTTCTTTTGTTAACGTATATCCTTTAAGGATTTTAGAAGGAAACTTACTTATCAAGTGTATCCTTTAAGTGATTTCAAAGGATTCCTTCTATTAATGTGTATCCTTTAAGGATGTTAGATGGAACCCTATGCATTAAGCGTATCGTTTGTGTATCCTTTAAGGGATTTTAGAGGATTCCCTCCGTTAATGTATATCTTTAAGGATGTTAGAAGAAATCTTACGTATCAGGTGGATCTTTTAAGTATCCTTTAAAGGATTTCAAAGGATTATTGTTCAAATCCCCGCTTTATGATGAGAGAGCTTTGATTTATTAGTGCATGTTACTGTTTAAAGGGCATCAACGGATGGTTAATTAAAGGTGGTCGATTAGTTTATCGACATAATTAATACTGACCGAGGTCAGTGGGGAGATGTCAAATTCACGGATCCTCACCTGATCCGAAGTCTTAACTCCCTGGGGGTTCATCTTAAATCCTCACAGTCTACCCACAAAAAACAAAGAGAACTGAGGATGTAAGAAATGTCCCTCAGAAACAGGCCACTACCCCATTACCCATATCACTATGTGTTAAACGCAGCTATAGATGGCTCCTGGTTATCTTCTTCATTGCTCTCCTTAGAGTCCTTTCCTCCTCATTCATGTTGGAGCCAGCTATTCGTTGTCAGAATCAGCTAATTTCTAACTTGACCTGGACGGCTGGACCTGAACTGAAACCGAAAACAGCCAGAAGACCAGGACCAATCTGGTTCCGGATTCTGTTTTTTAGCTTCTTGTTTCCTGGAAGTTGTCATCCTTGTAATCATTTAAGGTGTGTCGGGTCTGTCATCTGTGACTCATTTGGTTCACTAGTCCCTCACAGCCATAATCTCTTGGATTCCAACTCTCAGCCATGTCAAATCTTTTCTTTTCCTAAAAAGTATTTGCATTAAATATTTTCTTACAGCAAATGGTCATGTCATCCATTATGAAGCAAAAGGAAAAAAAAAAAACAAATAATACGTAGAAAACTGAAGAATGCAACAGTGAAAGTAAGGAAAAAGTTACTTGAACAAATGTTCAGTCTTATTGTCCATAGGTGCAGTTAAAAAGTAGGTCCATGAAACTTACAATCCGACAACATTCTGCAGGATTTATGATTTATCTACTGATTTGGAGCGATCAGAGCAGGAATACTTTCTGCAGCCAGTTGAACCTGGTAGATGTCAAAATGCTGCATCACTATGCCCTGTTGCATTCTATTTTGGTGGAGATCACTTGTGGGACAGATTTACTGTATGTTTCCTTCTTATATAAACATATAGCTTGCTTTTCCTAGTCATTTTTGTTTTCACATAGTAAATGTTTTTGTTTTTATTTAGATGTGATGAGCTGTTCTGGACGGTGCTAACTGCTTCACCATTCAATGAGAATGCTGTTTGTTTCTTATTTCATTTCTATCGGAAACTACAGTTAGTAGGTTGAAACACTGCACTTATGTTCTGTGTCCTCAAAATAATCCCATTCATGGGGCTAGCATAATGAATTTAGTTCAAACCACAAGAGTTTACCAAGAGATCACAGGAAACCTTTATTTCCTTGGAGATTAGGGTTTCTTGTAAGATCCTTGAAGCTTATACAATTATGAATACATGATGATAGGTGTGATCATGATGCATGAAAAGCTCATTTTAAGGTGGGGCAGACAGCGTCTTATGTGAACTTCACTTGGGAATCTATAATGATTTGGCCTAACATCTGGCATTGGTAACTCCCAATTATGCCTTTTCCTTTTCTTTTTGGTGTGGTGAGGGGATTCTAGCTCAGCATCACTAATTTTCTCTTTAAAAGGCATGTTTGTATGGGGAATTATATGACAAATCATTTTGAGAGACAATCTTTACGTTGGGGGATTGGTTGTGGTAGTTGTAAAAGTGACTATGGGCATGAAATAGATGTCCAGACCCATTAACAGAACCTCACTTCTACTTATTTTGGGTTGTTTGATCAAAGATATCAAAGACTGCACACTTGTACTTCTCTGGGGGTGTATGATCATGGATTTCAAAAACTGCATTTCATTGATAAGCTAGAAAAAAGGAAAGACTCCATTTTTTCCTTGAATTCAAGCTACGAAAACCTCTGTTATCAAAGGCGTGCGAGGCGTTCGCCTAGGCGACGAGGCGAGGCGAGGCGAGGGGTCGGCGCCTTGCTTTCCCGGTTTTCGCCTAGGCGATCGCCGGAAACGCCTCGCTCGCCCAGTCGCTCGCCTAGGCGCGCCTCGCACGCCTTCAGCGCCTCAGGTCCGGTTCGTTTGGAGCCCACCGGCCCGCTACGAAGAAGCCCACGGCCCACTACGAAGAAGCCCACTGTTATAAGCCTACCCCCCTCCACCGGTTACCCTAATTTCACTGCGTCCCGACACGAGTTGAGCGGCAGGCGATCTCCTCCGGCAAGGATACGAGCGGGCATCGGCGGGAACCGACTCCGGCGGCAGCGGAGAACTTCTCCGGCGACGGCGACGGCAGGTAAGTCGTATCTCTCTCCCTCTCTGTCTGTCTCTCTTGCACTCCCTCCTTCTCTGTCTCTCTCGCACTCCTTCCTTCTCTGTCTCTCCCGCTCTCTCTCTCTCTCTCCCGCTCTCTCTGTCTCTCTCGCACTCCCTCCTTCTCTGTCTCTCTCGCACTCCTTCCTTCTCTGTCTCTCCCGCTCTCTCTGTCTCTCCCGCTCTCTCTGTCTCTCTCGCTCTCTCCCGCTCTCTCTGTCTCTCTCGCACTCCCTCCTTCTCTGTCTCTCTCGCACTCCCTCCTTCTCTGTCTCTCCCGCTCTCTCTGTCTCTCTCGCTCTCTCTCTCTCTCTCTCCCGCTCTCTCTGTCTCTCTCGCACTCCCTCCTTCTCTGTCTCTCCCGCTCTCTCTGTCTCTCTCGCTCTCTCTCTCTCTCTCCCGCTCTCTCTGTCTCTCTCGCACTCCCTCCTTCTCTGTCTCTCCCGCTCTCTCTGTCTCTCTCGCTCTCTCTCTGTCTCTCCCGCTCTCTCTGTCTCTCTCGCACTCCCTCCTTCTCTGTCTCTCCCGCTCTCTCTGTCTCTCTCTCTCTCTCTCTCTCGCACTGTCCCGCTCTCTCTGTCTCTCTCGCACTCCCTCCTTCTCTGTCTCTCCCGCTCTCTCTGTCTCTCTTGCTCTCTCTGTCTCTCTCGCTCTCTCTCTCTCTCTCCCGCTCTCTCTGTCTCTCTCGCACTCCCTCCTTCTCTGTCTCTCCCGCTCTCTCTCTCTCTCTCGCACTGTCCCCCTCTCTCTGTCTCTCTCGCACTCCCTCCTTCTCTGTCTCTCTCAATCTCTCCGTCTACCTCCTTCTCTGTGTCTCTCACCCCCGACCCCCTCATTCTCTCTGTTTGCCTCCCCCGACACCCACTATCTGTCTCTGTGTCCTCTCTCACTCTCTCTTGCATGTCTCTCTGTCTCTCCCCTCCCCCGACCCCCACTCTATCTCTCCCGCTCTCTCTGTCTGTCTCTCTCAATCTGTCTCTCCCCTCCCCCGACCCCCACTCTATCTCTCCCGCTCTCTCTGTCTCTTTGTCTGTCTCTCTCAATCTGTCTCTCTCCTCCCCCGACCCCCACTCTATGAATTTGTTGATTACATATTTGAGTAATTAAAATTTATTTCATTTACTTTGATTTAAAATTATATGGTTATATTTGATAATTTGAGTGAATAAATATCATTTTGTATGATTATTTGGCTATTTTGTATAATAAGTAAATTATAAATATATATTTTTTAAAATGTCGCCTCAAACGCCTAGGCCATCGCCTAGGCGTTTGAGGCTGAGGCGACCCCCCGATCGCCTCGGTCGCCTCTCGCCTCAGACTACATAGACGAAAACAGTAGCTTCAGTTATCAGAATAGAATACACAAATCATTTCACATGTTCATAATGCTGAACAATAGACTCACTGCAGGCAACCATGGTGGATCTCCAGTTCCAGAACATAATTGAAGTCTCGTAATCCTCCAGTTTTGTATCTGGTTGCCACATGTCATTCTGATGCATTAGATTCTCTGGAAATGCTTTTGGTTAACTTTGAATATTTGTTTTGGGTTTTGCCTGATTTGATTAGTAACCAGAGTTTCAAAATATTGGACCGTTCCCATCAGTCAATGGTAATAGCCCCACCTTGTCTGATGAAAACCCTTTATTAACTGCTTGGAATGATGCATTGAATGAAACAAATTACATTATGCACGCATCTAGCTACACACACTTGATATAAATCATGCTCGATGCTTTATGTGGTCTAATTGTGGTTTAAGGGGGTTTTGGACTGTTTTAAGGTGTTTTGGAGTGATTTTGAGTATTTTAGGCTATATTTTGGTAATCTCACAATTTGGGCTAGGTTTATTTTGGTAATTTAAGATTCACAAGGTGTTTTGATGAATTAGAATGGTTTTATGGCTTTGAGAGACATTTTAGGCCATTTTAAGTGTTTTAAGGTTCAAGGATATTTGAGTAATTCTGTGAAAATTAAGAATTCCAAGGTTACATACATGTTTTATGTGACGTCATGGTTGAAGCTTTTTTTTGGTGATTTGAAGTGTTTTTTAGAGTTTAGAGGCATTTTGGTATCTTGGATAACTCTTAGAGTTTTGGGTGCATTTTTAGGCATTTGGAATAATTGTATCGATTTTGGTAATTTTTAGGGTTTGGAGAGCATTTTTTAGTTTTGAGTGGTCCTTAGGGCTTTAGGGTCATTTTGCGAGTAGTTTTGAGCGCATTGGGCTGTTTTGGTTGAGTTGTAGAAGTCAGGGTGTACGTTGGACATTTTCATTGAATCTTGAGATTCAGGGGGGTATTTTGATCATTTAGTTTGAGTCTTAAGGTTTTGAACATAATTTGGTCAATTAATTTGAATTTTTCATGTTGAAGTTTATATAGGCCATTTTAGACTGAGATATTAAGTTTTGAGGGGTACTTAATTTCATTTTGAGCCGAGGTTTGGGTATTTAGATCAGTTTGGATGACATCTAGGGTTTTGTATATCTTTTGGTCACTTAGATATTTTCTAGGGTTTTGGATGTGTTTTAGTCAACTTTCGTTGGATTTTAGGGTCTAAAATACCAATAATTTTATGTTAGGTTTTGTGGCTTAAGGATGTTTCAATCATTTACTTTAAGTCAGTGGTATTAGAATTTTAGCTTGGTAACTTAGGTTGTAGATGTTAAGGGCACATCAGGTATTGATGAAGTTATGCAAGTCATGCTTACTGAGTGTTCGAGCGAGTGATAAGGGTTGAGAGCATTTTAGGGATTAGGCTAGGGATAGTGTGGGTGTTTGGTTAAGAAGGCATGTTGGCCACGCTCCAACTTCTAACGTACAGGTCATGTTAAAATTTAGCTGTCCCCTGAACTAAATTGATTGGATATTATGGATTTGCAAAAAATTGTCTAAATCTGCTAAACGATACAACCTTAATGGATATTGGTTAAGGTTGAAAGTGGATCTGAACTTAAAGTGGATCCACCAACAATTCATCAAGGTCAATGGACCTATGCGAGTACCACCTAAGACCCGTTAAGTGTATGTTAAATATCCAACAAGGATCGAGGACCCTAATGGGATTTTGTGGGCCCAAATCTCTTTCACATTCCACCTGGTAATTGAAAGTAATTTGCAAAGTGGAGCACACTAGTAAGTCCACATCGAATAAGGAGGTGATTCATTCTTTGTAGTGGAATGCTATAGAAATAACTATGCATAGTTGATGTCTTCTATCTTTTAACTATGTAAATAGTGCTCCTGGAGCTTCGTATGTAAATTCCCACAGAAATACTCTGATCCAGTATGGAACAAGGTTGGTCGGTTGGATCAAACCAGCTTCCATCAACCTTGAAGCTGCCTTAGAAGTGGCCAGTGATGCTGAGCTTACAGAGAAGATGCTCTTCTTATTGCCTATCCATTGTGTTGCGTTCAATATCACCACTTAGGTGGACCTGATTAAGCACTTGTAAAATTTTGGATAGAAATTTTGGATAGATCCTTTTTCTCCCCATCTGTCAGGTTTCTTACAGAATCTGCAATTCCGGCTGCATTTAAGGCACGTTATTCCAATGCCACTCTAGGAAATAGTTGATGTTGAAGAGGGCTGGTTCTGTCTTTTAGGAGTCTATGGACGTCCTGTTCTTTTTTTTACATTTGTCTTTGTATGTTTTAGTCCTCTCAAGTATGGGGGCAAATCACTCTTTCTCCTGTACTCATTAGAACATGATGAATAAAATGTGTAAGGGAGCTGATTGGCTGAAATTTGGAGTCACCTGCACTGTTCCCCCATGTTCTTCTCCAGTGCTTCTCCTGTCATCCTGCACGTTTCCACATGGTATGAAAGCTGTCTTGAGGAAAGTAAGGTGGAGAAAGAGTTCCACTTATCCGTATTATATCCCCTGGTTTATTCTTTTATTTTCATTAGGGACCATGATGTGGATCTTGCATTGATAAAAGCCTCTAGACAATGGGTTTATTTAGAGTCATGGATTCTGGGAAATCTTGGATAAAATGTGTTGGGGAAGTTGGTGTTACTTTGGATAAAGTGATTGCTTTAGTATCAGGGGTTCTTGGAGGTTCTTCAGTGTAAGCTCTTCCAAGAGAAATTGTGTCTCTGGGTAAGTTGTTGCTTGCATCACAGTTCCAAAAAAAGATTGTTGCTTGTATCTTATATGCTTCACTTTAGCTGTTTCTGTTGCTTTTTATTTTTAAAATGCCTCCTTGAATCTTTCATTTCTTTTGCATGTTTAACTGTTGGATTGCTCCAATATAGTGTATGCAGAAATAGGAACACTAGACAGTAATTAAAGTATTGGCCTTAAAAGTTATCTTCAATATTTCAGGTTTTCATTTTATTCAGTGATGGTTCAGTCTACATTCTTTGCCCAGTTGTTCCCTTTGGAAGGTACTTCCTGAGGTTTTGATTAATTTGTTTCAATTGGCTTTTCCTTTTCATGAAGCTTGATTGTTTTGCTGATAATGGCATACACCATTTTTTTTTTTTTTGGGGGGGGGGGGTGCTCTATGGCAGTGTCTTCGGCGTACCTTCTATCAAGGAGATTTATGATGATGCTTCAGAATTTGGACTGAGATCATCCAATTCAAAAGCTGCTAGCATTTGCAAATTGGCCATCAATTGGTTAGAAGCAACATTTCCCGAGTTAACATATCAAGGAAATGAAAAGCTCAATTTACCTGTTTTAAGAGCTCGCTCTTATGCCCCAACAGATGCATCTATCTCACTGCAAGTATGTAGTCTCTGAAAACTATAAAAGATCCTTTCCTATTTATCATCTTGCTTCTGAAGCATGCAGATTTATGTTTGTTTTTCTTTTGTACAAGCATACAGTTTGCATTCACATTTCTTTTTCTTTAGGAAGATAATCACCAAAGAGACCTGCATTCTATCTTGTTCCTTGTTTTCGTCTTAGTTAAAAAATTATTCTAATTTAGTTTATTCTCTTCCATGGTACTGTTCCTTTAGGATTCCACAGCATATGGAGATGTCTGATGATATACTGATTTTCTTTCGACGTTGTCTGTGCAAGGCTCCTTTAGAGGCTACTACAGCATATGGAGACATCTGATGATATGTTGTTTTTCTTTAGAGTTCTGTGTGATGTTCCTTTAAGAGGCTAGTACACAATCGAGTTCCTTTTTCATGAGAGCCAAAGACTGATATCTGACTGTGTGAAAAAGAAGGAATGCAAATTCATGAGGTTGTCTGATGACATGTTTTATATTTGTGGGAGACTTGGGAGTAGTTATGTACCATATAATCAGCCTAATGAGAGTATGAGACTCAACTGCTGTTTGATTTTATTAAATATAGATATTGAGTGGCCAAATCATTATTGTTCTTCTTATGTAATTCGCTTCATAGGATTATTTCTGTCATTGTACTTAATTTGGTATGCTCCTTGTTTTTTTGGTCGACCCTCTTGTTTCTGCAAAAAGCATATAGTTGCCAAAAAAATGTTCTTCTCAGATCCGTGCATCTTGCAGGGACCTTTGCGCAGGGTGTATCACAATGAAGAGGTGGAAGATTCAGAGATATGGGGTGCAGATTGTGAAGGCAGGGCAGTGGCTTTCATGTATAACTCAATTGGCAAAGACTCGGTTCTGGTGATTGCCTGGAGCAGCGGACATCTCCAGGTTGATGCCCTAGCAGATGAAGTGCAACCCTTATGGAATGTGGGTAGTTCTCCACGTCTTCGTATGAATTCTCAGGGCAATGTTACAGGATTTGCTATGATTTGTGAACCAAATTCTCAAGAATCTCATAATACGAGATTTGTCCAAGGAACTATAAGTAACAGCATGACAGATACAGTTTGGTTGGGAAATCCACCCCCCTTACTAAGGCTTGCTGTTGTGGACTTTGCATTGCCAGAGGTAGCATTGAGCCATCCTTTATCAGTATTTTCTGATCCCCTTCATTCTGAGAGGATCTATTGTCTACATGGTGGGGGAGTAGACTTAGTGGTACTGCATTTTCTCCCATTCTCGAATCTTAACCCTGGAATAGACGAGGCTGTGAGAGCCCCTTCTGTCTATCCTATTCTAAGTACATGCCACAATGAAACCTGTTCTCCTCTTCTCTATGGTTTTGTTGGAATTGCAGATTCATTTGGTGATTCACGCGTTATTGTGGTAACATCCTCGTATGAGTGCATCCTGCTAGAGATGAAGGGTTGGAGGGATATGCTTCCACATTTTGTTGGTGCCAATGAAAAGCCCCGTGGTCCTGAGGATGTAGCCATCCATGATATTATAAGTAAAGATATTCTTAATGGGCCGAAGGTTGTCATACTTCCTGATTCAACCAGTTTACGATCTCTGAATCCCGATTCCATTGAAGGTCGGTCAACACTTCATCATTATATCAAGCTTTTCCATGAAAATTATGTGGAATATGCACATAAGGTAACAAAGACTCCCTCCTTGTCATGAAGTTCTGCTTATTTCCCATAATATTGCAAGGATCCATATGCTTGTGGTAATAGTCTCCCTGGTTATTTGCTTGTTCCTTGCATTCCATTCCGTATCCAGGTGTATGTTGAGCTCAAACAGCATGGATATCACTCGAAATCGATCCTTCATGAACAACATTCACATTTACAAGAGATCAATGAGTTGCTTAGTAGACTTGAAGACAAAGAGCCGAAGTTAAATGATGGGATTTGCCGTGCTGTGGAGGCATATAGACTTTTAGAGCAGCGCTTGAAGAACTTCAAAAACCTGCCTGGAGCCAACAGGAAGCCACTCTCAAAGGCAGAAAGAGAATTCAAAGCCCAACTTGGTAGATGAGAGCAACTCCCTCTAACTTTAGGCTGTTAAGCTGAATTCTCATCCAGCAACTCCTGACATCTATGTTTTCTATTTGAAATGCAGAGAGGTTCAGGAATGTGGAGCTTGGTGCCTTGCATTCTTCCATTGAAGCCCTGAGGGCGAGACTGAGAAGATGTCTAAATCCCTCGCCTGGTGGCACAGTGATGGCTCAGAGGCAAATTCAGGGGAGGAGGAGTCATGTCCTAGATGCCAAAATTTCACAATTGAAATCATCCGTGGAGAAGCTTTCTCTTGTCAACGATGCCACTGTGAACAAGATAAAGCTTATTGAGCAAACACTTCAGAGCAAGGAGATTGATGACTAGTATTTCAGGGTTCCCAGTCAGTTCTGATGAGAAATTGCTGATCGTCCCAGCATCCCCTTTACAGGGAGGATCAGAATGCTGCAAGCTGCTGGTGTACTGGTTTCCTATTTCAACCACGAGAGAGACTGCATTTTGGTGGAAGATATGATGAACTCAACGAGCTTCAGTGGAGGGCGTAGATGTTAAGCAAAGTATGAAGGTGTCTTGAAGGTGGTCAAATGCACCAAAGATTGTGTGATGAATGTCCCAAAATCCATGGTCACTAAAGAAATTATTGTGACTGGGTGCTCAGATTCACTTAAATCCCATATATGGGAGAGGCATCTTTTCACTAAAGAAATTATTATGACTTGGTGCTCAGATTCACTTAAATCCCAAATGAGGGAGAAGCATCCTTTCTCTTGTGAGTGATCCCGTGATATCAAGTTTGGGAACGCTCAGAGGGTAACCTTTTGTATCTCCAATCATGTTTACATTCTTCTTCTCACCTCCTCTAGTGGATAGAATGTGGATCCTGTTCGATCGGTGATGCACCGAATTTGGTCTAGGGCCCACAAAATCTCCCCGCCATACAGGGTCTGCGGTCGCTTTGTGGTGATATTGCCATTGTCTTTCTTGATAACATGCATAGTAGAGGACTGCCGTATCAGCGGACATGCTCCTTACCCTTTTGGGAGAAGTATAACAATTTAATTTACGATGGAGTGGGCGCAGGAAATGGGGTTCTTCTCAACTAAATAAAGAACTCTCTTGTTCACCGTTGAAGTTGAACGGTGGCCACACGCAGAAAAAACTCGCATACCTGGTACACTAAAGCGAGAAAAACACATGGTAGCAAATGGGAAAGATACCGATCCAAAAACTTGTTTGCACTTGTTTATATGAACCCATTCACAAATTGCTTGACCTAAGTTAGTCTACGAGGTGGGAGATTAGCTACTTCCGCACATCAGCGAGGTGAGGTTTTACAAACTTGGAATTGTGGACCTCATCACGATTTTTGTCCCTTTAAAATTTCCCTTGAAGTAAAATAATGAGTAGTACTTGCGTGCCACATGCAGGCAGCTATCCAATCGGCTTCAATCTGACTGCTGAAGCGGTTAATATACATTTTTTTAATTTTTTAAAACTAAAACTCTTGGGAGAGGGCAACCTCCAGAGGTCCATTGGAAAGATGTTGAGATTTTAAATTTTTAATGTAAAAAAGATAGTGTTACTTGCTACTAAACCTTTCAGATCAAAGTTGATTGGACGGCTAGTCACAGACGCTGCAACAAAAATGAAAATTGTTCCTTCTGTACTGCCAGTGCGCGTAAAATCTTCCATTGCATTGGAGAACATACTTTCCCGCACGACGTAGGGGAATTCTACACAGACTGGACTGGGCTTCAAGGGATTGCAGGTAATGAGAAACCCTGTCATAATCATAATCATCATCCAAGCCTCAGAAAATTGTTGGTTCTTCTACTTTGAGATTTCAACTCCATCTAATCATCCTCGAACTCCTCTGGCATGGCGCGAGAACATTGCTAAGCCATCGGAGATCAGTGGGCCGCTGATAAAAGAAAATAATAATTGATGTGAACATTTAAATATTATTTTGTTGTGCAAACTTCGAGTGCATGATGGTACCATAACGAGGAACCACTCTTCTCTGGCATTTCGCCCTATAATACAGTATGACCATCTGACGTTCAAATTTGAAAAGAAAAAATGAAAAATGCGCGGGGAATATGGATGAGCAAGGCTGCGGAGCAGTCTCATAACCACCTGCTGCAACCTACTGCAGGTGGGGCTTGTTTGCATCCCCGTTCGCTTTGATGCGTGAACTTTTTAATTTGAACATAGCCATTTCTGCACTGTGATGCTGCTGCATGAAACTAGTAGCATTAATATTATATATACATATATATGCTTAAAAATGAAAACGGGTGTTATTATTTGTTTCCATCCAGATCAAATGCGACAGCCTATTAGTTTGATACTACGATTCCTACTGCGTCAGTCTACTGGTGATTCATGCGGCGACGGCTACAGTTTTACTTAAGATTTTTGAGAGATGCAAGGCCTACAAGCCAAGGCAGCTGCCATTTGGACCCGGCCAAGAAACAAGCAACTGAAGATTCTTGGCAAGGGAAGGCATCACGCGCGGACGCCTGCTTTCACAGTTTAATCTGTTTCTCGTTACTTGTGAGTATGGATGTGGGATGCTTTCGCATTTTAGTTTGTTTCTTCTTTCTTGTGATTGTGGTTGTGAGATTATGGCAGTAAATGTTTAAGGAAAGAGTTCGGATTAAGCGACCGAAGAAATATATCACCATCTTTATAATCAAAGAATGAACATCTCTACTTAGCAACATCCATCTTAAATTGATGTTCTCCATGTCAACAAAAGTATACTTTCTTATATTAAATTGATTGAGTTTTCTTGAAAATGCTACACATTCGATCGCCTTGTCTCGTCCCCAAGGTGCACCACATGAAACTGAAAGAGGATGGGTGGCAGGTTTGCCTTTGTTTTTTTTTTTTTTTTCCAGTTCTTCTCCTTCTTTTAACGTCGTTAGGACCTCGCCAAGGCAGCAGTCCTCCGATCCGCTTCTCCCTCTGATTACATAGCTAGAATGCATTCCAGCGGCCATTATCTCTTGGATGGGTTTGTTCCTCCTCTTGGCGTCCACATTCTCCAGCAAGTTCTTGCTTAAATTTGCAGGCCCGCGGCCTTTGCCCGTGCAGGGTGAAAAGTGCAACTGCAACCGGCTTCCTCCTGCCTCGTGGGGCGCACTTACAGAGATCAGGGTTTGCCCATTCTCTTTCTTCCGGTGATGGTCTCTCCCGTGTGCGCCCTATCTATAGGTAAAGGAGATGATCTAATCCGATTCTATCATTTCAAGACAAAATGATCTAAAAACGCACAAAAAATGCATTAAAAAAAAGTTCAGAAAATCCCATTTCGGAGCAGCGTCCCTTCAACTCTCCATTTATTACGATTAGCATTGTGTATTTTTACATATTCAACAAATAACAAATATTTATATTATATATATAAAACATAGTTCTTTGATGTTACATTTTAATATTAAAATTCTCTGTTTTTTTCTTAAATTCTCTCTCTCTTCTTTCCTTATTAATGTCTATGCCTCATATTAATTATCTCTCATTAATTCTCTTTCTTCTCATCTTTCTTATTAGTTATCTATCTCCCTCTCCTTTCTCTCTTTGTTATTATTATTATTATGATTAACATTCACCAAGTGAAAAAAAGACTAGATTGCCGCGCAGCGCTTCTACTGCCGCGGATGCTTGCCAAGTCCCCCAAATTAAAAGTTGTTATTTATACACCCTGCCGCCCACGCACGCGCCACTAACACCTCCACGCCACACTAGCCCTCCTCCCCTCTCCTCCCCGCTTAACCCCACAGCGTCCTTTTGGCTTTTTACGTGTCTGTTTTTTTTTTCCTAATCTTTTCAGTTTCCTTTATAACAGTGTTACGCTTTCATATTTAATGTTGTATTATTTATGTTAATGTTGTATTTTTATGTTGACTAACTTTGTATTTTCAACGAAGTATTCTATTACAATGTTATCTAAAAAAATAAAACACTAATCTCAAAATATAACTTGGAAGTATAACGTTAAGGATAAAATATAACGTTATCTTGGTAAATAGTACTTAAAAATACAATACGAACTTAAAAAATAAAACATTAATGATAAAAATACAAGCTGATCCAAAAACATCGAAATAACTAAAAAAAGAGACCAATGAAGAGACCGAAATAAAATTGGACTTTTGTTTGATCTCATATATGTGTATATATAATTGGACGAGTATACTTATAGTCGTATGTCAAATAAAAAGTAAACGTCAGAGTTCCCTCCAAACCTTCGCAAGGGAGTTCCTTATCCCCTGTCACGTGTTAACACGCGCACCTCTTCCTACTCCTCCCCGAGAGCCCAATTCCTGCTCATAACATATCCATCGTCCTCATCGCCGTCCCCACACTCCAACTTTATTAAGTTTTCCCCTTTCCCACGGTCGTCCCTTTCTTTTCCCATCTGCCAAGAACTCCTCTCTCTCTCTCTCGGGTTTCTTCCGTGGCCCCTCCGCCTCCTCCTCTTCCTCACGCACACGCCACGCCCGAGTCCGAACGAGTCGCACCCGTATGCATATGTACGTATCTGCTGCCACCAATTGATGAGCTGATTTGGCCAGGCGTTGCGTCTTCTTTTTCACTGTGCTGGCCAATTCATCTCTCCAAGGCAGCAGCCGGCCACCCACCCACTCCCCTTTTCTTATTTTCTGGGAAGAAGAGAAAAGGGAAGGAAAGGGAAAGGGGTTGTTCGTGGCCTCGGCGGTTGGCGGTGGGCGGCTCTTCTCTCCCTTTCCTTTGATTTGGGGAAGAAGGGGGGATATGGGGAGGCTTCATCTGGTCTATCTAGACGAGGGTAGGATCTACAGCTGCAAGCATTGCCGGACCCATCTCGCCCTCTACGACGACATCATCTCCAGGGTGAGTGAGGCGACCAACCAAACCCCAATCGCATCGCGCTCTCCCCCCCCCCCCGGCTGCTGATAAGCTCTTGTGATGTTTGATCTGCGGCGGTAGATATGTCGTTTATGGCTTTGATAAAATGGCGCTCGTATCATATAAGGTGGTTATGTTGGTATGATGTGATGCGATTGCTCACTCGGTAACTGTAGATCAACTAGAGTTCATCATATCGACGGCGATTGCAGGACTGATTGTGTTCATAACCCATGGCTTGGTTGCCGTGTCACTGGGAAATTAAGCCTGCTATCAAACTTCAAAGCCCGAGTCTTGATCCTTGCTTTAGTCAAACGGGACGAACAGAAATAGAATCAGATCGATTCCTGAAAAACACTTCGTAAGAAGATATCTCGAGAAATATATAAGGATAGAATTTGCTCTTTTAACTAATTTCTTTCCTGGTTACTTCATTATGAGAACCCACCAACATTGTAGGTTTCAATTCGTAACTGGTTCCGAAAAACAAGGATATGGATTAAAGTCTAGTTTTTGAACGATGGTTGTTTCTGAGTGAAGATTGCCCTTGCTTCTTTTATGCTATGTGCTACCTCCCTAATGTCTTTAGCAGGCTCTTAAGGTGCATAGTCTTAATGATTGCACGGAAACCGCCTTTGGAAATGAAGCCCTGAACTTATCCTAGCATTCTTGTTTCTTGATATAAGGATACAAGGAACAAGGACAAAAATTAGGCAGAATATGCATGTTGCGTTTTGATAGCAAACTTTAGTATGAATAGCTTCATAAGATGCTCTTATCCTGTCAATACATTGATGTGAGGCTGTGAGCAAATACAGAAATGCTGAACAGTCTGAGCGGAGATGTTGGTAATCATGTATGTTATGGTTGTAAAACAACATAGCTTCTTGCCTTTGAGCTAATGGGGTATCTTAGAGCCTGCAAATGAGATTTTGAAGCAGCTTAATAGAATGAACTTCGACAAAATGGCTGCTGCCTGTTTCCATTAATAGGAGCTAAGCTGCTAGTTCTTTATTCTCTTAACTGGTAAACGTGAGTGGCTAACATTTGTGTTCTGTTACTTTTTAATTCATGGATCTTCCCTTTTTTTTGCTTCTTCTGAGTAGCACCTTAGTAGCCTCTTAATCCACATGTACTGAAAATTCTACATGAAACCTTCTCGTCAATGGAGCGCAGTAACAAAAGTTCTGCATTACGAAGTCTGAACTCATTTTCCCATCCAATCTCAAAATACATGTTAGAATAGTCCCATATTGTCTAAGAGACAAAGTAAAGTATGTCTAAATGCATGGTACCCTCTTCACTCAACGCTTTAAGGTTTCAGTTGGATGGTCGAATAATGTTAATATAGTATTGGAAACCCTTGGTTATAATCTGGGTCATGCATCCTGTATTTCTTCTTGTCTATATGTCAGAGCCCAAGTTGGCCAGCTTGCGAGGGAGCATGTTAGAATAATTCCACATTGTCTAAGGTACGAATTAAAATATGTTTAAGTGAATGGTACCCCTTCCAATCAGTGCCTTAACGCTTTGAGTTGGATGACCCAATAATGTTAATAAGGCATCGCTAACAAAGAAAATTTAAATGTTTCTTTCAAGAAAGTATGCACAATATTTTAGAATGAGCATATCTTGATAGTGCCTTTTGAAGCAATTTATGCCATTATTTTTTAAGGGCATCACTATTGTTACCATGGTTCTGGAAACTATTCTTTTAACCTATCTGGCTGTAGTCTAACTGTTTCAACAGGTTATTAATGTTTAATCACCTAATTGCAGGTTTTTAAAACACATTTTGCACTTCACTGTATAAGTCGCCAGTTTTGTTTTATTTGAAAATCACAAAAAAGTTCTGCAAAAGTTGTCTACCCTCTGAAGTATCTACATCTGATTCTTATTAAAGCGGGGATATGCAGCTTTTTCTATTGATGAACTGTCTCCTTGCTGCTTTTCTATTGATGAACTATCTCTTTGCTGCCATTTTGCTTTGTAAACCATCCCCAGCTGCATAGATGAAATGCCATCTGACTATAAATTCTTAACCCTATTGCAGCCAAAAATGAAGAAGACTGTAAAATTTGTGAATCTTTGTTTTTCAATAGGAATGAATTATCATATTCTGACTGGGTGTTTTCTCCATTTCTGTATGCAGTCCTTTCAGTGCAGGCATGGGAAAGCTTACCTCTTTAGTAGGGTGTAAGTTTCCTCATAAGCTGGTCTTTGCTGATTGGTTACTATATACACTTAAATTGCCCTATTTTTCCCACTTCTTGATGTTAATGGAACTAATTCATGTGATGTTTTTTCAATTATGTCTGGCATTTGAAAGGTAGGTCCATTAAACATGCTGTCCGTGCCTACACATTTTCTACCTTGCCGCACGTGGTTTTAGTATTCTCTGGAAATCACAAATGAAATGTCCCCTGCACCTAGTCAGATGGAATTCATCAACGAGACCCCCACCCAACCAAAAAGGAAAGATTGTAGTTTATCAATTGAAAAACTATTCAGGCTTTCTGGTACAGGAATAAAATTAGCTGGAGGCAGTGTCAATTTTCCTTATGAATGATAGGATTCATTCTCATTTTATCCCTGGAAACTCTTCTTCTCCATTTTCATAGTATTTAGAAGCAGAAATCGCCTAGTCAGATGGAATTCATCAACTGGACCCCCACCCAACCAAAAAGGAAAGATTGTAATTTATCAGTTGAAAAACTATTCAGGTTTTCTGGTACAGGAATAAAATTAGCTGGAGGCAGTGTCAATTTTCCTTATGAATGATAGGATTCGTTCTCATTTTATCCCTGGAAACTCTTGTTCTCCATTTTCATAGTATTTAGAAGCAGAAATCGCCTGACTTTTCTTCATATGTGAATGTTTGGCAGTGTTAATGTATCAGTTGGGCAGAAAGAAGATCGGTTGATGATGACTGGGATGCACACTGTGGCCGACATATTCTGTGTCGGTTGTGGCTCAATTATGGGATGGAAATATGTATGTGGACATATGGTTACATTGATGCTTTGTACGTATTGCCATTGTTGACACGTCCTTTTTTGCTTTCAGGTGGTTGCCCATGAGAAGAACCAGAGGTACAAAGAAGGAAAGTTCATCCTTGAGAGGTGCTGTTACCCTAAAAAGTTTCAAGTTATTCTTGCTTTTTTTGCTTTTAAAAATGGTATCTATGTGATCATAAACTATACATATGCACATGGAAGCAACTTCCAGAGCAAGATATATATGCACATCATCATCATTGGAGTTTTATCTCATTGTTTGAAGTCAGCTACATGAATCATGCCCTATCACTTCGATCTGTTCAGTGTCACATACATAGTTGGACCTAGAAAAGCCACATTACCTTTTACTACATCACACTGCCTCGTTTTATCCCTTCTCCAAGTCCTTTTACTTTCTTCTCTTCTATTTGGATCTGATGGTACCTTCAAACCGGTGTCAAATTTGGATGGCATACATGTATGTACAGTAAGGAGTGGGCATTTGTGAGATGGGTTTTGTTCTTGAGCAGGTTCAAAGTGATAGGTCCTGATGGAGCCAACTATTGGGTGGGCCATGAACCTCAGGTTGGTGGAAGTGATGCACAGGGTACTTGAGCTGCCTGAAAGCAGAGGCCCATTGGCATCCCTAACTGTATTATAAGTACATTACTTTGATAATTCAAAAATCTATTCAGGAAAAAAAAATCTGTTATCCTGGGTCATACTTCAATACTGTGAATGCTAATTGTAATAAAGTTGTATATTCCTTTCTGAACCGGTGCATTATAGTGATGCTCTTCGCGACTCTGCGTGTAACTTGGGAGTCGACCATTGGCGAGAACCAGGCTTAAAGGTGCATTTGGCAGCAATCATCCTGCAAGAAATTTTCTCAAAATCCTCCTCCCCGACATCTCTACAGTGCCTTATGCTTTTGAACCCCACCTTTATTACCTTTCCTCGTGTGACAAGGAGAAAAAGAAAGCGCCACGGATGAGATGAACGTGGGCTGTGAATTCCCATCTTTACCCTCATCCCATTACTTTTCATACAATTGCATCACAGGTCATAGCAGTGTGGTAATTTGTTTAAAAATCTATTCCCACTCTCCAGAAGCAGGGCTTTTGAGATTTTTGAACTGGGTTGACGCACAGTCTGTCTCTCTCTTCATCTGCAGAAGCCCTGATGATGCAAAAGCCGAGACGTCCATGGCCGGTTGACAACACTTAATATGCTTGTTGGGGATTATTTGCATCAGGATGTGGTTCAACAGCATTTCCAAATACTGCCTAAGGTTCGTCAGTTGATTCTTGCATTTTGATCAAGAGTAATATTTGTTGCAATGCATGGTATTGTAATTTAACGTGGACTGCAATGCCATGCACAGCAGCCGTCTGATCGGGTCCGATCGGACGGCTGCTGTGCAGTCCGTCTATTTTTTTTGTGGCGGGAGGTTGGGGGGCGTTATTTATTTATTTATAGTTTCTTGTCGAATTTTTTTAATTTTTTAGAGTGTCGGGTCAAAAATTCGAAGGTACATTCGGGTTCCTTAGGTCGGCTCCGATTTGATTATATATTTTTTTTCAAAAAACAACACTTTGCACGTAAATCAAGGTTTGTGTCTTTTTTTTTAAAAAAAAAAAAATATATTATCAGGTTGGGGCCGACTTGAAGAGTCCGAATGTATCTTCAGATTTTTGATCCGACATTTTAAAAGAATTTAATAAAATAATAATAATAATAATAAAATACATCCACCTGCTCTCCTCCTTAAAATAGACGGACTACACAGTCGTTGCGATTCACGTTAGATTGTAATTTATGACATGACACTGCAGCAAGTATTACTTTTTGATCAGTGTAGATGTCGAGCTGGTTAATTCCAGTCAGAGGCGATTCTTGATCGGACAGGGATATTAATGCACGGTCGGGAAAAGCCTTCCAGAATTTGGTGACTGAGTTCTCCGCATAGGTCAATCATCATTGGATTTTGATCTTGGAGAAATACGCACCATCAGATCTGTCAATTGGTGCACTTGGATTTATGATCTGATGCACGCTCTGCAGGCGGTGCTGGGCGGACACAGGCTGGGTTTCCCCATGGGCTGCTTAACATATATCCCATCGAGCCTCCCCCTCCCTGTTCTGCCCTGAAGTGCGTGAGTTTTCAATAGCTGTGAGTATTGTTAGAGCTATCGTAGGCTTGCAGCTTTGATGAGAGGGGGGTCCGCACGAGTGGGCCTGTTCTATTGCATTGATGCATTAGAGTTGCAATATAGCTATGACTGTTGTTAGGAAGGCCACATTCCTGCTGATCGGATGGTGGGTACGCTGCAGCGGCAGTACACTCGCACAAGTGGTCTTAGCGTCTGTGGTATTTCTTTCATTTTTTTTGTCTTTTAAGTACATCCGCAAATTCAAGTTGACGTTGCAAAATAACTTGTTAACAGAAGTTTTCTATTACGTAAGACAGGACATTATAAACATGTAATTGAGCTACGTCTGAAGTTGGGCAACTGGTCCAAGCGGGGGAGGGGGGATAATTTCAACTCAAGTATATTTCAGTAAATACTTCATAATATATATATTGTTCTTAAAAAAATCTTTAAATTCTATCTGAGAATTTCTTCTTACAGTTTTCTTTTGAAGGCTGGGTACTAGGGCTGTTAAAATGGGTCCAGGCCTGTTAACAGACCCGTTTGGACCCGTTAGTTATGGGTCTGGGTATACTCGTTTACCCATTAAACTTTTTATTGTCATACATTGCAAAAATTTGTGAGCTAATTTCTTGGAATTTAGACTTAAAATCAAACCAAATTATCTGGCACATAGAGATTTAAGATAAATAAATTCTATACTAGGCCCATTTATCTTTCAACATCAAATAAATAAGAAACAGGTCCAAGACCCGACCCATTTACCCATTACCTTTATTGGGTTTGAACCGGGTCTGGGTCTATATTCACTTTGAGCATGGGTCTACCTAGACCCGAACCGTTGACAGCCCTACTGGGTACTATTGCTTGACCACTTGTTTTTCTGACGTGCTCTTATGGACAGGATCAATTGCGTCTTCATTCCTTGTCCGACGTTCTCACATATTGACATCTTTTATCCATTAAAATTGGATGAGTAATATTTGCTGCGATGTTCTTGCGTGCTGTACGCAGGAAAATTGCAGTGAGTAAATCCTTTTTTTTTTCTAGATCGGTTTCGAAATGTTTTAACTGTCTGTATAGTGTCATGTCTAATCGGACAACTCAAAAAAATCTGAAAATTAAAAAAATAAATTATAATAAACAGTAAAGGGTACGTTTTTTACTGATAGTTTAGATACTTTGGAGCTGACTTAGAAAAAAAACAAAAAATAAGTAATACCCACCGCAATCTCCTTGCGTGCAGCACGCCGGGGCACGCAACAAATATTACTCAAATTAGATAGGGAGTTGAGTGCTCATTTTGGGTCGCAACTGG
Source organism: Zantedeschia hybrid cultivar (assembly GCA_030544215.1). Lineage (NCBI taxonomy): Eukaryota > Viridiplantae > Streptophyta > Magnoliopsida > Alismatales > Araceae > Zantedeschia > Zantedeschia hybrid cultivar. Next base: position 15,381,608 of record JARZZO010000014.1, on the reverse strand, counting down.
TTGCTCGGCGCCTAATCCGAATCAGAATCAGTTCTCCGGGGATCGACTTGGAGCACTGTCCCTCCTTCCATCTCTCCTTCTTGGGGAACACGTTTTTTCAAATAACACGCTACACCCTTTTTTGTGGGGAGCACCTGGGAGTTCCTTGTACTCTGATCCATGTATATCATGTTCCACGCCCCCATGCCTGGAGTCGTGACATTTGGGTTTCAACAGTTGCGGCTGGGATTGAAAGCATGACACTTGGGGTTTCTCTTTTTTTCTTTTTTTGGACACAACAAAAAAGAGAGAGAGAGAGAGTTCCCAAGTGTCATTGACCGCAAAGCTGCTCGGGTACGATAAGCTGACCATATCCCTCAGGGATGGCTAGCAAACCGAGGCCTATCGACTGATCTGCGCATTTAAGCGGGAGAAGAACTCAGCAGGGAGCAGGAGAGGAGTTGGTGCTAGTGGTTGTATAGTGCCAAACTTAATATTGCCGCTCCTGCCGCCAGCATCTGCCTTCAATTGTTTCTCCTACTCCTTGTAGTGCAGACAAGGTGGCAATACTGGATGACTGCGTTTCTCATTGATATCAGAGTCTCTAGAGCACATTTGATTTCACATTAACACCTATGTACAGATAGAGAAAGGAGAGAAGGAGGGGAAGGAAACTCGTATTAATTTAGGAAGAAAGAGGTGAGGATATGGACCCTACAGATGCGATCATGTGGACAGCTCTTTCTTGGTTGAGGGCTTGAGAGTGTAGGTTTGAGGGGTGTGAATGGACCTGTGGATTTGTTTGACGTACTGGCAAATAATTGCTATCTGCAGTGTGAGTAGATGAAATTACTCTTGCAATTCTTTCTTGTTCCTGTTATCTTCTGTTATCTTGTAATAACTTAGACTTCGTGGCCTTGTTTGGAGGCAAGTTTAAGAAAACATAGACTAAGATATGATAAACACATTTATCTTAAGTATATTTATGAAAATACATTCGCTGTATACTCACGTTTGGTGGTTCTGTATAAATTGATGAACTTGAGAGAGTCTCTAGCAAATGCCAATTCTAAATATGCCTATGGAAGATATATTTATGGAGAGATTTAGGCTCTCTGATAAATTAGAATGAGTTTTCAGTAAACCTATCCTTTTATCATCCAAGCTAAGGTTACCGTATTGCATCTAAACAGACCCTTACTCGTATGTTGAAGTAACATCACCAACGCAGACGCACTTTTTCTCCATCAGATAGGGTTAGTGATGTACTTTGCTCGCTGAAATAATTATCCACATCAGACATTAAAGCCAGGCTCAAATTTTATGTTCCCGTTGGGACTAGAATCTCGATGCCCCCAAGAAGCATCATATTATCAACGTAGCCAGTAAGCTTATACGTCTTAACTGACACTACCCTTACATTGTTTTAGTATTGAGTCCGGTTTCTTGTTAGTACAAGTTTGGTTGGGACTCAATAAATACGGAGAAAGGAGAGAGAAATTTCAAAATCACTTCTCATTAGGAATAGAAAAAACAGTGCATGAGAGAATTTTTTAAAATCTTCTCATTTCTGTACTGACTGAGTTTAGAGTTTCAGTCTAAACCTTACATTTAGACAATCCGTATTCTTTAGTATATATATCTAGGACTGGAAGTCGGAAGCCATAGCCATCACCATAGTCCTGCCGTTTCCCTGCCACCGTGGACATCGACCATCCCATCTTCCACCCGATCTCCCGGTAGAGTGTCTTCTATGGCACCCCCCAACCCGGACAAATGAACTTTAACTGCACTTGATTGCATGGTTCCATCTTTCCCACGTACGGCAACTTTGGACTTCACTCGGCACTGAGGTGTGCTCAGAGAGTTTTGCCTAATTTGGCCTCCACAATCATACTACGTATGATGGACGTTTGGTGGAGTGGGGGTGATGAGTTATGGCATATGGGTTCCAGATGTGGACGCTGAACAAACTGGACAGACTCCTGGCGCATTCATCAACCTTAAAAGTCACCTTCTTCGCTCTTCCGTTTTCTACCGTACCCGGGGGGCACTGTAAACGTAAATCTAAAGAGTGACATTTGCTGCTTCTCATGGAGCTGCTGCCTGGTACCGTGCAGCCTTAGGATTCTTTTTTTTTTAATATTGTTTTAAGTTGGATTTTAAGTGTCTCACATATTCATACAGTCTTATTGAGTGATCCTAAAAATTCTATAGATCAAAAAGTATTATTAAGCTCGACTCATTAAATATTTATTATTATTTATTAGGGATTCGACTTTTTTTTCTTACAAATATGTATGACGTATGAGGTCCAACTTAAAAGATTTCAAAAAAAAAAAAAAAGATAATGACTCATTGTGCTGCACCATACGTGTTACTCAAATTTAAACTGAAAGCCGTTGCACATGATTTTGTTCACGGCAGTCAGCATCTAAAATCATACACATGCAACATCAGATTGTGCACTCGCGTGCTCGTATGATCCGATGGCTTAGATCGTGCGAGTGTGTGCTCTTATTTTTTGTAATTTTTTAATCATTCTATCAAAAATAAGATGGTACGGATGCTAAGTTGGGGGTCTTCTCCAGTTTGGCAAGTTTTTTTAAAAAGAAAAAAATACTTGCTGCACGACTCAACAACGCGATTAGATCGGACGGCAGTGCAAGACACGATATAAAGCACGCCACACCCACGGTGCAGCAGCCGGTATTTCTCAATCATAAATATATAAATAGGACCGGATGGGTCACGTACGATGATGTCGAACAACAGTGGAATCAATTGTTTGCTTTGTTTTGCATGAAAACAGAAAGGAAATATGGTTAATCTTCGACAACTGGTCCGAGGGAGGGGAGGGGCCAGCATTATATTATATATTTATGCGTGTCTGGGTCTGGTTGGTTCTCTTATTCCATATCCCAGTCCAGCCGCTGGGAATTATTAATGGTTTTGAAATTGAAACAGGCCTACCATTTCCACCTGCAAGTATGTTGTGATGGGAGGTGCGGTGAAAGGTGGGGGATGCGAATATTTTGAGATCAATATCAAAAGACAGGGCGGGCACGCCGCATGTGAGCTTCTCCACCGCCGCCCCCCTCGCTTTTGAAACTTCAAATGGGGAAACAGTACTCGACTGCGATGGTGCGGTGTAATTATAAAAAAAGCCAAGTGCGAGAAGAGTTATAAGATCGCAACTCTTTTTTTTATATGTCTGAAGGTAGGTGCAAGAGAAAAGACCTAAAAAATCCCGTTTCTACAATTACCATGTCATCGTGAAGCAGATATCATCACCCTTGGGGACGGTGAAGTCCTGAGAATTTAAGATGATGAGCTCACACGAAGGTTGATACGTCAGCCTATCTTAAATTCAAATTATTTATATTTATATATTTATCTATCAAACGTGTATTGGAAGTTTGATACAGTGCATATATATATTTATCTATCAAATTATTTATTTATTTATTTTTAAATCATCCATGTAGACTGTTTTTTACGTTGTCTGCAGTCAGCAAACAGATCTGTGGCAACATATTTTAGATAATATATATGACTTCAAAATTTAAGATGATGAGCTCACATGAAGGTATAGACAACCTACCAAGGAAAGGTATGCTTTGGCTAGTTTTCACCGGACCCTTGGAAAAGCTGACTTTTCCAGCTTAAATGAGTTGACAGATTGCTATCTTCCCTTTTCTTATTTGACTTCTCCACCCTCCCGTTAGGACGTATTTGAGGCAGTTTTTAATTAAAAGTCATTTTTGACTTTTTCTTATAACATGAAAAAAAGATAGATATAAGTGATTATAATTAATGTTAAATTATTATAAGAAGTCAAATCCACTCTAACAATTTCACTTTTCCTTCAATTTAGGAAGCTCTTGACAGTAGTTTTTTATTAGAAATCAAAAAATAAACTAAATGCTATGAAAGTGACTTTTAATGTATATTTTTTTCTAACAAAATATCTAAATAAAAGTCTAGAAATACTTCCAATTGAAAGTTGCGCCAAATTGGCCTTTACTTTTGGTAGTCCTCACACTACTACTTTGTGCAAGTAGAATTGTAGAAATCACTTGATGCATTCCAAATGTAAGAGTTTGATATGCTGCATTTTAAATTTTCTTTTCTTGTTTCCGCTGGAAGAGTCAAAAAGGGTGAGTTTGCTCTTCAAACCTCGTAAGTCCTATTGTCCTCAGCTTCGGATATATGATGGAACCCAATGATAATTTTCACGTGCATACGTGGAGAAAGGCAAGCAAGAACTCATCGGGATGGTACTCAACATCTATCCTAAGGTTGTACGTCTTCTTTATGGTTGCAATTAACTGTTATATGATGCCATATGATCATATCATACTAATATTCCTACCTTTTTCTTACTTTTATTTCTTCCAATTTTATGTTGTGAGATATATCCTAACAATTTCGGATTTGATAATTTTTCTTACGAAGATAAATAAGGTAAAAATTATATACTTTTTATGTTACTATTGCTGACGATTGCTTTAATTTGACATGATAAATTCTTTTTTTTTTCCAAGGTAAAGGTGACTTGGGAGGACGAAAATATGACAACGTCGATGTGCTTCACTTTTTTTAAAAAAACTTAGACCTAGCGAAAGCTAACTTGACTCATTAAGCTAATCTGACTCGACATTTAAAGTTTATGTTCGAATTAGAACTTTTGATGAATAGATCAAGTTTAAGTTCGGTTAGTTTAGTTGAACTTTTTATGTAGTTACATTAGGGTAAAAAATTTTGACTGGGATCTGCCTCAACTAATCTAATTTTGCTTGAGTTCTCTTTTACCTATCTTGACCCATCAATGATTCATCTAATTAGCGCAAAGTCGCAGCTAGTAAATTTAGAATGTTGAATAAATGTTGTCAATCTCCATTGGTGACTTGACCTGAACCCAACCTAAATCAACCTGCTGCCATCTGCATGCAGATCGTTTTGCATCCTGTCTATGTATCCATATGAAAGAAAGTCGGACGATCTCACATGCAGTATCTTTGTGGTGGTATTTATTATTGATTTAATAGGTTTTGATTCTAAAATGATGTTTTTTTATTATCTAATGCACAAAAATATATGTTAGAAAATATTTGGTTCCCAAAAACTTAGATTTGATTTAATTATGTAAATTCGAATTCCTTGAAGGCAGGCCCGAGTAGGATATATATAAGTAGTAAGCTAAGGAAAAAAACAACTTGTCCATTGGTAAGAAAAATATATACCCAATGTCACATGAGAATTAATATTAAGTAGCTTCTACATTGCTTATTGGGTAATTAGTAAATCCTTCCACTTAACCATCGTTTAAAAGAACCAGATATTCATAGAATATTCTTCAAACAAATGTTAAAATAGGTAAAAATACTTGAAATGACTCTAAAAAATAAAATGAGTCGCAATAAATAGTAAAAGGTGACCTTAATTAATAAGTCGGGCATAATAATATTTTTAAATTTTGTGGATTGTTCGACTGGAGATCATGTTGTTTGGACAGGTGAGGCATGTTTGGGACAACTTAAAGTGATTTATTCATTTTTTTATTTTGGCTTCACTGGCTGCCGATGCAGTATTGGTCGGCCGGTGCAGCAAGTAAGATTCAAAATTTAAACATGATTATAAGTGACTTTTTTAGAGTGAGTTAAACTTAAACTTATGTTTAATTATGGTATTGTCAAAAAAAATTCACGGAAGTAAGTGGTAGGGATTAAAAACTAAAAGTTTAATTTTACAAGAATTAATGCTAAAATATGCAAAATATAGGGAATTATTTCGAATTCACTACGTTTTAAGAATCGATATCCAGAAACCTTTGTTTATTTTATTACCTGTAACGAAGTCTTGTATGTAAGAGTGGTATATGACACTTTAATTGAGGTAACGACAACTGCATGTCAAACCCTAAACCTATGTTCTTGAAAAATAGGTGATCCGATTTATTCACAAGTCAATAATAAAATCATAATTTACATTAACTGCATTTCTTTATACACATTATTCCTTCTTCATGCATCTATGGTACTAGCATATGTATATATATATGTATGTCTATCAAGCCGTATTATGGAATCGAGCTTATTAAAGGCAAGTAAATACGTCTCCCTCTTTCGAATAAGAACATTCATGCATTTGCATTATCATGGAGTACCGTCCGATTACAGGATAGGACAGTCATGCGCGGCTTAAATATCATACCGTAAACTTTTGCACAGACACTTGTTACTATATTAAAAAGAAAAATATATTTTTAATGAGAATATGATTAATGATTGTAATTTATGAAAGATGAGAAAGGAGGTGAGGTATTCATAGAAGTTAAGTATGGGCATTCCTTCCATTATTCTCGTTGAAAAAGTAATAATTATTTTCCTATTTTTTGACATGTAAACTCTTATTTCATTTTTTATATCTCTTATTGAATATTTATTCCACATTCACAGCAACACCTGGGGATGAAAATTATTTTGAAACGCAATCTTGAATATACAAACACATACGGATGAATGATATTATATTATATTTTTTCTCATACTTTTTATAACACTCATTTAAAGTCGTATGAGTTGGACCATACTATTCATGTTATTATTTTCTATATAAATTTTTATAATTATATATTCAATAAACATTATTTGATCAACTAATCAGATAACTTTCAATGAGTAAAAGTATTGCATAAGAACATACCTCCATTACATATCACTTAACTGTAGGCATATCTCAAGGACGAGTTAGGTTAATAAACTGTCTTAATTGAGTCTTTAAACTTGCAAGTAATTTGGGTTGGTTCGCAGTTTAGTCTTGGTGTGGTATCGGTACTTCTTTGATCTGCTTGCATCCATCCGTTTGTCCCTGGATATCCAGAAAGAATGAACTTTTCTCAAAACAAAATAACGAGTTCTTCATTTTGAGACGAAAAAGATACAATGAGCACAACTGAATTAATCGTCCATAGTTGTGTTAGTCCGACTTGTTCTGTCTGAAGTTAAGAACTGTTTAGTCTGACATAAGATATCCGTAAATATTGTAAAATATTATATTTTATAGATTACGATAATTTATAATATTTTCATCAAATCAAATAATAACTCAGATTGATTCTAGTTGAACGTTAATGAATTGTGGGGGTGTTCATCATTTGGTTTGAGAATAAAATTGTAGAAACCAAACTGAAATAAGGAGCCAAACCAAATAGAATGGACCTTATAATGGGCCATTATAGTTAAATAATTTTATTCAATATTATTTTTAAATAATAATTATTTAAAATATTATTTAAAAATTATTTAAAGATTTGGATCTTGAAATGAACCATTATAGTTAAATATTCTATTTAGTTAAGGACTTAAAACCTTTTTTGCACAAGAGGACAATTTAAAAGGTATTATTGGAGAATAATTTGATATTTGATATTTTGTAATTTACATAAACTCACACTTACCCTAATAAATTATTATGCTATTGTAACTTAATTCGATGTAGTTGGATTGATTTGGTTTATGAATTAGGAAAGCTAAACCAAACCAAACTTTATATTTCGGTTCTGTTTCAACTTAAATCGAAAATTTCAAAAGTTTAAATCAAATCAAACCAAACAAAAGTTTAATTTTTTAATTTGAACTGAATAGTGGACACTCCTAATGAATTGACACGCTGAATCTCTCCATTGTCTACAATATAATATTTTATAACATTTTACATTGATCTGATTTGAACGTTAATGAATTGGCACGGTGGATCTCTCAATTGTCTGCATTTTTCAAGCTATTGGCAACAGTGAAGTTGGTATTTAAACGAACTGGCCGAGTGGCCATCATACGCAAAGTGAGGGGTCCTAGCTAATGCGTACAGTCCAAGTAATCTCAAACTTCTTTGGTAGGTCATAAATTAATGTCGAGGAAGATTCTTACCCATCTTCTTTCATGTGTGGTGACAGCACGGACTAATAATTTGGTGGATCGAATAGATGGTATGAAACTAATTAGCAACAAAGATTTTGTTTTTTCATCTCTGTTAATAAGATTTTACGTAGTTTCTTCATTTATACAAATAAAAGTCTCATGTTTTTAAAGATTGGAATGGTGGAATTTTATGAGTAGGAATTCAGGTACACCACTAAGATGGTCTCATAATAATTTAGAAGTCACATATTCAAATCTAAAAATATTTTTATAAAAATAAAAATATTAAATACATACAATTGATCCTCCTTACAGTTGCGTTCAAAACCTTTTCTTTCTCAAACAAGAACATATTTATATAACCTGTCCCATCAGATCAGACTTTAGGCTCTTAGCAGTGGCGTGCCGATGGGATTTGACCATTTATATATCTTGATGTAACGTATGTTCTTAACTTTTTAGATTTATTAACATTTTAAATTATTTAAATCTGAAATATGAAGAAAATTGAGAAATAAAAAATGACAGATAACTTTACACATATTACATCATTTATGTAGAGATCAAAATAACATGTCCAATACCCAGCTTTTCTTTTTACCACAAAATAACAGGTCCAATACTTATCTCGCCCAATTTCTGAGATGAAATTCTCTCAACATCTTTCAATGGATCTTTATGTACCTCTCTGTCACACGAGGAGGACGAGATAAACATAGTCTTTTCTCATCTTTTCAGAGATATTTTTACGTTTTATGACTTATTTATCCTTCTACCTATGTGAATTTAAGTCATATAAAGATTAAAAAAAATACAAGTCTCATTTTCCCAATTGACATGAGTTTTAACCGTGATCTCGCATTAGGCAATACAGGAAAGTTAAAGACTAGTGGTAAATGGAGGGAAGAGAACGACCTCTCTGGGGAGTGGGGTCTATAAACCTCACCCCTCCTCTACCCCCACCCCCATGATCCATATGCCCCCAAAAATCTAGTGATGCGCCACCTTACTTACCTCACCAGTCCTACTCGCCTACGCGGCTACGCCTCCCCGTTTTGTTGGTGCGAGAAAACGGAGACAAAATAACAGAGATTGCCCCTCCGACACGACACACCCATTACTCATCACACATCACTCTGCTCCTCGTCCCCCCATCACCTCTCGTGGCTTCCAATCCGCGCAAACCATCTCCTTCCCCTCGCCTTCTCCCCGTTCCTTCTTCTTCTGCTGGTGCTTCCGCTGCTTCTTCCTGCTCTGCCGAAGAGTGGGGGAGTTCCGAGATCCGCCCGCGCCAGATCCGGCCACCCACCGCCGTCACCCTTCTCTGCGACGGCGACCCGGCATTCCACCGCAACATGAGAAAGATAACACCTCGGTGATCGAGGGGGCGACGGCGACGGCGACGGCGGCCATTTTGCTTGTGCTCTGGGCGGCCAACGGAGTTGTCCTTCCTTGCCGAGGAAGCGGGCCGCGCCGAGCGAGAGCTACCTCCGATCCGCATTCTCCACCACGACCTCCACAATGCCAGATGAAGCCGCGGCCGCCGTCACTGTGACTCCTTCGGACCTCCTCCCCTGACCCGGCGCTCCCAGATCCAGGCACCACGCTACATTCTTTGTAGGATTGGTTCCCTAGGTCAAGTATCCCCGCCAACGCTGCTGGTTTCTGGCGCTTGCCACCTATTGCTCTCCACCGTGGTGCGAGTGAGTGGGGAAAGGAAGATGCTGAGCCGCAGTTTTAGAGGGCCCGAGAGGGGCGCCACCATGGCCGCGTCGCCCGTGAAGCAGCAGCAGCAGAGGGGGAGGACCCTGGGGGCGGTGATGAGGGACAAGGACGAAGAGCTCGCCCTCTTCCTAGACATGCGCAAGCGCGAGAAGGAGAGGCAGAATGGCCTCCTCCTCACCACCGCCAACTCCCCCGAAGAACTCGACCCTCCCCCAGGTATAGTAAACCCACCCACGCCTCCTTCCACCACCATCATCACCTATTGTTCCTGCTGCCACCGCCACTGCCACTAAAGAGAGATTGGAGATTTCTCTACTAGTCTTCTCCTTCCTTGGGGAAGACTTCGGTTGTCTTCTTCCACTGTTATCTCTTCAATACAAACAGTCATACATGTCTCACACACTCTATATTACAATGTTGCCACCCTTTGGCTCTGGCAGGGTCTAAACCAGGGAGCTCCCCCATATTCAAGATAGTCTCATCTGCACCCACGCGCAGGACAGGGCCTGATGACTTCCTCAATTCGGACAGTGACAAGAACGACTATGATTGGTAAAAATTTGATTGCCCCGATAGCTCGTTGTCCTCTTTTCTTGTTGCCTTTAGAAATTTCCCATTCGTATTGAGCAAATTGGATGCTTGTTATGTTTAGCTTGGCCTTATTTTGGTCGATGTTTGTGATGGAACTGTTCGTGTTTTATGTTTCCCTGTTTTTTTTTTTTTTTTTTTTTTGTCACTCGAAAACCATGACAGGAACCAGCATTCTTTTATTAGTTCTCTTTTTTTTAATCTCATCCGTAACACTACCAAGTTTGAGAGTACATCGTGTAGGTTATGTGCTGCCATTAGCGGCAGGTTAGTGCCAGCTGTGTATGTTTAAACCAAACGACCTTCACATTAAGCAGCATCTCCTGAGTTGTTTGTGATTGCTGTTGAATATACTCAGTATATTCTTGTTGAACGACCGGATTTGCCTGAATTTATTTTTTTTAGTCACTTCTTGTACGAATTTACTTGGGAAAATAGATTGCAATCACTCTTCCTTTTCGCTTATGGTTGTTTTGTGGAAGGCAGCCAACGGACCAAGCCCGCTGAAAAGAGAAACAAGTGTTTTGATTGTATTTCATCTCTGCAAAATGGAATTGATTGATCGCAATAAAGGTGCGAATGGCATAGATCTCGACTTTCTCATATAGCTCTTCTGCATAGACGCTGGAGGGACATTTTAGATGGGTGTTTTATTTATTTTCTTCTGGGTTCCTTGGCATGGGTAATATAATCATCCCAGTTGATCTTTTTGCTACAGAAACATTATGCACTGAGATATGATGTCATGGATAGACATTTTGATGATCTATATAATGGTTATCCTAGATGATTCGTCAAACATTCCATTATCATTTGAACATCATCTGGTATAAAATTGACTCTGTAAGTACCCTGCAGTGCACATGCACGCCTTGTCACCTATTTGGTGCATGTAAATTTTGTTCATTTGACAAAAACACAGTATTGAAAGCATTTTTGTGACAAATCCAATAGAATTCCATGCATCTTTATGCTTCAGATGCAGTCAGAAACAATATCACGTGATAAACAAGGTGGAATTTCAGACCTTCTCCCTTGGGAACCTTGTGTATGATTTACGTTGCTTGATATGTTATTTCTCTCAAGTCTTACTTTGGCTGCTTTGCATTCTCAGGCTTCTGACACCACCAGGAACTCCTCTTTTCCCATCACTGGACAAAGAGGTGCAGAGATCTCCAATAGGCCATATTGGGACTCCAAAAACTCGTCCAACTATGCTGAAATCTAGGGTAAGCATTCAATGCAACTAACTGTAGCATAGCGTAATTATTGCATTGTGATTATGCTTCATAATGGTGTGGTTTGGTTGCACACATGCCAAAGGAAAAGGAAATCTGGGCTGAAATCCTATTTTAATTTAATCCTTGGGCCTACTTAGTTGATTTCTCAAGTTTGCGGCCATGTATTGTTTGTCCGTAGAATGCTTACAAATGAAACGAATTGTTAGCATTCAAATAGGTTCTGAAATTTAGAGGCACAATTGATGTTTGATTTTTTGTTTTAAAAATGATCTTTTTATTCCTTCTGAAGCATTGCCAGTTCCTCACTCTCATTTAATGTTCCAATTTACTATGTTTTTTCTACTGGTCCACATTGGCTCGATTTCAGTGAGTGCTGCACTGTAACAGTTTTGAGAGTTGCAAATGATAGCTATGAATGCATAGACCATATGATCTTTATACAACAATATGCCAAATTCAAAATTAAACAACAAATCTCAACATTCATCACACTCACAAGGACTTTCAAATTGGATTGTGTGACTGAATCAGCTATTGTTTGCTGATTCCAATTTGTCTTTGTTTGTTGGTCTTTTATAAGCTGACCCAGTGATCTGTTTGAACAGAAAATCACCCTATCCGACCTGCCACCCATCCTGGCTGAACCCTGGCCCCCGCCCCCCAAATTGAAAAAAGAGGATTGGCTGGTATCAATGTCATTCTGAACAGCAGATTATGATCTGGAACAGCTGATTTTGTGGACCATTTGGGGGAGGTTCCCCTTTTCCTTCATCACCATCTCTGCTACATATCCTTAATCCTTTGTATCCTTTCTCACCTGCCTGAATGATGTACACAGGATACGTGTAAATAAGCAACTGACAGTGGTTGTTGGTGTAGCCTAACTGATTGTTGTTGCACTGGATTTCTACATGACTCCTTAGACCCAATTTGTGAATAAATATGTTCATGTTAGCCTTTGTAGGCCTAATATGATTGATAATTTTTTCAGAAAATATGCATGCTTTCTGAAAAGTTCCCAGGGTATATTGGCGAGTTAAAAGTACATTTCTTTGTGCAAGAACATGTCTAGTCCAAATACTTGCGTCAATATTCTCCATCCACCAACATCTTCCGACTGAGGATGTGTATGCAAGCAAAAAGTAATATGTCTACAATTGAAAACAAAAAGGTATTGGAGGAATATCTATGCAGACAGCCTTTTTGTGAAAGCGAGCCCAGCTTATGTGGGCAGAGAGAAGTAGAGAAGGTGGTTTTTGAAAAAAGAACATTCCCATTTTCCTCTTGTTGATTGGATGGTTTTTTTTTTTTTTTTTGAAAGTGTAAATAAGAAAAGGGAAGTATATGGGATTTTATCCCATTTGATTTCAATTATAGACTAGAGGAAGAGAGATACTACAAAACAATTCCCCAGGAAAAAAAGCCCACAAGCAAAAAGATAAAAAGAGAGAGAAATTTGCTTGTTGTCCTCTGCTATGTGAGTATATTTTTATTGCATAATCTTATTTAAGGGAGAAACCTCCTTATCATAGTAGCAAACAAGTCGACCTAGAACTATTATGGGCAATGACTACTACCATGTTGTCCACTGCCTACTCTGTTCATAGTTTTATTATTCCCCATTCCCGTCCATGGGAGAATGGGGCTTGCATGGAAAATTAAACTTTCTTGTCTTTCTTTTAAGTTTTATGATATGTATGTCCATTGTTATTTAGGTAGAAAATCACTAATCCATGTCTGTAAAGAGTATTTCTAGTTCAAACCAGCTGCATGGGTTGGTTGCCTTCACATTCCCAAGGTTTACCTGGCGGTTGCAAGTTCAACACTGATTCCCCTATGGGGTCCAGTCTGCCCTTGATCAGCCTAGCTGAGTGGTCTGGGGATCTTTTGCCTCATGCTTATGTAAGAAGCTTTTAGCTTAGTTTCATGTCTCAAAAAGGTTAAGTATTCCAATGATGTCTTACTGTCTTGATATTCTCTATTACTTTACCCAAGGAGCATACTATTGTCTTCATAACATTTTTCACTGTTGACAAAGATAATAAAAGCTTGAAAGATACCAAGTCTCTCTTCCTTGTACATTTTGGTGTCTGGCTAATTTTGTCTGAATTTACATGCGAATGAATTTCTTTTTTCCTTGTCCTGAGAATATGACACCAAAGGGTCCACGGTTTCTTTTGCACCAATCTCTGAATTGTATTCTTGCATGACAGATTCCATCAAATTCATATGAGCTGATAATTTGCAGGTACCCCACATATCGATTTGGTTATTGAGAGGGTGACTACTTTTAGTTGCAGTAGATTTTTCTCTAATTTAACTTGCTTTAGTGCTATTTCTTGATGACTACACCAATTTCGAATTACACCACTAAATTGTTCCTCTGTGTTTCAATTACAGTAATTGTTCCTTTGTGTTATTGTTGCAGCTTGCTAATTCACAAGATCCTCCAGCCAGGGGTACCTTGGTATCTAGACAACAAGATCCTCCAGCCAGGGGTACCTTGGTATCTAGACAACAAATTGCTTCCTCGGGCTTGAGCTCTTCAGGTGCAGGAATTCGCAGACCATTATCATCAGGAGCCCCTGGATCTACTTCATCCAGACCTGGAACGCCAACTGGCCGTCCCACATTAACTGTCACTTCCAAATCCGCACGACCTTCAACTCCCACTTCACGGGCAACTGTTCCTTCAAAGCCAGTGGTTCCTCCACCAAGATCATCAACTCCAGTTGCCAGATCGTCTACACCAACGTCCAGGCCATCTGTAGCAGCACCAAACAAAACTTCATCAAGGTCAGCCACTCCAACGAGACGATCTTCAACTGCCCCTGCCGTTCCCAACACTTCTGTTCCACCCGCCCGTTCCTCCTCAGTGACAAGGTCTGCACCCACAACAGCAAGGACTTCAGTACCATCACGCGGGACTTCCCCAACTGTTAGATCCAGGCCATGGAAGCCATCAGAAATGCCTGGGTTCTCCCTTGATGCTCCTCCCAATTTAAGGACATCAATCCCTGAAAGGCCGTTGTCAGCTTCTCGGGGTAGGCCTGGTGCACCAACTTCTCGATCATCCTCTGTTGAGGCTGGTCCTAGTGGCAGGACAAGGCGTCAGTCGTGCTCCCCTTCTAGAGGGAGGGCTCCAAATGGTGTTCCTCATGGTGGAACTTCCATCTCATCAGGAAGCCGTTCACATGTAAACAGTGGTGATAGTGTAAGCCCTGTTCTTATGGGAAACAAGATGGTCGAAAGGGTAATTAATGTTAGAAGGCTGGCACCTCCCAAACAAGACAACCAGGGGTCTATCCATGGTAGTGCTGGCGGGAAGTCATCATCATTGCCAGATAGTTCTGGCTTTGGGAGAACACTCTCCAAGAAGTCTCTGGATATGGCTCTCAGACACATGGTACATGCATCTTGTTCTTGGTTATGTTCTGCAAATTCTATTTAATAATCTTTGCGTTTTTCAGTGATTACATGACATGCCATATATATTGATACCTCTTACTGTTTGACAGGATATACGACGGAGTATTCCAAATAGCTTACGCCCATTGATGACTAATATACCGGCGTCCTCTATGTACAGCGTGAGGTCAGGACCTGCAAGAAGCAGGGTCGTTAGTATTTCAGACTCTCCCCTTGCCACAAGCAGCAATGCGAGTTCCGAACAGAGTGTCAGCAACAACATCCGCTTTTTCTATGGAAGTGAGTTAGAAGATGATGATGCTGGGAGTGAACAAGAGGTCAGATCTTCGCCTGCTGGTCCAGTGGCCAGATAACCTAGGATGTCATGGGCTTGTTCAAAAAACTTAACATTGCTGTGTGCTTTGACTGATTCTGTGCAATCTGGAAAACCCTGCCAATCATGTACCCGTCAACCTCCGAATCTGGGGTGTGGGTGGCATAGCATCATACCCAGGGAAAATCAAGTATGTTATGATTATGTGGTAGAGTTGATTGGCAGTTGATTTATTCTCCAGACATTTTGTACTTTGAATGATAGAATTCCACCCTAAACTTGTGGGTGAACTGTCACGTGGAATTACGTTTTCTGCTTTATCACTACGCCACTCGTTGTTGAAGCTACTGTAATTGCAAATGTTCAAACGCGTAGCTTGGCTTCCATTCTTTGTAGAATTTATTCGAGTATCGCTATGGTGTCATTTTTAGGTACACTGCCCTTGTGTCTTACGATAATCTGGCCCGAGGATGCACCATTCTCGTCCGTATTGAGTGTTGCCTCTTGCCATCGTTGTTGTTGAACTCCATGTTGGTTCTCTCGTTGTGGCCCTAATCTAGCGTAATTGTGGAAACACTTACCTGTCTTCCGGAATGGGTGATTCCCAATATTTCGGTCCTTATTTACTTTGTTGACAAGGTAAAGGTTGTCATAAAACATTGCCTAGATACTTACGATAAAAAACAGACTGTGAGTTGTGAATGTCATCTGTCTGGTAATAATATATGTAACTACACATTTAAAATTATAATTAAATCACGAGAAAAAGAGACAAGAATTATGAAAAGAATGGAAGAACTAAAATTGGGACTCGACGACATGGAAATTGCCATCTTGTTGATTACATCGGTGGGGTGGTGCAAGTAGTGGCTTTTTGGGGAAACGGCACTCCACGGACGTCAGAGACTCAAGAGGCCACATACTGGACTATGGGTGAAGAAAGCACACACGTGCCGCTATTTTTGAAGGAAGCAAAGGGGGCCCATCTTCGTCATGCACGCATTCACGGACATCATCTGATCTTCTTTGATGCAGGTAGTACGTTTTTGTAATTTTGTAAGCATTTGCAAGTCACAGGTGTTGCTAAGCCACATAAATTAGACTTGAAGTGGAGGTGCCAATTCACATGCACACAACAAAAGACGTCGAATTTCAGATGGAGACACCGTAAGGCATACTCTCGTAGGCGTACAATCATAGGAGAGGGCTGAGGTTTTTGTTGTTTAAAAAGAGAGTAGGGATGAATCTAGTTATAGATAAATTAGATCTTCCACGCATAACAGGATGACGTGACGTATGAGCAATGTGAATGAAATAATATAAATACAGGAAAGGGCTGCAGGTTTTTGTTGTTTAAAAAGAGAGTAGGAATGAGTCTAGTTATAGATAAATTAGATCTTCCACGCATAAACGTGACGTATGAGCACTGTGAATGAAATAATACGAATACAAAGCTAGGGGCGCAGAGGAAGTTAGAGGATCAGGTCCAGGGAATCTTATTCCTAAAATAATCATGTAACATCAATGGAACAGGATCCTTTGGACCTAATTGCTTGGTCATTATGTGCTCCAAGACATTAAACAAGGGTGAAAGGGTCACTTACCTATGAAATAATAAGAATAAGATAAGTACACTCCCCTTTATTGTGCCTTGGGTGCACAACGACCGAGTCAATTGAGTCCAAAGGATCCCGCTCCCCCATCCACAGGGTTAAAAAGTGTATATATGAACGTACAGCCTAAGAATGTGAGTGACGAATGGGATGATTAGACGGTGAAAACCTAACAACAATTACATTGCATACACGTGCACATCTACTGCATTCCATAATTTGAGAATAACTTGCTGCAGAACTGGTTGTTCGTATTTTTTATTTAATTTTTTTTAGGTCGGCCTCATGATGTCCTGTATAGCCGTATAATCTAATTGTGGATGATTGGAAAAAAATAAAAAATCGACCCTAAATAAACAGTAAAAAATAGTGTTTTCGATTTAAGATTATTCTCCCATAATTTAGTCTTTGATATTATCATCAAAGCTGTATCTTTTCTTGATAGCATCCAAGTAGGTCCAAAGAACTCCACCAAATGCTTTTCTCCTATCCCCCTTTAAGAAGATGAGACCTTACCTTGGTTTGTTTTTAAAGGGAGTACTATTTTGTCAAGATAAACATTGTTAACTTTTTTTTTTGGATCAAACAAGAAGTTGCCTTTCATTTATATGTAAGACAGTAAGAGTAAGAAAAATATAACAGGTTACAAGGAAGTAGTACAAACAAGGTATGGCCATAGCATTGTGAAGAATACGAATCCCAACCAAACTTCACCAAACCCATCAGAGAAACAAGAACCAGGAGAATGAGAACGAAAGAGATGATGAAACACAGAGATAGAAATAGAATCCCACAGAGGCTAGGTGGCCATGAGACGAACAGAGCACCAGGAAAGACTTCGACTGGATGGAGAAAGATCTCTACGGAGACGCCGGCTAACATTGGCCGAACTGACTGCACCTTTTCGGCAGTTGATCTGATGAAAGCTCGAAAACACGCATCAGCTATGATGACTCGGTAATGCCCAAGACACGAGTCTCAAGCATCCGTCTCCAATATCCGTTTAAGATCAAAGAAGCCTCCCTAAGGAACTCGTAGAGGTTCGAAGATGCACGTGTCTGATCCTGCAAAAGGGAAAAACCAACACGAAACGTGCAGAAAGAAGACCAGAAACGAGGCAGCACATAGAAAACTGAGCCGAAATCGACTAAACTCCAGTCCCCAGAGCAAAAACCTGGCAAAGGCAGAGGTCAAAATAGGGACCGGGGAGGCAGAACAGAAGTGGAGATGAGGAGAGAGAAGAGTGGAGAGAGAAGGGCGTTGAGGATATCAGAGGTGGGAAGAATGGAGGCGGTGGAGGTGGTGTAGCAGGCGGCGGGATCGGGAGGCGGAGAAGGTGATGAAGGATCCGCACGGGGTGCGACTGTTCCGGGGAGGCTCTCACCTACCCGAG
Organism: Zantedeschia hybrid cultivar; assembly: GCA_030544215.1. NCBI lineage: Eukaryota > Viridiplantae > Streptophyta > Magnoliopsida > Alismatales > Araceae > Zantedeschia > Zantedeschia hybrid cultivar. The sequence goes on along the minus strand of JARZZO010000014.1, from coordinate 15,363,405 downwards.
AGAAACGGGACCAAAGAGGGAAATGTAATCCAAATTACTCAAACCTGGCGCTGGGTTATCACAGGAGAATGTTCGATTCCATGTCACTACTGTTTGACAATACTTCTATTCAACGGAAGAGTAATACTTGCTACAACAATGACATTGCAATATCATATCACTCTCTTGAGTGATTTAAAAATTCAGATCATTCTTGTTTGTTTTTTTGACTTTTTCTAACTTTCAATCGAAATTTGGACAGTATGGATATGGAAATGTAGTAGTCTCTTAACATGGGATTTAAAAAATAAAATAAAAAATGTGTGTAGCTGCATTGCTATCTGATCAAAATAATTAGGCGTCTACATAAATTTGTAATGTTCAAGACATTGCAACAGAGCTCTCGGCAAAATTTGTGATGTTCTAGACATTGCAACAGAGCTCTCAGCAAAAAGATTGATTGGGATGGGGTGATAATCTTGCTCAACATATGTTTCGGTCTCTTGAGAAAACCATGGCTATGATTGTGTATTTTACATCAGAAGGGCTAACTGACTTGAAGTTCTAGATTATAATTGCTTTTGCCTTCTTTTCGAATAAGTTTCTTTCCACCAGCATCTAGGCTTCCTTCTCGAAGGAGAACATGATTGACCTATAGAGATCAGGTCCTACAACATCCCTCAGGGTTTGGTAAAATCGACATCATCGGGTCTTGGGCCTTCGTCCTGGCCTACAGAAAAGCTGGTTCTTGAACTTCTTCATCCAAGATTTACTTGTTGAGCCAATAATTGTCTGTTATTTTTTAATAGTACAATGACAAAAAATAGTATTATTATACTATATTTTTTATCACTTTTTTTTTTTTTAATCATACTCGATCAGAATTATTTGGTCACTTGATCACATACCGCTCGTCGAGTATGGTAGTCTGCGTAAAAAGATTATGTATAATAAGAACTACTTGATCACATGATCAAATCATTTGTGGTGAGTGAAATAAAAAGAGTGATAAAAAAATAGGATATGATGTCATTTCTCTAATGAGAAATATCTCTGAGATAAGTGTTGTTTCAGCCAGTTGAGAATTAGCTCACGAGTTCCATAATATTGAAGAAGCCCATGTTGTACCCTGGCCACCAATGGCACAAGCACTGTATCGGGATTCTTTTTTTTTGTTAAAAACAGTGGCAGATTTAGTGTTCATCCAGTGAAGTCTTAAGACCTCACTATATTTTGTTAAATTTATTGGTCCAATTTAAAACAGTATAATCCAGACTCCAACTGATCTAGCCAAGATTTCACTGGCCCAATTTATGACCTTATATAACTTAGTCTGATACCCCATTGACCAAATCATGCTTATGACTAATGTCTGAATGACCCTACTAGACAAAATATATGCGTCCGCCACTTGTTAGAAGTACTTACCAAACTTCCTTAATGGGTTGGGGGAAGGAATATATTATTCAATATTTAAATTAATTTTTCCTCTTAAATAAGAGATTTTTTTCACACTGCCTCAGTTGTTTTACTTTCTCCGGACTATCGTTCTGAGCTAATAGAGAATCAGCCCACATGTTCTGAAATATTGAAGAAGCCTGTCTTGTACCTTGGTCACCAATGCCACAAGGAATGTATTGGGATTCCTTTTTTTTTATTTTTTATCGTTTGATGCTAAGAGACTCTTTTTCTTGATGAGGTTATAAGTTCAATTCTTACTTCTTATAATCATATTAGAACACAGAAATTAACTTGCTGGTTTGAGGAAGCCCATGCCTAAGTGCTTCCCTACTAGGGATGGGTCTTACGTAGAGAATATTTTTTCCTTCAATGGCTGTTGGGATTGGAATTATCGCGTCGTTATAGACACAATGATCAGTTGTGCGGGTAAAAAGCCTCAATCGAAGGAAAAAGAAGACATGTGACATTGTTAAGGTTTAACCCCTCGCACGTGACGATGACGAAATAGAGCCCCCAAGGGGACGTGGAATGACATCGAATCGCAGGTGGGTCCCCCGCCCCAATTTCTGGTCTCTCCGTGAAGGCGAGATGCGAGTCTGGCTCTGGTTCTGGAGATAACCCAACCCAACCCAACCCAACCCAACCGGCCCCCCCACCCAAAATCCCACCCTTTCTCTCCTGTCTCCTCGCTGCTGCCGCTTCTTCTTCTTCTCTTCTTCTTCCATACCCATCCTCTTCTCTCTCTCTCTCTCTCTCTCTCTGCTGGAATTAGCAGAGAGAAGTATGCAGATGATGAGCTCGCCTTCCCTACCCAAAGGGTCAGACAGTGCGCAAAATCCTTGTCTTCCTCTTCTTCTTCTTCTTCTTTTTGGTACCTTAGCTTTCCTCTCAAATGTTCTCTATGCTCGGATGCAGCTGCTGCTCCTTCGGTTGGAGCTCCTCCGGCTTGTTCCCGGGGGCGGATTTCCTTTCCGGCCACGTCAAGGGGGGAGTCGGGGCGCTCGATGTGAAGAAGCGCAGACGAGGGTGTGCCAGGGCCAGCCTCTCTTCTGGTACTGTAATCGTCTCCAACCCCTCACTACAGCAACGTACATTTTCTTCAGGATTTCTTCAGCTTCTACTGCCATGATCACATGGCGTCCCCACATCCCCACCGCTACCCTTCTATTCTTCTTTCTTTGGAGGAGGAGTACCTCCCTAATTCTCTGCATAGATTTGACATATATTTGAGTCAATTTTCTGAATCTGAGTTTTTACGACATTTGTGTTGGTGAATTGATACTGGGGATCGTACGAGAGAATGCCGTGGGTAAAGACCAAGTGCGACCTGGGGTTACTTCCCCCGTTTCCAGAGGGGTCGTTCCGGCTTTTGTTGTTTAATTCCCGTTCGCGTTGATTAAAAGGTCACCTTCTGATGTGCTGAATACAGAACCCTAGATGTCAACTGAGGTTTAAGAACCATGGCATCTTTTTGTAAATGTCACTAACTGTATATACACTAGATTCTGGCAGAAGCATTTTTTTTCTTTTTTTCCTTTTGAAGGTTTTATACCTACCATATTTGCTTGAGGTGAGATCTTATCTACACGAAGATCAGCTCACGTGGTGATGAGGCCTTGGAAGTATTAAGTTATAATTTTTTGTTTTTATTATCCAGAGTTTTCTGTAGTTAATTAATCTCACACTTCGTTACCTTTTCGGTCTACTCTGTGTAAGGTTATCTGTTCTACCTTTGATTCAACTTGTATTCTTGAAGAGTTTTACTTGTTGCACTGCATGCACTATAGCAAGGATGACATGGAATGCAACATTTAGCCTCCTTGCACTACATGTTTATCTTCTTTCTTACCTTTTTGACCTTTTTGAGTGGAGAGAAAGAGAACCTGCAACTTTTTTGATAGCATTTATTGCTGTCTTTTTCCCCCTACCTTCCTTTGAAAAGGGTACATTTTCATTTCAAAAATATCCTTCCTGCCTGCTACCTACCATTTTATTACTTCCTCCGCAGTTTTATTACTTTCTATGTAATTTTATTACTTCCTAACACAATTTTGTCATTTCCTAAGGCAGTTTTATTACTTCCTACGCAGTTCAGTTTTATCACTTCCTACACAATTTTATTACTTCCTATGCAATTTTATCACTTCATGTTTATTTTTTATCACTTTCTACTAGAAAGTGATAAAATTGCACATGAAGGTATAAAATTGCACATGAAGTGATAAAATTGAACTGCATAGGAAGTGATAGAATTGCGTTAGGAAGCGATAAAACTACGTAGGAAAGGATAAAATGATAGGTGGCGGGGCTAAAGTAGAAAGCATTTTTTTGGGACGAAAATGTGCCCTTTGTAAAGGAAGGTGAAGGGAAAAGGACATCAATAATTACTGTCAGAAAAGTTACAAGTTCTCTTTTTCTCCACTAAAAAAGGTGAGAAAGAAAGTGGACATGTAGTATAAGGAGGCTAAATCTTGCATTCCATATCATCCTTGTTACACTGCATGTGGTACAACAAGTAAAACTCATTGTTGAATGTCTTGATGACAATAAGAAATCAGATGCATGAAATATATTGGAAAATTTGTAGAGTATAATTATTGTTTCATCATTTTATTTTGACTTTGATTCCATCTGTTTCTAGATCCACTCTTGGTTCAGGCTGCAAGAGGGGAACGGATTGATCGTCCTCCGGCATGGATGATGCGCCAAGCAGGAAGGTACATGGCTGTTTATAGAAAGCTTGCAGAGAAGTACCCATCCTTCCGAGAGAGGTCAGAGACAACTGAGCTCATAGTGGAAATTTCTTTGCAGCCTTGGCGAGCTTTTCAACCTGATGGAGTTATAATATTCTCTGACATCCTTACCCCTCTGCCCGCCTTTGGTGTTTCTTTTGACATAGAAGAGGTTAAGGGTCCCATTATTCAGTCCCCAATTCGCTCGGAAGAGGGGTTAAAAAAGTTGCACCCCATAGACCTGGAGAAGCTCCACTTTGTGGGAGAGTCACTAAAAATCCTGCGCAAGGAGGTATATATCACTTTAACAGTTTAAAATTCTTGATTTTTGTAAGTTACATGTGTCAAGCACTCATTGGATATCAAAGCCAATCTCTAAGGCAAAGGGAGGTGCAGCCTCACTTGGCCCTATGTGGCAGTGTCCTCTCTTTGTCTATGTCTTAACATTTTTAAATCATTTGATTCTATCATTTCTCTTTTTATCTTCATGGAGATGATCAGCAACAAATACTAAACATATGATCCTATCAGACACTAGAGCCAAAAAAGAAAAAGAGAAGGTAAAAAGAGTTAACATTCAAATAATAGCAAGTCTAATGTATCTAAGGCCCTGATTTTTTTCCCAAAAATGTAAGTGGCGGAAGGTTAAAACTGGAGCTCATCTTTTTAGATGCCTCTGCCTATTCCTTTTCCCACACACGCCCATCAATCCTTCTGAACACAATTTGGTTGGGGATGGATTCCATTTCCAAAAGAAACCAGGTTCAAGTTTTTGATTTGCTAGAAGTATTCATTTTTTGTTTGTTTTCCGAACTAGGCTAGCTATGTTTCTACCGATGCAACACTCTTTTTGTAACTTCCTGATATGAAGCCTTGGTATCTGTCTTGCTCTGTTGGAAGAATTTAACTCAGAAATTTGAACTACTCTTTTCCTTTTTCAATTGCTCGATCTGTTGATTTCTTTTATTGTTGGATGATTCTCAAAAGTTTATTAAGATAGAAAAATGGTTAGCTGTTCCTTTTCAGAATAGCAAATACATGCCCTTTGAGATGGTTATGATTGTCCACTTACCAAAGTTAGCTGCTGGTCTCTTTGAAAAAACTAAAGTGAATGATCAGCTGATCTAGAAGAGAATGTTCACTACCCCATGGTGACAACATTGGGGACAACTATGCCTGTAGGCTCACTGGAACCAGGAAGATAAGGCCATAGATCTCTTGTGCTCCTGTGTTTTGTAACCTTTTGGGCTACTTTGTTTCCCAATTGTCCCCTGATTGGTCATGTAACTTGTTGACCATGTTTGTTTAGTTATGTTAATCATTAATTTTTATAGTCTACCTTATTTTGGAGTCCTTTGTTCATTCTTCATAGCTTGTTGAGACCCCTTGAGTTGGATGAACAGCTGCCCTTTTCTTCTGACTACTCAGTGAATCGGATTACTAAATGTGAACTGATGTAATTCTTGTATCTAGACTACAACTTGGCTGTATAAACCATAATTTTCTTAAATATCTGCCATTCTTCACATAACCACATGCTTACCTACCAAAAAAAGAAATCACGTAACGAGTACAACTTACTAATGGTTAGATGAAAAGGCTACTTTGACACTTGTTTAAAGAAATGCACATATTAATGATGTGTGATGCTGGTCACTATTATGAGCTTGGTGCCATTGGGTGCTACATAATTGTGTTGTTTGCCAAAGGCTACTGCAGGCAAATTTCTGTTCATAATCTGCTCCATTTCATATGCTTTTATTCCAGTGGAACTTTGGTGATCCACTGTTTATTTCAGATGGTTGTGCACTTCGGGACCCTTTGATGAGATCTGTTACTCGAATATCTATTTCTTTTCTTGTGCCTCTTTCCTTCTTATTTAATTTGTTTCATATTGTTGGACTTTTGAGACTTTGTCCAACATGTAAGTGAAGTTCTATGTTAGTTTTTGGCCATATTGGTTTTTTGCTGTGCTTAATTTATTTCAGAATGTTCGACTTTTGAGACCTTGACCAACATGGAAGTGAAATTATGCCAGTTTTAGGTCACATGGTTCTTTAGCTGTGCGTTCATTTTTTTATTCCTGTTCGAGATGATATTTTGATGGTGATTATTGTCGGTTTGGTGATATGAGGATGCTAATCATAGTTTTTGTTCCATTTGTTTCTCCTGTTTTTCCTTTTTTAAATTCATGATGGTGTTTCTGAGTATACTAAATGTTTCATCTGTATCACATTTCATCGCTGAAATCTTTCATGTTCTCATGCTTAGGTCGGGGAAAAGGCAGCTGTGCTAGGTTTTGTTGGGGCTCCATGGACAATTGCTACTTATATTGTGGAGGGTGGTACAACTCGTACATATACCACCATAAAACGCATGTGCTATACTGCACCACATGTATTAAGGGCTCTCCTCTCTCATCTAACAGAGGCAATAGCTGACTACATTATATTCCAAGTGAACTCTGGAGCTGATTGTATTCAAATTTTTGATTCATGGGGTGGGCAGCTACCTCCTGATGTGTGGGACCGTTGGTCAAAACCTTACATTAAAGAGGTAATAGACATGTTTTCTTATTCTAAGTTAATTGTCTACTTTGCTACACTTTCTTTCCCATCCCAACATTCTGCTTCCTTTGAAAGATTTCTTTTTGTATCCGTCAAGCAGATTAGTTGGGATTTGGTGGATGTTGATGATAATTGTGATGATGTTTCCACATTTTCTGAGTGGTATACATTGTTATCTCAGGTCTACATTTTCAAGTATTTTATGTTGTAGGTTAATGTGTATCTTCAAGAAGAACAATGTTTGTGGCTTTCTTAAGTTTCTTGCAGATTTTCATAAAACAGACCACAGTGAAATTTCCAGTTTTGTAGTCATTAAGCTTCTTTTGATGTTCACTAACTTTCAAGTTATATAATTAAAAACATGTCAAAATGTTACTAAGATGTTTGTATTGTGTTGTGAGTACTTGGTAGGGCTGTCAATGCACATCTGAACCCTGACAGCCTGATCAGGCCGATGCTAAATAGACAGGCTTGGGCAGGTGACATGAGCCCATGTGAAGCTGGGGCCATGATCATTCCAGGGGTGCTGCTCCCATCCATTGAATTTTATACATACATACATCTATATTTGAATCTTGTCTGGATATCATCTGCATCTGAATGATCAGATGTCTCTCTCTCTATATATATACTAGAGAGAGATTATCTTGTCTGGATATTACCTGCATCTGAATGGTCGGATGTCAAATAGGATAAAATCTGGCAAAACGGTTCCCGTCATCATGGGGGTTTTGGCCTCTTATAAGGCACCTCGTGTGAGAGGGCTGGTCCCTTATAAGCCTATGACTCCCTCAACTCACAACTGATGTAGGGTTGCTTCCCTTACCTAAATACCTGCAGAGGATGGTTGCTCCTTCGGAGTCAAAGGTATGTGGTTAAGTTATAAATGCAGAAGGAACAAGATGTATTTTTTCATGACAATGTCTTGGCTAAATTCTGGGAGTCCATTTCTGTTTGCAACATAATGGGCATCTTCCTATGGTGGGATCTGGGAGTCCATCAATACATGGATCAACTCTCTCTCTCCCCAGCAGACATCATCAACCCTGAAGTCTGCATTCTGTACTCTTGGCTGGTTGTTGTTTTACCTAGATATTTAGACTTCCATCTTTAGAAGCTCTCCATATGGGTAAAAGCAAAACCCCTATATCTGGTCTCTTCTTGTCTTGCCATCTAACCTAAGTAAAGTTTAGTTCAGGACTATAAAGTCCAAAGCTAACCTCAAGTTTTCATAATGCTTTTCATCCCCTTTATATAAATAATTTATCTTCCCTTAGCCCCACTTTGTTTACGGAATAGATTATTCCGAATTGCATATTCCGGATTGCGGGTTTTGGTTAGACAACAAGTATTTATTCAAGGGAGAATAAAGTGCTTATTCCAATTGCTTTGATTGCACCAAGGAGAATAAGACTCAGAATAATTGTACTTGTAAGACCAAATTGCCCTTCCTCTTCAAGCACTCACTAATACCAGTTTGCAAGGATAGATGTATTAGTCCAAGACTCATTAATTCATTTCTTCACCAAAGGTTGACCAATTCATAAAATCGTTTGTAACTTTTTATAATATGAAATATAACGTATTTCATGTTTTCATATATCATTGAAATATTCTATACTGAAAATCCAAATTTACAATGTAAATAATAAACATATATGTAGATATATGTCAATAAGTTAATACCTAATAACGGAGCATATGTTTTTTTATATGTACGTGTACCATATATAATAACGAATATACATATATATATATATATATATAAAACTTATAGCGAGTATATATGTTTATTTTTAAATATACAGAATTTAATACATATGTATATATATGTATAAGTATGTATTTGTTATTATATATGATACACATATATATACAGCAATATATACTCTATTAATACGTATATACAGAAAATTAGATACAAGCATATATTATACAAACTTCAATTTCATACTAACTAGATACACGCATACGTTCATGTTTATAGCGTACACCATGCAAACATGAGTTGGAATGTATACAAAGTATCCATTTATTCCATATGAAAGATCAAATACTTATAAGAATTCATTTTTCGTACAAAAATAGTCTTTCCTAAAAATTACAATATTACTATGACAGAAAAGACTACTCTTGCTGTTTGGAAAGGTCTTCATAGTATGAAAAGATGGACAAAAATATATAAGATTCTCCAATAAACATATAAAATACATAGTAAATGACTCAGAAATGGCTTATTGTAACATTTATGGTAGGCTTCATGGGCCTATAAATGGGAAGCTCGTGTATCTTCCACAAGCATGAATGAAAAATAAGCACATACAACATGAAATCAATCGAGGCTCATGCAACCTCCACGATACAAGAATAAGAAAATAATATACGACATCAAATCAATCGAGGCTCATACATAAAATCATAATAACTTAATAAAAATAACATGAAATCAAACGAGACTCATGCAACCTCCATAATAACATGAAATCACACGAGGCTCATGCAACCTCCGTAATAGCATGAAATCACACGAGACTCATGCAACCTCCACCACAACCACACGCACATATATTTAAAATGAAATATAAGATGGACTCAGAAAAAGGAGTTTCATCATCTATTGGGGTTGCTTAAAAACCATCCAACCAATAGACTTACTGCTTCTTTCTTCATCACTGTCCATACATTACAACACTTAGAAAGGGCTGCAATCATGCCGTCCTAATATCCGAATACATGTTTCGGTAAGGTTGCACGTATGCCTTCCTACTACCCAAACGTGCAATCGATATACAACTGCAATCATGTCCTCCTATTATCTGAGTGTCTGTGTAAGAAAAAAATATTCCAAAATAGCATGAAATCACACGAGACTCATGCAACCTCCATAATAGCATGAAATCACACGAGGCTCATGCAACCTCCACCACAACCACACACACATATATTTAAAATGAAATATAAGATGGACTCAGACAAAGGAGTTTCATCATCTATTGGGGTTGCTTAAAAGCCATCCAACCAATAGACTCACTGTTTCTTTCTTCATCACTGTCCATACATTACAACACTTAGAAAGGGCTGCAATCATGCCGTCCTAATATCCGAATACATGTTTCGGTAGGGTTGCACGTATGCCTTCCTACTACCCAAACGTGCAATCGATATACAACTGCAATCATGCCCTCCTGCTATCTGAGTGTCTGTGTAAGAAAGAAGCATTCCAAAGATGTTTGTGCACCACCTGTAAAAAGAAATGATAGGATATATTGAGTAGTTAACCCAAAATATAAAGCAACATCAATTTTTAGTACATAAATGTAAATAAACAAAGTCCAAATATGAATCAAGTTACATGCCATACAATCAACCTCAAGAATAGCAATAAAAATATCCAACAATTAGAAATACAATACAATTAAAGTCAGACATAACTGGTGGTGGAGTAAGTAAAGAAACATCCAACAAATCTAAGTATTTTCGTCCCATAGTTGATATGCAATTTCCTCCATGACATGGTCTCCTACAGCTAGCTCAGCTTGGCTAGGCCCAATGTCAATAGGGTAGTCAGTATCACCATCATCTTCTGCAAGTCCACGTTCATTTGTCATATTAAAGTATACATCATGTCCTTCTCTTCGATGAATGAAGTTATGGACAACACAACATGCTAACACCATCTTTCTTTGTGTTGCCCATGGGTACATACAACCCTCTCTTAAGATTTGAAAATGATTCTTCAGCACACCGAAGACGCGCTCTACACAATTCCGAAGTTGTGCATGTCTATGGTTGAACTTTTCCATTTTATTTGTATACTGACGACCACGACCTCTAAAGCTGCCTATGTGGTAACGTTGTCCGCGATAAGGAGTTAAGAAACTACGTGTGTTTGCATACCCAGAGTCGACAAGATAATATTTGCCACGAGGGATCCGAAAACCACCATTATCTAATGCCCATTTCAACACTCTCATATCAGCTGCAGAGCCTTCCCAACCAACACCAACATATAGAAAAGTGAGGTCGAAAGAGACTACCCTCATAACATTTTGGCTTATATAACCCTTGCGGTTACAAAACCGACCATGATCTTTTCGTGGGATATGAGCTATTATATGCGTCCCGTCAATTGTCCTAATTGCATCCTACACAGTATAATGAGAATATAAGACGAGGCTTAAGGTGTTTTATTGGCAAATGAAAAAGAAATGTAATAAGAAAACTGAGTACCTTGAAGTAAGGATAGAAATAATTCTTCCCTCGGATATGAGGGTGGCATTCACTCACATGAGAAGGAAGTTGAATGAACTCTGTCTTAAGAGATGTCAATGCCATAGCAACATTATTTACATAATGGCTGATTGTTTGTGAAGAGTGTTGAAAATACTTACACAATGCCCCAGTAGCAACACCATGGCCAGTAACACTTAAAACGTCCCATTCTTACTTAAAATGATCTACCTGCATGTGATGTACGAATACAAATTGCAATTTATACTAGCACCATCGACCTAATTCACCACATATGATTCTACTACTAAGGAGTACAACATTCATTTAACTTCAGTTGAAAATAGATTACTTAATTAGTCAAACACAAAGTGAACGAGCACGATCAACAGAAGATAAAGACATAATACATAAGTTCAAGTGCAAGTGGGACAAGTAGAATGAAGACATAACATGGTAGAATCCTCAAGTACGAAAATAAAATATGATGACAAGATTACGATGACAGGCAGCAAGTCAACTCAAGTAGTCCAGGCAATAATCCAATCCAGCTTCTCCTCCTCCGGTAGAGCCATGTAAACCGACTGAATGGCCGCTGTACCGAAGAGGTTCACGGCCTTGAAATACAACTTACGTGGCATGTTCGGAACACGGCGTAGGTTGTTCATACACTCCTTCACCGTCGGGATCCTTTCTTCTACAGCCGCCGGTGTATTGGACACATTGGTACCTCCGCTGGAACACCTAGATGAAGCCCGATCTGCATGCAACTCTCTAAGAACTTCAGTGCGCTCACGCAATGCTGTGGAGAAAGAAAGTACTGCTTCATCCTCAATGCATCTTTTGCCCCAACGCTTTGAGGACGATCCTTCCTTTTTCTGAGGAGAAGTCACCTCCTCTTCATTGACCCTACGTGCCGGCGAACCTGGCGTAGGGGAAGGAGTCTGAGCGGAGTAATGAAATTGGGGTGCGATACAACCGCCAGTATAGTGTTGCTCATATCCACCGTAGGAAGAGGCATGAACTTGCTGTGATATGGACATTTGATCGTCACCTGTTATGGAACCAACATTGTTATAACCAATGTCAAAGTCATAATTTGGTGGTAGTGATGCATATGTAAGGGCATTAACGTAATCACCACTGGCTATATGACCTTGGACATAGTCTTCATTGACCTGCACAGAGGGTAGTGGGGCCTGCATTGGTTGTGGGACAGGTTGAGGGTGTGATGGGATGTCCACTGCGTGTGACAGAATGTTGCGATTCAATCGTCGGCGTCTATTCACATATTCAGACGCATTCATAGACCCTTCTGCATCTTCCCCATTTGCCAATGCACTATTTGCCAATGCCTTTTAATATACGAAAGTCACTATTTGCTTGAAAAATCGAGGGTAGTCATTACCTTTCGGTTACTGAATAGCAATACGAAAAAGTAATTGTTATAATGTTAAGATGATCTTACTTCAATGACTTCCTCCCATGATTCTGTTCCTGGCACAGGCATTTTTGCTTCGTTATCCCAATCCCAACCAGTCCTTTTAAATAGCGCTGAAAGTTTCACATAAATCTCTTTTAGGACTTTCCATCGATTTTGCAAATGATCCTTGTTGTAATTAAGATGCGTTGCAGCATTGAAGCTGGGTGCGATCTGGTGCCAAACTTGCGTTTTAAAGGTACCCTCAATATGATTTCCTTTCTCATATTGTTCCATGAGAAGGTGAATGAGGATTTTATCTTGTTGGTTGGTCCAGTTTAGGGCACGGATCCTACCAGTTTCACCAATTCTGGCTGGACGTTTACCTTTGTTTCTTTTAAATGCAGAAGGACATTCAATCACAATGGAGGAGGAAAAATTTTAGACTAATGACTATCATGAATAAAATATAATAACAAAAGTAGTGAAAGGAAAGTAGATGAAATTGAACATTATAAAAGAAAAATAAAATGACAAATAAACATAGACTTACCAGAGGTGGACATCTTATGTTTGCTCTTTGTGCACTTCCTAATGATAAGAAAGAACACAACAAGTGAATAAATTGCGCACTAAATTGATATTAAAGTGTAAAGAACAAGAACTGTCAAGATAAATGGCATAATAGAGAAAGAACCGACATCATGACTTGGCCTCACGAAAGGAAAATAAAACAACTATTTACCAAAATTATAAGAAAACTGGATGTTAACATCATCTTTTGCAAGACTGCAAGTTGAAAATAAATTGTTACAGGCTCCGGTTAGTGGAAATAATAATAAATGGATGCTAAGAAAAGATACTATGATTTTGACAAGCTTGCTGAGCTTGGTTCTAGTTATTGAATTTCTTTGAAAGAAAGGCCAGTGTCTCCATGGTTTATTAATAGCTATCTTGCAGGTCACTGCAATAGTTACTCCAAACCTGAATAAACAGATACCTATCTTGCAATAGGTCACTGCAATAGCTCACTGCAATAGTCACTGCAATAGCTATCTTGCAGGTCACTGTGATAGGACTTTAGACTTCCAGCCAGTTAGTCTATTATCAAATCTTTAGATAATCAAGCTCCAATGTGCCACTTTAATGGTACCATTGGAAAGTGGTTAATCCAAGTATTTGATGGGGATGTCTGCCCAGTTGCAGTGAAGGGCATCTTGTAGATGTTCTAGTTTGAGGTTTAATTTCTTGAAGAGCTAGCTAGCAGCTCATTGTGAATGTGAAGGTCTGAAATACAAGAGTAGGAATTCTAAATGACAAATACTTTGAAGGGAACAATGGTCTGAGGAAGATATTAGTTTGTAAACCTGAGAGACTAGGGATCAGAGGACTAAACCAGGGCATGGAATTTTCTTCTGGAAGTTTTTTTAGTCAGGCCAGTCTCTAGGCCTGACTAAATGATAATGTCACTGTTCATAAATAATGATGGAACTAGTGAAGCCAGTTTGGATGAAGGCTATGTTGAGTTCTAAGTATACATCAACAATTTTTTAGGCAGGATGACTTTTTTTTTTTTTTAAGATATCAATGACTAAACAAAAGTTTCATTTATTTAGAGGGAAAATATAAATGCACTAAAAAATAAAGTGTGAGCCAACCCTCCTCTGCTGTCTTTTATTTTTTATAGTTCAAAGGAGGCTTCTTGAATGAATATGATTTTGATGAGACAGAGTACCTAAAATCATGTGTGCACTCCTTCGAAAAGGTGATGCAGCATCTGAAGACCATCAAGATTGAAATCTTTAAGGGTTCTGACTTCTGGTAGAAAGAAAGCACAGATATAGATGACTATGTTCTTTGTGAAGATAGCATCTTGGCTGGCTACAATGAAGAAGTAATAGGTCACGGAGAGGAAGAAAATAAAGTGGCAGATTGTACTTCTCAGAAACATAAAGCTTTCATTGTTTTCACAGGCTTTCTACTTAAAGTTTCACCTGCATTAGAGAATCTGATGGTTCAAGCTTCAAATGACTTGAACAAGCTAGCAAAAATGTGTGAAAATTACATTGGGGAATCCCTTTAAGTACTTCTAGTAGGGGCCCTCTTAGTATCTATGCTAATGAAAATGAACCCAGATGAGCTCAGGCTATGCTCAGAATGAAAATGATAAAAGACAAAATATGCTGGTGCATAATCATTCCACTAAGGTCTGTTTGGTATCACAAAATCCATTACATGCACACAATCTCATGAAAAAAGTTGGCCATAGTGTTGATGCCAAAATAGGGATCTGAAGATAATCAGTGGTGATTCTTGGTTGTCTAAAATTTTTGAATCAGTAAACATTTACCATGATCAACTTTTCTGGAAAACTTGTGCATGCAACAGAGTTTACGCTATACCAAATGCAACCTGAATATGCCTAAGACAAGTGATATAATCTGAACAACAGAAAAGGAGCAGGCAGCGATGACATACATTCTATTCGTTTAACAGAAATAGCACAGTACAAAGAGTGAACATCAAAGTGAAAGAAAGAAAGCAATACGACGACATACATTCTATTCGTTCAACATAAATTGGCAAGTCTGTATGGTTTATGTTACTCAAAATACGATTTAAATCTCATGATGTGAATAGAAAAACAACGAATAGAGACACATGAGGAGGAGAGGAAGGTATTGAAGTGAAAACCGGTGAATCCAAGAGATGATGACCGCTGGTGAAGGCTTCTCGTTTGAAGAAGAAGAAGAAATCGTAGAGGCCACAAAATCTTCTCCTGCACCTTCCAGAGTGGAGCGCCTACCCTCCAACGGAAGCATCACTGCCTTCGTTACCAGCCTCCTCCATCCATTTATGGGAGGAAGAGCATAGAAAAGACTTCAATGGCGGATGGGAATGAACACTGCGAAAGGGGATGGATAGGTTGCAGAACCCTTGGGAAGAGGAAAAGCTGGGGAAACCCTAGTGGCGGATGGGAAACATCACTGGGAGGACGGTGAAATCGGCGCTTGAAGGCTTCTCCTTGGAGAAGGCATCGTGAGGTAGGGCAAGGAAGGAGGAACTCGTTCGGTCAAATAAACAATCGGCTCAACATGAGATGAACCTGCATAGAAACCAATGGATGATGGGCAGCGTCGTCAACACCAGTCTGTGCAGTCGGCGAAGGACGGCGACCATGTGCGTAAAGGCGACGCAGGGGAGGGCGAGGAATCGCACGGCACAGGATTTCGCCGGGGCGGAGGACACAGGCGAGGGAAGGAGGACCAACCTTTCGCATGGCTCGAACGACGATGGCGTTTTGTCGTATCCATACCCCTGAGAAAAGTAGGCCGAATTAGCAATTCCAGGGGCTGGGCCAGAATGGCGTATTCACCCAGTTCGGCTTATTCTGGAGAATAAAGACGAATACGCCATTCCTTGTAACAAATTGGTATTAGGCTTATTTCGAGAATAAGTGAGCCTTATTCCGTCTTATCCGGCAAACAAAGTGGTAAATATAGATTATTTTCACCCTTTATTATCCCATGTAAACTGAGCTATAAGTTGGCTGTTTGATATAATCTGAATAGTTATTTTTCTTAGTATGTGTGTAAACATTGCTTATCCATTCAATACAGAAGCTTGTGAATGTAAACTTCATGTTTAGCTTATGCAATTTCAATCACTCAATTGTCAATATACTTTTATTGCTCACTTGAAGTGGGAAAAAACATTTATGTTTCGTTACAAGCAGCTCTACCACTTAGTCTCAGGTAACTAGCTTGCTGGAGTGCCAATTCACTTGCTTCATTATAAATTTTCTTAAATTTTATGCTTATTTGCTTGTAGATAGTTAACATTGTAAAGAAGAAGTGCCCCCACATTCCACTTGTTTTGTATATCAATGGTAATGGAGGGCTGCTAGAACGCATGAAGGATGCAGGGGCTGATGTTATAGGGCTTGACTGGACAGTAGATATGGCTGATGGAAGAAGGCGTTTGGGCAGTCAACTCAGTGTCCAAGGCAATGTTGACCCTGCTTATCTATTTTCTCCGCTTCCAGTTTTAGCAGATGAAATTCACAGGTCAGTCTCATTCCTACCATTGGTTAGAAAACTAACTTACAATTTTTGGCATGAAATTCACTGGTCAAGTTTCTATTCTGCCATTGGCTGGATACTGAATTCAGTATCTATGTCTATCTCGGTATTACTGTGACCTGATAAAGCTTTCGCAAGATGTGATCCTGGTATTTTACCAGGCACATGCTTACCACACTATTATAATTGATTTACTCCTATATTAATGTCAAAATTGTAGGGTGGTAAGATGTGCGGGACCAAGGGGACATATACTTAATCTGGGACATGGTGTCCTCGTGAGGACACCAGAGGATGCAGTTGCACATTTTTTTGATGTTGTCAGAGGCTTGAGATACGACACTCTATTTGAAGACCGTGCAGCCAAGGAGTTCGAGCCAGTGGCATGAAATCAAATTTATTTTTCATGTCTGCATTAAGCATGTTGCGGTTTCCTTAGATGCTAGGTTGTATTGATTATTGCCCGAATGTTGTACTTGTAAAGTGCCTAAGTACGTTGAAGGGAAGTTTTCATTTCTGTTGTATGTTTTTGTATCACTGATGGCATTGAAAATTGTTTAATGGAAAGGAAAGTATCTGAATTCTCCCATGTTTATTTTACTTTAGACATGACACTTCAGCAAACTAGACGTTACAATTTTGATGGTTTTGATATGCCTTTCAAGTAAAATGTGACTGTATTATTCTGGACTTCTTTGATTTAGGTGTTGTTTGGATTGATTCGAAAGTCTGAAATTTGTGGGACTCTTGTGAATTATAGTGTTTCTCCTAGTGTTTGGATTGATGTAAAGGAGTGAAAGGAGAATCCTCAGTCCTTGCGATGCACGTGGCTCGAAAAGCTCCAAGTTTGGCTTCCAAGAGAGTGCCACCATATTTGGTTTGTGATGAGCGTGTTTCCACCTTGGCTCGAGCTGTTTTCTTTCACTCACCCCACTCGCTCAATTGCACATGACCAGCAATCTCAGGCTCTCAGCTCTTCTCCCTTTCAGAGACATCAGGGTCTGCCTTCAATGATATGCATTGTGGAGAACTGAGCTCACCACAGATAAAGCTCTTGCTCGATGGCACTTCACACATGAGGAATGTTCGACCTGGCATTGTTCCTGTCAACGGCATTGCAGTAGAACAAAGTGCTCATCGACTGTGAAGGCCTCTGCCTTGCATCATCACTGTTAAGCCCCTGGTTAGTTTATCTATTTATTTGTTTATTTCATTCAGTTGCTCAAATCATTTCTTGCTGCTTCTGTATTAAAGGTTTTCCATCTCTATTTGTGGTAATGTTTCTAGGGGGATGTCTGGAAGTCGCCTTGTGATACGCTGGATCATTAATCAAGATGTGCATTTCAAATCAGCTTGGACCACTCCACCTGTAATCTTGCTTTTGGATTCTTCAGTCTGATAATGATCTGCCGGGAATCATGAATATCCCCTGTTTTATTGCTCATTTGCTCGGTTGGGAATGAAAATGGTGACCTTACGGCTCCGTGTGGCCCTGAGGTAATATTCAATTGAATAGGAAAAAATGGGTTAGAAACTTCTCTTCTTGATCTCTCATGGCGTTCAGATAGTTTCTTGACTCGTTAATCAATTATAGTGCTAAAATTCACTTTTAAAACACATTACAGTACTAGAGTTTGAGCCTGACATGAAGGAAACATAGTAGAATACAGGTTACAAGTTGATCTCCATTGCCAGATAAATCAAGTTTGATCCTAGATAGGCTGAAGTGGATCTCCCTTGCCCCAGAAGTTGAGTTTCATGAAATTTTCAAGAAAAGATTAGCCATCCCAATGTCCATATTGGACTGCCTAACATGTTTCTTATTCAAGGTGGTTTGCAAGTAGACGTGTGCACCTGTGTGGATTAATCCTGGATGTTCTTGGCTGCTCTGCTGATCACAGACCAGCACTAACGTCGGACGGAATTTAAACTCAGTCAGCAGAATTGTCAAGAAAATATGTTTACCGTGTTATGGCCATATTTTTTAGTTTTTAACCCCCTACAATTTTTGATATTATAAAAAAGGTCCTCCTAATCAAATTATTTACAAATAAGCCCCCATAATTACAACTTTCTTATAGATAAGTTTTTTTAGGGGCTTATTTGTAAAACTCTCACGGGCTTACTGTAATTTTCTGGGGCATTTTCACTAATTCACGGGAGATTGTGAGGGCTTGTAAATAAATACTAAGATTAGTAGGGTTAAAACGTAAATATGCTACATTTCTAGGAGTTAAAATGTAAACATTTCTTTTTAATATGATTTTTATTAGCCTCTTTTCTGTTTCTTGTCTGCACATAACAACGGACCAAAAGCAGAAAACTGAGCTGATTTTGGATTAGGTCCATGTATGTAGAGTTATAGACAAGAGAGCAGTTAGATGTCACTTGAAAGTTGAAACATACAGAGGTTCAATTCTTTTTTGGCTTCCGTAAAGAATACTTTTGTCTTTCTTTCCTGTCATTTTAGTGACACTCGATATGTTCGCGTCATTTCTTCGATTTTCACTTGTCGTATGTAAAAACATTAGCTGGTAAGCTCACACCGGTTTGTAGATAGATGGATTAATTGATATAATAAAAGTAGCACAAGGGTGTTAGCTTGCAAAATCGAGCTGAAGTGATCCACGATTTCATCAGAACAAACAAAATGCCGGCTTTCACCTTCACATGTTTTACAGCAATCCGAACAAAAGTGACTCGCCTCTGTAGGGAAGAGAGAGAACTGTATTCGATGGGCCCTGTGCAAAGGAGAAAACTGGTGCTCTCTATCTGTCAGTGTTTTTCTTTTTTTCTTTTTTAATAATCTTGCACTTAAAGATCAGGAAGTAAAGGCGTAAGCTTAAGTGATCTCCATTTTAGACATTTTTTTCAAAAAAGATTTTTTTGGTTGATGTTTGTCTATCTTATTCTAAAATTGGATGGTCCAGATTGGTTCAGTGAGTTCCCAAATCCCGAGGAGTAATACTTGTTGCACTACTCCCAATATTGCACTGAGGGTCAATGCAATGGGGTAAAAAAAAAATATTTTTAAAATTTTTAGGGTCAATCCCGAGGTATCCTATATATTTGTACATGCTGATCCTTGATTGAACAATTCAAAAAAATCTAAAAAATAAAAAAATGAACTCTAAAAATAGTTTTAATGGGTCGAGTCTGATGATATTTTTTGATTTTTTATGTTGTTTAAGTCACTCGATCAAAGATTGACCTATACGGACATGTAAAATTAGAACACATCAATGCCGATCTAAAAAAAATTCAAAACATATTTTTTTTTTTGTTTCATTGCACTAACTCTCAGTGCTGCACTACGGTCAGTACAGCAAATGTTATTCAATCCGAAGGGACAGAGGGAATTTGCTTTTTCCTTTTGCGCTGGGCCCACAGAAGATAGCTGAGGGTCCACGCAATGAGGACTGTACTTTCCTCTGTTCGCTTAGTAAGGTGAGTTAATCCAATTAATTAGTATTAAAATCCAGGGCATCATATCTGGAGAACCTTTTTGTAGTTTTTTTAAAGTCTAGTGAAAGAAGGTTAAAAACTCTTGGCCTGTACGTTATAAATTACAATGTTTCCTTCAGAACGGTTGACGTTCACATGGGATTCCATATTCACGAGCTGTTTGCAATGTTAAAAGTCAGGTTTAAGATGTGAGATGGTTTATGTCTATAGTTTCTGAAATCGTCCCACCTCATAACATGTGAACTACGATAGACAGCTGATCGGGCCGTATGCTATAGCATAGTCTACCGTTTGCCTTTCTTTGTGAGATTTCAGGTTCGAATCCGTGCTACAGTATATTGGTGTCTAACGTTTGCCTTTTTTTGTGAGACTTCAGGTTCAAATCTATTTGAAGATTAGACATCACGAAATTATCTGTCTTCTTATTCGTGTGATTATATATATAATTATTTGGTCACTGTGCCACTTTGAAAAAAAAAAAAAAAAAACCGTGAACAACTGAATCAGCAAAGTTCAACTCGGGTTGGCGACGGCCAAGGGAGTCATGAACTTGGATGTGAATTTGCTTCGGTCACTTTTGAGTATAAATACTGAAGTGAGTGTTATTTTGGTAAAACCTACGTAGAATTTATATTTTTTATATGTTTCCAGAACATTTGTCCAGTCCGGTGCCATGCCATAATACCATCAGACATCAGTTCATCAGCCGCCTCAATGCCATGCCATTATCTCCATCTCTACCACGGAGGATGTTACATGTCGCCAGAAAATTAAAATGGCTCTATTTCTTCATCTCTACCGGGGAGGAGTGGGAGGAGAGTTTTTATTGTTCATTTTTAATTCACTTAACAAAATCTTTTAAAGAATATTCATACAATTTGACGGAAGTTAAACCCTATTGTTTTTCGCATTTAATGGTCACATTTAGGATCTTTAGTAGATATGGAGCTCGGCAACAGTAATCTTTTCCGTATTTAATGATCAAATTCAGGATCCGGGTAAAACATAATCGAATGGAATATATTTTTTTAAGAAAATCAATTTATAAAAAAAATGAAAACGCAATCAATTGTTTGGTACTTTTGAAAATATTTTCTTGAAAATCTTTTCATTTGTTTGCTTTTTCATATTTTTTTTTCTTGAAAATAATTTTATCTATTTATTTACTTGTAAGAGAACTTCCACACCAAATGACTTTTTTCATTTTATGAGTTGGAAGAACAGACAATTTGATATCTGATCGGACAATTTAAGTAAAAAAAAGACCATGTCCTTACACCATCAAAAGATGACCAACAGTATCAAAATATATTTTTGTTTTTTTTAATATTTTTTTTTCAATTTTCTGAGATGGAAGAACATCCTAACTTGACATTAGGTTAGACGGTTCAAATAAAAGAAAAATCAGAGATGGACAAATCAAATAAAAAAGATCACATCCCTACACGGTTCATATTATATGTTTGGTCGTATGTAAAATACAATCAGAATGAAAAATAATTATAAGAAATACATTTTACTAGAAAGTATATTTCTTGAAAAATATCCTTTTTATTTTTTCCTATAAAGTGAAACATCTTTAAGTTTCAAGACTATAAGCATAAATTGTACATCTTAAGGATATAAGTGTAAAATTATAGTACCTTAAGTTTTAAGGGTACAAGTCTAAGGAATTTCGATGGTTTGTTTGCATATTCGCGGGCACTTGCCTGGAAAATGCATCCAACATTATACGGCTGGTGCCAAAATCCCAATTTGGGGTGGTCAAAAGATAAAATTTTAATTGACTTACGCATTTATAGGTAATCAAACAAATCACAGGGATGGAGTTTTCGGAAAAAATCTGACCACGCAGCAACATTTACGCTGTACCAAATGGGCACTTAGGAAGAATGAGATCGTCTAGATCATTTTGTCTAGATCTTGACGCACTCTCAAACATAACAAAAGGAAGACAAATAAGTTATTTATATTTGAAATGATAGGACTGACTAAACATATTATTTTTTGTTGAGTCTGAAGATACACGAAGATCAAGATAAAATAATCTAGATGATCTCGTTCCACTTAAGATCCCCTCCGCTTTTTACATGCACTCGTTGCTTTTGTAGTTCATAAAGGATCCTTAACGGACTACCAAACCCGACTGTTGAGTCAGCCTGGAGGTTAGGTTGAACCTTACTAAACAGTGAAATTAGGTTAAGAGACGAAGTAGACACCAACTTACCTGATGTAAGACGGATTGGGTTGGTTCCAAAGGCCCAGCAAACCCACCCAATCAAAACCGTAAACATAAGCCGCAAAAACCATCTTCTCCACAGATCACCAAATAGGCGCAGCCTCTCCTCCGCTCTCCACAGGGCACATCTCTTCCCCTCTCTCCGCACCGGACATCTTCTCCCGCCCTCGCTCTGCAGTCTGCACGACGGGTACGGACACGGCGACCACTCTTCTCTCTCTTCTGTAGCCGGCAGCGCAGCACGGGGACGGAACGGTGGTGGACGGCAGCACCAGGTCCAGGTGGTCGGCCGTCCGCGCCAGGGCTGCACCAAAGCGCAGGTGCTCCATCATCCATCCTGCCCTTCCTCATCCTCCTGTGATCTGCTCCGCTTCGATCATAGCAGGGAGCTGCCAGCTCTCTCCGGTCAGTGTCACCATCGTTCTCATGCGTCATTAGCCTCGTGGGTCCGTCTCCCTCTCTCTGAGGAGGATCGGGTTACTTGGTTCGGGTTGGGGTGGGATATTTCTCAATGGGTTGGGTTAGGGTTCACGTCCACCCGGCCCGATTTGCCACCCTAAAAATTGTTACCTGACCTGCGCCGGGACATCCGGGCAGCCACGCCTGACTAGGGTTAGGGTTTCCTTCTTCCTCTCTGGTTGTCACCTCGGCTCCCGGGTTCTGGTTCTCTGTCGCCGTCCGCGGCAAGGTTTCCTTGCAGCTTCTTCCTTTCTCGCCGTCGTTTTCTTTTCTTACCTTTCTCCCCGTTGTGTGCATCCGTGAGCATGTGTTTGAAAGAAATAATACATCAATGAGTTGTCTTATGAGGGATTTTCGAATGTTGCAATTAATTGTGTTTTTGGGTTTGATCTATCTTCTTAATTTTTTAGGTATTTTGGCTTAGAGAGGGGGAAAGGGACAGGGGAGGCGGTACGACATGAATCCCCTCACACAGGTGAAGCGCATACAGAAGCTGAATTCTGTAGAGGCGTCGTTGGGCATCTCCGATGGGGCTTCCTGGCACTCCAAGTACAAGGATTCGGCGTACGTCTTCGTCGGAGGTATCCCATTCGACCTCACCGAGGGGGACCTCCTGGCCGTCTTTTCCCAGTAAGCAAGCATTCTACTCCCTTGCCTCCCCTCCTTTATCTATCAGGCAGAGGCTTCTAGTTTCACATGGATTGATAAAGCAACAGCCCACTTGCTTGTTTGTTTTCCTCTGTCAACTTGCGATAAGGCCTGCTTTAATGAGTATGGTGTTGATTTAGCATCTGATTGCTGTGTACTTTCAAAGTTATTGTTTTCTTTTCGGCCCTGTTTGGATGCAACTTAAGAAAACGCAAATAGATTTATCATAAACACGTTTACCATAAAACTGTTTATCATAAATCTGTTTTTATAAACTTATGTTTTGTTATTTTGCATAAGCTTATGTGAGTTTATTATAAATCTGGACGACTTCAGCATAAACCAACTCCTGGTAGGTTTACGAAAAATGCATTTATGGGACCATTTTGAGTTTATGGTAAACTTAAATGAGTTTTTAGTAAAACTATTTTGCTACCATCCAAACTAAGTTATGTGGAAAATGCACTTACTATAAAGGTAAACATGTTTTTGGCTTGCATCCAAAAAGTTAAATATTAAGGATTCTAATTGTTATTATCTAGGCATCTATCTATTGTAGCAATTGTGGACAAAAATGCAGACTTCTTAATATCCTTAACTGACGATTGAGTTAAAAAATATTGCCCAATTGACTTATCTATTGGTGAAATTGAGTACGGGTTCATCTAAAGGGCAATACATGCTGAAACTGAATCGGGTTTCCTCTATAGGTAAATACATGCTGAAATTGAGGAGAAGTTCATCTAAATTCTAAAGGCGAATGCATGAGGCTTAATTATGTACAGAGCTAACAGTATAAGTGGAAAGTTATATTAGGGGGCCTCTCAACTTGATGTCCTTTTTCTTAGATTCTAACAAGAGTCACAAAACTATTATGTGTATACATAAAAGGAAATGAGGATAAATGTGGGCTTCTTAACTCGATGTCCTTTTCCTTAGAGTCTAACAAGAGTCACCAGACTATTATGCGTAAATAGAAGGGGAAATGAAGATAAATGTGAAGTACATTTAGAAGAACTGCAAGAAATGATTGAACCGGATTATCATTGAACTAGAGGTGGTAAAGAGCTAGCGAGGTCGTTCAAACATTGTCTTGATTACAATCAAGGTGTTGGGTGCTAAGAAATCAGGTTAGTAGGGATAAAGAAGAAATCATATTGGTTGGGGTTCCTTGAATAGTAGCAGATATTTTAGGCTATCAAAAATCAGCATGGAATGGTGTTGTTAACATGTAGAGTTGGTTTTCTAATTTTTTACATATATATATATATATATATATATATGTTGTATATATATATATATATATATATATATGTTGTTGAAAAAAAGTGGGAACCTTCTTTCAGAAGATTGATTCGCAATGTAAAATGGAGCTTCTTGCTAATAGGTCAAGTTAAGAACTGAATTTTCGGACATCATACCTTAAAAAAGAGCTTCTGGTATTATGTCAATCTATTATACCTGTACAACTGAGCTAATTTTGTCATTTTTTAAGTTTTTCATTTGAGTATTCTATGTTTGCTTATACATTTATCTTTTATAGTTTATGCATATCATGTTAAAATGTGTGTAAATCTATTACATTTTTTGTGGTTAACACATTGGTTAAAGTGCTGGACAGAAGTTACTTCGTTTGATGCAACACCACGAAGACTCTTTGTTTGTGGCAAAAATGGTGTTGATATATGGTGGTTATTCTCTGGGACAAAATGGTTCCCCTTGATTCTGCATCTTTTCTCTTTCAGCAGCCTGTTGGTGATGTTGATTATGGGTGGACTAAAAAATGAAGAGCCACTCCATTTCTTAGTTCTAAATATGAAATTTCATTCACTGCTATCTGTTTCTGACAATGACTTCAAATCTGTCAAAACATCTTTCTATTGATCTTGATATCTTATTTCAAAGTGCTTGATTTCATGTGACCTTGTTGATGGTTTTCCAGTTTAATGCTCACAATCATGTCTATATGAATGTTTAATGACTCTGTGGACGTACCACGAGGAAAGCTCACAGGTAAGAGGAAGTATAGTAGTCGTGTGATAATGGCTGGTTAATAATTACTTAAAAGGAGTTCTTACTTAATCATATTGTTTAGTCCATATTATAGGCTTAACATGTGCAGTACTTAATCATATTATATAGGCTTAACATACACAACACTTCACGTGAGAGCAACTGGTAGCAGCCTTTATTGAATGAATCCTTATGGCCACATGAAATGTGCTTTCACTATTTCCGTCTTGTCATTTTTTTTTTTGTTTTTTAATTGGACTGTAGGTGGAGCTGGAGCATGCCTTCATCTGCTTATGATACATATACCCAGTCCTTTTTTTTTGATGCACTGTTGTGAGCACAAATGCCATTGTATCTTTTAATGGATATAGGTACTAATTGGTTGTTGCAATTTTTTTTTCTGGCACTGGTTCCGTGTTATAAGTACATTTCTTGTAACTTTCAGGTGTGGAGAGATTGTGGATCTTAATCTTGTAAGAGATAAGGGTACTGGGAAATCAAAAGGTTTTGCCTTTATTGCTTATGAAGATCAGAGAAGCACAATTCTCGCTGTAGGTTTGTTGACCAATGGTTGTGCATTTTTTTGGGTGTATCCTCTTGCCTATTGATTGAGAGGAAAATATATCATGGTGAATTTTATGTGATATTGTCCTGCAGATAATTTGAATGGTGCCAAATTGCTTGGACGAATTATAAGAGTTGACCATGTAAGTAATTACAAAAAGAAAGAGGAGGAAGATGAAGAGGAAGAGAAAAAAAAGCGAGAGGCACGGGGTGTTTGCCGTGCATTCCAGAGAGGGGAATGCAACCGAGGAGATTCATGCAAGTTTTCACATGATGAACAAGTAAGAGATATTCTTGTGATTCATTTATTGTATTTGTATTGTGATTTGATGACAAATGCTCACAAATGTTGTGCATTTTTTCCTTCTTTTGATTTCCTGTGAACTGCAAAGAATTCTTCTTTCTGATTATGTGATTATCTTCTAACATTGTAAATGTAGCATGGGATAAGTTGTTAGATGTATAGAAGTATCAGTTTTTAACCCTTGGAGATCTTTATGGATGGATGGATTTTAAAGGATGACGGTACTGTGGTTAAGTTTTTCCTTGTACAATGTGCAATTTCATCGTTCTTGTGGTTGACACAGAGTCATTGGTGGTCGTAAGCAAGGACGGAAAACTTGGAGCTCTCCCAGATCGGTCAGCCCAAACTGATCAGATCCGCAAAACTCTATCTGATATAAGGATGATTCTTGCCAGTCCCGCCTTCGCCAGAATTAGCCCTATTATTAAAATAGGTGCCTTAGAAGGGGCCAAGGAGAGGATATGCCCAGATCGGTCAGCCCAAACTGATCAGATTCGCCAAACTCAATCTGATATAAGGATGCTTCTTGCCAGTCCGCCAAACTCAATCTGATATGAGGATGATTCTTGCAAGTCCCGCCTTCCAGTAGGTGCCTTAGAAGGGGCCAAATGGCATGAGAGAAGAATTAGGGGGAGGAGGTTCAAGGTACAATAGATGCCTTAGAAGGGGCCAAGGAGAGGATATGACACCAAGGTCCAAATGGCTAAAGCAAAGGCTAATTGTTGTCTCCAGTGTACGTGTGCACCAACCACTTTCAAAAAAGGAAAAAAAAAAACATCCTCTCCAGCAGCTAGTCACGCTAGCTGTTGGAGACTGGATTGGCCTGACGGTAGTGGGCCAATTGGCCAATCCGGTCAATCCTGGCCAATGGACTGGGAAAGGCAGCCGGGCAATGGATCAGCCCACCGAAACCCATGCCGACTTTTTTGAACCTTTGTCATAAGGAACATTCCTTGCTATTTGAAAGGGTGTAAATATTTGACACGTGGGAGAGAGTGGATAAAAAGGAGAAGATTCTATTTATACGGGAACGGATAAAGAAACAGAGTCTGCAGCTAAAGCTGAGAGGATACAATTGGGGAAGAGAGGGAATTCCCAAGATTGTTGGGATCTAGAGGAGATGGCAAACGGGGCCAAGTCGTGAGCAGATCGATTTCCAGCTCTAGGGACAAAAGAAATGGAGATCGATGGCTCCAAAAGTGGCATTCAGACATTTACTGTAGCTGTTGATCTGTTATGCTACTAAACTCGTGCAAAACCATGTACGCTTTTTTAAAATGTAAGCTGCTGTTCCTTTGTGCATGTTGTTTTCTTTTTTCACATGTAAATGTCTTTTTCTGATGTTATAGGAGCTTCTTCTCCCTCTTGCACTTGCATTGCTTTAAACTTTGAGTTTTTTGTATATAAACAATTGTACCTGTGTAATTTTCATTCTAGCAATGACTTTTATATGCAAAAAGCCTCATATTTCTACAATTTTGCAACATCTTCATAACATCATCTCACATGTATAATATTCTATATACTGAAACCAAGAGCCTTGAGTTTGCAAATTCTCATTGTCAACATGCCTTTCATATCATGGATATTACATTTAGACTTTCAATTTTTTACTGGGTTTAAATTTTTTTCTATTCATTTTAGTTTCCTCTTCTCTTTTTTTCACTTCTTTCCTCTCTTACTTGCGTTCTTAAACTTCAGCTTCAGTTTTTATATTTATTCTTTTTTCTCTTTCTTCTTTTTATAGGCTGTCCCTATGCACCTTAACATGATGTGGCGGGTCGTTGCAGTTCTTTTTGACTTTTCTTTGGTTAGCCCTGCAGCAATTTGTGCCTTACCTCCTGTTGGAGAGTAATGCTTTTGTCACTGGGCGGCCAGGTGATGGGTTCGCCTAGTTTATTGCTGTGATACTGAGTTGCTATTGTTATCATATTTGTCTGTCCGGTCATATGGTTCCTGGTTTGTGCTTGGCGATTGATTGCATTATTCTATCTTTAAATCTCTGCTTTAATGGGAAGTCAAGTTAGCTCAGTATATATAGTTCCTGCATTCTGTTCTTACCTATCTTTTTCCTGTTTGTTGAAATCCAGAGAAGTGCAAATACTGGTTGGGGCGCCCAGGACAGTAATGCAAGGTGGGGTAATGACATGTTTGAGGAACCCTCAAATAAGAGTCACAGAAGAGACTCAAGTCATGGTCCAGAGCACAAGGAGGGGAAAGTGAAACCCTTGCCAACCGAGAAACGGGATCCTTCTGGGATGGAGGGTGATCGTGGCCACAGGAGAAGCAGTTCTTCCAGGGTAGAACATGATGAACACGGAGTATCGCGTAGAGAGCCAGACAAGTACGAGAAGAGGATGACATCAAGGGAAGACGGGCAAGGAAGTGAGAGGCATTCGAGGAACCAGAAGGCAGAAATGGATAAGGAGTACGAAGAGCGGCGAGGAAGCCAGAAACGGAGTAGGCACCATTCTTGAAGAGTTCCTCGCGCTGTTCTTTAGCTTCCTGTGGAGTGGGGTTGTTTTGTACTCTGAAGTCTGAATACCCTTATCTTCTCAACACTTGTGCCGGTGCTTGATTGGAAATGAGGACATTGGTTAGATGGCTGGCGATCTTCGCAGGTATGATCTTTTGCCGGTGCCAGAAGAGTACTGTTTGGTTGGCTGGCTTCTCGAGTGCTAGGTTGTGTTATAAATAGGACATACTTGGTGCCTTCCTGGTCAGTGGAAGCCTTGGAAATGGCAATGGCCAGTAAACAACATTCTGTTATCGTTTGACCAAGTGGTTGGCCCAAGTTCGTCGCTTAAAATGCTTAGAGCAGCTTCTGTTGAAAGTAGTCTCCAAAACTACTGTATTGAAAACCAAAATTAAGATAATTGATAGATTAGATGCAAAAGGTAATGAAGTGTAAACACCATGGTTCTACTGTTTCGTCCTTTCCGCCTTGGATTTCCTGTTCCATGTTTCTCAATACAACCCGTGAAAATGGCAATTGGGGTCATTGCCTCCCAGTGCAACCTCTGGAAACCGTTACCAAGCCACTGCATTAGTCTAACATGGAACATAGATTATGGGTGGAACAGAGACGTGTAATTTTAGTGGCGGTGATATTGATAGGTGGATTAGTAGATAACTAATAATGTGGACGCCGGATCATGGGATGCGAATCCCGTTGGGTGAGGGTGGAGTGCTTTCCGCCTCCTATCCGCCCATGAGATACCTGCTCCTGTAATGTTTCCCCAACCGGACTGTGACGAGCGGATAAACAAGAGTAACAGCAAACAAAAAATTAGAAATGAAAAAAGCAGGGCATCGTAGTTGCACGATGCATAACTCTGGCTCTGGCTCTAATTTGTTTGCAGCATAGGTTATTTGAAATTACTTATTCGGAATAGTATATATTAGAATAAAAGACGAATAAGAGATGTTTAACTTTAATAGTTTTGTGGAGTTGCGCACCAAATTTAACCTCTCCTGTATGAGTCTGCTTTTTTCAAATATGGGAAGCTCTAATGTAGAAACTTTATTACATGAACGGTTTTCTAAATCTAATGTCCGTCTCGGAAAACATGTTGGATGAAACATATAGAAGTTTAAAGATATTTTTCTCTTATTCCAAAAATCATGGTCTGGACTGGCATAAAAGTTTTTCTTTCGCTCGTCTTTTACTTGGGAAAACGGCCGGTGCGAGTACTGTATTTGTCCCTTGGAGAGGTGTCCCTTGTATTTGTCCGTTTGCTATAGTGAAAAATTTCCTCGTCTCTGTACATGTGGATGTAGGCCACTAGTCGAATAACATAAATCTCTGTTGAATTCTTCTCTCTCTTCTCGCTTCTTATTTGTGTGTTTGTTAATGTGTGCCGTGACCGGATTCTTGGATGTGTCATTTCACTACATTAGCTTGACATGCTCATCATAATGTATAACTGTTGCAATCCCGTTTAACATGGGTCAATGGCATCGCAAAATTACATTTCCGAACACTGTATAGACACCATTGCACTACCAACAGGGCTTAAAACCCAGAGCTGCAAAAAATCCTATGTTCATCGTCGCTGACATTTTTGCCTCTCTATAGTGGATTTCATTTGGGCAGGAACGCGTCTCTGATAGCGGACATCTGCATCGCCACATTTGCCATGTCCATCCGGTCCTTAGGTGACTCCGCAGAGCAGGAGGTGCCTATCTTGAACACTGAAGTTATGCAGTCTTCAATTCGGCTTCTCTTGTTGCTGAGAGCCATTGTTAGTTTCGTACCAGCTGCTTCGTTCGTCTCTGGCATGGGCATGGAAGGATCCACGATTTCCATCACTCTGTCTGGGAAAGCCATCTTTGCATATTCACGAAGGCTGGAGCCGTCCTTGAACACGCTGTTTGTTGGCCTCAACCCTGTGAACATCTCTAGCAGCAATATTCCGTAGCTGTAAACATCACCTCGTGTAGATACCTCAGCACTCATCCCATACTCTGCAAGCGAATACACGCATGAGCTTGAACTCAATAACAAGATGTTGACGTGAGATATGTGTGTGAGAGCGTATAGACGTCTCTGGACAAAGTTTGAAAGTGTAAAGGAACCCAAAACCATGACTGATTTACCTGGAGGGACGTAGCCAATCGTCCCCCTAACCCTGGTTGTTTTGCCCGTAGCTCCTATTTCACCTGAGAGGATTCTTGCTAACCCAAAATCCCCCACGTGAGCAGTCATGTCATCGTCGAGCAGCACATTGCTTGGCTTCAAGTCGCAGTGAACAACGGGTACATGGCATTGGTGATGAAGGTAATCCATTGCACACGCAACATCTGTGGCTGTGATTAGTCTTTGAGCGAGGCCCAAGCGCCTCCACTGCAGCTCTTCTCCTTCGCTGGGATGCAACCACCTCTCCAGACTCCCATTCGGCATGAACTCAAAAACAAGCGCTTTGAAGTCATTGCCGTCGGAATCCATGCTTGAACAGGAGGTTAAGATTCTGATAAGATTGCGATGCCGAACGTTTCTGAGGGCTTCACACTCGGCCGTGAAACTGTTGTATGCGCCCCTCCTCTGAAGGTTCAACACCTTGACGGCCACAGTGGTTCCAATATCAATCTGGTCCAAGAACCCCTGGTAAACAGCACCATAACTTCCCACACCAATCAGGTTGTCGGAAGAGAACCCATCCGTAGCTCTGAACAGCTCATTGTAGGAAACCATCATATGTTGATCACCCGGAGGGGGCGTAGGACGGGGCCTCGTTCTGGACCTCTTAATCCAGAGAAAGGCTGTGATGGACGTGCATGACAGTACAATTAGACCACAAACCACATAGAGTACTGGTACTAATATCCTGATAACACGGTTTCTTCCATTTGTCCTGGTGGGTGTTTGGTTAAGGCACGAAGGCAGCTGCAGTCCTGACACACCCCCACAGAGCTTCTTGTTGCCGGCGATCGAAACTGCACTTGCATTTTGGAATACCCCTTCCTGTGGCACTTGCCCCTCGAAACCATTGAAGGACAGATTTAGATGTTGCAAAGCGCGCAGCTCTCCCATATACGCCGGAATCGGTCCGGACAACCTGTTGCGCGAGAGGTCGAGATACTGGATACCTTTCAATTTGCTCAGAGAGGAAGGGATGGAGCCTGAGATCAAGTTTCCTCGCATATCGAGGTACTCTAAGCTTTGGCAGTCACCCAGTGATGCAGGGATCTCACCCGATAGTCTGTTCTCGGAGAGGTCCAGCTGCCCCAGGTTCCTCAAGTTCGCAACCTCTGCTGGCAGGGAGCCGACCAGGGAGTTGTGGGATAACCTGAGGCCTCTCGAGAGAGAGGCAAGCCCAAGCAGTTGCCTTGGTATCGTTCCATTCAGCTTATTCCGATAGGTATCCACGTATTGGAGAGAACGGCATGTTCCAATACTCGAGGGGACGCCTCCCTCTAAGACATTCTCAGATAACCGGAGCTCATTTAACCGGGTGAGGTTGCCGATGGAAGAAGGGATTTGTCCCGAGAGTCGGTTCTCGAACAGGCTCAGAATCTGCAAGCTCTGCAGGCTTCCAACGGAAGCAGGGATGCTACCTGACAGGAGGTTCTTCTCCAGACGCAGAATACTGAGGCTTGCGAGGTTCTTAACCCCCTCAGGGATGCTCCCTCGAATGCGGTTGCCTCCCATGATCAGCATGGAGAGTTGGGACGACAGGTTGGCGACCGAAGCCGGCAACTCGCCGTCGAAGCCGGTGGAGTCGATGTCGAACACCTCCAGGTTGGTGCAGTTGGTCAAAGAGGTGATAAAACCCAACCGGTCTGCCACACCGGCCCCTAGGTGATTATTGCCTTCGAAGTTGAGCCACAGTAGGCCGCCCAGCCTCCCTATGTCGGCCGGTATGGACCCAGTGAAGTTGTTGTAAGCGAGGTCGAGGTTTTGGAGTGCTGAGGCATTCAGGAGTGAGGCTGGAATGGGTCCCATAAGCTGGTTGTCCCCGACGTACAGTGTTTCGAGCTTGGGGAGTGCAACACCCAGGTCTGCAGGTAGCGCTCCTTCCAGTCGGTTGGTCGCGATGGTTATGAAGTAAAGGGAGGAGAGATTAGTCAAGGACCGAGGGATCGCACCCGAGAGCTGGTTCTCGGCGATCTGGAGGAACTGTAATCCGGAGATGAGGCCAATCTCTTCTGGAACGCTCCCCTCAAGTGCGTTCCTTCCGCAAGCAAACACTATGAGGGAAGAGAGGTTGCCGATGGAGGGAGGGATGACACCTGTGAGATTGTTGACGAGCAGGTAGAGCTTTTCCAGCTGCGGAAGCGAGGTTATCTCCACGGGTATGCTGCCGATGAGAGCGTTCATGCCCAGGTCCATCACCCTGAGCTGCTTGCAGTTAGATAAGTTGGCGGGGATCTCCCCGCCCAGCGAATTGGTAGTGAGGTTGAGAGTCCTCAGCTGGCGGAGACTACCCAGCTCCGGGGGGATGCCGCCGACCAACAGGTTGTCCCCGACGTTGAGCTCCCGGAGGAAGGTGAGGTTGCCCAAGCAGGGAGACAGCGAGCCCGCCAGCCTCCTTGACGGCAGGCTGAGGGACTCCACCCTCCCGGTGCCGGCGGCGCATGTGATCCCCTGCCACCGGCAGAAATGAAGGGTGTCGTTCCAGGAACTCCTCAGGGCAACGAGCGGGTCGCCGGATACCTGATCCTTGAACGCGAGCAGGGCAACTCGATCCGTCTCGAGGGGCGCTGCACCGTGGACGTCACCAGCGTACACGGCACACAGGAACAGGTACGAGTATGCGAGCATGCTTTGCCAACTATAGTACAGGTGGGGATTAGCCATGGAGGACACCGAGAGGGATTTCCCCTCTCCTGGGGTTCGGCAACACAGCATCCCGGGGTTGCCTCCTCCTGCAACGCCGGTCTCTATTAATAAAAGATGAATGCGAAGTTCAAATTCGTGACAGAAGCAGCGCAACAGACGGATGGGAACCACAGGTGACCTGGACATATGATACGACCATGAAACATAAGTTACATCAAAGCCACGCTGCTGATCGCAGAGCACAGTGTGGGATGCGGTGGCAGGAAGTAGCGGCAATTGCGTGTCGGTTCCCTCTGCATGCCTCCCAGTCAAGGACGCAACATTGACAATCTTCAAGTCGTTTGATCAACAGATGTATGAGATATGTCGGTCTGACATAAATTTTTTAAAAAATAATTTCTTTTTATATTTATTACAATGTCTCATGGTGTGACACAGACAGGCATTGCATCAAGTACTTTTCTTTATCTTCATATTTACATATGTGGGGCACAAAAAAAAAAAAAAAAAAAAAAAACTAAGAATCGGAGGAAGAGGAGTTAAAAAAGAACTCTGGAGATCACATCTCAACTCAAGAGGAACTTTTACCGCCGCCCGTGGAAACATGGTCCGTGCGGCGGAAGGTACGGTGACGGATGCGGAAGCAGAGCAAGCGTGTGGCTCGGGGGTGAGAGCTTTGTTTGGGGGCTTTTTTTTATCAATCTTGGGAAACTTTGATATTATAAATAATTTTTCTTAATCTGATTATTTACAAATAATTATTTATAATTTTAATTTTTAACAATAAAATTCTTTTGAAAGACTTTTTTACAACACTCTCTGGAACCTTTTTGTAATATTTTGAGATTTTAATACCAATTCAAAGAGATTATGAGGATTTATAGATAAATGGTTAGATTAGAAGGATTTTTGTAAATATATTATATTATCAAAAGTTAAAGCATAGTTATATCTTTGTTTTCTAGACTAGAGGGCTCTGCAGGTCTTATAAAGATGCCAAAGGGTCCTCGTCCATATCAATTATCAGGAATCACAAAATATTTTTATGTGCTGCAGGCCAATTAATGTGCGGTGATAGTCAAATCTTTTAAAAGCACCGCATTTTCTGAGATGACAAGCGGCAAAACATTGCCTCAGCTGACGAAGACGATGACTAAATGCCTTCCGATGGAGCCGTATGTAGTGGCGTGTTGACTTGCCCCTCTCCGTCTTCAGAGAGAATTCGAATTCAAACTCAAGCATGGTTGCAGATTTTCCTTCTCTCATTCCAATTTTTGCTAAGGCTCGAATCTGGATTCCTTTCTCAAATAAAATTTCTCTCTCCTATTTTTACTAAGCTACCTGTTCAAAAGAAAAAAATTGCCATTCAATTGTAAGTGTGACCACCAGTTCACTCTCAAACAAAATCCTCGTTACATCTGTCCGGCAGACTCCCATATGAGGAAAATATTTATCAACGGCGCTTCAAGAAAGGAGAGAACTAATAGTACGCCCTCCATGTCACAGTAGTTCCTACGCATTGTACAGAATTGATGAGGTAGCTTGTCTGTTAATAGCACTGCCCAATTATAAATACTTCGAGGTGACATGACAGGGTAACTGATTTGATAGATACTCTCTGTATAAAAATATGTTAGACAAATTAAATTAGAGACTATCACCGACACCAATTAGTCATTCTTTGAGATTCAGGTTGGAAAGAACTTTAAAATTAAGCATCTCATGATAGATAACCTTCTTAAAAAGTTTACCATTTAGTATACTTGTTGGGCTACTTAACTGAATAAATCGTTATAAAATAATATCAGAGTCACAAATCAGGCAAAAGTGTGCGAGATAAGTGCCACACATGACAAAGTATTACACGATGAAAGAACTATCTTAGACTGTGAAGTCGCATGGTGGGAATTACTTCTTGAGCCTGTGGGGGGCAACTTCTAGAGTCCCACTTGCCTAATAAATTGGTTGTAGGTTAGTTAATGCTGTGACAAGGACGTAGCCTATATTAAGATTGTAGAATGTGATACCCCTCAAATATAATAAACTTGTATCTCCAAATATCGATGTGTCTTTTCGAGTATTGACTTAGTTCTTGTAAAAAACTTTGTAGTTAAGTTTACTTAATCAAGAATAGTAATGGGATAGATGACCTCTTGAAGAGTTTTCACTTTAGAGCTAATTACTTCTAACAAGAGATAAAATTGTGATGTTCTTGGGCTAAAGCGGATAATACCTTGATAGTTGAAATACATAACATTATAAAATAATATCAGAGTCACGAACCAGTAGAAAGTGTAAGAGCTAAGTGTCACACAGGACAAAATGTACTACATCATGAAAAGACTACTTTAGAGTGTGAAGCTGCATAGTGGAAGCCACCTCTAGAATCTTACCTATCTTATGTATTGATTATGGATTGTGTAATATAATTATGACGAGGACGTCAAGTTTTTAAGAGGGATAGATTGCAACACCCAGTATAAGAATATGTTAAATAGATTATGATGTAGCCGAAGTTATCACGACCGGATTCCGAAGCTGGAATCCGAAGAAGTGGATCCAAAGCTGGTTCGGATCGGTGTTTTAGAGGTCCGACGGGGATCCGGAAGGCGGAGGAGGCAGAGGCGGAGCCGAGGGTCCGAGGCCGAGACTGGCTCGGTCTGCGGCTGGCTCGTCTTCGGGATGTTGTGGCCGAAGGCCCTTCGGTGGACGAAAGGATGGCGCGAAACCGAGCCTCCTGGGGCAGCCGGCGCACGGCGTCGAGACCGGAGAGAGGAGTCCGAGGTCGGCGGCCGAGACCGACTCGGGAAGGTCGGCGATGATTCGAACCGAGCTCCTGCAGGAGGGAAAGAAGAAGAAACCAGTCAGCAGGAGTCCCGGGCTTCGGCCCTAAGGAACCCCCTCCGACGGTCAAGTTAGCTCCTGAAGATGATTCGATTCAGAAGGCAAAGAGTAGCTTTAATGCTATTTAGACTGTAGTCCTTTAGGGTCTCGGAGGCTTAAGAGAGCATACCTTTGGCAATAAATAGCGGTGTATTTATAGCAGAGGATAGAGGATGGTTAACGGTGGTAGCCGATATAGGACTATGTGCGGACTTACTGGTAAACCGCCATAGTGCCTAGTCCTCCACCGGAGTGGGCCGGACTCGGCTATCGGGTCGAAGGGGTTGGGCCGCTGATGGGCCGAAGGCTCCCTGAGGGCCTTGTACTGCCGC
This sequence comes from Zantedeschia hybrid cultivar, assembly GCA_030544215.1. NCBI lineage: Eukaryota > Viridiplantae > Streptophyta > Magnoliopsida > Alismatales > Araceae > Zantedeschia > Zantedeschia hybrid cultivar. Next base: position 15,326,745 of record JARZZO010000014.1, on the reverse strand, counting down.
TGCTGGGCTGAACGGGGTTTGGACTTGTTTTAATGGGCCGAATCGGATTCTGCCTCATCAGATTAAATAAGTAGACTACTTAATCATTTTTTAGAACTCGAGTTGAAAAGAAATTTGAAATTAAACGTGTTCGGTTGGGAGAAATCTTAGGATGGTTGACTTTCTTGAAAAGTCTATGAACTAGCACAGTTATTAAGTCAATTAGTTGATTTGGTCGTTACAAAATGATATCATAGTCAAAAACTAACAAGAAGTGGAAACTAAGTGCCATACAAGATAAAGTGTTACATCATGAAAATGCTATCTTAGAGTGTGTAGGTATATGGTGGGAACTAACTCTTGAGTATGTGGAAACCACCTCTAGAATCCCACATGTTTGGTAAATTGATTGTAGGTTAGGTAACGCTACGATGAAGATGTCGCTTATATTAAGGGAGTAGAATGTCATGCCCCTCAAATATAATTAATTTTTATCTCCAAACATCGAGACGTCTTTTTGAATATTGGCTTAATTCTTGTAAAAAAAATTCGTAATTAAGCATATTTAACTGGGAATAGTAACGGGATGGATAACCACTCGTGAAGTTTCCGCTTTTGAGTCAATTATCTCTAAAAAGAGACAAAATCGTGAGGCGATGGTTGCAATATAGGATATTACAGACACCCCCAAAGAGTAGTCAATCAGTATACACCCTAACTAGGTTATGGTATGTGACATGATCTGATGTATCGGATCGACTCGTGTCGAGTCGGGTGACTCGTACCGTACAAGGATGAACCTGAGTCAGTGCGGCTTGACCGAGACAGTGCGATTTAGAAGATCTTTTCCATGTGACTCAGTCAAATCTACGTGAGTCAACCCGACTCGTATCGGATCATGAGAGATCCGAGTTGGTCCAACTCTTCGAGTCGGTGAATCTTAGTACATGAAACTCCATTGTATGTTTGAGGGAAGACACATTAAAAAAAAGAAAAGCAAACAGGTTATGCGTATGTTAAACATACCCTCCGTAGGAAATCGGTCCTGCTAAAAACATATCCAGGATAACTATGCAAACCCTAGGATCTCAGTAGGGAGAAGGTAGCAGGATGCCGAGACTAGATGCGTACTGAAGGAGAGTGGTACAGTACAAGGGTGGCATATGGGAGAACAACACAAGATAATACGTGTAAAGCAGTGGCAGATACAACATTGAATTCACCAAATTCCACTAAGAAGCTCTGGCCCACTACAAATCTCACCCACTCATGACTTCATTGGCCTAGGCACCACCCTAGTGCAGCCCCCCTCCTCGAACCTGCTACAAATCTCACTCACACTCGACCCCACCGGCCTAAGTCCCAGCCAGCACATCACCTTCAACACACGAAAACTCCAAAGAACCTAAAATAAATGTGTCATCTAAGTAGAAAACGAAACATCCAACTAACTAAATTGTTTTCTCTTATTTTATATTTAATTCTATCTTTTGATAACGTGCTCAGAATCGTACACAACACAGCAAGCAGGTTGTCCTAATGATCTCACTAGACAAAATTTATGTGTCTGTCACTGATGTAAAGACGTGAAAATATGTCACGGGAGAGACTAGATTCTTTAGACCTGTTATTCTAATTTTTGTATATCTCCCATCACTTATTAAATGAGGGCAAACATGTCATATACTACAAAAAGACAAGAAAATAGTCGATCTACCTCATCCTTCTCCGAACAGGAGTACACTGAGTAAGAACATGAAGACTTAAAAAATATGAGATGCAGGTCCACTAACGCCGAGGATCAAATTGATCAAAGAGTAATACTTGCTGCACTACTGTACTGTCGATTTGAGTTGATCGGACAACTGCAGTAATAGTATTTATTCTTTTTATTTTTAGATCAGCCCCATTATATTCGACACGTTCGTACAATCCAATCGTCTGATCGATGATCGGATGTACGGACGTGTCGGGCATAAGGAGCCGACCTAAATTTTAAAAATAAAAATAAAAAAATTGTGTACTCATTACGGTGCAATAAATATTACTCTAAATTGAAAGAGTCTGACCGAAGCTCCTTGGCACCCATTTCTTCCTAATCCACTTCTCTAAACTCTTTTGAGTGTGAAGCCGGTGAGTTTAGGTTATGACATTTCCATCTGCTAGCTCAAGGCACGTACGTGTTTGCAGGGTAGTTGCTCTAAAATCTTTGACTTGATCTGCTGCTGTCTTCGGCAAAGTTTAACCGATCCTTGACTTAGTCTCGAGCGGGGATGCCGACAATGGACGATGTCCTAGGCCTACCGATGCTGAGATCATGTCCGCCATCACCCTCGAAGATTGTTAGAAGTGTTGGCTTGGTCCTCCTCCTAGCTCGAAGGGTCTTTTAAAAAAGGAACGTGGAGAACGAACGAAGTCTTCTACTAATTCAGGCATATTTCTGGACTACTTGTCTTGGCATCACTAGTAGAAGAACGGAGGATAACTTTGTTAAATATGTCAATTTTAAAAGTAAATATTGGAAATGATAAATGGCTCTCAACTGGTAGTATGCTACTTTTCAACTAGCGCACCACACTTCAAAGAAGTATGGTATACTAGTCTTAATCTGAGTCTTGATGGGGCCTTGCTGTTTCTAGTCTTAATCTGAGTCTTGATGAAGACTTACTGTTTATAATAATTAAATGACTTGGTGAATAGTTTCTCCCTCTTTCAGATGAACACAATGAATTGCCTACAGTTTGAGAAGCACCAAGAACTCTGGCTCCACATCTCTAGGCACTTCAGTGGACGGATCCGCGTCCGACCCGATAATATCTCACAGGTGTTTACAAATCACTGCTTACAGTTTTTACTAGCGATAAGTGGAATACAATAGCATGTCATGGGACAGTTCAAATAAATTATAAAGCCAGTCAAGTTTGAACTTGAGCACTCCCATGAACACCCCCCTCCCTCAACCCAACACACAAAACTTACCAATTTGGTCATCCTCAGTCAGTACATCATTGAAAAGATTAAAGAACATGAATCAGAATTCATATATTAAAATACTGTAAGATCAGTTCATAAAGTTTACATGGTCCTACAACTTTGAAATCTCTGGAAACCAATGCTACGGATTCAATATAAAAAACGAATAAAGAGATAGGAAAGTTAGCACACATTATAAATTTGTCCAGCGTTTTCTTTGTTTAGCTCCTCCATGCTGCTGTAACAAATTCTTCACAGGAACACAACAATACAGAGAGGAAGCTACTGTTGCGACTACCCAGTTGGATGGTGCTGCAAATTCAAAAAACTCCCTGTGCATAACAGTTCGCAGCTTATGGTTGTTGCTTGCTGATTAATATCAAGGAGCAACGTGATCGGTCGAAATTCATTTGTTAGCTTATTGGTAATTGTAGAGACATAAAAATGATAAACTGTTTTAGTCTTAAATCATATGTTGTAAAAATATGTGTGTGTTAATAAACAGAGCGCAACTTTTCTTTTCTACAAAGGCCTTTCCTTAGGAAAGAGATAAAACTCCACTCTTGCTCTAAAACCAATATCTCGAAGAATGCACGCAAATTTTCACGCATCCACGATAATAATTGATGGTAATAAAGCATGCTCATTACGACTTATGGATAATGAAACAAAAGAACTCAAAACTGTTGTTTGTCCTCTCTTTCCTATTGCAAACACAATACAGGTGGTCCCCTCAAATTGATCTGTGACTTCTGCCTGTTTTTGCCATCTCTTCCAGTGAATAGGTTAGAGCCCTTGCGTCAAGGGTACCCGATCATTTGTTTTCCATGGACTATATGACTAATATGCATTTAACTAGGACCCCAACTGAATAGAATTTCAAAAGAATAGAATTTCAACACCACCAACTGATTTCTTTAGCAGACCTTAGATATGGCCGAAATTGTGATATATGGTGAGGCTAATAGTGAGACGACAAGAACAAAATTAACGAGATGAAATTGGCTAGATCTTACATAGAGATCGAGGCATCTAGGGAGAGCCTGAATTGGACTACCACCATAGACTACAGATTTATTTGGTTGGAAAGGGGCTTCTTAAATGCAATAAAGGTCAATAAAGGTGATCATAAGTGTGGTTTACCAACTTTTTTGATATCTCCGAGATCTCTTGAGAATCTTCCTCTCAGGTGGTCCTAAGATGAAATTTTACCGACAGCAATAATAAGGGAAAGACAATGAAAGAGTAACGGGAAAAAATAGGATTGAGGAGGAAGAGAAGAAGCGGGAAGGAGGAGATGAGAAGGCAATAGGGGAAGAGGAGAGATGAGGTCAATGATAGAGGAGGAGCTTTCCAAGACACTCAGAGGACATTGAGATTTAAGAAAAGCAATTCTTGTATATGGGCAAATATATTTTTCGCATTATTCTTGTTATTATTTGTTAATGTAAAACGTCAAATAGCTAAATGCATGAAACTATCACGATCTATTACCTTTATTCATGATCTTTAAAAGTTCTCTCCAGGACCTCTTTGAAATCTCTTCTCTTCGGGCTTCTGAGATGCTACTGAGATTTGACATGGCATTCCTTGTTGCAAGTCCAAAAAGTGAAATTTGGCAAGCAAGGGCCACCTCCTTGACATCAGGAAAATGCTAAATGATGATGTAGGACGACTACCGAAAAGACTTCGAATTGGTGTAACGATCCGAGATCAGCAAGAGTACCGCAAATGAACAGCAAATAATCATCAAATTTTCCTACGTTTCAATGAAAGTAACTACATAACTCAAGTGCACACGAACTCGGGAATCATTCTCTCGCAATGATAAAAACGATAGGACAGTTGATAGTAAGAACTACCGAAGTGCTAAGGCAACAGTGACGCGTGACGCGTCCAAATGCGCTCAAATCGAGCCATGGGATGGACCTCTTACACTCACAATCCGATAGAGAGATTAAAACAGGTAGCTAGAATCCTATCTCACGTACATGGGAGCAAACATAATCATATAATAAACAACTTGAAAAGGATGAGATCAAACCGTTGCTAACTGTCCCACTGTCGAGTGGGGTCACGCTGGAAGAGAGGGGATATGCTAACAGCTCGATGACGATTCAAAAAAATGCAGTCCACTGTACTGTACTAGCGGCCGATAAGAAGCGGCGACACACTGGTTCGGCAAGCAGGAGAGGTGGGCGCACCAGGGGGTTCGGCGTTGCGGACTGGGCGTCGGGTACGGCCACAGGGCGTTGCAGACGATGTTGGGTACAGGTGGCAAGGCATGCACGTGGGCGGGAAGGAAGCGACGGATGCTGCGTTGCCCGGTTGGGCGAGAAATGGGCACGAACGACGCAGTTGTGGCGGCCGAGTTCCTGCACAGCACCACATGGAGGGCGGCGTGGCTTCGAATTGCGCGCTCGGGCGCCAAGGCTCAGCACGGGCGATGATGGAGGGGGCCGGCGAAACGCGAGGGGGTGCCGCGTGACCACGAGATGGCGGGCTCGGCGAGGCGGCCTGTGGGCACGTGGCCTAGGCGTGTGGAGCGCGGGCTTCGACGGACGTCTCGGGCGTTGCAATTGATGGGTGGACGCGTCGGGAGAAAGAGAGAGAGAGAGAAGAGAGGGAAGGGTGCGTGTGGCGGGGAGGAAAGGGATGCAAAAGAAGACGACACAAAGGGGGAGAAACCAAGACGGCGGCGCAGGGAGAGAAAGAGGGGAAGGAGAAGAAGACAAAGGGAAAAGGGTGGGGCTGTACACCCATAGCTCCAATGCACACATGCGGCGGCAAATTTTCTTCTTCATTTATCAATCATCAATGACTTCCCACAAGGAGATACAAGACTATAAATAGAGTAAAAAAAAAAAACCTAGAGAATTAATGACCAAAAAGACCCTGAATCTAGATAAATACAAGAATTCGTGCAGAAAATACAATAAAATAGAAAAAGCTACTAAATGGGCTCTAAACGGGCCGTACACAAGTCCCAAGTGCTCCACGATAAAGTAAATACAAATTAATCTACAAATAAATCATCATTGAGCTACAAAGACGTTGAAATCGCTGCTGACGTCCTCCTCCGTCGGCAGACGCAATTCGAGTTGAAACGGATCCACGCGGGTGTCCTCACCAAATGATATAGAGGATACAAAACATCCATGTCCCAAGACAAATGGAACAGCTCATTCTGCGGCCTCCATGGGAATTCGCAATAACCATTCTATCTTCTAAGAGAAATCTCCAAGTAGAATCCTACAAGCGTGAAGGCAAACAATTGAATTTTTGATATTCTTGGCTGTGGGTAGGACCATGGCCAGGCCAGTCTGGAGGTCCAGAAAGCCGGTCCCAACATATACAGGGCCTGGGCCGAGTTAATTGAGCCCAGAAGTGTTGAATAGCCTGGTCCATTCCCGGGCCAGGCTTGGATTTGGAAAAGCCCAACCTGCAGGTGTGACGTGCAGGTCTGAGATTTAAAAGGCCCGAACAAAACCTTAGGAATCTAACATCGCCTGTTCCAGAATGGATTAATTTCCTGTGAACACTGCAACTATGCATAAACTGTGAAATATCTTGTCTGCTCCCTATGGAACAACCTAGAGATGTGCCTCCCCTCTTCATCAATTCCATAAGGTTGCCACTTCTACTGTGCAAGATTATGATCTCAGAAACAAACGATGGCAAAGCAGGAGAAACAGAAATAGAGACCCTTGATAAGCAATTGTCCTGCTGCCACAGGTCACCCTGGAGTCTTCTGTTGTCTCAGAAACAGGAGACTGTTTTCTTCACTCTTGCAGAAACTCAGCTTTATGGAACACATCTTCAATTTCCATCAACAAAGAACCTGACTACACCAAAACTACCCAAGGAGGCAACTAAATGGACCATATTTTTCCTCTCTTGTTTCAGAAGAACTTGAAACCATGGGGCAAGATTGAAGCAAGTGATATATATGCTCTGGAGGGAGCTGAATGTGAAGAACGATAATGTTTGTCATTTATAGAGTGATAGAATTAACATTAATAATATTTGCGTCATTCATGTAAGCTTTCCCTGCATATGTGAGAGAGATGACAGCAATCCTCCTCATAAAAGGGTCAAAAAAGCAGATTCAGCTTCCAAACATATACTCTAGCTGTAAACTGCCAACATAATTTTGATTCAGTCAAGTCACAAAAAAAAAGGAAAAGAAATAAGTCGAACATAGTTTTCACTAATTTCATCTAATATAAACCAACATAATCTATTTATCTTATGACCCCTATGCAAAATAAGCTCTGCATAGCAGCCTAATTTTCCCATGAAGAAACATTTTGCATTTAAATGACATTTTCATATCCTTCGGCACTAGTCAAACCCTGCGCCAACTCTCTAGACGCTCCCAACTCCTTCCACTTTTCTAGTCTTTGTCTGCTCTTAAACCTATTCCACAGCAATAATACTAGAAGTTGATAAGATGCGGTGTTCTTTTTCATAAGTTGTGTCGGTCTTCTCAACTTTGTCTCTTCAGCAGTACATGATTATGTATTGCTAACATTAGCACAGCCAAGCTGTTCCAAATGAACCCCAATGCTCCTATGACCAATTTCAGACTTCTTGCACAGCTTGAAAGGCATAAGATGAAAAGAACTATTACCAAGAGAGCATTTTGTACCCTCTTCTCTGCAGCGAAAAGGTCTGTCATCTGTCTTAAAAAGGATATACCAAAATTTTAACTGAGAACCTTTTTTGTATATTCATATCAACTACCTCAATATAGCAAACACCGAGAAGACCAAAGAGCTTTGAAACCTGCTTGGTCCATGACTTCATCTTTCCTGCTCCTGTATCTGGTGTATCTGTTCATATTGTAGGAAGTGAACACTGATTTTGCAGACTACTCTAGGAATGGACCAATGATTTCATCAGTATCCCTAGTAAGAGAGTAACATCAACATTGTTCTCTTGCCAATCTTTGTCTTTTTTTTTGACAACCCTCACTTATATCTGCATAGTAATATGCAGAAAGCTGTTTATATGACCCTATATTCTTAAAACTCACAATTGTTCCCTCAGTATATTTTTCATTTCCTTAGGATTTTACATCAACTCTACCAACACCAGCCATAACCACACTGACAGATTATTTTTCATAGCTAGTTATGACTAAAAATGCTCAAAGTAGTTATAGGCACCTGAATCACACTTGCAGTTCTTAACTTTGCATCAATTCTCCTAAAGATCATAAACATATTGGAACTTCAAAATCAGCATTGCAAAAGCAAGCAAAACGTTTTGATGGTTAGAACAATAATATTTCAGACATATTAGCATTTGGCACTTTGTACGCATTTGTTGGTACCAGATATGTTTGAATCCTGTCTCCAAAGGAAGTTCACTGAAATAGAACTCCAGATGGACCACTTTGTGTAGGTTTATCCATCCCCATGCCCCATGAAGAGAATGCTAATAACCTCCTTGCCAACATGAATCAGATGTTCTTAAACATAATGGCCTAATATTGGTCCATGACTCCATATACATAGCACCAAAGCAAGCATGGTTCAGATTCTTCATATGGCGTATATTTCTCACCAAATTCATCATGTAGATAACTCGTATATGTGCAAAAGGAATATTGGTTTTTCATGCAGACTTCTTAATTACAAAAACCCCTCCGTCAGTATTCCCCTTCACTTTGGTGCTTCGCTGAATATCCAAGTTAAGCACCAATATTGTCCTCTATGTATAAAGTCAAAGAGCACCCTGAAGTCTACTCCACTTATCTTGACATTTTTCACCACCTTCGCCTATAACTGTACCACGAGGAAACAACAATACAATATTATCTCTATTCCACCATGTTCTCAATAATTTATGTCAATGTAAACAAATATGGACATACAAACTTTCCTTCCTTCAATATTTTGAATAAACTCTATCATATTAGCTAGCGGCATTGGTCAATCAAGTATCTTCACAGCAAGATACATGTGGAAGCACTTCAACATGCATTATATATGCATTCAGACATAGTTCTCTGAAAGCTAGCATCAGTCCCACTAAAGCTCGTCTCCAAGAATATGTGCATATCTTTTAATATTAGTACAATATTTCTTTTATATTAGCAAAATTCAGTACGATCTTCTTTCTAAAAGAAAAAGCCTGATCTTCTAGAAGCATTCCTGAAACACAAAGTCAGCAACAGAAAAGTAGCACGCCTGGAATATACACAATGCACCAGGCACCAAATGACCACTAGCTGCTGTAAGGAATGTACACGATGTTGTCTCCAACAATGCTATTCACCGATGCCTGATATTAGAAACGCTACTTGAACCAGATAAGTGATCAACAAAGATTCTTCAGGTATGTGGAAGCTCTAGATCTCCTCATGCAAGTTCCTAACTTTTGATAGTGTGTCACCAGAAATTTCTAGGAAATTTTATTCCGATTATCAAAATTTATATTGATAGAGCTAGTTAATACAGCAACCAAACACCTCAAAAGGTTTGAACCTCGGAGCCATAAATACCATACCATCACAAAGAAGATCATTTGATGATTCACCAATACTACTAGCTAGCACTTATCCAGGAGAAAAGATTGTAGTGACGTCACCAAGAATAGCCCACACGGAAACTAAATTGCATTACAACAAAAGGCAAGTCAGAAGCTTCCATTACACAGGAAACAGGACAACAGATGCATAAATAAAATCCACCACAGCTACAGGACATTTTGGAATGGAGGAAGCCGATGGGCTACAAAACCTAATCCGCCTCCGACGAGAGAGACTCGTCCTTTTCGGGCTCGACGATCTCCTCATCATCAAAGCGGTCCTTCCTCGGGGGTGAGGGCGGCACTGGGGTGAGGCCTCTCCCCTTGTTCCTGTTCCGCGGCCTTGCCTAATTTCCATTAAGAAGGTGGAGAAAACAGAAAAAAGGAACCAACTTTACCGATCAGCTGAAACGAAAACAGCTTGGGTACGGACTACTCTTACGCAGGAGATATGAAGAAGCGAGAAAAGCCTACTCACGTTGCCATAGGAGTGCCTGAAGCGCTTGCCCTTGGCCGTCTTCTTGTCGCCTCTTCCACAGTATACTGCCACAAGATAGCAACCTTTCAGCATTGGGAAGGGGGAGAAAGAGTAGGAATAATCCTCCAATTCGGTGTTTTGATCATAAAGTTACTCAGAGGAAGAGATGGAACGGCAGCAACAGGAGGAGGAGAAGCCGCCACAGAGAGCGAGAGGGATGGAGACGACAGGGAGAGCCCAGCCGACGCCTCGGTCCTGGAGAAGGCAAGCAGGAGAGAGGAGGAGCCGAGGGCGTAGAGGGACGCCATGGGTACGACCCCCGCAGCTGCGCCTGCTCCGGCCACCGGCGTCAGCATTGCCATCCTGCAAAGAGGGGTGGAGAGAGAGAGAGAGAGAGAGAGAGAGAGAGGAAAGATAAGCCGGATAGGATAACACCGCGGGAGAATTGTAGGCTACAGCCGTGCGTTAGAGGCTGCAATCCTGACCGTGGATCCCATGCTGGATTAATCCTGTCCGTAAACTGCGTGTAAAGCAAAGGCGTTATCCAGAGATGAGAACATCACATGAGATTAGGTGCTCAACGCCCACCGTTGCATTAATGTTGACGCTGGTTTTAAAAAACTTTTTATTTTATGTTTTTTATTATATTTTAATATCTTTATCTTAATTAGTAACACAAATATTCTCCTAAAAAATTGTTAAAAAAAATCCACGAAAATTGAAGTCTTTTTATTTTTGAAATTTAAAACATGCATTTCATTAAAGTAAAACAGATACTTGATCAGCTGCAATAAGTGCAGAAAGGATAAGGGTAGGAATTTGGGTACACCCAAGAACTGAAACATTTCAATTTTGAAACATAAGTAGCCAGGTTATGTGGCCAAGTATCACCTGGGAATAAAATTGAGCTTGATGGACTGATTCTGAAGTAGAAACTGATAATTACAAATTATACTTGGGACTTGCCAAGGGGGGTCTCTAGTCTTCAGAACAGATTGAGTTAAGACCATGCCATCACCTTCCACAGTATTGACCTCAGAAAATCGAATAGCCAAGGATATAGCTTCCATTAACGCCAGAGCTTCCACAACATATGGATATGAAGAATTGACGTGTTTAGTAATGCAGAGCAGTGGCCTTCCAAAATGATCCCTAATGACAATTCCAAAAGCTCCCTCCTGTTAGGGATATAAATTGGGCAGCTTGGCTGGGTCATGTGATAATTTGGGTATAACCTATATTCAAAATAGTCCAGCCTAATTTTAACTCAATCCAAATTCAGCTCAAATTTAACTCAAATTCTAAATTCATAATGAGTGGTTTGGGTTGGACTAGCGTTGTTTATAAATGGTTTATTAAAAATATTTTGCTTTTCGTATGAATTATTGTAAAAGTCAATTTGTTAAATTGGGCCAACCTATTTTCAGGCCAATCTAGTCCAGATTTAACTAATATCAATCAAAACTTAGCTCAACCCAATTTATATAATTTGGGCCAGTCCGATTTCTTTTAATATGGGTTGAGTTGGGCTGGACTACAAATTGACCCACCCACTTGACACCCCTAGATGTAGTCCCATCAAAATTGATTTTTAACCTTCCTTGATGAGGAGTCGTCCAATTAGGTGGAGGCTTAGTAGGCACTTGATGTGGACTGATGACTGAGAGCACCAGAATGCCATCCCCATGACACATTGCCTGACAATAGTAAAAGGGTTAGGCTTAGCTCCTTCCATAATAAATTTGCATCTTGACTTCCATGTATGCCACATTAAAGAGAAACACATTGCCATCAATTTCCTCTCCTTCCTATACTCAGAAAAGGGAGGCTTGGACCATTGAAGGACTTTATCCATTAGATTCAAATCATCCAGATTTGAGTGATAATTAAGTGGGGAGGACATCCAGACTGCGCGAGTTAAATCACGTCGAAATAGCATATGATCTACAGATTCCGGCCCTTTACCACAGTGATAACATATATTACTCGTGTTTGGGATTCTTTTAGTTAAGATATCCATGACAGGAATGGAATTAGAAAGACACTTCCAAACAAAATGTATGACTTTAGGAGGGACTATCTTTGCAAGATTTGTATCCCATAACACTTTCCAAATAGGATTTAAAGTGGACGTTGAGCCAGTACAATTTTCCTCTTGACAAGATTCTATAAGCGGATTTGAAAGAGAATTTCCCATCTAAAGTGTAAGGCCAGATATAAAGATCTCCAGCTCCCGAGGGATTAATTGGCAAATGAATCTTGCAGATGGCCTCAGCAGAGTGATCGGTGAAGAGACTTCTGATAAGGTCAGTATTCCACTGTTTATTGGAAATTAATTGAAAGAACCAAGTTGGAGGCACTTGGTTGCAATCATGTCTTATTTTACGAGGGCCAATAAGATTGGGAACCCATCTGTCTTTACAAATGTTTGTGGAAAGACCATCTGAATAGCATGAAAAACACATCTAGCCATAGTATCTCTAAGTTGAAGCATTGCAGGCTAAGTAAATGGACAATTACTTGGCTTGCAAATAACCCAGTTACAGAGATGAATTTACTAACCAGCTGCCTAGTGCAGTTGGTTCACCCACCTCCCTTGCAAAAGGGAGGTTGCAGGTTCGATTCTGGTTGGGCCTAAAAAAAGCCCCAGCCATATGGCCACGGTGCTGTTGGAATATTTATCCCCTGGTCTGTGGGATTACTTCCTCAGGCTCACTTTGTTTGTGGAATAGGGTCAGAATAGCTGGTATAAAGGCCCTATTCTGATTTGGTTGAGGGTATGCCTAATTCCTCCAATTCCTCCAACTCTCCAAACCTACTTGGAATATCTAATTCTCTCAATTTTACCTTTCACTTGGAATAACGCAGTGTAATTCTCCTTATTCTGGGTGGAATACCAACAATTTACCAAATCAAAATACCTCTTATTCTAATTTAAGAAATCCCCAGAACCTTATTATGGTTTAAGTTATTCTGCAAACAAAGTGAGCATCATAAATCAGGCGAACCTGGAATTATCGCCTAATTAGGCGGACCCCTCGACCCGGCCGGAATTATCTCCAACTATGGAGGAAAATCTCGGGTTCTGATTGAACCTCGGTCGCTTGTAAATAGTTGTACAAATCCGGCCTTCGGGCCCCTGCCAAAAAACAAAAAAAAAGAGATGAATTTACTTGTGTCCTGACTTACCACCCAAAAGAAAAGAACACATAATTTGATTTAATTTATGGATAATAGTTTTTGATAAAAGACCAATACCCATAACATGAACAGGATTGCAGCTAATGTTAAGTTGTCAAGGTGATCTTACCAGCCCAAGAAAGTGTAGATGCTTTCCATTGTGAGAGTGTAGTTTGGAAATTCTCAATCAAGTGGGAAAATTTATCCATCCTACCTTTAGAGATTGAGACTCCCAAGTACATTTCTTGCCTACCCATACTAGTTATTTTGAGTCTGGAGCAGAGGAGCTGTTGAATATGACTGGGTGTGTTAGTAAACATGAGGCAAGATTTGCTTCTGTTCAGTCTTTGTCCAGACCAAGAGTTCTATTAAGTCCAGGCAGTTCATGAACTCATCCACCTCATCCTCGCAAGCTTTTCCAAACAAAAGGATATCATCAGCATAAATAAGGTGTGTAAAAATAGGTGCACGACCATGAGCCTTAAAACCATGAATCTTCCCATCTTTCACACGTAAGTTTATATGTTGAGTGAGCATCTCCGCACAAATGATATAAATGTAGGGTGATAATGGGCATCCTTGACGAATGCCCCTATTGGGAATGATGAAGCCCTCATTTTCTCCAATGATTGTTACTGAGCAAGTGACAGTGGTGATGCACATCATAACAAGTTTCACCACAGCTGCTGGGAAATTCCTCAAAGCTTGACCTATAAATGACCACTCAAGATTGTCATAGGCTTTAGAGCTGTCAACCTTTAAACAAAAATAGCCCATTTCACCCCCCTTGAGGCACATTGAGTGGTTAATCTCTTGAACAGCAAGAATATTGTCCAGAAGTAATCGATCCGGGACACATGCAGATTGATTAATAGAAATCAGACCTTTAAGCATGGGCCTAAGCCTACTTGTAATAATCTTAGCACAGATTTTATAGACCACATTAGATAGACTAATTGGTCGAAAGTCCGACCAAAGTTGAAGTCTATTCCCTGGCTTCATTCGTAAATGATACAGGGAACCTCACTATGGACAAAGCTCCCAATTTTTAGGATTACTGATGAAGTGATGATGCACCGAAGTTAAGACCTATCATCTTATCGGACATTACTAGTTACTATTCACACATCTGAATTGCGAGTATCAATAAAGTTATCTATGATGGCTGCAATTGCTTTTCTATGTGATTATTATTATTTGGTGTACCCTTGAATTTAAGCATTTTTTAAACATTAATAAATAGTTGGATGACAATAGTGCACTGCAAGCTTCCGCTTGTTCTGACCCACACACTTCTCCTATGTAAGAAGATACACACCACTTCTGTATCGCTTGGGAGAGAAGATATTTAAGAATGCAAATTAGGTTTCTCATTTTTAGGCTCATTTGTTGCAAGAGTCTCATCCCACAAATGAAGCAAACAGAGATAATACAGGGGCTTCAGCATCCCACAATCAGGTAACCTAGGCATAAACTCTCGCAATCTGTCGTGCCACAAACTCTTCAGCTTATATCCAAGGTTTCACGTAAGCAACAGAATTTCAAGACCCAAGGATGAGGCGGCCCACCAAACACATCACATTAACTAGAATAATACTTACTGCAATGCTTCCTTAGATATTGTAGTACCACTGCCGAACAGTGTGCTACAAGTGCCGTCTAATATAGTCAATCAGATTGCAGTTGCAGAACAATACTCATGGAACATTGTCGCAAGCATTACTCCATTAATTGAGCTTACCCTATGGGACATTTGAACCTACACGGGAGGGAAGGCAACATAACAAGAAGGCTATACTACTTCATTACAAAACTGCCCATGAACCCTCCTTATTTGTCACCAAAAAGAAATCTTTTTTTACTTAATATTTGTCATATAGAACACCTTTTGTTTCACTTGTCAACAAATGCCGATTCTGCTAAATCGATGGCACGAGCAAGTGCGGCAGCCTTGTTCTCACATTCCTCCTGCTCGTCATGTGGGTTGCTGTCAGCGACGATGCCAGCCCCAGCCTGGAGGTGCGCCACCCACTCCCGGCGCTTGCTTGCGTCCTTGTAGGAGTACATGGTGTCGAAGTGAGAGCCTGTTGAGAAGATGATGGTCCTGAGAGCAAGTGCTATGTCCATGTCCCCGGTGAACGACACACCACCGAACCCACCACTGTATGGACCGCGCCTCGTCACTTCCAATTGATCTATCAACTCCATTGCTTTTACCTAGTTCAAATTCAAAAGAAACGTGTTATGCAAGTATATATAGATAAAGAGAGAGGAAGAAAGAAGATAATCATGGACTCAGCAAGCACATGGATGGATAGTAAGTGGATAGTACCACAAAATTCATTAAAAGGTGAAAATAGTGCACCTAGACTTGTCTTTTAATGAAAAGCCATTCAGTAGAGGATGTGGATGAGAACAACAGATGTAACCAGATATACTTCACATTCCAGAGTTCAGGAAGCAGATGTGAAATATTTGCATTCTAGTGTTGTCTTAAGAGAACGAGAAATATAAAGCATTTATTACATTAACTTGGGTTGGTTTGAAAGCAGGAAACCCAAAATCCAGAGGATTTGAACAATGTTTTCCAGTTGGCTGCCAGAATGATGCTAAGCTCCCCTATTTAGAATAAGCTCACTCATACGTCAAGGGTATTAACCCATGTATCAACACGATGACAAGGGCACTGCTAGAAACAAGTACATATATGGAAAGCTGAATGCAAAGAATTTCAGTTAGTCTATTTGCAACTGATGGAAATTATTTTGCTCCCTATGAAAATATGCACCAATTGAGAAAAGCATACAGCAAGATCCACAGAACACCTGTTTTTTTGGTTAACAAGAATCATTTGGGAGCTTGCAAGCTTGCAGCTATAAGGATATATCTTATGTTGTGCAGAAAGGTTTACTGGTACACCCAGAGTTCAGTAAGCATTACTACCAAATACCAACGAGCAAAAAGCATTACTAAAAAATGCTCAATCTAGTTTAGTACAAGTGCCGGATGTATTTTGTCTGACCACTAAAAAGGGAGGAGAGAATCTTAGATTTGATAACTTCAATCAAGCATGCCAGAGATCATAAGCACAAATTACAATATTTGCAATCGCATCTACTAGGTTGTTGAACAAAAAGCAAACTTGCATTTTAGAACATGTCTAAACTTTTTAGTATTTCAACCAATGTTTTGAAAACCAGATCAGCCGCCAAACCAGAGAGGCCTTCCGGTCTGGTCTATTTTTTGATTGACCATTTAAAACCATTGTTCAACCAGATCACTTCATTTAATTACATCCTTCTTTTTTTATCACAAAACTCATTATGTTCATGTTATTGATAATATTTAATGCTTCAGTAGTACCTCGACTTCAAATTTGATTAGTTTTAAATGACATTTGCAAAAGAAAACATAATGTTTGACTTTGAACCAGCCAGTGTTTTATGTGAATCAGACTAAACTTGCCTATTTTTTAACAGTTCCCTTGATTTTCTAGACTGCCAGTTTTTGCCCAATGGTCTTGGTTTTTTTCTGCTCAACCACCACTCCAGTCTGGGTTTCAAAACACTGATAACAGTCATATTTCTTAGATTCAGTCCAATTCAGGCAACCTAGTTTAAATGGTTCAAGGATTGACAACAAATAATGGCTAATCTGCATATTGGGTAGCATTTGGTCATACAACAAAAGTAGGATATCATACGCAAATTATGTCATATGAAGACCAATTTCTTGAACAACCTATTGTACAGATGACCAATAAATCAATCAGCTTTGTCTAATTGTGTTTGTTCTGACACAGTTCAACACTTGGGCAATGCATAGACAACAAAGTTGATATAGATTAAGTGGAAAATGCTAGAAATTAGCCATGTGAAGAAATTATGAAGGTAAGAATGCAACAGAAGGAAGTCGTTTCATCACAAGATTGGTATTTTCCCACCAGTTTTTGTACAAAATTTGAGGTAAAAGAAACTGAATAAAAAATATCGAGAATACAACAGAAATAGGCTGTACCTTTGGAGCTCCGCTCACTGTACCAACAGGCAAAGCAGTACGTAAAGCATCCCAACAAGTTTGATGATCATGCAGCTCTCCAGTGACCTGCAGATTGGCCATAAAATATAAAATTGGCTTCTTACCTAGTCTATAAAATAATTATTCAGTAACCATCCAACACTAGATCCCCAGGTTTTGGAAATTGTTTTCACCAACTTTTCAATTCAATCTTTATGAGACAATTATCGTTGAAATTTACTCAGAAATTGTCTATGAAAGAGAAGCTTGCACATGGTTTAAGGACAATAGAAAGTCCTAAAAAAGAATATAAACCAAGCCAGTGAAATACCAGATTATAGGACACTGATTTGGATGCCCCAAGTTCTAATACAGGGGCACCTCCCAAATGTAACATACAACATGTTTGAAACAGCACAACCTTGCTTTAGGTGAAGGAAATCTGAGTATGAGTGCCCCCACAAGTGGGGGATGACAACATTACTTTCTTTAAGCGAGAGCATAAGCACTGGTGAAAAATCCTAGCCAAAATCGATCAAAGAACCGAATGTTACACTCAACACAAAAATTAGAGAGCTAAATGGAAGAAAAATATTAAAAACTATTCTAAGAAAACAAACAGCAAACCAAATTCTTCAAGTATTTGATGTCACAAGGTTCATTTCATGGCTGCTAACTCAGGCAATAGTGTTTACAGGCCTTCATAGGCAACCCACTTTAACTCAACAGTGAAAAGAAAAAGTAAGGATGGAATCTAAATCTATCAGCAATTTTAGAAGTGGGATTGTACACCAACAGAGTATGAGAAATTTATTTGATATTTATCCAAAAGATAAAAAAAGGAACCAAAATTGCCAAGATGTCACAAAAAAAAAATGCTCACTAGCCTGCTCGCAGACAAGAGACAATACAAACACTACAATGCAGCATATGCATCAATCCATGAGCTCCCAGACCCACAGGCTGTCAAGATGCTGAGGGTAAGGAAGTAGGATCAGAGTTTTGATATGTATTCAACTGCTGTCTCTTAGCTGTGTCCACAAGCATGTTATATACATCAATTTTTATCATCAGGAACTACAGTATTCCTGAACCTCTCGCATCCGATTCACTGCATGCGGGAAGACTCTGGCCACCTTCTTCGACATTCTCCCATCAAACCTTTTCAGTTGGCTTCCAGAGGACAAGGCTAACATGGCTCTTCCCTTGAAAAGTTGCATTTCATTGGTCAGGACTTTACAATTTTGTTTGTTAGTAAATTCAACACCAGTTCATGAAAAATGCATATTCTTAGCCCACAAAGATGTGTCTCTTTTATATATCTTTAATCTAGCTCTTTCATCTCTCAAAGGGACAGGTACCTTCAATGACGAATGAATCTACATATATTTTTTTTATCTCCACCATTGGCACTATTCTAGGGACCAAAGCACATGAACAAAATGACATGCATTCTCCGTACTGGCCACCTTCACAAACTATATCTATTTAAGCTGCTAAGATTGTGACAGGAAGCAGGTGGGTATTTCCACTTACTTCAGGAGCCCTCTAAAGATCTAACTATATATAATTTACTACATACACATATTATTCGTATCTACAATGGCCGCTATTCCAGGGACCAAGCACATGAAGAAAAAGACATGAATTGCCCATATTGGCCACCTTCACAAACTATATCTATTTAAGTGCTAAGATTGAGACAGCAGCTGGGTATTTCTTCTTACTTCAGGGGTCCTCTAAAGACATTGACTATATATGACTTCCTCTACCACATGAACTAAGCCCTCAGCTTGAGTCACAACCAAGCCACTGAAAATGATCTAGGGGAATGTTCATGGAGGTTGCTCCCAAACCCATTCGTCCTTCCAAATTAAATTTATATCCAGATCTTTAATTTTAATGTCTCATCACCACTACTGATACATCAGTCAGTCAAGACGAAATATTGATTTCCCTGTAGGTAAGATTGCTCAAAGCTAAAGGCACTTAAGAAATCCAACCAGAAATGATACATCAGCCCACATTTCGTCTTATGTTATGATCCTCTACTGATTGCACTTGTCCTTCCTTAGGAGTAACCTCCTGCATAACCCGTTACCCATCAAAGCCATGTTTAAGAATTTCAACTTTTTCACTACAGCATACTCCTTACTTTCACTTGTGTATTTTTTATCTATTTCACAAGATTCAAGCAAGTTCTCTATCAGTAATCCTAACATATCAAAGATGACATTGAAGGATGCAAATCAGATTCCTCTTTTGTTTTTTTTAACTCAACTCTTGAAAGAGTTTTATCCCACAAATGGGGCAAGGGACAGAGAATCAGAGGTGGACTTGCAGGCTTGTTACAACTAGAAGGGTAAGGAAACCATAGGAATCTTCCAAACAATGTCTGACGTTTGTGCAGGTAGGTTTTGCATATCCTCATGTATGTACAAAAGCATTCACAGTGCATAAATTCATAATATTTTAACTTAGGCTAAAAAGCATTGAATTATGTAGCCAGCGACGCACATCTAAATCTTGAATTATAATAATTCACATCAAAGGCAAGTTAAAGGGTAGAACTTGTATATATCATATATTGCAACTGAAACTACTGGAAAGAATGACATACAGTGGAACTAATGTGCATAACATGCGAGTATCTTTCTACATTCATGAGCTTCTCCACAGTCACGGAACCATGCTTTGCAACCTGCAACAGAAGCACATTTAAGGACGACATATGATAAAATTCTGTACCTGTTAGTAGCAAAATAATTATCATGCGTAACATTCTTTCACTATCAACCTTATGTCTTATGTATACTCACAACAACTTAAACTGATAAAAGAGAATTATCAGTAAGCCACAACACGAAAAAAAATGCAAATCGACAAGAAATGCATTAGATGAATCTTAGTGTTTCACAAATATGTACAAAGTGGTTTTCCACTTTGAGAACATCTTCATAATGTGTCACTGAGAAAAGATTGTTAATGTATTGCATAAAAAGAAAACTGAATTGGATTCATCTAGAAAGAATTCCAATTGAAAGGACTGACAAGCAATTCAATTGACAGCACACACTGCACAAGCCTGCAACATGACATTAGACTAACAGAAACAATCGTGACAAAGACTGTGCTACAAAAGGAATAAGCAAACTTTGTTGCCCTGGTTCACCAACATGATTTAACAAAGAACAGAGCATGATAATCTATGAAGATCTGACAGCGGACAAACACCAGTTATGTTAAAGGTTAACTAGGGATGTCAATTGGACCACGTCGGCCCAAAGGCCTGGCCCGGTTTTAACCAGGTTTGGGCAGATGAAATTGGCCCGACATAAAAAAAAAAAATTGGCCGGGCCCGGCCCGGCTTGGCCCGGGAATTAAAAGGGCCGGATGTGGGCCTTGGTTGGCCCCACCCAGATATGTCAAAATTTTATTTTTATTGGTTTTAATTTTATATGTAAACAACATTGTGTCAATGTAAGATATGAGAATACTCAATGAGACGTGATTTTGGTTGTATAGAGTTAAGTATTTTGCATGTTTATATTATGATGCAAATATGTTATATGTTATAATTTTCGTAGATTGATAAAGATCTCCAATGGATATTTGCAGGAAGAAAAAGTAAAAAAATTCTTCAAAACCGGCCGGGCCGGGCCTTAACCGGGCCACATCAAAATCCTCCGAGCCGGGCCAAGCCCATGAAAACTGGGCTTTTTACCAGGCCTGCGCCTCATCTTTGAAGACCGGACTGGGCCCGGGCATGTTCAGGCCCAGCCCAAGCCCGGCCCATTGACACCCCTGGTAAACTGTTGTAGTACATTTTCATAACTAGAAGGAAAAACAAATAATAAAAATGCTGTAATAGGTAGTCGTAGCTACAATACAGACCCTTCCAACATCATTTCTTCCCAAATCAACCAACATAATGTGCTCTGCACACTGCTTTTCATCATTCAGTAGCTGCTGTTCCAGCATCTGATCTTCTTTCTCTGTTCTGCCTCTCCGAACTGTCCCAGCCAGTGGCCGATTGATAATCTTGCCCTGCTAGCAAAAGAAATAGAATGGTCTTTTATGTAAATCTATAAATGACATATGATCCAAAAATGATTTTTACAATGTTCATGTCATCAAAAAATTAAAGTTGAGTCATATGACGCAATAATCAATGATACATTTATATTTTTTTAAAAGGTGGATGGTACCACATTATCAAAAAATTAAAACAAAGAATTACAGATATACTGGTTGACCCATGTACCCTGCGTGCAACCCAATTTAAGATATACTTATTGACCTATGTATCCTGCATGTGAGCCAATATATCAACCCCCCCCCCCCCCCCCCAACACACACACATCGTACAATTCTCTAGCAACCCCTAAACAGAGACCCAAACTGTTCAGACAAATCCCAGAAGGACCATTCCCACATGAGATCCAGCAGCACCCAAAAACTTTTACACTGTTCCCATGATCATATGTCCCACCTCCCCAAGTAAAAAACCAAAATTCATCGCTCCAATCACTGAATAGAATAGGCCCTTTACAAATGACCATGCAAGCCTTCAATGCATTTATCTTCTGATTCAGCCTAGTTTTAGTGTAATCGGCAACCTGTTGGAGATCCTCGTCTGCCCCTGCAAACAAATGCCAAGCAATCCAATTCCAACAAAAAATTTGTGTCCATCATCTGTCACATGTTTGATGCCAAAATCTTCACTATCTGCTGAGAAGCCACCACCTTTCTAGAACTCGTCAACTTTTGGTATTTTTTGGTGTTGGGCAATCATAAGAGCCAAAGCCTGATCATGGACAGATGACCTTGGTTATGGAGATATATCATCATTGTATAAGTCAACTAGCTGTGATCCTTTCTTCAAAAAAAAAAAACACTAGCTGTGATCCATCTTCATCTTCAAGTTACATCATGCAGGGAGTTCTTTACCTTCACCCTTGAGTCAGATGCATCATTCATCCAAGGTGATACATACAGAGCAGTCTGAGGACAACCTCCAAAGAGGCCCTTTCTCTCAGCAGTTTGCCCTAAATACCATGGGCAGGCCCCCTCCCCAATGCACACACACACACAAAAGGAAATTCATTGAATAGAGGACAAAGGTGGCTACCTTGTTGTTAGAAGCAACCCCGACATCACCCCCATCAAGATCGGCTGGTTCCTTCAGGTTCGGTGCTGATGCCTTCACAACGACACACCTTCTACACTCGAGTTGCTGCCTCCCCCAGCTTCAAAAGAAGCCTAGAGTGTGGTGGCTCCTCTGGTGAGGAGAATCCTAGACAGGGAGGTAGCTCCAGTACAAGATTGAAATAGCCACACCCGCTAACATGGAGCTCAGCCCCCTCATTGAAAGGAAGGTAGAACTGAATTGGGACCTGAGATCAGCAGGTCTCGATCCAATTCAGATCAAGAATGGATTCGGCCAATCCAAGGGAAAAAGCTGATCCATGGATTGTTTTAAAAAATGTGCAAGATAAGAAAAAATGAAAAAAGATCAAGTAAATCAAGAAAAGAATCAAAAGAAATGAATACACACTAACAGGAAAATTCAATGGGAATTTAATTAAAGAAACCTAGCTCGTATGGCATATTAGCCTGAATTCGGCCAACACAGGCCACATAGGCCTAGGTCGGTCTGTAATCTGTATTGGCCCGATCTAGACCAATACAACCAATTTAGGCCAATTAAGGTTGATTCGGTCTCCTTGTGTTTTTAAGTCTTTATTCTTTTACACTTCCCTTGGGAAAATTGGGTTTTCCCCCTTGAAATCAGATCGCTAGGCATCAATTCTAATCTGCATCAGTCAATATGGGATTGGAATCAGCCGATCCTGCAAATCTTACCTCATTAGGCAAGTCATCCAAAATGATGGGATTTGAAACAATCATGAATCTCTCCAATTTGCAAGACCCATCCAAAATGCAAGTGTTCATTCAGGCTCAAAAAGACTCACAGGTTCAAACTTCAATTTTACATTTGAATTTTGAAAGGCCTACCTGGTCCTAATAGCTCCACTCTGTGCAGGTTGTGACCCAAAACTGGTACAAAGCTCTCCTGTCCTGCTCCAGAGAACTTGTTGTCTTCCCTGATAAGAGCTCCTCTAGGATTCTCTGAAACAGTGAGAAGCCTTAATCTCACATGGAAAATAGAAGCTCACTGTCTACAGCGATTATGGCTCTAGCATGGAGTCCTTTGGTATCCTTGAGGGCTCCTTTCAGCTACTTGAGGCACCTCCCCTAATTTCTCAGCCAGGAAGGACATGGTATTCACTCTCCAGAGCTGAAGCAGAATCCTCAAGAACTCCACCCAAATCATATGGGGTCTCTTGATCATGCACACCCTAATTTATAGCCTTGTTCATGCAGGTCACTAAATGAAATATTTCACTGCCCAAGGATCCCCCACCAAACTCCATCATTGGGACGTCAGCCAAAGGAAACAACCTGGCTCTAGATGCCAGCAAAGCATGGGAGCAGTCCCACCTATCCTCCACACAATTGACAATGACATGGTAACTAGGGATCAACCATCTGTCTCAGTCAACCCTCCACTCTGACAGCTTAAGGAACTTTGTAGCTGCAAAGGTCTACACAACAAGAACCCTTGTGTAGTCTGTTGCAGACAGCTTGACAACGCCTCCCAATGCTGCTATCTTTCGACCCACCTTCTTCCCTATGCAACCCCACAAGAGGCAGCCCTCCTGCTTGCAGACTATGCAAATCGTAGGCCCTGGGCATTGATCGACCCAATGCATGTTCCCATGGCACCATGCGCAAATTTTTGAATCCCCATCTTGAGACCTTTATTGTGCTTCATGCGCATTAATAAGACAACAATGTACATTAATGACACAACAATAGATGCAAACGCTCAAGTCCACCAAATAGATTCAGAGGAAATCATACAAAATTGAAAGTACCAATTTATGCTCATCATCAAAACCTTATCCCATCTATTTGGGGTCGGCTGCATCAATTTATGCTCATAATCTAAGTAAAAATGTGTACACCAACTTCTATATTCCATCATGCGTCCATTTTCAAAACTCATTCCATTGTTTTGCTCCAGTTACACACTGTTTCACGATTCGCAATATCAACCATGTCCCACAAGAGAAGGTGACATCAAGAACAAGAACATTAAACAGGCGCCATCCGGTGAAATGTCATTCGCTCTAAAGCTAAAACAATCATGTAAAGCTGATGAACTAGGAAGGTTGTATCAATCTGTGTAAGGTCATTAGCGGATCTATTAACAAGCCAAACAAGATCAATAGAAACCATGAAACAAAAAGTATGAACAACAATAATGACTTACTTTCTTCACACGAGTAAGAATTTCAGGACTTGATGCAACAAGAATACATCCTCTGGCCTGATAATTGTCAAAACATAAAAGAAATTAAAAGGTTATAGCACTCGGCAGTCAGCAATATAGCTCCTGCAAAAAATGCATGCAACTGGTGCAGCCTGTTCATCAACATGTAATCAACAGGAGCATATGAGGAAATCTAGAAGATAATCAGGAACAAGGAGGGCTGTTAACGTACCTGTAAGTAAGTCATATATGGACTTGGATTCACCATCCTCAATGCTCTGTATACTTCGAATGGATCAGCAAATGTTCGGCGTTCAAAACGTTGACTCAAGACAATCTGAAATATATCTCCTGCCAGTATATGTTCTTTTGCCTGCATTACAGCTTTTTTATATGCTTCGCTTGTCATACTTGACCTTGTCAGTGATTTACCAAATTGACGAGTATGTAAATTCACAGAGCCTGCAGACAGCTTTGGTCTGACAGTTGGAAGAAGAACATAGTTTAGTAGACAACTTGAACAACATATTAACAAAAAAAGGAATATTAACCACAATAATGGTTAGGTCTCTAACTCACGGATCAATATTTTGTATTCTAGATAGTAAAATGTTCAACCGACTCTTTCCATCATGATAGGCTAACTCAATAGAAGGATAACGATCCACCCGAACCCAGTGAATCACGTACGCTTTCTGATTCAAGCAATAGACCAAATATCCAGTTAGACTGCATAATATTGTACATTCAATTACTTATGCCAGAGGAATCAGATAATTGAATCATCTATGCAGTAGAAAAAAGACAGCAAAATAACTCTAGCGCTGTCAAATCCAAGTCACAAATGATTTCAAGAAATGAAGTACAACTACTACAAGGTGATTCCATAAAACAGGCAACCTAACTATAGGCATTTAGAAGCCAACACATAATTCGTTAAATTTTAAATCTCATTAAATGAAGAGAAAAAAAATAGAATACCTTCTCCACATGGTCGAACACTATGACATCATTATACAGACCCAGGTGGACATCTGGAAGACTTCTATCATCTTTAGGAGCACTTGAGAATGGAAGCCTTTTCTTTTCCACATATCTTACAGTGTCATATGAGAAGTAGCCTACCCATCCACCTAAAAGGACCCAAAAAAAAAAAACAAATTCATTTAATGGACATGTTGGGTTTCAGTAGCTTCCTACTGTTTAACTTTTGACCACATACTAGACATATGAAGAAAGAGCCTCCAAATAACACTAGAAGCTGATGGAAGGTGTCAAGCATAAGTAGAAATAATATATGCCATTGGACATTTCCTTTACAAAACATAAAATATGATCAAATTAAGTACTTTCAAAATTAAATGTTTGCCAAGGTTCACGTCTATAATCAATTGTTTTTATTTAAACATGAATGAAAGGGAAAAGAGAGGTGGTAAAAAAGATTGTACCCCAGGATCTTTACTTTTCTTCATTCAATTATTAATGGCATCACTTACTGAATATACATTAACAATGGATCCCAAAAGCCACTTTGAAGTTCAATAATGCATCTGAATATGGACATGGGCGAAGTGACCATATGGCAAGATAGTTACAAAAGTGAGTGCCTGTTTGAGTTATCCATGACATAGTTTAGCATAGACTTAGGCTAAGCATGAAGTTCGTTCCAAGATGATGACTCATATGTATCAAGATGTTTACAAAAATAAATAGGTTCGCTGTTAGCCATCACCATATATTTCTCATGGGATCACATTTAGCACCTGGCGAAAGTTGAAACATTTCATTGGCTCCAAGCCGTGGAGCATTGTTAACAGCTATTGTTCAATTATAGACCAAGTCATATCGGACAAGCATATGCATTTAGCGGGTAGTGCCGAAATATCTCAACATCACATCCAAAAGAACCAATCATGAGAAGATATTCAAACATTGAAGAACAAAAGGTAGTCACTTTCCAACAAACAATCA
This sequence comes from Zantedeschia hybrid cultivar, assembly GCA_030544215.1. Taxonomy (NCBI): domain Eukaryota; kingdom Viridiplantae; phylum Streptophyta; class Magnoliopsida; order Alismatales; family Araceae; genus Zantedeschia; species Zantedeschia hybrid cultivar. Next base: position 15,300,271 of record JARZZO010000014.1, on the reverse strand, counting down.
TCTTATGCTAAGAATTTTGCACCCCCTGCAGGAAACAGAAAAAGAAAAAAGAGTAAAATATGGCAGCGAAATAAAGATACCAGAGAAGGCGTCAGGCAGCTCATCAATAAACTGCGGGCTCCATCCCTCCATGATCCTTCTGGGGACCACCATGGGGTCATCCACAAATTCCTGTTTCCTTTCCCCCGCCTCATGGTCCATGATGGTCACCATATTCTCCTTGGCGATGATCTCCATCGCCGGCTGCGCCCCAACAACACTATATCTTCCCTACATGACATCATCCGATCATCACGAGCAGAAAAGCAGATGAAACAAAGAAAATGCCTCCTTTTTTAAGAGTGGCAAGCAAAAGAACCATAAGAGCTAGAAAAGAAGGAAGAGGAGTCAAGAATGCCGAGGAGGCCTCGCTCCGTCGCTCGCACTCTTGCTCACCACGTTGGTTCCCCGAGAGCCCTGCTCGACGGACTCGAAGAGGAAGCTGGGGGCGTCGCGGTCATCCTCCTTCACGAGGCAACGGTAGGCCAGAACCGGCGTCAGGTGATCGCAGAAGATGCAGCGGGACAGCGCCACGAGGTTCCCGGCCTTGGCGGCCTCCGCGAACTTGGCGGCCTCCTCCTTGACCACTGAAACAAGCGACATCCACGACCCTCCATCGCCGTCAAAATCTCGCGAGCTTGTAGAACAAAACAGGGGAAGGGGGGATCGAGGCGGCATCCTACCTGGCGTAACGGAGGCAGCGGCGGCGGGGGAAAGCGCGGCGCGACACCCGGAGGAGGGCGGCGGAGGGAAAGGAAATGCAGATGGGGAGCATGAGGCTGGGCGTGGGAAGAGGCGGAGGTTGGGAGCGCTCCTCCAAGGGGCGGCGGCGGAGGGGGAGCGGAGGAGCGGAAGAGCAAGGCGTGGGGAGGATGAGAGGAGGCGAGAGGAGGAGGCGATGGGGGGCGCTGCTGCTAGGGTTTCCATGTTGAGCCCCCTCGATTCAAATTCTAATCTCGGCGCGGGGGTGGGAGGTGGTACCGGTGGCGGCGGCCGTCGTTGCTGCGGGATGCTGCCCCGCTGTGGCTGGCTTGTTTGTTTGCCCTGCTATGCTGTGTCGCAAAGAAATGCCGAAGACCAGCGTAGCGAATGGCGAGTGGCGAGCGCGTAACACGACCCGAAATCAATTTCGGGCTTAGGAAGGGCTGGGTACGTGGCATTTTACGGAGACGAATGCTACGGCGCCGTGAAAAGTAAATCTTTTTTTTTTTTAACATTAATAACTCTTATTTTACTTAACAAAAGAAAAAAAAGATATAAACAAAGATGATCGGCCAGCTGGCCAGAGAGGATAGTACATCCATCCGGCCAAGGCACAAAACACACGCAAATTTAAAGTAGATATGAAACTCCAATAGACCGGAGGAAACACAATAAAACATAGGAGGTAAAACCTTAGTTGGAGAAGCCGTCGGACATCGTCGTCGAATGGAGGACAAAGCTGATGTTGGAGCATCCAAAAGTGGGCCTCACTAGTAGGGGAGGGGACTTCCATAGCAGTGTTTGCGGAGCAACGCCGAACAAAGCTGCATCTTGATGCAGTTTAATTGGGGGCTCGGTGATGTATGTCGTAAACGAATACACAAAAGACGCACAATATCTCGAGTACCACCAAGGGGGAACCAAGATCCCGGGAATCATCCCAAAGTGAGCAAGAACAATTAGAAACACTCCGATGAGGTTGTTCAATCCAAGATCTCCAATATGCACAAAGAGAAAAAAAAAACACAAGAAAAGGGGAGCAATACTACGCTGGAGCCGAGAAGAGAGGCCAATCTCCAAATCCTCAACAAAAGTCCCACCAGGGCAGGGACAAAACTAGGGAAACCCTAAGAGAAGGGATGGGTAAGATTGGCCGAGGGGAAGAGAAAGGGGGCGACGTAAAACAAGTAGAGGAAGGTGAGGGGAGGGAGAAAAGAAAGACAGAAAGACTAGGGGGGTGGATGGCTAGACAAATGAAGGTGGCTAGAGAGGGAAGCGAGCAACCGGGGAGGCTGAAGGCCGGAGGTTGGGGGGGTTGATTGGTGAGGTGATGGGATGGATGGGAACTAGGGTTTAAGATCAAGGGCAGAGAGAGAATGGTGGGGAGGGGAAGTAGGGTTGTCGAGGACGAGGGGGGCTGTCAAGATTTAGGTGAAACTGGTCAGGTGAGGGAGAGGGAGTAAGGGGGACGACGGAGGAGTGCTAAAGGCGAGATGGGTGGGGAAGAAAAATGGTGGAAACAACAAAATTGACGACGAGAGGCGGGGGTTGAAGAAAATGGCGTCTAGTGACAAGAACGGAGGGTGAAAGAGATCTAACAAGAGGAAAGGGCGGAGGAGATCTGGGAGCTATGGTTGCATAGAGAAGGAAGAGAAGGAAAGGGGAAACTGAGATTGGAAAAAGGAAAACCTTGGGGGAGAGGGGGAGAAGAAGCTGGGCATCAGAGCCCCCTCCTCCAAGAGGATACCGAAGACAACCACCATGAGAGGTGCCTCCGAAATTTCCGCTTATCACGGCGATGGCTCTGACAAGCGAACAGTAACACCTAATATCGAGAGATTGAAAATTCACGTGGATTATAATGTGAAGGAGGTAGATCTTGAATTATTTTCATAAGGTGGCAGTACAATTGAGTAAGTTTTTTCAAAAAATTGTCAAATTAAAAAAATCATTCTGACTTGATGTACAAAATTTAATTAAATAATTAACATTTTAAAAAATATAGACTTAAAATCAATGTTTTAAGAATTGGATGAACCAACTAACTAACCATAAAAAACCTGAATCGAAAGTTTTTCTGATCCGACTTATCAAAAAATCATCTTTAAAAACCCCATAGAATTAATTAAAACCGACTAGTTTAATTTAGTTCACATGGAAAGTGACTGGTCTAAAGTCTAATACTAAATTTTTGTTTACAAAATGTTATTTGTGAAATATTTAAATTTAAATTTAAGACCATTATTTAACCAACCGTTGCCAAAGTCCGAGGGTGCGCATTTGTTTGTATCGGAGGTTTGCCTTCGCCCATGTATGACGTTGGGAAAATTTTTATCCTTTAGATGCTTTTAAAGTTATACAAGTCAAAAGTTATATCTAATTGTACTTTTAAAAGTTTAATTATTAAAGAATCTAAAATTCTGACGTTACTTTCTTTTATTTGTTTACACTAATTCTTTTAACTTCCTCCAACATCGAAAATCTATGGTACCTAAATCTATATCAACGGTGCAAATAAGAAGGCAAGTTTTCTATATCACCATGCTATTGTCTATAGACTTTCGTTGTCTTCTACAATTAATTTTTGACCAATAGTGATGTGATACGGTGATTTGTGTTGTGCTGCATCGAGCACAACACAGTCCATCCTAGTGTTATGAATTTCTACATGTTCTTAGTTTTCCTCACTTGTCGAGTTGTATAATGAAGTGGGAAACATTATTACAAAAACCAAAGTGATTGGTATACCAACGGTGTCATAACATTGTCGTTCATAGGATGCACTAAGTTTAGAAGATAAAAAAGATGTTCATTTTTTTTTTACACTAACATTTTACTCCTGTATAATACATTTTTTAATACTTCCATTCAATACACCATATTATTGAATTAAAATATGACTTTACAACTTAAATATCATAGAATATGAGATTATATGATACAAAACTCATTTTTTTATTGCCAAAAACTCATAATTTGATTGAAAACAATTTATTATATGATTATAGTTGTTACTTTAATTTTTTAAAATTATTTATAAAAAAATATAAATGTCCTTTCTGAATATTTTTTAAAATTTTATTAATTGACCAAATTTTTGACCATCTTATATACATTTTAAATTGAATCATATCCAAACGAATTTTCACCAAATCTGTAAACTAACTATGGTCATGACCAATTAATGGGTGTTGGGTAGCACAGTCTAACCAGGCGTCAAGGACCCAGAGCACGTCGGAGAAGCAACAAGGCACAAGCGCGGCGTAATCTGGACCCACACGTGGGGACGCTATCGGAGGGGAAGGGAGCATTTGGGATTTTAAGGGGGAAGACATGTTGTGGTAGAGGAAAATCACGATTTTCTTATCATATTTAAATCTCAACGTTGAGATGAGATTTGGGCCTTTTTTTTGGCATTCTTATTTATATTTTTTATCTATTTATAAAAAAAATAATTTATTTATTTTTATTCTCATGTGAATAAAGGTATATAAAGATCTATAAAAAAAATCAAAAGATCTCATCTCCATTGGGAAGTAGACAACAGAGGGTGTTAGTGTTGTTTCGGTCTCCAGTTGTTCTGCCGTTTCTGTTCATTTTGCCCAAACGGACTCAGATCGTTTCCCCCCTTCTTCGGAATCCATAAGGAACTCTTGGTATGTTGAACATGGGCCGGGCTGTTTCTGAATTGGGCTACAGTGGAAATTCAACATTGGTCCAACAAGTCCCTTCTAGTCCCAATCTCACGTCCGAGTAAAACTTCCTGCACTGCACGGTGCAGTGCAGGCCACGTAGCTTACATTATGTTGTACAGCGAAGGCCGATTTAAGAAATCGGATGGTATATTTAGAGATTGGATCGGACGGCATGTAGCTGCCCATTTTCTATTTGTTTATTTTCTTTAAAGATTTTTTTAATTTGTTATGAAACGTCCGATCAAAAATTAGACGGTACATTCAAGGAGTTCAAGTCGGCCTCGAGTCGGTTGTATACTTTTTTTTAAAAAAACAACTTTTTATTTGCACATAAATCAAGATGTGTACCAAAAAAAAATTCCCCAAAAAAAATATACAACCAACTCGGGGTCAACCTGAGCTTCCTAGATATATCGTCCAATTTTTGATTGGACGTTCTAAAAAAATTAAAAATTCTGCAAAGAAAAAAAGACAAAGAAAAGCAGGCAACTGTGTGACACAGTGCCGGCCACGTGGCTTGCACTATACTGCACAATGTAACAAGTATTACTCTTCATGCCCTTAGTTGAGTGCATTGAAGTTCCTCGGTGCATACAAGTTTAAGTTTTTTAATATTAACATATATTAGTGTAAAATAAATTAAACCAAGCCAAATGGAGCTCTTTTTATTCAAATCGGTTAAAGTTCTTAGATGTGTTCAATTTGAATATTTTTACCAAGATTGAGATATACATAATGTGAATGCAAATTTGTAACGAATAACGTGATTATTCAATCAAATATTAGTTTATAAGTCAATTAATGCATAATCTTTTTAAGCCAATATGCATAGCAGATAATGTAACAACTATAGATTTTTTTCTAACTGAAGGCATATAGTTTACTGAGAATATCATTATCAGGATGAATATCAATTTATATGTTAACTAAGATACAATCTTAACCCAATAGATAATGAATCTACCTAAACTCTGTATTGAATTTAACCCATTCGTATCATAAAAAAATCTTACTGAAAAGAAGTTTCAAAAAGGCTCACGGATGCAAAATAGGAGGACAAATGATAAGTTCTAACGCGGGCCGGACTCGTAACGTATGTAGAGGATGGTTATGCCAATTCTACGATGAGAAACATTTGCTGTAATGTCAGGCTTATCAGTGGTCTAGTCGAACTAAAAAAAGTTATAAATCTTTTTAAAGGGTCCTAATATGTCTTATATGTCTATATAATTTGCTTTTTGATTGGACATCCTTACAAAATATTTTTTATTATTTATTGTGATTTAAGTTTTGAATTTTCATCTTTTTTGAGATGTTCGATCGAAAATCGAATATATAGACAAGTAAGACATATTGGAACCCTTTAGAAAAACAATTCACAAAAAGTTTTTTTTAAAATTTAAACTTGCACCACTAGGCAGCATAATAACGTCGGATGGTACAGTAAGTCTTAGTCTTTCTCTTTCTATGATATGTAAACTCCCATAAATGTTGTTTTCAACTTTGGACTGCTAGTGTGTTTAAGGGAGCGTCCCTCTTTTGCTAGATGAGGAGGATAGTAACTTATGATAGAGATTTAGACCACATACTCTATTTTTATACATTAATAATATTTTAATTTTCTATTAATTTATTTACAATTTTTCTTTTTAAAAATATAAATAAATAAATAAAATAGAAATATTATAATAAATAAAGAATAAAGTGAAGTCAAGTATAAATAATATAAAGAAAGAGATTTTTGCTTACATACTCCTATAAACCGCTATGTTTCAATGTATATTTCTATCTTCCACATGTCATGATAAGCGCCGGTGAAATCTTTAAAAAAGTTAAGGTTATATCTTTCTCGTTAAAATGTCATCAACTCCATCAGATATTGTTGCATATATACTTATGACTAGAACTTTGTAAGGATTTTTTACTTTACCGCCTCTATGATCTTTCGGTAGTATTTCTTTTAGACGCTCTACGATCTTTAAATCCTCTCTAAAAGGTCCTTTTGGTTAGTAATTATAAAAAAATATGTTAAAAATAATCTTAGAATATTCCTAATATATTCTGATAGAAATATAGTACATGGAAGAAATAATCTGTGAGTTTTCTTTTTTATAGTTGTTAACGTGGGGACTTTGGGAGGGTGTGGAAGAATACAAAATATAGATTGTAAGAACTAAATAAAACACTTATTTTATGTATATTCTCTTAACTTGGCTAAAATTTATGAAATTCTTTGAACATATTTCATTAGAATTCACAGTATTTTTTGTGAAAGGGTACACTGCAACCTTTCCTACGGTATCATGAACATTTATAATACTATATGCTAGAATTTAAGAATGTATTATATATATATATAATATGTTAATTTATAAGAATATATCTATAAATAATCCAAAAAGAAATAGACCATCCGGATCTGTAAACCTTCTCCATCTAGAGTAACACTTTTGCACTGACTCTGGTATTGCACTGAGTGTGAGTGTATTAAGGAACAGTGCAGTAAATACAAAAGAATTTATTTTTAAATTTTATTTTAAGAGAACTCGGAAATATTTTACACGTCGGTACATGTTGATTTTTGATCAGACGATCTAAAAATTTTAAAAATATAATATTGAGTCCTAATGAATGATAAAAAATTACCTTTAATGAGTTAAGTTTAAAAATATTTTTTATTTTTATTCTTTTTTATTATAAGTTTAAAAATATATTTTATTTTTATTTTTTTTATCGTCCAATCAGAGATCATCTATACTGATATGCAAAACATCTTTAGATCCATTTAAAAAAATTTAAAAATTATTTTTTCTTAACCACTGTACTTACTTTTAGTCGAGCGAGTGTTACTCATATCCATCAATGGTCAAATGGGCCGGCAGACGCCCTCCATGTGCCGAGAAATGAGGTCGTCTCTGAGGTTGCGGCACGTTGCGCTATGGCACTTGGCCACCGCGAGCTGGCAGCGGTGAAGGTGTCAACAGAAGAAAAGGACGGCGACGCGAGCACCGGAAGAACACCCCAGACGAGAGGCAGCGCTGTGCATGATGCCATGACACCCCCCATTGCTTCCCTCGGCAGCCCCTCCTCCACTCGGTCCTCCACCCCGGCCTCATGCTTTCCAGTGGGCCCTTGCCCAGTCGCCCTGCCGGGTCCTCCAACTCTTCCATCTCCCCTTCCGGAGGAGGCGACGGGCTCGCTTCTACCTCCTTCCCACAAGCGTCTTCCCCCAACTTCTACTCCGCACCCGCGGCCGCTTGCCCTTCGCCATTCTCCCCTGCCTTCGCCTCTTCACGAGACCACCGACACGTTTCTTTCTACTCGCCACCCTCTGCGGCAGTCTCACACGCTCAATTCCCCCGCGGGTCCCCAGCGTCATCTACTGCTCCGTCCGCGACACCTCCTTCAGGTGCTGAGCCTCCCGTGGTTGCTGTCACCTCGCCGCCGTCGACTGATCTCCTTCTGGGAGCGTGCATGTTCCCCCCTGCTTCTGGCTCCCTGTCTCCCGCGCTGGTTCTGGTACTGGATGCGGCAGTGGCCTCACCTTGCGCCACTTCTGGTACCAACAATGCTTGCGCAGGGAACCCATTTCCATCTCCATTAGTGTCATTGGCCAGTAATTAAGTCGATCATTTGTTCTTGTTCACATGATCGTGTTTGCCTTGCCTCTCACATTTCTTGATGGAATGGAAATAATATGCCATCGCCTTAGGTTTCTTCTTATAGTCGATTTAACATTAGTAATTAGTTCATGGAAATAAAAATAAAAGATGCGTGCAAACTCCGAAACCTCATTACCAATCGTTATTTTTAATATTTATTTCAGAAGCAAAACAACTTGGAAGGCAGGATCTTGCAGTACAGCTCAATGAGGAGCCTGGAGCGGATGACGAAAATCCAAAGAAACCGGGGAGATCTGGAGGTGACGACGACCCCCTTGGGCCAGTACGGAGGCCAACAAAGGTCCTGATGGATTCACCTCAGAACCCGCATTACATACCTCTCCAAAACCGAGCAAAGCGCATACGTCGGAACCTGATCTCCGGCTACAACAAAGCCTTCATGGAGATGGCGGAGACAATCTGGAACATAACATATCCGGAGTTCCAAAGCGGTGAGAAGGAGCTCAGTATGACCTTGGAGGAGCTGGAGGCGATGGGGTACAGCGTGACCCCGCTGCGCAACCGTCTGGACGCGCTGAGGGGGGCGGTGCGCGAGAGGGAAGCTGCAGGGAAGGACGTGGAGCGGTTGATGAAGAAAGTCGAGGAGCGGAAGGAGGATCTTCGGCTGCTCCAGGTGGAGATAGCCCAACTGCAGACGAAGGAACTGGGGAAAGAGGAGGGCATTCGTGAGCTGGTGAGGTGGGCGGAGGAGATCAAAGGCAACCTGAAGGAGCTCGATGACATCTTCGGCGACATGGTCAGGACGTCTCTTCTCTAACAGCTAGCTGGACAGCGTGGAAGCTCCCCCCACCCCATGTTGAAAGATGATCCAATTCTGAACTGGATTGTTGAAGCCGATTTGGAGTCTACATTAGTTATCTAGTGCGGTATTGGAGCTTATCTTGTTAAAAGTGTTAGAATAAGAAAAGGTCTGAAGAGTTCGTCTTGTAGTTATAATTATCTAGACTTTGTGTTTAATTAGATTTCTTCCAAAAGTTCTTTATATAATTTTGATATCCACGCATGTAAGATGCTATGATGGTTATTGAATAAAAATTAGTATTTTATTTCCACCTCTCCTTCTACCCCCTGCGTCAAATTCTCTACCTGCATGTGTGTTTGCTAGCGCATAAGGGCGTTCCCAGCTGTGAAGCCCGAACACAAAAGCTGCTGTTTGCTGCATGCTCTATGAAGTGCTGCTAGTGCGTGGCTGCTACTGCTACGTGGACGTCCAATAGCTGCGGCAAACTGCTGCGTGGATGAAGCTGCCGTATGCGACGTGAAGGGCTCCTCCCAACAGTTGCTGTTCTGTGAGGTGCCAAGAGAAATTTTGACTGCCTGCATGGTGGTCGCTTTTGATGCGCGAAGACTTGTCTAACGAGTGGTATTAGAGCTACTTTACTTGTCCATCCATCTCGACGCTGTTGTTGCTGTAGCTCGGTCTCTTGCGAGAGGTCAAGAAGGTTTGTGAAGTTTGTAATCTATCGATATTAGTAGTTGATCATGACGACAAACAATATGATCCAATCACAACTGTCGAAGTTCACGGAGAAGAACTTTGAGTATTAGAACACTCAGATATAATACTTGTTTGCATCTCAAGAATTATGGAATGTCATCGAGTCGAACTACACCGAGGTGACAAATTAACAAGAGTTTGTTGTTCTTTCGCAAACGCACAAAAATATATTGAGAGAAAGCCACAAGAAGGACAAAAAAACTCTTTTTTATCTACTAGGTGGTAGATAAAGTCATTTTTGAGAGAATCTCAAGGACGATTAATGCAAAGGAGATATGGATCTTACTGGAAAAGAGTTACAAAAGGAGAAGAAAAAGTAAAAAAAGTATACTTACAAATTCTTAAGGAGAATTTGAAGTTTTGAAGATGAAAGATACTGAGCCGTTCTCTGATTATTTTGGTCGAGTGATCTCTGTCTCTAATCAAATTTGTTTGAATGGAGAAGATATTCAAGACACAAGAGTTGTAGAAAAGATTTTGAGAATATTGACGGTCAAGTTTGATCATGTTGTTTGTGTAATTGAGGAGTCAAAAGAAATTGATGATTTGATAATAAAAAACCTTATGGGTTCCTTGTAAGCTCGTAAGCATATGTTACAGTAGAGATCAGTACAGTCAGTTGAGTAAGTCCTCAAAACTTAACTAATGGTGGATGACAAAGCTCAGCAAAGAAATAGAAGTGGTAAATCAGGATGCAGCCGAGGCGTAGATGTGACAGAGGCCGTGGTCAAGAGAAGTCAATACCAAATAACAAAGAAGAGAAGCTGAACAATAATAGAGGTAGAGGCAGAGACAGATCAAATTATCAGATGTTTGACAAATTTCAGATCCAATACTATAATTGTGATAAATATGATCATTATTAGTATGAGTGTAGAAAGAAGGCAGCAGAAGAAAAAAATAATGCAAATTTTGTCGAGAATAATGATGATGTTCCCATGTTTTTAATTTGTGATTCATCTGAGCTTAATAATATGAACTTATGGTACATAGACTCAGGATGTAGTAATCACATGTGTGGAAAAAAGGATATGTTTGTAGATTTGGATGAGTCAGTCAGCAAAATGGTCAAATTTGGAGATAATATTAAAATTTCAATCAAAAGAAAGAGAAATATTCTATCTCGTATACGTAATGATGATCATCTTATCCTATCAAATGTCTATTACATGCCTGAACTAGAATGTAATTTGTTAAGTACTGGCTAATTATATGAAAAGGACTACAACCTAGTTTTAGAGAAAGAGAATTATGAATTGAGAGATAAACATAAGAGATTAATTGCTAAAGTACCATGACCAAAAATCGGATATTTCCAATAAAGATAGAAAATGTTGCTTTACTATGTGTTAAAACAATTTGTTCATGATGAGTCATGGCTTTGGCATTTGAGATTTGGTCACTTGAATTTTAAAAGGTTAAAGAATCTTGTTAGACAAAACATGGTGAAAGAGTTACTTAATATTAATCATCCAAATCAGATTTGTGAAAGTTGCATTTATGAAAAGTAACATAAAAGTCTTTTTCCTAAATGAGAGTATATTAGAGCAAAGAAATTTCTACAATTAATTCACACTAATTTATGTAAGATAGATTCTCTCTCTTTTGGAAAGTGCAGATATTTCATGACTTTTATCGATGATTTTAGTAGAAAAATATGGATTTATTTTTTGAAAGAAAAGTCAGATGCCTTTGATACCTTTTGCCAGTTCAAGTTACTAGTTGAGAAGTAAAGTAGCTATTATGTGAAAGTTCTGAGATCTGATGGTAGGGGAGAATATTTTTCTTCACAATTTAATGAGTTTTGTAGGAAGCAAGGAATTGAGCACCAAAGTATAACTGCATATACCACTTAACAGAACGATGTAGCAGAGAGGAAGAATAGAACCATTGTGGAGATGGTGAAGATCATGTTGATTGAAAAATATCTTCCCAAAATATTTTGAGCTAAAGCAGCCGCCTGTGTAGTTCATGTGTTGAATAGATGTCCTACAAAAAGCATATCCAAAAGGACACCTGAAGGAGCATGGAACATGAGGAAGCCATCGGATCGACACCTTATGGTGTTTGAATCTGTGGCTTATGCACATGTGTCAAAAAAGAATAGGAAGAAGTTAGATGACAAATGTGTCAAATGTATTTTTATGAGTTGTTGTGGACATATGAAGACATACAAGTTGTACAATCCTGCTACTCAGAAGGTCATATTGAGGAGATATATAGAATTTGATGAGGCTGCAACTTGGGATTGGACAAGATAAGAGAAAGAGAAGCATGACGTCAACATTGAACTTGAAGAAGAGACGGTGGATGTGAGAGAAGAAGCTCCAGGTCCTCCTAGTTCTCCTTCTTCATCACCTTCCACCTCCAGACCATCAACTCTTTCTCTATCACTATCACCTTCCTCCTCCAGTCCATCTACATCTCACTCCTCTTTTCTAGTCAAAAGGAATCCTCCACGGAGTGCAGCAAGGTCCTCCAGATTTGATGATTTTATTATTGATAATGATGATATTGGTGAGCTAACCTAATACATCATGTTTTCATACTGTGATCCCACTACTACAATACCCTTCTTAGGCGACGGGTTGAAGCCTAACCATCGTCGGTTTCAACAAGGGCCGACGTTATCACCGCCGGCAATTCCAGTCCGACTTGGAATCATATGGACGACGGGTCTTTCTTTTAAAGACAGTCGGCCAAAGTTTATTTCCCCAAACCGTGTACCCACCCCGCCAGTTTCTAAAGACGTTTGTATGAGTGCTTAAAATGAGTGTGTGATTATCATGAAAAACTATGTTGTTTAAGTGCAAAATAAACCTATTAAAAAGAAACTAAGTGATGTGATCGCCAGAAACTTTTGACTAAAAAGTTTCAAAAGAAGGTTTGATCGCCTACCTATTTGGATGTGGGAGATATTGAGCTCTTGGTTCCCCTCCTTCAGCCGGCTGAAGAAAGAGAGCCCTTTCTTGTCTTTGTTCTTGCTTTGACTGTTGTTGAGTTTTGAGGATCGTCCAGATTCCTTATTGTTCGCTGTTGATTCCCTCCCCTTTGATTCTCCTTTGTACCTTGTAAAAAATAGAAAAGAAATAAAGGACAATGATGAGAACTTAGGAAAAAGTAGTATCCATTCTAGAGAAAATTTTAAACATGCAACTAAACAGGAAAACTCACTTGTTGGGATGGTCTTTTAAACCCCTTAATCAAATAGGTTTTGAAAATGATGCTAGTGTTGTGTGTGTTGCATGGAGTGATGTGATGAAGTATGTGAAAAATATGCAGAAATGAATTGAAAGCTAATGTTGGATGGCCCCCGGAAGCCTTGGTCTTCAATGGATCTTGGACGGATGAAGAAGGATGCCGACTCTTGGTGGTAGTAGCACTTCAGCGTTTAGACGTCGCCTTCAAGTTTCTTTGCTCCAATCACCGCCAAAATAATCACTCAATATCACTCTCTTTTTTACTCACTCAAGAGGCGAGGTATTTATAGACTTCTTTGCATCCGAGAATTTACATGAAGAAATCTTTGAAATTTATCCAGCTTAACTAACAGATAAATACAGATTAATTTATCTTTATCTGTAATTATCTAAAACGCGTCGCCCAAGAGAGACGTCTTTCAGATTGATTAAGATAAGGATAAACATCTGGTAAAAACTTATCTTTATCTGTAATTAGATAAAACGCGTCGCCATTTACAGACGTATTTCAAACTAATTAAGATAAGGATAAACATCCGGAAGAGAAGTAGAAACAACTTAGGAAACTTAAATAGCGTCGTGACATGCAGACGTCTTTTAGCTAATTAATCTACTGATTAAAATTCAAATTTAAAATAAGAATAAACCCTAAATGGCGTCTACACAAGTCGACGTCTTTTAGACTTCTTCATATTGAAATTTGAGTTAAAATCAATTTATTTAACTAACTTAAATCATATCTGTCTGACTCGACACTATTCAGATAATTAATTTAAAAAGATCAATAAAAATTAACCAATGATTAAATATCAGACCTTTCTGAGACATTATTATATGATATGAAATTTACTCGAAATGATGTCAAAATTAGTGTGTCTACACTTTGGACTCTTTTTGGAAAACTGCCCTCTCTCTTAGGCGATTGGTGCGATCCCCTTCCCGAGTATGCTCGCACACAGCTTTTCCTGCGGTTCTTGGACGAGGAGGGCGGCGGCACCATCATCTTTTTCCCTTCTGTTCGCTAGGCGCGCGGGCGATCATCTTCAAGCTGTCCTCCCTCCTGTGGCGATGCAGGTTGCTACATCTTCTTTCTCCCTTCCATGCTAACGACGACACCCAAGAGATCATCTTCAAGCTGTCCTCCCTCCTGTGGCGATGCAGGTTGCTGCAACTTCTTTCTCCCTTTCATGCTAACGAGGACGCCCAAGAGATGATTGCATCCCTCTGTTCGTTTTCACAGCCCTTCTTGAAGGTCGACGGATATAAACATTATATCTAGGCTTCTCTGTTCATTCTCACAGGTATTCTGTCTTGATTCCTCCTTGGGTTTAAGCTATATCCAGTATTTCTTAGTTTTAAGGTGTTCTCCCTCCTGCGGCGATGCAGGCTGCTCCATCTTCTTTCTCCCTTCCATGCTAACGAGGGCAGCCAAGAGATCGTTGCATCCCATATATACCTTCGCAGTCTCTCTGTTCGTTTAATTTTCACAGCCTTTCTTGAAGGATGGACGTAGGCATTAATTATATCTAGGCTTCTTTGTTCGGTTCCACAGGTATTCTGTCTTGATTCCTCCTTGGTTTTAAGATGTTAGCCCGTATGATTGCACGATTGCACGTAAGCTCGAACTCAAAACAAGTTCAGATCAATGCATATGTGATAATATTGAGTTTACAATCTTTCAGTTGGTCCATGGACGTGATAGATCTATAGTTATTTTTATTTTCATATCTGCGGACGTGACAAACGATAACCTTTACATTCAGACGATATTTTTAATTTTATTACTAAGGTTGAAGAAGATCTTTACATTAATCAAATAGATGAGTAAACCTTGCTACACCACCAAAAGCTATTACACCGTCTAGTGATGTTTTTATTCAAAAAAATAAAATAAAAATTATATATATTTTTTGGTCGGCCCCAACCCATCCTACTTGGTTGTACACTATGATCTTAAATCGGACAACTAAAAAAAAGATGAAAAATAAAAAATTGACCCAAACAAGTAGTAAAAATCAGTCAATTTTTTATTTTCCAATTTTATCTGGGTCATCTAATCTAAGATCGGACTTTACGACCATATAGGACACCATGGGGCCGTCCAAAGAAAATTTCAGAAAAAATAACAGCATGCATGTTATAATTAAACATTATTTCTCAATTATAGATAGCTCTAATTTTGGAATTAAATCCTCCTATTAATATATATATATATATATATATATATATATATATATATATATATATATATATTTATTATAAGTATTATTTCTCAATTATAATATTTAACAAAATTGAAGTTTAATTTTAACATACAAAGTTAATACATTCTTGAAATTTTTTTTATCGTATCTTTCTATTCATTGTACATAAGTTTATGTGCATTGACTTAACTTAATCTAATATATTTTTTTTTTTGTTTGGAAGATGAAACAAGATTTTATTACCGACAAGAGTTGGATGTATATGTACAACACCAAATATGAAAGGGTCAATCCACATTTCTTAGATGGAGTCAAGTTCTTCATGGAGTTTGCTTTGAAAAACACAAATCATGATGGATCTTTAGTGATAAAATGTCCATGTCAGAAGTGTGAAAATAAATTTTATCATGATAAGGACATTATTCAACTCCATATCCTCCAACATGGATTTACTCAGAGATACACTACATGGAATTTTCATGGAGAATCTCGTAAGAGGCCTTGTGAAGAACTTAGTACACCTATTGTTTCAATAGATGATATGATGGGAATGTTAAATGATGCCTTTATGTGGCAATCTAGTACTGACCGTGTACAAGGAAGTGAAACAAATGAGGAGTTAGAAAAATTTTGAGACCTTATGGAGGAAGCAAAGAAACCACTTTATGTGGGTTGCAATAAGTATTCGAGGCTTTCTTTCGTAGTACATTTGTTTTAGCTTAAATGTCTACACAAATGGAGTAACATATCATTTTCTGCTATGCATGCACTTTTCAAAGATGCACTACCTGATGAGAATACACTTCCAAGTAATTGGTATGAATATAAAAAAATGATGTCTGAATTGAGTTTAGATTGCAAGAAGATACATGCTTGCCCAAATGACCGTGTATTATTTTGGAATGAATATGCAGATTTAAATAACTGTCCTAAATGCAATACTTCAAGATGGAAGGAAAAATGAGGCAATAGAGAAGGGAAGAAGAGTGTGCCTGTTAAAATTCTTCGACACTTTCCATTAATACCAAGACTTCAAAGGTTATTTATGTTAGATAAAACTGCAAGTTTCATGAAATGGCATCACATTGCTCCGAAAGATGATGATGGAAAATTGAGTCATCCAAGGGACTCTGAAGTTTGGAAAGACTTTGATTCTAAACATCCATCCTTTAGTGCGGAGCCTAGAAATATTAGGCTTGGACTTGCCAGTGATGGATTTAGCCCATTTAAAATAGCAACAGGAAGTAGTCGAACCACATGGCCTGTTATCATAATTCCTTATAATTTACCTCTATGGTTGGCTATGAAACAATCCTTTTTCATAATGTCTCTTCTCATTGATGAGCCAAAATCGCCTGGTAATAATATTGATATTTTTCTTCAACTGTTAATTGATGAGTTGAAAATATTGTGGGAATATGGTGTTGAGACGTATGATGCAGATAAAAAAGAAATCTTCAAGATGCACGCTGCTATTTTATGGACTATCAATGACTTTCCTGCATATGGTATGTTGTCAGGTTGGAAGACAAAATGATATAAAGTATGTCCTACTTGTCATGTTCATCACGGTTCTATATATCTTCCTTTTAGTCGTAAATGCGTTTATATGAGACACCGTCGTTTGTTGTCACCTGAACATCCTTGGAGAGATGATGAGAGAACATTTAATGGCAAGGTAGAATATGAGTTGGGACCTCTTCTTTTATCTGGAGAGGATGTGTTAAGAAAGTTTGAAGGTTATAACAATGTTATATTTGAAAAGCCTTTGGATAAGAAATCCAAACCAAATAAAAATCAAGAACAACAATTACCAGAAGGATAGAAGAAAAAGAGCATTTTCCTTCAACTACCATACTGGAAAACATTGTTAGTACGTCATAATATAGATGTGATGCATGTTGAGAAGAATGTTTGTGACAATATCTTGAATGCGAAGGAGCAACTAGAAGTGATGCATGCTCTGGAGCAAGAAAGAGAGAGAGAGACGTATGCACGAGAGAGAGACATGCAAGCACGGCTAGAATTTTTGGAAAGCATGCTTTTATCAAATGTCCCGATGAGTCAACGAAGTATATTTTTTTTGTCTATGAATAATAAGTTGAATAAATGTTGACACAGATAAATTTTATTTCCAAACACAATTTTTGTGATGATTGATCGTTGATATGGTGTTTCTTTTCATACTTTTGTTCTTTTTTTATTTTGGTAACTAATAGAAGAACAATCTACAAATTTATTGACTTTACTTTCTTATATGCTTAATTTCTTCTATTTTTAGGTTGGGTCTTCTAGATTGGACGGTGGAGCATCCTCTTCTCAGCAGCGAGGCTGATCAAGATGGCAATTTTATGATCATTCTAGAGTTGGCATAGATGGGCGTCAGATTGGCCTTAGGCTTTTAGTTTTTGATTGACCATTTTATATTTTAGTTTTTCTAAGGATATTATTTGGATGTTATTGAACTCGGTTGTTGTTAGAACATGAATAGATTTGCTCTTTGTTTATGTGTTGACTGTTTTGATTTAACGGTGGTAATGTAAACTCGCATTTATTTATATCGATCTTCTTACTGTAGGTGCTTAAAATGCTCGTGTGATTAACATGAAAAATCTATGTTGTTTAGTGTAAACTAAACTTATTAAAAACAGTAACTAAGTGCAGTGATCGCCAGAAACTTTTGACTTAAAAGTTTCGAAAGAGAGTTTTGATCGCCTACCTTTTTGAACGCGGAAGATGTTAAGCTCTTGATTCCCTTCCTTCAGCCGGCTGAAGAAAGAGAGCCCTTCTCGTTCTTTGTTCTTGCTGTTGAGTTTGAGGTTGAGGATCGTCCAGAAGTCCTTCTGATTTTGTGCTTGTTTTACTCCTTTTGATTCTCTTGTTGTTGTTGAGTGCAGCAGAGACAGAGAGAAAAGCAATGAAGAAACAAAGATGAGAATTTCAAGTAGAAGTAGTATCCAAACTAATCATGATTTTAAGCATGCAATTGAACAGCAAACTTACTTGTTTAATGGCTTTTAAAATCCCTTAATCAAATAGGTTTTGAAAAGATGATGTTGTGGTGCGTGTTGCATGAAGTGAATATTGAAGAATGAAAGATTAATGAAGATGTAGAATAAAAATGTAGAAATGAAACACTTATACCCATTGTTGAAGCATTGAATGGATGAAGATTCTTGAAAGGACGCCGACTTCTGGAAATAGCAGCGCTCCGGCGTTCCGACGTTGTTGCTTCGATCTTCAACTCGCTATAATAATACTCTCTCTTAATGGCTTTCAACTCTTTTTTTTTTTTTTAACTCTTTAAGATGCAAGGTATTTATAGGCTTCTTCTGCGTTCGCGATTAACATAGAAAAATCTAGGATTTATCTATCTTAACCGACAGATAAATACTGATTAATTTATCTTTATCTGTAATTATCTAAAACGCGTCCACTATGGCTGACGCCTTTCAGATTAATTAAGATAAAGATAAATATCCGGGAAAACTTATCTTTATCTTTATTAGCTAAAACGCGTCTACATGTACAGACGTCTTTTACACTAATTAAGATAAGGATAAACATCCGGAAGAGAAGTTAAAATAACTTAGGAAACCTAAAACGCGTCAGCACTCACAGACGCCTTTTAGCTAATTAATCAATTGATTAAAATTCAAATTTAAACGTTAAAATATGAATAAACTCTAAATCGCGTCCACATGGGTCGACGTCTTTTAGAATTCTGCATATTTTAATTGAAATTTGAGCTAAAATCAATTTAATTGATTAACTTAAACATGTCTGTTAAACCCGACACTTAAAAAGATCAATAAAAATTAACCAATGATTCAATATCAGACCATTCTGAGGCATTATTATATGATATGAAATTTACTCGAAATGACGTCAAAATTAGCGTGTCTACACTTACGTCTGTAAATTCTGGGTTAAGTGCTTCTGCCATTAGTTCATATGCAACTAAGATGATTTTTTTAGCTGGATGGATATGTGGTATGTTCTTTATTATTGGAATGGAGGATGGCTTAAACATGGAGATGATAACAAGTAGCACAACATTAAATTTTTGTCATTGGTGTGGATGCCCATGTCATATTTTAAGATCCTGTAGATAATGACCATTAGTACATCATGCAGATAAAAAGTAGCACATCTGAAATTCAGATCAGGCATCTGCAGAACGTGTGATGGGCAGGGGTTTGGAGTGGCATGTTCTCTTTTTTTTTGTCTGCTTCACAAGGTGAGCTGGTGCTCCCAAGTTGGCATGGCTACAACAACTTGCCATGGTTCTCATGGACGGCAGTTGAATCTGGCGTCGGACAGACCAAAGGCCGGCGGTTCACACTGTCGGGGATACACAAAGGGCCGGCGGTTCTCACCGTCGGAGATACACCAAAAGACGACGATTGAATCCGGCGTCGGAGAGACCAAAGGCCGGTGGTTCTTACCGTCGGGGAAACCCAAAGGCTAGCGGTTCGCACTGTCGGGGATACACGAAGGGCCGGCGGTTCTCACCGTCGGGGATACACCAATGAATGGATGACGGTTGCTAACGGCCGACGGTTTTTCTACCGTCGTCTAAAGAAAGGACGACGCATGCATAGACGACGATGGAAGGCCAACAGGCAGACCGTCGGCGATGAAAAGACGACGGTGATACCCGTCGTGGTTACTGTAACCGCCGACGATTACCACCGCCGGCCATGGACCCATTTGTACTAGTGTGCTCTCAGGTTTGAGATGCAGTTAAAGAAGAAAAATAGAGAAAAACTATGAATGAAGAGATTGATGCTATTGAAAGAAACAATGTTTAAGAGTTGACTAAACTTATAAAAAGTCAAAAGGCCATTGACATCAAGTGGGTGTACAAGACAAATAGATGATTATGTAGATCACTATAAGGCAAGACTTGTGGTGAAAGGCTACAAGAAAAGGTCAGGCATTGATTACCATGAAGTGTTTGCTCTTGTTGCTAAATTAGAATTTGTGAGGGTCCTGATACCTTAGTAGCTCAGAAGTAGTAGAAGATTCATCAGATGGATGTGAAGTCCACTTTCTTAAACGGATTTTTAGAAGAAGAAGTGTATGTAGAGCAACTTCCCGGCTTCATACATAAAAGTCAAGAAGATAGAGTCTACAGATTGAGAAAAGCTTTCTATGGCCTAAAGTAAGCTCCACGGTCATAGTACACTCGTATTGACTCTTACTTTCTGAAGAATACTTTTATTAAGTGTCCATATGAACATACTCTTTACATTAAGCACAATAGTCATGGTAGTGTGTTATTTGTCTCTTTATATGTTGATGACTTGATATTTACTGGAGATGATGAAAATATGATGAATGAGTTTGAAAAGAGCATAGTTCATGAGTTTGAGATGACTGACATAGAGTTGATGTCTTATTATCTTTGTGTTGAAGTGTCTTAGATAAGTTACTAATTTTTTTTCCAGAATTTTAAGATTGATAATCATATTTTTTGGCCATTAAAATTAATTTTTGAAATTAATAAATTAATAAATGAGGCTGAAAATAGCCAAGATATTTAAAATTGATCAAACTTGTCAAACAAGTCAAATTAATCATATGGAAGGTGTGAACAAAGTTTCATATAAATTGGACATCAAATGAGTGGTTTAAAGCATCAAATAGCGTATGAAGAATTTGAGTCAATCAAATAAATAGCAGAATAAGAATAATAGACATTAAATTTTAAAATTATAAAAAATTTCAGTAGGTAAAACATATCAAAATCAAGATGTGGTCAAAATTTTAGATCAATTAACCAAGAAACGAATGAGTTATAATCAATTGGCCAAAAACTACGGATATAGGTTTATATGTATGATAGTTTAAATCGCGTCATGCACAGTGAATACATTTTAAATCATAATAGATTGGGCTAACGTGTTCTAAATCATGTCATCTATTGTTGACACATTTTAAGTCTGTTAATCTGAACTTAAAAAAAATCAAAATTTTAAGATAGAATTTATGAATCCAATCGAAATCAAACATCTTAGAGGATAGAATATGTTTCTAGAAATCTCTTTTCACTACTTTTAGAAATCGAAATTTTATTTTTCATATAATACAAAATATCACTTGATGGATTATCATTACCTACTTTTAGAGAAGAACAAACCGATTTCTCCAATGATCTCCTAACTTCGTCTAGCTTCCACCACCAATTTTCTAGGCTCTAGATGTTCTCCCACGTTCACTAAACCGCAAAGAAACATAATGAATGGAAGAGAATCAAATTGTTAACCAAAATTATTAAAAAATATTTTTCTTTGTCAAAAACATCATTGTTACTTATTCTAATTTTAGAACTACATGTAAGAGAGCTTACGAATGATTCTAAAACTTTATTTATAATTTTTTTTCTTCTCTTATTTAAAACACTAATAAATTTAATGAGTGTAGTTTGACTTGACTGATGACTTTTTCATTGTTAAGCTATTATTTTATTATTAATTAACTATTACATTGGCTTAAATCATCTTAGTCTATTAATTAATTTAATTAGACTTAGTTAATTAAATCTCATTAAATTAACTAAATTAAATTCAATAATTCAAGACCCATTAAATAAAATGGATTCAAGACCTAAGGTATAACAATTGGTGATTATCGTTGCATTTGGGAACTTGAGAGAAGTCTTTCTAAATGACTTCTCTTCTTCAAAGAATTACTTCCGTAAAAAGTAGATGTCTTTGATAAGTTTGTTATATTTTTACTTTTTTCCTTCGAAAGGAAGGAGAAAACCTATTTCTTGTTGAAGGAGAAACATGTGGAGTGATTTTATGTGGAGCATATTCATCTGTAGAGGAAGGAGAAAAAATAGAAAATGAAATTATTATCTTCTTCTCTACGAGAGAGGGAGAGAAGATAGGAAATGATTCTCTCTCTTTATCTCTCCCTCTCTCTCTCTACACACATTCTGTTCTATGGCAATAACGACTTAGACTATTTTATTCCTATCTTTATCTATATAATGTTATCATGTATTATATGTATAAGTTATATTAATTATTTAATGTGATGGTTATGTTAATATATCATATTCTTTGTTAATATGTTTTTATTTATGTAAATATATATATTCTGTTTTTATTGTATGATTTAATTTATAAGATATTTATCATATATTAAAATTTTGAACATAAAAAAAATTAAATATTTTGGATGATGATGCTTTAATTAGAACTTATCAAGAAGTTCTTGCATTGGGGATTCATTTTGTGCTCCCAAACTCTTCACTTCTAAGATAAGAAGTATTTCTATTTAAAATTACTTTTACTTGAAAGTACTTCTATACCAAGTACTTCAAAAAGAAGCTTCCAAACGCACCCTACAGTGCTGTGAGCGGAAGCCGATACTCTGCGTCCTCCGACATGTATGCGAGGGTATCCAAGTAGTGACATGCAACAACCGAATGCCAACGGTGTTCACGGCAACTTGAGATGCACGGAGACTATGTTGCGTCTAATTACAGCCTCACAAGTATAAAGGCTGCGAGAAAGAACTAGGAAAGACACGTTGAAAAATAAAAATAAAAATGTTCTTGCTGTCGTTTGCGGTTATGCAAGACTTATGAGCTAGCAATCGTGCTGCATAAGTGGGAATCCGAAGTGTTAACGTAGACCAATCATCCGTATTGAAGTTTTTCCATGCTCCAGCAGCGCTAATGAGATCCCAGTGCGGCTCACACTGGTCCGTTTTCAACATAAGGCAAGAGAAAAAGTGAAGAACTCACACTAGTCGTATTAATCCTCAGATAACTCTTCTCAAGTATAGCTGTTGTGGAATTATATGCGTGGACCAGATAGGATTAGCTAAGGCTCTATAATGGCTTTTTTCATTTTAAAAGAGATTTTTTCAATACACGTTTGGACCGAAGTCCAATAATACTGAGAGAGGGAGAGAGGCCAAACCTTACGATCACCCCCTCATATGCCAAAGTTGGCAAATACCTGAGATCTCTCATTCTCAATGCTATTGAACTCCAGTCCAAACGTGTACTGAGAGGATCTCATCTCTTTTAACTTCCTTAGCTATGGATCATCTCTCTCTGTCTCTCTCACACACACACACACCGGTTAGCGATATCACAAGATTAATGTAATAAGTTATTGAAAGAAACATGTACAATATCATTGCAGTAACGGGTGCAGATCCACTGATTAATATTATCAGTGTCTTCAATGACCACCTTTGCAACATATAGCTTAACATAAATTATGATTATTGGATGTTGCCTAAATTTGGTGCCCAAAATGCTGTGCTTAATCTGATTCTTCACGTTTTAAGGATTCTTATGATGTAAAGTATCATGGGACAAACTCTCTACCGGCCTAGATGAACGTTTGTCATTGACTTGTCAATTTTATATACTGTTAAACAACAAACTGAATTCCCAATTGAAAAAAAAACTATATAAATTTGTATATAAATTTCGTTTATAATAAATAAGAGATCATACCATATAAGTAAGAATTAGACATAACTTCATGTTAACCATTCTTGTATGTTAAATTTTAAAATTATCATGCTTAACTACATATTATCCTGCATATCCCTACATAATAACATATGTATAAAAAATGCCATTTTAATGGCAGCCACAAAATGTTTATAAATATCGAACATGTTATCTCTATAATAATAATTTTAAATATTTTACATATATTGTTAGGGTACATGAGATAATAAGCAAATAAGTATAATATTTTTGAAATATTTTAATAAATAAAAAAGGTATTGACTCACGAAACTTTCGGGAATGGTTACAAACAAGAAATGTAGAGGAAGAAAGGCAAGACCCAGAAAGAGGCGAGAGAATTCTAACGGCCTTTGTCATGTGCTACGTCCACAAGCGATCCCATATCTTCCGGAACATGTTAACGGAACCAAACAAGAACGACCAGAAGGCGGCCCCGCGAGGTCCTACGTGAGGAAGCTTCTTCATGTGATATTACGTGATCAGAGCTCGTGCTACTGGTCAGAGTTAATTGTCTCTGTGGCAAAATTGTGAGGAACTTATCATCTCCACCAGGTCCATGTCTCTCTTGGTGCAGCTCCAAGTGCTCCACCCGTAGGAGGAAGCGTTGCTGTTGTTGTTCACGTCGACTAATGGTTCCATCTGGCCTGGGCTCTGGTTCATGTCCATGGGCGACGTGGAGGAGCCTCCGTTCAGCAGATAAGAGGTGTACATGTCAGTAGTAATGTTATGACAGGTTCCAGTGGTGGCGGTGACGTCGCTGTTGCTGGAACAGCTGATCACAGCCGGAGTGCCTCCACCAGAGTAGGGATTGGGGGTTGTGCCATGGAACTCGCACTGATCCATGCCTAGGAAATGGAGAACCTCCTCGTAATCGCAGGCAGGGGAGGGCTCCTTACGCTGGAGAGCTTGCTGGACTAGTTCTGCACCGTTACCGAACCTTTCTTCTCCCCCGCAGGTCGTCACCACTAGGTCTTCCAGAGTCTGGCTGTGAGAATTCACAAAGAAATCCTCTACTAACAATGCGTCTTCGTCCACGTGGGTGGTGGTCGAAGTGGAGGAATCGTTACCAAAGGGGAGATCATGCAGGGACGAGAGAACTGCGGGGAGCAGCTGGTTCGCTGGCGCCGATGAGCAAGAAGGCGTCGCATTGGTACTAGGGGTGGCGGAGGAGCTAGCCTCGGTGTTGCTGTGGGTGCCCGTTTCCAAAGGGGTCTTCCTTCTGATGTATTCTTGGAGAATGGAGGGCTGGGAGTGCCCATCCTGGTCAGCCTTCTTCTTCGTCTTCTTCCTCGAATTCTGCCTTCTCTTGGTGGCGTTCCAGTGATTCTTGATGGAGTTCTCGCTTCTTCCTGGGATCAACTTGGAGATCTCGGCCCACTTGTTGCCGACCTTCTTATGGGCTTCGACCAACAGGCTCTCCTCTTCCTCAGTCCATGTGTCCTTCTGCATACACAGATGGAATGGTAAGCACGCAGACAGAGAAAGGGCTCAATGTGACTGCATGCAGGCAGAGCTTCGTGTGCTGCGCTGAACAAAACTAAATAAGCGGCTAGCACACTTTGAACGGCCAATGGAAGGGATGCAAAACAAGAAACAAGAACCAACACTTGGCGAGAACAGTGGTGTATTTGGTGAATGGTGTGAGGAAATTAAGCAAAAAGAAGAAAGAAGAGGGGGGTCAATGTGACTGCATGCAGGCCGGGCATTCTGTGCTACGTTGAACAGACCTAAATAGCTAGCACAGTTTGAACGGCCAATTGAAGGGCTGGTAAACAAGAAACAAGAACCAACACTTGG
The DNA here is from genome assembly GCA_030544215.1 of Zantedeschia hybrid cultivar. Taxonomy (NCBI): domain Eukaryota; kingdom Viridiplantae; phylum Streptophyta; class Magnoliopsida; order Alismatales; family Araceae; genus Zantedeschia; species Zantedeschia hybrid cultivar. The sequence continues at coordinate 15,274,944 of JARZZO010000014.1, read as the reverse complement.
CGAGAACAGCGGTGTATTTGGTGATTGGTGTGAGGCAAACAGGGTGCATCACATGATATGGACAAGGGCAGTTAGGTGTGAAAAGAACTGCTGAACCAGAAAGAACGAAGCCAAAAGGTAGAAGCTTCCGTTATCACAATACGGAAATTTATGGAGAAAGGGCTCTTTGGTTACACTTCACCACAACTGAAATGGTCAGTACTAGTCTTTTGTCATTTAGGTCCCTATTGATGCGGTCAAGATCAACGGAGATGTATGTATAAAAATCTAAGTGAACTATATCTCTCTTCCGAAGAGAGCCTCTCTAGCTAGATGGGAAGCATAGATCTCTAGAAGAACAAAATAACAAATAGGAGATGGACGATCAAAGAAGACAAGATGAAGAATATCGGACCTTTATATCAGGGCGAAGATGGTTGTGCCATCTTTCTCTGCACTGTTTTCCGATCCTACCCACCAGCTTCTTGGCGATGTGAGACCACTTCCTCACCCCGTGTTGCTTCACCAATTTCATCAACAGACTACAAAACGAAACAAAGTACGCAGGAAGTAACGCTATATATCTAATCTGCACGTTAGACAATCGACTTTAAAACATGTTCACAGATGGGGAAGAGAGGTTTTTCTTGTCTACATGGATCTTAATGACCCTACCTGTCTTCCTCTGCCGTCCATTGGCCTTTCACCACATTTGTATCACAGCAAAAACTCCTGCCACGCCTCTTCCCTTCTCTAACCTTTTCACCAGTGTGTACCTCCTTACCATTTCCAATGACAAGATCCGTAAGGCAGTATTCATCTACAAGAGCAAAAGAGCCAACTCCATCCACGAGAAGCCCGCTTAACAGGCTTGTTTCGTCCAACAGCACCCCATTTGGGACTACACCGATTGCAGCAGGAGGAAGACTTCCCGGCTTCTGCAGGGCCGATTTCTTTGCTGGTGGTAGTTTGACGCCTTCAGAACTCAACAGAAATCTCTTTAATGGCCTCAGTGGCGGAGCTGGGCGGTGAAAGCACGAGCGAGAGGAAGGGATGAGTTGGTTTCCTGCACCACCTTCTCCCTCCATCCCTGAAGTGAATAGAAGGGAGGAGAAAAGGAAAGAGTTTGCGTAGCAGGAAACAGCTTGTAACCTGATTTGGTAAGCTAGGGTGGGGTCTTCTTTAGAGAGAGAGGAAAGGGAAGAGAGGGGTGGAGGAGGTATCATAGCAGTTACGGCGGGAGGGAGGCTGGTAATTGGGGCCAATTGTTGTTAATAACCCCACACCCCACCTTAATTAATGTTACCAAAAAAACTTTACCATTTATTATACTAATAATATTACATTTGAATAGAATTGAAATTTGAAACTCCATATTACTCACATCTCAAGGTTAAATATTATCAAAAAATTAACCATTCATTATATATTAATATGATAGTATTAATAATCTTAATCCATTGATTATTATTAACTCTCTCTCTCTCTCTATCCAATCCGAAAATTTAGTGAGAGGCTCCACCCTCCCAACCTTAAATACTCTCTTAAATATTATACAGAAAATAGTTCCGTGCCTCACTCCTTTAACCCAGACCACTCAATCAGCCGCATCTCCGTCCAAAATTACCGCCTTCTACCGCTTTCGATTCAAAAGGTCACCCCTGGGATCTCTACAACTAGGGCCGGCAATGAGCCCAGCCATTCTAGCTCGATGTCGACTCGGTTCGAAATCTCAAACAAGTCAAGAATTAAAGTTCGAATAGTTTAATGAGTCGAGCTTAAGTTTACTGTGACTCGACTTGTGAACTCGTAGCTGGTTCGATATATTTAATATATTTTTTAAATTTCTCCAAATTAAATCAGGTGAGTGTATCTACTAAAAGATCCTCATTCTAATTATACATCAAATGACTAAAATCAAATAAAATATGTCTAAATTTGTGTGATTCGAACTCGAGCCGAGCCGAACTCAAACCTAGCAAAAATAGGACAAGTCGAACTCGAACCCAGAATTGAAACTCGAGCTCGAGCCAAACTTCTTTAACCTGAGCCGAACCCGAACCATCTAAAATTTGGTTTGACTCGGCTCATTGCCAGCCCTATCTACAACTCTCCCTAGCTGCAAGACCATACAGACACTGTACGGCGTTTTCTGTTACTATTAACAGGTACACTTAACATTTATTTATCTCTCTTCTCCGTTGTATCTCTCCACACTTCCGGATTGTGTATGCTGCATGAAAATCTCCATGGTATATAATGGCAGTTCTCCTCCTCCTCCATCTTGCTAAAGACTGAGGGTCATCTGCTTCTCCAAAAAATATCGTAAAATAGTATATTTTATGTTATACAAAATATAATATTTTATGATATTTTTATATTAAAACAAACAGCACATAAGGGAAGTCATAAGCTATTACTCTTCATACATGAACCAGATGCCAATGCTTGGGAAATTCTTAATTTCTTGTCCTTGATAAAAGAGCATAAATGAAGATTGGACGTGCGATTTGAAGAGGACGTGTTGCTGGAAGTGGAAATGCTTATATGTGGTCGATTGATTGATTGACATAATGTTATCATTTTAGGGCGTTATGTACGTGGGTCATTACTCATACGTGGGTCATTACTCACCTAATTAATCATTTGGCGAGTTTGAAGGTGTTAATGGGCTTAGTTTAGATAGAAGATTAAAGTTTACAGGGTGGGACCCGTCTGTCCACTAAACATGCACTCGATGAAGCCATGGCTTCGGCCGCAAATTTGGCTGAAATCTCTAAATTTCGAGCTGAAAATGTAACTTTAGTTGTCAGTGCGGACAAGCCCTTATGGGCCAACCCAAGTTCATGCAACCGGATGTGATCGGGCCAACCCACCGATGGGATGCCATTTTGGAGCGGACGGCCCAGATCAGAAATTCTGACCACGTTGCAACGAGCTTAACCGTGGCCACCAAAATTTCCTGTCTAGTCCTCTAGACAAGATCATCATATTATATAGGTTTTGCCATTTGTTCAAATCTCTATGTCATGGTAATTGGGGCGTATGTTGTGGTAATTGTTGTCATTAGTACAAGAGAGAGAGAGGAGAGAGTGGAGGTATCAGAGCAGCTACGGCAGAAGGGGAGGCTGGTAATTGGGGCGTATGTCATGGTAATTATTGTTATTTAATATTTTTTTCCTTACGCAACCACGACTTGTCAGAATAACAAAGGCTAAGCCATTGCGGGCCGTCGATAGGAAAGTGGATCCGATGGATGGAAGTGCTCTCATGACTGCAATGCTTTGCCTCCCCTTCTATTCTACTCAAGTTTTTACGTCTCTTTTTCTCCTGTCTCCTTCTCGATCTTTCTTATGGCTAAGGGCCAGTTTGATTCGATGAAAAATATAATAGTTTATATTTTATAAAAATATAATATTTCATAGTAGCTTGTAACTTTTTATGTTAAAATAAGCACCCTCCTGGTTACATAAAAGATTAAAGTTAACATACCGGGATCCGTCCGTCTGTTAAACATGCACTTGATGAAGCCATGGTTTTGGCAGCAATTTTTGCTAAAATATCCAAATTTCGAGCTGAAATTTAGCTTTACTTCCTGCTTCGAACGTGTCATTGCGGACGCTAGGGATGCAAACAAATATAAATATATTTTTTTATATTCGTATTCACATCCGATTTTACCAAATATGAACACATTTTACATTCATTTTAAATATGGATACAAATTTGGTTATTCCAAAGTATCCGTATAAATAATTTTAAAAGATCCATATTCAAACATAAATTATTTGTACTCACATAATTCTTATAAAATAATAAAATCTTAACATTATTTTTAATCTTGAAATTTGATCACACATTAAATTTTTTTATCTTTTGATGTCATTTTCTCCTTTCTATTAGCTTTTCACTATATCCGCATTCGTTTATTACAAATATGAATATTAATTTTACACTCAGATGATTATTTATATTTGGATTCATATTTACATATAAAATATAAATATAAATATAGATATTCATATATTCAGTCCGTATCCACTCTGTTTACATCTCTAGCGGACCCCGTCCATCATGGCCAATACAAGTGCATGCCACACCCACGGGCGAAGGTCCATTAATGGTAATCAGTGTACAAGCGGACACGGCCCACTTCTGCAACTCGGCCCGTGTTGCTAAAAGCGTAACCACAAAAACTTCCTGGCTAGTCCTCTCGTCAGGCGCATATAATACTTTCTAGGGTTTGCCGCTTGTTAAAATCTTTACCTAAAGTATTGTAACGACTGTTTTGAAGGAAAGCTGCAAACGACGGCATCCCGGCTTCAGTTTTGAAGTAAAGCTCGGTCAGATCAACAATCTTGTCACAGGGACAATCGGGTGGAATTCTGTGTTCTCGTTAATGAGAATTTTAAATGCTTGCAATCTCATTAATCCACGTTAATTACTGCAAATTACTAAAAATCCGGAGGTACCTCTACCATGATAAACATGCATCAGCCTCCAAGAATCTTGTCCATCACACGCATGCGAACTTTAATGGACATCCATGCAAGAAACAGGGCCCATCAAGGGGTTTTATCAAGTTTGTGGGAGTGATTGCAGAAGAAAATAAAATAAAATGAAGTGGAAGTTTAAGAACAAGAATGAAAATCATTTAAAAAGCATTATCTACGGAATTCAGAACTTCAAGGAAACTGACTTCATGAAGAGGCAAACCCAAGAGCGAATTGCAAGCATTCCCCTCTATTTAGATGACAACGCAAGCAGAATAAAGCATTTGAACAAAATTAAACAAAATCCAGAAATTAGAATATGAGAGCTCAAATTCACATGCAACCAAGGGTTTATTGGACAATGTATGGCCTTGAAGACCCGTCTCATCTCATGAGAGATCTCCCCCAACGTCACATCCATTTTAGATGTATCAACCCTCCATGAGGACACTGGACACCGAATTGGAACAAATTAAGGACTGTAAATTTGAAATTTCCAATCAAATTGCTAGTTGAAAAGAAAGAGAACCTGAAAGCGAAGAGGTGGGGAAGAGAGAAGGTAGAAACATGTTCCCACAGTGATTTGGATGGCGGAGATTGAGACAACTTTATGGATAGTAACAGAGAGTGTGAATAATCTATTATGAATAGATAATGTAGAGAGTGAAATAAAGAATTGAATGTACTATAGTAAATAGTTATAGTAAAAGTAGTAGAGAGACGAAAGAAGAAGTTTGATAGAGTGGTAAAGTCACAAAGAGAGTTACAAGGTGTTTGAGAATGTGTTCCTTTTCGGTATTATTTTGTATACAAAAATATTTTTTAAAAAATTTTATTTCAATTTTTAGATTGTTGTTGACTAGCGAACTTACAATTACTTTTTAGGTGATCTTTGACATTCATTCTTAGAAATTCCTTTTCATTCTTCATTGTGAAAAGTAAAAAAGTATTTTTCAATTCCTATTCTTAGAATGAGAATTGCTATTCAGTGGTCATTTTAATTTATGCAATAATATCTTCTTTAACAACTAAACATCTGACCTAATAATATGCAATAATAACAAAGCAGATGAAGAAAAAGTTCTGCCTTTACAAACTTGCAAACATTGTCGGCGAATAGAGTAATATTCGAGAAGTAGGAAGGACAAGTTCTTCTTATACGACAAGGTTAGCTCTGAAGGATTAAGAGACATTCTTACTTTCTTACATTTAAGTGAATCCATTCCTCATTTTAGGTAAGAAGGTGTTTCCAAGAAGAGATGCCAAAGGCTAACTTAGTCCTATTCCATCACCTTGCTATGCTGGGGGCTATGTATGGTTCTATTCAACTCAATTTTGGAGAAAATTTTGTCAAATTGAACCCATCAAATTCATATGCAAATTTTAAAAAAAATTGGTTCAGTTTGAGTAGGTTCCAACTGAATTTTATATAATATGTCATGCATACTAAATGCATATATATGTGTATTTTAAATTAAATTTTAAATAAAATTATATATATTTATACATAAATATGTACATGATGTTTAAATATTAAAATATTTATAGATATAAGATTAATATAGCGTATACATATCTATAAGAAATTTAGTTTATTCTATTTTTCGGTTCAATCTGATTTCACAAATCATAAAAGTGAACCAAAATCGAACACAATGTCAAACTGAACGGAACCAAATCACTCCGTTGGGTCCGATTTTTCGATTTACACTTGATGAGAGGTGATTAAGGTCCAGTCCAATCTGGCCCATTTAGGCATATGCCCACAGGCCCACGGTCCGCAGGTACTTACGCAAGGGCATTACATATCGGTACCTCGACTGACGAGTTGAAGGCTGGAATCTAGAATGCATGGGCTCTAAGTCTCAGAAACGCAAGGCCTAGAAGACCGACACAGAAGATGGTAAACTCTGAGACTAGCAGAGTCTCAGTCACGTCTATTGAATACCTTGAGAAACCTATTCTCTCGGTAACCCAAGGTCCAAGACTTGCCCAAGGGAAGGGCGACTGTCCAAAAGATTGAAGGCCCCTCTTCAGGGTCAATCCATATATAACTCCTCCTCGCCATCAGGCGGATCTTGCGGACTAACGGCATAATAACTTACTTAAGATAGGTCCCTATGATCTGCTCCTTCTATCATGAGAGGGATTCCTTCCATGCAACCTAGTATCCCACGATCCCCTCGATCAAGGGACCTGGATCGTAGGCCTATTAACTCTCCAAGGGCAACGACCCCTTTGATGTCGCATTAGGCAGCGACTGTATATATCCATGACCCTCTTTTGTAAAAGATACGTTCAGTATGACACTAAACTCCAGATAATCATTTCCCATCCAGAACCTGACTTAGGTATCAGAGAGTCGTGCTCCCAAGAGAACGGAAGACACTCTGACATCTCTTCTTTCTCTTACAGCTTCTACCCTGGACGTTTCAAGTCTTATAAATCCTATCGAGTAGTCAGAACATCTGATTGGACGTCATCGTCGCCCGACCAATTTCTAATCATTAAACCATTGGCGTCGTCTGTGGAAACTGAATAAAAAGCCACAAACTTATCCAAACTGTAACGACCCGTCACCTTATAATCGGGGATCCGATTATTAAATGGATACCGAATCATTAAAATTTGGAACTAAATTAGGATCCTGATAAATTTGGGAAATAAATGATAAATTAAGCTAAACATTCCACATCACATCGCATTGTAAAGGAGTGTAGGAATTAAAAATTATTACAATTCGACTTGATTCAGAAAATAATTACATATTCCAACTGAAAAGAAGTAATTAAACGTATATGCATGAAAGGTAAATAATAACTACATCAAGGCATATCTCGAGACAATAGCTACTGGCACGCAACCCGAGACAAAACACTTTACGCTACGCATGTGTGGAACCCTCACCTGAAAACCGCAAGGGTGAGTCTTATCGAAATAGACTCAGTAGAGATCCTTCGATTCCCACCACCCACTCACGCACCCACAAGTACAACAATACAAATATAAGTAATTTAAATAAATAAAGCAGTAAACACAATTCCCAAATATTCCCAAATTTCGATATAAAACACATGCATTCATCAATGTATCATGCACAACTCTGAAACTACTACTACGGAGTCCACAACCAGCGTCTCGGCTAAGCACACAAACCACACGGCCATATGCGGAAAACACCGACCCGTTGGGACCAAAAAACAACCCCTCGGATAGCATGCTGTCTGCTTCGGTCTGTGTAGTTCTAGGTGGTTCTACTTCCCCCAGCACAAGTGACACTCCGAATGTACCACTCCCACACCGGTACAAGCTATACCCCGGGGTACACCAGGTGACCATCTCTCTAGGCGTCACCTCACCACTCCTACACCGGCGCCGTGTCACTCCCACACCGACACAGGATGCCTAAGCGCTAACAACTGTCACTCTAGGTCCACAGTCGCACCAAACACACACAATGCGATCCGATCATGCAGAAATCATCGTCCTTAAAGTATGTTTTTAAGCATGCATTTAACCAACTATCTAATAATGTCAACACATGTTAATTGCATGGATTAATGAGGTTCTGTCTTAAATCGCGTCGCACATGGCCGACGTCATTCAAGAACCCTAAACTGGTTCATACGAAAAACTGGCCTCAGAATAAGGCCTAAATTGCGCCGCCCCTGGTTGTTGCCATTTAAATGGCGTCGCTGTCTCTGGACCCTGTTTAAAATAGAAACAGAGTCGCTTATCTATGCTAAATCGCGTCTTGGGTGGAAGCCGCCATTTAAAATGGCGTCGCTGTCCCCAGACGCCATTTAGCACTCGCAGACAGGTTCTCCTTCTGACCTCCCCCGAATTACAAAGTGGGATTTCTCTTCTAAATCGCACAAAAACATCAAAATGGAGAAAGTAGGGGAGAAGTCTAATTACTTTCATAAAGAATCCCTTTAGAACATATTTTCTACCCGAAAAGCACCGACACATATTTCATGTTTTCAAAATGGAAAAATTATGGTCTTAAGCAAAACACTGCGAGGATCGTCACCTTACCGGTTACTTGAACTCCTCATATTTCTTAGCCGCCGAACCGTCACGCCACGAGTCGTCACCGGTATCGTCGTGGATGCCGTTATTCCACCGGGACGTTGGCTGCCGTCCGGAGAGAAATGCGCCGCGGGGGAGATGGTGATGGTAGTGGTAAAAGTTAGGGGGGGTCAATGGAGTGGAGGGAGAGGAGAAATGGGAAGAGGAAAGAAAGGAGAAGAGGGAAGGGGATGAGAATGGGTCGGAGAGAGGGAGGAGAGAGAAGATGATGAGAGAAATGAAGAAAATGAGGGAGGGTTCGCGGGGTCAAACCGAAACTAACTAAAACACGTCGCCTAAGACCGACGCCAATCAGACGACAATACGGGTTCGTACATTGACATACCTGCGTCGTACACTGAATGGCGTCGACCATACAAGACACCATTCAGACGATAAGACCGGGACCGTATTCTCGCAGCCCAAAACTGGCCCACGTGGCGTTCACGTTCGCAAGCGCGACGCGATAAAGAACCTATGCTCCATCCCTACAAAGGTCTAAACCAAAAGATCCGACATCGAAATTGACCTGATAATTAGATCCGAAACTTCAATCCTTACACAAACACACTTAATTGGCCTAATCCGTATAGTAGCTCAAAGGAGGCCACACACGTTTATTTCCCTAAATGGTTGTGTATAGACATAGGAATGACAAACTGTTTTAGTCACACATCGGGTGTTATAAAAATAGGGGTGTACTTATAAGCAAAGCACAACTTCTCTTTCTAATGATGATCCTTTTCTAAAAAAAAGAGACAAAATCTCATCTATGCTCCGAGGACAATACGTCGAAGAAGACACGCATACTTTCATGCATCTACAAAACCTAATTATACACACGGCCCTAATTGTAGCTTAAAGAAATTAGAAAATTTTCACGTTTCCTTCCATAGGATCCTGATGATTGTTTATTTTTGTAGAGTCTGAGTGATTGCAAGGCCATAATGACGGTGATGAGGCAGAATCTGATTCGGCCCATTTAAACAAGCTTAAATCCCGCTCAGCCCAGCAGCAGCAGTACAAGGCCCTCCGGGAAGCCTTCGGCCCATCAGCGACCCAGCGGCCCAGCAGCCCTCGGCCCACGAGCGGCACCGTCGCTCCCGGCCCAACAGGCTTCAGCCCGTCAGCGGCCCACCAGCCTACGGCCCGGGAACAGCGCGGCAGCCCAGGGCCCAACAGACTTCGGCCCATCAACGGCCCAACCCCCTTCGGCCCGATAGCCGAGTCCAGCCCACTCCGGTGGCGGACCAGGTACTATGGCGGTTTACCAGTAAACCCGCGTTTAGTCCTATATCGGCTGCCACCGTTAACCATCCTCTATCCTCTGCTATAAATACACTGCTATTTATTGCCAAAGGTATGCTCTCTTAAGCCTTCGAGACCCTTAAGGACTACGGTCCAAATAGCATTAAAGCTACTCTTTGCCTTCTGAATCGAACCATCTTCAGGAGCTAACTTGACCGTCGGAGGGGGTTCCTAAGGGCCAGAGCCCGGGACTCCTGCTGACCGGTTTCTTCTTCTTTCCCTCTTGCAGGAGCTTGGTTCGAATCATCGCCGACCTTCCCGAGTCGGTCTCGGCCGCCGACCTCGAACTCCTCTCTCTGGTCTCGACGCCGTACGCCGGCTGCCCCGCCATCGATGAGACTCGGCATCGCGCCATCCCTTCGCTTGCCGAAGGAGCTTCGGCCGCAACTTCCCGGAGCAAGCCAGCCGCCGACCGAGCCGGTCTCGGCCTTCGGACCTTCGGCTTCGCCTCTGCCTCTTCCGCCTTCCGGATCCCCGTCGAGCCTCGATAGCACCGATCCGAACTGGCTTTGGATCTACTTCTTCGGATTCCAGCCTCAGAATCCGGTCGTGATAGCTTCGGCTACATCAGACGGTATGCATAGGGTTGACGATGAGGTTGGATCATCGTGAAGAAGGAGATGCAAGAAGGAGATGGGAGAGGAGAGAAGATAGAATCGGAGAAGATGATGTGCACGCAAGAAGGAGATGGGAGAGGAGAGAAGATAGAATCGGAGAAGATGATGTTGAGATACGGTGGTTGCCAGAAGTCAGGAGGGTGGCTGCAACTAGAAGAAGGTTGAGATCGAATGCTTTGGGCGAAGGAGAACTAGAGAGAGAAAGAGAGGAAGAGGAAGAGGAGGATTACATGCATGGAAGTACCGGAAGAATCCGACACGATGCGGCATAGACGAATAGGATAAGCTTCCGTTCAAGAGGGAAAATAATTCCAAATTTCTGTGGGACGAGCCGCTGTATAAACTGTGTTTGACATGACTTCTTCCGAGTTTATTTGAAGTTGTCTGCATTGCCCTTAAACTTGAATTTTTACGACCAGAAGATGGCAAAAACAAACTCCAACACGCCACCATAAGTTAAAACCACGTGAAGAGAAAGGGAACAGCTTGGATAAAGAAAAAGGCCAGTCAAGAGAGAGACCTACTGGAGAGCAATAAGGAGCACGGGAGCTAGCAAATTAAGAGAGAGAGAGAGTAATAAATAGTGAAGTACGCGAGTGTTTTGATTGAGATAGGAGCATTTGTAGGGGAAGGGCCGAAGTGGGTTTGGACTTTTAGAGAGACGTGGGGGTAGAGAGAGATTGTTTAGGCGATCATAGGGGTATGTGGCACGACGCTGTTGGATAGCTTAAGGGCAGAGACCCAAGCCTGGGCGGCGAAAGTTGCCAAAGGCGAGCGTGGCATCGTAAATGGATCTTCCCATGTTCGGCGGGCCCTTCTCCATCGCCGCCCCCGCAAGACATGCGATTGAGATCGTCTACTTCATATATATCTGGCCGGAAATCCTTGGGCGGTGCGGTAGAAGGTGACAATTGGTTTGGGTGGGGGTGGTGCTGTGGTGGTGGAGCACTAATTCAAGCTCAACCACCCCTTGAAAACGCTTCTTGTTTGACAAACTTAGGCACATGCGAAATTATTTCCACAATAATATAGGAGTAACACTCCATAGAACTCTACACAGTGGTTCCAAATTCCAAATGCGAGGGCATAAACATGGCTGTGCAAGACCACCAACTCCTTGCCTCTTCTTCCTATGACTGATCAACCAATTAAGGTGTGTATTAGGGGTGTCAATCGGACGGGCCAGTTCGTGGCTTAATTTAGTTCAGCCTATATTAAAAGAAATTTGGTTAGCTCAAATTATATAAATTGAGTTGGACTAAATTTGAGTTGACATTAATTAAATTAGACTGAACTAGGTTGAAAACGGATTGGCCAGTTTAAACTATTGACTTTTACAATAATTTATATAAAAATTAAAATATTTCTAACAATTTATAAACACGAGCAATTGAATTTAAGTTGAATTTAAATTGAATTTGGGCATAACTAAAATTAGACTAGACTATTTTAAATTTAAATTAGACCTAAATTATTAATAACTCAATCTAATCTATCCAATTTACATTCCTACTCTGGATTAGGAGTTGGACAGGGCCAGTCAGATCGGACGTACTTAAATTTTTAACATAGAAGTTGGCACTGAGCAACAATATTCTCCCATTTGTCATGGGTAGGCGTGGTTGTCCCCCATGAATTTTAATTAATGGTGGAAGTCGAAGTCTGCTTATTAATTCCTCTGCAGCGTGTCATCTTCCGGTTATCAACTTCTGTCGGATAAGCTAGTTTAATCACTAGGCGGTGTGACCCCTCTACTCAGCTACGGAGCTTATTCTACTCTACGAAATTTGTTATGCCAGACCGACGCCCTCAGTCGGTTCCCAATGATGCTAATATTAGAGTCCCAATCTCCTACGGTCCTCATTGGATCGAAGGAGGTCAGTATTTACTGGGAGAGGGGAGAAAAAAAAATTCGAAAAACACCCAGACTCCTAATATTAGGATATGTGGCACTCCTTGCTGTAATATTCCTCATGATTCTTATCAATTAGATCTTGCTGGATGGAAGTTGAGATTAATATTCCACCAGCTTGGCTTCACTGTCCAAGCAGCTGGAGTCCGGCCTAACAGATGATAATCCAGTGGATGATCAGACAGAGTGTGCCAGTTCGCCTTGGAGATCAATGCCCCTACGTTGGCCGTCGTGTCTTCTTTCTTCTCTGGGCATGCAGTAGAAGCTATGAGTTGGCTTATGGTTTAGGACCTGTATAGAATATATATAATCATGGATAAACTCTTGTTTAATCATCAATAATCACCGATGTGATATATTAAGCAAAATAGGCTCCACAATATATAATAGTACACCTTCGAAAATGGCGAGCTCATGCTCAAACGTGGAATCCTAATCCATACAGGTTGTTGAGCTGAACTGTCCAAAATTATTACCTACCGAAGAGTACTGATAACCCAGAAACAACTTGACGCATAATCTACGCATGATGAACACCCCATGTAATGTTTTGTTCTCTTTCATTCCTCCCCACCCAGTGGCGCATCAAGCGAGGAGTCCACTGAATTTTGACAAATTTATTAGTCAATTTGAGACTCCACTTATCTAGCTTAAGATCTTATTTTACTGACTCAACTTAGAATCTTATATGACTTAATGACCCCATTAATCCGATCATATTTATGACCTAATATCTTAACGACCTCACTGAATAAAATTTCTGCGGGCTTCATGATTCGTGAGAAACCCATCTCCGTACGTATTATCTTCCCATGCACATGGCAGGCTAGCCTGGGGAGACTAATTAAATATGGCATTGCGCCGTCCCTGTGTTGTCTTCTTTTGTTTTTCTTCTCTCCCACCCGTACGGTGGTGGGTTGGAGTTTTCTAAAAGGAAGACGACAGCAGCACTAGCAGGAGGGAAAAGTTTCCAGTGCTTTCCGGTCTAGCTACCACGATTGTGCGGCTACCATTTCTCGCTGTGCCTTTCATCCTCTCATCGTCGTCCACTATTTCTCTGCCCTTTTAACCCTATTGGAACCTGGATATTAACCTTCTCAGGCCCCGGCTCACCACACGAGCTCTCCGCACCAGCGATGGTCCTCCTCCTCCTCAGTGCAGCGGCTGCTACTCATATTCTTTTTAAAGTTCTCCACCATGGGTTTGTCTGATTATCCAACAGTTTTAATTTTAAAAGTGAAAATTATTTTTAATTTTGTACAATTTAACCTCTAAGTCGAACTATTTTTCTCTTCATTTGAAGCTAATTTTTTTATTTATTTTAATGTTCATTTGAAGTTTATTTTTGTTTTTCTTCTTTTTTTTAATTGTCGGATTGGAGATCACTATACAAGACATATTTGGGATTATAAAAAAGAATTGAAAAATATTTTTTTAAAATAAAATGCCTGACAGTCGGTCCAAAACTGGCCGCGGCTACACCAACTCTTTCCCTTGTCCAATATCTGCGGTCTTTGGGGATACATGTCATTCTATGGAAGTAAGATACATGGCATTTTAACTAAGTACTGTTATGGCAGGATTAAACAAGAACTGGCACTTTTAACGAAGTATGTACTCATGGCAGGAATTAAATAAGAAGCGGCACTCCACAATGGTCGGTTGTGATGCAACAACAGAATTGATCATGTACCTTTGAAGAACCTTGACGAGAATACGTCGTCGACGATTCAGCCCATTGCAGCCCCTTCATCATCGTCCACAGATGCATTCCACGGAGGGAGTTGATCAAGGTGCGCCAGTAACATGTGAGAAAAATATGTGTCGTAATCTTCGTTCCAAAGGTCTCCGGAAGCGCCGAAACTCTTGCTTCTATACGTATATAAATGTTTATTCGAAAAAGACACCTAAGAATTGTAAGGTGTGACATAGCCCCGGATGAACAGAAATTTGGTGCGGCGTCCATTTCAGGAATATAGAACGCCGCCCGTGACACAGACCTATGAGCCAGTAAGTCCAGTAATCTCAGGTCACGATAACCCCAGGTCCACAATGAACGCAGAGGGCCCAAATTAAACTGAATCCCCAAGAAGTTACGCAGGTGGAATATGCAAGAAGCCATAAGGAGACAGGAAGACGAGGTCGCACAGCTGCGTCACCTCGCGGTTGGGTCGGTGGCGTCCCCACTCCTAATGCAGAAAGCGACTCCCCGTGTCCGGTCACCGCCAAGTTGAACGCATCGTCCGTTACCGTCGTTGAGCGGATCGAGAGCCGCAACGGCGGGCATCGGCATTTGCTACCTGGATTTACTTTTATAATGCCGCCCGTTTTGCGTGGAAACTCGTTTGATGTGATGAGAGTGGTGACGGTATCCCCAGGCCCTCGCCCGTGACTTTTGTAAAATAGAATCTAGATCTTCTCAATACCATTTTGAATTGAATTCTAACAGTAATCAGTCTCAAGGTGTCACTTGTAAAGTAGTTTCGTCGTCGAGACGTATCTCACAGAAATAGTAGATAATTTTTTCTGATTTTTTGATTCAAAAAGTTTTCAATACTATCAAGAATACTTAGATACTATCAAGAGCACAAGATTATTACTATAATTTAAAATACATCACAATGTAATATTTGTACAGTAATTTTAAATTGTATCTAGGTGCATATTAGGGGTGTATTTTAAATTATAGTTATAATTTTGTGTTCTTTGTGATATTTAAATATTCTACGTAATATTGAGAACCTGCTAAACTGAGAAATCAGAAAAAGTTGTCCATTTCGATAGGATGCATCTCGAACGACAAAATTACTTTACACATGATGCCTTAAGATTGTTTACTGTTGGAGTCCAATCAAAAATAATATTGAGGGGGTCCAAACTCTGTAAAATAATAATCTTGCTTCTCAGATGAAAAATTTTATAATGGAAGAAATATTTTGCCCTTCTCTCCCAATTAACCTTAGTTTTCTTTTGAAAAGGAGGACCCATTATATACATACCCAAATACATTCTTAAAGTGTGGTAAGGGAGTTCCTGTTAGGAAGATCTACAGAACCGTTTGATCACGATAGATGTTGATCGAACGACTGTAGAGCTCGGGTGGCAGCCTTTTATGCTTCATCCGGCCGCATACGTCTGCACTGATCAAATTATCATAGTACATTTTTACCATCTCATGCTTTCCTTCCTTAAATGTCATCCTTCTTACTGCATCACTCATTCATCTTTGATGATTTAGCATACTAAAGGGTAAAGATGCATAAGACACGCCCTGTTTACAGTCTTTTCTCAATCATTTGGTGTATGTTTTTGCGATCTACTAGTATGAAAAAGATGTAACAGAAAACTTTTAGGTAAAGCTTAAAAGACATCGTATATGCATGAATATGTATATGCATCACACTAATACCGTGAGGGTATAATTGAAAATATAAAGGTCCCTTGAACCAACTGCCCAGGGCACTTAGTTTCACCCCTTGCCTCTCATATGGGGGGTCTTAGGTTCGAATTTAGTTAGAGCTTAAAAACTCCTTAGCAATGTGACCACTAGGCGCGGATATGTGCTAATCTGTAAGATTATTTTTTTGGATAATCAGACGAATCTAAAATTCTCGCATAATTAGGCGGATCTTTTGACATGTTTCGAGATTATCTCCTTCAGCGAAAGATATTTCGGGTTCCACTTGAATTGAAACTTCGATCGTTTGTATATATTCATATATATTCGTATATCCCTGACAACATGTAGGTGCTGATTCGTGAGATTACTTTTTCGAATGATCAAACAGACCTATAACTTTCGCCTAATTCGACAGATCTATTGACATGTTTAGAAATTATCTCTTTTCTGTGAAAGATATCTCGGGTTCCGCTAATATTGAAACCTTAATCGTTTGTATATACTTGTACACATGTGACAACTCTATGCCACTTAAAAAAAAGAAAAGAAAAAAGAAAATATAAAGGTCTCCGGGGCACACACATCGGATTCACTCAATTTCTTATTTTTTTCCTCCAAATTAAAGTAGAAAGATCGCCACTCGAAGTACTACTAATAAAGCTCACCCACTCCACTCCCTAGGGCGTACGCACCTTTCTCCTATAAAAAAGAGAGCAGTCCCTTCCATCCCCCAGCACAGACGGCACTAGAAAAAGCAAGAGAGGGGGGTGGAGAGCAGAACGAAAGAGGATAGAAGTGGACCGGGCAGTGCAGGGCTGGTCAGAGGAGGGGAAGAGCGACAGATCAGGGAAAGAGTAGCTAGCCAGAGAGAGACATGGCGGAGGGCCGGGAAGAGGACGTGAGGGTGGGAGCGAACAAGTACTCGGAGAGGCAGGCGATCGGGACGGCGGCCCAGGGGGACAAGGACTACGTGGAGCCGCCGCCGGCGCCGCTGTTCGAGGCCGGGGAGCTGACGTCCTGGTCCTTCTACCGGGCGGGTATCGCCGAGTTCGTGGCCACCTTCCTCTTCCTCTACATCACCATCCTCACCGTCATGGGGGTGAAGCGGTCGTCGTCCATGTGCGCCTCCGTCGGCATCCAGGGCATCGCCTGGGCCTTCGGCGGCATGATCTTCGCCCTTGTCTACTGCACTGCCGGCATCTCCGGTACGCGGCGCTTCCCCTACTTTTCCCTCTTTTGTCATCTATCCAGATTTGCCGGCCTCCTTGCATATTTAATTATATAAGTAAAGTTTTCTGTCGATTTTAGGGTGTTCTCATTTCTACTGGATCCTATGCTCAACTGTAGAGTAGATTTGAGGATACTGTTGTTTTGTTTACGTATCTTACTTTATAATCATTTCTAATGAATAGGGGTAAGGGGGTAAGTTTTGTTTAATTTTCCACGAACGAGGTAAGTTTTATTTCTTCCCCTTTCTTTTTCTTTGTGGGGGCGGGTGTGAGGGATGGGGAGCAGGATTCTCACTTTCTTTTCTTTTTTTTCTTTTTTGAGCTGAGGATTCTCACTCTCATAAAAGCTCTAGGACTTTACGGCTAACTTTTCGGTTTTTTTTTCAGTTGGGGGGGGGGGGGGGGGGGTTGTGTTTCTAAAGTAACCTACATGCCTGCCTTGTCAAAATAAGCATCCATACCAGGGATGCTAATATTTTTCCAGGAAATAAGCTTGTGCCTTTGAAACATGAATTATAGCAGGGTTGAGGAGCGTCGATTTTTTTGGCTCGGTCGAGAGGAGCGTCGATTTTTTTTCTTTGGTCGGTTGAGAGGAGTATCGATCACTTTGATCTTTTCTTCTTGCTCGTGATCTGTTTCTTTTCAGTCCTGGATTCTCGTGAATATTTAATGGTTTTTGTGTAATCCACTTTTTCCGCGGTTCTAGAGTGTTGACCCACAATTGCAAGTAATCAAAAGGGGATCCCGCATCTTGGGCTCAGTCTACGGCCGATTGGGCCTCTGTAGAACGCCTAGTGTTAGTGGAGGTATGCTTGCTAGCAGGCCGAGCCGCGCATGCGTGCGGGCCTCGTACCGTTGGTGAATCCAATAGCACGCACAGAGTCAAGTTCCTCCTAGCACTTACTGTATGTTCGTAGAGGGAGAGGAGAGAGTAGAACGAACAGTCACTAGGCCGTGCCGAACGTGTTTTTTGTCTGGGCCTCAACTGGAGCCCGCGTCATTTGGACTCCTGCAACAGGATCTGACCGGACGTCGTCGTGACGCTCGCCTCAAGGCCCAGCGATGGGACGCTTGCATTGGCGGACACATATGGTATCCAAGTCCGATCGAATAATCTGGGATTCTGGATCCCGTTGGACATTAGCCACCCCCTAATTAAATTATACGCTGCATTTTGAGAGAGATCCTCTGCGCCGCGTAGGCACGGTTTGTCATACCGGATTAGGTAGTGCTGAGTTGTGCCACTCATAGTATTAGGGCGATTTTAAGTTGGTACGACTTGACTGAGTTTATATGATTTGGAAGAAGTTTTTATGCAACTCGTGCGAGTCGGCACAAGTCTACCTTACTCGTACTGGATCCCAACTCTTCGAGTCGACGAACCTTACGCGTTGAGTCATATCCTGCGCCCTCTCTCTCTTTTTTTTTTTTTTTTTTTTTTGGAAATGTGCCCTCTCCTCATTACTATTATATGAACGAGATCATCCAATCTGTTTTGTTTGGACTTCGGTGCACCCCTCAACAAAGGGAGGGCAAGTGGATCATTTGCATTTGAGTGGTAGGACCGACTAAGTACATCTCTTTTTGTCAAGTCCGAAGTCCAAACAAAATGGTCAAGACAACTTCATTCCCTATTATATATATTAGATGAGATGGAACTAAAGGCAAATAAATTATTTTATCACAAAAAATGGAGAAGTACAAGATCTACCTTATCTATACACTAATTAGAGGTCAGATAAAGAAGCGCCGAGGATATCATCTCCGCTAATATTGGGTTAGAGATAAATTTTAGTTACCACAAATTTACTCATGTAACTAGAGGCATACTAGAACGTAAAAGATTTTTTTTTAATCTTCTAGACGACAATTCTAAATGAAATCCTCCAGACTCTCAAATCTGTGTCCCATTTTATCTCCTGTTACGCAAAGAATTTAGATACTTCATTTATTTTAGCTGATCAGTCACCAATTTGTTGTTGCCATATAACGCGAACACAAGAAATGATAAATGTGAGGGAAAGGAAATAAATCTGTGTTTTCGCGGTGGTGGTGGTGGTGTTGGCAGGTGGGCACATCAACCCGGCCGTGACGTTCGGGTTGCTGCTGGCCCGCAAGCTGTCCCTCACCAGGGCCCTCTTCTACATGGTGATGCAGTGCCTGGGCGCCATCTGCGGCGCCGGCGTGGTGAAGGGCTTCCAGAAGTCACCCTACCAGGCGCTTGGCGGCGGCGCCAACACGGTTGCCCCCGGCTACACCAAGGGCGACGGCCTCGGCGCCGAGATCGTCGGCACCTTCGTTCTCGTCTACACTGTCTTCTCCGCCACCGACGCCAAACGCAGCGCCCGCGATTCCCATGTCCCGGTGAGTACGCAGACTACAATATATGCACATGGCGTCTGCATTCTGTAAAGTAAATGGCCCGTCACTGGATATATGTTTGAATGAACAAACAGGTGTTGGCGCCCCTGCCCATCGGGTTCGCGGTGTTCCTGGTTCACTTGGCTACCATCCCCATCACCGGCACAGGTATTAACCCGGCAAGGAGTTTGGGAGCTGCCATCATCTACAACAATAAGCATGCATGGAATGACCACGTAAGCTTTCTACCATCTTCCTCGTTTGCATTAACCATATAGAGAGGGAAGGGGGGTTCCTCTCAGTACGTGTTTAAATTGAACTCAATCAATACAGAGAGAAAAGGAGGGAGTTGTCAAAAAACCTCTAGTTGAAAATGGAAAAAGTACCATATGAGAGTTTTTTTTTCAAACCTTTTACTCTCTTTACGGATTGAGTTCAGTCTAAATCTGACGTAGAGGATCTTATGTCATCTTGAATCTTCGCTTGGCTTCCGTGGCTTAAATTTCTTCTTCTCTCCCAATCATTAATTGACGCAGTGGATCTTCTGGGTGGGACCCTTCATTGGAGCCGGGCTTGCCGCCATTTACCATCAGATTGTGATCAGGGCCATCCCGTTCAAGTCCAGGCCCTAAGAGCACCAAGAGATAGATGCAATGGCCGCAGCTCGACAAAAGTCGTCAGATAGCATTGGCGGCGGAGCCAAAGAAAATGCCAAGTTATATTATGAGATGTATGTTAAGAGTCCGTTCCTTATCTGTGTGAAATGTACTAGTCCTTGTTATCCCCTTGCAAGCTTGTTGTAAATTGCGACTTGAAGCTGGACCTTATTCCCCTTCTACGTTTCTCTTTTCCAATCTGTCGTGGCGTGTTTTTATTATGCATTGTATCCAATCCTGAGTCTAGTTCTCCACCAAAATCCCACCTGTTCGTGCAATTATATCATCTAGTAGTGGTGATGAATGGATTCCAGTACCCTGCTTCTTTTCTCTTGCCTTTTATGATCTTTCGCTCCATTCTGCTCTGTTCTTCCCTTTAGTTTTTACCTTTCCGTTGCATGTGGACGCTTTCGTCTCGGCCTTTACCCCTGGCTGGCAGCCTGGCAAGCTTGTTTTGTTCGGGGCGAAGAAAGTTTGGATTGATTTCTCGATTTTGTAATGATTTAGTCCACCACCCAGGACTCGGCGAACGAACTGCCAACATCTGCGTGGGTTGTCCTATAAAGTTGGTTAAAGTGTTCTAAAGTATTTGGTAAAGTTTCCAGAGAACGTTAAGTGGGATCGTTGCGTATCTGTTCAGCAAGGAAGTATTCTAACTATGAGTAATACTTGTGGCACCGCAAGTATGGTGCAGCTTTATTTTTTATTTTTTTTAATAAAAAAGTTTTCAACGTCGGCCATCATGTTGTATAATAAAAAAATTAACGTTCTTTTTTTAGGCTCACTTTATCAAGGACACCTTTTTTTATTATTTATTAGGTTCAATTTTTGACTTTTTAGATTTTTTTTTAATCATCTAATTTGAGATGAGATTGTATAGACATGTCCAGCGACCTGATATTTAAAGAATAATAAAAAATAAAAAAATAAAGCTACACCTCGTGGTGCTTGATACCTTTGAAGAATTTCTTATGGAGAAGTTAAACAGAAAGCATACCTTCTAGGTCCACACATGTTTTCGTTGAAGGTTAAAGTAATTGAAATCACTTATTGAAGGTTTCATAGACAGACTTGATGTTTCATAGCAAGACAAAATCTTTTGTAACGTATTGAAGCACATAAATAAAAGAAGGATTTTTAGATTTTGATCCTTATAAATGTAGTAAAGTATAAGTTAAGTCTCTACATCTGATGCATTTGGATATTAGGGCCTTAAAATTTAATATTTCTTAATAATAATTCCCTCTGGTTAACAGCTCTAATAAATATGACTATTTTGTAAAAAATAATGGCAGAACAAGCAAAAAATGTATATAAAAAATAACCTAATTACCCTCTATAATAATATAAACTGAAAAAGGAAAGGGAAAGAGCAGGTCCGTGCCTAGTCTTGCTGCTACATCAAGGCGATCTGTCACTCGTGGTCCAGGCATTTCAACTCATCGAAAATATGTCAGACATAGATATTTATAATTCAGTACACTTAGAAAGATCGGAATCCAAAAGAACTCAAAATAAAACGAAAAGTTGGTGTTATGGATCCACAAACAAAGTGCAGAAGGTTTTATTTTCCTCCAACTTTGCAGTGGGCAACAACAATAAGTAAGCTGCTACCTGTGGCGAGGGAATAGGGAGGGAGTGGGAGACTCGGAAGAGAGAGGGGCAATCATAACGTAACCAGGATGAGTAGCGGGAACATTTGCAATATGCAGAGAAAGGAATTATGGGATAGAAAGGGTTAAATTAAGAGGAAAAGAGAAGGTGAAAGATTATTTTCGCATGGGGCTGATCCCGTGGTTCACATGCTAGCAATGGCTGGTATGTGATACACTAATGCTAATCCTTTGTGTTACATATCTTTCTCTTTTGTTCACTAGCTTGAAATTAGACGTAGGGATATGATTATGTTCAAATCAAGCTGTTCCTCCTCTTCCACCATGTCCATAGCCCATAGCTAATGAAAGTTGCATTATCTATGCTTGTGACGTGTTCTTTTTGCTGTGCAGAGTGGAAATTCCCCACATATCCTGCATACTAACTGGCCGTTTACCCCATTCCAACATGTCTTTGACACTGTTCCACAAAACCTGAATTTCAGAACATTGGAGATGGATGTTTTCATGAACTTGCGCACAAACGGGGCATTCACCTGAGTCCCCGATGTTCCGTTTTCTCAAGAAAAATCTTAATATCTCCCTCTGTGGGTCATTTCCAAATGTTCTTCCACAAGGGGCCTGGAGGGGAACTTGCCGCTGTCGTTGCAGAAATAAGAGTAAGCAGATTTCACAGTGACATTCCCTGATGAATTACGTGGCCAGTAGCGCCTATCTATATCATCTTTGACTAGGGATGTAATTTGGACTGGTTATGTGATTATTTGGATTTAATTTAAATTTAAAATAATTCAGCCACAGTCCAAATTCAATCTTAATTCAACTCGAATTTAGCAACGACAGGACTGGATTGGGTTGAGTTGGACTAGTCTTATTTGTAGATAATTTGTTTGAAGTATTCTACTTTTTATATAAATTATTGTAAAATTAACTCAATTGACACCCTTATCCTTGAGACATTATATATCAAGCCAATGCTGTCAAGTTTGACTAATGTTAACGTAAATTTAACTCAACCCGTTTTAGATAATTTGAGTTAGCTCAATCTATTATAATGTGAGTTAGACTAGGCTAAACTATTGGCTGGCCTACCTAATTAACACCCATATCTTTTAGGTGTTACTTATCAACAATATTGTCTGCTGTGCTTGGCGCAATGGTATGACGGCAGGGCTGGGGCGAGGGTTCGAGTTTTCGAGCGCTGGGGGTGTGCCGAGCTCGGGGATTTTTCCACTTTGGTTTTTTTATGGGCTGGTGTTGGCAGGTTTTGAATCCTATGCTTATTTAAAGAGAGAGCAGATTTCTCTCATATAGTACTCGCTAAATGCGTGTTAAAGGCTTTGTGGAGGGCTGAAATATCAATGAATGAGCAAAGGGCTACATAGCCTACATTGCCCGTTGACAGATAACCAAAAGGGAACATTCTCTTACATTTGTTTTATAATATTTATAAGACAAAAACAGAGACAAATATATGCTGATACATGCAGTTGAAAAGATATCAAATTAGCTAGCCATGAGATTAATGATCAGCTTAGCCATTAACGCCATTGATTACTTCAAAGGCGGTAGGATGCATAGATATGTAGATCATATGATCAAATATATCTTTTGCAAATTAAAGTTAAAAAAATGTTCCCAGCTTTGCCGGGCAGGGAATGGAAAGCCAAAAATGAATAGCCGCATGTGCAGACTTACGACCAATGAGGCTTTATTTTTAGTTAAATTCACGTCCTCTGCAGTGAGTTCTTCGGTCGTTCATAGCTTCATACATTAAGATCTGAGCTCAATTCCATGTCTGGAACGCAGGTGTAAGCAAATATCAATGGGTATGAGAGGGTTCCAGTTTAACCGGCCCATTTGCCATGTGGGTTGGCCCATTAGAAGGTATCATGGCTTTTTGCCGGAGTCCGGCGGACCTTTAAGCCAGCAGGTCCTTTTCACTGGGCTTGCGCAGGAGACTTTTGAATCTAAAACGGATTCTGGCACCTTGCGGACGCGGGAGGCTTCCTACCTAAGGAAGTCCTTTCTGAATCTACATCCGATCTGCAGATAATGGAAACCAGCAACCGATAAGAGAAGCCAGAATTTCATCCCGTCTGGAGATCGGATCGGCTTTCCTCCGTTCGTTTCCCAATTGGATTGAACTATTGCTTCGGGTCTGTCGTTATAAAAAGAAACCTCCGGTAACCTCAAAAGATATGTTCAACATTTGGTGCCTTTGTTCAATCTCTTTCTACTCTTGCACTCTCTGACTTAGGCATCGGAGAGAGTTCTCTTGAATCGCAATCGGGATCTCCGCTGACCTGGTGTTTCTCTTGCAGGGACATAGAGAACTTTCTATGATTTAGAGGAGTCTCCGTCGTCTGATTCTGATCGGATGAATTTCCAACCCAACAAGGTATATCTTGAATAAGTTTTTCTTTTAGTTTAATTTGTTCCCATTTAGATGCAGAATCTTTAGGATTGCCGCAGCTAGTATGAAACCGGAAACACACATTTGCTTCAGCTGGCCTGCGTACTTTCCATTCCACATGGGGAAGTTAGCTAGGGACTCCACTTAGAGAGTATTTCGGTGGATAGGTCGGCTGTGTAGTAATGGGTGGACTAAAATTGAAAATGACCAAACTCAAATTCTATCCAGCTTATGTTTAATCCAAATTATTATTTTCCAACTCAATACAAATCCAAAATAATGAAGTTGCCTGGACTGGACTGAGTTAAGTTGGCTTGAGTTAATTTTTCGGTTCTTAGTTACAGGATGTGTCACTCCATGAGCTTCGTTGTTTAGACAATCTTATTAAGAACTTGCTAGAAGTGACCCACTTTCTAAGAGGACTTAATGCATAAATCATACGTTAGATAACACACAGGTTAACTTAGACTAGCGTGAACCAGCTGCCTAATGCAGTTGGCTACCACTTGCCTCCTGTTTGGGAGGTCTCATTCAATCCTTGTGAGTAAAGAGACGGCGCAGTACGTATGTCATTGAGTATGAGATGGGTCCAACCCAATGTAATCCAATGCAGGGGTATTTTGAGACTTTTGCGTTAGGAAAGTTATATATATTGTAACTTCGAGGAAACTTATCATAGGATTGGAAATAATAGGAAGTTGCTGGCCGTTCCTTCTAGTGCTGCGTTCTTGTACATGTTTTTGGAGACCATTAGTGTAAGATGGTGGTTGATGCAGCCGAGACAATTGCGGACGGTTCTCGGATGCTGGATTCGAGAGCCAAAGGGAGATCTGAAGCTAAGAGGAAGATTCGAGAACGAGAAGAGTCCAGAGGAGAAAAGGATGCCTACATGGAGAGGAAAATTATTTAGCAAGAATCCCGGATATCGTCCCAGGAGAGTCCTCTTTGACGGTTAAGTCAACAATTGGTAAAGGATGAGAATGGTGTACTAAGAGAAAAGTGAAGACTTATGTCACTCATCTTTTTTGATGTAAGTAGTATTCTATTTATAGAAAGTAAGTGAGAGAATTTTTTTCATGACAGACGATGTGGGACTATTCACAGATATGAGAATGCTGACTCCCAAAATGTCAAGGGCTTCTTCTACATCTATTGGGTGGAAAACCCATATCCCGACTATCTTCAGACTGGACCGAGTCGGAGAGGGCCTCTTACCTCTTGGCCCAATCAGCCCCTGGTTCACATGACTTCCTAAATGTCTCTTGACCCAATTCTCGGTCCAACTTTCGGCCCGATTTTTGGATCCATTCGGATTATCCCATCACAGGATCCTCTACTCTCGACATACCTTAGACGGATAAGATGCCTATTCTAGGTGCACACAAATAATGATAGTCCGCGACCACTTCTTTAGAGAATTTACATAACTCATGGACTAACCTGCCTGCCGGCTAGCTTCCAAATCCATGCAAAGCTACAGAAGAAATGAATAAGTTGGAGATACCACGAAACTGATTTTTTTGGATTTCTTTGTTTTGACTTAATGACGTGATTAAAAAGTAGACGTGGGCCAATGATAGAGAGGGGAACATAAGTAATTGGAGCAGACGAACGATAAAGCCAGCCAAATACGCGTCACTCCTGTCCTCGAGAAGAGGTCAGCGTTTCTACCTGACCCATCTCTCCGTCGGCAGCCCCGCAAAGGAGCCGTCTCTGCTAACCCGCGGGACCTGCTTTAAGTCGGGTGTCGACTTCTTGGTCCGACATGCAAATTTGATGCGTCCAATTGAACTGGCAATAGATTCCCACATCATCCAAAGTGGCAGCATGCAGATTCGATCGAGTTAAATGTTACAAAGTTCAAGTTTCAACATTTAAGGAGATAACCCAACACACATTCACGCAGACGTCGTCTCTGCAAAATTCCCAATAACATCAACAATCCAACCTATATATAACTTATGGAGGGCTAATAAAAGCCAAGCACACACGCACCTAATTAATTAAAATTAAATTAAGCACATGGAATGCACGTACGTACTCTGCGCGAAGAAAGAACACAGCTTTCGATCGACCACAGACCACTCTCCTTCTTCACACGCTGTATATGATCACGAAGCAGGGCAATACCGCCCGTGGGTTGAACACCAACAGTACGTCGTCCGCCGTCCATGCGCCCCCGCCTCTCTCCACCGCCACCGCCGAGTCGTACATCCCGTAGACACCGTCCCCCTCTCCCTCGGCAGCAGCGACGGCTTCGCCTTTACCCAGGGCGACGCGCCCCGCCACCACCCGGCACACCAGCATCGCCCGGCGGACGTGCATGAACTCGAACTCGCGCTCCAGCTCCTCCGGCAACGACGCGTGGGCGCCCCAGCTGGTGCCGTGCGTGGCGACGCCGTCGGCGTCCTTGCCGGAGAACCCGTGCCGCACGACACCGCACGCGACGCAGAAGGGGCTGCCGCAGGTGCCCAGGTTGCCCTCCCGGCCCAGCCCGCACAGGAAGGTGGCGCAGTAGAAGCGCAGCCGCTCGTTACCGTCGGCCACGCACCGCTCGTCCCCGCCGCCCCCGCGCCCGGCGGCCCACCTGGCGGCCGCGCGCGTACGGACCGACTCCCGGTACTCCTCGAAGCGGGCGACGGTTTTTGGGGAGTTGTGGATCTTGAGCACCCGGTGGACGAGGGAGGAGCTGCCGGCGTCGTCGCCCCTGCCGCTCCCTAGCCTGTTGCCGCGCCCTTTCCACCCGGACTGGAAGATGATCTGGACGATGTTCTTACCCGAGTCGCCGTCGGAGAGCTCGGAGAAGGCGTGCCGGGTGGCCTGGTGCAGGTCGAGGAGGTGGGTCTTGCTGAACACCTCCCCGCACGCCACGCAGGGGAAGACGTCCTCACGGGAGGCAAATGACGACGGGCGCTTCACGGAGGCGGCGACGGTGGTGATGCCGGCGGGTCGCGCAACGGGAGACCCAGATGAGGGAAGAGTATTCACCTTGGTGTTATCGGAGACGTCCCCGGCAAGACACTGGTCAAGGAGTTCCTGAGGCTGCGCGGAGCTGCAGGCGGGGACGACGACTGCAGCAGCCGTGAGGGCCTCTGACTGCTGCTGCTGGTGGTTTGCGCGGCTGGGCCTGGAGAAGGAGAAGAGATGGCTGAGGTAGGACCGGATGGATAGGGAGATGGATTTGTGAGGTTTGGGAGGGTCGCCGGAAGAAGGGGACTGCTGATGGTAGGAAAGTGGAGAGATCTTCCTCCTCTTGGGCTGGGGCCGGCCACTGGAGGCAACTGTGGCAGGGGAGAAGAAGATGCAGCCCAGATGGACCAAGAGAAGGAACAGGAAGGTGCGGAAGCCGGCGAAGAGGCTCCGAAGGCCCGCCATCCCCCCAGTTCAGAGGAAGAACAGTGGTAGCAAGGGCGAGCTGATGGGGTTGATGTGCATGTGGGAAACCCAAACCTCCATGGCGGAGGCGGTGATGGGGAAGGAGGCAGGGAGCCAAGGAAAGGCCGACGCACTGCCACCAAAGGCAACAGCACAACACAGAGCGATCAGAGAGTAGCGAATAAGCAGCAGCACGTTACACCCTCATCACACTGCCAGGCGTACCCCCACTTCCACAGAGACAAACGGCCCCCTCAACGGTCGAGATCGCATCAGGGATGCTCGTGCAACTGTGCGGTCACCCACCGCCGACCAAGAGGAAAAGAGTACTTTAGTTTAAAGTAAGAAGGAAGACCCGATGGGGGGTGATGCTCCCGGATCTATCCATGTACAGTGCCATTTGGTCATGTAATTACCCGGGATGGCCCACCGGCAGGTCACGCGCTACGCCGTGTTGTCAAAAAATTGACAAGTCCGTCGGCTTTGGACGGAGCCTGGGGGTAGCCGGTGCCATCATACGACCCCTCTTGCCGCACCCGCATCAATGCTCCACGCAGCTATGCTACGCAAATCCCATGTCAATATTTTGTTGTTATATTACCACGTGGGCCTAGTTTGGACAAGCCTACTTCAATTCAAAGATCACATCGGGTTCAACGTCCGAGTTGGATTTAGGTTGAACTCACATTAATCTGGTCTGTCTTAGGTTTGGATCCAATCAGATTCTTGAATTAATTTGACCTATATAGAGTTTGAAATAAATTTAATAACATTTGTGAAATAAATTAAAATTTAAAATATACTGTTTATACTAAAGTCAAGTTAAATTAAAAACCAAGCACGTTTTAACTTGGATTAAGGCCAAATTAGGTTGAAAAAGAACGACATTCAGCTTAGATCAAATAGCCATTGTTGGATTGGTACTCATGTTCGATATATCGCTTGGTTAAAAGTTTTGTGTCGACACAACTTGAGTTATATAAGAATGAACTTAACTTTGGCCAACTTGATGCACGTTGCAGTCCCAATTCCAATCAATATATTTTGTTAGAATTTGGAACACCCTCACTCTCCTCTCCATCCTACGAGAAGGTTTAAATTTTCAAACTCATCTCGAGAACATTGCGTTACAAACAAACTGACTTCAGTCACTTATCACACGGAAATGAGACGGTGTCGAGTAGCTTAATCTAGCTCTTAAGCTGGAGTAGCGACAGCTAGAAACAAAATCGCCACCCTAAAACATAAAGATGATTAATCGGACACAAAAATAATCTTCTCATATTATTTTTTTGCTAAACTACACTTGCTCTCGCGGTTGATGTTATTTATACTTAGTAACATTGGACATGTCATTATCCTCCGTCAATTTAAGCACGCCGATGTAGGTCATATGTCCTTCTATTATGTAGTAATAATAGACATGTATCCGATCCCCACTTGATGGTACGATCTTCGGGGACCAATCGCGGACAGAACTCGTGATTCTGATGTAACACACAATTCGGTTGGATCTTTAATAGCCAAATGGGATGCTGGGATCCAGTATCCGATAAGATAGCAGAAGAAAAGCAAGTGCGCGCAACAGCTCGATGTATAGACCAGTTTAATCAACATCCATTGGGTGTGAGGGAGTCGGGACCATGCACCACCATGGTAGATGGCAGGCGTCTTTTGGACATTGCACGCCTTTAGCATTTGCTTTCATTTCGGATAACAATTTGGATTCAGAAGAAATAGAACCTGATGAGGCAGAATTCGATTCGGCCCATTAAGAGCAGGCCCAAACTCCGTTCAGCCCAACAGCAGCAGTATCAGGTCCTCCGGGAGCCTCCAGCCCATCGGCGGCCCAGCAGCCCTCGGCCCCACAAGCGGCACCGTCGCTCCCGGCCCAACAGGCTTCGGCCCGTCAGCGGCCCATCAGCCTAAGGTCCGGGAACAGCACGGCAGCCCAAGGCCCAGCAGACTTCGGCCCCTCAGCGGCCCAACCCCCTTCGGCCCGATAGCCGAGTCCGGCCCACACCGGTGGCGGATCCGGCACTATGGCGGTTTACCAGTAAGCCCAAACATAGTCCTATATCGGCTACCACCGTTAACCAACCTCTATCCTCTGCTATAAATACACCGCTATTTATTGCCAAAGGTATGCAACTCTTTGCCTCCGAGACCCTTAAGGACTACGGTCCAAATAGCATTAAAGCTACTTCTTGCCTTCTGAATCGAATCATCTTCAGAAGCTAACTTGACCGTCGGAGGGGGTTCCTAAGGGCTAGAGCCCGAGACTCCTGCTGACCGGTCTTTCTTCTTCTTTCCCTCCTGCAGGGGCTCGGTTTGAATCATCGCCGACCTTCCCGAGTCGGTCTCGACCGCCGACCTCGGACTCCTCTCCCTGGTCTCGACGCCGTACGACGGCTGCCCTGCGACAGGAGACTCGGCCCCGCGCTGTCCCCTCGTCCGACAAAAGAGCTTTTGGGCTCACTATCCAAGAGCAAGCCGAGTCCGAGACCCTTCCGGCCTCAGACCGTCGCCCTCGGCTTCATCGCCTGTCGACAGTACGGCCCGAAGGAGCCTCGGCCCCGACTTCCCGGAGACGAGCCCGCTCCGATCGAAGCGCCCTTCGGCCTTCGGACCCTCGTCTTCGCCTCCGCCTCTTCGGCCTTCCGGATCCCCGTCGGGCCTCGGTAGCACCGATCCGAACCGGATTCGGGTCCACTTTGTAGACACGCTAATTTTGACGTCATTTCGAGTAAATTTCATATCATACAATAATGCCTCAGAATGGTCTGATAATTAATCATTAATTAATTTTTATTAATCTTTTTAAGTGTCGGGTTTAACAGATGTGTTTAAGTTAATCAATTGAATTGATTTTAGCTCAAATTTGAGTTAAAATATGAAGAATTCTAACAGACGTCGACCCAAGTGGACGCCATTTAGAGTTTATTCCTGTTTTAACGATTAAATTTGAATTTTAATTAATTAATTAATTAACTAAAAGGCGTCTGTACATGTTGACGCGTTTTAGGTTTCCTAGGCTATTTCTACTTCTCCTCCGGATGTTTATCCTTATCTTAATTAGTCTAAAAGACGTCTACATAGATGGACGCGTTTTACCTAATAAAGATAAAGATAAGTTTTCCCGGATATTTATCCTTATCTTAATTAATCTGAAAGGCGTCAGCCAAGGTGGACGCGTTTTAGATAATTACAGATAAAGATGAATTAATCAGTGATTATCTGTCGGTTAAGATGGATAAATTCGGAGTTTTCTAATGTTAATCTCGAACGCAAGAAATGCCTATAAATATCATGCATGTTGAAGAGAAAAAAAGAAGAGAATTGAATTGAGTTGAGTCATAGCGTTATAGCGAGTTGAAGATTGAAGCAACAACGTCGGAACGCCGGAGCGCTGCCATTTCCAGAAGTCGGCGTCCCTTTCAAGATCTTCATCCTTTCAAAAGCTTCAACCGACTGGGCATAAGTTTTTCAATACTGCATTCATCTTCATTAGTTTTATTTTTCATATTCACTTCATGCAAACACACACCACAGCATAATCTTTCAAAACCTACTTGATCTAAGGGGTTTCAAAGCCATTAAAAAAGTGAGTTTGCTGTTTTAAATATGCTTAAAATCATGATTAGTTCAGATACTACTTCTATTTAAATTCTCATCATAGTTCTTCTTTATTTCTGTTTTCTGTCTCTGCTGCACTCAACAACAACAAGAGATCAAAAAGGGGGAAATCAAGCTCAAAGCAAGCATAACTTCTAGACGATCCTCAACCTCAAATTCACAGCAAGAACAAAAGAAGCAAAGAAAGGGCTCTCTTTCTTCAGCCGGCTGAGAAAGGGGAACCAAGGACTCAATCTTCCGCGTTTGAAAGGTAGGCGATCACACCTCTTGTGAAACTTTTTAGTTAAAAGTTTCTGGCGATCACTGCACTTTAGTTGCTGTTTTTAATAGGTTAGTTTACACCTAAACAACATAGATATTTCATGTTAATCACACGGTCATTCTAAGCACCTACAGCTTTTTTGGCGATCACGGTGGGACTTGGTCTCGCCATCTTTTAGTTTCTTTTTGTTCCTGCTATCATCATATCGGGCACCCACGGTGCACCATTTGTGTCTCTGGACACGTCCTCACCAATTGGTGAGTGTTTAGTTTAATTAATTTCCCTCGTGCACCACGTGCACATCCCAGTGGCAAGATCTTGCCCTCCCCTTTGATTAACTCGAAAAGCTGTTTTTGTGATAAAAATGATGTGTGATTGATTGTTTTTCTAGTTGTTTAGTTAGTAAATCATCCTGTTTAAAATCTGCAACTAAAAAAAATTCGCATGAGTCGATTGTTTACTGCTTTTCATCTCATTTGAGGAGGATTCAACTCAGAAAATCCTCTTAGAAAACTGTTTCTGCGAACTGAAAAGCGTCCAGGATCGCTGACGCTTTTCAAAACCGCGTCAACACCCCTAGACGCCTTTCAGGCTTCACAGTTTCTCTGCTGTCTGCATCTGCTTCTGCGAAAAATTAAGTTCTGTTTTGAATAGCGTCGACTACCATAGACGTGATTCAGACAGTTTCTTAATTTTTTTCAGGTTCCAGATTTCTGTGTTTTGAGTGCTAGCTACCCATTACTTACTAAGCATTAGAGGCCATCCAGGCCACAGGACATACGCATTGAGGCTAATCCCTCCTCTTCTTAGGAACACATTACTCGACGTCAGCAACTCTCTCTGATTGGGTTGGTCCCTTGATCAGACTAGAGAAGTTGACGTTGAGACCTCCATAAGTCCCCAAAATCAAGGTATTCCTCCTTGATCATCGGGCTGGTTGTACCAATTGAAGTCCTGGTTAGATTCTGAAAGCGTTGTGAGAGAAAGCCCTAGAGAATAACGGTAGAAATCGAACTGAAACTAGGATCCTTTCCCTGAGCGAAATTGTGGTTTAATCCAATTCAAATAACTCAACAAGGAATCCTAAAATCACGTTAAGCATCCACTTGTTTGATTAATCTCTGCACAACTTGTTTGATTAAATCTTTGAAAAGAATCTAACATCATGTTGCTACGATCAGGTAGGGACTTGAGTGTGGCTCCAGACGCCATGGTTAATTACGAGGGAGATGCTAATGCCCCTCGGGATCCTGAGTACAACTATGAGAGTGGGAGAGATGCTGATGCCTCCCGTAGTTCTATCCCCATTCCATATCGTCTAGATGGGAATGTTCGGACACCTCTTTTGCCTCCACGTGATCAATATCCTGATCCTCTTCCGCATGAATATGCGATCCCTAATCCTGATCTTGAGGGGGACATGAATCAGAATGATCCCTCTTCCTCTGATCCTACGGATCTCATCAATGCTCTGGGAGTTCTTGCCTCCCGACTGGACCCTCAGCAGTTCGAGGCGATCCAATCTATTTTGAAGGGGAAGGCACCTATGCAGCCTGCTGAGCCGAACCCTGTGGCTCCCCCTGCTGTTCCTCAGCAACCTTCTTTTCCTCCTCCTTATATCCATCAGGCCGTGGAGGGCCTTCATATTACTTCTCGGCCAGCTGGGCCGCAGCTTTCATCATCTAGGCAACCGGTTAGACCGCAAACGCCTACTTATCAAAATGCCCTCGGGCATGGCGGAAGCGCTGCCGGACCTCCCCTCTATTGTCCACCCTGTCCAACGTACTCTAGGCAGCAGGCCTACCAAGTACCTCCTCCTCCTCCTCCTCCTCAAGCAGATCTGACCACACAAACGCTGCTGGCCAAAATGGAGCGTATGGATGAGCAATTTAATAACCTCCAGAAAATGATGGGGGTCAAAGCTGTACCAGAGATCAGTCTACCGAGCCTGCCAGTATTCCATCTGCCACCCTCTGAGATGCCAGTGTACCGAAAGTACAACGGTACTGGTAACCCCTTCACACATCTGAAGGAGTTCATGTATGAATCCTCTTTCTGGCAGAACGACAAGAGGTCGTTGGCCTTCTTGTTCAGGAGATCTCTAGAGGGACCAGCCCTCGAGTGGTTCTTTTCCCTGGAACCCTCAGAAGTAGAAGATTACGGTATCGTTTCACGCAAATTCATTCAACGATACCAGGACAGAGTTGCACCCTCCTTGTCTATCACGGACCTTATTGCAGAAAAGATGAAACCTGATGAGGAGTTTGTCAGTTTTGCTGACAGGTGGCGGGGTCTGGCTGAAAAAGTGAAGGATCACTTGTCCGAATCTGAACAAGTGAAAATGTTAATTTCTAACGCCACCCCCCAGTTCAAGCTCGTCCTCTCCTTGAACAATTTGACTAACATGGCAGAGCTTTATGAAAGAGCCCGGTACTGCCAGAATGCTTTCAAGGACGCTACATTCTCTAGCGTCTTTGATCCTCATAGACCTAGCAGGCCTCCGCCTCGGAAGCCTGCAGTGCCAAACTCTTCCAGCACAGGTCCGACTACCGAGGGCACGATCTCTCATGAGCAAGTGAGCACCATGAACAATAACTCACCCCAGTTCGTGAGGAGTCAGCAGCAGTACCAGAGGCCACAGCAGCAAGGGTACAGACAGCAGCAGAACCCCCAGTACCAACAGCAGTATCAGCGGCCCCAGCAGCCGAATCAGAATCAGAACCAGCATCAGCAACGGCAACAGCAGTACCAGCAACCCCAGCAGCAGCAGTATCAGCACCAGCAACAGCCACAGTACCAGCCACGCGCACCGCCGGCGTACCACAATGTCCCTCCTCCTGGTGACTACAACCAGCAGAGGAGACCTCCAGGCCCGAAGAGGGCAGAATACCCGGCTCTCCCAGAATCCTTGGCCAATATCTTCAGTGCTTTAATGGCGGCCAATGCCTTAGTTTTACCAAGGGAAAAGGCCGTCTGGCCTCAAAATGCCGATACGTCCAGGTATTGCTACTTCCATAGGCAACCTGGGCATACCATTGACACCTGCTTCCAATTCAGAGATTATATTCATGATCTCAACGAGCAGGGCGGCATAGACTGGGAGGAAATGAAGAAATACATAACAGCCCTGAAGGCGAGGAGACCGCAACAGCAGCAGCAGCAGCAGCAAGCAAGACCACCGGCACAAGCAGCAGCACCACCCAACATGGGCATAGTGCAGAATCCACTCCCGGAGCACCAGAACCAGAACCAGGTTGCTCCCATTCTGACGAACAGCCAGTCTGAGGCTGGTCGTGGGCAACAATGGAGGATAGAGGACTCTTCCTCTCTCTACTCAACGGGTCACGTTCAAAGTACCGCAGAGCGACTACCACGCCGCACCATCCACATACCCAGACCACAACCCGTCACCATCACCCCCCTACCCACACCCACATATCATTCGCCCTCATCCAATAACCCATTACTACTACCCACCTTCCTTAGACCCATCGCGCCCCGCACTCCTACGCCTCCATCATATACCTCTCCGCAAATCAATAACGCGCCCCTTTTACCATCTAGGCCATTATTACGCATACCATTTCCTACTTCACCCATTACCACTACCACCTACCCAGATATGCCCCAACCATCCAAACCGTTACTACGCGTACCATTCCCCACTTCGCCAACCACTTACCCATCTACCATCCAACCCTCTAGGCCTTTAATCCGCACCACGCCATCACCACTTAACCCTACGCCATCACCACCTAACCCAACGCCACCACCTGCGCATCAACCCTCCGCACCGCTTACGCCACCCGACTCTGCAGTACTCAAGGTGTCACCCGGATCCTCCACGGTCGAGGAACATGCGCTCCGGAGTGGGAGAATTTTCAACAAGGTCTTTCCTCAGTCCACAGTCAGAGACGGTCCATCACAGCCGACTGAGGAAGCCCATAATGAAGAGAGTGCACCAGGCACTCAATACGACTTGTTGAAACATCTGGACAGAACACCGGCACGGATCACTGTACTGGAATTGATTAAAAGGTCCAAAATTCACCAAGAAGCCTTAATGGAATACCTACAGAAGGTGATAGTTAATGAAGACGTGCCGGTAGAGAAAATTGCAGCACTACTAGTTCCTCAGGGGGATCAGCCCTCAATTACATTTCACACATCGGAACTAGCACCGCCAGCCGCCAGAAGCATGGCTCTGAGCATCACGGTCAATATCTGCAAAAAGGCCGTGGATGCATGCCTGGTTGATACAGGGGCTTCAATTAATGTTTTACCTCCGAAGACCCTGGAGCTATGCGGTGTGCCCAAGGAGAAATGGCTGCCTAGCCCCATCTCAGTTACGGCATATGACAATTCTACCTGTTCCCCTCTGGGAATGGTTTATTTAAAGGTGGAGTTAGGTCCAGTAAGTCATGCAGAGGTCGAATTTCATATTCTAGAAATCGACCCTTCCATAAATGCCATTCTGAGACGTCCTTATATCAAAACTCTTGAGGCGATTCCTTCTACGAATCACCAATGCCTCAAATTCCCTTATAAAGGACGAATTATTAAAGTGACGAGCATGCCGATCCTTGCTGCTGCTCATACATTGAATATTAAATCTGCTGTTTTACCTGGCCGACAACCTTTTCTGTCGGTATTACAGGTCTACCGTCCAGTGGCTGATCCTTTGAAAGCCGCTACCATTTCTCCATATCCATTAAATGCTGTCAAAAGGGGGAAGTGCATGGGTACCCCGGGATGGAGAATCATGATGAAGAACGGCTACAAGCCTGGGAAAGGTCTGGGCACACAGTTGCAAGGCAGGACCACTCCTGTTAAAAATCATCGGGCAGTACCTAGAAGCGGTCTGGGCTATAGGCCAATGAAACTGAAGCAAGACAGGGTTCAGCAAGAAGATGGTCAAGAAATCTTGGAAACAATGTCCACACCACTGAAAGAAGGCCGAGATCCCTTAACATGGACTCTATATACACATTTTGTGAAAGGGCCCATACTTAGCCACGACAACATGGTGGTCATTACTTCATGTTTTGACTTCCATGACATATATGGGAGGGATTTGGCCAGACATTGTTCCGAACTACTTACGTACCAATCCTTGGAGGCTCTGCGGCCTATGAAGAGGAGGAAATTCCATGACCCTGAATGCGAATGGTACAGATGGTTCGACCTGAGGGACCTATATATAGCACTGAACAGACTATTTCTGGATCCTGCAGAACCCAAGTGGCCACCGCAGATCGACGAACTAATTGAAAGCCCTGGCGCAATTTTTGACAAGCGGATACTGCTGTCCGAACAAACTGATGAAGGGGAGCCAGATGACCCCTATGAAGCTGGTTATACAACAGATCTGCTATGGAGGGGGACATATCCTTCACATGTCTTCATGCTCCACGCTCTTTTTCGTATACTACTCTTGACCCCGACTTGGTCGCGGGTCATAATTGAAGATATTCCACGGGCTCCGCCCGTTATGATAACTCTGTCCCCTCGGGACTTTATTCCACAATCTCCTCTCAACCTAGAGAGGATGTATGATCTGATCTGGGACATATTACTATATGATCCCCCTAATCCTCTGGCCTTGGTGCCGCTTCCTCCGTCCGATTCTCCTCCCATTTGTATTCACTCCTGCTTCATGTTTAATTCCTCGATGGTCCAAAAAAAAACGCCAATTTTACAACAAATTCTTCCCAAATCATCATCGAGGAAACATCTTACTTGTCCGATTACACCCCATCGCGCGGGTCCGTCGGTCAAGATTCTCTCCTAGATCTACTCTGTCCCTCCCCACGGGAGGATTCCCCTGTATTTCCACCTGTATCCCAGGATTTTCATCCTGCTTTATCTTCATTAGGTTATGATAGGCAGTTTAGTGAAGTTAGTAAGTCTAGTTTTAGGCAGGTTAGTCAGTTTAGGAAGTCTAGGAAGTCTAAGGGTAGGCAAATTCCAGAAAGATACCTCCAGGATTTGGCTGATAAATGTTCCTTTTGCTCTTTAATCCCTCAGCTCTTAGAAGATCCAATTCAGATGCCAGAAGATTGTACAGATGATGAGTCAGTCAATGATGGGTACGGGGTATATGAGTTAGTGCATGAAAAGGACCCCATTGTTGAAGATGAGGAAGATGATGGGGACGCAGCTGAGGCATATGCCAGTGGAGTGAAGAGATTTGATGAACCCTCAGCGGCCGTAGAAGAGCCCACCAAAGAAATAAACTTAGGGACTGAAGACGAACCTAAGGTTGTCCTCGTTAGTAAAAATCTTTCTACAGAGGATGAGAAGGCAATGATACAAGTGCTTAAGGATTATAAGGACACTTTCGCCTGGAGTTATGAGGATATGCCGGGGTTAGACTCATCTTTAGTTGAACACAGGTTAACATTAAAGGAAGGAGCTAATCCGGCCAAGCAGAAATTAAGGCGATTCCACCCACGAATGGCTTTAAAGATGAAGGAAGAGGTCGACAAATTACATAAAGCCAAATTCATTAGAGTTGTCCTTTATCCACAATGGGTGGCCAATATAGTCCCGGTTATGAAAAAGGATGGGAAGGTCAGAATTTGTATTGACTTCCGCGATCTGAACCGGGCGTGTCCTAAAGACGATTTTCCATTGCCTCATATTGATGTACTCATCGATAACACTGCTGGCTATGAGACGTTATCGTTCATGGATGGATTTTCAGGATACAACCAGATTAAGCTGGCAGAAGAGGATCAAGAGAAGACTTCATTCACTACACCTTGGGGAACATATTGTTATGTCGTCATGCCATTTGGATTGAAGAACGCTGGAGCCACTTATCAAAGGGCCATGATGGCAATATTTCATGACATGATGCATATAGATTTGGAAGTGTATGTGGATGACTTATTGGTTAAGTCTAAAACGAAGGCTGAGCATGCCAAAGTTTTGGCAAGGGTATTAGAGAGATCAAGAGAATATCAGTTGAAGATGAACCCCAAGAAATGTGTATTCGGGGTATCTTCAGGGAAATTGCTTGGATTCATTGTCAGCAAACGGGGAATTGAGATCGATCCCAACAAGGCGAAGGCTATCAGAGAAATGCCACCTCCCAAAAACTTGAAAGAGTTAAGAGGATTAATCGGGAGGTTACAATTTATTCGCCGCTTTGTCTCCCAGCACTCACAAAGGTGTAAGCCGTTTTACGAGCTTACCAAGCCAGGGGTCAAATTCAATTGGGACGATAAGTGTCAGGAGGCATTTGATGGATTAAATGACTATTTGGCAAGTCCTCCTGTTTTGAGACCACCATCTCCAGGCAAACCATTGATACTTTATATTTCAGTCCTGGATGATGCAGTGGGGGCTGTCTTAGCACAAGAAGATGAAGAAGGAAAAGAAAGGGCAGCCTACTATCTCTCTAAACTTCTCAACCCCGCTGAACAGAGATACACGGCGATGGAAAAAACATGTGCAGCATTGGTTTGGGTTGTCCAGAAATTAAAGCATTATTTTCTGGCCCATGAAGTCCACCTCATCGCTAGGATGAATCCGATTAAGTTCCTTCTGGAGAAATCTGTTCTTACTGATAGGTTAGCGCGATGGCAAAGCTTTCTATCTCAATTCGATATCATTTACATTCAACAGAAAGCAATCAAGGGCTATGCCATAGCAGAACATCTCGCCCATCATCCCCTTCCTCGATTTGATCCAGTACGATCAGAGTTTCCGGATGAGGAACTGATGTCCGTAAATCAAATCAGAGATGATATGTGGACTCTGCATTTTGACGGAGCTCTGAATTCTCATGGAAAGGGGATCGGAATCGTTCTGTTATCACCTGAAAGTGTCACCATTCCACAAGCCTTTCAGCTTGACTTTCCAGTCACCAACAACATAGCTGAATACGAGGCACTCCTTGCTGGTCTCGAGGCTGCTCATTTCCATGGTGCCACCAAACTCAGGATTGTAGGTGATAGCCAATTAATTCTTCGCCAAGTGCTGACCAAGTATCGAACTCTTGATCCCAAGCTCAAGCCATATCAAGAACTTACTTCTGCTTATTCAAAGCTTTTCACAAAATTGATCTTTGTCCATGTCCCTAGAAATCAAAACATCTTAGCTGACGCTCTAGCTTTACTTGCATCTTCCCTTGATTTTCCTATCAGCAAGCAATCTGAATCAATCATAATTCATAGGCGTCTTTCACCTGCCGTGAAAGACCCTTCATTTCTTAGAACTAAGGAGAAGTTGCTGAAGAAATTCAAAGATGGAAGTATTGTGGAGAAAAGAGAAATCATGTTGATGGAGCTGTTAGAAGAGATGGATGATGAACAGAAGCCATGGTATTATGAAATTGTAAAATATTGTGAAGATCAATCGTATCCTGAAGAAGCTACAACTGAGGAAAAAAGAGCTATCAGGAGAGTTGCTCAACGATACACCCTAGTTGGGGGAGCACTATACAAAAGAGGTTTTGATGGAGTTCTTCTGAGATGTTTAGACGAAGATGAGCTTTGGAAGGTTATGGAAGGAGCTCATAGTGGAGTTTGTGGTGGCCATGTCAATGGACAGATGCTAGCAAAGAAGATCCTTAGACAAGGATTTTATTGGCCAACCATGGAAGAAGATTGTGTAGGATATGTCCGTAGGTGTGCCAAGTGTCAACTTCACGCCGACAAAATTCATTCTCCTGCATCTTCACTCCATCCTGTTTCTTCCCCATGGCCTTTCTCCATGTGGGCTTTCGACATTATTGGACCTCTTGGTAACCCAGATTCCGGCATCAAGCAAAAATCTTTCATTCTCACGGCAACGGAATACTTCACCAAGTGGGCAGAAGCTGAAGCATACGTGGAAATCAAAGCATCAACCGTCTGCAAATTCATCATGAAGAACATCATCACAAGATTCGGAATTCCAAGTACCATCGTCACCGACAACGGACCGCAGTTCGTGTTACAGGAATTGAAGGACCTCTGCAACAGGTATAAAATTGCATTGCATCATTCATC
The DNA here is from genome assembly GCA_030544215.1 of Zantedeschia hybrid cultivar. Lineage (NCBI taxonomy): Eukaryota > Viridiplantae > Streptophyta > Magnoliopsida > Alismatales > Araceae > Zantedeschia > Zantedeschia hybrid cultivar. Next base: position 15,234,617 of record JARZZO010000014.1, on the reverse strand, counting down.
TCCTTATTATCCGCAAGGCAATGGTCAAGCAGAGGCAACTAATAAGACTTTGATAAAAATTATCAAAAAGACGTGTAAATCTAACAAATTCGCAGATTGGCCAGAAAAATTGGTTGAGGCTCTATGGGCCTACCGAACTTCAATCCGCACGCCCACTGGACAAACTCCTTATTCATTAACATTTGGAATGGAGGCGGTAGTTCCGTATGAGATCCTTATATCGTCATTAAGAGTACAATTGAACAAAGAATTCTCCATTGATGAACATCGTTCAGCACTCCTTGCTCAATTAGAACTTTTAGACGAGAAAAGATGGTCAGCTGCTAATCATGCAAAAGTTTATCAAAACAGATTAGCACGTTTTTATCAAAAGAAAGTCATTGAACGAAAGTTCAAAGTCGGTGAAATGGTCGTTAAAAGAATTTTTGTAAAACCTGGTGGTCCGCGTTCTAAGCTCCAACCCAACTGGGAAGGACCTTATGTTGTATCGCACGCTTATCCTGGTAATGCTTATCGTTTGGTTAATGCAGAAGGAGAAGAGCTAAATCATCCTTGGAATGGTTTACACCTTAAGAAATACTACCCTTAGGTTAAAGAGTCGATCAGTATGGTACAAAGACCAGTGGAATCAGAAAATTTATAAACTCAAATTTCTTTGTTAGTCTGAATAATTTAATTTCAAACCCATTACCGCACACACTGACACGTTTGATTCGTGAGTAACAAGAGATGCCAAGTCCTAAAGAATATCAAAAGCTTGACTAAGAGTATAAAGTACAAATCATTCCTTTTAAAGAAAAATCCTGTTTTACACTCGGCCCATGATGTCGGAACGAGGCTTAGAATAGACTACCAAGAATACCCGCCATCTTAGTAGGAGGCCGTCATAAAAAAAATGGGGGAGATCCGTTCCAAAGCAAAGCAAGAAAAGAATAGAAAAGCAGAAGCAAGGCAAAAAGCCAAATTTAAAATCAAAAGGCCATTACACTACAAACGTTATATCAAGGCCATGAAATGAAACAAAAGGGAACGCAAGGTCGATAAATACCCCGGAAAGAAAATGACCGAACCCCAACAGATATTAGGGTTAGAAAGGGACATCTTTTTAAGTCTCCGGAACCGTCTCATGGGCTTTCTAAACTTACTCTTCTTTTCTTTCTAAAGAGGTGTACTTCAAGCTTAAAGGATGGCTTAGATTGACTAAGGGTCAAATCATCAAATGGGATCACGAATGGAAACACAAGTTCAAACACGAGGGGTTTTAAGTTAAGTTGTTAAAGAACAATTTGGAAATTAAGTTAATAAATGAATATGATCTTTTGATCTAAGTACCATACTAGTCTTTTAGTCAAAAACAAAAAAAATTGCATAGTCAAAAATTCAAAAAAAATGCATATCTCAAAATTCAAATTCAAAAAAAATGCATGTGTCAAAATTCAAATTCAAAAAATTGCATAGTCAAAAATTCAAAAAAAATATATATATTTTTCAAAATTCAAAAAAAGATATATATCTCAAAACCCAAACAAAAATGAATATTTCAAAACCACAAAAATATTTCAATTAGCATTTGCTTGTGGCATTTAGTGTGTTTCATTCATTTTATTTTCGGTGAGCATATGTTTGCTTGTATGTTGCATTTTGCTTAAGTCTGATTACTCTTATTACCTTTGTTAATAAAGGCTATGCCCCTTGACTATTTATTCAAGGAAAATATTAATTGACCATTTATTTGGTCAGGCAAGGGGCTAAGCCTAAACAGATACTTAACCTGTTTGTTAAGTGTTGTACAGGATGCGAGATAAGTGCAAGAACACGAAATTGGAGCCCAAAAGTTTCATGTATATATCAAAAATGTTTTGTACATGATACATGAAAAGGAAAAGAAGTACAAAAGCCCTCAAGGCTGGCTCTCTCTTGCCCCCTCATCCATCTGACTCTGGGCCTCGTCCTGGGCATCTGGCGGTGGAGCTCTAGGAGGTGGAGGCGGTCCCATCGCACTTGGCCCTGCCTGCCCAGATGATATGGCTATGCTGGCAGTAAAGGCACTCGCCTGACCTCGATCGATAGCCCGCTGGCGGGCTCGCTGGTATCTCTCCTCCACCATCTTGCGCTCATGCTCTGCGACTGACAGACGTCCCTGAAGGCTCTCCATCCGAAGACGGTCGCGGTCCCTCTCCTCCGTCAGGATCTCCAAGCGAACCTGGAGTCGTGCCAGATCTCCAGTAGAGAGGCGCGCCACCTGAGCCTCCAACTCGGCAATGCGAGCAGCCGAAGTCCGCGCTTCTGCTAGCTCCGCATCCCTCTGTCGAAGGGCCTCCTGAAGCTCAGCAACCTGCAGAAGAAGATTTTATTAGTCCAAGGCAATTAAGTAATAAGAATCAAATTTGGAAAAGAAAGCCAAAGGGAAGGAACTTACCCGAGCAGCACGGTCTTCTTCTACAAGAGAAGCCCGGTGGATGGCGGAGGTAAGCTGACTCTGGAGATCAGCCAAGGCAGCGTCATGCGCAGCGGATGATGAAGATGAAGCTCCATAAGTAGGGGGAGCCGCCTGGGTGTAGACGGCTCGCTGCACCAAAAGAACACTGTCAGTGGTTAATCGCCAAAACAAATAATTAATTAAAAACATACATTCATATTCATGCATACATACCAGATCGAACAATTCTTTTTGGACTTGTTCTAGCTGGGCCTCCGCATCATGTAGGCGGGCCCGGAGGTCGATGATGACCGCATCACGTGCATCCTGCAAGTCACGCACTCATACATTCATTCACCAACATAAATCAAGATAATAATAAAATTAAAGACACGTGAATGCATACTTACATCAAGTGGTCGGAGGAGCTGCAGTTGATCGGCGTAATGGGCCCGGTAATGCTGGAGGTAGCCCTCGCTACTCTCCGCACGGGACTCCACCCGTACGCCGCGGCGGTGCCAATCCTCGTACTGCTCGGGGAATTTTGCACGCCAATCTGTGAGGGCTTGCTTGCCCCTCATGCTTCTCCCGACGTCCTCCGGGACCTCCTCGTCAATCCACTCCTGGTGGAGGCCCAGGGTCCTCATCACAAGCCGGAGGCGGAGGGGCTCGATTTCATTGAGGCAATGTAGCCACATTTGCCTCCCGAACCTCCTCCTGCCAGCCGTCACCCACGGCTGACCCTCCTCGCCCATACCAAGGTACGGGCGCCAGATCACCTGCATATAGATTAGATGCATTCATATAAATAATTTGCATTTAAAGAATAAAGAATTGCATTTAATAAAGTTTTGAATAAATTAAAAACTTACTAGAAGCTCTGGATAGTCCAAGAACTGACGGCGGAGGGCCGTCAGCTGATGGTGCTGTGGAGCCGTGTCCACAATTGGCTGCCAACGGCAGGCCAAGGGGACAGCATCTGGGCGAGTAATCCGCGCTCTGCCGAGCGGGAAATAATAGTAGCTCCACACCTGCATGCATAACATATAAGATTAGAAAAAGCATCGTATCATATTGCATATCATGAATAAATAATAACACATTTAATACCTGGAGGAACGGCGAGAAGCCGCTGACAGTAGTCTCGCGGTCCGGAATGACCGCGGATAGATCTGCAAACAGGTGGGCCAGGAGGGCCGCACCCCAAGCATACTCACCTAAGCTATCTAGGTCATCTAACAGATACAGAAATCTACAGTGGATATGGTCGCCCTTCGTACCGAAGAGTAATCGACCGAAGAAAAAGACAAGGAAGACCCTAAGCTGTCGGTCTACCTCCTCTACCTGGCTAGGGTCCCTGCAATAGACAGAAGAGGATGACTCTGCTAGTCTGTCCCTAAACTCCTCCCGGGTCTCGTCAGACCGACGCCGGGGCTCATCTAATCCAAGGGCAGCTTCTACTTCTACCCTGGGAACCATCCTAGACTCCCTACCTATGCTAGATACCTCTATCCCTAATAAGGCCTCTGCTAATCCCTGATAGTTGGGGTAAGTAACCCCACTAACTGGTCGGCCCTCTACCCGGAGGCCAGTGATCCTGGCCACATCCTCTAGGGTGGGGACCATATGTCCCCACGGCATTAGGAAAGCCCGGCTTTCCGCATGCCAACGCTCCCTGAGCGCCTGTAACAAGACTAGATCGAGGCAAAATGGCTCGATGTCTAATATCTCACCAAACCCCATCCGGCGCAGGCGCACCTTCTGGAAGTCCGGGAGCCCTCTGTAAGCCCCTATAACTAGGTCCCAAGAGATCCTAGCCCTCATCACTCCCTGCAAATAAAAACAACAAAAAAATAGGGTCAGTAATAAAAAAAACAGGAAAATTCACTTTCTGTTTTGAAAGGCGTCAGCACATACAGACGTGTTTCAAAACACGTCCACGTACCTTGACGCAATTCAAAGCTATTTTCTAATAATTAAAAAAAATTCGAAATTTGGTTTGAAAGACGTCGACCAAGGGCGACGCCTTTTGAAAGGCGTCACCTGGTCTGGACGCCTTTCAAGTCCAGATTTCGGGTTCTTGGAAAAACCCCTTTCTTCCCCTCTTTTCCTTGCTCATTCAAACCACAAAGGACTTACCGTGTGTGTAGGTGCTTAGAATGACCGTGTGATAAACATGAAATATCTATGTTGTTTAGGTGTAAACTAACCTATTAAAAACAGCAACTAAAGTGCAGTGATCGCCAGAAACTTTTAACTTAAAAGTTTCAAAAGAGAGTATGATCGCCTACCTTTCAAACGCGGAAAATTGAGTCCTTGGTTCCCCTTCCTCAGTCGGCTGAAGAAAGAGAGCCCTTTCTTTGTTTTTTGTTCTTGCTGTGGAATTTGAGGTTGAGGATCGTCCAGAAGTTGTACTTGATTTCCCCTTTTGATCTCTTGTTGTTGTTGTTGAGTGTAGCAGAGACAGAAAAAGAAAAATGAAGAACTATGATGAGAATTTAAATAGAAGTAGTATCTGAACTAATCATGGTTTTAAGCATATTTAAAACAGCAGACTTACTTTTTTAATGGCTTTGAAACCCCTTAGATCAAGTAGGTTTTTGAAAGATTATGATGTGGTGTGTGTTTGCATGAAGTGAATATGAAAAATGAAACTAATGAAATGAATACAGTAATGAAAAACTTATGCCCAGTTGGTTGAAGCTCTTAAAAGGATGAAGATCTTGAAAGGGATGCCGACTTCTGGGAATGGCAGCGCTCCGGCGTTACGACGTTGTTTCGATCTTCAAATCGCTATAACGCTATGGCTCAACTCAACTTAATTCTGTTCTCTTTTTTTTTTCTCTTCAATATGCAGGGTATTTATAGGCATTTCTTGCGTTCGCGATTAACATTTGAAAACTCCGAATTTATCCATCTTAACCGACAGATAATTACTGATTAATTCATCTTTATCTGTAATTATTTAAAACGCGTCCACCTTGGCTGACGCCTTTCAGATTAATTAAGATAAGGATAAACATCCGGGAAAAACTTATCTTTATCTTTATTAGGTAAAACGCGTCCATCTATGTAGACGTCTTTTAGACTAATTAAGATAAGGATAAACATCCGGAAGAGAAGTTAAAACAGCTTAGGAAACCTAAAACGCGTCGACATTACCAGACGCCTTTTAGTTAATAAATCAATTAATTAAAATTCAAATTTAATCGCTAAAATAAGAATAAAGTCTAAATAGCGTCCACTTGGGTCGACGTCTTTTAGAATTCTTCATATTTTAACTTAAATTTGAGCTAAAATCAATTCAATTGATTAACTTAAACACATCTGTTAAACCCGACACTCAAAAAGATTAATAAAAATTAATTAATGATTAATTATCAGACCATTTTGAGGCATTATTGTATGATATGAAATTTACTCGAAATGACGTCAAAATTAGCGTGTCTACAGCTGCCTCACCTTGGCATCGTCTTTGCAAGGGAGTGAAATGGAATGGAATGTACTGAAAAGGTGATGCCAAGGTGTGATGAGACACGCTCTTAACATCACATGATTAGAATTTTTCTCAAAATTATCAATGAAAGATAGCTCAAGGAAATCAATGGAATCAATCCTGTCTGGATGAAGTAGACAAGGAAATAAAATAAGGTCGATCAACCTCCTCGGAGTGGGAAGTACCCCAGGTCGTAGACACTGTAGGTTTCATCATGGGGAGCGTTTGCCAGCCAATGTGGACGTGCTGCAGCCATGACGGATCTTAAAAGAAAACAAGAAATATTAGATAAAGAATCCAATCAAGGATAGAATTCCAAGGATATCTTCAAGCGAATCTCAAAGATAATCAAGATACTCAATTCGGAATGGAATATTTCATATTATGTTGAGATTATTTGATTTAATGGTCTGAAACTTAATCAGTAATTAATCTTTATTACAATGATTTCAAAGTCCTACATGATGCATGCTGGGCTAAAAGAAAATATAAAGTTAAATAAAATATAAATTAATCAAGGATAATATTGTTAAATTGTCATTAATGAGTCAAGACACAAATTCTTGTAATTCAGTGCTAAGCCGAAGCTCGTTTATCCACGCACCGTTTTACAAAAGTGGAACCATCGTCCCCACTAATTAACAATCCAACGGCCTATCCATGCGATTAAGAATTCTCTGGAATTATCACTGTTTTTGTTAAAGGGGAACTCAAATTCCAGTTTCATCAAAACCACAAGGTCCTTGATATACTCTAATAAATATTTAACATATAGTAATACGAATGCAAATAATTACATGGAATAGAATACAAGGGTAGAAATAACCGTCTTTTTAGCCACGGTCGGGACTTGAATTCCACAATGAGATCTTCTTGAACTTTGCTCAGAATTTCCTTGAATTTATGAAACGCGTCGTGTCGCACAGACGCCATTCAATGTTGAAACACGTCAGTGCTCCTCGACGCCTTTCACTCACAGAAACAGGTTTCTTCTCTACTCGGATTCCAACTCTCTTCATGCCTTGTGTCCTGTATATGACTTGAACAAACATGTTAAGTATCTGTTTAGGCTTAGCCCCTTGCCTGACCGAATAAATGGTCGATCAATCTTTTCCTTCGATAAATGGTCAAGGGACATAGCCTTTATTAACAAAGGTAATAAGAATAATCAGACTTAAGCAAAATGCAACATGCAAGCAAACAGATGCTCACTGAAAAGGAATGAAACACATTAAATGCAACAAGCAAATGCTAATTGAAATATTTTTGTGGTTTTGAAATATTCATTTTTGTTTGGGTTTTGAAATATATATTTTCTTAGATTTTGAAAAATGTACATTTTTTTTTTGAAATTTTTTTTTTGTACCTTTTTTGAATTTTTGACTATGCAATTTTTTTGAATTTTGACATATATAATTTTTTTGAATTTTTGACATATGCATTTTTTTTTTGAATTTGACATATGCAAATTTTTTTTTGAATTTTTGACTAAAAGACCAGTATGGTACTTAGATCAAAAGATCATATTCATTTATTAACTTAATTTCCAAATTGTTCTTTAACAACTTAACTTAAAATCCATCGTGTTTGAACTTGTGTTTCCATTCGTGATCCCATTTGATGATTTGATCCTTAGTCAATCTAAGCCATTCTTTAAGCTTGAAGTACACCTCTTTAAAAAGAAAAGAAGAATAGATTTAGAAAGCCCATGAGAAGGTTCCGGAGTCCTAAAAAGATGTTCCTTTCCAACCCTAATATCTGTTGGGGTTCGGTCATTTTCTTCCCGGGGTATTTATCGACCTTGCGTTCCCTTTTGTTTCATTTCATGGCCTTGATATAACGTTTGTAGTGTAATGGCCTTTTGATTTTGAATTTGGCTTTTTGCCTTGCTTTTGCTTTTCTATTTTTTTCTTTCTTTGCTTTGCTTTGGAACGGATCTCTCCCATTTTTTTATGACGGCCTCCTACTAAGATGGCGGGTATTCTTGGTAGTCTATTTTAAGCCTCGTTCCGACATCATGGGCCGAGTGTAAAACAGAATTTTACTTTAAAAGGAATGATTTGTACTTCATACTTTTAGTCAAGCTTTTGATATTCTTAAGGACTTGGCATCTCTTGTTACTCACGAATCAAACGTGTCAGTGTGTGCGGTAATGGGTTTGAAGTTAATTTATTCAGACTAACAAAGAAATTTGAGTTTATAAATTTTCTGATTCCACTGGTCTTTGTACCATACTGATCGACTCTTTAACTTAAGGGTAGTATTTCTTAAGGTGTAAACCATTCCAGGGATGATTTAGCTCTTCTCCTTCTGCATTAACCAAACGATAAGCATTACCAGGATAAGCGTGCGATACAACATAAGGTCCTTCCCAATTGGGTTGGAGCTTAGAACGCGGACCACCAGGTTTTACAAAAATTCTTTTAACAACCATTTTACCGACTTTGAACTTTCGTTCAATGACTTTCTTTTGATAAAAACGTACTAATCTGTTTTGATAAACTTTTGCATGATTAGCAGCTGACCACCTCTTCTCGTCTAAAAGTTCCAATTGAGCAAGGAGTGCTGAACGATGTTCATCAATGGAGAATTCCTTGTTCAATTGTACTCTTAATGACGGTATAAGGATCTCATATGGAACTACCGCCTCCATTCCAAATGTTAAGGAATAAGGAGTTTGCCCAGTAGGCGTGCGGATTGAAGTTCGGTAGGCCCATAGAGCCTCAACCAATTTTTCTGGCCAATCTGCGAATTTGTTAGATTTACACGTCTTTTTGATGATTTTTATCAAAGTCTTATTAGTTGCCTCTGCTTGACCATTGCCTTGCGGATAATAAGGAGATGAATGATGTAATGCAATTTTGTACCTGTTGCAGAGGTCCTTCAATTCCTGTAACACGAACTGCGGTCCGTTGTCGGTGACGATGGTACTTGGAATTCCGAATCTTGTGATGATGTTCTTCATGATGAATTTGCAGACGGTTGATGCTTTGATCTCCACGTATGCTTTAGCTTCTGCCCACTTGGTAAAGTATTCCGTTGCCGTGAGAATGAAAGATTTTTGCTTGATGCTGGAATCTGGGTTACCAAGAGGTCCAATAATGTCGAAAGCCCACATGGAGAAAGGCCATGGGGAAGAAACAGGATGGAGTGAAGATGCAGGAGAATGAATTTTGTCGGCGTGAAGTTGACACTTAGCACACCTACGGACATATCCTACGCAGTCTTCTTCCATGGTTGGCCAATAAAATCCTTGTCTAAGGATCTTCTTCGCTAGCATCTGTCCATTGACATGGCCACCACAAACTCCACTATGAGCTCCTTCCATAACCTTCCAAAGCTCATCTTCGTCTAAACATCTCAGAAGAACTCCATCAAAACCTCTTTTGTATAATGCTCCCCCAACTAGGGTGTATCGTTGAGCAACTCTCCTGATAGCTCTTTTTTCCTCAGTTGTAGCTTCTTCAGGATACGATTGATCTTCACAATATTTTGCAATTTCATAATACCATGGCTTCTGTTCATCATCCATCTCTTCTAACAGCTCCATCAACATGATTTCTCTTTTCTCCACGATACTTCCATCTTTGAATTTCTTCAGCAACTTCTCCTTAGTTCTAAGAAATGAAGGATCTTTCACGGCGGGTGAAAGACGCCTATGAATTATGATTGATTCAGATTGTTTGCTGATAGGAAAATCAAGAGAAGATGCAAGTGAAGCTAGAGCGTCAGCTAAGATGTTTTGATTTCTAGGAACATGGACAAAGATCAACTTTGTGAAAAGCTTCGAGTAAGCAGAAGTAAGTTCTTGATATGGCTTAAGCTTGGGATCAAGAGTTCGATACTTGGTCAGCACTTGGCGAAGAATTAATTGGCTATCACCTACAATCCTGAGTTTGGTGGCACCATGAAAATGAGCAGCCTCGAGACCAGCAAGAAGTGCCTCGTATTCAGCTATGTTATTGGTGACTGGAAAGTCAAGCTGAAAGGCTTGTGGAATGGTGACACCTTCAGGTGATAACAGAACGATTCCGATACCCTTTCCATGAGAATTCAGAGCTCCGTCAAAATACAGAGTCCACATATCATCTCTGATTTGATTTACGGACATCAGTTCCTCATCCGGAAACTCTGATCGTACTGGATCAAATCGAGGAAGGGGATGATGAGCGAGATGTTCTGCTATGGCATAGCCTTTGATCGCTTTCTGTTGAATGTAAATGATATCGAATTGAGATAGAAAGCTTTGCCATCGCGCTAACCTATCAGTAAGAACAGATTTCTCCAGAAGGAATTTGATCGGATTCATCCTAGCGATGAGATGGACTTCATGGGCCAGAAAATAATGCTTTAATTTCTGAACAACCCAAACCAATGCTGCACATGTTTTCTCCATCGCCGTATATCTCTGTTCAGCGGGGTTGAGAAGTTTAGAGAGATAGTAGGCTGCCCTCTCTTTTCCTTCTTCATCCTCTTGTGCTAAGACAGCCCCCACTGCATCATCCAGGATTGAAATATAAAGTATCAATGGTTTGCCTGGAGATGGTGGTCTCAAAACAGGAGGACTTGCCAAATAGTCCTTTAATCCATCAAATGCCTCCTGACACTTATCGTCCCAATTGAATTTGACTCCTGGCTTGGTAAGCTCGTAGAACGGCTTACACCTTTGTGAGCGCTGGGAGACAAAACGGCGAATAAATTGTAACCTCCCGATTAATCCTCTTAACTCTTTCAAGTTTTTGGGAGGTGGCATTTCTCTGATAGCCTTCGCCTTATTGGGATCGATCTCAATTCCCCGTTTGCTGACAATGAATCCAAGCAATTTCCCTGAAGATACCCCGAATATACATTTCTTGGGGTTCATCTTCAACTGATATTCTCTCGATCTCTCTAATACCCTTGCCAAAACTTTGGCATGCTCAGCCTTCGTTTTAGACTTAACCAATAAGTCATCCACATACACTTCCAAATCTATATGCATCATGTCATGAAATATTGCCATCATGGCCCTTTGATAAGTGGCTCCAGCGTTCTTCAATCCAAATGGCATGACGACATAACAATATGTTCCCCAAGGTGTAGTGAATGAAGTCTTCTCTTGATCCTCTTCTGCCAGCTTAATCTGGTTGTATCCTGAAAATCCATCCATAAACGACAACGTCTCATAGCCAGCAGTGTTATCGATGAGTACATCAATATGAGGCAATGGAAAATCATCTTTAGGACACGCCCGGTTCAGATCGCGGAAGTCAATGCAAATTCTGACCTTCCCGTCCTTTTTCATAACCGGGACTATATTGGCCACCCATTGTGGATAAAGGACAACTCTAATGAATTTGGCTTTGTGCAATTTATCGACTTCTTCCTTCATCTTTAAAGCCATTTGTGGGTGGAATCGCCTTAATTTCTGCTTGACCGGACTAGCTCCATCCTTTAATGTTAACCTGTGTTCAACTAAAGATGAGTCTAACCCCGGCATATCCTCATAACTCCAGGCGAAAGTGTCCTTATAATCCTTAAGCACTTGTATCATTGCCTTCTCATCCTCTGTAGAAAGATTTTTACTGACGAGGACAACCTTAGGTTCGTCTTCAGTCCCTAAGTTTATTTCTTTGGTGGGCTCTTCTACGGCAGCTGAAGGTTCATCAAATCTCTTCACTCCACTGGCATATGCCTCAGCTGCGTCCTCATCATCTTCCTCATCTTCAACAATGGGGTCCTTTTCATGTACTAACTCATATACCCCGTACCCATCATTGACTGACTCATCATCTGTACAATCTTCTGGCATCTGAATTGGATCTTCTAAAAGCTGAGGGATTAAAGAGCAAAAGGAACATTTATCAGCCAAATCCTGGAGGTATCTTTCTGGAATTTGCCTACCCTTAGGCTTCCTAGACTTCCTAACCTGCCTAAAACTAGACTTACTAACTTCACTAAACTGTTTATCATAACCTAAGGAAGATGAAGCAGGATGAAAATCCTGGGATACAAGTAGAAATACAGGGGAATCCTCCCGTGGGGAGGGACAGAGTAGATCTAGGAGAGAATCTTGACCGACGGACCCGCGCGATGGGGTGTAATCGGACAAGTAAGATGTTTCCTCGATGATGATTTGGGAAGAATTTGTTGTAAAATTGGCGTTTTTTTTTTGGACCATCGAGGAATTAAACATGAAGCAGGAGTGAATACAGATGGGAGGAGAATCGGACGGAGGAAGCGGCACCAAGGCCAGAGGATTAGGGGGATCATATAGTAATATGTCCCAAATCAGATTATACAACCTCTCTAGGTCGAGAGGAGGTTGTGGAATAAAGTCCCGAGGGGACAGAGTAATCATGACGGGCGGAGCCCGCGGAATATCTTCAATTATGACCCGCGACCAAGTCGGGGTCAAGAGTAGTGTACGAAAAAGAGTATGGAGCATTAGGACATGTGAAGGATATGTCCCCCTCCATAGCAGATCTGTTGTATAACCAGCTTCATAGGGGTCATCTGGCTCCCCTTCATCAGTTTGTTCGGACAGCAGTATCCGCTTGTCAAAGATTGCGCCAGGGCTCTCAATTAGTTCGTCGATCTGCGGTGGCCACTTGGGTTCTGCAGGATCCAGGAATAGTCTGTTCAGTGCTATGTATAGGTCCCTCAGGTCGAACCACCTGTACCATTCGCATTCAGGGTCATGGAATTTTCTCCTTTTCATAGGCCGCAGAGCCTCCAAGGATTGGTACGTAAGTAGTTCGGAACAATGTCTGGCCAAATCCCTCCCATATATGTCATGGAAGTCAAAACAGGAAGTAATGACCACCATATTGTCGTGACTAAGTATGGGCCCTTTCACAAAGTGAGTATATAGAGTCCATGTTAAAGGATCCCGGCCTTCTTTCAGTGGTGTGGACATTGTTTCCAAGATTTCTTGACCATCTTCTTGCTGAACCCTGTCTTGCTTCAGTTTCCTTGGCCTATAGCCCAGACCGCTTCCAGGTGCTGCCCGATGATTTTTAACAGGAGTGGTCCTGCCTTGCAACTGTGTGCCCAGACCTTTCCCAGGCTTGTAGCCGTTCTTCATCATGATCCTCCATCCCGGGGTACTCATGCACTTCCCCCTTTTGATAGCATTTAATGGGTATGGAGAAATGGTAGCGGCTTTCAAAGGATCAGCCACTGGACGGTAGACCTGTAATACCGACAGAAAAGGTTGTCGGCCAGGTAAAACAGCAGATTCAATATTCAATGTATGAGCAGCAGCAAGGATCGGCATGCTCGTCACTTTAATAATTCGTCCTTTATAAGGGAATTTGAGGCATTGGTGATTCGTAGAAGGAATCGCCTCAAGAGTTTTGATATAAGGACGTCCCAGAATGGCATTTATGGAAGGGTCGATTTCTAGAATATGAAATTCGACCTCTGCATGACTTACTGGACCTAACTCTACCTTTAAATAAACCATTCCCAGAGGGGAACGGGTAGAATTGTCATATGCCGTAACTGAGATGGGGCTAGGCAGCCATTTCTCCTTGGGCACACCGCATAGCTCCAGGGTCTTCGGAGGTAAAACATTAATTGAAGCCCCTGTATCAACCAGGCATGCATCCACGGCCTTCTTGCAGATATTGACCGTGATGCTCAGAGCTATGCTTCTAGCGGCTGGCGGTGCTAGTTCCGATGTGTGGAATGTAATTGAGGGCTGATCCCCCTGAGGAACTAGTAGTGCTGCAATTTTCTCTACCGGCACGTCTTCATTGACCATCACCTTCTGTAGGTATTCCATTAAAGCTTCTTGGTGAATCTTGGACCTTTTAATCAATTCCAGTACAGTGATCCGTGCCGGTGTTCTGTCCAGATGTTTCAACAAGTCATATTGAGTGCCTGGTGCACTCTCTTCATTATGGGCTTCCTCAATCGGCTGTGATGGGCCGTCTCTGACTGTGAACTGAGGAAAGACCTTGTTGAAAATCCTCCCACTCCGGAGCGCATGTTCCTCGACCGTGGAGGATCCGGGTGACACCTTGAGTACTGCAGAGTCGGGTGGCGTAAGCGGTGCGGAGGGTTGATGCGTAGGTGGTGGCGTTGGGTTAGGTGGTGATGGCGCGGTGCGGATTAAAGGCCTAGAGGGTTGAATGGTAGATGGGTAAGTGGTTGGCGAAGTGGGGAATGGTATGCGTAATAGCGGTTTGGATGGTTGGGGCATATCTGGGTAGGTGGTAGTGGTAGCGGGTGAAGTAGGAAATGGTACGCGTAATAATGGCCTTGATGGTAAAAGGGGTGCGTTATTGGTTTGCGGAGGGGTATATGATGGAGGCGTAGGGGTGCGGGGCGCAATGGGTCTAAGGAAGGTGGGTAGTGGTAGTGGGTTGTTGGGTGAGGGCGAGTGATATGTAGGTGTGGGTAGAGGGGTGATGGTGACGGGTTGTGGTCTGGGTATGTGGATGGTGCGGCGTGGTAGTCGCTCTGCGGTACTTTGAACGTGACCCGTTGAGTAGAGAGAGGAAGAGTCCTCTATCCTCCATTGTTGCCCACGACCAGCCTCAGACTGGCTGTTCGTTAGAATGGGAGCAACCTGGTTCTGATTCTGGTGCTCCGGGAGCGGATTCTGCACTATGCCCATGTTGGGTGGTGCTGCTGCTTGTGCTGGTGGTCTTGCTTGCTGCTGCTGTTGCTGCTGCGGTCTTCTCGCCTTCAGGGCTGTTATGTATTTCTTCATTTCCTCCCAGTCTATGCCGCCCTGCTCGTTGAGATCATGAATATAATCTCTGAATTGGAAGCAGGTGTCAATGGTATGCCCAGGTTGCCTGTGGAAGTAGCAATACCTGGACGTATCGGCATTTTGAGGCCAGACGGCCTTTTCCCTTGGCAAAACTAAGGCGTTAGCTGCCATTAAAGCACTGAAGATATCGACCAAGGATTCTGGGAGAGCCGGGTATTCTGCCCTCTTCGGGCCTGGAGGTCTCCTCTGCTGGTTGTAGTCACCAGGAGGAGGGACATTGTGGTACGCCGGCGGTGCGCGCGGCTGGTACTGTGGCTGTTGTTGCTGCTGATGCTGCTGTTGCCGTTGCGGCTGTTGCTGTAGCTGTTGCTGGTTTTGATTCTGATTCGGCTGCTGGGGCCGTTGATACTGTTGTTGGTACTGGGGGTTCTGCTGCTGTCTGTACCCTTGCTGCTGTGGCCTCTGGTACTGCTGCTGACTCCTCACGAACTGGGGCGAGTTATTGTTCATAGTAGTCACTTGCTCATGAGAGAGCGTGCCCTCAGTAGTCGGACCTGTGCTGGAAGAGTTCGGCACTGCAGGCTTCCGAGGCGGAGGTCTGCTAGGTCTATGAGGATCAAAGACGCTAGAGAATGTAGCGTCCTTGAAAGCATTCTGGCAGTACCGTGCTCTTTCATAGAGCTCTGCCATATTAGTCAAATTGTTCAAGAAGAGGACCAGCTTGAACTGGGGCGTGGCGTTAGAAATCAGCATCTTCACCTGTTCAGATTCAGACAAGTGATCTTTCACCTTTTCAGCCAGACCCCGCCACCTGTCAGCAAAACTGACAAACTCCTCATCCGGTTTCATCTTTTCTGCAATGAGGTCCGTGATAGACAAGGAGGGTGCAACTCTGTCCTGGTATCGTTGGATGAATTTGCGTGAAACGATACTGTAATCCTCTACTTCGGAGGGTTCCAAAGAAAAGAACCACTCGAGGGCTAGTCCCTCTAGGGATCTCCTGAACAAGAAAGCCAATGACCTCTTATCATTCTGCCAGAAAGAGGATTCGTACATGAACTCCTTCAGGTGCGTGAAGGGGTTACCAGTACCGTTATACTTTCGATACACTGGCATTTCAGAGGGTGGCAGATGGAATACTGGCAGACTCGGTAAATTGATTTCTGGCACAGCTTTAACCCCCATCATCTTCTGGAGATTGTTGAACTGCTCATCCATGCGCTCCATCTTGGCCAGCAACGTCTGCGTGGTCAGATCTGCTTGAGGAGGAGGAGGAGGAGGAGGTACTTGGTAGGCCTGCTGCCTAGAGTACGTTGGACAGGGTGGACAATAGAGGGGAGGTCCGGCAGCGCTTCCGCCATGCCCGAGGGCATTTTGATAAGTAGGCGTTTGCGGTCTAGCCGGTTGCCTAGATGATGAAAGCTGCGGCCCAGCTGGCCGAGAAGTAATATGAAGGCCCTCCACGGCCTGATGGATATAAGGAGGAGGAAAAGCAGGTTGCTGAGGAACAACAGGGGGAGCCACAGGGTTTGGCTCAGCAGGCTGCATAGGTGCCTTCCCCTTCAAAATAGATTGGATCGCCTCGAACTGCTGAGGGTCCAGTCGGGAGGCAAGAACTCCCAGAGCATTGATGAGATCCGTAGGATCAGAGGAAGAGGGATCATTCTGATTCATGTCCCCCTCAAGATCAGGATTAGGGATCGCATATTCATGCGGAAGAGGATCAGGATATTGATCACGTGGAGGCAAAAGAGGTGTCCGAACATTCCCATCTAGACGATATGGAATGGGGATAGAACTACGGGAGGCATCAGCATCTCTCCCACTCTCATAGTTGTACTCAGGATCCCGAGGGGCATTAGCATCTCCCTCGTAATTAACCATGGCGTCTGGAGCCACACTCAAGTCCCTACCTGATCGTAGCAACATGATGTTAGATTCTTTTCAAAGATTTAATCAAACAAGTTGTGCAGAGATTAATCAAACAAGTGGATGCTTAACGTGATTTTAGGATTCCTTGTTGAGTTATTTGAATTGGATTAAACCACAATTTCGCTCAGGGAAAGGATCCTAGTTTCAGTTCGATTTCCACCGTTATTCTCTAGGGCTTTCTCTCACAACGCTTTCAGAATCTAACCGGGACTTCAATTGGTACAACCAGCCCGATGATCAAGGAGGAATACCTTGATTTTGGGGACTTATGGAGGTCTCAACGTCAACTTCTCTAGTCTGATCAAGGGACCAACCCAATCAGAGAGAGTTGCTGACGTCGAGAAATGTGTTCCTAAGAAAAGGAGGGTTTTAGCCTCAATGCGTATGTCCTGCGACCTGGATGGCCTCTAATGCTTAATAAAGTAATGGGTAGCTAGCACTCAACCACAGAAATCTGGAAACTGAAAAATAATTAAGAAACTGTCTGAATTGCGTCGATTATAGTCGACGCTATTCAAAACAGAACTTAATTCTTTCGCAGAGAACAGATGCAAACAGCAGAGAAAGCCTGGAAGCTAAAAGGCGTCTAGGAGTGACGACGCGGTTTTGAAACGCGTCGCTGTTCCTGGACGCTTTTTAGTTCGCAGAAACAGATTTCCAGAAGGATTTTTTGGGTCGAATCCTCCTTAAACAGGGTAAAATGCAGTAAGCAATCGACTCATGCAAAGATTTTTTTAGTTTCAGATTTTAAACAGGATGATTTGCTATCTAAACAACTAAGAAATCACGCAATCACACAGCATTTCATCACAAAAAACAGCTTTTTGAACTAATCAAAGGGGAGGCAAGATCTTGCCACTGGGGTGTGCACGTGGTGCACGAGGGAAATCAATTAAACTAAACACTCACCAATTGGTGAGGACGTGTCCAGAGACACAAGTGGTGCACCGTGGGTGCCCGATATGATGATAGCAAGAACAAAAGGAAACTAAAAGATGGCGAGACCAAGTCCCACCGTGATCGCCAAAAAAAGCTGTAGGTGCTTAGAATGACCGTGTGATAAACATGAAATATGTATGTTGTTTAGGTGTAAACTAACCTATTAAAAACAGCAACTAAAGTGCAGTGATCGCCAGAAACTTTTAACTTAAAAGTTTCAAAAGAGAGTATGATCGCCTACCTTTCAAACGCGGAAAATTGAGTCCTTGGTTCCCCTTCCTCAACCGGCTGAAGAAAGAGAGCCCTTTCTTTGTTTTTTGTTCTTGCTGTGGAATTTGAGGTTAAGGATCGTCCAGAAGTTGTACTTGATTTCCCCTTTTGATCTCTTGTTGTTGTTGTTGTTGAGTGTAGCAGAGACAGAAAAAGAAAAATGAAGAACTATGATGAGAATTTAAATAGAAGTAGTATCTGAACTAATCATGGTTTTAAGTATATTTAAAACAGCAGACTTACTTTTTTAATGGCTTTGAAACCCCTTAGATCAAGTAGGTTTTTGAAAGATTATGATGTGGTGTGTGTTTGCATGAAGTGAATATGAAAAATGAAACTAATGAAATGAATACAGTAATGAAAAACTTATGCCCAGTTGGTTGAAGCTCTTAAAAGGATGAAGATCTTGAAAGGGATGCCGACTTCTGGGAATGGCAGCGCTCCGGCGTTACGACGTTGTTTCGATCTTCAAATCGCTATAACGCTATGGCTCAACTCAACTTAATTCTGTTCTCTTTTTTTTTTCTCTTCAATATGCAGGGTATTTATAGGCATTTCTTGCGTTCGCGATTAACATTTGAAAACTCCGAATTTATCCATCTTAACCGACAGATAATTACTGATTAATTCATCTTTATCTGTAATTATTTAAAACGCGTCCACCTTGGCTGACGCCTTTCAGATTAATTAAGATAAGGATAAACATCCGGGAAAAACTTATCTTTATCTTTATTAGGTAAAACGCGTCCATCTATGTAGACGTCTTTTAGACTAATTAAGATAAGGATAAACATCCGGAAGAGAAGTTAAAACAGCTTAGGAAACCTAAAACGCGTCGACATTACCAGACGCCTTTTAGTTAATAAATCAATTAATTAAAATTCAAATTTAATCGCTAAAATAAGAATAAAGTCTAAATAGCGTCCACTTGGGTCGACGTCTTTTAGAATTCTTCATATTTTAACTTAAATTTGAGCTAAAATCAATTCAATTGATTAACTTAAACACATCTGTTAAACCCGACACTCAAAAAGATTAATAAAAATTAATTAATGATTAATTATCAGACTATTTTGAGGCATTATTGTATGATATGAAATTTACTCGAAATGACGTCAAAATTAGCGTGTCTACAGTGTGGAGGTCGCCCTCCTCTTCCTCTTCCACCGCCATGGGCGCCGGTGGAGGGAGCTCCTCCTCCAAGAAGGCCGCCGCCTCGGCTAACGCCGCCGGCACCTCCTCGGGAACCTCTTCTTCTTGCCTTCGCCTCCTCTTGGCCAAGGTCTTCTTCTTCCTTGATCCCTCGTCGTGTTCCATGGCTTTAGAAGGAGTTTTGAGAGAGAGATCACCGGAATCGCCGGAGCTCGGGTGGAGAGAAGGAATTTTTGAGAAAGTGGGGAAGAAAGGAGGGCCTTCGCGGGTCTGTAACGAAAAGGGAGAAAGGCGTCGACTAAGGAAGACGCGTTTTAGCGTGCATAAGTTGAGGCGGTAAAGGACAGCTGTTTGAATTGGTTGAAACACGTCCACATGGGTCGACGCTTTTCAGGTTCTGTTCAAAGCCGTACACAGGAAAATGATTAACGGCGTCTTGTCTACTGGACGCGTTTTATGGAATTAATCATGGAATTAATGGCAGAATCCTGGGAAAAGTAGGAGAGAGAGTTGAAAGACGTCTAGTAATATAGACGCGTTTTTTTTAAGCTTAAATCGGGTTTTTAAGGATTAAATTGAATTTCTGGAAAAGAATATAGTTTGAAAGGCGTCTTTCTGAGTGGACGCATTTTGCATTTTACAGAACCCGAACTGTTCAATTTTCAGGAAAAATCAGGTTTTTACTTAAGGAAAAATCATGTGCACATCACAGAAAGTTGGGGAAAGATTCTAAGACATGAAAAATCAATCTTTATTCATTGGAATTAATCTTTATTACATCAAAATCAAAGAAAGACAAAGGACATTTAAGGGAGAATATCATGAAGATCTTTAAGATAAGGAGATTTCAATCCTTTATCTCTGTCTTTAGAGGATCTTACACGATAGCTAAAGCCAAGATTCCATAAAGTAATAATGATTTGTATGGCTTCATAATCTTCATCGGACTCCAGGTCGCGCTTCTTGATTGGAAGTGTAGGAGAGAATTCAGGGAACTCGCGACGAGCCAAGCTGAGTTGAGTAAGGCACCGGTGTGGATTATACAACACAAACTCAGTGGCTCCAATTAACTTGAGATCTGCTCCTGCTGTGCGGCGCACCCAAACTGGTTTTCCAACGAGAGCAAGCGGAGACGAGTCGAATATGTCGGACGTCATGAGTTTCAAATACTCTCTCCAATCGGCTCGGGTCTTGAGTTTTGGAACCTTGTTGACCATGTACTCATTGAACTTTACAATATTAGCAATGCAATGAATTGGACTATTCAAGAAGATCTGAGATGGATTCAGAGGCCTTTTCTTGCTATGCTCGAATTTGAAGTGAAGTTCTACCCACAAGGCAAAGAGTAGCATGCATCCATATGGAGGACGACCCACAGAAGCTGCAGAAAGTCCACTGTAGAGATATGCTAAGAGAGCAGTGCTAATAGATTTACCTTCGAAAATTGCGCAAATAGCACTGATTTGATCGTCTTCCAAGATGTTATCATGTGCAGGAAAGAATAAGGCACCAGCAAGGCATGTAACGAGAGCTTTTGTTACATCTTCCGCCTCATCTTCCCTTAGATCTTCGATTTCATAAAGAGTCCACTCGGCTAGTTTTGCGAGATTGATCCCCTTCTTCATGAGGCATCCTTTAGCTTCTGAAGGATCCTTCATGATAGACATCAATAGCTGTTGACCGGTGATTCTTTCTTTTGTCAAGGCTATCTTGTCTTTGTTATCTCTGGTCTTAGGGAGACCTAATAGAAGTTCCGCCTCTTCTAGAAGGATTGTGCACTCAAAGTCTTGGAAGAAGAACGTATGAGTTTGGGGATGCCACCACTCGATCAAGGTGCCCATAGCCGCCCAGTCTATGTTCGCACTCTTGTAATTCTTAGCGAGCACTACAAGTCCTTGAAGGTCCCACTTGGATATGAACACTTGCATAGAAAGCTTAATGCTTTTTGCAAGTTTACGAATCCAAGGGAGAGACGTGAACTTTCTTGGGCCAGGAAACATGGGGTAATTCTGAAAGAGAAATAAAAAGGAAGCATGATGAAGAGCATGATGAAGAGCATGATGAAAGACATGAAGAACATGAAAGAAAATTGATTGAATTTACTTGAAGATTGGGATTTCTTCCACTAAGGTGATTCTCTATATCTGCAAACATCTCTAGAGACATCTTCATCTTCTTATTTGAGGAATCCATCTCTCTTTTTCGGAGTTTCTCCTTCTTGAAGCTTGGGAAGCTTGAAAACCTTGAAGAAACCTTGAAAATTTGGAAGAAAACTCTCCTTTGGATCTTTGGATTATGATAGGATTACTTAGGAATAACCTTAGGATGTTTATATAAGAGGAATCGCGATCCTAAGTAGACCTTTTCCGGATTGGAAAAGGGATGTGCATTGATAGAGTTGGAGTTCGAATAGAGAACAACCAGAAATCATGTTTCTGTGAGTAAAAGGCGTCTAAGATACCTGACGCGTTTCAAAGTTAAATGGCGTCTGCACGACACGACGCGTTTTAGCAAATCTGCTATTTTCCCGAAATTCTGTGAATTTTAATTGAATATTTGTTTGGAACTAATAATTTTGATTGCAGAAAATTCAAGAAAGCCTGAGTAAAGCTAGAAATGTCAAGAAGATCCCGTTGTGGAATTCAAGAAGTCCTGACCGTGGCTAAAAAGACGGTTATTTCTACCCTTGTACTTATTCCATGTAATTATTTGCATTCGCATTACTATATGTTAAATATTTATTAGATTATATCAAGGACCTTGTGGTTTTGATGAAACTGGAATTTGAGTTCCCCTTCAACAAAAACAGTGATAATTCCAGAGGATTCTTAATCGCATGGATAGGCCGTTGGATTGTTAATTAGTGAGGACGATGGTTCCACTTTTGTGAAACGGTGCGTGGATAAACAAGCTTCGGCTTAGCACTGAATTACAAGAATTGGTATCTTGACTTATTAATGACAATTTAGCAATATTATCCTTGATTAATTTATATTTTATTTGACTTTATATTTTTCTTTTAGCCCAGCATGCATCATGTAGGACTTTGAAATCATTGAAATAAGGATTAATTACTGATTAAGTTTCAGACCATTAAATCAAATAATCTCCAACATGATATGAAATATTCCATTCCGAATTGAGTATCTTGATTATCTTTGAGGTTCGCTTGAAGATATCCTTGGAATTCTATCCTTGATTGGATTCTTTATCCGATATTCTTGTTTCTTTTTAAGATCCATCATGGCTGTAGCACGTCCACATTGGCTGGCAAACGCTCCCCATGATGAAACCTGCAGTGTCTACGACCTGGGGTACTTCCCACTCCGAGGAGGTTGATCGACTTTATTTTATTTTCTTGTCTATTTCATCCAGACAGGATTAATTTCATTGATTTCCTTGAGCTATCTTCATTGATAATTTCGAGAAAAATTCCAGTCATGTGATCTTAAGAGCGTGTCTCATCACACCTTGGCATCACCTTTTCAGTACATTCCATTCCATTTCACTCCCTTGCAAAGACAATGCCAAGGTGAGGCAGCTGTAGACACGCTAATTTTGACGTCATTTCGAGTAAATTTCATATCATACAATAATGCCTCAGAATGGTCTGATAATTAATCATTAATTAATTTTTATTAATCTTTTTAAGTGTCGGGTTTAACAGATGTGTTTAAGTTAATCAATTGAATTGATTTTAGCTCAAATTTGAGTTAAAATATGAAGAATTCTAACAGACGTCGACCCAAGTGGACGCCATTTAGAGTTTATTCCTGTTTTAACGATTAAATTTGAATTTTAATTAATTAATTAATTAACTAAAAGGCGTCTGTACATGTTGACGCGTTTTAGGTTTCCTAGGCTATTTCTACTTCTCCTCCGGATGTTTATCCTTATCTTAATTAGTCTAAAAGACGTCTACATAGATGGACGCGTTTTACCTAATAAAGATAAAGATAAGTTTTCCCGGATATTTATCCTTATCTTAATTAATCTGAAAGGCGTCAGCCAAGGTGGACGCGTTTTAGATAATTACAGATAAAGATGAATTAATCAGTGATTATCTGTCGGTTAAGATGGATAAATTCGGAGTTTTCTAATGTTAATCTCGAACGCAAGAAATGCCTATAAATACCCTGCATGTTGAAGAGAAAAAAAGAAGAGAATTGAATTGAGTTGAGTCATAGCGTTATAGCGAGTTGAAGATTGAAGCAACAACGTCGGAACGCCGGAGCGCTGCCATTTCCAGAAGTCGGCGTCCCTTTCAAGATCTTCATCCTTTCAAAAGCTTCAACCGACTGGGCATAAGTTTTTCAATACTGCATTCATCTTCATTAGTTTTATTTTTCATATTCACTTCATGCAAACACACACCACAGCATAATCTTTCAAAACCTACTTGATCTAAGGGGTTTCAAAGCCATTAAAAAAGTGAGTTTGCTGTTTTAAATATGCTTAAAATCATGATTAGTTCAGATACTACTTCTATTTAAATTCTCATCATAGTTCTTCTTTATTTCTGTTTTCTGTCTCTGCTGCACTCAACAACAACAAGAGATCAAAAAGGGGGAAATCAAGCTCAAAGCAAGCATAACTTCTGGACGATCCTCAACCTCAAATTCACAGCAAGAACAAAAGAAGCAAAGAAAGGGCTCTCTTTCTTCAGCCGGCTGAGAAAGGGGAACCAAGGACTCAATCTTCCGCGTTTGAAAGGTAGGCGATCACACCTCTTGTGAAACTTTTTAGTTAAAAGTTTCTGGCGATCACTGCACTTTAGTTGCTGTTTTTAATAGGTTAGTTTACACCTAAACAACATAGATATTTCATGTTAATCACACGGTCATTCTAAGCACCTACACACTTCTCCGGGTTCCAGCCTCGGAATCCGGTCGTGATAGATCCAGTCTACATCACGTGGCGCCGTCTGTGGGAAACCAACAAAACAAGTCATGTCTCAGCGACCTGTGACCCGACGATCCGGACAAGGCGAAGCAGAAGCGCGGGAGGCCTCGGCGCAGATGCTGCCTTCCGAAGGCGCACCTTCTGCCCCGCCGAGCCTGCCTCTGCCGACCATACCGGAGTCTCTCAGCTCGGAAGACCGAGTGGGGGTGCTCCAGCAGCAAGTGGCAACGCTGGCCGCTGCCGTTACGTCCCTAGCGCCTCTCCAGGAGATGGTATCCGCCATCGCCCAGCGCATGGGGCTGATGGGACAGCTTCCTCAGCAGGCGCCGCTCCCCCCGCTCTGCCCAGTACAAGATGCCCGGTTCCGGCCGGCGCCTGCGCCGGTTCCTCTCAACGAGGCCGCGGAGACGCGCAGCGAGCCCTCGACGCTACCTGTCCGAGCTCCTCGCGCTGATCGCCTGACAGAGCGTGATTATGCTTCGTCGGAGTACCGTCCGACCCGAACCGGAGGGCAATCCGTCGCCACCTCGACCGCCCCGGACCTGGATCGGCGGTTGACGGCGATGCGCAAAGAGATGCAACAAATGGTGTCTCGGCCTCACGGGGCGCCCCTCGCCAGCAGCATTTTGGAGCAGACCCCATTTACGGCGGAGCTCCTAACCACCGAGGTACCCCCCAACTTCAAGCTGCCGAAGGGCCCTCTCTACGACGGAATGACAGATCCGGTCTGTCATTTCCAGAGATTTAACACTTATCTTCGGGTCCGAGGGATCTCCGAGGCAGTCCGCTGCCGTCTTTTCCCCCTCACCCTTGAAAAAATCGCCCTCACCTGGTTCGAGGCTCTGGCCCCCAACTCCATCCACTCCCTAGTTCAGTTGGGCCAATTGTTCATCGACCAGTTCTATGATGCCACCCGGCAGTCCAAAACTTTCGCCAGCTTGCTGGCCATCCGGCAAGGCCCCACCGAAACTCTCCAGGAGTACTTCACCAAGTTCCGGACCGAGGCCGCCCAGATCCCGAACCTCGACAGCTCGATCGCGGTCTCGGCCGTGATCAGCGGGTGCCGGGATGAGGGGCTCCTCGGCTCCATCGGAAAGCTCCATCCCCCTACCTTCCAGGACCTCGTGGCCCGGGCCCATAAGTACATCAACCGAGAGGCCCTGATGCTGTCCAGGGGCAAAGGCGCAACCGAAGCTACCTCGGCACCTGCTCCCCCGGTGGTCCGACCTCGGTCCGAGGACCAAGAGCCCTCCCGAAAGCGCTATCGCCGGGAGGATTGGGACAAGGAGAGGCAACGGGACCCGCAGCCGCGGTACCTACCCTTATATGCTCCCCCTTTTCGGATGCTCATGGAGGTGAAGGGCATGCTCCGGCGGCCTGATCGCATCACGACCGATCCTCGCCGAAGGGACCCCGGCAGATACTGCGAATATCACCGAGAGATCGGCCACACGACGGACGAGTGCCGGCAGCTCCGGGAAGAAATCGACCGCCTCATCCGGGAGGGGAGATTGCCGCAGTATCGGCGGGAGCAGCCGCCGCAGCAGAACCGGGACGTCCCTGCAGCACCCAGACAGCAACCACCCCCGGCGATAGAAGCCGCTCCTCCGCCAAAAGCCACCGCGGCCCCGGTTGAATCATCCCATCAAAGGCCCAGCTCTGGGTCTATCATGATGATATCCGGAGGGCCCGGGGAGGGATCAAGGTCGCGGCAACGCAGCACCGTAGCGGCGGTCGACGGCGAGCCGAAGCGGCCTCGTCTGGAAGACATCACCTTCGGCGCAGAGGACCTGACTGATGTTCAGGTCCCTCATGATGACGCTCTCGTCGTCAACGCTGTAATAAATAACTATGATGTACATAGGATCTTTGTGGATAATGGAAGTGCCCCAAACATCTTGTTTTACGACTGTTTTGAGAAGATGGGATTGAGTGAGGCTAGTATGAAGCCTCACCGGGGCCCCCTCTTCGGTTTTAACGGCTCGCCCTGCCGAGTAGAGGGTATTGTCCGGCTTCCTGTAACCTTAGGCTCCGCCCCCCGGCAATTAACCGTTGAAACGGACTTTGCCGTTGTAAAGATCGAGTCAGCCTACAACGCCATATTCAGCCGAAGGCTCATTGGCGGGGTCGGAGCCGTGCCGTCATCCTTCCATCAGAAGCTGAAGTTTCATACCAGCCACGGAATAGGCGAGGCCAAAGGGAACCAAGAAGCGGCCCGGCAGTGCTACATGATTTCGGTCAAGGGGAAGACCGCAGCCGAAACCCTGACGATCGAGTCATCAGCCGAGGCATCTCCGGGAGAAGCACTCCTCGCCGTCCCTGTTCCGGGAGGCGAGGGACGAGTCCTGATGATAGGCTCCGGCCTGGAAAAGATTGAAGCAGAGAAGCTTACCGAGTTCTTAAAAGAGAATCTCGACGTCTTCGCCTGGTCTCCATCGGACATGCCCGGGGTTGACTCGGAGATAGCCGAGCACCGTCTCCGCACCGATCCCAACCAGCCCCCAGTAAAGCAGAAGCGGCGCACCTTCAATCAAGAAAGGAGAACCGCCATCCAAGCCGAAGTACAGAAAGGGCTGGACGCCGGACACCTCCGAGAGGTGCATCATCCGGAGTGGATCGCCAACGTGGTCATGGTGCCAAAGAAAGAGGGCAAGTGGCGTATGTGCGTGGACTTCACCAACCTCAACAAAGCCAGTCCGATGGACAGCTTTCCGCTGCCTCGGATGGACCAGGTGGTGGACGCAACTTCCGGCCACGAGCTCTTAAGCTTCCTCGACGCCTATTCGGGCTACCACCAGATCCGGATGCATCCGGATGACGAGA
Organism: Zantedeschia hybrid cultivar; assembly: GCA_030544215.1. Taxonomy (NCBI): domain Eukaryota; kingdom Viridiplantae; phylum Streptophyta; class Magnoliopsida; order Alismatales; family Araceae; genus Zantedeschia; species Zantedeschia hybrid cultivar. The sequence goes on along the minus strand of JARZZO010000014.1, from coordinate 15,207,980 downwards.
GTAAGACCAGCTTCACGACCGATTTGGGCCTGTACTGCTACACCCGAATGCCCTTCGGTCTGAAGAACGCCGGCGCAACATCCAGCGCCTCGTCAACAAAGTGTTCGCTCCACAGCTGGGCCGAAACATGGAGGTCTACATAGACGACATGTTGGTCAAGAGCCGTATCGCTTCAGAGCATTTGGCCGACCTAGACGAGACTTTCTCCGCCCTTAGGCGGTACAAGATAAAGCTGAATCTGGCCAAATGCGCCTTCGGGGTAGCCTCCGGCAAGTTCCTCGGTTACATGGTCACCCGCCGTGGGGTGGAAGCCAACCCCGAGAAGATTTCGGCCATCGTACAGATGCGCCCCCCGGCGAACATCCGAGAAGTACAGAAGCTGAACGGGAGGATCGCAGCCCTCAGTCGCTTCATGTCAAGGGCGGCCGACTATTGTTTCCCCTTCTTCAAGCTGCTGAAGAAGGCCAACAACTTCGAGTGGACGGAAGAGTGCCAAGCAGCCTTCGACCAGCTGAAGGCCTACCTCTCCAAAGTCCCCATCTTATCCAAGCCAGTTCCCGGGGAACCCCTGAGCTTATACCTTGCGGTCACCGAGACGGCTCTCAGTGCCGTCCTCGTCCGAGAGCAAGAAGGCATGCAGAAGCCAGTTTATTATACCAGCCGAGCCCTTCAAGGGGCAGAACTCCGGTACCTTGCCCTGGAGAAGTTGGCTCTGGCCCTTGTCTCGTCCGCAAGGAGGCTCCGGCCCTATTTCTGGCCCATTCCGTGAAGGTCCTCACCGACCAGCCCCTGAGACAAGTCCTCTCCCGGCCAGAGGTGTCCGGCAGGCTGGCAAAATGGGCAATCGAGCTAGGGGAGTTCAATATCTCCTACGCTCCTCGGGTGGCTATAAAAGCCCAGGCGTTGGCAGATTTCATCGCCGAACTTACCCCTGGCGCCTCCGAGGCGCCTCAGCCAGTGCCAAACGCGCCCGAAGCCGAGGCTACTTCGGCTCCCGTGCCAGCCGACGAATGGCGACTCTTCGTAGACGGCTCCGCGTGCTCCACGGGCAGCGGCGCCGGATGGATCCTGGCATCGCCCGAAGGGGTCGTCACGGAGTACGCCCTGCGCTTCTCCTTCCCAGCAACCAACAATGCCGCCGAGTATGAAGCTCTCATCTCCGGCCTCCGGGCCGCAAAGAAGCTCGATGCCCGGAACCTGAAGGCCTTCAGCGATTCCCAGCTGATCGCCAGCCACATCTCCGGGGAGTACGATGCTCGGGACGCAATGATGGCTTCTTATCTCCAGGTGACTCGTAAAATCCTCGCCCAATTCGACTCTTATGAAGTCGTGAGGATCCCGAGAGCCGAGAATGTCCGAGCCGATGCACTTTCCCGGCTGGCGTCAACCCAAGACGGGGGGGGAGGACGAATGATCCTCGTCGAAGAGCTCGCCGAACCAAGCCTCGGCGAAACCCAGGCCATGCTAGTCGCTGAGGCCGAGGCCGAGGCCGAGACATGGATGACCCCCCTCGTCGCTTTCCTTCTCCAAGGAGAAGTCCCGCCAGATCCGAAGGAGGCAAAGCGCATTCGACAGCGCTCATCCCACTTTCTTCTTCTGGACGGGGCCCTGTACAAGAAATCCTTCGACCGACCACTGCTGCGGTGCCTCGGCCCAGCTGAAGCCGACTACGCCACGGAAGAAGTCCATGAAGGGGTATGCGGAGCGCATGCGGGAGGAAGGGCCTTGGCTCACAAGCTTCTAAGACAAGGCTACTGGTGGCCATCCCTCCGAGAGGACGCCTTAGCCCTCGTCCGGCGCTGTGACCAGTGCCAGAGGTATAGCTCCCTCATCCACCAGGCAGCCGCCCTTCTGACCCCCTTATCCGACCCCTGGCCTTTCACTCAGTGGGGGATCGACCTCCTGGGGCCTTTTCCCGTCGCCACCGGCCAGAGAAAATTCCTCATCGTGGCAGTAGACTATTTCACTAAGTGGGTCGAAGCCGAACCCCTCGCGGCAATAACCGATAGCAATGCTTGGAACTTCGTCTGGAAGTCCATCATTTGCCGGTTCGGCATCCCTCGGGCCATCATTTCTGACAATGGGAAGCAGTTCGACAGCCGGCGGTTTAGCGACAACTGCGCCAGCTTCGGCATACTCCACAAATTCACTTCGGTGGCGCATCCTCGAACAAACGGCCAAGTCGAAGTCGTTAACCGAAGCCTCCTACAGGGATTGAAAACCCGCCTCGGCGAAGCTAAGGGCCGATGGGTAGAGGAGCTGCCGAGTGTTCTGTGGCCTTATCGGACGACAAGCCGAACCCCCACCGGCGAAACTCCCTTTCGCATGGCCTATGGCGTAGAGGCCGTTATTCCGGTGGAGATCGGCCTTCCCTCTCTCAGGGTCATTGCTTACGATCCGAAGGCCAACGAAGAAGGACTGAAAGACCACCTAGACCTCATCGAAGAGGCCCGAGACAAGGCTCGCGTCCGGCTGGCCGCTTATCAACAGCGCATGGCGAAGTACCACAACACTCGAGTAAAGCCCCGATGCTTTGAAGTAGGGAGCCTCGTGTTGAAAAACGCTCATGCTTCCAAACCAGTCGAGGCCTCAGGAAAACTTGCCCCCAATTGGGAGGGGCCCTATCGAGTTAGGGAGGTGATCAGGCGTGGAGCTTATCGGTTGGAGACCCTTTCGGGCCAGCCTCTCCCTTGCACCTGGAATGTTGAGCGCCTTCGGCGTTATTATGTGTAAGTCACTTTTCCCCAGGCTTACAGCCGAAGAGTATGAATAAAAACTTCTTCTATCAGGAGGCATGGTATTCTTTCTAAGTCCGTGTAAACCGTACCGGGAGTGGCTTCGGCCATGTAAACCGTATCGGGAGCGGCATGGTATTCTTTCTAAGTCCGTGTAAACCGTACCGGGAGTGGCTTCGGCCATGTAAACCGTATCGGGAGCGGCATGGTATTCTTTCTAAAGTCCGTGTAAACCGTACCGGGAGTGGCTTCGGCCATGCAAACCGTATCGGGAGCGGCATGGTATTCTTTCTAAGTCCGTGTAAACCGTACCGGGAGTGGCTTCGGCCATGTAAACCGTATCGGGAGCGGCATGGTATTCTTTCTAAGTCCATGTAAACCGTACCGGGAGTGGCTTCGGCCATGTAAACCGTATCGGGCGCGGCATGGTATTCTTTCTAAGTCCGTGTAAACCGTACCGGGAGTGGCTTCGGCCATGTAAACCGTATCGGGAGTGGCATGGTATTCTTTCTAAGTCCGTGTAAACCGTACCGGGAGTGGCTTCGGCCATGCAAACCGTATCGGGAGCGGCATGGTATTCTTTCTAAGTCCGTGTAAACCGTACCGTGAGTGGCTTCGGCCATGCAAACCGTATCGGGAGCGGCATGGTATTCTTTCTAAGTCCGTGTAAACCGTACCGGGAGTGGCTTCGGCCATGCAAACCGTATCGGGAGCGGCACGGTATTCTTTCTAAGTCCGTGTAAACCGTACCGGGAGTGGCTTCGGCCATGCAAACCGTATCGGGAGCGGCATGGTATTCTTTCTAAGTCCGTGTAAACCGTACCGGGAGTGGCTTCGGCCATGTAAACCGTATCGGGAGCGGCATGGTATTCTTTCTAAGTCCGTGTAAACCGTACCGGGAGTGGCTTCGGCCATGCAAACCGTATCGGGAGCGGCATGGTATTCTTTCTAAGTCCGTGTAAACCGTACCGGGAGTGGCTTCGGCCATGCAAACCGTATCGGGAGCGGCATGGTATTCTTTCTAAGTCCGTGTAAACCGTACCGGGAGTGGCTCCAGCCACGTATACCGATTCAGGAAGCGGCAGGGCATATCTAAGTTCACGCAAGCAGAAGCATGAGTGGCTTCGGCCATCCGAAATACATCAGAAGCGGCAAGATGTCCCTTCGGATCATGTGGACCACGATAGTAAAGGCCCCGGCCGAATACTATGGCAACTATCTAGCCGAACCTACATCGGGTCTCGGCCTTACAAGCTATAGCGAACGATGACAGGATCTCAGGCTTCTGAAGGGCCATATTCGGTCAATCATACACAAACACCAAGGTAAAGCCGAAAACATTCCTTATATTTATAGAAAAGGAAGTACAAAAACCGACCATACCCTTGGCCGAGGGCTTACAACAGAAGAAGAAGTAGAAGCCGGCCGTATACTTGGCCGGAGGTTTACGATAGAAGAAGAAGCGTAAACCAGCTACACCCTTGGCCGATGGCTTACAACAGAAGAAGAAGCAGAAAACCGGGGCAGATCCCCGCGTCATTCTACGGCTTCGGCCTCCTCCACCTCGGCTGCGGCTTGTCCCGGAGAGGGAGAGGGAGAGGGAGAGTCGACGATCTGCACCGCTTCAGGAGCAGCAGCCTCCTCAGGGACAGCCTCCTCGTCGGCAGCCTCCTCAGGGACAGCCTCCTCAGGGGCCCCCTCAACGGGCGCAGCTTCATCATCCGGCGCAGGAGTCGAGGTCCTCTCGGCCATAAGTCCCTGCCACCAAGACAGGAGCTCCTTGGCTTCCTCACCCCTCGGTAGGGCGACCCCAATCAGATCGACGCTCGGGCAGGCCCTCTGGGCGACAGCCAACCCGAGGTCGAAGACGGAGGAAGAAGCCAACAGTTGAGTTTGGATAATCTCTTCGGTGAAGTCCGGGCTGGCCTTGTAATCAGCTACGGCCATGTCCGCCACCTCCTCCAGCTCCTGCTTCAGCGCCGATACCTCCTCGGCGTGTCGCCGCTTCTCCGAGGCCCGCCGGGAGTCCTTCTCTTGAATCTGGGCCTTGAGGGCCCGGATCTCGGACTGTGCCGCAGCGAGCTCCCCCTTGGCCTTCACCCTGGCCTTGGCGGAAGCGCGGGCCTCAGCTGCGCCCGCGCCCGGGCACTCGAGGTTACGAGCCCATTAACTAAAGGCTCGATGTCGGGCACCACCGAAGTGCCCTCGCCCGAGCCGTCTGACTCCCTCTCGGCCTCCAGGAGCTGGAGTCGGAGCTGCTCCTGATGGTGCATCAGGACGCTACCCGTCACCGCAGCCTGCGAGCCGAAAGCAAACAATGATCAGAAAAAAAGGAAAACCAAGGGAAAGCTAAGGAAAGCTCGACTGAAGCACCTTCAAGCTCATTACCTAGACAGACAACCGAACGCTCATCGCCGCCCGGTCGATGACCGAATGACGCTTCAGCCCTTCAAAGGCCGAAGGGAGAGTAAGACTGCGGAGCAGACAGAGGCACGTCTGCGAGTCTTCCATACTCTCGTCCTCGTAAATCTCCGGTTCGGGGCGCCACCACTTGCGCTGCGCACGGGGCGCCTGCGACCCGGCGCCTTCGTCACCGACCCCGGCCGCCACAGCCGGAGGGGAATCGCCCATCGGCGCCTCAGGAGACGCCAGCCTCGCGGCCCTTCGGGCCTCGGCACTCCTCCTGACCAGCGGAGCCTCCTCCGCGTCTACGGCCCCTTCCGACCGGGGGCGCTTCGACGCTCGGCCGTGCCTTCGAGCGGCGAATTTAGACTTTTGCTCCCTCTCGAGAGCGGAGGCAGCAGCACGGCCCTCAGTAGAGGCCGCAGTCCTTGGGACCCCGCCTCGGGTCCTCGGAGCCCCAGCGCCTCGGCCGGACCTGCCTGCCGCCTGCGGGGCCGGTGCCCGGCCCGGACCGCGCTGGTCGGATATCCGGTCGAGGAGGGCGTCGAGATCGGCCATTGCTGCAAGCAAGAAGAGCCTGTCAGAAACAGGACAGTGAACAAGTACAAACTTAGAGCCGACTTACCCTCGGCCGAAACTTCATCAGCATCCTCAGCCGGAAGAGCTTCGGCCAGAGGAGCGGCAGCCCTTCCTCCGCGGCCCCGCGGAGTCTCCCCGGGAGGAAGGTAGGGGAAGGCCCGCACCGGATCGGACCGGGGATCCGGCCATACCCCGGCGGTCACCAGACGCTCCGACGCGCTGAGAAGCCCCCAGACATTGTACGGGGCCATCATCTGGATGCGACCCACGAGGGTGCTCTGGACTGGGGTGAGGATAGGAGGATCCGAGAGGCCTGCGGCCAGCGGCGCCCATTCAGTAGGGAAGAGCCACACGCTCTCCTCCTTCTCCGGCAGGGAGACGAAGACGAACTTCCTCTTCCAGCCATGGATGGACGAAGGCTTCCCGGAGAATACGCTTCGCCCGACCCGAGGGATGAAGCAGTACCACTCGGACTTCCCCTGCCTTTGGATTTTGAAGAGATAGCGGAAGACATTGATGGAAGGGCGGATCTTTACATGAGCGAAGACGCTCAAGAAGCCGTATACGGTGCGCCAGGAGTTGGGAAAAAGCTGAGACGGGGCCAGCCCGTAGAAACTGAGAAGGTTGATGACGAAGGTGGGGAGTGGAAGACGAAAACCCGCCTCGAAGCTATCAATGTAAATAGAGAAGGAACCCGGGCGGAAAGTGTTAGCCCGGGTGGCGGAGTCAGGCCGAAGGACCGTCATCCAGGAAGGGAGTTGGAAGTAAGAGACAAGGCGCATAACCTCTGCGTCCGAAAGGGCGCAGGATGCTTCTGAAGCCATATCAGGACGACGGCGTCCCGAAGTGGAAGCCTGGCCTGGGTTCCGGACCTCTTCGGCGTACTCGGCCCCGGAGGTCTCGGCCCCGGAAACCTCGGCTCCGGAAGCCTCGGACCCCTCAGTCCCGGAGACCTCGGACTCTTCAGACATCACTGAGGCAGGGGAGTCTGAGGTGAGGGGATCTGACAGGAGAGATCGCGGAGAGTGGGAAGGAGTATACTCCTCGTCCGAAGGAGTAATCTCACTGGAAGAACCCCGGACCATAAGGCCACGAAGGGAAGGAGGAAAGCTAGGGCTTACTCGTAGGAAGGGGGAGGAAATCTCTCCTGAACCGAGTGCGGCTTCTCAAACCTCCCAGCTCCACCAGCGATGCGCTCCGAGGAATGGAGACCTTCCCACGGTGGCCGGCGAGCTTGGACGAAGCCTTCAGGAAGCTAGCTTTCCGCTGGAGAAGGAAGAAGAGCTTGGATGATCGCAGAGGAAACGCAAGCGCAGCAGCAGGAAGAAGAACAGTGCCCTGCTGAGGGCTTGTATTTATAGAGCCTACTCGAAGCGCCTCCTGCCGAAGCCAACGGCCGAGATCGTCCCGCTCGTCCCCTCGCTCCTCTCAGATGCACGCCACGTGCACCATCCTTCGGCAGTGATGACGGACCGGCTCCGGGACTTGCAGCGAAGCAATCAACGGCCGAGGGCGCTCCGACCCTTCGGCTGACCGCCCGGATACGGGACACGTGTCCCGATCCGCGCGCTGAAGATGAAAGAGGCGGCAATCCGAGTGAAGCCTCGGGCAGAGAGCCGAGGCGATCCGCGACCCGAGAGCGGTCAGGATCCTTTTGTGTTTTCGACGGAGCGGCCGGATGCGCGACGCGTGTCCCGTGCTTCCTCGCGAGGCGACGCGCCATCCCGTCCATTTAATGGAGCCTGACACGAGTCAGAGGGCTCGGCCCTTCGGCTTCTTGGCTCTGAGCCTTCGTCGCCACTCCGAGCGGGGACGAAGCAACCGCGTAGCCCTCGGCCGACCGAGGGCCCCCTCTTCCCAGTAAAAGGAGAACAGAGCTTCGGGTAAGACACCTGTTATGATGTTCTTTTGGCAGCTTCGGGCTATACTCTCGCCATCTCAGAGCTGAGGAAGACAAGAGTGGGGGGCTATGTGATGAGGCAGAATCCGATTCGGCCCATTAAGAGCAGGCCTAAACCCCGTTCAGCCCAACAGCAGCAGTATCAGGCCCTCCGGGAGCCTCCAGCCCATCGGCGGCCCAGCAGCCCTCGGCCCCACAAGCGGCACCGTCGCTCCCGGCCCAACAGGCTTCGGCCCCTCAGCGGCCCATCAGCCTAAGGCCCGGGAACAGCACGGCAGCCCAAGGCCCAGCAGGCTTCGGCCCCTCAGCGGCCCAACCCCCTTCGGCCCGATAGCCGAGTCCGGCCCACACCGGTGGCGGATCCGGCACTATGGCGGTTTACCAGTAAGCCCAAACATAGTCCTATATCGGCTACCACCGTTAACCAACCTCTATCCTCTGCTATAAATACACCGCTATTTATTGCCAAAGGTATGCAACTCTTTGCCTCCGAGACCCTTAAGGACTACGGTCCAAATAGCATTAAAACTACTTCTTGCCTTCTGAATCGAATCATCTTCAGAAGCTAACTTGACCGTCGGAGGGGGTTCCTAAGGGCTAGAGCCCGGGACTCCTGCTGACCGGTCTTTCTTCTTCTTTCCCTCCTGCAGGGGTTCGGTTTGAATCATCGCCGACCTTCCCGAGTCGGTCTCGACCGCCGACCTCGGACTCCTCTCCCTGGTCTCGACGCCGTACGACGGCTGCCCTGCGACAGGAGACTCGGCCCCGTGCTGTCCCCTCGTCCGGCAAAAGAGCTTTTGGGCTCACTATCCAAGAGCAAGCCGAGTCCGAGACCCTTCCGGCCTCAGACCGTCGGCCTCGGCTTCATCGCCTGTCGACAGTACGGCCCGAAGGAGCCTCGGCCCCGACTTCCCGGAGACGAGCCTGCTCCGATCGAAGCGCCCTTCGGCCTTCGGACCCTCGTCTTCGCCTCCGCCTCTTCGGCCTTCCGGATCCCCGTCGGGCCTCGGTAGCACCGATCCGAACCGGATTCGGGTCCACTTCTCCGGATTCCAGCCTCGGAATCCGGTCGTGATAGATCCAATCTACATCAGAACCGATAGACTTCAAATCATAACCAACTTCCGACCCGGAGCAGGGCCTGTCGGACCCCGTTCAATAACGGATGACAAGACTGGTTCGAACTGGTTGCCTACTTACCTCTGTAATTAATCGTGTGTTAACGTGAGGAAAAGGAACAAGAGCACGGATGGAGAGAGACACACCAACAAATACGAGAGCCTTTGATGGAAACGTGGTGGCGGGGCCAGCCCTGGATTAATTAATGTGCACGGTATGCCTGGTCGCCTCAGGCTTTCTGGCAGCTGTGAAGCTTTATCACACATCCACCTGTTCATGTTTTCTACTTCTTGTTCATCATCTTCTTCTTCCTCTCTCTCCCTTACTTGCTTCTTTTTCTTTTTCTTCTTCTCTATCATTTTTCTTGATATATAAGTTTAGAACGATTAAGAAAGAATTTTTTTCATGTTGTAGTGCAGAGGGACTTGCCTTCCACAGGAGCAGGAGGTGTCAACACTATTAGTCACGATATCGACACTTTAAGAGCAACAGAAGCAGTAGTAGAAGCTGACCCAAAATTGAAGATTAGGTGGTGTTGACACCACTCCAATGCGAGTGGACTTAAAAATGTTTTTAGATTTTGTTTCAGAGATTATATATGGTGTACTTTTGGAAAACGTTCTCCAGAGGTTAGAAACAAGAGAATATGGCTAAAGAATCCTTCCAAGGTTCCTTTATTGTATATATTCTTGGAGAAGAATAGTGAAAATTGGTGGTGAGAGAATCAGATTCCGTAAACTTAAAGCATGTTGCCAATTGCCACGTAAATTATTGTGTGATGCCTCTCTCTTCCTCTCTCTCCTTGGTTTGTTTGTGATTACTTGATTAGAGTGTATATATATCTGATCCGATAGGTAACACGAGCAAGAACGATTCCACACAACGATCTTCTCTTTTCTCTCTCTGTGTTAATTTGCTCATCTAGAAACAGCTGCTTTCTACTGCACTCGGTACCATCTCCATTATTTACGTTACTGTTCAATCTGATCGCTCGCCTGCGTCTGAAGAAGAGATGCAATAGGACTGGCTATTTTGTGGATTTGGATTTTGCAGCGAAGACGCTGGACAGTCCACACCATAGAAAGAGACAACAAGTCAAACTGAGTCGGGCTAACAGGGTGAGAGTGGATTAGAGTGGCAGTGGTGGGCGCAACTCCGTGGCCTCAGTAGCTGCACCGTCGTTCTCACTCGGGTTGGTAGCCGACGGACTGCAGTAAATTAAGTGGGGAGATTTGTTAAAGGACTCTTTAGAAATATTAACTCTTAAAAGGTACTGTTATATTTGTGAACATTAAAATATGTATACATATAATATTATAACTCTATGTAATTCAACTGTATCTTAAAATTACTCTCCTGCTATTTACTTAGTAACTCTCTACCTCAATAACCTGCTTGCAACATCAGCATATGTCAAAGCCATATATATATATATATATATATATATATATATATATATATATATATATATATATCATCTCTTTATATTTTATTCTTAATATTTTTTTATGAACTGTCAATGCCATGTCGTCATGAAGCCTGGTAGGGATTAATCCACTAATTTATGCTTCCTTAGGAGGGTAGGATTACAGTTAGAAACTTGGGAAGAGGGAGAGCATTAAGTCTTTAAGAAAATCAAAAGTGACGGAATATTTTTATAATATTCCTCATTTTAGACAGTCTTGTTTAGTAGCAAACGCAAAGAGGAAACGATTTTTTCATCTTTTATCCTCAAACTTACTTCAAATGGATTGTATGCTTTCATTTCTTTGTTCTTCCATTTCACTTTACATTACAGACTTTTCCTCAAATTAGATTAGCGGGCGACCAACTTGGTCTCTGAATCTTCTCCTTGAACCTAAACATGGTTTAAGCCTTTTTTGAGCGGAACGAGATCATTTAGACCGTGTGCGTCTGAACCGTCCAACGTCTTTAGACGTATGAAATCGAACTGTACGTGTATTGTAGACGTTATTTTCAAAAGTAAATGATTTATATATTCTCGTACAACTTAGTTTCATGTGTCTAAGGGCGTTAAGGGGTCCAGACACATAGATCCATGATGATCTATGTTGGAGTGACTATATAATAATTTTACATCAGTTAATTTCAGTTGTGACCAGTGCTTATAATCTTGGGTCCTTCAAACTCAAAATTCGAATTTTGTGGTTTATAAGATAGTATCAGACTAACTTTATCTTCTCAAAGTTTCTCTCTTAATTTACGCCGCCTCCTCTCATCTAATTTTCCATGGCCCATCTTAACCGTGAGAAAGAGTGTCGAAGTGACTGTATGATAATCTTAGGTCGGTTAATTTTAATTGTGGCCTAAGTAGGACTTTGGGAGCTGAACTCACTATCGAGTTCTCTGACCCCAGTTTTCAAAACATAGGTAGTCTACGTACGTTTTCAAAGCAAAAGGTACGTGCCCTCGTCTGATGACGTGGACAATTTTGTTAGTTGTCTTCAAAGCACATCGTACTTTGATTAAGAAAACTTATATTGTTAATACAGATTTCAAGTTATATGAACACCAAAGGTGATGTATAAGTTATATACATAAAAATGTATTTTTGAAAGAATCGGTGACCGCGTTGGGTCTTTCTTAAATAGAAGAGAATATCTTACTGCATCGCCATACATTATTATGTCACCTGACAATGCAGCAAAAGGAAACAAAAAATCTTTTTTGATTTTTTTTTTGAAAGGCTCCGACCCATCTTATCCGACTGTACAATCTGATTTTAGATCGGACGATTTGAATAAAAGATGAAAAATCGAAAACCCACTTGATCCGACTATTTTTTACTGTTCATTTGAGTTCAATTTTTGATTTTTTATCTTTTTTTTCAAATCGTCCAATTTAAGATCAAATTGTACGGTCGGGTAGGACATCATGGAGCCTTCCAAAAAAAAATAATTCCCTTTGCTGCACCACCCAGTGGCATAATAACGCCTGACAGTGCAACAAACTTTATTCTCTTAATAGAAAAATATATAAGATTAATATCTTAATTTACCTTATATTAAGGCTTATCCTTTTATCTTTCCGCTGGTGAAGGCTCATTCTTTCAGGTTTACACTTGCCATTGGCATCCCTATCTCCAACTATACAACCCCCTCTAAACCCTCAACTCATAAAGACCTCCAAATAAATGGAGAATGGCATCAATTGCCATTCTTGAGGGCAGAGGCGTTCAATTAGTAGAGACGTCCTTGAGGGATCTCTGGAAACATGGGACAAAGAACAATAGTCCGCGGTGGCAAGTCTCTATTTATGGAGACATGGAATACAAAGCAAAGGACAGAAGAAATTAAGGCCATGCTACACGGTCCACTGGGCAGGCTGTCCGTCGCATCTAACTTGGAGCTTTTCTACTTTTCTCTTTTTTTTTATATATTCTTTTTTCTAGATGTTGATAGTTGGAAGAAAGATTAGAGATTGACCTAGTGGGTCTCTCTCTCTCTCTTATTTTATTATAAGGAAATATTAGGGAAAACTCCCTTACTACTAAAACAATTACATTACTCCTCCTCAAGATGGGGCAAAGATATCACAAAGTCCCATCTTGCCAATCAATACAGAAAAAAGAGAGGGACCTAATCCCTTAGTCAAGATGTCTGCCACTTGGTCTGAGGACTGAACAAAAGGAATGCAAATTTGGCCCCGATCGATCTTTTTCTTGATAAAATGATGATCAATCTCGATGTGTTTAGTGCGATCATGCTGTACTGGATTATTCACGATCTCGATTGCTGCCTTACTATCACAATACAGACGAAGAGAGGACCCATTCTACAATTGCAACTCCTGAAGCAGTTTCTGTAACCAGAGAAGCTCACATACACCCAGTGCCATTGCTCTATACTCTACTTCTGTTGTTGACCGAGCTACCACAGATTGTTTCTTACTCCGCCAAGCAACTAAATTACCTCCAACATACATACAATATCCAGAGGTAGAACGTCTGTCATTCAGTGATCCAGCCCAATCTGCATCAGTATATCCTTCTACATGAAAGGTATTATGCCGAGAGAATAGAAGACCCCGACCTAGACACCCCTCTAGGTAGCGCAACACTCTATAAGCCTCCTCCAAATGTCTTTCGCGTGGATCATGCATGTACTGACTGATAACACTGACTGCATAAACTATATCAGGTCGGATATGTGACAAATATATCAACCTCCCAACCAACCGTTGATATCTTTCTTGGTCAACAGACGCCCCACCATCTGCCACTAATCGATGATTCGGATCTATCGGGGTAGTAGCAGGCTTACACCCCAACATCCCGGTTTCTTTGAGTAAGTCTAACACATACTTTCGTTGTGATAAAAAAATCCCACTGGCTGACCTTGCAACTTCGATCCCCAAGAAATATCGTAGTGGACCTAAGTCTTTCACCCCAAATACTTGCTTTAACTTGGATTTTAACTGCTTGATCTCAATATGATCATCTCCTGTAACAACAATATCATCAACATAAACAAGAAGAACAGTCCTCTTCCCCTCGGAATGCCTATAAAACAGAGTATGATCTGCATTACTCTGTCTATATCCCATACCTTTGACAGCTCGGCTAAATCTATCAAACCTGGCACGAGGAGATTGTTTGAGGCCATATAGTGAGCGTTTCAGTTTGCAGACATTTCCAGTGGTTGTTTTATTATCAAAACCAGGTGGTATCTGCATATAAACTTCCTCCTGAAGATCACAATGTAAAAAGGCGTTCTTTACATCCAGCTGATGTAATTCCCAACTAAAGTTGGCTGCACATGAAATCAGAATACGAACAGAATTCATTTTTGCCACAGGGGCAAAGGTCTCATCATAGTCCACTCCATATGTCTGAGTATAATCTTTTGCTACCAGCCTAGCTTTGTACCTTTTCACTTTGCCTTATGGTGTTTGTTTCACAGTGAACACCCATCTGCATCCAATAGGACGCTTACCAGTTGGTAGAGAGACCAGTTCCCATGTTTTATTTTTAGATAAAGCATTCATCTCTTCTGTCATAGCCTCCTTCCACTTAGGATCTTCCATAGCCAATTGCCAAGTATTAGGAATACAAATAGAGTCTAAGGCTGCAGCAAAACATTGATATGATGGGGAAACAGACTCATATGAAACATAGTTAGCAATGTCATAACGGTACCTAGCAGGAGGGACAATAGGGCGAGTGCCCTTTCGTTGTGCAATAGGAATATCAAGATCAGAGACAACTGGAATAGTGGGAACAATGTTACCGTTATGACTTGATGTAGATGCCTCAGAAGGAGAAGTGGATGGAGCTTCAATCGGAGAAGACACTTGGATAGTGGTAGGATGCACATAGGACTGCTCTGTAGCTTCATTCCTTGGCGCCCCCTGAACACCATCTCCACCATGATAATACTCCCCCTGGACACCAGACCTAGTGGGAGTGAACAAAAACTCTCCTGGAAGAAATAAAGTTGGTGTCCCACCATTGGAAGGACAAGGCTCATAGTAAGCTTCACCCTCTCGAAAGATAACATCCATAGTGACCAAAAAACGCCGTTCAGGAGGATAATAACATTTATATCCTTTCTGAGTGGCAGAATAGCCAATAAACACACATTTCAACGTCCGGAGGTCCAATTTACCAACAGATGGCCGATGATCCCGAGCAAAGCAAGTACACCCAAATACTTTAGGAGGAACCACATAGTCAATTGACCCTTTAAGAGACTGAATGGGAGAAACAAAATTAAGGATCCTGAGGGGCATCCGATTAATTAAGTAAGCAGCAGTCAACACTGCCTCTCCCCATAAAAACTTGGGAACATTCATAGTAAACAAGATGGCACGAGTCACCTCCAATAGATGTCTATTCTTTCGCTCAGCCACGCCATTCTGAGCAGGAGTATCAACACAAGTTGTTTGATGGGCAATTCCATGAGCTTGAAGGTATTCACAAAATGCTCTATTAGTATATTCAGTCCCATTATCAGAACGCAAAATTTTAATTTTGGCGCAGAGTTAAGGTGTTGTGAAAACATTTGGGCCACTGCCTCCCACACCTCATGTGCGGTCTCTAGTAACTGCACACTTTTTGCAACATTGAGCGCCATGGTATTAAGGAGAAATGCCAAGACAACTGAGTTCTCCATCTTCCACTGCGCCACCCCAGGCGCATCACTTGCAGGCTTTTTCACCATACCTGTCAAATGTCCCTCCAAACCGCGTCCCTGCACAAGTAAACGAGTGCTCCTCGCCCAAGTCAAATAGGTGGCTGGTCCATCAAGTTTTACTGCCACCTGCAAGGCACTAAGGGATGTATTCTCTCGAGTGAAATCTCTCGGAGTAGTAGTCGATTGCACAGCAGATATCTGTGCGGATATAAGGCGTCCAATAAGACCTTCAAGGTCCTACATAGTAACCGGATCCGCCATCCCTACGTAATACCGGAGCACAAGTACAACGAGGAACCGCACCACACAACCACACTCCCAATTTCAACAATTGTGTATCATCAACTCACAACACACAACCATCTACAAACACTCAGATGCAAAAGAAACAACAACATTGGCAGAAAAAACATGACAGGACATGGCCGGGAACCTATTGAGGCAATGAAGGAGGCGCTGGGAGCCCTGAAGCACGCCTGGACTCGGCAGGTACGCGTAGGGCGAATGGCGCGGCAGGCACGGGCCGCACGGGACAGTTCACGGCGCTCCGCGGCGAAGGGCGCCGGGCCGCGCGGGGCGGTGCGCAGCGCTCCGCGAAGAAGGGCGCGGGCCGCGCGGGCGGTTCGCTTACGGCGAAGGGCGCGGGCCTGCACTCGCCCGCCTGGGCGTGCGGGTGGCGCAGGCACGCCGGGTGGCACGCCGATCCGTTGCCGGTGGTTGGACGTTGCCGGCGACGTCCTTCTTGGCGGCTCTGATACCAAGTTGGAAGAAAGATTAGAGATTGACCTAGTGGGTCTCTCTCTCTCTCTCTTATTTTATTATAAGGAAATATTAGGGAAAACTCCCTTACTACTAAAACAATTACATTATTGATGATATCAAGAGACATAATGTGATTAGGATGAACGTGGTTACGAATTTGGAATTATGAGATTAATTAAAAATAATATATATGAATACTTGTAAGAAAAAAGTTTAATCTCTCTAATCTATTAATTTAAAAACTTCTATAACCTATGTATTTAGTAAAAATTTCTTTTAACCTCACTTTCATTTTTTGAAAAAATCTTTCTCCATGAAATTTAAAATATTCAAATTTTTAAAAGTTTTGGCATATTTTTTCAAATAAAAATGAGATTACAGAGAATTTTTTTTCTAAATATAGAGATCATAGGAATCTCCTACTAAATTAAATAAATTAGTGGGACTAAAAATGATAAAACCCATAATTATAGTACTGATTTGTTTATAATTTTCTCTTTCGTAAAAACCACCTTCTTCTCAAATGGAACCTTTTTAAGTTTATATATTCAAAAATTGTGTAGCATTCTTTTTTTTTCTTTTTTTTTTGACAATAAACATAGCTACCTTTCATATATAGAAAACAGGGAGAGTACAACATGTAATACGTAAAAATAGGTACAAGGTAAGGCCACAACATGGTGAGATGTACAAACACCAAGCAAGCCTTACCGAACACAGTGCAAAGGGAAACATAGAAACACTGGTACAAAAGATTAAGAGAGACACAATACATAGGATAAGAAGTAAACCCATGTTAGTATTAGATGGTCTCAAAGCCAATCCGATACTGTATACTTATTCATATTATTAATAAATGGCAATAATTCATTGTGTGTAATTAATTCGATCTGTGTTTATCGTATTACGATGAAGTCTATGAACATGTGCAACAGTCTTCGGATTATGATGAGATCATAATTACGGGACCGAAGACTTATAAACAGATGTTCTTAATTGTTCCTAGTCATAGGATGTTTGAGATAGGACATCAAACATCCGGATAGACTAGTATAGGTTACTTCAGCTTATATGATGAGGGTGACTGATCCTATAAGTCACTTGTGTGGAGACACTATGCTGAACCTATAGGTGCTCATTGGTGAATGAGTTCACTGAACTGATCCGACTATGAATCGTTGGATGGTAATCACCTCACTGTTAACCAGCTCGATTCATTTGTCACGGTTGCGTGGATGATTCTTGGACCTGAGACTCCAAAGATATCTTGTTGGTAGGTTTTTGAGTTTTGACCTTGACGAACGAATCCCTAACTATGGGTTATCAATAAGTCAAGCGATCGGGTTCAGGGAAATGCCCTCGAAGGTAATTGTGTGTTCAATACGGGATCATCCGCTTTCGGTAGTTTGAGAGAGAATGTTCTAGGAATGATGCGCTTAAAGTCTCTGGCCAGGACGGACTCTGTAATCGATAAAGAGTTATCGGATTCAGATTAGCGGCATCTTATTCAAGTGAATCGACCAAATAGGGTTTAACAGTAAACCATGCCCTAGGTCGATTCGGGAACATTGCACGGATGAAGGATTATACCCGCGCGCTAACCGATGACAGAAAGGTTCCAATAGAGGGTTGCGATAACCCCAGTGCCATCCAAGATCACACGATGTTGTTTGACATCCAACGTGATCAGCAGTCCGTCCGAATTTATTGTGGGACATTAAATTCGGCGGATTAATTGAATATAAGGATATTAATTAAAGCAGTGGGTCAGTAAAGGGTTACTGGACTTAATGGGCTATTAACTTGATTGGTATTTGGGCCTAGAGGGTCACACGCAAATGGTTTTCAAGTCGATGGATAATCCGACAGGATTTCGGATAAGTCTGGATTTTTATGAAAAACCGCAAACTGACTTATTATAAAAGAACGGATTCTACGTCCGGGGCCAGCAACCCTGACGTAGACGTCATTCGTTCTTTCTCCCTTTCTCTCTCTTCTGGGCGTGCAGTTCCCAACTGCTCCACCTTCCGTTCGACGGAGATTCCGAATCCGCATGTCGCGGCGGATTACGCGCAGTCAGACGGGATCTACGAACGCCGCAGCGAGCGAGAAAGCGAGGACGATCCATCGCGAGGAGAACCGCGTGGATACCGCTAGAGGTCGGGCATCTGTGCGACTTGCGGCATCGCTCCGACGGAACAGGAAAACGGACGCGGATTCGAATCCGCGCAAGGTAAATTAGATTCACACCGGTTTAATTTTAAAGACCGAAACGGGACAGATCTGATCCCAAATATTTTATTCCGCTGCGATTTTGGGTCGGATCTCGACACAGCGATCCCAACAACCCAGACAAGGATCACTGGCCATCGTACGGACAAGTAACCATGTTGCCATTGAAGACAAGGCTTCTGTTGAATGGAGAAAAATCTCCATAGAGAAGTCGGCTAAGCACAAGCCGGAGGACTGCACCATCTTGGCAGTAGAACAGAGAGGAACTCGGAAACGCGCATCAACCTGGATGCACGGAATATGCCTAAGAACACAAGCTCTAAGGAACCAGCTGCCTAGGACAGTTGGTTCACCCACCTCCCTTGCAAAAGGGAGGTCTCAGGTTCGATTCTGGTTGGGCCTAAAAACCCCCAGCCATGCAGCCCCCCTGTGGTGTTGTTGAGATATTTATCCCCTGGTCTGTGGGATTACTTCCCCAGAAATCAGACAGACCTGGAATTGTCGCATAATTAGGCGGATCCATTGATCGAGCCGGAATTATCTCCAACTTTGGAGGATTATCTCAGGTTCCCGATTAGAACTCCGGTCCCTTGTAAATAGCTGTACATAATCAGCCTCTGGGCCCCTTCAAAAAAAGAAAAAAAAAAGAACACAAGCTCCAAACTTCATCTCCATGATCTGCGCGAGATCAAATAAGCCTTCCCAGGAAAACATAGTGGGTCGAAGATGCTCCGACGACGACCTGCAAAAAGATGAAGAACACAAAACACAGCAACAACTCTGATATATCGCCGAAAGCCGAAACTGAAACCGGGGCTGACCCTGAACCCAGGCAAAAATCCTCAGAGAGGGCAGAGGCAAAACAAATGCAAAGCAGAGGCCGGTTAGAGAAGGGGAAAGGGACGGCGAGAGAAGACAAGTGTTCAACAAGGGAAGGAAAAGAAAGGTGGGAGAAAAGGAACTCGACATGTGGAGACCAAACGTGGGAAGGAGGGGCGATGTATGCGAGCAGAGATGGTGAGGACAAGAGGAATATAACAGATGGTAGCAAGAAATGGTGGAGAGGATGGAAAGGGAAGGATGGGTTGGAACACGATTGAAAGGGAAGAAGAAATAGAGTGATGGAGATGGTTTGGCAGGTGAGGAATAAGCTGGAGATGGAGGCGGGTCAGACAAGTGGGGTGGTGGTGAGGAGGAAAGGTGGGGGAGAGGGTTAGAATCACAAAAAAAGGAAGGTTAGGAGGATAGAGGAAGAGGAAAGGTAGGCAAGGGAGCAAGCGGGCGGGGCGGGGGAGGGGGAAGATGTGAGAGATCGACAGTGGAAAAGAAGAAGATGAAACACAAACAAATCACAACCAACATGGAGGAGAGGGTAGAGGGGGGGGGGGGGGGGGGGGGGAGCCACTGACAAGGCTCCCCCCTCCCAACCAAGCTGGTGACGAGGAGTGCCAAGGACACCGATGGCCGTTGAAAGTTCCACCAAGAGGACCTGGTGTAACATTCTTTTGCCCATATAAAAGCTTGCCCAATCAAATGATTCCATTTATCCAGCGTTGAACACCAGCGGAGTGGCACAATTGCAAAACTGAGGACGGTAGAAAGGCGGTGCACAAATGCTGTGGAAGATGAACTCGATTTATTAATCTCACCAGTGACCACCCGTGATGAAGAAGTTGAAGAAAGGAGATGCCATGTAATGAGAACATCACAAACCAGTCAGTATGGTCTATCTATGGTCCAAGATTTATCGTCTTCGTAATGTTATCCCGTAGAAATTAATTTTGATGATAATAAAACTTTAATTATTTAATTTATTAACTTTATGTTAATTTGCAATGAAAAATAGCAGCACAAGGCTGTAGCAAAATTGGCCAAAGAAAATGAGAGACGAATTTGTAGATGACTCATATATAATACCTTTTCCAAGAAGTTCAAATTTAGGGTAACACAATGTCCCCAAAAGGAAATTATGATCCTTCACACTTGACTAATTAATAGTTGTTGAAGAACATAACACAAACTTGGCGTGGTCACATTGTTTACTTGTTTGCCTAAAGATTTTAACAAGTCTTCATCGGGTCTGGAACTGGAGAGAGAGAGAGAGAGAGAGAGAGAGAGAGAGAGAGAGAGAGAGAGAGAGAGAGAGAGAGAGAGAGAGAGAGCACTGCTAATTCTAAATGTGTAATACTTGTTGATTGCTCCTCTCCTGTTGCAATGGGGGGGGGAATTGTAGTATGTAAATTTTTATTTTTTGAAAACTTTTTAAAGTCCGATCTACGTGTCTTATATGTTCTTACAATTCTATCTCCAACTGAATGATCTAAAAAGTCAAAAATAGATCTCCAATAAACGATAAGAACACCCTTAATGGGTCAAGCCCAGTGATAGGTTTTTATTTTTCAAAACTTTTTGAGTTGTCTGATCGGAGATCGAATTATATGAACATATAGCGCATGTATGGTCCGACCTTAAAAAAATTTCAAAACAAGATTTTTACCTATTGTAATGCCCGAATGCCGCAGTAAAACATTGCAGCAAATATTGGAAAGCCCAACGACAACGAGGCTAAAAATGTCAACGTTCGGCGTGGTCCATTTACAATACAGTCCCGATTGTCAGGTCTAGCTCTTAGGAAAGCATGGCCCAGTAATCCATCCTACTAGTGGGCCTGCGTCTTGACACGAGGACCTAATCTTTAACCAGTTATTGTTGGTAATGATCTGTTTTTTGAAATTAAATTACGTAAGTAAAAATAGGTTTCGGTGCAAGAAGCCAAAGGAAGGCAGAGAAATTTTAGAACCAACTAGCTATTTTTTTTCCTTCTAAGGACTTGGAGGTGAAACGAGTACTGATATTGGCCTTCCTTAACCGTTTGCATAGGTTGTATGGGTGTGCGTCCTTGTTTTGAGTCCATAGGAATAACACAGTTGACATAAATCAATATATCTTATTCTACCAAGTTCGAACTTTAGCAATACCTACCATTCAAATTCAATAAAATTCGGTGGCAATTGAACGATGTTCAGTGACACCTTGTACTAACACAAATATCAGCCTCGTTTAAGAAGTCATTGTAAATAGTACGTACCATGCTATACGAGTGCTAGACAGGGGTACTCCAACATGTTTAAATGTATAAATTGATAAGAAATTATTGAACCTATAATTACAGACGTAAGCCTCTTAACATGTTAACATGATATATATGTCGGATACTGAAAAAGATTAGAATTACTTCTTTTAATTTTAAATCATTGCTTGAAGCACTAATTTCTTTCAACAAGAGGTTGAATTGTTTCACTATGATGAAAACATCAATGATATTGACAATTTCACCTGATAGAAAACTGTTTTATTTGGTAACGCCATTGTTCAAAACAATGTTTTCACTTGAAAGTTTGAAAAATGAGTATCTTGGCATGCCAAATGCTAAGAACGTAATTACCCTTGGTAAAATATTTTAAAATTTTAAACTTCGTCTCTCATCAAAAATTCTAAAATTAAAACTGAAGGATCTGAGTTGGTCCTTTCTGTGACTTCTGTTCATTAGTAGAGATTAGCGATCAAAGAAGGGAAGTATCGTCTCCTCTCTTACAACACATCAGACATCTATACTGTGTATTGGGAATCTACAAAAATCAGCATGGGGGACTCGCCTCGACGTTATGGAAGCGAGGTATAAGGACATGCTTCCATCAAAGAATTAAGGTTTGTTTCGTGTTTTTAATTAGAAAGTAAAACTTTTAATACTGTCATAATGCATGATTCATCTTCAAATAATTAGGTTTAAAATTTGGGAACAAAAGGTAATTTTATGTGGAAGTTGCGACGAACACGAAATATATATTCCTTTATTGTTACAAGCGTGGAGTAGACCATCCTGTGCACGTTGTTCACTGCCGTTTCGTATCATATATGATCAAACTATTCATTATATGGATTTTGTTTGTTTGTAAGGTACAAATTAAACTTACATATTAGATTTATATGACTGAGATGAATTACTATTTGTTATTAAAAAAGGCTTATTAGCTCTCTATGGACTGATGTCATCAAAATCGTTGGAGACTTTTTTGGTCCTTTTGAATTGATCTGATTGAATTAGAAGTAATAAATTTCTCAATAATTGAGATTTATCTAATCTAATCTGTTTACACTGATATCAGTAAAAAATAAGCCATTTGGCTGGGCCGGGCCAGCAATTGTTTTGGGGCTGCTTAAATCGGGCCTAGCCTGTCGAAGAAAGTCGGGAGTAGGGCTGGCAATGAGCCAAGCCGCTCACGAGTTGCTCGAGCTCGGCTCGATTTTGGCTCTCTTCGGTTCGGCTCGAAATCTCAAACGAGCCAATCTCAATCTTAAATTAAAGCTCGAATAGTTTAATGAGCCGAACTCAAACTTACTGTGGCTCGGCTCGTGAGCTCGTGAGCCGACTCGATATGTTTAGTATATTTTTTTAATTTCTCCAAATTAGGTCAATTAAGTATATTTACTAAAAGATCCGCATTCCAACTGTGCATCAAATGACTAAACTAAACAAAATCTGTCCAATTTTTGTGATTCGAGTTTGAGCCCAGATTTGGAGCTCGAACTAAGTTCGAGCCATCCAAAACTCGGCCCAGCTCGACTCATTGCCAGCCCTAGTCGGGAGCCTTTGAAACTCTGAGAGGCCTCCAAGCCCTGTGGACCGTGGAGCCTTTGGTGGACGTGGCCGGTGTTAGTGGTCACTATAGGTGTATAAATTTCCGTTATGGATTTTTGACCTTTTAGTCTCTTCAATGTTATAATATGAGTCCGACTTACTGTACAGCCAGACATTACGACTTACTGTAAAAAGGTATTTTTTTTTAAAGTCTTTTGGAAGGCCCCATAGTGTTTTATCTGACGGTACAATCCGATCTTGGATCGGACGATCTGAAAAAAAAAATGAAAATTTGAAAATTGACCCAGATGAATAGTTTTCGAATTTTCATCTTTTTTTTCAGATCGTCCTATTTAAGATCAGATTGTGCGGTCAAATAGGATGGGTCGAGGCCTTCCAAAATAATTTTTTTTTTTACCTTGGCTGCACCACTGGTGGCGTAATAACGCCTAGTAGTGCAGCAGGTTTTACTCTTTTCGTATTAATTCCTACTATCTTCATATTTACTTTAAGCCTCGTTTAATTTTGGATCCTTTATAAAACGCTCCTCCGCTTAGGAACTATTAAAAAAGAATATGCTAAGAATATTTACAGAATATTCATACTTTTTGCAGGTAAAAATATGGTATATAGAAGGAGTATTTTGTGAACATTCCTCTTTTCTAACGGTTTCTAATAGGATGGACTTTTTAGGGAAGATTCGAAGATTTAGGAGCCTTAAAATAAATACAAATATTATATAGACTAATATGAAATATTAAAAGATTGTAGAGATTGAAAAATAAAAAATCTTATCAAATTACATGATTATCTTTGTATATATACACTTTATGAATTATATATTTGTACATATACCATGATACTGTTATAAGTACACCCAACATTTTTGAAAAAAAAAGATTGCATTTATATTTCTGTCGTAATGTTGTGGATTTCAATTAAATATACCATAAAGATGCCATGAATTCTAGTGAATTCAAGGGTATATATATATTCTATAAAACTGTCATGAATTTAAGAATATATGGTAAAAATATATGAATCTTTTAGGCATATTTGGGAAGAGTACAACTACAATCTTCTGAGGATATTAGGGATATTATAATAATATATGAGTGTTAAGAGTATATATAAATATACTAATTTACAGGAGTATATATTGAAAAATCTCAAGATTCTAGTTTAATACACACCACCCGACCCGAGTAGATCTTTTTGAAATGTTAGAAAAATCCCGCTAAGCGACGGACACATGTCCACAGCAGAGCCAGTGCCCCCTTAGCGGAGCCACTCGCTGGGCGCGGAGCAAAACCCATCTCTGAGGAAACCCAAAAAGATATACAAATTAAAAAAAAAAAGGAAGAACAAATCTTCGCCGGGCTCCTCCTCCTCCTCCTGAACCCGAGGAGCCATGGGCGTCTACCTCCTCCCCTTCCCCTCCCCCTCCCCCTCCCCCTCCCCCTACTCTTCCTTGCCGCCCGCCGGCAACGCCCGCGCCACCCAAGCTTCCGGCCAGAAGAAGGGCAGGCCCCGGCCAGCCGGCTACAAGCGCCTTGCCGGCTTCCCCAGTGAGAGGAAGATCAGCAGCCGGCGCTCCTTGCAGGGTGGTCCGCTTCCCTCATCCTTGTTGCTCTCCACACTTCTGTCCCGGCCAAGAGGGAGCGTCGTGCGCGTGCTCGGTGGCGGGGCCGACGTAAAGTCGGAGCCTTTCGACGTGGCCGCGGCCGAGTCGACGGTGCCAGACTCGGTCAGGTTCCCGGTGGCGGTGGGGGACGGTGCGGAGGATGGCCTGGGGACGGAGGCACTGAGCTTGACTGAGTCGTTCCCGAAACGGTGGGTGATCGTTATCCTGTGCTTCTCCGCCTTCTTGCTCTGCAACATGGACCGTGTATGTGGTGGGACTCTTCTTCTTTTGTTTTGGCTTTCCGAGCAACTGAATTCTCCCTTTATCTAAAGATAATATTTTTACCGGGTTTTGCTTATTATCTTCCACATGTTCCTTCTTCCATGGGCAGGTAAACATGAGCATTGCCATCCTTCCCATGTCGGCGGAGTTCAACTGGAACCTTGCTACTGTTGGCTTGATTCAGTCCTCTTTCTTCTGGGGCTACCTCCTGACCCAGGTCGGTTTGTCCTAAACTCCACAAAGTACTACTGTGCTTTAAAACTTTTCTTTTTTAAATCACTAAAACGTATGTAGCTTCCGCATTTTATCCTCTTCTTATGTCATTTTTAGGATTAATCTTGGTGCAGTCTCTAGGGAGAGTAGAAACGGTATGCTTGTTTGTAGTACAATCATTGCTCATTGGTTAAGTTAGCGTTGGCTTGGTGAATCAATCTGCCAAGTGATGCTGGCTAGTGAAGTAGAAATGGCTGATGCATTTATCTTCTCGCACATTGGTCAAGAAGCAAGAGATATTTGGCTGACATGCTTTAGTAAGACACGACTGCATTGTCCATCCTGACGCTTTATGTGAGCCGGTTTGACAAGTTCATGGGAATGCCAGTACCTGGTGGTCGACTACGTAATTCTGTATAGTTTGCATGGTATAGTAAACTTTGCCTGATCATGTATAATTTTCTTTTTGATCACTTGTTACCCGAATGATCTCATCATATCCACTAATGAAGAACCTTTCTTAATGAGGCATGTATCAGAGTTTGAAGAAGCCACACTTAGTACACAATTTATTCTAAAGGAATGTGTATCATGAAGGGAATAAAACCCTTTCATACTGTAATTTGGCCTACAAGGTAACCAGAATGCATCTGTATGGTGAACACCGTTATCTTACTCCTAGGTATTATACATTAGTCTAACGGTTAGGGCTGTAAACGGGTAGGATACGGATACGGAAAGTCCATTTTCCGTTGCTGTTTCCGTTTCCGATAAAATTGGAAAGTCCATTTTTCGTTTCCGATTCGTTTCCGATTCCGATATCGGAATCGGATATTATTTTGGATCATTATCAAAAATTGCTAATTTCTTGATTTATTTGTTTAAAACATATAGAATGAGACCTAAATGTAACCAATATGTATTAGCATATTAGATAATGATGAATAAGATTAAAACATAATGAGTGTAATCATGTATCCATAAAATTACATTTAAAAATCTTTAATAATAATCGGAATCGGAAAGCGGAAAGCGGATACATAAATAGGTGTTTCCGTTTCCGATTCCGATAGCTTATCGGAAATATCCGCTTCTGATTCCGATAACTATCAGGCGGATATTTTTTATCGAAAACGGATATTTTTTTTTGAAAACGGATCGAAAAATTGAATAATCAGGTTTCCATTGACAGCCCTACTAACAGTACATGGCTGCCGGGGCTAATACATTCATTTGCATTTGACTATGTTTGCATCATGGTTTTCTGCTTACAGATGCATATGGAATCCTGCTAACATTGTGTCTCTTCTGTTTGTATTTGTAGATTGCTGGTGGTATATGGGCAGATACTGTTGGTGGTAAGCGTGTCTTAGGATTTGCGGTTATTTGGTGGTCCTTTGCAACTATTCTCACGCCTATAGCAGCGAAGATTGGATTGCCCTTTTTGCTTGTTGTACGTGCTTTCATGGGTATTGGTGAGGTGGGTTTCTTGGTTATGGTGTGAATCCCTATTGCATCATTATCTCAGTAGAAGCAGCAAATGGATATCAGGGATTCTTAATGCATTAAACCACTTTTTGCATTGAATTATAATGTTAAAACAATCACATAGTATCAGGATTTTAGCAAGTAATATGCTATTATTCTTTTTCTGCTCCACTGTCATCCTTGAGTTTTCTTCTGATAGAGGTCATTCACATTCCCTATTTACAGGGCGTTGCCATGCCTGCTATGAGTAATATTTTGTCAAAATGGATCCCTGTGTCAGAGAGAAGCAGATCATTGGCTCTGGTATACAGTGGAATGTACCTTGGATCAGCAACTGGCTTGGCATTTTCACCACTATTGATACATAACTTTGGTTGGCCATCAGTCTTCTACTCCTTTGGTTCTCTTGGATCTGTCTGGTTTGTCACGTGGCTAAGTAAGGTACATGACCTCAGCATCAAAAGATTAATGGCTATCCATCCTTTTATTTGCAATAATTTGCCCTCAGGTTGTAAGATGGCATTTAGTATGAAACTGTACTTTTGTACTTTCTCAGAGTTGAAAGTCTCAATCTTAAAAAAAAGGCATTTAATTTCCCAATGTGTTCCTAGTACATCACATATTCAGTACAGCAATCACTCGCTTGCTTGCCATCGGCCATCATGTTTTCCTTATGCACGCTTTCTTGTATTGCTTACTTCTTGGTGACAGGCACACGGTTCACCTCTGGAAGATCCTGAACTTAGCTCTGAAGAAAGGAAACTTATTCTTGGCGATAGTATTTCTAAAGAGCCTGTCACAAAAATTCCATGGAGGTTGATCCTGTCAAAACCTCCTGTTTGGGCCCTTATAATTTCCCACTTCTGCCACAACTGGGGAACATTCATCCTTCTCACATGGATGCCAACATACTACAGCCAGGTAACTAACTTTTCATTATGATATGCCATGTTTCTGCAACATTCTTACATCTTTTATTAGCTGATGGGTGGAGGAGCTGATGAGCGGTGTAATCTTATGTTATTCGATCCATAGTTTCATGTCGATGGTTTTTCTAACTTCAGGAAGTTAGTTTAAAATTTATGATTATTTCAACATGAGAGTGATCAAACAAGGACTTAAAGCACACAGAATTTTGAGGGTAAAATGTTTCATAATACAAGTCCTAATTTAAATCTGACCTTTTATAGAAAGAACAAGGAGGCACATGAATCTCCTTGAATCCGATTTTATCAGTCGGAAGAAAAATGATACCATGCAGCCTGCAGGTGACTTCTTGCCTGAACTTAGGACTATAGAATTTGTATTAGTAGAAAATTAAGTCAAGGTATTTCAGCCCTCAAACATAAAGATGAGAGGGAACATGTCCATACTCCAACCGAAAAAAAAAACTTTAGACTGACAATAATGAAGCTGAAGTTAGAAAGGTTGTATTGTATTTGAGAAAGCCCTCTATAGTCCTGGAAAGCAATGTCTCTAGAATGTTGAGGAAGTCTATTACCATGAACAAACATACACATTGTTAAATTGCATGCCAATCATCCACAGATAAATTAGCCATACGGAAGCTTTCGTGCATGCCTCAGTGAATTCTTTTTTGATAAGGTATGTTAACATCAATGTCTAAATGAATGGCATATGGCTCCATTGTTAATGATGATTTTGACATCAAAAGTTAGTATGGTCAGTCTGGCACTCAACTGACAACTTTTTAAAGGAAGTAACATGATGAATAATGAAAGGGCAAGCTTCAACTATGAGGGGATGAAGTAAAGAAGATAGAAGAGAATAAATTCAGGGGTGCAGCTTTTGCATGATATATGTAATATGGAAGCTGATACTGGATGAGGCACTGGTTTAGTAACACAACTGGGAGAAGGATGGATGGCTGCAGTTTGTCCATTAAGGGCCTGGGGTTTGGAGAAGGCTGTAGAACATTCTATGGTTGCTGAAATTAGTTCCTCCCTAGGAAAAATGGAAAATTAGCCACATCTAAAATTTGGAATTTAGCAGAACCCTTGTCATATGTATGATAGTTGTGGATTGTGGCGGATGGTTTCATATTGCTGCACTGAAAGACTTTGGGAGTGGCTGGTTTAGTTTATGTATCTAAGTAGGATTGAGTACAAGCTGACATAACCAAATCAAAGGAGAAACTACAGAATGTAGTCTTCACGAAATTACAGTTCATTTTTCATGAACATTGAAATGAAACATGTTAAGTTTCTACATGACAAACTTTAAGAATTGCAGCATGATAATCTCATCCTTTTGTGGTTGATGAATCCAAAATGATAACATGTTCTTCTTTTGTATTACCAATGAACTAAACCCGATAGACAATAAAATCTTATCTACTTAATGAGTATGAAGCTTCCCTGAGTTAATTCCATATGGTATATTGGTATCTGCACAACATGCTACACAAATTATTCTGGAAACTATTTGTTATGTACTTCATGTTGTATTTTCACACTAGCTGTTTGCTAACATGCTTTGTACCTTTTGTTTGTCTGGATTGCTTTTCTGCATTACAGTCTGTAGCTAATGATTCCTTTTCATTTTTGCTTTTGATCAAATAAAAATTAGGTCTTAAAGTTCAACCTCACGGAGTCAGGGCTTTTGTGTGTTCTTCCCTGGCTTACAATGGCACTTGCTGCTAATCTTGGTGGATGGATTGCGGACACTCTTGTGAGTAGGGGATTATCAGTTACCACAGTCCGCAAGGTATTGCCAGCTCTCTCCCTCTTTCTCTCTCTCTCCCTCTCTCTCTCTCTCTCTCTCTCTCTCTCTCTCTCTCTCTCTCTCTCTCTCGGCCTAAATAACACATTTTCAAAGCTCTTTAGCTCTTGGCCTTTTTTTTTCGGAAGAAAGTAGATTGTACCAAGCTGTTGGCCTAAATAACACTGAAAATTTGTCCGTTGGCCCCTAGGATGTC
The DNA here is from genome assembly GCA_030544215.1 of Zantedeschia hybrid cultivar. NCBI lineage: Eukaryota > Viridiplantae > Streptophyta > Magnoliopsida > Alismatales > Araceae > Zantedeschia > Zantedeschia hybrid cultivar. The sequence goes on along the minus strand of JARZZO010000014.1, from coordinate 15,178,911 downwards.
CAGCTTCTATGCAGGAAAAGCTTTTTGCAGATTAGACAGCATATCATGTTATTTAAGTTTTCTGATGTTGCTAAAAGTTGTCTTGTCATGCAGTTGCTGTATAGGTTTTAATGTTTGTATTGTCATGCCGTAGCTACAGTTAATGTTTGAGCAGCGCCAGTACACTGGGGCTGTGAATGGATAGCTGATTTCCTTTTTTCTGACCTATTTGTGACTTCAAAAGGCATGCATCTGATAAGTTATTGGAAATAGAAATAGGATCTCTGATAATTGTTGGAGTAAAATATGGAAACATGTATTTCCGCATGCAACTATGCATTTCCATATATATAGGGATGGCTATTTCTGTTATTAAATAACATAAAGGATTTCTGTTATAACTTTTTGACTCTAGAAGGTTTCCTTCCCGATCGTGCAGTGCATCTCCCCCTTGTCCCAAACTCTCCTCCCCCACCTCGCCACTGGGGCCAGCAAGATTTGTCCCTCCTCCCCCCACCTCCTATTTGCTTGTCGGCCTTTTGTACTCTCTCAATGCTGGTATGGACACCAAGATATATGAGTGCTGGGAAGGGCACTATGTTCTCTGATCGGGCCTAAAAGATCTATTGCCCCATCTATGGGTCTTTCCAATCATAATTGATTACAAGATATCAAATAAACTAGTGCAGATGTCGTCCACTGATTGCAGTTTATCTTCAAAAATCAGCATGAAAATTTATTTATCTAGTGAGAGATGTGGGATTTCTTTTCACAAACTATCATAGATTCAACGATTGGACATACAATTTACTCCTGGTCCTGGTCTATGCATCGTCTCCAAAAGCTGAAAATCTAAGGTTTATCCTTAAGATCCTTGCCACTAAAAGTGTAATAGGATTGGGAACCTTGGGCGATTTGTGTTACGTCAGGTCAATAAATCTTCTCAATTGGAAGATCTCCCATATGGATAATACACATTCCAGTTGACTGAGCCTAATTCTAATTGTTATGTTCCGAAGAAAGATATCTATAGGGGCCAGTTCAGCCTATTCAGATATTCATGACCAAGAGAAGAGGTACTGGCTCTTTGAGGTACTTGAATATTTTCCAATTATTCTGGTGCATTTACTATTATTGTTTCTGTGAACATAGTATCTAGATAATCCCAACGCATTACATAAGGCAAATATTGTATGATTGTTCAGTTTTCCACAATTTTTTCCAAGCTTTGATGCATTCCATAACCTAAAAACGAGTTACCTAGTCAACATAATAAAAAAATATTATTACTTGTAATAATGAATGACAAAACAGATCCCTTGCTATGATGTTTCCAATACTATATTTCCTTTTTCTTTTCTTTTTTTACTGGTGATGTGTTTGAAGAATTGAATCCGTTAATGAGTTCAGAGTCTCTCTTTGTTGTTACTACATAATATTTATCAATTTTGTCTGACGAAATCTTATGGGAGTATAAGTATGATCTGTTGGAAACATGAAAAGTTGTCTTGAAAAGAAGGTAGGATATTAGGAAAGGGCAAACCTATTACTATGATCCTAACCTAACTATGAAGTGGATTTGAATGTTGCAGAGGTAGCAGCATCTAAGCCAGTATCTGGGCCAGTTGGCTTCATCGACTCAGCAATTTCAGTGGTTGATCTGGAACTGAAACTCCTCGGTTGCCCCATTACCCAGTCTGACTGTTGTCAGCGGGGTGGGAACAACAGAGCCCATTGTTGCTGTCATCTCTGCAAAGGCATCCCAAATATGATGATAAACTGAGAACTATGGGGAACATTATTGCCGATGTCTCTGCAATGAGGTAATTGAGGGATGCAGTGGAGGATTTTTAGGATGCAGCCCTATTGCCTGTGTGTTGGGGTTGGTGTCATCAGCATCTCTAGATCAAAGGAGGGAAGGTGAGAGATAGTGTCAGAGCTGACTGGAGAGAGGAGATGAGACGACATGCATGGGAAGGGAACCATCTGATGACATCAATTGGATCCAACTTAGATCCAATGATCATCATCAAAGCTGTTAACAGACAATGACCTCCTTCCCTGTTAACAAATAACAAAATGTGGGCATTAAATGAATAAATGAGACAATGACAAAATCCCAGCCTTAGCACGCTAGCCTGTGTCCCTCATTTCTTTTCCTTCCAATACGGTGCTCCTCTTACTCTCTCAGTTAACAAAAGTAAATGTAAATGGATATCCAAAATAACTTGTTTCTATAAAGATTATGAAAACAGAAGCTTTTGTTTTCATTTTGGAAATGGAATGGATGCAAAAATGGAAACAATCATTTCCATCTCCACTGCATCTTATAGGAAATAGAAGTGAAAACTATTATTTCTGTTTCCATCTCCGACCCATTTACAGCCCTGCAATAGGCAATGTCTTAAAAAAAGGCAAATCAAGGATGAATCAGGCTCCACACGATGAATTTTGTGCACTTACCTTTTCCGAAGAAAAGTTTGTTTCTGTTCCCCGGAACAAAAAAAAAAAATTCAATTAACAGTATGTTGTCCTTGTATGCTGTGGTGGCCAACTTTAAATGGACTTGGAAACCAGACTACAAACTTGGACCAGCAAGGGCACCAGTGGTGTAGGCCATCACCAACAGCGGGATGCCAGTAGTTGGTGGACCGGCAACTGCAAGAAAGGAGAAAGGGTGAAAAAGTGGAGCGTGGGATCCCAAGTCAGTGGCCAGGAGCAGCACCTGGGGTGTGGTGGTTTAGGGAGTGGGGGCTCCGGTGGCCTACTTCCTGTCTCCAGCGATTCCTGCTCATTCCAAATGTTCTTTTTCTTCCCTGACTCCTCATTAAGGTCGTACAAATGAAATATTCACAGTAGTCACTGATTATAAAAATATATATATAAAAAAACTAATTATGCTGTTATAGTCTCAGCAAAGTCAATCAACATTTTTACCAGAAAGATCCCTACAATTGCAAATAAATAAACTATATAAGTAAATAAAATATATAAGTTAAACCTAAACAAAAGAGTTTGTACTGACGGGTATGTGAATGATCCTTATTTATTCAGAATCCCTCTTGAACTGGTCAGCTTTGACAGTTCTGGCTTGTTCTTCACAAGTCTATTATTTTATTGACTTTGTGGCTATTGCAAGTCCAGAACTGCTGAAAACAGTTCAAAATAGTTCTGTTCCACTCGTTCCACTTTGAAGCATCTAATGTTTTATTCCTCACCTACAGTCTTCCACTTAGTAAACTTAGAGTGGACGCTGCAACCAGGATATTAGATAACAAGGTAGAATGGAGGGCAAAAATCGGATTACCAAGTATCTCTTGTCCTCTTTGTTGGATTAGAATGCAATTGGATAGACACTGGTGATTCTGAGCCAGTGTACTAGTTCTTTCTACCTTTGGATGATTGGATCAGTGGTCCTTATATTTTGCAACACATCATAGATACTTGAAGTTCCTCAGAGCTTGCGTACCATAAAAAAGATTGTTCAAAGCTTCATGTGAGTTTTTTTCTTTTAAAAGTTTGGTCCATGAAAATCAAGAAATATTTCAGCTGCATGTTAACGATTGAAGTTTCCCACAGATTTTTCATATTGGTTGTGTTATGTTCATATTATCTTTCATCTCATTATAAACTTTGCTTGAGTTTATAGTATTTAATTCACACCCTAGTGTTGACTACATATTGTCTTCTCTATATATGATCGAATTCAATTCCAAATGGCATGCTTTCTTTATTCAAAATTTGTAATACTTCTTTGAATGGCATGCTTTCTTTATTCAAAATTTGTAATATTTCTTTGTATCTTTTCAACACCAGATACGTGATGCCTTGCTCCTGAGGGTTTAGAGGTATCACCTTTATAATTCTTCATTTGAGCTGATACTTGATTATGAATTTGCATTTTGGCAGATCATGCAATCAATTGGATTTCTTGGCCCAGCATTCTTCCTAACTCAGTTGAGCCATGTCGACTCACCTGCTGTGGCAGTATTATGCATTGCCTGCAGCCAGGTTGGTTATCTATTGATATCTAACATTAATCTATGTGAACTCCTTTTGCATCAACGGGACTTCAAGAAGTCATGCTTTAATGTCCACTTCATCTACTTTGGATTGAATTATATGAACCTGTTCTTCATTTGATGGTAATAAGGAGTATGCATGCCATAGCATTAGGGATTGTCTTGTTGAAAAAGTTGAGGTTATAGTGTCAATGTACTCTGACTTAAAGTTGCCATGGAGAATATCATGTCTTCCTATATACATCTCATGAGACTTTTGTCAGACCCTTCTCTTATCCAAAGGTACCTTGGCCAGGTTCTTGGTGCCTGCCCCCCAATTGGTCTCAAGCTATTTTTGGTAGACCCTTCTCTTGTTCAAGCTCCTAATACTGGATCCCTCATTGAATCTAGCTTACCCCTGATTTGATGGGATAAAGTCTATGTAATATGAAGCTTAATCTTTGGATAAGACACAAAAAAAGAATTTGGGAATTGATATCGTTTCAAAAGCCTAAATTTGACGGAGTACCTACACATATTTGACTGTATATATAATCTTTTTATCATGTTTGTGTTACACAATTCACATTAGCTTGTGTTGAATCATGTTGGGAGAATGTCAGTATTCAATATTCCTTATGCTTCTTTAATGTCTTAACCATACATTCTATCACACTTCTGCTGCCTGGTTTGCTCTGGACTGATATTAATGGAGATTTCATCTTCTGAGATCTGTCCTATTCCACGGCTGATCCACGTAATTTCTTATTTGTACTCACTTACAGGGTACGGATGCATTTTCCCAGTCAGGTCTTTACTCGAACCATCAAGACATTGCACCCCGATATTCCGTAAGTATTCTAAATCTTATCACACATAAGGAACATCACAGTCCTTTAGTTGCTTGGCAACCATGGAGTTGAGATTTTGTATATTGCCATTTGTAGTTCCATTTCATAGACCATTCATAATATTCTTATCCTTGGAATGCTGATGTATTGCTGGAATTGTATGCAGGGTGTGCTGCTTGGTCTTTCGAACACTGCTGGTGTTCTTGCAGGTGTTTTTGGCACAGCAGCAACAGGATACTTATTGCAACATGGTTAGTTGAAAATTTTTTGCCACTAGACCCATATATTGGCAAACAACTGCCCCCCTTGTGTACCACTTCTTGAATTCAGGTCATCAGCGAAGAAAGAAAACAAATCAGATCCTCAAAAATTTCAGCATACGTTGATATTTATTACTCAGTGTGATTCTTTTGTATTCCGGCACTTCAAGAGTGGTGGTTGCCACCTTAACTACTGCTGTGTGATCCTGATCCTCAAGAAGGTCATGGGTCACGAGTAGAAAATTGAATTGTTGCCACATTTCTTTGACATCCATTTATTCATGTCTTTTAGCAATCCATGGTGCCTTCAAGAGACTTACAAGTTATGTGCATGCATGAGCCTGTTTCTAATTAAATCAGGAAAAGTAACATGTCACCCTTTATTTCACTAAACAACAGGTTTAATGGTTAATCATCTGTCCTTTTTGACTCATCAATTAACTCACAGGACTCTGATATGTGAAAAATTTTCAGGCTCCTGGGACGATGTGTTCGAGGTGTCTGTTGTGCTGTACATCACTGGCACTGTGGTATGGAATCTCTTCTCAACTGGGGAGAAAATCATTGACTGACCGAGAAGATGGTTTACCACTAAGCAAGGTTACAAGATAGGATTTATTTGGAAACATGCTGAAGGGTAGATCTTGAGAGCGAAGACAGATTGGTAAAATGGCTTCCAAGCATTTCGTGGTTCCAAGCATTTCATGGATGGACCACGGTGGGTTAATGGAATCCTGCTACAGGGAATTTAAGAGTAGAGAACTCCAAACGCTGCCACTAACCTCTGTGCGGAGACATCGGTGGACACTACATGTGAAAGGAAGCTGCGCAGGGGAGGTGCTGACACTGCTTGAATTCCACCATTTGACATACATAGAGAGAAACAATTTTGCCAGATTTGATCTCCTTTATTTACCTACCTTGATTATATAGTCCAATATACAACAGTCTCAGTGTATTTTGTAAAGATTAATCTTTGCATTTTGATTTGTAAAATGATGTGGCCTCGCATTCTTGGGCATTGCTGTTACAGTCGCGGAGTTCAAACTTGATGGAACAAAAAGTCTTCCTTCTAACTCACCTTTGATTGTGTTGCAGAAGTTTTGTTCAGCAGGGTCACTCGGACATTAAGTCATAAGTATGATTGGGTCATTGAGGTCTTGGGTTAGGTCATATGGGGGTCTTGAGTTGAGCCAGTGAGGTCCTAAGTTGGGTCAGTGTGATTCCGGACAAGATTGCTTTGTGTTGGACTAATAAGTTTGGAAAAATCCAGTGAGGTCTTAAGACCCCACTGAATTAATACTGGATCTGCCACTGAAGCTGGTGATGAAGATTTGCGAGCAACGCCATTTATTGTTCTTGTTTACCTAGCCCTTTATTTATCCGTGTTAGCCTCCCCCTTGTTATTGTTTCCCTGCTTATGACCGTGTGTTAGTGTACATGCAGTTTTCTACTGACCGATCATATGGTGAAGTAGAACAATAGCCTGTGAACCTGTGCACTAAGATATTTTATGTCAAATAAAATGATTTGTTTTTATTTCTTTAAACGTAAAATTCATTTTTATATAATTGTTTTTTCGAAGCTCATGAGCCATCTAGCTCTTGAAAATCAACAGGAAGGATGCTGTTGGCTTGCACTTTGGTCAAGTGTCATACAAAACATTAGTTGCTTTTGTCCATTATGTACCTCATCAAAAACTATTTCAACGATACGAAGGCTGTGACTATCTTTGCACGGTCCAGTTATAAACTACAGTTGTCTATTTACAATTTTGATGACATAAAATGTTTGGTATGCTGTCAACATTATCTTAGCAACATATGATTTTAGCGTAGATCCACCATATGCATCAACTTGTATTCATGTTAGTAACTAGGTAATCTGCAGCCATTAAATCTGCTTCTCCACTAGCACACTTTGTTTCCAAGGTGTCGTAGTTATCCTTTAAAATAAAAACACAGTAATCATCACTTCCTTTGTTTTCCTGCTCAAATGCTGAGAGCTTATTACATCAAAAGTCGAAAAGGCGAAAGCCATTGTTTGTTTTAACGTAAAACAGCGTAATGTAAAATAATTATTTTATTTTACGGTATTTTTTTATGTTTAAAATAATGTAAAATAAAATCATATTTGTATTTTGTTTACTTATTTGATAGTTAAATTCCTTGTTTTCGCGTACAGGAGAGGCTCACTATAAATTAAAACAAGAAGATTTAAGCATTCTCTGCTTTTATTGCACAAACAATCAACTTGTTTTAAAATCGGAGATTTTGAAACCGATGAATTATAGAGTTTTACTTTGAAACAAACAACAAAGTGAAAAGTTTCAGAAAATTGGGAAGGGAACACTCTTACGCAAGTCAGTGAAATTACAGTCGCATGCTCATCTTGATAGGAGTTGGGTAAGAAGTTTGCACAAAGAGGCCTTACAGCAAACCATTTCGAATTCCAGCAGCAATAGCCAGAGAACGTGCCGAGATTTTCGTCACTCGGACCAAGCATTTCTCATTGTAATTTGGCTGGATTCAGCTCGATCTGTCAATTTCAAAAGAGCAAGTCAAGAGTTTACCTGTCGGCCAGGCCAATGATTTGTGATATTGATATCTTTTAATTTGATAATTGATGCGGCAGAATCCGATTCAGCCCATTGAAGCAGGCCCAAACCCCATTCAGCCCAACAGTGGCAGTATTAGGCCCTCCGGCGGCCTTCGGCCCGTTAGCGGCCCAGCAGCCCTCGGCCCATAAGCGGCCCCGTCGCTCCCGGCCCAGCAGGCTTCAGCCCGTCAGCGGCCCACCAGCCTACGGCCCGGGAACAGCACGGCGGCTCAGGGCCCAGCAGGCTTCGGCCCGTCAGCGGCCCAACCCCCTTCGGCCCGATAGCCGAATCCGGCCCACTCCGGTGGCGGATCAGACGCTATGGCGGTTTGTCAGTAAGCCTCCTTTTAGTCCTGTATCGGCTGCCACCGTTAACCATCCGCTACCCTCCGCTATAAGTATCCTGCTATTTGTGGCCAAGGGGGTGGTGGGAAAAACGGATGCCCCCCTAAGCTTCCGAAACCCCTTAAAGGACTACTGTCCGAATAGTGTTCTAGCTATTTCTTCTTGCTTCCTGAATCGAATCTTCTTCAGAAGCTAACTTGACCGTCGGAGGGGGTTCCCCAGGGCTGACGCCCGGGACTCCTGCTGACTGGTTCTTCTTCTTCTTTCCCTCCTGCAGGGGCTCGGTTCGAATCATCGCCGACCTCCCCGAGTCGGTCTCGGCCGCCGACCTCGGACTCCTCTCCTTGGTCTCGACGCCGTCCGACGGCTGCCCCGCAACGGGAGGCTCGGCCCCGCGCCGTCCCTTCGTCCGGCTTCATCGCCTGTCGGCCGTATTGCCAAGAAAGAGCTTCATCCGCGCCGCCCCTTCGCCCGCCGAAGGAGCCTCGGCCTCGACTTCCCGGAGGACGAGTCCGCACCGACCGAGGCGCCCCTCGGCCTTCGGACCCTCGTCTCTGCCTCCGCCTCCTCGGCCTTCCGGATCCCCGTCGGGCCTCAACAACACCGATCCGAACCGGCTTCGGATCCTCTTTTCCGGATTCCGGCCTCGGAGTCCGGTCGTGATAGATCCAGTCTACATCACGTGGCGCCGTCTGTGGGAACCAAACAAACAAGTCATGTCTCAACGACCTGTCACCCGACAATCCGGACAGAGCGAAGCAGAGGCACGGGAAGCCTCGGCACAGCTACTGCCGTCCGAAGGCGCCCCTTGTACTCCGACAAGTGCGACTCTGCCAGTCTTACCAGAGTCCCTTGTCGCGGAAGACAACCGGGTGGGAGTACTCCAGCAGCAGATAGCAACGCTGGCAACTGCCGTCAAATCCCTAGCGCCTCTTCAGGAGATGGTGTCTGCCATCGTCCAGCGCATGGGACTGATAGGACAGCTTCCTCAGCAAGCACTGCTCCCTCCACTTTATCCGGTTCAAGATGCGAGGCTCCGGCCGGCACCCGCACCGGTTTTCCTTGGCAAAACCGCCTCAGCACGCAGCAAGCCCTCGACGTTACTTGCCCGAGCCCCTCGCTTCAATCGCCTGACAAAACAAGGCTTTGTTTCGTCCGAATTCCGCCCGGTCAGAACCGGTGGACAGTCAGTCGCCACCTCAACCGCCCCGGACCTGGACCGGCGGCTAGCGGCGATGAAGAAGGAAATGCAGAAGATGGTGTCTCGGCCATACGGGGCACCTCTGGCCAGTAACATCCTAGAGCAGACCCCGTTCACGGCGGAGCTCCTGGCTACCGAAGTGCCTCCAGATTTCAAGCTGCCGAAGGGTCCTCTCTACGACGGAATGACAGATCCGGTCTGTCATCTCCAGAGATTCAACGCATATCTCTCGGTCCGAGGGGTCACCGAAGCAGTCCGCTGCCGACTTTTCCCCCTCACCCTCGAGAAGACTGCTCTAACCTGGTTCGAGGCACTGGCCCCCAACTCCATCCGTTCCTTGGTCCAGTTGGGTCAGTTGTTTATCGACCAGTTTTATGATGCCACCCGGCAGTACAAGACATCGGCTAGCCTATTAGCCATCCGGCAAGGCTCCACCGAAACTCTCCAGGAGTATTTCACCAGGTTTTGGACCGAGGCCGCCCAAATCCCAAACCTTGATAGCTCGATCGCGGTCTCGGCCGTGATCAGCGGGTGTCGGGACGAAGGGCTCCTCGGCTCCATCGGGAAACGCCATCCCCCTACCTTCCAGGACCTCGTAGCCCGGGCGCACAAGTATGTCAACCGGGAGGCCCTGATGATATCTAAAGGTAAAGGCGTAGCCGACGCAACTTTGGCACCTGTCCCCCGAGTGGTCCACCCTCGGCCCGAGGACCAGCAGTCCTCCCGAAAGCGGTATCGCAGGGGGGAATGGGACTGAGAGAGGCGACGGAACCCGCAACAGCGGCATCTGCCCTTGCCTGCTTCCCCTTCCCAAATGCTCATGGAGATGAAGGACTTGATCCGCCGACCAGAGCGACATTATTCAAAGACCGCGTCAACCCTATCCGAGGGCGGCTCTGGCCGTTAGTATCGGATTGGAGCGGCATTATTCAAAGTCCGCGTAAACCGTACCGGGAGTGGCTTCGGCCATGCAAACCGTATCGGGAGCGGCATGGTTTTCTCTAAGTCCGTGTAAACCGTACCGGGAGTGGCTTCGGCCATGCAAACCGTATCGGGAGCGGCATGGTTTTCTCTAAGTCTGTGTAAACCGTACCGGGAGTGGCTTCGGCCATGCAAACCGTATCGGGAGCGGCATGGTTTTCTCTAAGTCCGTGTAAACCGTACCGGGAGTGGCTTCGGCCATGCAAACCGTATCGGGAGCGGCATGGTTTTCTCTAAGTCCGTGTAAACCGTACCGGGAGTGGCTTCGGCTATGCAAACCGTATCGGGAGCGGCATGGTTTTCTCTAAGTCCGCGTAAACCGTACCGGGAGTGGCTTCGGCCATGCAAACCGTATCGGGAGCGGCATGGTTTTCTCTAAGTCCGCGTAAACCGTACCGGGAGTGGCTTCGGCCATGCAAACCGTATCGGGAGCGGCATGGTTTTCTCTAAGTCCGTGTAAACCGTACCGGGAGTGGCTTCGGCCATGCAAACCGTATCGGGAGCGGCATGGTTTTCTCTAAGTCCGTGTAAACCGTACCGGGAGTGGCTTCGGCCATGCAAACCGTATCGGGAGCGGCATGGTTTTCTCTAAGTCCGTGTAAACCGTACCGGGAGTGGCTTCGGCCATGCAAACCGTATCGGGAGCGGCATGGTTTTCTCTAAGTCCGTGTAAACCGTACCGGGAGTGGCTTCGGCCATGCAAACCGTATCGGGAGCGGCATGGTTTTCTCTAAGTCCGTGTAAACCGTACCGGGAGTGGCTTCGGCCATGCAAACCGTATCCGGAGCGGAATGGTTTTCTCTAAGTCCGTGTAAACCGTACCGAGAGTGGCTTCGGCCATGTGTACCGGTTCGGGAAGCGGCACGGTATATTTCTAAGTCCGCAAATAACCCGTACCGATCGGGAAGCGGCACGGTTCTTCTAAGTCCGCAAATAACCCGTACCGATCGGGAAGCGGCACGGTTCTTTTAAGCCCGCAGGTAACCTGAACCGAGAGTGGCTTCGGCCATGTGTACCGGATCGGGAAGCGGCACGGTTCTTCTAAGCCCGCAGGTAACCTGAACCGAGAGTGGCTTCGGCCATGTGTACCGGTTCGGGAAGCGGCACGGTTCTTCTAAGCCCACAGGTAACCTGAACCGAGAGTGGCTTCGGCCATGTGTACCGGTTCGGGAAGCGGCACGGTATATTTCTAAGTCCGCAAATAACCCGTACCGATCGGGAAGCGGCACGGTTCTTCTAAGTCCGCAAATAACCCGTACCGATCGGGAAGCGGCACGGTTCTTTTAAGCCCGCAGGTAACCTGAACCGAGAGTGGCTTCGGCCATGTGTACCGGATCGGGAAGCGGCACGGTTCTTCTAAGCCCGCAGGTAACCTGAACCGAGAGTGGCTTCGGCCATGTGTACCGGTTCGGGAAGCGGCACGGTATATTTCTAAGTCCGCAAATAACCCGTACCGATCGGGAAGCGGCACGGTTCTTCTAAGTCCGCAAATAACCCGTACCGATCGGGAAGCGGCACGGTTCTTCTAAGCCCGCAGGTAACCTGAACCGAGAGTGGCTTCGGCCATGTGTACCGGTTCGGGAAGCGGCACGGTATATTTCTAAGTCCGCAAATAACCCGTACCGATCGGGAAGCGGCACGGTTCTTTTAAGCCCGCAGGTAACCTGAACCGAGAGTGGCTTCGGCCATGTGTACCGGTTCGGGAAGCGGCACGGTATATTTCTAAGTCCGCAAATAACCCGTACCGATCGGGAAGCGGCACGGTTCTTCTAAGTCCGCAAATAACCCGTACCGATCGAGAAGCGGCACGGTTCTTTTAAGCCCGCAGGTAACCTGAACCGAGAGTGGCTTCGGCCATGTGTACCGGTTCGGGAAGCGGCACGGTATATTTCTAAGTCCGCAAATAACCCGTACCGATCGGGAAGCGGCACGGTTCTTCTAAGTCCGCAAATAACCCGTACCGATCGGGAAGCGGCACGGTTCTTCTAAGCCCGCAGGTAACCTGAACCGAGAGTGGCTTCGGCCATGTGTACCGGTTCGGGAAGCGGCACGGTATATTTCTAAGTCCGCAAATAACCCGTACCGATCGGGAAGCGGCACGGTTCTTTTAAGCCCGCAGGTAACCTGAACCGAGAGTGGCTTCGGCCATGTGTACCGGTTCGGGAAGCGGCACGGTATATTTCTAAGTCCGCAAATAACCCGTACCGATCGGGAAGCGGCACGGTTCTTCTAAGTCCGCAAATAACCCGTACCGATCGGGAAGCGGCACGGTTCTTCTAAGCCCGCAGGTAACCTGAACCGAGAGTGGCTTCGGCCATGTGTACCGGTTCGGGAAGCGGCACGGTATATTTCTAAGTCCGCAAATAACCCGTACCGATCGGGAAGCGGCACGGTTCTTCTAAGCCCGCAGGTAACCTGAACCGAGAGTGGCTTCGGCCATGTGTACCGGTTCGGGAAGCGGCACGGTATATTTCTAAGTCCGCAAATAACCCGTACCGATCGGGAAGCGGCACGGTTCTTTTAAGCCCGCAGGTAACCTGAACCGAGAGTGGCTTCGGCCATGTGTACCGGTTCGGGAAGCGGCACGGTATATTTCTAAGTCCGCAAATAACCCGTACCGATCGGGAAGCGGCACGGTTCTTTTAAGCCCGCAGGTAACCTGAACCGAGAGTGGCTTCGGCCATGTGTACCGGTTCGGGAAGCGGCACGGTATATTTCTAAGTCCGCAAATAACCCGTACCGATCGGGAAGCGGCACGGTTCTTCTAAGTCCGCAAATAACCCGTACCGATCGGGAAGCGGCACGGTTCTTCTAAGCCCGCAGGTAACCTGAACCGAGAGTGGCTTCGGCCATGTGTACCGGTTCGGGAAGCGGCACGGTATATTTCTAAGTCCGCAAATAACCCGTACCGATCGGGAAGCGGCACGGTTCTTCTAAGCCCGCAGGTAACCCGAACCGAGAGTGGCTTCGGCCATGTGTACCGGTTCGGGAAGCGGCACGGTATATTTCTGAGTCCGCAAATAACCCGTACCGATCGGGAAGCGACATGGTGTTCTATGTACACCAAGTCTCGACATAAGACGAAGGTATCTCCGACAAGGTCCCGGCCTTAGACGAAGCTGTTTGCCAACAGCCCTCGGCCAACCTGAAGCGGCTTTTTTATACAAAGCAAAGGTTTTTTCAAACGAAGCATATACCGTATCACTCTTCCGAGGAGGTCTCAGATTTTACTCTTGCCATCTCAGAACTGAGGAAGACAAGAGTGGGGGGCTATGTGATGCGGCAGAATCCGATTCAGCCCATTGAAGCAGGCCCAAACCCCATTCAGCCCAACAGTGGCAGTATTAGGCCCTCCGGCGGCCTTCGGCCCGTTAGCGGCCCAGCAGCCCTCGGCCCATAAGCGGCCCCGTCGCTCCCGGCCCAGCAGGCTTCAGCCCGTCAGCGGCCCACCAGCCTACGGCCCGGGAACAGCACGGCGGCCCAGGGCCCAGCAGGCTTCGGCCCGTCAGCGGCCCAACCCCCTTCGGCCCGGTAGCCGAATCCGGCCCACTCCGGTGGCGGATCAGACGCTATGGCGGTTTGTCAGTAAGCCTCCTTTTAGTCCTGTATCGGCTGCCACCGTTAACCATCCGCTACCCCCCGCTATAAGTATCCTGCTATTTGTGGCCAAGGGGGTGGTGGGAAAAACGGATGCCCCCCTAAGCTTCCGAAACCCCTTAAAGGACTACTGTCCGAATAGTGTTCTAGCTATTTCTTCTTGCTTCCTGAATCGAATCTTCTTCAGAAGCTAACTTGACCGTCGGAGGGGGTTCCCCAGGGCTGACGCCCGGGACTCCTGCTGACTGGTTCTTCTTCTTCTTTCCCTCCTGCAGGGGCTCGGTTCGAATCATCGCCGACCTCCCCGAGTCGGTCTCGGCCGCCGACCTCGGACTCCTCTCCTTGGTCTCGACACCGTCCGACGGCTGCCCCGCAACGGGAGGCTCGGCCCCGCGCCGTCCCTTCGTCCGGCTTCATCGCCTGTCGGCCGTATTGCCAAGAAAGAGCTTCATCCGCGCCGCCCCTTCGCCCGCCGAAGGAGCCTCGGCCTCGACTTCCCGGAGGACGAGTCCGCACCGACCGAGGCGCCCCTCGGCCTTCGGACCCTCGTCTCCGCCTCCGCCTCCTCGGCCTTCCGGATCCCCGTCGGGCCTCAGCAACACCGATCCGAACCGGCTTCAGATCCTCTTTTCCGGATTCCGGCCTCGGAGTCCGGTCGTGATAGATCCAGTCTACATCAATAATTAAACGGTAACGTAAATTGAGAGTCCATTTTGATAACGGGATGGTTTATATATTCGGAATCAGTTATTCTGGATTACTTATGTATAAGAATAAAAAAGTATTTTACTTTGAAACACTTTTTACTTACCTCAAAATAGGACGAAATAAATTGACTGAATCATTTATTCTATTTATTCTCTGAACAACACATCTAATTGACAAAACTTTTTCCTAGAACAACACATCTAATTCCAAACTTATCCGTTATCCAATTAAAGAAACTGTAATATGGACATGCTAGACCGCGGCTATGCCAGCATTCCTTAACTACGACTCGACTTAAATAAGTGCAAGGACTTTGATGGACAAAGAAACTTGTAACAAGGTTTTACGTGCACTTTAGGTTTCTGACGAGGGTGAATCTGTAATTACGGATCAAGATAGACAAAAAAGGGGCTGGATAACTAGTAGTTTGTGCGAAGTCGCCCTTCGATCTCCACCTCGACCTAGGAGACGACGCAAGCAGACATATATCCTTGTCCCTTTCCCCTCTTCTTCCTTCTTCTTTAATTCTTCTGTGGGCGAAGGTTGGGGGCTTGAGGGCATGCAAGGAGCGGAGCGGGAGCAGCGGCGAATCTACCACGAGAGGCAGAAACTGCAGTTCTGCCTGCTGCATGCGCTCAATAATCTCCTTCAGGTCTCCTTCTTTCTTTCCCTTTTTTTCGCCCACTGTTTCTGTTTTAGATCTGTTTTTGTTGTTTTTATTGGCATTGGCATCCCTAATCTGCCGTAATTTGGAAGAAAGATAAAGTCTTGATCTTGTTATTTAAATCCTTTTCCATCTTCTTTGCCGAGGGTGGAGCCGACATTAGCTGGAGCCTGGAGGGTATGGGTTTGAACAAATTTGCTTTCAATAATCTTTAGGGAAGATGGCTTTTTTTTTATTCATTTCCGTTTGTGTGTGTGTGTGTGCGTGTATTTTGTGGTTGCAGGGGTTTTGGCTCACCTGCAAAACCTATCCAGTAGTTGGCGGAGGGCATAGAACTTGGTTAATTTTTCGCATCAATTATACCGCATCCGATGTGTCCTGTCAAAGGATTTATTAGAGACGATCGAATCCGTGAAAATCTCTGGCCTTGGAAATGAGGAATCAAGGGTGAAGGAGTAGGCTTTGAATTGCATGTAGACATGGTTTTTTTTTTTCTCCCTCTTAGCAGGCTGTCTATTGTGGTTCCTTGGGGATTCCCAGTTTTGAACCCACCTCCTCTTTTGTCACAGAATTCCTATTGGAGTTTCATTGACAGAATTTCCATCCGAGTTTCATACTATGATCATAAAGGGGAGAAGAAAACTGTTCAGGAAAATAGGAGTGAATCAGAAAAGAAAAAGAACAGACTGAAAGGAAACATGGGATAGGAATGATGTGCTCAAATGAAGACTCCAGTAGAGTTTTGTAGGTATGACTTCATTACTTGTTTTGCTTTTTGGGGGAGTGGTAGTCAGTGAGGTGGGAAATCAGGTCAACCGGAACAAAAGTATTTCAAAAGCTTTTAGTTAATTTTGTCGGGATTGTGATTCACCGGTTAGTGAATTGTTGGGAAATTCAATAGTGAGATGGACATGCCATTGATGTGCTCCACTTCATGTTGATGCCAAGGCCCTACACGGTGCAGTTTCCACATTGTTGGTTTCTTTTGGAAGTTTGCCGGCCAGTTTCATTCATGTTCTTGGCAATGGCATAAGGGCAAAGACATTTCAGTGGGTATTCATTGAATGGGTGAGGGGATTTGTAAGGAGTGCAGAGAAGAGCCGAGATTGGTCAAGAAGATGTCTCCCATTTGAGTAGACGACACCTTTGGTGGCAGCCAGCCTATCACAGGACAATATTGCACCACAATTTGTTTTTCCGAATTGCTGCTCCATGGTTACATTGCCGGCAAGGACATATATGCATGTGCCATCACCTTCTCTCAGTTGACCTACTTTATAGGCATCAGAAGGCTGCTGCATTGTGGCCATGCTGGTCAGTAGCTAGAGCTGCTGCTACAAGGAAACCGTTGTGGAGGGGCTTCAAAGACGTGTCATTGGGGGAGAAGGAAATTCAATGGTGGAGAAGAAAGGGGGCAAGAAATGAAGAAAACAGAGCTAGGAATTGAATTCTCAACTATCATTCCCGCCATTTTTTTCCGATAAAGGTGGTTTATGCAGAGATCGTTTGTGCCTCAGGCCCTCAAGGAACATGATGCCTATTTAGAGTAATACGGTTCAGTATCTTGGGGTTTGCATTCTAGCCTAATTCTTACACCTCTAATTCAATTCCCCACCTCACCAGCCCCCCTTGCCCCCTCCCCCAAAGAATAATTAGATAGCACTCTAGTGCATGCATTATTTTGTTCAGTATAATTATGTGTGTTGTCACATTCTTAACTCAGAGCTGGCAATCTTTTTTACAAGAGTTGAAATTGAGAAAATCCTAGATATTTCATCCTTCCCTATAATGAAAAAATCCTAGATATATTTCATCCTTCCCTATTCCATCGCTAAACCAGTTTTGACAAATACTTAACTTACTGTGATGGGATAAGGGTTGAATGGAAGGTTATTTGCTTCGTGGAATGAAAATTTCGCTTCGCGCCCGGATAGCTAACTTCTAGCTGGATCCACCTAAGAATCAAAGATCATTTTGACCCTATACAATTAAAAAAAGAAATAGAGAGGGACATCCACCATGTGTCCATGTCATTTCAACAAATGTTAAATCAACCTACGAAGTAGTAAGGATGGAATAAATGAGTCAGTAAAGTATGTTGACAAACATTATTCGGTTATTGCTAGGTTGACCTACAATTATTTGGTTGTTCCATTGCCAAACATGGTATTGTTGAAGAAATAAATCATAACTTATATAGAAGGAAATTTGACTTAATGTATTCTTGGGATTCTTGCTATCCACGCTTGCACAGTTGCATACATGTAATGATATTTCCCTCTTCAGGGGTCATGTTCTAAAAGTTTTAAGTTTTATTACTTCTATTCACCTTCCCCCAAAAAAATACTATTACTTGTATTAATAGGTATGGTTGACTATTTTTTTACCCTAAGCCAGTAGTCGGACCACTTAGACTTACGTTATATGTACAACCATGATGCATCCTAACTCAGAATTAGCTTTTGAGCACATACGGTGCATTCTTCCACAACTTGAAAGAGTGAATGACTGTTCTCATTGAGGTTCTTGTTAGTCTTGATTGATGGGTCTATTATTCTAAAGTGCATCCATGGACTTATCCTTTTCGCATCTGGTTTGGCTCAATCTCAAAGTTAAGCTTTTAACATGTTGAATTTTCCTTTTCCCATACATGATGATTTATCCTGCTTTCTTCTTTCACAAATTTTTAACTGTGGAATAGTTCAGGAAAAAGACTCTTTCACTCGAGCAGAGTTGGACGCAATTGCGGACAAGCTTGTTCTTGATGACCCGGACAAGCCAGGATGGAACCCACTTTCAGTAGTTTTTGGTCCTCACCGTAACAAATTGACTGGGAACTATGATGTGAACGTGCTTATTGCAGCACTAGAGACTAGAGGCAGGAGCGTACTTTGGCATGATCGTCGCAGTGGCGCTTCTTCAATTGGTCTTGGCAGATCTGACCAAACCCTTACGGGTATCATGCTCAATGTCCCAGTGAGGAAGTTTGCTGGGCTTTGGAGAAGCAGGCATTGGCTAGCTCTACGAAGAATTGATGGTCTCTGGTATAATTTGGACAGTGATCTCGATAAACCGAGGGCTTTTGAGAACGAGGACGAAGTGACAGAGTTCTTGGATGACATCATTAGCCATGGGGGAGAGGTATTAGTTGTCCTGAACGAGAACCAGTAACAGTAACGGTTCCCTTTCTCTAGCTGCAAGTCAACCTTGTGGAACTGCAGGCACCACAACGAGGAGCGTATGGGTTTTGTTCTTGAAGAAGATGAAAAGGATTTGGTTTCTTTTGGAAGCTTTGATCTCTCCCCCTATCACTTGAAAACAGCACGAGGGTGTAGTGCAAAATGTTGAAGCATTGAAATGGTTTAGAGGCTGTGCAGTTGGAGGATGTTCGTTGGTGCCTGCCATGAAGATTGTAAATCTTTGTATATTTAAGGTTGCACAGTTGCAGTATACATACTAAAGTCAATGAAAGCTGTATGAAAGGCTTTCTTTCCATGTCCTCCTACTAAAATCGTGCAACAAATTTGTCATGAGCAAGGTTCGCCGATTCGAAGAATCAGACCGACTCGGATATCTTATGATCCGGTACTAGTCGGGTCGACTCGTGTTGACTCGCACGAGTCGCATGGAGAAGTTCTTCCAAATCGTACAGATTTAGTCGAGTCTCACCGTCTCGGGTTTGTCTTCGTACGGTACGAATTGTCCGAGTCGACACGAGTTGATCCGGTGCGGTAAATTATGGTTATGTGGATCTTTTTTTATTGTAAAACTTTTAACAATATATCAAAGTAAAAAAAAAAAAAAATGAAAACAAAAAACATTTTTATGACCCTATCTGGCCATTACAAATTGTGGTTACTTAAATGTCAGCGACAGGTGAAATCTTAAAAGCATGTAGTGAGCAGGCAACTGAAATTAGAATGAGATGAGGGTAGTGGGGTTCACCATTCAATTTATCCGAGTAGAAGCGAGAATCGGAAACGGGAGCATTTTTGGTAGATAGAGTTGGGAGCATGTCTCTTCGACTTTAGCTTTTGATAAAATAAATAAAAGTGATGAGGCTGAATCTGAATCGGTCCATTAAAATAGGCTCACCATTCAATTTTTCCGAGTAAAAGCGAGAATCGGAAACGGGAGCATTTTTGGCAGATAGAGTTGGGAGCATGTCTCTTCGACTTTAGCTTTTGATAAAATCAATAAAAGTGATGAGGTTGAATCCGATTCGGCCCATTAAAACAGGCTCAACACTGTGGTCAGTCCAACAACGGCAGTAAAAGGCCCCCTGGGAGCTTTCGGCCCAATAGCGCCTCGGCGGCCCTCGGTCCAGTAAGCAATCCATTGCTCTTTGGCCCGTCAGCGGCCCAAAAGCTTTCGGCCCGTTAGCGGCTCAGTAGCCCTCGGCCCAGTAGGCTTCGGCCTGTCAGCGGCCCAACTCCTTTGGCCTAATAGCCGTGTCCGGCCCACTCCGGTGGAAGAACTAAGCACTATGGCGGTTTACCAATAAACCCGGAACATAGTCCTATATCGGCTACCACCGTTAGGCATCCTCTATCTTCCGCTATAAATACACCGCTATTTATTGCCAAAGGTATGTCTCCGTGACCTCAAGGACTACAGTCCAAAAAGCATTAAAGCTGCTTCTTCCATCTCTTTCGACTTCTGAATCGAATCATCTTCAGAAGCTAGCTTAACCGTCGGAGGGGATTCCTAAGGGCCGAAGTCCGGGACTCCTGCTGACTGGTTTCTCTTCTTCTTTCCTTCCCGAAGGGGCTCGGTTCGAATCTTCGCCGACCTCTTCGAGTCGTTCTCGACCGCCGACCTCGGACTTCTTCCTCCGGTCTCGACACCATTCGTCGGTTGGTCCTCCTCGCCCGAAGGTGCCTCGGCTCCGCGTGGGCATCCTTAAACCGAAGGTACCTCGGCCGCGTCTTCCAGAGGCTAGCCCACGTCCGACCGGGTGACCTTCGGCTTCGGATCCTCGGCCGCGTCTCTGCCTCCATCGACTTCCGGATCCCTGTCGGACCCGTTCTCCGATCCGACCCAGCTTCGGATCCCAACCTCGAAATTCGGTCGTGATAGCTTCGGCTACATCACATGGCGCCATCTGTGGGAATTCAAACAAATAGTCATGTCTCATCGACCAGTGACCCGGCAATCCGGACAGAGTGAGGCAGAGACACGAGAAGCCTCAGTACAGCCACTATACTCCGAAGGCGCCTCGGCTGCTCCACCAAGCGCAGCTCTGCCTGTCATACCAGAGTCCCTCACTGCAGGAGACGACCGGATGGGAGTACTTCAGCAACAGATGGCGACGCTAGCCGCTGCCGTCACCTCTCTTGCGCCTCTGCAGGAGATGGTGTCCGCCATCGCCCAGCGCATGGGATTGCTGGGCCAGCTTCCTCAGCAAGCGCCGCTTCCTCCACTCTGCCCGGTTCAAGATACAAGGTTCCGGCCGGCGCCCTCACCGGTCTCCCCCGGCGAAACCGCCACGGCGTGCAGCGAGCCCTTGGCGCTTCCTGCCCGAGCCCCTCGCGCCGACCGCCTGATGACGGAGCAAGGCTATGCTTCGTCCGAGTTTCGCCCAGCCGGAACCGGAGGACACTCGGTCGCCACCTCAACTGCCCCGGATCTGGACCGGCGGTTGACGGCGATGAGGAAGGAGATGCAGCATATGGTGTCTCGACCGTATGGAGCACCCCTTGCCAGCACCATCTTGGAGCAAACCCCGTTCACGCCAGAGCTCCTGGCTACCGAGGTACCTCCCAACTTTAAACTGCCGAAAGGCCCCCTCTACGACGTAATGACAGATCCGGTCTGCCACTTCCAGAGGTTTAACACATACCTCTCTGTCCGAGGGGTCGCCGAGGCAGTCCGCTGCCGTCTCTTCCCCCTCACTCTCGAGAAGACTGCCCTTACCTGGTTCGAAACACTGGCCCCCAACTCCATCCACTCTCTAGTCCAGTTGTTTATCGACCAGTTTTATGACGCCACCCGGCAGTGTAAGACTTATGCCAGCCTACTAGCCATTCGGCAAGGCCCCACTGAGACTCTCTAGGAGTATTTTACCAAATTCCGGACCGAGGCCGCCCAAATCCCAAACCTCGACAGCTCGATTGCGGTTTCGGCCGTAATCAGCGGGTGCCGGGACGAAGGACTCCTCGGCTCCATTGGGAAGCGCCATCCCCCTACTTTCCAGGACCTCGTAGCCCGGGCCCATAAGTACATTAACCGGGAGGCCCTGATGATGTCCAAAGGCAAAGTTGCAGCCGAAGCAGTATCGGCGCCTGCCCCCCAGGTGGTCCGCCCTCGACCTGAAGATCAAGAGCCCTCCCGTAAGCGATATCGCAGGGAGGAGTGGGACCGAGAAAAGCGACGGGATCCGCAGCCGCGGTACCTACCGCTACCCGCTCCCCCTTCCCGAATGCTTCTGGAAGTGAAGGGCATGATCCGGCGGCCGGAGCGCATCAAAACGGATCCTCGCCGAAGGGACCCCGGCAAATATTGCGAATATCATCGGGAGATCGGCCATTCAACTGACGAATGCCGGCACCTTCGGGAGGAGATCGACCGCCTCATCAGGGAGGGCAGACTGCCGCAGTACAGGCGAGAGCAGCCCCAGCATCAGCGGAACCGTGACGTCCCTGAGACGGCCAGGCCGCAGCAACCTTCGGAGAAGGAAGCCGCTCCTCCACCAAAGATTACCTCGCTCCGGTAGAAACATCTAATCAAAGACCCAGCGCCGGGTCTATCATGATGATATCCGGTGGGCCGGGAGAAGGGTCAAGGCGCCGACAGCACAGCTCTGCAACCGTAGCGACGGTCGACGTCGAGCCGAAGCGGCCCCGTCAAGAAGACATTACTTTCGGCTCAGAGGATCTGACTGATATTTAGGTCCCTCATGACGACGCCCTCGTTGTGAACGTTGTAATAAGCAATTACGATGTTCATCGTATTTTTGTTGATAATGGAAGCGCTCCAAACATATTATTTTATGATTGCTTTGTAAAGATGGGATTAAATGAAGTTAACATGAAGCCTCACCGGGGCCCCCTATTCGGTTTTAACGGCTCGCCCTGTCGGGTAGAGGGCATTGTCCGGCTCCCCGTAACCATAGGCTCCGCTCCCCGGTAATTAACCGTAGAAACGGATTTTGCCGTTGTGAAAGTCGATTTGGCCTACAACGCCATTTTTGGCCGAAGGCTAATCGGCGGGATCGGATATGTGCCTTCGTCTTTTCATTAGAAGCTAAAATTCCATACCAGTCATGGAATAGGCGAAGCTAAGGGGAATCAAGAGGCGGCTCGGCAATGTTATATGATTTCGGTCAAGGGAAAAGCTGCGGCAGAATCCCTGTCGATCGAGTCTTCAGCCGAAGCGTCCCCGGGAGAAGAGCTCGTCGCCATCCCAGTTCCGGGAGGCGAGGGATGGACCCTTATGATAGGCTCCGGTCTGGAGAAAACCGAAGCAGAGAGACTCGCCGAATTCCTGAAGAGGAATCTCGACGTCTTCGCCTGGTCTCCAACAGACATGCCCGGGGTTGACCCGGAGATAGCCGAGCATCAGCTACACACCGATCCCAACCAGCCCCCGGTCAAGCAGAAGCGGCGTACCTTCAATCAGGAAAGGAGAGCCGCCATTCAAGCCGAAGTTCAAAAGGGGCTGGATGCCGGGCACCTCCGAGAGGTACACCACCCGGACTGGATCGCCAACGTAGTAATGGTGCCCAAGAAAGACGGCAAGTGGCGAATGTGCGTGGACTTCACCAACCTTAACAAAGCCTGTCCGATGGATAGCTTCCCGTTACCTCGGATAGATCAGGTGGTGGATGCGACTTCCGGCCACGAGCTTCTGAGCTTCCTTGACGCCTATTCAGGCTATCATCAGATCCGAATGAATCCGGACGATGAGAGCAAGATCAGCTTCACGACTGATCTCGGTCTGTATTGCTATACCCGGATGCCTTTCGGCCTGAAGAACGCTGGCGCGACATATCAGCGTCTCGTCAACAAATTATTTGCCCCGCAACTCGGCCGCAACATGGAAGTCTACATCGACGATATGCTAGTGAAGAGCCGCGTCGCTGCGGACCATTTGGCCGACCTAGCCAAGACGTTCTCCGCCTTGCGGCAATACAAAATGAAGCTGAACCCAGCCAAATGCGCCTTCGGAGTAGCCTCTGGGAAGTTCCTCGGCTATATGGTCACTCACCGAGGGGTGGAAGCTAACTCCGCAAAGGTTTCGGCCATCATTCAGATGCGCCCTCCGGCTGACCTCCGAGAGGTTCAAAAGCTAAACAGAAGGATCGCCGCCTTAAGCCGCTTCATGTCCAGAGCGGCGGACTACTGCTTCCCCTTCTTCAAGCTACTGAAGAAGGCCAATAGCTTCTCCTGGACGGGCGAGTGCCAAACGGCCTTCGAGCAACTGAAGGTCTATCTCTCCAAGGTTCCCATTCTGTCCAAGCCAGTCCACGGAGAGCCACTATTCCTTTACCTCGCCGTATCTGAGGACCTCTCGGCCGGAGGTATCGGGCAGACTGGCGAAATGGGCAATCGAACTGGGAGAGTTCGACGTCTCCTATGTGCCTCGGGTGGCGATAAAAGCCCAGGCATTAGCCGACTTTATTGCCGAGCTCACCCCTGAAGCTCCCTCGGCGCCTCGGCTGAAGGTCAACACATCCGAGGCCGAGGATACTTCGGCTTTCGCACCGACGGATGAGTGGCAGCTCTATGTAGACGGCTCCGCGTGCTCTACGGGCAGCGGCGTCGGGTGGATCTTGGCGTCTCCCAAAGGGGTCGTCACGGAGTATGCACTGCGCTTCTCCTTTCCAGCCACTAATAATGCCGCCGAGTATGAAGCTCTCATCTCCGGCCTTCGGGCCGCAAGAAAGCTCGGCGTCCGGAACATAAAGGCCTTTAGCGATTCTCAGCTAATCACCAGTCATGTTTCCGGGGAATACGAGGCACGAGATGCGATAATGACATCCTATCTCCAGGTAACTCGCAAGATCCTCGCCCAATTCAACTCCTGTAAAGTTATGCGGATCCCGAGAACCGAGAATGCTCGAGCCGACGCTCTTTCCCGGCTAGCATCAGCTCAGGACGGGGGAGGAGGCCGGATGATTCTTGTAGAAGAACTTGCCGAGCCAAGCCTCGAAGAGTCCGAGGTCATGCAGGTGACCGAAGCCGAGACCGAGACCTGGATGACTCCCCTTGTCATTTTCCTCCTCCGAGGAGAAGTCCCGCCCGATCCAAAGGAACCGAAGCTTATTCGGCAGCGTTCATCTCACTTCCTTCTTTTGGACGGGCTATTATATAAAAAGTCCTTCGGCCGACCACTCTTGCGATGCCTCGGCCCGGCCGAAGCAAATTATGCCATGCAAGAAGTGCATAAAGGGGTATGCGGAGCACATGCGGGAGGAAGGGCCCTGGCTCACAAGCTTCTCAAGCAAGGATACTGGTGGCCGACCCTCCGAGAGGATGCAACTGCCCTCGTCCGTCGTTGCGATCAATGCCAGAGGTTCAGCTCCCTCATCCACCAGTCGGCTACCCTTCTAACTCCTTTATCCGACCCTTGGGCTTTCGCCCAATGGGGAATCGATCTCCTAGGGCCCTTTCCCGTCGCCACCGGTCAAAGGAAGTTCCTCATCGTAGCAGTGGATTACTTCACTAAATGGGTAGAAGTCGAACCCCCCGCGTCCATAACCGATAGCAGTGCTTGGAACTTCGTATGGAAGTCCATCATCTGCCGGTACGGCATCCCCCGAGCCATTATCTCCGACAACGGCAAACAATTCGACAGCCGTCGGTTCAATGACAATTGCGCCAGCTTCGGCATTCTCCATAAGTTTACTTCAGTAACCCACCCCCGGGCAAACGGCCAGGTCGAAGTCACCAACCGAAGCCTGCTACAAGGATTGAAGACTCGTCTCGACGAAGCCAAAGGTCGGTGGGTGGAAGAGCTACCAAGTGTTCTCTGGGCGTATCGGACTACAAGCCGAACCCCAACCGGTGAAACCCCGTTTCGCATGGCTTACGGGATAGAAGCCGTAATTCCAGTCGAAATCGGCCTTCCCTCTCCAAGAGTCCTCACTTATGATCCGGAAGCCAATGAGGAAGCCTTGAAGGATCATCTAGATCTCATAGAAGAGACCAGAGATAAAGCTCGCATTCGGCTAGCAGCCTATCAGCAACGCATGGCCAGATACCACAACACTCGAGTGAAGCCCCGAAGCTTTGAAACCGGGAGCCTCGTGTTGAGGAATGCTCATGCGTCTAAGCCAGTCGAAGCCGCAGGGAAGCTTTCCCCCAATTGGGAAGGACCATATCGCATAAGGGAGGTAATTCGACGAGGGGCCTATCGGTTGGAAACCCTTTCGGGCCAACCTCTCCCTCGCACATGGAATGTGGAGCGCCTTCGGCGTTATTTCATGTAAGTTACTACCCCCGGAATTTAGCCGGAAGGCATGAATAAATTTCTCTTGTTAAGATGCCATGCATGTTATTCTCTTTAAGTCCGTGTAAACCGTATCGGGAGTGGCTTCGGCCATGCAAACCGTATCGGGAGCGGCATGGTATTCTCTAAGTCCGTGTAAACTGTACCGGGAGTGGCTTCGGCCATGCAAACTATATCGGGAGCGGCATGGTATTCTCTAAGTCCGCGTAAACCGTACCGGGAGTGGCTTCGACCATGCAAACCGTATCGGGAGCGGCATGGTATTCTCTAAATCCGTATAAACCATATCGGGAGTGGCTTCGGCCATGCAAACCGTATCGGGAGCGACATGGTATTCTCTAAGTCCGTGTAAACCGTACCGGGAGTGGCTTCGGCCATGCAAACCGTATCGGGAGTGGCATGGTATTCTCTAAGTCCGTGTAAACCGTGTCGGGAGTGGCTTCGGCCATGCAAACCGTATCGGGAGCGGCATGGTATTTTCTTAAGTCCGCGTGAACCGTACCAGGAGTGGCTTCGGCCATGCAAACCGTATCGGGAGCGGCATGGTATTCTCTAAGTCCGCGTAAACCGTACCGGGAGTGGCTTCGGCCATGCAAACCGTATCGGGAGCGGCATGGTATCCGTATAAACCATATCGGTAGTGGCCTCGGCCACACAAACCGTATCGGAAGCAACATTCTTCAAGTCCGTATCCGAATCTGGATTAGGCTTCGACCGTGCGAGCCATCTCTAAACAGAAATGAGGTTTTGGACACAAGAAGAACCAGACTCGGTCATCTATTCAAAACGCAGGAAAGAAGCAAAGTACTTTATATATATATACGAAAAACAAAGTACAAAATCGGCCGAACGTCTAGCCGCAGTCTTTCAAAAAGAAGATTACAACAAAAATCGGGACAAGCCCCCGTACTAGCCTTCGGTGTTCTCACCATCCACATCAACAGGGCTCTGGCCAGTAGATGGGGAGGGAGAATCATCGACATGAACGGCCTCGGCGGGGGCGGCATCCACGGGAGCTGCCTCATCAGGAACGGCCGCATCGCCTTCCACCGAGGCCGAAGCTCTTTCGGCCTTGAGCTCCTTCCACCAAGACAGGAGCTCTTCGCCTTCCTCGTCCGATGGAAGGACGATGCCGGTCAGGTCTACGGCCGGACACACCTTCTGGGCGGCGGCTAACCCTATGCTGAAAACGGACGAAGCCGCTAACAGCTGGGCTTGGATTATCTCCTCGGCATAATCTGGGCCAGCCTTATAGCTGGCTACGGCTGTCCGAGCAGCCTCTTTTGCCTTAGCCTCCAGATTCAGCCTTAGAGCCGACATCTCCTCGGCATGGCGGCGGCGGTCCGAGGCCCGCTGGGCGGCCTTGTCCTGGATCTCGGCCTTAAGAGCTTTGTTTTCGGCCCGGACCTCCTCCAGCTCCTTCTCGGCCTTCTCCTTCTCCCGCTCGGCCTTCGATCTGGCCTCGGAGGAAGCGCGAGCCGCCTCCTGCTGCTCCTCCAGCTTAGCCCGCATCCGGGCATTTGCCTCTAGGAACCAGTCGACGCTGGCCTCAAAATCGCGTCGCACCGGAGAGCCCTCGCCAGAAGCCGACGGGTCCGAGGCCTGCGCGGCGTCCTGGAGTTGTTGATGAATGGCAGCCTGACGACGAATCAGGATGCCACACGTGACCGCGGCCTGCAGCCAAAAGTAAACAGAAATTAGCAACCCTAAAGCAAGCCAAGGGAGATGTTAGACCGAGGCTCACAAAGAAGTTTTTTACCTGGACCGACAGTCGGGCGCTCAACAACGCCAGTTCATTTGCGGTCAACTCCTTCAAATGATCCTCGGCCGTCGGGAGGGTCAAGCCTCGGAGCAGGCATAGGCACGTCCGAGGGTCTTCCAGACTCTCGTCCCTATAAATCCCCAGGTCCGGGACCCATAGCTCGCGCTCGTGGTCGCGAGATGCCTGCGACCCGGAACCCCCAAACTCCTCCGCCCCCGCCGTCGCGGCCGAAGGAGAATCGTCCCTCGGCGCTTTGGGAGGCGACGAGAGCGGGGCCCTTCGGGTAGCAGTTGGCCTTTTTGCTGCCGGGGCAGGCCCTGTTTCGCCGGGCTCGTCCACCCGGCCTCGCTTCGATGGTCGGCCGCCCCTTCCGACTTGCCTTTTCTCTCCCTCTCGAGAGCAGCAGCAGCAGCGCGGCCCTCGACGAAAGCCGCTGTCGTTATCGGGGCCCGGACACTCGGGGCCACGCCTCGTCCGGCCCCTCTCGCCGCCTGCGGTCGACCGGACTGCTGAGCCATCCGGCTGAGGAGGCCTTTGATCCCAGACATTGCTGCAAACAACAGAAGGATTAATATCTTGCGGCGCGCAACTCGGCGGTTCAAGATCGACTTACCCTCGGCTGAAGCCTCAGCACCCTCGACGATCGGAGGAGCTTCGGCCAGAGGCGCGACCTCGGCAGCTCCACCAGTCTCCCCCGGAACCTCCTCGGGAGGCAGATAAGGAGGAGCCCGCAGAGGATCCTTCGTCGGATCCGGCCACGTCCCAGCCCGCACAAGCTGCTCCGTTTCATTGAAAAGCTCCGCGATATCGTACGGAGCCGCGGCATCAATAAGGCTCACAATGTGAAGCTGATCGGGGTTGAGGGTAGGCGGATCGGAGAGGCCTTCAACCAGTGGTGCCCACTCAGTGGGGAAGGGCCATACACTTTTCTCATTCTCCGGGAGAGAGACCAAGATAAAGTTCCTCTTCCAATCATGAATGGACGAGGGCTTCCCGGAAAAGATACCTCGGCCGAGGCAAGGGACAAAACTGTACCACTCGGATCTCCCATGCCGTTGTATCTTAAAGAGATAGCGGAAGATATTAACCGAAGAGGTAACTTCGATATAGGCGAACACAGCCAAGAAGGCATAGACTGTGCGCCAGGAATTTGGAAAAAATTGAGACGGGGCCAACCTGTAGAAGCACAAAAGATTGATGACGAAAGTGGAAAGAGGAAGGCGAAAGCCCGCCCGGAAGCTTTCCTTGTAAATGGAAAAACTATCCGGACGAGGAGAATTGGCCATGGTGTTCGAACCGGGCCGATAGGGGGTCATCCATGATGGGAATTGGTAATAGGAGGCAAGCTATCTGACCCCGTCGTCAGTAAGAGTGCAGACCGCTTCCGAAGCGGTCTCGGGCCGACGACGACGGGAGGAGGAAGCCTGGCCCGTGCCGAGAACCTCTTCAGCCCCCTCGGCGCCAGACGATTCGACTTCGTCTGCCATGGAAGAAGCAAGGGAGTTCGAAGAAAGGGGAGATGATAAGGAGGATTCATAAGACTGAGGCAAAGAATAGCCTTCGGCCGGAGAACTGCTATCAGCCGAGGAGGAACTGCGAGACATGGATCACGGGACGGAGAAAGGAAATTGAGGCTTACCCTCAAGGAAAGATCTCCTCGATCGCCCACCGCCTCTCAAGCAATGAATACCTCTCCGGCAACAACTCCCGGCGATGGAGAGCTCCCGGCGACGGATAGCGCGCTCGGAAACACCTTCAAATGGCAAGCCCTTCACCGGAGAAGCAGGAAAGCTCGGACGGTTGCAGGGAACGTAGGCGCATGAAGGAGGGAGCGAAACAGTGCCCTGCGAAGGGTTCCTATTTATAGGCCAAGTTCGAAAACATCCCCCGCCGAAATCAACAGCCAGGATCATCTCCCTCATCGGCATCGCCTCTCTCAGATACACGCCACGTGTACGATCCTTCGGTAATGATGACGGCCCGACTCCGGGAATCGAGGCAAGATAATCAATGGCCGAAAGCGGTTCGACCCTTCGGCTGATCCCTCGGATGCCCGCCACGTGTTCCGATCCGCGCACCGAGGAAGGAAGAGGCGGCAATTCGAGTAAAACCTCAGACAGAGAGCCGAGGTGATCCGCGATCCACGTGCGGCCATGATCCTTTTGTGCTTTTAACGGAACGGCCGGATGCGCAACACGTGTCCTGTGTTTCTTCGCGACGCAACCACTCTGACGGAAAAACTGACGACTGTCCCGTCCGGTTGTCAAGCCTGACATAGTCAGAAGGCTCGTCCCTTCGCGATTAAAGACGAAGGTATTCCGTCACTGCATCCCGAACAAAGACGATTATATGGCCACTAACCCTCGGCCGACCGAGGGCATCATTTCTTCCTAACGAAAGCATCGGATAGCGCCTGTTACGTTATTCCCCAAGGAGACTTCGGACTATACTCTCGCCATCTCAAAACTGAAGAAGACAAGAGTGGGGGGTTATGTGATGAGGCTGAATCCGATTCGGCCCATTAAAACAGGCCCAACACTGTGGTCAGCCCAACAGCGGCAGTAAAAGGCCCCTTGGGAGCCTTCGGCCCAATAGCGCCTCGGCGGCCCTCGGCCCAGTAAGCAATCCATTGCTCTTTGGCCCGTCAGCGGCCCAAAAGCCTTCGGCCCGTTAGCGGCTCAGCAGCCCTCGGCCCAGTAGGCTTCGGCCCGTCAGCGGCCTAACCCCTTCGGCCCAATAGCCGTGTCCGGCACACTCCGGTGGAAGGACTAGGCACTATGGCGGTTTACCAATAAACCCGGAACATAGTCCTATATCGGCTACCACCGTTAGGCATCATCTATCCTCCGCTATAAATACACCGCTATTTATTGCCAAAAGTATGTCTCCGTGACCTCAAGGACTACAGTCCAAAAAGTATTAAAGCTGCTTCTTCCATCTCTTTCGACTTCTGAATCGAATCATCTTCAGAAGCTAGTTTAACCGTCGGAGGGGATTCCTAAGGGCCGAAGCCCGGGACTCCTGCTGACTGGTTTCTCTTCTTCTTTCCCTCCCGCAGGGGCTCGGTTCGAATCTTCGCCGACCTCTCCGAGTCGTTTTCGACCGCCGACCTCGGACTTCTTCCTCTGGTCTCGACGCCATTCGCCGGCTAGTCCTCCTCGCCCGAAGGTGCCTCGGCTCCGCGTGGGCATCCCTTAAACCGAAGGTACCTCGGCCGCGTCTTCCAGAGGCTAGCCCACGTCCGACCGAGTGACCTTCGGCTTCGGATCCTCGGCCGCGTCTCCGCCTCCACCGACTTCCGGATCCCCGTCGGGCCCGTTCTCCGATCCGACCCAGCTTCGGATCCCAACCTCGAAATCCGGTCGTGATAGCTTCGGCTACATTAAAAAGTATATCAAAATCCCTTTTTTGTTTTCAGTTTTGATTTGCTTTCTCCAAAGTTATGTGAGACGACTTTTGCTTTTTGAAATTTTTACTTTTCAATTCTTATTAATATTCTTTATAAGTTTATGTAATCTTTATATTTTTCTGAAACTCTTTACAATTTTTGAACCATCTTTAAAAAAGTTTGTAAAAATTTATAAAAAACATTTAAAAATTATAAAGACTGAAAAATAATTTTATTTTCTTTCAACTCGTTCACCCGTCGCAGTCGCTCGCCCATGATTAGCGGCCGACGCGAAAAGGATATGCTTCTCTCTTCAGTCGTCACGCATAGCCCTGGTAAGTTGATTTTGAAAGGAATAAATATTAAAATTTACATCATTTTTATGACGCACCAAATAACACCTAAATAAAATTTGGCTATTGTATTCATGCGGCTGTGCACATTCTGAGAAGGATTATTTTAGTCATGCGACTGAAGGAATGGACCATATGCATGTTCCATTTTGATAACAAAATAAGTTATCTGGAATTATTTATATCAGAATAAAAAATATTTTACTTTGATAGTGGTGTGGAACACACTGGCAGAAGAGGCAGAATAAATAATTTTTAAATTTAAGGTAGAATAATCAATTCTGGCACGTTATAATTTATTCTGCTTCTCAAATTAGAATTAGTTTTATTCTAAAAATGAGACGTCTTGTTCTTCTCTTATTCTTCTATCAAAGTGTGTAATTTCGGCTTTCTTTGCTTCTTCCATCCAAATTATTTTCAGGAGTACCAAGGTCAGCTGCTTTGGCTCTAAATCCCGGGAGGGTTTCTGATCCAAATTGTAGCTCTGTATTTCTTTTCCTTTGTGTACTTTTGGCTTCATGACTGCAGTTCTATAGTTATATTTAGGAGACGCAAACGAACTGGGGTGGAGAAACTGATGGAGAATGAGGTCAATCAAAAGAGGTCACTACTACATCAAATGTATCCTGTTTGATCTTGGGTGCTCGAACTGTATGTACAGTTCTTATTTGGACGAGACTGTCCTTTGAACAGAGGCTAATTCATCAGTCTGCCCGTGGAGGCGACTGATAATTATAGATGACATCCCCATTGATCTGTGCAACACTTGTTAATTTATGCCAACGCAGTATAAGATGCTGCCAAGACCAAGATGATAATTCCGATCTTCCTGTGATACGGATACGTATACAACACACGTATAAAATGCGAATTCCCTAACTACGCTCCTGACCCAACTACTCAAATATGACCACTGCTACAGTACACAAGGTGGCTTGGGCTCACTATGGTTCTTACTTCAACACTGCCATGGGAATCTTGAGGAGTGGCACTTCTTTGAGGACCATTTTGTCTAGATCTTGGAGTTCTTTTAGACTCAACAAAACTTGATGCATTAGATCGGTCTTATCATTTTAAATGTAAATATGATTCATTTATCTTCTCTTTGTTGAATTTGGGGTACACCAAAATTCAGATAAAATAGTACAGTCGATTTTGTCCCCTTCTTTAGAACATACTTGCGTCACACGACATGCAATCCCACATCGAGACGTGTGTCAAAAGCTGGAGGGTCCAGCTAAAGGAGCTTGCAGAACTTAGGTGATAGGACTGCCCTCAATCCCCATATACATCCAAGACAATGGTTCACAGGCAAGCCCCACCTCTAGCCTGGCCAGGCCCCTGAGATGTCAACATTTATGCTAACACCCACGAGGAAAAGGATGAGGAAGGCAGCAATGCAGCAAGGACATGCTGCATCTGCATGCCTGCACTTTGGATAGCTAGGGCCACCAGCTTGAAACCAAAGATTCTCCATCTCTCATCTCTCTCTTTTTCTTACAAGATGAGATCTTCTAAATCTTATTTTTTAGATTCTAACATATCTTTACTTGTAAAAATTTTAGCCAAATGATTAATTCACCTACTATTCTTGTAATTAGTAGTAGTACATCAAGATCAAGAGAATGAGCTTAAGAAAATCTTCTCTCCCTGGTACACACGCATGCTTACCTAGAATTTTTTTTTAATGTCACCTCGATAGACCTTCTGAAAATAAAGAAATGCACTCTACTGCATGCTACTTAAGAAAGAGAAGGCACAGTTTGTGCAAATAGGCCTATATATCACAGTCTCCAGTCAGCGGTGACTGCAGTGGTGCTCGAATCTGTCCATCCAACGGGTCAAGCCTAACTCAAAAGCAAGCAGGGGCAGCACCTCAAAAGGAACGCTGGATGGGAGCTCATGGTCTTGTCAGTTCCCTGTTTGCTCCACTTCTTCGTTATTCCCCTTCAACTCCCACCACTCCTTCGTCTCCTTGCTTCAATGCGGGGGATTCTTCACCAAAAAAGAGGGGCTCCTCCCCTCCCGCAAAGCCCCCGCAACGTCAGACCAGCATCTAACATACATGCCTTCTCCCGCACTTTAATAGCTTAATTAATTTAAACCCATATTAGCATAATTATATAATTAACTCCTCTCTCTCTCTCTCTCAATACTATTATCCTTTCCTTCTCCTTGTATTTTTCTTGCCACCTCTTCCCAATAAATACTAGTCCCCCTCTCCCTTCCTCATCACCCCTTCCCCAACCCCAGCCTTTTCTACCCCTTCCCATCCCATCCCTCTCTGTTATGCAAAACCCATCTGCTGCCCTGCTAAATTAGAAGCATCTGATCTTAACCATCTCTCTCTCAACGCTGCCAACCTTGCTAAAGAAAAGAAGAAGGCAGAACATGTCAAGAAGTGGAAGCAGGAGGGTGGTCTTCAGCCCCGACATCCATGAGAAGCCCACCGTCCTCCTGAGGTCCGGGACGACCGGGAGGAGCGCCGCCGCCGGGGACCAAAAAAGGAGGGCGCCCAGCAGCTCCGCTTATGGGCTCTGCAGGAAAGCCGGGTACCTGCCGGTGAGGTTCTTCAGGTACGTCGGAGCCAACGTGGTGCGGGCGCTGCGCCTCATCTCCTGCCGCAGGGGCGCAGCCTCCGCAAAGGTCTCGCCCAAGGCGTTCCCAAGGCGGTTCGCCCCACCCCAGGATACCCACCGTGCAGAGGCCATTGAAGACTGCATCAAGTTCATCAACTCCTCCTCCAGGAAATATTCCTGCGAGGAGTACTAGCTAGCTAGCTGGTAACAGAGGAAGAGCATGCAATCTTGTACATCCATGGAATCTCGTGATTCTCAGATACAGATATATGTACACAGAGCCTATTCAAGTTTCCCTCCTTTCTTATAACAAACTACTTTTGATGACGAACGTACAACTAAATAACTTGTCTGTCGTCTTCATGAGAGTTGTAGAGAAGGGTTTTGCTCCATCGATGTTTGTAGAATGAGCACCAGCACCTAGCATTCCTGTTAAAAGAAGGGTTGAGCAATCTAACCAACCCATGTAACCATGCTTCAGTTCAAGGTTATTCTCCAGGTTTTGTTCTAAGCTAGTTTGAAGCATGGCTACATGGGTACATGGGTTGGTTAGACTATGGGAGACGTTCCTGGAAAGTAATTTGTTATAAACTTTCCAGGGACAAGTTTTGGTCTGTATGTAATTGGTAGGGGAATCTGTTATAAACTTCTTTTGAGGCACCTGCAAGGACACCAAGAGGGTTTCACTCTCTCCCATGTTACTCTTCCTCCTCCTCGAGAGGGGTCTATCGAAAGCAGAGAAGAAAATAATAACCCTTTACAACACTGTCCGTAGGGCATCAAACAAAAACAGAGTAAGTTTCTAAATCGGTAACTGAGCTAACATCTCTCACTAAGGACACAATCGATCAAACGATTATGCCCTTTGAGCTAGAGGTTTAGAGGGATCAAATTAAACCCAGGCGAGATACTTGGGAAGGTTTGTGGTATGGAATGGTCTTCTCTTGATTCAAAATTGTAATTTCATAAATACCTTTATGCATCTTGCTGATAACTAGCATGGGGAAGAAGCAAAAGAACAGGGAGGAAACTAAGGACTCCAATCTTCTTTGGCCCGTGATCTGAACGGAAGCAAACATGACAGTGATTCATGTTATCTGAATGGAACCACTCGATTGTGGTATAGTTGTAGTTCCACTTTTCTTCACGTTTAAAGTTCTGCATTTGGGCCTTGGAGATGTAGTTCAAACCTTCCTTCAGCCTAACAATGACATATATCTAAGTCGCTGAGTTTATGAAATTGTTTCCCACATGTTATCAATTAAATTTTATTTCACAAGAAATTTTATTGGACAGGAATTCAAGAAACATCAAACACGAAAAAAATATGGAATTTTGGTCAGATATTTTCTTTGTAATTGACATGTTTAATACAAGCCACCAATTAGAAAATCAAACGTCTTCAAATCGATAAGATAAAAGTTTTAATATATCAATATTCTTCTTTATAATTAATTAGGTGCACATAAGAAAGAGAAATAAAGTTAATTCCTAGACTATAAATGTATATAAATACACAAACAAGAAAGGTATGCAGTCGTTAAGTTTCTAGAAATTTAATCCAACTTCAATTCAAGCATGATAGGTGCAAAATGCTCAGGAAATTTCTTTCAAATTCATCTCACAAAACATTCTACATAAATCCCTCATGAACCGCAAGCGTATATTTCTTTCCACTTCAAAGAAAAATTCGAATCCCATCTCCTCTACATCCGAAGTCGACTATCTCCACGAGAATCTACCTACTGACCTATTTGTTTAGCTACTCAAAGGTCATTTGGTGTGACATAAAATATTAGTTTTGAGATAATTGATTTTAAAAGCAATAAAAATAAAGTTCTTAATTTTAAATTACCAGTTTTATAACCTCCATTTTCCATTCTTGGTAGCTTTAGATTGAAAGATAAAACCAACTAAAAAGAGTATCATAAGAAAAAAAAGATTTGAAATACAACTATTTATGATATTCGAAAACATCGTAAAATAATTTATGACATTCTAAATATATGCAAAACATCATTTTACGGTATTTTACCACTCACCAATTGACCCTTTAATCATTAATTTAAATAGTAAACAACGAAATAAAAAGAAAAATATACCACGAACATATTAAAAAACAGGGATTTCATGGGATCCATATTTGTGCCGTCCCACCGCAAAGAAGAGTATCCAAATTCCATCCATCTTCAGCAACTTTGTATTATTGCTAAAGGTGGATATCAAACTTCGTTCTAGCAATTTTAATATTTATATAAAATATTCATAATTTATATTTAAAGGCGGAAAGACTCCAACTCCTCACTTTTCTCGACTCCCAACTCTTTTCCTTCGGTTACTGCCATTCATATTTCTATAATATCAATTACAATACTGCTATACATGTTCTAAAATACTAGTATAGGTACTCTTTAAGGCATCAAGGTGAACACACTATACTTTAACTAATAAGTTACTGAAATATCAGTAACTTTTCAAATCATCCAACGAAAATCGCACCTTATCTCGTTACTCGGTGAAGTTGTTAATTTCTGTAAGTCCACGAAACACCAGGATTGGTTTTTTGTAAAGGCATCTGGAAATTTTCATAATAATAATTAACAAAAATCGCATCAATATGCCTATACATTCATATAATAGTTGACGATAGATATCTACTTATAATTTTCATAAGCATATCCGGCACATATGTGCAAACGTCTACACCTAGATCAGTAATATATTTAGCATATATATATATTGATGAAAATTCACCTACATAAGCTGTCTACATCCAATTGCAAGTTTAATTATAACAAGAAAAATCACAATGAAATAGAAACACTGTTGTGCATTCTTAACGCCGGCACCACTTTAAGCTTGTGTGAAGAATAGCCGAAAAAGGAGATGCGTTTCATTGTGGCGAATCCAATTGTCCTTCAGCTTTAACAAAAAGGGAGAACCAATAAATGGACCAATTACAGGTGGATGCTCAATATATTACGCTCTGATTTAATCTTGAGAAAAAATTGTTCCTGTATTTGCTTCCATGTTACGTGCTCTCATCTAATCTTTAGAGAATACCCCTGTATGAGCGCTAGAAACTTGCAAGAGTAACACTTGCTGCACTAACTTAATATTGCGATGAGAGTCAGTACAATAAGTAATCTTTTGATTTTTTAAAATTTTTAAGTATGCCCTAAGATGTTCTACTATGATTAGAAGATTAAAAAAAGAAAAGAAAAATTAAAAACTGTTATTCGAGTTGGGCCATTATATGTATTTTTTGCTATTCACTATGACTTGATTTTCCACTTTCAAAAATTTTTAGATCGTCTAATCAGAGATCAACTTATACGGACATGTAAGACACCTCAGAATCCACCTAAAAAATTCAAAAAAAATATAAAATTACTTACTGCACTGACCCTTAGTGCAGCCCTAAGGGTCAGTGCAGCAAGTGTTACTGAACTTACAAAAGTTCAACATCTGCACGCCAAGAACGACACTCCAAAGTACTATGTTGAAATTATACAAATACATCATGCTACCTTATTCCTAATCTCAACGAAAATCAGCCCCGGCAAATGTTATGGCTAACTAATCAGGGAGGAAGCAATCAAATGGAGCGTCTTAAAGTGTCCGCACCCATGTCGATGTATCCCTCTGCCCACCCTACTATGAATTAGTAGGAGAGACTCCAAAACATCTAATTGTGGTCTATAATTTACCTCATCGAATTTTCACACAAAAGTGTGCACCAAGTATCACTCAATGTGAAATGATAGCAAAACAATCCGGAAAGTACACCCCTGTAGCAGTGGAATCATTTAAGTAGGCAAATTTAGTATAGACGAAAGGCAGAGATAATGAATATTATATTATGAGAATACTTGCTGCACGGCATGCAATGCACCTGAGATGCAGTCTAAATTTATTTATTTATTTACTTTAGATCGATTCCATCATATCCGATTGCCGATATTCCAGATAACTGACAAGGGCATTCGGTACGGCGGAAAATCTGCTGCATGCACAAGTTTTTCCTGGGAGCAAACGTTGGAAACAATGTTGGGAAGCATTCTAATCATTTAAGTACCTGACCATCTCTGCAATGTTAACTGCGATTGCCGCAACCAACACACTTGTCAAAACCTCACGAGTGAGAGACTGACTCAAGAGTCCCCCAATTTCGGCCAAAGGTGGCTCGTGGGATGCTTTTGGAGGGAAGGAGATTTTGAAAAGAAAATGCCCACAGCACCTCTTCCTCACCTGCCCTGTCGCGCCAGCAACACTCGAAGCCTGCTGCAGGATGAGTTGCACAGCAGACAGTTTGCTTTTCCCTCCCTTTATTTCCTCATACTCTCCTTTCCTACTACCTCCCCTATTTTGCCCTCCCTACTTTCCTCCATAAATCCTTGGACTGATTCCAGACTATAGGAAAGGATGCCAGACCATATTGGAAAATTTGACATGACAATTATCTAAGTCTAAACGCAACAGAAGTGACTACACACTACAAAATGGGCAATGGAACACAGTTAACTATGAGCTACTTCACAGAGAGCTACAGGATAAAAATCTTGGAACAACATGCTACAATGACAGTTGAAGATAAGTTAACTTTGCAGCCAGGTCTTTGTAAACTCTAGCGTCTTCTCCACTAAGTGAGCCCTCAATGCAATTGGCTGAAAATTTGGAAGTTAATGTGCACCCCACAACTAAGGAACCCGTTTCGAGATTATTACGCAAGAAATCTCCATTGGCTCAAAACTTGCCGGACAATCTTGCGTGCATGAATTGTGGTGATCAACATTAAAAAACTCAAACCCCTTCTCTGGTTGTCATGGCTGATCTATGGAGGGTTATTTCGAGTTATTTATGGATTGGTGCACCAACCATTTGAATGTTTTCCAATAGCTCATAAATGATATAATCTTTAGAAGTCCCACAGATAACTTCTGAGTATCCTTTCTATGTTATGCCAAACGGACAATTTGGACAGTCAGAAATAAAAAAAGTGGTTTAATTTCCTGGCTCTTTTGTCTTTTGATCCAAGAGTAAACCCACAAACCCAAGATCAATCCCTGCATCACCAGTACCCCAAGCCACAAGCTTGCCAAACATCTCTTGGGCATTAGCTCCCCCTTTGGCCCCTGTGAACTCCGCGAGATCAGAATTCACATAAAGCCCAAGTTGGTACCCGCCATGGGTATGTCCACAGGTGGAAATCGATACCGTGACCTCATAGCTGCCAGTAAAGTGCGTTGTTCAACTCTCCACCCCTGAAGGACAATATCAGACATTTATTGGAATACCTTCCATGAACCCACCTGATTTTTTTCACAGCTGATGGAGATTGTTCTCGTGGAATACCTTCGTGTCACACTTCATTCACCTGATGGAGATTGTTCTCGTGGAATAACGAAGAATAGATTATCATACACAACAAAGAGGGTAATCAAATGGCAGACTTTATTAGTAAAAATCTTGTATTCCTTCTGATGAGGCAGAATCCGATTCGGCCCATTAAAACAAGCCCAAATCTAGTTCAGCCCAGCAGCAACAGTGGAAGGCCTTCAGGAAGCCTTCGGCCATCAGCGGCCCAACAGCCCTCGGCCCGTAAGCGGCACCGTTGCTCCCGGCCCAACAGGCTTTAGCCCGTCAGCGGCTCATCAGCCTACGGCCCGTGAGCAGCGCAGTAGTCCTAGGCCCAGCAGGCTTCGGCCCATCAGCGGCCCAACAGCCCTCGGCCCGTAAGCGGCACCGTTGCTCCCGGCCCATCAGCCTACGGCCCGTGAGCAGCGCAGTAGCCCTAGGCCCAGTAGGCTTCGGCCCATCAGCAGCCCAACCCCCTTCGGCCCGACAGCCGCATCCGACCCACTCCGGTGGAGGACTAGGCACTATGGCGGTTTACCAGTAAGTCCGGACATAGTCCTATATCGGCTATCACCGTTAACCATCCTCTATCCTCTGCTATAAATACACCGCTATTTATTGCCAAAGGGATCTCTCCGAGATCCTCAAGGACTATAGTCCAAATAGCATTAAAGTTACTCTTTGCCTTCTGAATCGACTCTTCGTCAGAAGTTAACTTGACCGTCGGAGGAGGTTCTTTAGGGCTGAAGTCCGGGACTCCTGCTGACCAGTTTCTTCTTCTTTCCCTCCTGCAGGAGCTCAGTTCGAATCATCGCCGACCTTCCCGAGTCGGTCTCGGCCGCCGACCTCGGACTCCTCTCTCCGGTCTCGACGCCGTGCGCCGGCTGCTCCTCGTCCGAGGGAGATTCGGCCCCGCCTTCCGGGTACTAGACAGCTTCCGACCGAGCCACTCTCGGCCTCGGACCTTCGGCCTCGCCTCTGCCTCCGTCGCCTTCCGGATCTTCGTCGGACCTCTTGCACCGATCCGACCCAGCTCCGGATCCATAACTTCGGATTCCAGCTTCGGAATCCGGTCGTGATAGCTTCGGCTACATCACGTGGCGCCGTCTGTAGGAAACAAACAAACAAATCATGTCTCAACGACCTGTAACTCGACGATCCGGACAGAGCGAAGCAGAGATACGGGAGGCCTCAGCGCAGCCCCTTCATTCTGAAGGCGCCCCGTCTGCTCCTCCGCAAAGCACGGCTCTGCCTGTCACACTAGAGTCCCTTGCTATTGAAGACAACCGGGTGGAAGAACTCCAGCAGCAAATGACGACGCTGGCTGCCACCGTGACTTCTCTGGCGCTCCTGCCAGATGTGGTATCTGTCATCGTCCATCACATAGGGGTACTAAGCCAGCTCCTCCGCCAGGCGCCACCTCCTCTCTTTTATCCTGTTCAAAACGAGGGATTTCGGCCGACATCTTCGCAAGTCTTTTCCGACGAAGCCGTTACGGTGAACAGCGAGCCCTCGGCACCGCCTGTCCCTTTGGCAGCTCGCCCTCAACTTACGAATCAAGAACCTTCACGTAGGCAATATCGAAAAGAGCGGGACCGAGGCAAGCGACAGGGTCCGCAGCCACGACACCTACCGCTAATTACTCCCCCTTCCCAAATGCTTACGGAGGTGAAGCATATGCTCCGGCGGCCGCAGCGCCTCAAAACTGATCCTCGCCGAAGGGACCCTAGCAGATATTGTGAATACCATCAGAAAATCGGCCATATGACTGACGAGTGCCGGCACCTTCGGGAGGAGATAGATCGCC
Organism: Zantedeschia hybrid cultivar; assembly: GCA_030544215.1. Taxonomy (NCBI): domain Eukaryota; kingdom Viridiplantae; phylum Streptophyta; class Magnoliopsida; order Alismatales; family Araceae; genus Zantedeschia; species Zantedeschia hybrid cultivar. The sequence goes on along the minus strand of JARZZO010000014.1, from coordinate 15,138,027 downwards.
TCATCAGAGAGGACCGACCGCCACCATATCGGTGAGAACGGCCTCGACAGAGGCGTAACCGGAAACTCTTGTAACAGCAAGGCAACGTCTACCCTCGGACAAGGAAATCTCGTCTCAGCCGAAGCCATGCTTCTGAGATGAGCAAGGGGGAGATAAGGGAGGTAGTCCAACGAGGGGCCTGTCAATTGGAAACCCCTTTAGGCCAACCTCTCCATCATACCTAGAACATGGAGCGCCTTCGGCACTACTTCCTGTAAATTATTTCCCTTGAAGTTTAGCCAGCAGACATGAATAAAATTGCTGTTCAAAAATATCATGTTCGGCATGATTTTTCTAAGCCCGCAGGTACCCTGATCCGAGGGTGGCTTCGGCCACGTATACCGGATCGGGAAGCGGCAATGTATATTTCTAAGCCCGCAAATAACCCGAAACCGGGAGTGGCTTCGGCCATGCAAACCGTATCGGAAAGCGACATGGTTTTTCTAAGCCCGTAGGTACCCTGATCCGAGGGTGGCTTCGGCCACGTATACCGGATCGGGAAGCGGCAAGGTATATTTCTAAGCCCGCAAATAATCCGAAACCGGGAGTGGCTTCGGCCATGCAAACCGTATCGGGAAGCGGCATGGTTTTTCTAAACCCGCAGGTACCCTGATCCGAGGGTGGCTTCGGCCACGTATACCGGATCGAGAAGCGGCAAGGTATATTTCTAAGCCCGCAAATAACTCGAAACTGAGAGTGGCTTCGGCCATGCAAACCGTATCGAGAAGCGGCATGATTTTTCTGAGCTCGCAGGTACCCTGATCCGAAGATGGCTGCGGCCACGTATACCGGATCGGAAAGCGGCAAGATATATTTCTAAGCCCGCAAATAACCCGAAACCGAGAGTGGCTTCGGCCATGCAAACCGTATCGGGAAGCGGCATGATTTTTTTTTTTTAAGCCCGCAGGTACCCTGATCCGAAGGTGGCTTCGGCCACGTATACCGGATCGGGAAGTGGCAAGGTATATTTCTAAGCCCGCAAATAACCCGAAATCGGGAGTGGCTTCGGCCATGCAAACCGTATCGGGAGCGACATGGTATTCTCTCTAAGTCCGTGTAAACCGTACCGGGAGTGGCTTCGGCCATGCAAACCGTATCGGGAGCGGCATGGTATTCAAAGTCCGCATAAACCCGACCGGGAGTGGCTTCGGCCACACAGACCGCGTCGGGGGCGGCAAGATGTCCCCTCGGATCAAATAAACTACGATAGTAAAGGCCCCGGCCGTATACACTATCGGTGACAATATTTTATCAAACTGCTTATCCGAACCTACATCGGGTCTCGGCCTTGCGAGCTACAACAAAAACGACGACAAGATCTCGGATTTATGAAAAACCAGCTTCAGTCGATCATGCACAAATATCAAGGTAAAGCCCAAAAACACTTCCTGTATATATACTATAAAGGAAGTACAAAACCGGCCATCCACCTGGCCGCAGACTTACAAAAGAAGAAAAATAAAAATCGGGGCAGGCTCCCGCGTTAGTTCTCGACTACCCCCTCCTCCACATCAACTGGGTTTCGGCCAGGAGATGGAGAGGGAGAATCGACTATCTGCACGGCCTCAGGTGGGGCGGCTTCGACAGGGGCCTCCTCGACTGGAACGGCCTCGTCGCCTTCCGCCGAGACCGGGGCCCTCTCGGCTGCGAGCCCCTTCCACCAGGACAGGAGCTCCTCGCCTTCCTCGTCCGTTGGTAGGGGGATCCCGGTCAAGTCCACGTTAGGACAAGCCTTCTGGGCGGCAACTAGCCCGATATAGAAGACCGAGGAGGCCGCTAGAAGCTGGGCCTGGACTATCTCCTCGGCATAGTCCGGACCGGCCTTGTAGTCGGCCACGGCCGAATCCACCGCCTCCTCCAGCTCCTGCTTCAAAGCCGACAGCTCCTCGGCATGGCGACGGTTTTCCAAAGCCCGCCGGGCGTCCTTGTCCTGGATCTGGGCCTTAAGGGCCCGGTTCTCAACCTGGGCCGCAGCCAGCTCCCGCTCGGCCTTCGTCTTGGCCTCGGAAGAAGCTCGGGCCTCTGCTGCCCGCTCCTCCAGCTGTGCCCGCATCCGGGCGTTCGCGGCTACGAACCCGTCGACGATGGACTCGATATTATGCCCCGCTGAAGGGCCCTCACCCAAACCTGCCGAGGCCGACGCCCTCTCGGCCTCCAGAAGTTGATTCCGGAGCAACTCCTGATGGTGAATCAGGACGCTACCCGTAACCGCGGCCTGCGGACCGAAAGCAGATGATGATCAGCGAAACTCGAAATAAGCTAAAGAAAAGCTAGGTTAAAGCACACTAAGAAGCCTCTCACCTGGACCGCCAATCGGGCGCTGATCATCGCCAGATCAGTGACCGAGTGGTCCTTCAGATCCACCAAGGCCGACGGGAGGGTGAGGCCGCGGAGCAGACGGAGGCACGTTTGCGAGTCCTCCATATTCTCGTCTCTGTAGATCCCCAGCTCGGGGACCCAAAGCTCGCGCTCCTGCGCGCGAGGCGCCTGCGACCCGTCTCCTTCCTGCTCCGCCCCCGCCATCGCGGCCGGAGGAGAGTCGCCCCTCGGCGCCTCGGGGGACGCCAGCCTTGCAGCCTTTCGGGCCCCGGTGGATCTCCTGACCAACGGAGGGGGCTCTGCCTCTTCAGGCTCCTCCGCCCGGGGCCGCTTCGACAATCGAACGCCCCTTCGGACGGCCGACTTAATTTTCCGCTCCCTCTCAAGAGCGGCGGCGGCAGCACGGCCCTCGGAGGAGGCCGCAGTCATTGTGACCCCGACTCGGACGCTCCGGGCCACAACGCCTCGCCCAGACCCTCTTGCAGTCTGTGGGCGAGACGGCTGGGGTCGGCCGCGCTGCTGGGCTATCCGGCTAAGAAGGCCCTCTATCCCGGACATCGCTGCGAACAGGAGAAGAAGTGTTAGATACAAATAACACGACGGCTGCAACTCAAAACCGACTTACCCTCGGCCGAAGCTTCAGCAACCTCGTCGGCCGGAGGAGCTTCGGCCGGAGGAGCGGCCCCAGCGCTTCCTTCGCTGTCCTGTGAAGCCTCTCCGAGAGGAAGGTAGGGGAAAGCCCGCTCCGGATCACACCTTGGGTCCGGCCATACCCCGGCACCCACAAACAACTCCGGCTTGCTGAAGAGCCCCCAGATGTCATACGGAGCCGCGGCCTCGATATGGCCCACGAGGGTGCTCTGGATGGAATTAAGGATGGGAGGATCGGAAAGGCCTGCGGCCAGCGGTGCCCACTCGGTAGGAAAGGGCCACACGCTCTTCTCATTCTCCAGCTGAGAAACGAGGATAAAATTTCTCTTCCAACCGTGAATGGACGAGGGCTTCCAGGAAAAAATGCTTCGGCCGATACGAGGGACGAAGTTATACCACTCGGATCTCCCCTGCCTTTGGATTTTGAAGAGGTAGCGGAAGATGTTGACCGAAGGAACAGTCTGTATGCGGGCAAACACAGCAAAAAACGCATAGACTGTGCACCAAGAATTGGAAAAAAATTGAGACGGGGCCAACCCGTAGAAGCAAAAGAGGTTGACGACAAAGGTAGAGAGAGGAAGACGAAAGCCCGCCCGGAAGCTTTCTTCATAGATAGAAAAACTACCCGGACGAGGAGTGTTGGCCCTGGTATTGGAGCCAGGCCGATAGGAGGTCATCCACGAAGGAAGTTGATAGTAAGAAGCGATGTAGCTAACCCCTTCATCCGAAAGGGCGCAGGCTGCTTCCGAAGCAGTCTCGAGACGACGACGTCCCGAGGTGGAAGTTTGGCCCGGGGTATGAACCTCCTCGGACCCCTCGACACCGGAGGCCTCGGCCTCTCCGGACATCGCAGAAGCAAAGGAGTCCAGAGTAAGAGGGGATGACAGAAAAGACTTGAGAGAATGAGACGGAGTATACTCCTCGTCTGAAGGGGTAATCTCGCTCGAAGAAGGACTGCGGGGCATAGAGTCGCGAAGATGGAGAAAGGAGATCGAGGCTTACTTTCAAAAGGGAAAGGATCTCTCCTGGATCAAGCGCAGCCTCTCGAGCCACTAAACTCCTCCAGCAAACGCTCCGAAAGGTGGAGATCTTCCTGCGATGGCTGGCGAAGTCGGACGACGCCTTCAGAGGGCTAGCCTTTCGCCGGAGAGGAAGAAAAGCTCGGATGATCGCAGAGGAACGCAGGTGCGGAAGCAAGAAGAAGAACAGTGCTCTGCGAGGGGTTCCTATTCATAGGCACCGTTCGAAGCCCTTCCCGCCAAAGCCGACGGCTGAGATCTCCCCCGTCGTCTCACCGCTTCTCTCGGATGCCCGCCACGTGTACCGTCCTTCGGTAATGATGACGGACGGACTCCGGGACTTGGAGCAAAATGATCAACGGCCGAAGGCGCTCCGACCCTTCGACTGATCACTCGGATGCCCGCCACGTGTCCCGATCCGCGTACCGGAGGAGGAAGAGGCGGCAATCCGAGCGGAACCTCGGGCAGAAAGCCGAGGTGACCCGCGACCCGCAAGCGGTCAGGATCTGTTTGTATTTCAACGGGGCGACCGGATACGCGACGCGTGTCCTGTGCTTCCTCGCGAGGCGACCGTTCTGACGGGAAAAGCGACGCCCATCCCGTCCATTTAATGAAACCAGACACAAGTCAGAAGGCTCGGCCCTTCGCCCTCAGAGGCAAAGGCCTTCGTCGCCATCCCGAATGGAGACGAAGTGGCTAATTAACCCTCGGCCGACCGAGGGCACCCTCTTCTCAAGAAAAAGAACAGAAAGCTTCGGGTAAAACACCTGTTACGCTATTTCTCAACGAGCTTCGGGTTATACTCTCGCCATCTCAGAACTGAGGAAGACAAGAGTGGGAGGCTATGTAATGAGGCAGAATCCGATTCGGCCCATTAAAACAAGCCCAAACCCAGTTCGGCCCAGCAGCAGCAGTGGAAGGCCTTCAGGAAGCCTTCGGCCCATCAGCGGCCCAACAGCCCTCGGCCCGTAAGCGGCACCGTTGCTCCCGGCCCAACAGGCTTTAGCCCGTCAGCGGCCCATCAGCCTACGGCCCGTGAGCAGCGCAGTAGCCCTAGGCCCAGCAGGCTTCAGTCCATCAGCGGCCCAACAGCCCTCGGCCTGTAAGCGGCACCGTTACTCCCGGCCCAACAGGCTTTAGCCCGTCAGCGGCCCATCAGCCTACGGCCCGTGAGCAGCGCAGTAGCCCTAGGCCCAGCAGGCTTCGGCCTATCAACGGCCCAACAGCCCTCGGCCCGTAAGCGGCACCGTTGCTCCCGGCCCAACAGGCTTTAGCCCGTCAGCGGCCCATCAGCCTACGGCCCGTGAGCAGCGCAGTAGCCCTAGGCCCAGCAGGCTTCGGCCCATCAGCAGCCCAACCCCCTTCGGCCCGACAGCCGCATCCAGCCCACTCCGGTGGAGGACTAGGCACTATGGCGGTTTACCAGTAAGCCCGGACATAGTCCTATATCGGCTATCACCGTTAACTATCCTCTATCCTCTGCTATAAATACACCGCTATTTATTGCCAAAGGGATCTCTCCGAGACTCTCAAGGACTATAGTCCAAATAGCATTAAAGCTACTCTTTGCCTTCTGAATCGACTCTTCTTCAGAGACTAACTTGACCGTCGGAGGGGGTTCTTTAGGGCCGAAACCCGGGACTCCTGCTGACCGGTTTCTTCTTCTTTCCCTCCTGCAGGAGCTCGGTTCGAATCATCACCGACCTTCCCGAGTCGGTCTCGGCCGCCGACCTCGGCCGCCTCTCCCCGGTCTCGACGCCGTGCGCCGGCTGCTCCTCGTCCGAGGGAGATTCGGCCCCGCCTTCCGGGTACTAGCCAGCTTCCGACCGAGCCACTCTTGGCCTCGGACCTTCGGCCTCGCCTCTACCTCCGTCGCCTTCCGGATCCCCGTCGGGCCTCTTGCACCGATCCAACCCAGCTCCGGATCCATAACTTCGGATTCCAGTTTCGGAATCCGGTCGTGATAGCTTCGGCTACATCACCTTCTAACAAAAGGTTGTTTTACTGGATGATTTTCCCGTAGAGGTTGTTAACATTGTCGCCTGTGAAACAAGTTGGTCATATGTATGGAGACACCAAAGTTTTTTAGTGGCCAGTTTGCATTTTCAAAACAGAAAAGGACTGCGTGAATGCACAGATATACAAGTAGACAAACAAGCATCACTTTTCCTAGGTGGGACTGTGAATTCACACAATTTTAGGGCTCTGTATGAATATTTCAAATACAAACCAGAATACAACTACTATAACAATACGATAGGCATTATTAATTCAGGTAAGAAACAGAGACTCCAACTCCTAGCTGAAATTGTGACTTCAATTGCTTCCCAAGGCCAAAAAGAGAGAATCCTGTCTCAGGCATTGAGGAAACTGATTAGTGTGGGGGCATTTTAGTCGGTATCACTAAATTAAACACGTTGACAAACGGGTCTTTTTGTTTACCAAAGGGTAACCAATCACCAAAAGCAAGTATACACATCTGAAAGCTTGGTCGGGAACAAGTGGAAAAAATTAATCTTGGGAGAGCAGATTGATTATCTCACCACATAAAAATAAAACCTTAACTGAGGAATAATCTGCAATGAGGGTGGAAGATGATCTGAACATTGCCACATCATCAAGTGAGGACCAAGACACTATAAAAACTCGAACAATGTAATGATTTTTGGAAAGTGGACGGTACCACAAATATATTGAGTATAAAAGAAAGAAGGGGATATACAAGTAGAACCACCACTCACAGCAGCCCCCTCTACAAAAGACACCCAGAACAAACAGTGTAATGATCAGTAGCACAATCCCGTTTGGGTACAACAATATTATCCAGAGTTTTGGGCTCTTATTCACATTTTATTCTTGGATTATCCCAAGATTTTTTTTTTTTTCAAATTTGAGTTTCCAAATACAAAATAGTTATTGTCACGATCTCATTATAATGGATACTCTGGTGAATAAACCAAATTATTAAACATATCCCTGAATTCTAGCATTCTACACGACTCCAACCAATAGTACTTTTCTTAGCAGAACAACAAAAGTTACAAAATCACAGACTAAAGTAAGCCAGAAACTAATAGAAAGCAAACGCAGGGAAATTATGAGTGTTCACATTAACCCCAACGTAGATGATTCCCTATTTTAGTAGTCCCTGTAGTCATCTTTGAAATCAGTCCATCTCTAGATCACATTGAATCCCCGTCTCTTCCTCCCCAAAAAACAACCCCACTTGAATGCCAGCTCTTCCAGAGTCCCGGCCACCACCCCACCCATGAACCTCACCCCTAAACATATTTTGCCATCCTTCAGTCAGATCATAACATGTCCCCAGTGTGTAAGCTCCACTATACCTTTCATATCTGTGTGATATTATAAAAGCACTACTCTCATACAAAGGCCTTGGTCTTTTCCATAGTCTGCAAATTTTTTCACAACATTACCAAAATCTTGGGTCATTGAACTTCGCATCAAATCCTGATGTATGATCTTACACAGATTAACTTGAAGGATCCACTGTAGACCCTACAACCTATTGCATCACTAACAGAATAGCTTCATTATGAAGGGGTCCAACCTATCTAGTACCCAGACATATGATGCTTAAACATAACAAAAGTGGGGAAGATTATTGAGTTGTGAAGCATTACCGTCACTATCAAAAGACTAGAACTTGAACATCACAAATTCAACCACATAACCTTAATATCCACACATGATCATCATGCCTTACATCAACAACCATAAAAATACTTATAGGTGATTTGGTTCACCGTAGAATGCTTTCTGCCAAGTGCCAGCTGCACTTTTGGCTTTTCGTTACCCAGTACTTGAAACCGTGCATTGGCCAAAATTTATTCCCATATATAAATTGATCCACATAAATGCCCCAATATTATCGGAAATTTCTATTAGCACCTTCTTGCTAAAGTCACAAAATGTTGATCTCCCTTATAATGTTGGAGTTCAATCTCTGCAAAACTAATAAACAGAATCCAACAGATAACCACCTTTATCCAAGCTAGTACCATGCAACCTCTCCATCCAACCAATCAAACTACATATCAAACACACTTGTTTCAAGTACCTGAAAACTGCAAATAAATTTCATGAGGCAAAAATTGAAGGTGAGGACATGCAGTGTTAATCAGAACTGGCCCACTACAAGGACAATTGGCAAGTTCATGCAACTTAACTGACCCACTACAACGTCAATGGCAACAATTCGGTCAGGTGCCATCTACCACTTTTAGAATTGTTGGTAGTGATACAGGGAGATGGTATATCTGTGGGATGGGAAGATTCAGAGGGTATTAGAAAAGATTAGATTCATCCATCAATGGAGTTGTATTGGCAGACGAGTTTATTAGGAGACTTGAGGAGAGATGAATCTGTAAATCATGCAAAACAAATAACCAAGCGAAAATTAGACACAAGATAACAGATTCACAATATATGCATATAGAATTAGACAATGAACATAGGTACAAGTAGGTGATCACCTAGGTACAAATGGATGATCATCTAAGAAAGGATGTAACGATAGGTACAAATAGGTGATCAACTAAGAAAGGATGTGACGGCTTTAGACTGTTTAATTATCTAAATTCAAGGTTGGCATTATATTTCTCTACATCACATAGATGCCAAATATGACAAACATCTGCAAACTTTCCTATGGCACAAACAGTAGAAGAAAATCCTGATATCAAGTAACAAATGAAAAACAACTTCTCTACCAGATATTTCAAATATCTGAACAGAATATGTTAATAAAAACAGTTGCTCCAGGACACAATAAGAACTAAATAGTTTCAAGTTTCAACCACACAAAAGGAATATTTTTGAAACTTAATTGAGGCACTGGCTCTCCTTGGGAAAAACAGGACTGTCTAGATATGAAAAATATCCGGTTTGGGGTGGGCATAAAAAAATTGCTGAATTATGGAGTCACTTTTCCAAGGCATAGCAAGGTAGGAAGAATCGGGGTTCAGGCACGGATCGGCCTGATCCAAACCGATCTGGTCCAGTCTGATCCTAAGCTGATCAGGGACACTCCCCATTTTCTTTTTATAATTATTTAAAATAATTGGTCTGATCCTGGGCGATCCCAGCCCAAGCTAGTTAATCGGGACATGATATCAGATCGGTTCACGTCAAAACCGATAATCCAATCCGATCCGTGTGGATCCCTGCCTTCCATGAGGAACAGTAATGCAAAGGACTTTAGGATCACATAGTTATGAGTGTTAACCTTTGCAAGGAAGGTTTTCTACATAGTTATGCATACAAAGTCCTCCATCTCTCACATTTGCTAAATCGTTTTTTTTTTCTGATTTGCAAGCTGCATTTCATAGGAGTTTCTAAGACACCTACCATCGCACTTGCAGCATAAGAAAAATACTAATTTAGAAAAATGCTCTCAAACTTAAGCAAAAGGAACAGTCTATATTATGAGCATGCAGCCGAAACCAGCAATCTGCAGATCTTAACATTTCTTCAGTTCTTGCAGAATCCATAGGAAGGATTCAAGCTCAGGTGACCTTGCTCACGCTCCTCCGTGTTTCCCTAATAAGACCATCAAATGCAATGCACCAAGATTTAACATTTGGTAGTGCATAACACTGAATCCTTGCATCCCTTGGATAGCAATAAAGCTTACAATAACTTAGTGCATACACACTAAATAGAGAACATGCAAGCAAGCAAAGACAATAGAAATTATATACACACGAAACAAATCAAACTCTGACTAGCAGTAGACATGGCGGACGATTCCTCCTCACCTGCACACCAAGACCCAGAATCAAGGTAAACCACAAATCTACCGCCATGGCCACTCAAGCTTCAGTAATCCTCACGGTAGTCCCTGTAATCGTCCCTCGCCGCCAGGTCGCTCTCCACCCTCTCCGCGATCTTCTCTTCCTTGTATTTGATCCCTTCTTCCAGCGCCATACCTCCGAGGGCCCCGGCAACCGCTCCAACTGCCAAGCCAGCTCCCAACCCCATCCTACTACCACCACCCGTCCTCGGCTTCTGATCATAGGAAGAAGTTCCCGACGAGTAATCGACCGGGGCCGAGGGGCCCCCGGCACCACCATACCCCGAGGCACTGTCGTAATAAGGCCGAGCAGGCGCCGGGGCCGGCGGTGCCGAGTAGTACCCGCTAGATGCGTAGTATCCCGAGTATGGATCGGAATAGCTACCATATGAGTACTGGGTAGTCGTCGGGGGCGGCAGGCTACTAACGTAAGAAGGGGGCGGCGGCGACGCATAGGTCCGGTAGTCGCGGATGGACGGCGACGGCGGCGGCCGCAGTAGGTGGGAAGGCGGAGGCGGCGCGCTGGAGTAGTAGTAGCTGGAAGGCGGTGGGACGTGGTACTCCGGAGGTACAGAGGGGGGCAACGGCGTCGGCGGGGGCGCCACCTCCCGGACGGTGACCTTGATCCGGACCTTACCCTGGGGCCGGCCGGAGGGGCGGCGGAGCTCAAGCGTTCTGATGGGAACGGGGCCGGCGGGTGGGCCGCCGCCGCCGGGGGAGGAGGAGGCGTCGGGGAAGAGGTCGACGAGGTCCCTGAGGAGAGTTCGGGCGGTGCCGACGAGGGGCTTGGGGGTCTCAGAGGGCTTGGAGTGGAAGATGTCGAGGGTGAGGAGCGGTTCGCCGGCGGGGGGCACGGGGAGGACAAAGCGCTCGTTCCAGACGGGGCGTGTGGAACCGGAGTCGTCGGCCTTGGTGGCGACGCGGCGGTCGGGATCGAGGTAGAGGACCGCGTAGGGCTTGAGGTCACCGTGGCGCCAGTTGACGTTCTTGAGGTGCTTCGCCGAGACGACGGTGATCTCGGCCTCCAGAGGGAGGGACAGGGACTTCGTAGGAGGAGGAGATGGCGAGGCAGGGCGGCGGCGGGGAGGGGACGCCATGGCGACGGGGGGAAGCGGAGGGGCGTTTGTTAGGTTTAGGGCTGTTGGCCAGATGAACGGAACAGGATGGAGATGGAGGAAGAGGAGATGCCGAGACTCGCAAGGCAAACTGGGGCCTCTGCTTAATTACCGGTTTCCAGCGTGTGAATACGTGGTCGGTTACCACGTCATAGTTATTTTACGGGGAGTTTTCCACATGTATCCTACAGTCTGTTAAATTTGCACTGACATTTAAGTCAGAAAATATGTTTTTCAGAAACATGTCAATTTTTTGAAAAATTATAACGACATAGCTGCAAAAACAGAAGTCACGGCAGTTACACCAAATTTTGTGAAATATACAGATATATGAAATAATAAAGAGTTTTTTAATTTTTAGCCCATCTAATCTACTTAGTTTAAAAAAACCTCTTTACAATCTCTATATTTAGTAAAAGATCTGTAATCTCATTTTTTATTTGAAAAAGACTCATTTTATAGAGTTTTTAAGACATTCCAAAACATTCAAAGACTTTTTAAAAAAAATTTGAGATATTATCTAAATAAAAGTGAGATTATAATGTATTTGTACTCGAAACAAACATTACAGAGAGTTTTTTAATTTCTACATTAAGTACATCAAAGCAATTAAAACTAAAACTAAAAAAGTCCCGATCATAAATTAATGTCAAGAGTGTAAGTATAAAGTAATAAATCAATTTTTAGATTAAGTAGATTGCAGGAATTAAAACTAAAAAAAATTAATAATAAATTAATGTCAAATATGTTGTTGAGAGAAGGACCTGTGAGTTTTGTTCATCTAATAAAGTGGTCGCATTGTGCTTGCAGGTAAATTTGTACTTTGAACAGTTAGGATTTCTATAAACAACTTCAATGTTGAGGGAAAGAAGTGTAGGGTCTCTGGCAATGGTAAGAAATTTTCTTTTGTAAGCATAAGATTATCTCTCAATAATTTAATTGATACGAGATTATTTAACTCATAATTTGTACCTTTTACCGGTTTAATTATAAAATAATAAATCATCAGAGTGTCTTTGAAAAATACTATACGTAGGCCCAACCCAACGTGGTCTTACAATTACACGAGCCCTATTTCATGGCCCAAAAGGGTGCCGCCGTGAGACAGCCTCGGGGTTTGGGCCTTTTCCTTTTGTGCAGTGTGGAGATACTTTAAAGCCCGCTCCTATCAAAGCCCACACTGTTGTCGACAACGACTAGAACTAGGCGTGCGTTTGCTTTTTTTTTGGGCAACGGAGGTTGCTGAAATATTCAGTCGTAGATAACTAGATATTATAGTGTGATGTAGATTGTAAATTTGTAATATTTTCAGTATTGTTTGATTTTATTTTTTATGTAAAAAGTTAGTGTGTTAAAAGAGCATTTCAATTTTATATTTGTATTGTCTGATAAAAAAATTAACTAGTTAAAGATTTTAAAGAAAAAAACTTTCATGCGATCTGATGGATGATAACACGCGCCTATAGATACAGAAACGTTTCTCAGAACTTGGCGTGGAAGAGGGGCGCTTGCGTTACCCTCTTGTGACTGGTCTTGTTTTAGGGCATGCCACTCTCACCTTTCCTCACAATTCAGAAGTTGTCCTGGAAAGCATACATGGCATCTATCCTCCCTCTTAAATGTACGTCAACGTCAGTCACAAGTCAGCACACACGAGTGCATATAGACTTTAAAAAATAAAAAGCATTACCTTTCGAGTTGCTCGAAAAAACATTTTAAACCTCTCGAGAATATTTTAAAATTTTCACTCACTATATTTTTGAGAGCCTCAAGATACATCAAGAAATTCTTGAAAGCATTTTGAAACCCTCAATGCCCCCAAAAAAATCTCGTGATTGACGATTCTAGTTACATTGTAATTAGATATATATTGCAACAGCGAACAAGTATTACTCGCAAAAAAATGAGCAGAGTGGCAACACCTACTAATCCAACTCAACCTAACCACATTGTGTCTACGTTACGTAGCTCCAAGACGTTTTGTTGGGCTCCAAACTGGGAAGGAAGCCCAAATTTCATTCTGCGTTGAACACAAATTGGCACAGTTCATCTCATTAATATTGGACTCGCTTCAGGATGCAATTTTTTTGGGAAAATTATTGAAAGAGACAAAAAAGTTATCAAAATATCTAATGAGAGTACTGCTAGTTTAAAATATCTAAAACAGGCACTCCTTCTAAAGTTCATATCTAAATGGACAAAATTCATAATTTTTCTAACATAATACCTAAAATACCCTCAATTGTTGGACAAGTAAATAGTTCTAATTGAAATCTACATGGTATCTTATTTATATTTTCCCCCATAGATTATTTAAATGAGACCAATATTTTTTTATAATTACCAAAAAGGACCCTAATAGTAAAAATATCAAGAAAAATCATTCCTTCAAAGTTTAAAATTTAAAAGGGACTCCTAAAATTTTATAATTAATAAAAGAATGAATATCTAAAATGAAAAGCAATTGCATTACCTTTAAATTTTATTCATAAGAATAAACATGTGTAACATAAATTAATTATATGAGTTATTATTAATAAATTGATTTATGGTTGGAATTTGAGATAGTAAATTTTCTATAATTCCTAAAATCTGAGACAATCTATTTGTAAAATAATTGAGGGTAATTTGGTAGTATATAAGAGGAAATATGACTTTTGTCTCATATGGATATAAACCTTAAGAGGAGTATATTTTTTCGATATTTTAAATTTATAATGCTTCTGTTAGATATTTTGAAATTTTGTGTCCTTTTTAATAATTTTTCCTTTTTTTTTTTCTTTCGTTGAGGGGAGGGGTTGTTGCTGGTGATAGGCCTTGGGTTGTGTCGTAATCTGGCTGGGCACGGGAGGGAGGACTCAGATGGCTGGAATTGACACAAACCAGTCTACGCAATTTGCAAATCTAACTTTACTGTGCTGCCAGATTTGAGCAGTCTTCAGATATCGTGAACAAAATAACTCTCACAGGCTAGACCTTCAGAAATAAAGAAATCCCTAGTTTGCGGCGTTGGAGGTAAGAGAGAGGAATATTTGCTGCAGTGTCCCGTGGCAGCCGTCGAATACGAGTGATCAGATGACGATTCAGCTTCTTGCCAGTCTTTTTTATTTTCTTTTTATGTTTTTGAATTTTTTAAAGTATTTGATCAAAAATTAGAAGGTTATACTTTTTGCTCACACAACCCGAGACATACTCAAAAGGCTTTTCTTTCAAAATGAAAATATACAGCTAGATTTATGCTCCGTGGCTCTATCGTCAAGTTTGATCAAACGCTCTAAACATTTAAAAATCCGAAAAGAAAATAATAAAAAAAAGTATTTAGTGCCGCCAATGCTGTCGCCGGATTGACCCGATTAGATGGCTGTCCTGAGTTATTGCAATTCACGTGAATTACAATGCCCCGAGATGTTACAGCTTTTCGCGAGGTCAATGGTCTAAAGAAGCACCGAAATCTCCTAAAGGTTGGCCCATAGACCACTCCAACCCAACTCAGCCCAATTTGTATTAACTTGGAGTTGGGCCAAACTGTGAAATGCGTTGGGTTGAATTTTGACTCATGTAAGCTATAATTGGGTTACTGATTCAAGTCTACCCCGATTGTATCTAATTGATGATTTGTACCTTACGTCATCCTAGAAAGTGGGCCACTTCTAACGAGTTATCAACGAGAACGTCAAAAAGGAAGATTTGTTGATGCATATGCTTTCACCACTAAAAATTGTTTGTATTTTTTAAAATCAGGCCAGCCGAGTCTAATAAATATAAGTTGGATCGAATCTGAACTGGATTTCTTTCGATTTGATTCAGCCCAAAGTAGCGCTATACGGCCAAGCCTAGCTCTCCCAAGTCTCACGACTCCCACAGGCCCTATCCCGCAAGAAACAAGCCTTCTAGACCTTTCTCACATGGTATCGATGACTTTTCAAAGTTCTTTGTCCCCTTCCTCTCACCCCTTCGCGTTGGCTTTCGTAAGAAATTTTGGAACATATTATTCCCACTCCCCCCCTGCGAGTCTTGCGGCCTTCAAGGGAGTGACATGGCCAGACAAAAAGAAATCAATTAATTATCTTTGGCTTCTCCAAACAAAACTCCAATGTGTTTTCTAGGGACACACGGTGGACTACTATTTTGTGATGATTCCAGATCTTAAGATCCCAAAGCCTTTACCGTCCACGTGGCTATGCAATGATCACCTCGACACCCTAGGAATTCGGCAGAAAAGGGACTTAAGCTCATCATTTAAATCAATGTAATAATGACGAGTCCGGGATGCAGCTAAATCCAGTAATTCTTCCCTTGCCCGGCGTTTTAGAATAATCAGGGTGAAGATAGCAACTTTATAAGATAAAAAAGATAACCAGAAAATTGCATGGATGGTTTGCATTACTTATTAGGATTTATGCAGGAGATCTTGTGTTTATCCATTGGTAACGATCGATTCTAGTGAATGTGAACCAAGCGATGCTAAATGCCAACCCAATTGGCACGGTTTAATTAGCTTACAGCTGACGTGTGTATGGCTAGCTAACATCCTCATTCAGACACCTATGGAGACCGGTCGGGACAATTCATAAGTCCAAATCCAGCCTAATGTTCAGTAGCAATATTTCCTTCCATGACCAAGAATACCTGTGCTCCAAGGTGAACATACCCCTGATGAATAGGAGAGAACTTTACCCGGGGTTCCCTTCTGGATTGGTAAAGAAAAGTTGACCAACTATCTTACATTATGGATAAAATGATAACCAAACTATCTAAATGGAAGGCTAATACTCTGTCAACTGCAGGTAAAGTTACCTTGATAAGTTCAGTTCTGGCATCTATACCTGTTCATGTCATGGGTGTAGGTTTCCTACCAAAAATCACAATTAAAAAGTTGAACCAGATTATGTGTTCCTTTATGTGGGGAGATACCCTTGAAAACAAAAGAATTTATCTCTGTAATTGGAAATCCCTAAAAAAACATCGAGTTGTGGGTGGATTGAGTATCAGAGACCTATAAGTCTTCAACAAGGCAGCTATCTTGAAACTTGTTTGAAAATTCATCAAGAGCCACAATCAAGTTGGGCCACTTTGCTCAGATCAAAGTATCTTACCAATACCAATTTCTGGGAAGCTAATATACCTACTAAGTGCTCAGTGTCTTGGGCAGCTATACTCCAACTTAGAAATATATCAGTGTCTTGGGCAGCTAAACTCCAACTCAGAAATACTATGTCCTCATTGAGTTTCAAGATAATCAGATTACATTGGGCCACTTACTTTCAGACAACATTGGGAAGATCATACTCTTGTCTGGGTCTTCCAACTAATCAAATATGAGAAATAGGATGAGGATCTCATCTATAGGCTGTTTAATAAGGAGATTGCTAATATGATTTGTCAGATTGAATTACCCCTGAATGGGTCATCGAGAGGAGATCAATTTATATGGACTCTTACCCTTGATGGTAACTTCACTATCAAATTTGCCTATAGATACCTAACTGGAATTTCATCTTCGGCTCAATCATCCTCCATTGGAAGTGTTTGGAAGTACTTATGGCATCATCAAGTTCAGAAAATTATCCCACCAAAGGTTATTCATTTTGTGTGGAAGTGCTTGTCCAATGCTATTTCAGTCTCTGAGATTATATCCAGGAGAATGCCTATTGTCAACTGTACCTGTTAGGTCTGTTCTCAACACTCGGAATCTGTGGAACACATGCTCTTTGAATGTGAGTTTGCAAGAGCTGTTTGGAAAGCTTCTCCCCTAAATTACCATGCTACCAATGACCAGAAAAATCTTACAGACAGAATTGTTGATTGGTCTACCCTTCCATTTGCCTCCAATGATAAAGATAAACAATTTCTTTCTATTTGTTTTTCTCTAATGTGGCACATATGGAAAGCTAGGTGCATAATGGTCTTGGATGGTGTCAATGTCCATCCCCTTTCTGCTATGAGACATGCTATGGTTGATGTGGAGTTCTGGTTTTCGTCTATTTGTACGACTTTTACTCCTCAGCAGAATCCCATTAATGATAAGACTGCCTGGATCCCTCCAAGTATTGGTACATTTAAAATCAATTTTGATGGAGTTATTTCAGAATCTGGGAGAGGTGTGGAAATTATTTTGCGAGATTGGCAGGATTCTCCTGTAAACCTTATTACCAAAACTCTCAAGACTTTTGATCCAATTATGGTGGAAGCTTTGACAATGCTAACTGCTTTGCATATGGCACAAAATTTGAATGCAATGGTGACTGTGGAAGGAGATGCTCAAGTTTTGATCGATACTGCCGTCAAAATCAAAAGCCCACCATGGAAGGTGAAGACTATCATTGAGAATTGTCAAATTTTGCTCTCCAATGATATAATATGTTTGCAATTTATTGCCAGAGTATGCAACAAGGCTGCCCCTGCTTGTGCAAAATATGCTTGTGCTTCTACTTATGAAGTTGATCGGAAACTATCCCTGATTTTTCCCTGTTTTCATTTTGTTATCTTATCTGATGTACCTGAACCTATTGATGAGTAATGCAGATGTTTATTTTCCTGGCTAAAAAAAAATTCAAACTCAAGATGGTGCAATCAGCTGTAATTTGCATGATAGAAAGCATAGCTTTTATAAGAAGATGAGCAAGCTGATAACTCCTTGTCAAAAGGGATATACATGAGGTGACAACTAATCTCTCTATGTTTAGAACATTTCACCAGAGCCAGGGAATTAAGTTAAATTCGAACTGAGATCCCTTTGCTTATAGAAATCTGTGTTTCGCCCAGCCCAACGTGACTGGGCCGAGCCGCTCGGACAACTTTTTCAGGGAGAACGCACACTTAACTTGCAAGATCGTGTGCTCGTGCGATCTAATGGCTTGGATCATGTGTATGTGATTTTTTTAGTTTTATTTTTTTCAACCATTTGATCTAATGCCCACCTGAGGTAATTCCCTAGTTTAGCATTTTTTATTGTAAAGTAAAGAAAAAAAAATAGATGGCATAATCGTGGATGTTATAATTCACGCGGATTTACATCAATTTTCTGAAGTGTCAGAAACTTATTGGATCATTTTTACACGATGCATACTTGTGATTGTGGCAATTGGCAAAACCTACCTAGTCCAAATTGGCCAATGTTCGTGGTCCTAATGCTAGAGCGGCGTCCCATTAGAGATGGACCCAACGTGGCACGCGGAACTCAATTTTTTTCTATCGTCTCATTTGTCTTGCTTCATATGGTGAGATGCTGGAGTCGCCTTTTCCGGACGCTAAAATTGAGTTGTTCGTCATTCTAGGTCGAGCGCCATTATAGATGTAAAAGGTTGCACATTGAATCGAATTGTATTCTTATTTTTATCTTTTAAGCATTATGTGTATCTTTATCTTTATTCTTGTATTTTTATCCTTTAAAATTATCAAAATTTATGAAAATAGATATATAAAGGTTAAGTTATCGGACGATATTATGTGCAAACATAAACTTAATCTTATGTCACTTCTAAAGTAAACGAGGGAATCCTACATTCAAGATATACATATTTATAAGCTATTTCTAAATATTTCTTATAAATTTACTTATAAATCACGACATTTGTGAAAATGAACTTGCAAACGAGCGAATGAGGGAGAAAAGGGTTAAAAGGATTGTTGAATATTAAGACATGTAATTATATAGGTACATGATTGGAGATTTCATTTAGAAATGCGAGTTTTAAATAAGATGTCATCAATAATTAAGATAAGTGAAAAGAAATGGACGGATACTCAGATAGTCAGACTCGAGAAAAAAAAGTGGATTCTTATCTTAAATCACTTAGATATGCATAGTATTCTTATCTTTTAAAGTATATCCTTTAATGACTTTTAAACTTCAGAAATGGACGAATAAAGAAATTTTCAGCTACCATTTGCATCTCTACTTGGGGCCTTTTTATATGCTCATAGATGAATAAGATGTTGCTAGAGAGTAGAGATTGAACACATCTTCTTCCAATAGATGCCTCATGTCCGATTATGGTGACATGGAAGGGCGGGTCTCATTGTAATGTACATTTTCAAATGAATCACAACTTATTTTTTTTTTTTCAAAATATTTATCAATTCAAAAATCATAACGTAATCACATTTTTAAAATATCTTAAGGAATTAATTCATTTTCATTATATAAATAAAATTATATAATTATATACATGAGAAATTAACATCTCTTTAACAAATTTTTCACAAAATCTTTAAAGTTGTTAGTGTATTCAGATTTTTTTTTCTAGGGCCAATTTTGCCTTTTCGAATCCCAACTTAATGAGATTACTTTAGAAGGGTGCATGTTCATATTATTTGCTTTGATGTAAAATATCATAGAATCGTTTAAGAATACTAATGTTGTCTATGATATCTTAAAAATACTAATGTTGTTCATAATATCTAAAATATTTTACCGTACTCCATATCCAACTAATAACATTTAACGGAATAGCTTATGGACTGGCATCAAGATGCGAAGGGGCGACCAGCGCTTCCACGCCACCTCTACCTCCTGTCACGTGGAAGCATAGGGGAGAGCTAAATTCACTCCTGATGTTATTACTTCTGGTTTTCACTTTTTACGTACAAAGATCAAGTTAACTCAACGGAGGGAGATTATAATTAATTTTAATTTGTTATAAAAATTAATTATTTCATAATAATCTCATTTTTTTCTAATCATAAAAGTTTTATCTTGTAATTTTAATTAAAATTTAAAATACAAATAAAATATTACATAAATGACTTCTAAGGTTCAAATGCTTCCACAAAAAATAACTAATACTGTATTTAACGTAATTTCTATTTGAAAGCACGTTTGCAACAAATTAAAATTAATTATAGCTTCTCTCTCTCAACTCATTTTATACGTGAGAAGTGAAAGTAAAAAATGAAAAGAAATTTTGCCAAACACAATTAAAAGTGCAAAAGTACTTCTTAATGGAACGCCAAACACAGCCCTAGATTCTTCCATCGCAACAAACGATTTACCAAAAGTCGAAAGCTGGTTGATGATGCTGATTAGGTTCTTTGGCTTCATTCATTGGTCTCTCTTTCGGAGGTCTCAATTTAAATTTGGGTAAAAGTTTAAAAATTGTTTGCTGGAATTAACGCGGGGAAAATATCGGGTGATGTATACACATACTCGACCACTAAACAACCATGACAAAAAATGAAAAAGAAAAAAAGAGAGAAAACTGGTCGATGACCACATAATGGGAATACTGGCAGCCGGGAGGCGAAGGCATCCCAAAGCGGGAGGATCCGGAATCCGAATACCACATACAAGCTAGCTAGTGGTCTCCATCACCCTGGCAAAATGGCAATTGGAGACTAATAAGAATAAAGTGGCCCCCATTACATTAGTACTGCTTCGCCAAAACGCAATTTGCAGGAATGGCTGCTCTCTACTTCCAAAAGTAAGTGCGCGAGCTTGTCTTTTACCTCATAAAAGCTAATGAGAGTGATCACACTAGTCCTTAATTTGCTTAATTTGCTTTCACCGTCTGGTGGTTGGGTTGGCCCCATAAAACTATGCAATTTACTCGGCCAGGATCCGACTTAGACTTACCCATCTAATAACGCGCATGCAGCAACCACGTCCACGGCAGCAGCAGTGGTCCTAACGATGCGTGCAGCCTCCGCGACAAGAGGAGTAAAAAAAGGGTGGGGAAGATGGCCGAAGTACGTAGAAGGGAGAAAGAAATGGAACACCAATTAAATGATGCCACCCTCACTAGATTGATAAAGAGATTATAGAAACATCCCATCAATATGATCAGCTGAGATTTAACCAAAATATTCAACTTAGCATTAATTGGTCAAAAATACAATAATTTATTTTCTAAAAAATTCATAATTTTCTCGTACATTTTTTTTGTATGTTCTTAACTTATTCATATTTAATATATCTGACCTTTACAAATAAATACTCTTAATTTTATGGCCACAATTAGGGATGAAAATGAAAAAAAATAACTCTAAATATCCGTCCTTATCGGTAGTTTATAGGACAAATTAGCATATGAATTTAAGGACAAAGATAAAAATACTATCCTTATTCTTTTTATTTAAGATAAGGAAAAGAAAACAATTGTTTCTGTATCTTGTAACTCGGTTATGTGTCCCTCTATATTTTATAGTGTAATATTATAATACAACATATTTATAAAAATATATTTTATATTTTATATCATAATATTACAACATAAGATATTTATGAAAAACATAAAATCTTTAATTTTTTTTGACAAATACGAAAACTTAGGCAAATACTTTAACATATACTTATATGTGCATAGTGCTTAGGCAGATACTTTAACATATACTTATATGTGCATAGTGTTTACTTTCTATATTATCTTCTTACATATAATTAGTAAATTTATTAATTTACTTTCTTCATAAATTTGACTTCATTATGTTATATATTTTTTCACATGATAAATTTAAAATTATAAATAATCATATCGATACTTATTTTATGATAATTGTATTTCATGTACATGATGAAAAAATTATAATTCAATTTTATTGTGTAAAGATGTGTAGAACTATATCTTGTCTGATAATTTAATCTTTATGTATCTATTTTTGTTAACTTTTAAGGATAAGGATAAGAATAAAATAATATATATATATATATATATATATATATATATTATTTTAAAGATAAAAATAAAAATATATCCATTATCCTGAGGATTAAATAACTTTTTTCATCCTGACCATAATAGTGATACCTCCTAGAAAGAACAAAAAGGAGCCTACACCATGACTGGCCCTCAATTTGATTACTATGAGCCGCCATAGTTGAGTGGATCAGAATAATTAATGGAGGATATATCCCTGCGCACTGAAAAACTGTTGAATACCCACCGTCTGCATGGAATCTTCTTACAGTATCTGTGGACAAATTCCTCGTAAATAAGGATGAAAATGAAAAGAAATAATTTAAAATGTCCATCCTTCTTCGTATTTATATAGGATACATGAAGATGTAAATTTAAAGATAAGAATAATCCTTGTTATTTAGGATATATAAAGAAAAAGAAATAGTTATTTATATATCTTGTAACTCAATTATCTATCTTTTTATATTTTATAATATAATATTA
The DNA here is from genome assembly GCA_030544215.1 of Zantedeschia hybrid cultivar. Classification (NCBI taxonomy): domain Eukaryota; kingdom Viridiplantae; phylum Streptophyta; class Magnoliopsida; order Alismatales; family Araceae; genus Zantedeschia; species Zantedeschia hybrid cultivar. Next base: position 15,115,949 of record JARZZO010000014.1, on the reverse strand, counting down.
TAATATAACATATTTATAAAAATATATTTTATATTATATTATTACAATATAACATATTTATAAAAACATAAAATCTTTAAAAAAATTTGACAAATGTAAAAGTTTAGGAAGGCACTTTAATATACTTATATGTGCATAGTACTTACCTTCTACATTGTCTTTTACATATAATTAGTAAATTTGTTAATTTACTTTTTTCATGAGTTTGACTTCATTATATTATATATTTTTTACATGATAAATTTGAAATTAGAGGTAATCGTATCGATACTTATTTTATGATAATTATATTTCATGCATATGATAAAAAAAATTATAATTCAATTTTATTGTATAAACACTTGTAAAACTATATATTGTATGATAATTTAATCTTTATGTATTTGTTTTTCTCTTAACTTTAACTTTAAGCATAAGGATAAATATGTCAATATATAAGGATAATGATAAAATTAAAGATATATTTTTTATTTTAAAAATAAAAATATAATTATTATCCTATCCTCACCGCTAAGTAATCTTTTTCATCCCTATTCCTAAAGGAAGGGCAGAGCAGGAAACAAAAGCAATAGCAACATGCTGGGTGAGCGAGAAGTGCGAGCTCGGTCCCAGCTGAGGTTAGCAGCGAGCTCAGCCTGCCAAGTGCGCCATGCTGATGAGCACAAGATGCGTCGAGAGAAGAAATTTTGCCGTTGCATGAAACAGTTTCAGGATGTCGACATTAGGTTATAAGGAGCTGTACATCATATCCTAGGTCTTCTGGTCGATGCGGTACTGAAAGGGAGAGGTAGGAGAGGGAGTGGCTTGAACCAGTTGCTCAGGGCAGTTGGTTCACTACCTTTCTTTCATAAGGGAGGAAAGGAAGGTTTCAAGTTCGATCTTGGTTGGGTCTTAAAAATCTCTCAAGTCATACAGTCTTGGTGTTGTTTGGATCTTTATCTTCTGGTCTATGCGATTATTTTCTTAAAAATTAGACAAATTTGGAATTGTCTCCTAATTAGGCGGACCCATCGACCTGATCGAAATTATCTGCAAGTCTGGAGAAAAATTTCGGATTTCAGATTAGAACTCCAGTCGCTTATAATTAGTTGTACATAATCGGCATCTGGACCCTTTCAAAAAAAAAAAAGAAGAGGAGGTGGCTTAATGAATGACTCCCCCAGAAAAAAAGGGAGTGGCTAGTCATGACAGGTGGTGGAGTAACTTAAAAGTTTTCATGCGCAAGGGATGTGTGAGAAATTTTGTGGACCAGTGAAATTTAATTGAAACATATATATATTAGAACTCATATGAAAGATATTTATGTGGAATCAATCGAGTGAGACAGTTGGTTTCATTCGTTAATTTTTTTTCAAAGTTTTGGATTTAAGTTAGTTGAAAACTTAAAAACCTTTTCACTAATTTGACCTTAGTGTGTTGCAGAATCATTTTTCCTCGTCTATGAGTTAGGTTTGAAATTATCACCAAACCACCTTTCGAAAAATAAGATAATAATAAAAGAAAGATGCTTTCGAATTAAGTATGGTGTCAGCTGTCAAGGAGATTTTTTTTTGAAAAAAAGGAAAACTGGAGAAAACCGGGACGGGAAGGGGTGGGAGGCCATGACAACGTTTGCCCTTTGCATCCCGAAGGACACGTACTCTCCCGCAACTGGTCATAACCATTAATTATCTCCTTCCTTTAATCTATAACGTAGATAATCTCGTTAGAAAGTTACGCAGCGATCCCCTCTTTAGACTTTATCTTTTTCCTGACAGGTGAATTCTAATTTACAAAGTTTTGTTAAAAAGCAAAAGAATCACGTACATAGTTTTCAAAATATAATATCTTCACCTCAGAATAATTAAACGAAAAATAATAAAAAATGTTAGAATATTTTTAATTAGTAATTACGCCACACTCTAAACTCCTGCGCCATGTCTGGTGCAACTTCTAATGAAAAGTATTTTTGCATTTTCCATCCCATTATTTTGACAAGCTGTGGAAAATATTTACATAATTTTTATTATTTTTGGATTTCATCAAAAATTATAAATTAAAACTTTTTAGAAGCTGTAAGGAACTTTTGTCTTTGTTATGGTGTTAAATTTTCACTTCATTCTTAAAAGCTTTCAAAAATCCTTTGGAAATTATTTTTAGAGTGATTACATCTATAACACCTACTTATTTGTCTTATTGTTCTTTGAATGGCTCTCCTCATTGGAAAATGATTCTTAGACACAAACACTGGATTTTGAACAATACTTCTTGCCAGGTGGGGATTGGTACTCTTTCATTCTGGCATGATAATTGGACTGGTCATGATCCTCTTAGAGATTCTATATCTTTTGATCAGTGGTTTTCTATTGATTATGCTCATAATTAGATTGCTCAAGATTCCATTGCTCATAGACCAGATTTTCTACAATTACTCCCTATGGATATTTCCTCTGTTATTATCAATTTTGCTAATTGTCTTTCTCATACTCATGGTCCTGATATTCCTATATGGCTGCCAGACACACACGGCTATTTTACCACTAAATCTGTTTGGAAAACTATAGACAAATTAGGGCAGAACTTCTTATTACCAAATGGATATGGTAATCACTTTTACCTAAGAGGATTTCTCTCTTTGTCTACAGAGCTCTTATTGGCAGATTATCTTTTGATTATATTATTCAGAAATATGGGATATCTTTGGCTTCCAGGTGTTTTTGTTGTAAAGTGCATTCTACTGATACTATAAATCATGTTCTTGCTATGGATGATATTGTTAGATATTGCTGGAATTTTTTCTTTCATTCATTTCAGATTCATGCCTACGTGACTTCTTTTGATGGTATTTTCTCTGTGTTCACTTTCAAGGCATCTAGTACTTCTCTTTATGGATTTTGTATGGGTATTATTCCCTCTATTGTTGTTTGGACTATTTAGAAGTTAGATGCTCTGCCAAATTTGACAATTCTACTTGCACTAAGGACCATATCTTGAGACAGACTATTATTATCATCAGAGAAGTTGCATCTTTATTTCATCTTAAGAGGGCTTCTTCTTATTATGAGAGAGCCTCTTTACAAACTTTGGGTTTAATGGATAAGTTTTCTCCTGCACCTGCTTCTCTTGTTTCTTGGATACCTCCCCCAAGAAATTATGTAAAACTTAATACTGATGGTTGTTGTAGAGGTAATCCAGGTTTATCTGTAGGTGCTGCTATCCTCAAAGATGACAAGGGGTCCTTTATTTCCGCCTGTTGTGGCTATTTTGGTATCATTTGCAGTTTTGTTTATGAGATTAGGACTATGATTATTGGTTTGTAGATGTGTCTCCAGATGGGGATTTCTTCGATTATTGTGGAATATGATTGTCAAGTCTTAATTACGCTCCTTTCCAATGGCAAAAGGATTCCGTGGATCCTTCATCCTTGGTGGGATATGCTCTGCTCTTTGATAGAGTCTCTGCATACTCAATTCCGACATGTGGTTAGAGAGTGTAACAAGGCAACTGATTCGTTCGCCAACTTCTCTTGCTCCTCTTAAGCTACTCACACATTCACTTCAGTTGCTACTTTGCCTACTTCTGTTAGAAAAGAGTTGACTATGGATAAGTCTGGCATTCCTCATTTTCACTTTTGATTGGTTATTGTATGTTTTCGTTTCTTTATTATTGTATCTCCCTGGAGTAAAGTGGTATGTCCCCCCATGTATTTTGAATTGATTGAATCAATAAAATTCAAGAGCCTGTCCAGTATCCTAAATAAGGTTCTAGACAAAAAACAAAAAAAATGAAAATAAGATTATTAGAGAATATTTGTTCTGTGTAATTACTAAAAAATATTCGTAATAATTATTTCACATTTTATGTTGAAATAAAAATAAAAATAACTTTTGAGTGAAAAATTTAATGCAGTTGACACTTTCTCTTCCTTAATTCTACTATTAGTAGAATGGGAGTAAATCACCTTAGTGCACACGTAAAGAAAAATTCCACAGTCAACAATCATGAGTGAGTCAATATACATGTCATATGAACGCAAGTATTTGTTAAAAGTCAATTTTCCCTTGTAAGCAGTCCTCAAAGACTTACTCTTCCCCTGCATTGAGGTGAACGGCTCCCATAAGAGGATGGAGCAGTTCCAAATAAAACCTGTATGTCAATACATTAGCTCTTCCTTTCTAAGAAGTCATTTGTTTTGACATCAAATATTATAAAAGATTATAAATGGTCACAATTTTAAATATTTTGTTCAAGCTAAATACAGCTTACGTCATGCACGATGGTGGTAATTAAGATTTAGATTGAGATCTTCTGCTTCACTTGTTTTATACTATATATATTCTACTCACATTATTAATTTAAAATCTTTAAAAATAAGAAAAAAAATTATTTTCGGATCTTACTTCGCTGTTACATTCTAAATGAACTAAGAAAATCAAGAAGAATATAAATGGGATAAAAAAGATCTCAGCCCTCAAGATTCCAGGGAGGGACGATTAATGTTATGGAGATGGAGAGTACACAGTCCAAAGCTCATTTATCTTCACTTGTGCATTGATGGTATCGGCGATTCTCCGTTTCCAGTAGGGATGTAAGTTGGGTGGGTTGGACATGTTATTTGATAACTTAGGTCTAACTTAAATTTAAAATAGTCCAATTCAATTTCAGCTCAATTTAAATTCAATTCAAATTTAACTCAAATTCAGTCTCAATTTAATAGTGAATAAGTTGAATTGGGTTGGATTGAACTGATCTTGTTTATAAATAATTTGATATAAGTGTTTTACTTTTCGTATGTACTATTGTAAAGGTCAATAGATCAAATTGGGTCAACCGGTTTTCAGTCAATACAGTCTAGATTTAACTAATGTCAACCACATTTAATTTAACTCAATTTATATAATTTAGATCAATCCAATTTATTGTAATATGAGTTGAGTTGAATTAGATCACATACTAATCCGCCCAATTAACACTCTTAGTTTAGAAGGAAGAAAGATGGGATGAGAGAGGACTGGCAAAGGAAAGGCCCCTTTGGCAGAGAGGACAACTACTCGGGCTAGTTGCATGATTTGCATTAGTTCTAGTAATAGCTGTCTTTTCTCCCTCCTCTCTCTAGGTAGTCAGAGACCCATTACCTGCTAAATACAAACGCTAATTGGTCTGTCACAGAGGGAACAAGTCTCAAATTAAAACAAAAAATCTGCTTGGCATATAAGCCAGTAAAACATTTCATTCGTGTCCTAAAATTTTTATTTTATTGTTAAATTGAGCTTTTAAAACCTCTCTTTCCAATCCATGTTGAATTACTGGGTGATCGCTACCATCATACATTTGATTTGAAGCCCACGTGCACCGAAACGATGCAACAGTAGAGATAATATCACAGTTCTCTCTTTGCAGTTCTACAATTCTCAGTGTTAAATCCTCTTTATTTTTCTTTTTCCCTTTCACGAACGGGATCTATATATATTTTAGAAGTGCATGATAATTATCTTTCTCCGAGCTCTTTCATGATTGGAAAAGAAGATTTAATCATTCCAAACAGGATCAAATGATCGAAGTTAAATTTGTCCTCTTGTGAACACATTTCTCAAAATATATGTCACTTTCTTTTAGACATGTCATGAATTTTGATTTTCGGATTCACTGACTCCAAGGGTAAGATCGACTTAAATTTCTTATGATCCGATACAAATCAAATTGACCCGTACTAATTCGGTCAAGTTGACTCGGATTCGTCTCGAGTCGATCTAGTGCGGCAAAGTATGGGCATGAACTTTTCTTGAGAGGAAAAAAAAAGACAGCAATTTTAGATTCCTTTGTGACCCAATCTTAGCTCCCCTGATCAAAACTCTCCACCAGCCCAACGTCTACCTAATCTACGCACTTAGCAACTAATACACTCCATAATGCTGCATGAAGGGTACGTTTACTTGTAAAGCAGTATTATTCCGTGTCTGGCACCCTAATCCCTCTGACCAAAGAGCTTGGAAGTTGGGTTTTGGCGATTGGTGGGTTGTGGAATTAATAATCAAAATACGACAATGGGAACCTCTTGGAAGATTTAATTATGCAACTTGTCTGGTAGACTGAGGAAAATAAAGTCGTTTAAATACGTTACAGCTTGCCAAATAAAGTATGTCCTGCAGTCTATAATACTATTTCTTCAAAGAAAGCACAAATACAAGATTTATATATAGAGGAACAGGGCAGAACTTTCAGATGCAGTGGCCATAGTCCACCAAGAGCCAATGGCAGACCACCATCTCCACCCTTAGATGTGTTGTATTTTATTCTCAACACTTATCACCAAGAGGTGCAAATTAACAAGTCGAAACAAAGCTTCGAGGGGGATCCCCACCCCTCCTAAACACTTGCGGAGGGAAGGGAAGGAAGCAAGAGAGGTCTCTCTTTCTCTCTCTACAGTTGTTGGTCTCCTGTGCGAAGTCGATTGGGGATGGTATGGTGAGAGTGCTTGCTTTCGTGATCAAGGAGACCAGAAAGGCCTCTTCTTTTCTGTAACCCCATGCTGTTCGTCGATTTTGGGTGGTGGGTCATCCACGGATTCATCAACAACAACTTGTCGGAAAAGGGTACTCTCTTTGTTTCTCTTACTTGGGCTCCTTCCCTTCCATTCCCCTGGTGATGGTGGCGGTGGTGCTCGTGGTGGGCAAATTCTAGCAAAGCTTCCACATACGACATATAAAAAAGGTGCCTCCTTTAAGGTCCCTTCACCAGGAATTCTTTGGGATTCTTCTGGAAAGAGGAGAGAGGGAGGGGAGGATTGGCTCTCTTGAGAACCCCCGTCAGCAGTGCCTGCAACCCATTTCATCTTCCGGGGAGTTTGAGTCCATCGGCGGCTGTCTGACATGGAAATCCTCTGCCCGACGACGCCGTACCTGCACGGATCCGGATGGCTCGCGGAGCCGAGAAGCAGGCGGAGCTCGGGCGGCGTCTGGACGCACGAGGAGAACAAGCGGTTCGAGTACGCGCTGGCGGAGTTCGACGAGGGGACCCCTGACAGGTGGGAGAAGGTGGCCGGCTGGATCCCCGGCAAGAGCGCCGAGGACGTGAGGCGGCACTACCAGGACCTGGAGGCCGACGTGACCCACATCGAAGCCGGGCTGATCCCGCCGCCGGGGTACGACACCCCGCGCTTCGCGTTCGAGTGGGAGAGCAGCCAGGCGCTGGAGGGGCTGAAGCACTGCTACCTTGCAGAGGGGAAGAGGCCCGGCGGCAGGGCCTGTGAGCAGGAGAGGAAGAAGGGGATCCCCTGGACAGAAGACGAGCACAAGTGAGTCTTCTCTTCCGATCTCAATTCCAGAAACAACTTATTGTTATTTTTTTATCAGTACTAAAAATACGTATTCGGCTATACATATATGTTCTATTATGTTAGAAAAATTTTCTATCATAGTAAACTTTTTATACATTTAAATCCATACTAAAAATGTTGCAGTTTGATTTTTGAGAGCCTCAAAACTCCTCTAGTTTCTCCAACATCAGTTTCAATGCTAATATTATATATTTTAACATTGTTAATATCAAAACTAATAATATGCCAAACTGGATATATATATTGAGTATAAGATTGTTTCTCGCATATTAATAAGTATTGTGATATGATCAATGCAGGAGGTTCTTGATGGGTCTGAAGAAATACGGCAAAGGGGACTGGAGGAACATATCCCGGAAGTTCGTCATCTCCAGGACCCCTACCCAAGTGGCCAGCCATGCTCAGAAGTACTACCTCAGGCGCAGCTCCAGCGGCAAGGACAAGAGGAGGCCCAGCATCCACGACATCACCACGGTGGACGTGTCGGATTCCAGGCCGCCTTCGCCGCCTGCAGGACCGCCGCCACCCTCTGCAGTTTATGGCTCCTCCTTGCTTGGCCCTTCCACGCTGCCACCTGAGATTTACAACACAGCATCAGCATGGCTAGTGTCCCCGGCACAAAGCAGCCAGTTGTTTCGGAGTACTCCTGATCATGGCAACTACCCTTTCGGTGTATGATCCGGAGCTTATAAGATTCCTCACTTTAGGCGGTCTTCTCCTGTTCCTCTTTGATAACTAGACGGTAGGGCAGCGAAATGTGTTATTCTATACCCCTGGATGATTAGGCTGTGAGAAGGAACGAAATTATGGTTAGTGACAAGGACGAGCTTGGGGGGTTGCTTTGCTTCAGTGTTGTGTACTAACGTGATTGAAGACAATTAGGAGCCTCAAGGATCGCACTTTTTGTATATTACCTCTCTCATAATGTAAAGCTAGCTATATATCTTGACTTAAGATATCTTTTTTGCTTTACCATGTAATATTGACGTAACCATCGTTTCCTCTGATTGATGAAGTTTGTTTTATTTCCAAGTGCATTGGTCATGATATAAATCTTCACTTTCACCCTTCTCTCTCTCTTCTTTTTGCCTTAGTATTCTTCATATCTCTCTCTCTCTCTTCTTTTTGCCTTGGTATTCTTCATGTAGGCTTAATACATGATGCCGTGGCATATGGAACAACAAGTCGTTTATCGATCATTGCCCTTCCTTTTTTATATTTGTATCAGCATTGAAGCTTGGCCACGTCTCATTGACATCTGTCTCACGTCCAGTTGTAGTTTCTGAAATCCTCATTGAAAATGCTTGAGTTAGCAGATTCCTGTGGTGCAGCGCAAGAAATGCGCTTTGCCAATACACTGTTGCCATGATTTGGCCTTTCATGTGATGGGTGTTTCTTACTTTGCTTTGCCTTCATTCGAGAGTAAAAGGCCTTTCATGGTTTGGCCGATATTTTGATCTTTATATTAAACTTTTGATGTGAAGGGACTTCCTCAATTACAAATCTGTAATTAAGTTGTGACTTCATGTACAGAATCGCGATATCAGCCTCAACTGGTATCCAGTGGCTTCCCCTAGCTGAGCAACAAAGCATGCTCGACCCCATGGCTCCTGAGATTGTTTCAGACTGGTCCACAGTAATTATTTTGAATAATGATCGGTAGCATATCTTATCAATAAAATGGGTAAACTATATTATTACTATGTGATGTAGCCGAAGCTATCACGACCGGATTCCGAAGATGGAATCCGAAGTTCTAGATCTGGAGTTGGGTCAGATCGGTGTAAGAGGCCCGACAGAGATCCGGAAGACGACGGAGGCAGAGGTGCGGATGAGGATCCGAGGCCGAGAGTCGCTCGGTCGGAGGCTGGCTTGTCTCCGGAAGACGGGGCCGAGGTTCCTTCGGCTGACGGATGGGCAGCGTGGAACCGAATTTCCCTCGGACGAGGGGCAGCCGGCGCACGGCGTCGAGACCGGGGAGAGGAGTCCGAGGTCGGCGGCTGAGACCGACTCGGGAATGTAGACACGCTAATTTTGACGTCATTTCGAGTAAATTTTATATCATACAATAATGCCTCGAAATGGTCTGATAATTAATCATTAATTAATTTTTATTAATCTTTTTAAGTGTCGGTTTTAACAGATGTGTTTAAGTTAATCAATTAAATTGATTTTAGCTCAAATTTGAATTAAAATATGAAGAATTCTAAAAGACGTCGACTCAGGTGGACGCCATTTAGACTTTATTCTTATTTTAACGTTTAAATTTGAATTTGAATTAATTAATTAATTAATTAACTAAAAGGCGTCAGTTAATGTAGACGCGTTTTAAGTTTCCTAAGTGGTTTTAACTTCCCCTCCGGATGTTTATCCTTATCTTAATTAGGCTAAAAGACGTCTACACAAGTGGACGCGTTTTACCTAATAAAGATAAAGATAAATTTTTCCGGATATTTATCCTTATCTTAATTAATCTTAAAGGCGTCAGTCAAGGTGGACGCGTTTTAGATAATTACAGATAAAGATGAATTAATCAGTATTTATCTGTCGGTTAAGATAGATAAATCTTGGATTTTTCTATGTTAATCTCGAACGTAAGAAATGCCTATAAATACCCTGCATGTTGAAGAGTTAAAAAAAAAAAGAAGAGAGAATTGAATTGAGATTAAGCCATAGCGTTATAGCGAATTGAAGATCGAAGCAACAACGTCGGAACGCCGGAGCGCTGCCATTTCCAGAAGTCGGCGTCCCTTTCAAGATCTTCATCCTTTCAAAGCTTCAATCCGATTGGGCATAAGTTTTTTTTTTCATTACTGCATTCATTTTTATATCTTCATTAGTTTCATTCTTCATTCACTTCATGCAAACACACACCACAGCATAATCTTTCAAAACCTACTGGATTTAAGGGGTTTCAAAGCCATTTAAACAAGTAAGTTTGCTATTTTAAATATGCTTATAATCATGATTAGTTCAGATATTACTTCAACTTAAATTCTCATCATCATTATTTCTTTATTTTGTTTCTGTTTCTGCTGCACTCAACAACAACGAGAGATTCAAAAGGAGAAATCAAGCACAAAGTCAGAAAGACTTCTGGACGATCCTCAACCTCAAATTCAACAGCAAGAACAAAAAGAACAAAGAAAGGGCTCTCTTTCTTCAGCCGGCTGAGGAAGGGGAACCAAGGACTCAATCTTCCGCGTTTGAACAGGTAAGCGATCATATCTCTTTTAAAACTTTTAAGTTAAAAGTTTCTGGCGATCACTGCACTTTAGTTGCTATTTTTAATAGGTTAGTTTACACTAAACAACATAGATTTTTCATGATAATCACACGGTCATCCTAAGCACCTACAGCTTTTTTGGCGATCACGGTGGGACTTGGTCTCGCCATCTTTTAAGTTTTTTGTTCTTGCTATCATCATATCGGGCACCCACGGTGCACCATTTGTGTCTCTGGACACGTCCTCACCAATTGGTGAGTGTTTAGTTTGATTAATTTCCCTCGTGCACCACGTGCACACCCCAGTGGCAAGATCTTGCCCTCCCCTGGATTAATTCAAAAAGCTGTTTTTGTGATAAAAATGATGTGTGATTGATTGTTTTTCTAGTTGTTTAGTTAGTAAATCATCCTGTTTAAAATCTGGAACTAAATTTTTTTTGCATGAGTCGATTGTTTACTGCTTTTTATCTTGTTTAAGGAGGATTCAACCCAGAAAATCCTCCTGGAAAACTGTTTCTGCGAACTGAAAAGCGTCCAGAATTGCTGACGCGTTTTAAACCGCGTCAACACCCCTAGACGCCTTTCAGGCTTCACAGTTTCTCTGCTGTCTGCATCTGCTTCTGCGAAAAATTAAGTTCTGTTTTGAATAGCGTCGACTAACATCGACGCGATTCAGACAGTTTCTTAATTTTTTTTTTCAGTTTCCAGATTTCTGTGTTTTGAGTGCTAGCTACCCATTACTTATTAAGCATTAGAGGCCATCCAGGCCGCAGGACATACGCATTGAGGCTAATATCCTCCTCTTCTTAGGAACACATTACTCGACGTCAGCAACTCTCTCTGATTGGGTTGGTCCTTTGATCAGACTAGAGAAGTTGACGTTGAGACCTCCATAAGTCCCCAAAATCAAGATATTCCTCCTTGATCATCGGGCTGGTTGTACCAATTGAAGTCCTAGTTAGATTCTGAAAGCGTTGTGAGAGAAAGCCCTAGAGAATAACGGTGGAAATTGAACTGAAACTAGAATCCTTTCCTTGAGAGAATTTGAGGTTTAATTGAATTCAAATAACTCAAAAAAGGAATCTTAAAAGCACGTTAAGCATCCACTTGTTTAATTAATCTCTGTGCAACTTGTTTGTCAAATCTTTGAAGAAAAGAATCTAACATCATGTTGCTACGATCAGGTAGGGACTTGAGTGTGGCTCCAGACGCCATGGTTAATTACGAGGGAGATGCTAATGCCCCTCGGGATTCTGAATACAACTATGAGAGTGGGAGAGATGCTGATGCCTCCCGTAGTTCTATCCCCATTCCATATCGTCTAGATGGGAATGTTCGGACATCTCTTTTGCATCCACGTGATCAATATCCTGATCCTCCTCCGCATGAATATGCGATCCCTAATCCAGATCTTGAGGGGGACATGAATCAGAATGATTCCTCATCCTCTGATCCTACGGATCTCATCAATGTTCTGGGAGTTCTTGCCTCCCGACTGGACCCTCAGCAGTTCGAGGCGATCCAATCTAGTTTGAAAGGGAAGGCACCCATGCAGCCTGCCGAGCCGAACCCTGTGGCTCCCCCTGCTGTTCCTCAGCAACCTTCTTTTCCTCCTCCTTATATCCATCAGGCCGTGGAGGGCCTTCATATTACTTCTCGGCCAGCTGGGCCGCAGCTTTCATCATCTAGGCAACCGGCTAGACCGCAAACGCCTGCTTATCAAAATGCCCTCGGGCATGGCGGAAGCTCTGCCAGACCTCCCCTCTATTGTCCACCCTGCCCAACATACTCTAGGCAGCAGGCCTACCAAGTACCTCCTCCTCCTCCTCCTCCCCAGGCAGATCTGACCACACAAACGCTGCTGGCCAAAATGGAGCGTATGGATGAGCAATTTAATAACCTCCAGAAAATGATGGGGGTCAAAGCTGTGCCAGAGATCAGTCTACCGAGCCTGCCAGTATTCCATCTGCCACCCTCTGAAATGCCAGTGTACCGAAAGTACAACGGTACTGGTAACCCCTTCACACACCTGAAAGAGTTTATGTATGAATCCTCTTTCTGGCAGAATGAAAAGAGGTCGTTGGCCTTCTTGTTCAGGAGATCTCTAGAGGGACCAGCCCTCGAGTGGTTCTTTTCCCTGGAACCCTCAGAAGTAGAGGATTACGGTATCGTTTCACGCAAATTTATTCAACGATACCAGGACAGAGTTGCACCCTCCTTGTCTATCACGAACCTCATTGCAGAAAAGATGAAACCTGATGAGGAGTTTGTCAGTTTTGCTGACAGGTGGCGGGGTCTGGCTGAAAAGGTGAAGGATCACTTGTCCGAGTCCGAATAAGTGAAAATGTTAATTTCTAATGCCACGCCCCAGTTCAAGCTCGTCCTCTCCTTGAACAATTTGACTAACATGGCAGAGCTCTATGAAAGAGCACGGTACTGCCAGAATGCTTTCAAGGACGCTACATTCTCTAGCGTCTTTGATCCTCATAGACCTAGCAGGCCTCCGCCTCGGAAGCCTGCAGTGCCGAACTCTTCCAGCACAGGTCCGTCTACTGAGGGCACGCTCTCTCATGAGCAAGTGAGTACCATGAACAATAACTCGCCCCAGTTCGTGAGGAGTCAGCAGCAGTACCAGAGGCCACAGCAGCAAGGGTACAGACAGCAGTAGAACCCCCAGTACCAACAGTAGTATCAACGGCCCCAGCAGCCGAATCAGAATCAGAACTAGCAACAGCTACAGCAACAGCCGCAACGGCAGCAGCAGTACCAGCAACCCCAGCAGCAGCAGTATCAGCAGCAGCAACAGCCACAGTACCAGCCGCGCGCACCGCCGGCGTACCACAATGTCCCTCCTCCTGGTGACTACAACCAGCAGAGGAGACCCCCAGGCCCGAAAAGGGCAGAATATCCGGCACTCCCAGAATCCTTGGCCGATATCTTCAGTGCTTTAATGGCGGCTAATGCCTTAGTTTTGCCAAGGGAAAAGGCCGTCTGGCCTCAAAATGCCGATACGTCCAGGTATTGTTACTTCCATAGGCAACCTGGGCACACCATCGACACCTGCTTTCAGTTCAGAGATTATATTCATGATCTCAATGAGCAGGGCGGCATAAACTGGGAGGAAATGAAGAAATATATATCAGCCCTGAAGGCGAGGAGACCGCAACAGCAACAGCAGCAGCAAGCAAGACCACCGGCACAAGCAGCAGCACTACCCAACATGGGCATAGTGCAGAATCCGCTCCCGGAGCACCAGAACCAGAACCAAGTTGCTCCCATTCTAACGAACAGCCAGTCTGAGGCTGGTCGTGGGCAACAATGGAGGATAGAGGACTCTTCCTCTCTTTGTTCAACGGGTCACGTTCAAAGTACCGCAGAACGACTACCACGCCACACCATCCACATACCCAGACCACAACCCGTTACCATCACCCCTCTACCCACACCCACATATCACTCGCCCTCACCCAATAACCCACTACCACTACCCACCTTCCTTAGACCCATTACGCCCCGCACTCCTACGCCTCCATCATATAACCCACCACAAGCCAACTACGCACTCCTTTTACCATCTAGGCCATTATTACGCATACCATTTCCTACTTCACCCGCTACCACCACCTATCCAGACACCATCCAACCATCCAGACCGTTATTACGCGTCCCATTCCCCACTTCACCGACCGCGTACCCATCTACCATCCAACCATCTAGGCCTTTAATCCGCACCGCGCCATCACCACCTAACCCAACGCCACCACCTACGCATCAACCCTCCGCACCACTTACGCCACCCGATTCTGCGGTACTCAAGGTGTCACCCGGATCCTCCACGGTCGAGGAACATGCGCTCCGGAGTGGAAGGATTTTCAACAAGGTCTTTCCTCAGTCCACAGTCAGAGACGGCCCATCACAGCCGACTGAGGAAGCCCATAATGAAGAGAGTGCACCAGGCACTCAATATGACTTGTTGAAACATCTGGACAGAACACCGGCACGGATCACTGTACTTGAATTGATTAAAAGGTCCAAGATTCACCAAGAAGCCTTAATGGAATACTTACAGAAGGTGATGGTTAACGAAGACGTGCCGGTAGAGAAAATTGCAGCACTACTAGTTCCTCAGGGGGATTAGCCCTCAATTACATTCCACACATCGGAACTAGCACCGCCAGCCGCCAGAAGCATGGCTCTGAGCATCACGGTCAATATCTGCAAGAAGGCCGTGGATGCATGCCTGGTTGATACAGGGGCTTCAATCAACGTTCTACCTCCGAAAACCCTGGAGCTGTGCGGTGTGCCTAAGGAGAAATGGCTGCCTAGCCCCATCTCAGTTACGGCATATGACAATTCTACCCGTTCTCCTCTGGGAATGGTTTATTTAAAGGTGGAGCTGGGCCCAGTAAGTCATGCAGAGGTCGAATTTCATATTCTAGAAATCGACCCTTCCATAAATGCCATTCTGGGACGTCCTTATATTAAAACTCTTGAGGCGATTCCTTCTACGAATCACCAATGCCTCAAATTCCCTTACAAAGGACGAATTATTAAAGTGACGAGCATGCCGATCCTTGCTGCTGCTCATACCTTAAATATTAAATCTGCTGTTTTACCTGGCCGACAACCTTTTCTGTCGGTATTACAGGTCTACCGTCCAGTGACTGATCCTTTGAAAGCCGCTACCATTTCTCCATACCCATTAAATGCTATCAAAAGGGGGAAGTGCATGAGTACCCCAGGATGGAGGATTATGATGAAGAACGGCTACGAGCCTGGGAAAGGTCTGGGCACACAGTTGCAAGGCAGGACCACTCCTGTCAAAGATCATCGGGCAGTACCTGGAAGCGGTCTGGGCTATAGGCCGAGGAAATTGAAGCAAGACAGGGTTCAGCAAGAAGATGGTCAAGAAATCTTGGAAACAATGTCCACACCACTTAAAGAAGGCCGAGATCCCTTAACATGGACCCTATATACACACTTTGTGAAAGGGCCCATACTTAGTCACGACAACACGGTGGTCATTACTTCATGTTTTGACTTCCATGACATATATGGGAGGGACTTGGCCAGACATTGTTCCGAATTACTTACGTACCAATCCTTGGAGGCTTTGCGGCCTATGAAAAGGAGAAAATTCCATGACCCCGAATGCGAATGGTACAGGTGGTTCGACCTGAGGGACCTATACATAGCACTGAACAGACTATTTCTAGATCCTGCAGAACCCAAGTGGCCACCGCAGATCGACGAGCTAATTGAAGGCCCTGGCGCAATCTTTGATAAGCGGATATTGCTGTCCGAACAAACTGATGAAGGGGAGCCAGATGACCCCTATGAAGCTGGTTATACAACAGATCTGCTCTGGAGGGGGACATATCCTTCACATGTCCTAATGCTCCATACTCTTTTTCGTACACTACTTTTGACCCCGACTTGGTCGCGGGTCATAATTGAAGACATTCCACGGGCCCCGCCCGTTATGATTACTCTGTCCCCTCGGGACCTTATTCCACAACCTCCTCTCGACCTAGAGAGGATGTATGATCTGATCTGGGACATATTGCTATATGATCCCCCTAATCCTCTGGCCTTGGTGCCGCTTCCTCCGTCTGATTCCCCTTCCATTTGTATTCACTCCTGCTTCATGTATAATTCCTCCGATATCCAAAAAAAAATGCCAATTTTACAACAAATTCTTCCCAAATCATTATCGAGGAAACATCTTACTTGTCCGATTACACCCCATCGCGCAGGTCCGTCGGTCAAGATTCTCTCCTAGATCTACTATGTCCCTCCCCACGGGAGGATTCCCTTGTATTTCCACCTGTATCTCAGGATTTTCATCCTGCTTCATCTTCCTTAGGTTATGATAGGCAGTTTAGTGAAGTTAGGAAGTCTAGTTTTAAGCAGGTTAGGAAGTCTAGGAAGCCTAAGGGTAGGCAAATTCCAGAAAGATACCTCCAGGATTTGGCTGATAAATGTTCTTTTTGATCTTTAATCCCTCAGCTTTTAGAAGATCCAATTCAGATGCCAGAAGATTGTACAGATGATGAGTCAGTCAATGATGGGTACGGGGTATATGAGTTAGTACATGAAAAGGACCCCATTGTTGAAGATGAGGAAGATGATGAGGACGCAGCTGAGGCGTATGCCAGTGGAGTGAAGATATTTGATGAACCCTCAGCTGCCGTAGAAGAGCCCACCAAAGAAACAGACTTAGGGACTGAAGACGAACCTAAGGTTGTCCTCGTCAGTAAAAATCTTTCTACAGAGGATGAGAAGGCAATGGTACAAGTGCTTAAGGATTATAAAAGACACTTTCTGTATCGACCCGCCATCCTACGACCGGAGACCCGGTCACTAAATGGATGTCGGCCCGTTATCTGTAGGTTCATACCAGGATCTTATTCGCACATCTGGAGGAGTAAGCGTTAAACAAGATTAAATATAACATTCATACGGACTACAAGGGGTACAGTGCGCAGGAAGTAAAGTAACAATGTCCGTACACAGTCCAACAATAATTACATGTCCAACAATTTAATTAAGTACAGGCAGAAATAAAGTACAACAACATCGGGGCATACCCCGGGAACTGAGATAGCTGCTGGTCCGCACACCAAGGAGAACGCCACGCGCCGCCACACGCCACAAGGTCTACACCTGAAAACGCAGGGAGTGAGCCACACCAAAATTGGGCTCAGTAGGGATCATCCGATCCCCTGCCTCCCACACACACACCCACAAGTGCAGTAACAAAGATACAGGTAATAGGGCAAGTAAAGCTGTCACACACTACTTCTAAAACCTCGATATGAACCAAGTGCCTTCGGAATGTAACATGCATAATTCTAAAGTCATACTATCAGGGAGCCTACAACTCCCGTCTCGGCAAAACACGTCAACCACTCCTCCACAAGTGGGAAACACCAACCACACAGCCGTAAGTGGGAAAACACCGTCCACACAAGCACAAGTAGGAAACACCGACCCGCTGAGACCAAACAGTAACCCCTCGGATAGCACGCTAGCTACTCCGGCCAAACAGGCTCAGGTGGTTACTCCTTCCCTCAGCACGAGTGACTCTCCGAATGTACCACTCCGACACCGGTACTAGCTGACCCCGGGGTTCACCAGGTGACCCTCTCTCACTAGGCGTCACCCCGCCCACGCCCCCACCGGCGCTGTGCTCACGCCCCCACCAGCACAGGGTGATAAAGTGCTACAATGTCACTCCAGGTCCACAGTAACTCAAAACACCAAAACCCAGCACGGTACGATCCGGTCACGTGAAAAGCCCGCGATCGCACTACACACAATGCAGTGCCATCTGGTCACGAAGAATCCATGTATACTAAAGCATGCACTAACCAACTATCTAGCAGTATGAATACATTTTACTGGCATGAATTAGTGTTGTTCTGTCTTGAATCGCGTCGCCCAAGGCCGACGCCATTCAAGCTCCCTAAACTGGTTCATAAAACAGAGGCCACGGAAATCTGGCCTAAAAGGCGTCGACACCAACGGTCGCCTTTTAAAAACGCGTCGACATCCTTCGACGCCATTCAACAGATAAATCCAGAATTTCGGGAAAACAGTACCCAGGGAATTTCTGCCTTAAAAGGCGTCATGGTCGCCCGACGCCATTCGAATCGCGTCGCCCGACCATGACGTCTTTTAGTCCCAGAATCCCGAGCTGACGGACCCTCAGTCGGGGTAATTTCCTGCCTAAATGGCGTCATGGTGGCTCGACGTCCTTCTAAAAGGCGTCGACCACCCATGACGTCATTTAGCGCCAGAACCCCTAGCCTGACAAACCTCGAACAGGGGAGGTTTCTGCGCTAAAACGCGTCGTACTGTCCCGACGTCCTTCTAAAAGGTGTCGACCAGGCACGACGCCGTTTAGCGCCAGAAACCTGGTTCTCTGGCTCGAACCGAGGGTTTCTCCCTTAACCCAAAATACCCCGAAAAAGCCCCAAAACGGAAGGGGGAGGAAGAGAAGTAGATCCACCACAACATGCTACAAAACCACATTCACAAACGCGACCAAGCCCACAAGAATACCCCCTAAACATGCTCAATCTAGCCCAAAACACATCAAACCACGCCTAGGAAAGCACGAGCAACATATACAAGGTTCGTCCCCCTACCGGATACTTGAACTCCTCCTGGCTCCGTGTCGCCCAACCGCCGCGCCGCAGACCGCCGCCGGTACTCCCGAGAACGTCGCCACTCCGCCGGAACGTCGGCCGCCGTCCGGAGAATGGAACGCCGCGAAGGAAGTGGTGGTGGCAGAGGTGAGAGGTAGGGAGGCGTTGGAGTGGTGGAAGAGGAAGAAGAGGAAGGGAAAGGGGAAGAGAGGGGGTCGGAGGAGGCGGAGAGGGAGGGGAGAGAGAGTGAGAGGTGAGAAATGAGGGAAAGAAAGGAGAGCTCGCGGGGGTCATCAGAAACTACCTAAAACGCGTCGAGCAAGACGGACGCCTATCAGATGACAGGACGTGCCGTACTGACAGCTGTCTGAAACGCGTCGACCACCATGGACGCCGTTCAGCTGACATGTCAGGCACCGTACACTGACATCGCAGGGTGGCAGTCTGAATCGCGTCGTCCATCATGGACGCCGTTCAGACGACAAGACAGGGGCCGTACTCTCGCGGCCCGAAACCCCCCCCCACGTGGCACCCACGTGGCACAACAGAAATTCGCCTAAATGGCGTCCACCTATCCAGACGCCGTTTGAAAGGCGTCGTGATCCTCCGACGCCATTCAGAGGAAATTCTCCAGACCCCACAAGGTCCAACCCAGGGGATCCGGCCCGAAACCGAACCGAAAACCGAACCCGAAACCTCAGTCCTTACACTTTCGCTTGGAGTTACGAGGATATGCCGGGACTAGACTCATCTTTGGTTGAACACAGGTTAACATTAAAGGATGGAGCTAGTCCGGTCAAGCAGAAATTAAGGCGATTCCACCCACAAATGGCTTTAAAGATGAAGGAAGAGGTCGATAAATTACACAAAGCCAAATTCATTAGAGTTGTCCTTTATCCACAATGGGTGGCCAACATAGTCCCGGTTATGAAAAAGGACGGGAAGGTCAGAATTTGCATTGACTTCCGCGATCTGAACCGGGCATGTCCTAAAGATGATTTTCCATTGCCTCATATTGATGTACTCATCGATAACACTGCTGGCTATGAAACGTTATCGTTTATGGATGGATTTTCAGGATACAACCAGATTAAGCTGGCAGAAGAGGATCAAGAGAAGACTTCATTCACTACACCTTGGGGAACATATTGTTATGTCGTCATGCCATTTGGATTGAAGAACGCTGGAGCCACTTATCAAAGGGCTATGATGGCAATATTTCATAACATGATGCATATAGATCTGGAAGTGTATGTGGATGACTTATTGGTTAAGTCTAAAACAAAGGCTGAGCACGCCAAAGTTTTGGCAAGGGTATTAGAGAGATCGAGAGAGTATCAGTTGAAGATGAACCCCAAGAAATGTGTATTCGGGGTATCTTCAGGGAAATTGCTTGGATTCATTGTCAGCAAACGGGGAATTGAGATCGATCCCAATAAGGCGAAGGCTATCAGAGAAATGCCACCTCCCAAAAACTTGAAAGAATTGAGAGGATTAATCGGGAGGTTACAATTTATTCGCCGTTTTGTCTCCCAGCACTCACAAAGGTGTAAGCCGTTCTACGAGCTTACCAAGCCAGGAGTCAAATTCAATTGGGACGATAAGTGTCAGGAGGCATTTGATGGATTAAAGGACTATTTGGCAAGTCCTCCTGTTTTGAGACCACCATCTCCAGGCAAACTATTGATACTTTATATTTCAGTCCTGGATGATGCAGTGGGGGCTGTCTTAGCACAAGAGGATGAAGAAGGAAAAGAGAGGGCAGCCTACTATCTCTCTAAACTTCTCAACCCCGCTGAACAGAGATACACGGCGATGGAGAAAACATGTGCAGCATTAGTTTGGGTTGTGCAGAAATTGAAGCATTATTTTGTAGCCCATGAAGTCCATCTCATCGCTAGGATGAATCCGATCAAGTTTCTACTGGAGAAATCTGTTCTTACTGATAGGTTAGCGCGATGGCAAAGCTTTCTATCCCAATTCGATATCATTTACATTCAACAGAAAGTGATCAAGGGCTATGCCATAGCAGAACATCTCGCTCATCATCCCCTTCCTCGATTTGATCCAGTGCGATCAGAGTTTCCGGATGAGGAACTGATGTCCGTAAATCAAATCAGAGATGATATGTGGACTCTGCATTTTGACGGAGCTCTGAATTCTCATGGAAAGGGGATCGGAATCGTTCTGTTATCACCTGAAGGTGTCACCATTCCACAAGCCTTTCAACTTGATTTTCCAGTCACCAACAATATAGCTGAATACGAGGCACTTCTTGCTGGTCTCGAGGCTGCTCATTTCTATGGTGCCACCAAACTCAGGATTGTGGGTGATAGCCAATTAATTCTTCGTCAAGTGTTGACCAAGTATCGAACTCTTGATCCCAAGTTCAAGCCTTATCAAGAACTTACTTCTGCTTATTCAAAGCTTTTCACAAAATTGATCTTTGTCCATGTCCCTAGAAATCAAAACATCTTAGCTGACGCTCTAGCTTCACTTGCATCTTCCCTTGATTTTCCTATCAGCAAGCAATCTGAATCAATCATAGTTCATAGGCGTCTTTCACCCGCCGTGAAAGGTCCTTCATTTCTTAGAACTAAGGAGAAGTTGCTGAAGAAATTCAAAGATGGAAGTATTGTGGAGAAAAGAGAAATCATGTTAATGGAGCTGTTAGAAGAGATGGATGATGAACAGAAGCCATGGTATTATGAAATTGCAAAATATTGTGAAGATCAATCGTATCCTGAAGAAGCTACAACTGAGGAAAAAAGAGCTATCAGGAGAGTTGCTCAACGATACACCCTAGTTGGGGGAGCACTGTACAAGAGAGGTTTTGATGGAGTTCTTCTGAGATGTTTAGACGAAGATGAGCTTTGGAAGGTTATGGAAGGAGCTCATAGTGGAGTTTGTGGTGGCCATGTCAATGGACAGATGCTAGCAAATAAGATCCTTAGACAAGGATTTTATTGGCCAACCATGGAAGAAGATTGCGTAGGATATGTCCGTAGGTGTGCTAAGTGTCAACTTCACGCCGACAAAATTCATTTTCCTGCATCTTCACTCCATCCTGTTTCTTCCCCATGGCCTTTCTCCATGTGGGCTTTCGACATTATTGGACCTCTTGGTAATCCTGATTCCGGCATCAAGCAAAAATCTTTCATTCTCACGGCAACGGAATACTTCACCAAGTGGGCAGAAGCTGAAGCATACGTGGAGATCAAAGCATCAACCGTCTGCAAATTCATCATGAAGAACATCATCACAAGATTCGGAATTCCAAGCACCATCGTCACCGACAACGGACCGCAGTTCGTGTCACAGGAATTGAAGGACCTCTGCAACAGGTATAAAATTGCATTGCATCATTCATCTCCTTATTATCCGCAAGGCAATGGCCAAGCAGAGGCAACAAATTAGACTTTGATAAAAATCATCAAAAAGACGTGTAAATCTAACAAGGAATTCTCCATTGATGAACATCGTTCAGCACTCCTTGCTCAATTGGAACTTTTAGACGAGAAAAGATGGTCAGCTGCTAATCATGCAAAAGCTTATCAAAACAGATTAGCACGTTTTTATCAAAAGAAAGTCATTGAACGAAAGTTCAAAGTCGGTGAAATGGTCGTTAAAAGAATTTTTGTAAAACCTGGTGGTCCGCGTTCTAAGCTCCAACCCAACTGGGAAGGACCTTATGTTGTATCACACGCTTTTCCTGGTAATGCTTATCGTCTTGTTAATGCAGAAGGAGAAGAGCTAAATCATCCCTGGAATGGTCTACATCTTAAGAAATACTACCCTTAGGTTAAAGAGTCGATCAGTATGGTACAAAGACCAGAGGAATCAGAAAATTTATAAACTCAAATTTATTTGTTAGTCTGAATAATTTAAATTCAAATCCATTACTGCACACACTGACACGTTTGATTCGTGAGTAACAAGAGATGCCAAGTCCTAAAGAATATCAAAAGCTTGACTAAGAGTGTAAAGTACAAATCATTCCTTTTAAAGTAAAATTCTGTTTTACACTTGGCCCATGGTGTCGGAACGAGGCTTAGAATAGACTACCAAGAATACCCGCCATCTTAGTAGGAGGCCGTCATAAAAAAAAATGGGGGAGATCCGTTCCAAAGCAAAGAAAGAAAAGAATAGAAAAAAAAAAAAACAAAAGCAAAAGGGCAAAGGCAAAAGGCCAATACACTACAAACGTCACATCAAGGCCATGAAATGAAACAAAAGGGAACGCAAGGTCGATAAATACCCCAGAAAGAAAATGACCGAACCCCAACAGATATTAGGGTTGGAAAGGAACATCTTTTTAGGTCTCCGGAACCTTCTCATGGGCTTTCTAAATCTATTCTTCTTTTCTTTCTAAAGAGGTGTACTTCAAGCTTAAAGAATGGCTTAGATTGACTAAGGGTCAAATCATCAAATGGGATCACGAATGGAAACACAAGTTCAAACACGATGGGTTTTAAGTTAAGTTGTTAAAGAACAATTTGGAAATTAAGTTAATAAATGAATATGATCTTTTGATCTAAGTACCATACTGGTCTTTTAGTCAAAAATTCAAAAAAAATGTATATGTCAAAATTCAAAAAAAATGTATATGTCAAAAATTAAAAAAAAATGTATATGTCAAAAAAAAAAAAAGTGTATATGTCAAAAATTCAAAATAAAAATAAAAATTGCATAGTCAAAAATTCAAAAAATTCAAAAAAAAAAAAAAAGTACATATTTCAAAAATTCAAAAAAAATGTACATTTTTCAAAATCTAAAAAAGAATACATGTTTCAAAACCCAAACAAAATGAATATTTCAAAAACCACAAAAAATATTTCAATTAGCATTTGCTTGTTTCATTTAATATGTTTCATTCCTTTTATTTTCAGTAAGCATATGTTTGCTTGTATGTTGCATTTTGCTTAAGTCTGATTATTCTTATTACCTTTGTTAATAAAGGCTATGCCCCTTGACAATTTATCGAAGGAAAAATTAATTGACCATTTATTTGGTCAGGCAAGGGGCTAAGCCTGAATAGATACTTAACATGTTTGTTAAGTATGTACAGGATGCAAGACAAGCACAGGAACACAAGATTGGAGCCTAAAAGTTTCATCTATATCATCAAAAGATTTTTTTGTACATGATACATGAAAAAAAAAAAAAAAAAGAAGATACATAAGCCCTCAAGGCTGGCTCTCCCCTCCGCCCTCATCAAGCTGGCTCTGGGCCTCGTCAGGAAATTCAAGAAAGCCTGAGTAAAGCTGGAAATGTCAAGAAGATCCCATTGTGGAATTCAAGTCCCGACCGTGACTAAAAAGACGGTTATTTCTACCCTTGTATTATTTCATGTAATTATTTTGCATCATTACTATATGATAAGTATTTATTAGAGTATATCAAGGACCTTGTGGTTTTGATGAAACTGGAATTTGAGTTCCCCTACAACAAAAACAGTGATAATTCCAGAGAATTCTTAATCGCACGGATAGGCCGTTGGATTGTTAATTAGTGAGGACGATGGTTCTACTTTTGTGAAACGGTGCGTGGATAAACGAGCTTCGGCTTAGCACTGAATCACAAGAGTTGGTATCTTGACTCATTAATGACAATTTAACAATATTATCCTTGATTAATTTATATTTTATTTGACTTTATATTTTTCTTTTAGCCCAGCATGTATCATGTAGGACTTTAAAATCATTGTAATAAGAATTAATTACTGATTAAGTTTCAGACCATTAATCAAATAACTCAAACATGATATGAAATATTCCATTCCGAATTGAGTATCTCGATTATCTTTGAGGTTCGCTTGAAGATATTTTTGGAATTCTATCATTGATTGGATTCTTTATCCAATATTCTTGTTTTTCTTTTAAGATCCATCATGGCTGTAGCACGTCCACATTGGCTGGCAAACGCTCCTCATGATGAAACCTACAATGTCTACGACCTGGGGTACTTCCCACTCCGAGGAGGTTGATCGACCTTATTTTATTTCCTTGTCTACTTCATCCAGACAGGATTAATTCCATTGATTTCCTTGAACTATCTTCATTGATGATTTTGAGAAAAATTCCAGTCATGTGATGTTAAGAGCGCGTCTCATCACACCTTGGCATCACCTTTTCAGTACATTCCATTCCATTTCACTCCCTTGCAAAGACAATGCCAAGGTGAGGCAGCTGTAGACACGCTAATTTTGACGTCATTTCGAGTAAATTTCATATCATACAATAATGCCTCGAAATGGTCTGATAATTAATCATTAATTAATTTTTATTAATCTTTTTAAGTGTCGATTTTAACAGATGTGTTTAAGTTAATCAATTAAATTGATTTTAGCTCAAATTTGAGTTAAAATATGAAGAATTCTAAAAGACGTCGACCCAGGTGGACGCCATTTAGACTTTATTCTTATTTTAACGTTTAAATTTGAATTTTAATTAATTAACTAAAAGGCGTCAGTTAATGTAGACGCGTTTTAAGTTTCCTAAGTGGTTTTAACTTCCCCTCCGGATGTTTATCCTTATCTTAATTAAGCTAAAAGACGTCTACACAAGTGGACGCGTTTTACCTAATAAAGATAAAGATAAGTTTTTCCGGATATTTATCCTTATCTTAATTAATCTTAAAGGCGTCAGTCAAAGTGGACGCGTTTTAGATAATTACAGATAAAGATGAATTAATCAGTATTTATCTGTCGGTTAAGATAGATAAATCTTGGATTTTTCTATGTTAATCTCGAACGCAAGAAATGCCTATAAATACCCTGCATGTTGAAGAGTTAAAAAAAAAAAGAAGAGAGAATTGAATTGAGATTAAGCCATAGCGTTATAGCGAATTGAAGATCGAAGCAACAACGTCGGAACGCCGGAGCGCTGCCATTTCCAGAAGTCGGTGTCCCTTTCAAGATCTTCATCCTTTCAAAGCTTCAATCCGATTGGGCATAAGTTTTTTTTTTCATTACTGCATTCATTTTTATATCTTCATTAGTTTCATTCTTCATTCACTTCATGCAAACACACACCACAGCATAATCTTTCAAAACCTACTTGATTTAAGGGGTTTCAAAGCCATTTAAACAAGTAAGTTTGCTGTTTTAAATATGCTTATAATCATGATTAGTTCAGATATTACTTCTACTTAAATTCTCATCATCATTGTTTCTTTATTTTGTTTCTGTTTCTGCTGCACTCAACAACAACGAGAGATTCAAAAGGAGAAATCAAGCACAAAGTCAGAAAGACTTCTGGACGATCCTCAACTTCAAATTCAACAGCAAGAACAAAAAAAACAAAGAAAGGGCTCTCTTTCTTTAGCCGGCTGAGGAAGGGGAACCAAGGACTCAATCTTCCGCGTTTGAACAGGTAAGCGATCATATCTCTTTTGAAACTTTTAAGTTAAAAGTTTCTGGCGATCACTGCACTTTAGTTGCTATTTTTAATAGGTTAGTTTACACTAAACAACATAGATTTTTCATGATAATCACACGGTCATCCTAAGCACCTACAGGGAAGATCGGCGATGATTCGAATCGAGCTCCTGCAGGAGGAAAAGAAGAAGAAACTGGTCAGCAGGAGTCTCGGACTTCGGCCCTAAGGAACCCCCTCCGACGGTTAAGTTAGCTTCTGAAGATGATTCGATTCAGAAGGCAAAGAGTAGCTTTAATGCTTTTTGGACTATGGTCCTTGAGGGTCTCGGAGACATACCTTTGGCAATAAATAGCGATGTATTTATAACGAAGGATAGAGGATGGTTAACGGTGATAGCCGATATAGGACTATGTTCCGGGCTTACTGGTAAACCGCCATAGTGCCTAATCCTCCACCGGAGTGGGCCGAACACGGCTGTCGGGCCGAAGGGGGTTGGGCCGCCGATGGGCCGAAGCCTGTTGGGCCGAGGGCTACTGTGCCGCTTACGGGCCGGAGGCTGTTGGGCCGCTGATGGGCCGGAGGCTACTGTGCCGTTAGCGGGCCGGAGCCTACTGAGGGCCTTTTAGTGCTGCTGCTGGGCTGATTGGGTTTGGACTTGTTTTAATGGGCCGAATCGGATTCTGCCTCATCACATAGCCCCCCACTCTTGTCTTCCTCAATTCTGAGATGGCGAGAGTATAGCCCGAAGCCTTTTGAGAAATAACGTAACAGGTGCTTTACCTGAGGCTTTATGTTCTCTTTCTTGAGGAGAGGGTGCCCTCGGTTGGCCGAGGGTCAATCAGTCACTTGCCTTTCGGGATGTAGTGACGAAGGCCTTTACCTCTGAGGGCGAAGGGCCGAGCCTTCTGACTTGTGTCAGGTTTCATTAAATTGACGGGACGGGCGTCGCTCTTTCCGTCAGAACGGTCGCCTCGCGAAGAAGCACAGGACACGCGTCGCGCATCCGGCCGCCCCGTTAAAAACACAGAGATCTTGACCGCTCGAGGGTCGCGGGTCACCTCGGCTCTCTGCCCGAGGTCCCGCTCGGATTGCCGCCTTTTCCTTCCCTGGCACGCGGATCGGGACACGTGGCGGGCATCCGAATGATCAGCCGAAGGGTCGGAGTGCCTTCGGCCGTTGATCATTCTGCTTCAATTCTCGGAGTTTGTTCGCCATCATTACCGAAGGACGGTGTAGGTGCTTAGAATGATAGTGTGATTAACATGAAAAATCCTATGTTGTTTAGGTGCAAAATAAACCTATTAAAAATAGCAACTACGTGAAGTGATCGCCAGAAACTTTTGACTTAAAAGTTTCAAAAGAGAGTATGATCGCCTACCTGTTTGAACGCGGAAGATGTTGAATCCTTGATTCCCCTCCTTCAGCCGGCTGAAGAAAGAGAGCCATTTCTTTATTTTTTTGTTCTTGCTATTGAATTTGGAATTTGAAGTTGAGGATCGTCCAGAAATCCTTGTGTTGAGTGCTTGATTTTCTTGATTCTCTTGTTTGAGTTGAGTTGAGTGCAGCAGAAAGTATAGAAAGAGAGATAAAAAAAATGATGAGAACTTAAGCAAAAGCAGAATCTATTCTAATCATGGTATTGAACATGCAACTAAACATCAAACTTACTTTTTGGGATGGCTTTTGAAACCCCTTTATCAAATAGGTTTTTGAAAAGAAAAGGAATGAGGTTGTGGTGTGTGTTGCATAGAGTGATTATGAAGAATGAGATTAATGAAGATGTAGAATAAAAATGCAGAAATGAAACACTTATACCGAATGGATGAATCCTTGAATTGGATGAAGAATGGACGCCGACTTCTGGAAACAGCAGCGCTTCGGCGTTTGGACGTCGTTGCTCCGATCTTCAACTCGCTATCGCTCAAGATTACGCTTCACTTCAAATCACGCTTAACTTCAAATTACGCTTAACTTTTTAACTCTTCAACATGTAAGGTATTTATAGACCTTTTCTACGTCCGCGATTAACATAGAAAAACTTCGG
Source organism: Zantedeschia hybrid cultivar (assembly GCA_030544215.1). NCBI lineage: Eukaryota > Viridiplantae > Streptophyta > Magnoliopsida > Alismatales > Araceae > Zantedeschia > Zantedeschia hybrid cultivar. Next base: position 15,087,833 of record JARZZO010000014.1, on the reverse strand, counting down.
ATTTATCCATCTTAACCGACAGATAAATACTGATTAATTCATCTTTATCTGTAATTATCTAAAACGCGCCCACATTAGCTGACGCCTTTCAGATTAATTAAGATAAGGATAAACATACGAAAAACTTATCTTTATCTTTATTAGATAAAACGCGTCTACATGTGTAGACGTCTTTTACACTAATTAAGATAAGGATAAACATCCAGAAGAGAAATTGAAATAGCCTAGGAAACCTAAAACGCGTCAAGACTTACAGACGCCTTTTAGCTAATTAATCAATTGATTAAAATTCAAATTTAAACGTCAAAATAAGAATAAAGTCTAAATGGCGTCCACATGGGTCGACGTCTTTTAGAATTCTTCATTTTTTTACTGAAATTTGAGCTAAAATCAATTTAATTGATTAACTTAAACATGTCTGTTAAACCCGACACTCAAAAAGATCAATAAAAATTGATCAATGATTAAATATCAGACCATTCTGAGGCATTATTATATGATATGAAATTTACTCGAAATGACGTCAAAATTAGCGTGTCTACAGCTGCCTCACTTTGGCATCGTCTTTGCAAAGGAGTGAAATGGAATGGAATGTACTGAAAAGTTGATGCCAAGGTGTGATGAGACACGCTCTTAACATCACATGATTGGAATTTTTCTCAAAATTATCAATGAAGATAGCTCAAAGAGATCAATGGAATCAATCATGTTTGAATGAGGTAGATAAGGAAATAAAATAAAGTCGATCAACCTCTTCGGAGTGGGAAGTACCCCAGGTCGTAGACACTGTAGGTTTCATCATGGGAAGCGTTTACCAGCCAATGTGGACGTGCTGCAGCCATGATGGATCTTTAAAAGAAAACAAGAAATATTGGATAAAGAATCTAAGAAAGGATAGAATTCCAAAGATATCTTCAAGCGAATCTCAAAGATAATCAAGATACTCAATTCAGAATGGAATATTTCATATCATGTTTGAAATTATTTGATTAATGGTCTGAAACTTAATCAGTAATTAATCCTTATCACAATGATTTCAAAGTCCTATATGATGCATGCTGGGCTAAAAGAAAAATATAAAGTTAAATAAAATATAAATTAATCAAGGATAATATTGCTAAATTGTCATTAATGAGTCAAGATACAAATTCTTGTAATTCAGTGCTAAGCCGAAGCTCGTTTATCCACGCACCGTTTCACAAAAGTGGAACCATCGTCCTCACTAATTAACAATCCAACGGCCTATTCGTGCGATTAAGAATTCTCTGGAATTATCACTGTTTTTGTTGTAGGAGAACTTAAATTTCAGTTTCATCAAAACCACAAGGTCCTTGATATACTCTAATAAATACTTAACATATAGTAATGCAAATGCAAATGCAAAATAGTTACATGAAAGAGTACAAGGATAGAAATAACCGTCTTTTTAGCTACGGTCAGGACTTCTTGACTCCTACAGTGGGATCTTCTTGATATTTCCTTGAATTTCTCAGGTTTTCTTGAATTTCCTGCAATCAAAATTATTAATAATTCCAAATAAATATTCAATTTAAGCATAAAAAACCACAGAATTTCGAGAAAATGACAGAATTATTGAAATGCGTCGTGTCGCGGCGACGCCATTTAACATTGAAACGCGTCAGTGCTCCTCGACGCCTTTTACTCACAGAAACAGGTTTCTGGCTGTTCTCTACTCGAATTCCAACTCTACTAATGCACATCCCTTTTCCAATCCGGAAAAGTCTTCCTAGGATCGCAATTCCTTCTATATAAACACCCCTAGGTTGTTCCCAAACAATCCTACCATAATCCAAAGATCCAAAGTTGAGTTTTCTTCCAAAGTTGCAAGGTTTCTTCAAAGTTTCCAAGGTTTTCAAGCTTCAAGAAGGAGGAACTCCGAAAAAGGGGATGGATTCTTCGAACAAGAGGATGAAGATGTCTCTAGAGAAGTTCTCTGACATGGAAAATCACCTCAATAGAAGAGATCCTAATCTTCAAGTAAGTTCAATCAACTTCCCTTCAATTCTTCTTCATGTTCTTCGTGTTCTTCGTAATGTTCTTCAATCCTTCCTTTTGCTTTCAGAATTATCCTATGTTTCCTGCCCCAAGGAAGTTTACCTCTCTCCCTTGGATTCGTAAACTTGCAAAAAGTGTTAAGCTTTCCATGCAAGTGTTCATATCCAAGTGGAATCTTCGAGGTCTTGTGGTGCTTGCCAAGAATTACAAAAGTTCGAACGCAGATTGGGCGGCTATGGGTGCCTTGATCGAGTGGTGGCATCCCCAAACTCATACGTTCTTCTTCCAAGACTTCGAGTGCACAATCCTTCTAGAGGAGGCAGAGCTTCTATTAGGTCTCCCAAAGACCAAAGACAACAAAGATAAGATAGCTTTGACAAAAGAAAGAATCACCGGTCAACAGTTGTTGACATCCATCATGAAGGATCCTTCAGAAGCTAAAGGATGCCTTACCAAAAAGGGAATCAATCTTGCAAAGCTAGCCGAGTGGACTTTATATGAAATTGATGATCTAAGGGAGGATGAAGCGGAGGATGTGACGAAAGCTTTAGTCACATGCCTTGCTGGTGCCTTGTTCTTCCCTGCGCAGGATAATATCTTGGAAGATGATCATGTTAATGCTATTTGCGCAATCTTCGAAGGTAAATCCATTAGCACTGCACTCTTGGCATATCTTTATAGCGGGCTTTCTGCAGCATCTGTAGGCCGTCCTCCCTATGGGTGCATGCTGCTCTTTGCTTTGTGGGTTGAACTTCACTTCAAATTTGAGTACAACAAGAAAAGGCCTCTGAATCCATCTCAGATCTTCTTGAGTAGCCCAATTCATTGCATTGCTAATATTGTAAAGTTCAATGAGCACATAGTTAACAAGGTTCCAAAACTCAAGACCCGGGCCGACTGGAGAGAGTATTTAAAGCTCATGACATCCGACATATTCGACTCGTCTCCGCTTGCTCTTGTTGGAAAGCCTGTTTGGGTGCGCCGTGCAGCAGGAGCAGATCTTAAGTTGATTGGAGCCACCGAGTTCGTGTTATACAACCCACACCGGTGCCTTACTCAACTTAGCTTGGGCCGTCGTGAATTCCCTGAGTTCTCTCCCACACTCCCAATCAAGAAGTGTGACTTGGAATCCGATGAAGATTATGAAGCCATACAAATCATCACTACCTTATGGAACCTTGGCTTTAGTTACCGTGTAAAATCCTCTAAAGATAGAGATAGAGGATTAAAATTTCCATACCTTAAAAGTCTTCATGATATTCTTCCTTAAATGTCCTCTTTCTCCTTTTTCTTTATGATGTAATAAAGGATTTCAATGAATAAAGAGCGATTTTTCATGCCTTAAAACTTTTCTTTACTTTCTGTGATGTGCACATGATTTTTCCTTTAGTAAAAACCGGATTTTTCCTAAAAATTCAACAGTTCGGGTTCTGTAAAATATAAAACGCGTCCACTCAGAAAGACGCCTTTAAACCATAATTCTTTTTCCAGAAATTCAATTTAATCCTCAAAAACCTGATTAAACCTTAAATCGCGTCTACCACCGTTGACGCGATTCAACTCTCTCTCCTACTTTTCCCAAGATTCTGCCATTAATTCTGTGGTTAATTTTCTGAACCGCGTCAACACACTAAGACGCCTTTAATCATTTTCCTCTGTACGGCTCTGAACAGAATCTTGAAACGCGTCTAGTCAAGTGGACGTGTTTCAATCAATTTCAAACAGTTGTCCTTGCCGCCTCAACTTATGCGCCCTAAAACGCGTCTGTCTGAGTCGACGCCTTTCAACCTTTTTGTTAACAGACCCGCGAAGGCCTCCTTTCTTCCTCACTTTTCCAAAACTTCTTTTTCTCCTCTCTCTCCAGCGACCGAGCTCCGGCGATCTCGCTCTCTCCCTCTCAAAAACTCCCTTCATTTGACCATGGAACACGGTGAAGGATCCAAGAGGATGAAAACCTTAGCCAAGAGGCGGCGGAGGCACGAAGAAGAAGCCCCCGAGGAGGTCCCGGCGATGCTAGCCGAAGCCGCGGCTTTCTTGGAGGAGGAACTCCCTCCACCGGCACCCATGGCGGTGGAAGAAGAAGAGGAGGGCGACCTCCACACGGTAAGATCTCTGTGGTTTGAGTGGATGAAGAAAAGAGGGGAGAAAGGAGTTCTTCAAAGAACCCGGAATCTGGACTTGAAAGGCGTCCAGACCAAGTGACGCCATTCAAAAGGCGTCACACTTGGCTGACGTTTTTCAAGCTAAATTCCGAATTTTTAATTAGGTAGAAAATAAGCCTGAATTGCGTCAGGGCATGTGGACGTGTTTTGAAAAACGTCTGCATGTGATGACGCCTTTCAAAACAGAAGTGATTTTTTTCTGTTTTTATTCATTACTGACCCTATTTTTTATGTTTTTTTTTTATTTGTTTGCAGGGAGTGATGAGAGCCAGAATTTCATGGGACCTAGTGATAGGTGCCTATAGGGGTCTCTCGGATTTCCAGAAGGCGCGCTTGCGCCGGATGGGGTTCGGCGAGGTACTAGACATCGAGCCATTTTGGCTCGATCTGGTCCTCCTGCAGGCATTGCGGGAGAGGTGGCATGCGGAAAGTCGTGCTTTCTTAATGCCATGGGGGCATATGGTCCCTACCCTAGAGGACGTGGCCAGGATCACTGGCCTCAGGGTAGAGGACCGACCAGTTAGTGGGGTGACTTACCCCAACTATCAGGGATTAGCAGAGGCTCTATTAGGGATAGAGGTGTCCAGCCTAGGCAGAGAGTCTAGGATGGTCCCTAGGGTAGAAGTAGAGGCTGTCCTAGGTTTAGATGAGCCCCGACGTCGGTCTGACGAGACCCGGGAGGAGTTTAGGAATAGACTAGCCGAGTCATCTTCCTCCGTATACTGTAGTGACCCGAGTCAGGGGGAGGAGGTAGATAGACAGCTTAGGGTCTTTTTAGTTTTCTTCTTTGGTCGGTTGCTCTTCGGTACGAAGGGCGACCACATCCACTGTAGATTCCTTTATCTGTTAGATGACTTAGAGAGTCTAGGGGAGTATGCCTGGGGTGCGGCCCTTCTGGCCCATCTCTTTGCCGATCTGTCTGCGGTCACGCCGGACCGTGAGACCACTGTCAGCGGCTTCTCGCCGTTCCTCCAGGTATTAAGTTATTTAATTATTTGTTTATGATATGCAATGCAATATGATATGATGCCTTTTCTTAACTATATGTTCATGAATGCAGGTTTAGAGTTACTATTACTTCCCGCTCGGCAGAGCGCGGATCGTTCGACCCGGCGCCGTCCCATTGGCCTGCCGTTGGCAGCCAATTGTGGACACCGCCCCCCAGCATCACCAGTTGACGGCCCTCCGCCGTCAGTTTCTTGACTATCCAGAGCTTCTGGTGAGTTCTTAATTTATTCAATTTTATTAAATGCAATCTTTTATTGTTTAAATGCAAATTATTTATATGAATGCATCTAATCTATGTGCAGGTGATCTGGCGCCCGTACCTTGGTATGGGCGAGGAGGGTCAGCCGTGGGTGACGGCTGGCAGGAGGAGGTTCAGTAGGCAGATGTGGTTGCACTGCATGAACGAAATCGAGCCCCTCCGCCTCCGGCTTGTGATGAGGACCCTGGGCCTCCACCAGGAGTGGATCGACGAGGAGGTCCCGGAGGACGTCGGGAGGAGCATGAGGGGCAAGCAAGCCCTCACAGATTGGCGTGCAAAATTCCCGGAGCAATATGAAGACTGGCATCGCCGGGGTGTCAGAGTGGAGTCACGGGCGGAGAGTAGCGAGGCCTACCTCCAGCAGTACCGGGCTTACTACGCTGATCAGCTTCGGCTCCTCCGACCACTCCATGTAAGTATGCATTCATGCATCTTTAATTTTGTTATTATCTTGACTTATGTTTGGTGAATGAATGTATGTATGTGTGATATGCAGGATGCACGTGACGCAGTCATCGTCGACCTCCGGGCCCGCCTACATGATGCGGAGGCCCAACTAGAACAAGTCCAGAAGGAATTGTTCGATCTGGTATGTATGCATGAATATGAGTGCATGTTTTAATTAATTAATTGTTTTGGCGATCGATACTGACAGTTGTCTTTTGGTGCAGCGAGCCGTCTACACCCAGGCGGCTCCCCCTTCCCACGGAGCGTCATCATCTTCCTCATCCGCCTACGACGCTGCTCTGGCTGACCTCCAGAGTCAGCTTGCCTCCGCCATCCACCGAGCTTCTCTTGCGGAGGAGGATCGTGCTGCTCGGGTAACTTCTTCAACTTTTTGACTCCTGAACTTGATTTTGATTGATTGCCTTGAGCTAACAAAATCTTCTTCTGCAGGTTGCTGAGCTTCAGGAAGCCCTTCAGAGGGCTGAAGCGGAGCTAGAGCACGCCCGTGCTGCAGCGGCTCGGGCTGAGGCTGATGCGGAGCGGATCCGTGCTCTGGAGGAGCAGGTGGCACGTCTCTCCACTGGAGACCTTGCACGCCTCCAGATTCGTCTGGAGGTTGTGACTGAGGAGAGAGATCGCGACCGCCTGCGACTGGAGAGTCTTCAGGGTCGGCTGTCAGTCGCGGAGCATGAGCGCAAGATGGTGGAGGAGCGATATCAGCGAGCTCGGCAGCGTGCCCACGAGCGTGGTCTGACCAGTGCCTTTACGGCCAGTGTCGCCATGTCTTCCGGCCAGGCGGGTCCGAGCGCGATGGGACCACCTCCACCTCCTAGTCGAGAACCAGCACCAGACGCACCTGACGAGGCCCAGAGCCAGTTGGATGAGGGCGGAGGGGAGAGCCAGCCTTGAGGGCTTATGTATCTTCTTTTCTTTTCATGTATCATGTACAAAACACCTTCTAATGATATACATGAAAGTTTTTGAGCTCCAATCTTGTGTTCCTGTGCTTGTCTGTACATCACTTAACAAACAGGTTAAGTATCTATTTAGGCTTAGCCCCTTGCCTGACCAAATAAATGGTCAATTACTTTTCCCTTCGATAAATGGTCAAGGGGCATAGCCTTTATTAACAGAGGTAATGAGAATAATCAAACTTAAGCAAAATACAACATACAAGCAAACAGATGCTTACTGAAAATAAAAGGAATGAAACATACTAAATGCAACAAGCAAATGCTAATTGAAATATTTTTGTTGTTTTGAAATATTCATTTTTATTTGGGTTTTAAAATATATGGTTTTTTTTTTTTGAATTTTGAACATATATATTTTTTGGATTTTGACATATGTATTTTTTTTGAATTTTGACATATGTATTTTTTGAATTTTTGACTGTGTATTTTTTTGATTTTTTTTTACTAAAAGATCAGCATGGTACTTAGATCAAAAGATCATATTCATTTATCGACTTAATTCTTAAATTATTCTTTAACAACTTAACTTAAATCCATCATGTTTGAATTTGTGTTTCATTCGTGATCCCATTTGATGATTTGATCCTTAGTCCATCTAAGCCATTCGTTAAGTTTGGAGTACATTTCTTTAGAAGGAAAAGAAGAATAAGTTTAGAAAGCCCATGAGAAAGTTCCGGAGACTTAAAAAGATGTTCCTTTCCTACCCTAGTATCCATTGGGGTTCGGTCATTTTCTTCCGGGGTATTTATCGACCTTGCGTTCTCTTTCATTTCATTTCATGGCCTTGATGTAACGTTTGTAATGTAATGGCCTTTTGATTTGACATTTGAATTTTGCCTTTTTGCTTTTGCTTTTCTTTTTTTTTTTTTTTTTTCGGGACGGACCTCCCCCTTTTTTTTATGACGGCCTCCTACTAAGATGGCGGGTATTCTTGGTAGTCTATTCTAAGCCTCGTTCCGACATCATGGGCCGAGTATAAAACAGAACTTTGCTTTAAAACGAATGATTTGTACTTTACCCTTTCGGTCTAGCTTTCGATATTCTTTAGGATTTGGCATCTCTTGTTACTCACGAATCAAACGTGTCAGTATGTGTAGTAATGTATTTGAAGTTAAGTTATCCAGACTAACAAAGAAATTTGAGTTTATAAACTTTCTGATTCCACTGGTCTTTGTACCATACTGATCGACTCTTTAACCTAAGGGTAGTATTTCTTAAGATGTAAGCCATTCCATGGATGATTTAGCTCTTCTCCTTCTGCATTAACAAGACGATAAGCATTACCAGGAAAAGCGTGCGATACAACATAAGGTCCTTCCCAGTTGGGTTGGAGCTTAGAACGCGGACCACCAGGTTTTACAAAAATCTTTTTGACGACCATTTCACCGACTTTGAACTTACGTTCAATGACTTTCTTTTGATAAAAACGTGCTAGTCTGTTTTGATAAACTTTTGCATGATTAGCAGCTGACCATCTTTTCTCGTCTAAAAGTTTCAATTGAGCAAGGAGTGCTGAACGATGTTCATCAATGGAAAATTCCTTATTCAATTGTACTCTTAATGACGGTATGAGGATCTCATATGGAACTACCGCCTCCATTCCAAATGTTAAGGAATAAGGAGTTTGCCCAGTAGGCGTGCGGATTGAAGTTCGGTAGACCCATAGAGCCTCAACCAATTTTTCTGGCCAATCTGCGAACTTGTTAGATTTGCACGTCTTTTGATGATTTTTATCAAAGTCTTATTTGTTGCCTCTGCTTGGCCATTGCTTTGCGGATAATAAGGAGATGAATGATGCAATGCAATTTTATACCTATTGCAGAGGTCCTTCAATTCCTGTGACACGAACTGCGGTCCGTTGTCGGTGACGATGGTGCTTGGAATTCCAAATCGGGTGATGATGTTCTTCATGATGAACTTGCAGACGGTTGATGCTTTGATCTCCACGTACGCTTTAGCTTCTGCCCACTTGGTGAAGTATTCCGTTGCCGTGAGAATGAAAGATTTTTGCTTGATGCCGGAATCAGGATTACCAAGGGGTCCAATAATGTCGAAAGCCCACATGGAGAAATGCCATGGGGAGGAAACAGGATGGAGTGAGGATGCAGGAGAATGAATTTTGTCGGCGTGAAGTTGACACTTAGCACACCTACGGACATATCCTACACAGTCTTCTTCCATGGTTGGCCAATAAAATCCTTGTCTAAGGATCTTCTTTGCTAGCATCTGTCCATTGACATGGCCACCACAAACTCCACTATGAGCTCCTTCCATAACCTTCCAAAGCTCATCTTCGTCTAGACATCTCCGAAGAACTCCATCAAAACCTCTCTTATACAATGCTCCCCCAACTAGGGTGTATCGTTGAGCAATTCTCCTGATAGCTCTCTTCTCCTCAGTTGTAGCTTCCTCAGGATACGATTGATCTTCACAATATTTTGCAATCTCGTAATACCATGGCTTATGTTCATCATCCATCTCTTCCAACAGCTCCATTAACATAATTTCTCTCTTTTCAATGATGTCTCCGTCTCTGACTTTCTTTAGCAACTTCTCCTTAGTTCTAAGAAATGAAGGGTCTTTCACGGCGGGTGAAAGACGCCTATGAACTATGATAGATTCGGATTGCTTGCTGATCGGAAAATTAAGAGAAGATGCAAGTGAAGCTAGAGCGTCAGCTAAGATGTTCAGATTCCTAGGGACATGGACAAAGATCAATTTCGTGAAAAGCTTTGAATAAGCAGAAGTAAGTTCTAGATAAGGCTTGAGCTTAGGATCAAGAGTTCGATACTTGGTCAGCACTTGGCGAAGAATTAGTTGGCTATCACCCACAATCCTGAGTTTGGTGGCACCATGGAAATGAGCAGCCTCGAGGCCAGCAAGAAGTGCCTCGTATTCAGCTATATTGTTAGTTACTGGAAAATCAAGCTGAAAGGCTTGTGGAATGGTGACACCTTCATGTGATAACAGAACGATACCGATCCCCTTTCCATGAGAATTCAGAGCTCCGTCAAAATGCATAGTCCACATATCATCTCTGATTTGATTTACGGACATCAGTTCCTCATCCGGAAACTCTGATCGTACTGGATCAAATCGAGGAAGGGGATGATGAGCGAGATGTTCTGCTATGGCATAGCCCTTGATCGCTTTCTGCTGAATATAAATGATATCGAATTGAGATAGAAAGCTTTGCCATTACGCTAACCTATCAGTAAGAACAGATTTCTCCAGAAGGAATTTGATCGGATCCATCCTAGCGATGAGATGGACTTCATGGGCCAGAAAATAATGCTTTAATTTCTGCACAACCCAGACTAATGCTGCACATGTTTTCTCCATCGCTGTATATCTCTGTTCAGCGGGGTTGAGAAGTTTAGAGAGATAGTAGGCTGCCCTCTCTTTTCCTTATTCATCTTCTTGTGCTAGGACAGCACCCACTGCATCATCCAGGACTGAAATATAAAGTATCAACGGTTTGCCTGGAGATGGTGGTCTCAAAACAGGAGGACTTGCTAAATAGTTCTTTAATCCATCGAATGCCTCCTGACACTTATCGTCCCAATCAAATTTGACTCCCGGCTTGGTAAGCTCGTAAAACGGCTTACACCTTTGTGAGTGTTGGGAGACAAAGCGGCGAATAAATTGTAACCTCCCGATTAATCCTCTCAACTCTTTCAAGTTTTTGGGAGGTGGCATTTCTCTAATAGCCTTTGCCTTATTGGGATCGATCTCAATTCCCCGTTTGCTGACAATAAATCCAAGCAATTTTCCTGAAGATACCCCGAATACACATTTCTTGGGGTTCATTTTTAACTGATACTCTCTCGATCTCTCTAATACCCTTGCCAGAACTTTAGCGTGCTCAGCCTTTGTCTTAGATTTAACCAATAAATCATCCACATACACTTCCAGATCTATGTGCATCATGTCATAAAATATTGCCATCATGGCCCTCTGATAAGTGGCTCTAGCATTCTTTAATCCAAATGGCATGACGACATAACAGTATGTTCCCCAAGGCGTAGTGAATGACGTTTTCTCTTGATCTTCTTCTGCTAGCTTAATATGATTATATCTTGAAAATCCGTCCATAAACGATAAGGTTTCATAGCCAGCGGTATTATCAATGAGTACATCAATATGAGGCAATGGAAAATCATCTTTAGGACACTCCCGGTTCCGATCGCGGAAGTCAATGCAAATTCTGACCTTCCCGTCCTTCTTCATAACCGGGACTATGTTGGCCACCCATTGTGGATAAAGGACAACTCTAATAAATTTGGCTTTATGCAATTTGTCGACCTCTTCCTTCATCTTTAGAGCCATTTGTGGGTGGAATCGCCTTAATTTCTGCTTGACCGGGCTAGCTCCTTCCTTTAACGTCAATCTGTGTTCAACTAAAGATGAGTCTAATCCTGGCATATCTTCATAACTCCAGGCGAAAGTGTCCTTATAGTCTTTAAGTACTTGTACCATTGCCTTCTCATCCTCTGTAGAAAGATTTTTGCTGACGAGGACAACCTTAGTGTAGGCGCCCGGAACGTCCCCCCCGCGGCTGTGGGCTTCGGGCGAGGGTTCGTCTCCGTTCGTCTTAGCACTGTGGCGATTTAAAGGGGGTTAGAAATAAAGGATGTGATCGCCAGGAGCATTACCTTACGGCCCCTGTGCTCAGCAGGATGGTGGGGATGTGATCGCGTTCTGTGGAAGCGGAAGATGGTGGTTTCCCTTTCTCTTTCTCCGGCCGGCCAGAGGAGGAGAGCTCGGTAGTGCATGCGCAGAATCTGGTAAGAACCCCTGAAAAGATAAGACAGACAAAGAAAAGACAATCACCCAATTAGAACTGTGACATGTAGGAACCGTTCATGCAAACATAAAAATTAACTAAAATTAGAGGGAGACGCACCGGATGGGTGTTTGGGAGGGAAGGTGACCATATGTTATGGCCACCCACCTCCCGATTTTTGTTTGGAACCTCTGGGGGTAAAGAGTGCTAAGTCATCCTAGGATGCATGCATGCAGATAAGTGCTCGTGTGTGAAAAGGAAATGATGTGTTGAAGGTAAAAGAGAGTGAAAGAGGGAGAATGTTACGGCATGGACGGAATTTGGAAATGCAATGAAGTGAAAAAGGTGAAAAGTAAAAGAGGGTTGGGAAGACAAGCCCATTTGGAGTGACGTTCCTCCTGAAACAGCCTTCTGACTCTTTGCCCGCTTGCCAGCCTTCTCTGAGCCTTCCCTCCAAGAAGCCACCTCTTAACCCCCCTGCTCGAGAGGATATGGGGGGTTTAAATAGGTGAAGGAAAAATAGGAGAAAACAGGGGTCTAAATCCCCGTAAATCTCCCGGGAGCCAATAGGAAGTGGTCAAGGGTCGGAGGTAGTGCGCGCGGCAGTGGCCGGAGTGGGGAGTGGTCGGAGTAGTGGGGACGTGGGCGGCGAGTAGAGGAGATCGTGGGGAAGACGGAGTCAAGGGGGTGGTTAAGGAGTGGACGGCCAGCTAACATGCCTTCCATTCTTGTGGTGGAAGGCGGCCCGGTTGGCCTTCAAAGGGAGTGGAAGGCAAGGGGTGGCCTTCGAAGGAGGCGGAAGGCAAGGGGTGGCCTTCGAAGGAGGTGGAAGGCAAGGAGGCTGGCCTTCTACGAAAAAGGTGGTAAAAAGTGAAAAAGGTGGCTAAAAGGGTGGAAGGCAAGGTGGCTGGCCTTCGAAGGGGGTAGAAGGCGGGGGGTGGCCTTCGAAGGCGGTGGAAGGCAAGGGGGCTGGCCTTCCACGAAAATGTGAAAAAGGGTGGCCAAAAGGGTGGAAGGCAAGGTGGGTGGCCTTCGAAGGTGGTGGAAGGCGAGGGGTGGCCTTCGAAGGGGGTAGAAGGCGGACTGGCTGGCCTTCCACGAAAAAGGTGGCTAGAGTCGGGATTTGGTTAATGGGCCTAGCTGGTAGTGGGCTGAGATGGCTGAAATGAGGGGATTTTGGTGATGAAGGGCTAATGATGGGTTGGGTTCATGACCAAAAGGGTGGTCCAAAATCGGTGTCTACACTTAGGTTCGTCTTCAGTCCCTAAATTGATTTCTTTGGTGGGCTCTTCTACAGCAGCTGAGGGTTCATCGAATCTCTTCACTCCACTGGCATATGCTTCAGCTGCGTCCTCGTCATCTTCCTCATTCTCAACAATGGGATCCTTTTCATGCACTAACTCATATACCCTGTACCCATCATTGACTGACTCATCATTCATACAGTCTTCTGGCATATGAATTGGATTTTCTAAAAACTGAGGGATTAAAGAACAAGAAAAGCATCTATCAGCTAAGTCCTGGAGGTATCTATCTGGAATTCGCCTACCCTTAGGCTTCCTAGACTTCCTAACCTGACTAAATTGCCTAAAACTAGACTGCCTAACTTCACTAAACTCCCTATTATAACCTAATGAAGATGAAGCAGGATGGAAATCCTGAGATACAAGTGGAAATACAAGAGAATCCTCCCGAGGGGAGGGGCAGAGTAGATCTAAGAGAGAATCTTGACCGAAAGACCAGCGCGACGGGGTGCAATCGGACAAGTAAGAAGTTTCCTCGATAAGGATCTGAGAAGAATTTGTTGTAAATTTGGCGTTTTTTTTTGGATATCAGAGGAATTAAACATGAAACAGGAATGAATACAGATAGAAGGAGAATCAGATGGTGGGAGTGGCACCAAGGCCAGAGGGTTGGGGGGATCATATAGCAATATGTCCCAGATCAAATTATACATCCTCTCTAGATCGAGAGGAGGTTGTGGAGTAAAGTCCCGAGGGGGCAGAGTAATCATAACGGGCGGAGCCCGTGGAATATTTTCAATAATGACCCGCGACCAAGTCGGGGTCAAGAGCAGTGTACGAAATAGAGTATGGTGCATGAAGACATGTGAAGGATACGTCCCCCTCCAGAGCAGATATGTAGTGTAACCAGCTTCATAGGGGTCATCTGGCTCCCCTTCGTCGGTCTCTTCAGACAGCAATATCCGCTTATCAAAGATGGCACCAGGGCTTTCAATCAGCTCGTCAATCTGCGGCGGCCACTTGGGTTCTGCAGGATCTAAGAACAATCTGTTCAGTGCAATATAAAGGTCCCTCAGATCGAACCACCTGTACCATTTGCATTCAGGATCATGAAATTTTCTCCTTTTCATAGGCCGCAGAGCCTCCAAGGATTGGTACGTAAGTAGTTCTGAACAATGCCTGGCCAAGTCCCTCCCATATATGTCATGGAAGTCAGAGCACGAAGTAATGACTACCGTGTTGTCGTGGCTAAGTATGGGCCCTTTTACAAAGTGTGTATACATGGTCCATGTTAAGGGATCTCGGCCTTATTTGGGTAGTGTAGACATTGTCTCCAGGATTTTTCGACCTTCTTCGATCTCTGCTTGCTGAACCAGATCTTGCTTCAGTCTTCTTGGCCTGTAGCCCAGACCACTTCCAGGTGCTGTTCGATGATATTTAACAGGAGTGGTCCTGCCTTGCAACTGTGTGCCCAGACCTCTCCCAGACTCGTAGCCGCTCTTCATCATAATTCTCCATCCTGGGGTACTCATGCACTTCCCCCTTTTAATGGCATCTAACGGGTATGGAGAAATAGTAGCGGCTTTTAGAGGATCACCCACTGGACGGTAGACCTGTAATACCGACAGAAAAGGTTGTCGGCCAGGTAAAGCACCAGATTTAATATTCAAGGTATGAGCAGCAGCAAGGATCGGCATGCTCGTCACTTTAATAATTCGTCCTTTGAAAGGGAATTTGAGGCATTGGTGATTCGTAGAGGGAATCGCCTCAAGAGTTTTGATATAAGGACGACCCAAAATGACATTTATAGAAGGGTCGATTTATAAGATGTGAAATTCGACCTCTGCATGACTTACAGGGCCTAGCTCCACCTTCAAATAAACCATTCCCAGAGGGGAACGGGTAGAATTGTCGTATGCTGTCACAGAGATGGGGCTAGGCAACCATTTTTCTTTGGGCACACCGCACAGCTCCAGGGTCTTCGGAGGTAAAACATTGATCGAAGCCCCTGTATCTACTAGGCATGCATCCACGGCCTTCTTACAGATGTTGACCGTGATGCTCAGAGCCATGTTTCTGACTGCTGGCGGTGCTAGTTCCGATGTGTGAAATGTAATGGAGGGCTGATCCCCCTGAGGAACTAGTAGTGCTGCAATTTTTTCTACCGGCACGTCCTCATTGACCATCACCTTCTGTAGATATTCCATTAAGGCTTCTTGGTGACTCTTTGATCTCTTGATTAGTTCAAGTACGGAGATCCTAAGACTGGTTGAATGATGAAAGGGAAGTGCACACTCAACTTCCCAGGTATCTTAAGCTCACATCTAGATTGATTTGGGCCTCTAGACTCCTCAAACTAACCTTGACCGGTTAAGACTCATACTGATGACAATACCGTCATACCATGCTTAGGCTCCCAGCTGCTTCCGAGCACCAAGTTTGCCCAAAAAGGTTTCGAGGTAAATGATTTGCCCGACCCGGGTCTCTTTCCTCACAATCTAGAAGGTATATGATGGAACACCTTGGAACCCTAACGGTCAACCGCGCGACGCTGACCCGGAATCAGACGCCGTCGCACCGATTGGTGATGCGCATGCATTGACCTAAGCCCGAAGTTGTAAGGGTACACATTGAGATTATGGTTAAGAAATTAGTTCACCAGAAACATCGACATTACTCTTCACCCATTTTGGACTCCTGTGATCATGTGAGCATGTGACGATTTTGAAAACGAACCATTTTAAAATGATGTTCAGTCTTTAGATAGCTATCTCGTGCTGAACCTTGGGGGAGAAAAAATAAAGAAATTTTGGAGAGAAACCTCACAGGAGGATCAACAAAACCGTTAAAAGGGCGAGCTGTGACAAAACGGACCCCTTTTGACCTCCTAGATGCCCCTATTTTGACTTTTCAGGCTTTTGGTAAATTTCATGGCTAGGCACGGTCACGACCAGGCTTTTTTTCATGATTGCTTGAACTCCTTTTCTTTTCTTTTTTTTTTTGTATTTCTTTTTGATGCTTTTGACATTTTTCAGGGTTATTTGATATTCCGCCTGCGAGGACACTGCCCTCTTCACGTGCTCTGGTCCTTTACATTTCATTTCTGGGCCATTTTTTTTGTTGAGGGGTTACATCTATCGGGTTTTTGAGGAACCGCAGTTTGCTGAGCTCGACCGTTTAAGGGCGTCAACTGTCCTGATCGGTCGAGAGACGAAGAGCAAAGGTTGCATTTGACAGTGCACTAAAGACTTGGAACTCATTTTAAACAGGTTCTCTTTGAAAAACGTGCAGGTGTGTGCATCTCATGATGAGCATAGGGATCCGTATGAAAGTAAAGTAGACACGTCCAAGGTTATGGTGGACCAAAGTCTTAGCCAAACCTTAATGTCATCCCAACCTATCATGCAACTAGACCTAGACAGGGGGTTACGTGGCAGTCACCAGACAATTGGATTTTGTGTCTTTTCTGATTTTTTTTGTCATTTTCATTAAAGTATGTACATATTTACAAATATTTTCGATGCTTTTTGGATATTCGATTTTTTTGAGAGATTTTGAAATTTTTGATTTTTTGTATTTTTAAGGGTAAAACTTCTTCAAATAGACTCCTATCCAAAGGAAAACTTTTCAAAATATTTACAGTTATTTGCTGGAAACGAAAGAACCTACTTACCTCTACAACTTGTAGATAAAGAGGAAGCTATCCAATCCCTAAACGATTATGCACAAGACTCAGAGGGTGAGTCAGACATGTTGCAAAGGTGGGTCCTTGAGACACAGACCCAATGATGGCAGAATTGCCCCAGGAGTGTGCTACGACCGGTGATAAAAGCCTGAGAGGGGCAGGTGTGTGAAATAGTAAGGGAATGAGAGTGGTGGGTACCTGTTCATCCCTCACTAAGGAGGCTCCTTCTCGTCGAGTGGTTGGTTCATAGAACAACAGCTGTGTTGCGAAATCTTCTGCATCTTCCCTCTGAATTTCATTGATTGCTTCCTTCAACTCATCCTCAAGATAGTGTATCTTGAGTACCTCTTGACTTTCCTTCACAAGGTGATCCAAGAGACTCCATTTTCTTGATCCTTCAGTTGATTTGGTTAGTATGTAACCCAATTTGAATCCCCCAATGGTCGGCTTTTCAAAGATAGGTTCTTGAATTCCCTGCTCTTCTTTGTCTAACCCAGATCCCGAACTATACCCCATTTTGTCCATAAGCTGCCAACCTATGCTAGGCTGGGACTTGAGCTGAAAGTCAACCGATGAAAGGATGAGCTCTGCCCCTTTTCCAGGAGTGATCATGGATGGAATTTGTTCAGTCGAGACTAAATCCAAAGGCTCAAGATAGGGGGTACCCTTCATTTTGACAATCTTCCCCTTGTATGGGAATTTATAGCACTGATGATTAGTAGACGGCACTCCCAGGGTCTGGTCCATCCAAGGCCTTCCAAAATGGCGTTGTATATGGGCTTGGCATTAAGGATGTAGAATTCAAAGATCATGGCCACTGGCCCAATTTCCAGTTTCCCATTTGAGACCATCATGGAAGGAGACTCAACCTTTTTTGGATCAATCCCTACTTTCTTGGGGGTCTTGAGCGGACAGACATTGATTGATGCCCCGGTATCCAACAAGATGGAGTCCAATGAGTGACCCTTGAGTGTTGCAGTTAAGCATGAGGGAAGGGATTGGCATTCAGGGGGAACCAGATCCTTATCAGTGAAGGGTATCGTAGGTGTCTGGGTGACTGAGAGAATGGCATTGGGGACCCCCCTGATAGGAAGATCTTCATTGAGTATAATTTGCTGGAGGAACTTGAACAATGTCTCCATTTGTGTAGGAGATCTCCTAATCAACTCTAGGACTGGCATCTTAGTAGGAGTTTTCCCTAGATGCTGTAGGATGTCATACTTGGATAGATCTAAATCCTCTTGAGAGTCCAAGGGTTGACTTGTTGGGGGAATGATGCGATTTCTCAGTGTAACGCCAATCGAATTGGGGTCCACTGCCTGATCTGACTTTAGGGGTTGAACTGGTAGTGAATTCATTAGGCAGAATTGGGTTACCGGACCTGGCTTTGGTGTTGGACACAAGATGGAGAGAGGAGGTTCTCTGATTGAAACTGAGGGAACTTGGACCAGAGTGACTGGGTTGATGGCTGTTGGTTGTTCCCTAGGTCGTATCAAGACCAAAGGTTTGTCTTGGATGATAGTGGAGACTCCTTGCAACGGCTCTCTAGGCTTGGTCGTCCTAGTAGGGCACTCACGCCATATCCCAACCTCTTCATACTCCCAGTATTGTCCTCTATGATCGACATCTGGTTCCAAATTTTTGACAAGGGTGCTCACCCTTTCTAGATAGCTAAATGGATCTTGGGCCACCTGATAAGAGGGCGGAGGGCCCTTGACTTCCAAGGTTTCAGCAGCCTCTTTCATGTGCCCCCAATTGATCTTGGCACTGGAGAAAGAGGGAACTGCTGAATATGGTTTCTGATTGGATTGGTTGTCTGATCTAGACATAGGACTGGGTGACCTAAAGAGCTGCCCCAAGGCACTCACCTGTTCATTGATTGTCACTCCCTCTATTGGTGGAATCCTCTTACTTCTGTTCTGATTTTCAAAAAAGGATGGCAAAGTGGAACTCCAGATCTGAGATTGAACTACCCGAGCTCGATTATAAAGTTGTGCGAATGTGTGAAATTCGCTCAGCATGAGAATAGACCGAAGCTGCGGGGTAGCGTTATTGACCAGCATGGTGATAGCTTGAGATTCGGGGATTTCCACTTCTGCCCTAGAGGCCATTGCCCTCCACCTGTTGGCAAAATACGTGAACTCCTCTTTAGGCTTCATCTTTTCCATCACAAGATCAAACAAGGTGGGAGGCATGGTTGTCATATAACTAAACTGAGTGATGAATTTTTCGGAGACCATATCAAAATTGATTAGGTCTGTGGCGGGCAAGGAAGAAAACCATCTTAAGGCCTCACCTTCTAAGGATTTCTGGAACAGATGGACAAGGAGGACTCTGTCGTAGAGCCATTGATGGGAATCCATGAGGAAACTTGACAGGTGATCATGAGGGTCAGAGGTGCCATCATATTTCCTGTATTTGGGGGCTTTGAATCCTGGTGGAACGTAGGCCGGAGGGAGCTTACAATAGCTCGAGAGAGAGTGCGGTTGTTTCAGGGTAAGTTTCTCGGCCATGAACCTACGCACACAGGTTTCAACCTCACTTTTGTAGATGAATTCTTTCTGCTCGGGAGGAGGTGTAGTTGGAGAGACTGGAATCGGCATGATAGGTGGAGGAACTGGAGTAGGAGTTGGCTGGTTGATGCGTGTCTGAGCTCTGTTGGAAGATCCTTGGAGGTGAGTTCTCCGAGGAGTGGCATCTTGAGTTTTGCCACAGGAGGCCCACTGGATGAGTTGATCAGGGTTGTACCGTGATAACACGACAGTAAGTTCCGGGTCCTCACTTGGGTTTCGGAGGGTTCTGTTGGACATTATAAGGTCACTTTCTGAAGAAGAAGATTCATCCAAGCACCTTCTCCTAAATTACTCTCCAGGTGTTTGGAACATGCCCACAAATGTTGGTTGTGGATCCTCTTCAATCTCAAACAGAGGGTTGTGTGTAACATTGTTGCCGAACTGGTCCATGTCATCATACACATCATTGACATACATTCGGTTCATTATGAAGCACAGACCCTAAATGATTTTATGTTCCACTTGAAATGTTTCCCAATGTTTTATGAAAGTTGGTTTCTAACAAATCAAGTTTAACCCTTAACGACCCTTCACTTTTCCAAAGCTTGTTCCACCGAGATTCAATTAAGTGTCTTTAAATTTGAAACAGTTCACTAATTCCTCACACAAACCCAAGGTTCCTACAGGGTGGTTTCAGGTACAACCTGCTCGGCGGCCAAGTGGGAATCCCTGGCTCGCGGAGACTGACGGAGGTTCCCAACAGAATAAGACTAGTCACACCCGAGTGGGAATCCTCAGGTGGAGAGTCAGATCCTGCGGGAGAGGTGACTAAAGATGTGATGCCGGCTCTTCCTTAAAACCTCCGCGGAGAATATCTTGAAATTAACCTTACAGTCCAGCAGACAGAAAAGAAAAGAAAAGACAAGAGAACAGTAAACAAAAAGCAAACTAGAATGCGCAACAATTTAATCAGAGATGAAATAACAGGGGCCAGAAACTGGAGAGCTGGGGTTGGACGGCCGGGGGGCTGGCCGTCCAACTGAGCTGGACGGCCGGGGGGCTGGCCGTCCAACTGAGCTGGACGGCTAGGCCTCTAGCCATCTAAGGTTTGGACGGCCAGGAGGTGAGCCGTCCGGATTTTTTTTGTTTTTTTGTTTTTTTTGTTTTTGTTTTTTGCAGATGGACGGCTTAGGGTCTGGCCGTCCAACAGAGCTGGACGGCCAGGCGTCTAGCCGTCCAAGGTTTGGACGGCCAGGAGGTGGGCCGTCCGGATTTTTTTTTTGTTTTGTTTTTTTTTTTTTTGTTTTTTGCAGATGGGCGGCCTAGGGTCTGGCCGTCCAACTGAGCTGGACGGCCAGGCCTCTAGCCGTCCAAGGTTTGGACGGCCAGGAGGTGGGCCGTCCGGATTTTTTTTTTTTTTTGTTTTATTTTGGTTTTGTTTTTTTTGTTTTTTGCAGACGGACGGCCTAGGGTCTGGCCGTCCAACTAAGCTGGACGGCCAGGCGTCTAGCCGTCCAAGGTTTGGACGGCCAGGAGGTGGGCCGTCCGGATTTTTTTTTTATTATTATTCTTATTATTATTTTATTACCTTATTAGCGGGCGCAGTAAGCAAGTAGGGGTCCCACCGTGATCGCCAAAGGGCTGTAGGCGCCCGGAACGTCCCCCGCCGCGGATGCGGGCTTCGGACGAGGGTTCGTCTCCGTTCGTCTTAGCAATGTGGCGATTTAAAGGGGGTTAGAAATAAAGGATGTGATCGCCAGGAGCATTACCTTACGGTCCCTGTGCTCCGCAGGATGGTGGGGATGTGATCGCGTTCTGTGGAAGCGGAAGATGGTGGTTTCCCTTTCTCTTTCTCCGGCCGGCCAGAGGAGGAGAGCTCGGTAGTGCACGCGCAGAATCTGGTAAGAACCCCTGAAAAGAGAAGACAGACAAAGAAAAGACAATCACCCAATTAGAACTGTGACATGTAGGAACCGTTCATACAAACATAAAAATTAACTAAAATTAGAGGGAGACGCACCGGATGGGTGTTTGGGAGGGAAGGTGACTATATGTTATGGCCACCCACCTCCCGATTTTTGTTTGGAACCTCTGGGGGTAAAGAGTGCTAAGTCATCCTAGGATGCATGCATGCAGATAAGTGCTCGTGTGTGAAAAGGAAATGATGTGTTGAAGGTAAAAGAGAGTGAAAGAGGGAGAATGTTACGGCATGGACGGAATTTGGAAATGCAATGAAGTGAAAAAGGTGAAAAGTAAAAGAGGGTTAAGAAGACAAGCCCATTTGGAGTGACGTTCCTCCTGAAACAGCCTTCTGACTCTTTGCCCGCTTGCCAGCCTTCTCTGAGCCTTCCCTCCAAGAAGCCACCTCTTAAACCCCCTGCTCGAGAGGATATGGGGGGTTTAAATAGGTGAAGGAAAAATAGGAGAAAACAAGGGTCTAAATCCCCATAAATCTCCCTGGAGCCAATAGGAAGTGGTCAAGGGTCGGAGGTAGTGCGCGCGACAGTGGCCGGAGTGGGGAGTGGTCGGAGTAGTGGGGACGTGGGCGGCGAGTAGAGGAGATCGTGGGGAAGACGGAGTCAAGGGGGTGGTTAAGGAGTGGACGGCCAGCTAACATGCCTTCCATTCTTGTGGTGGAAGGCGGCCCGGTTGGCCTTCGAAGGGAGTGGAAGGCAAGGGGTGGCCTTCGAAGGAGGCGGAAGGCAAGGGGTGGCCTTCGAAGGAGGTGGAAGGCAAGGGGGCTGGCCTTCCACGAAAAAGGTGGTAAAAAGTGAAAAAGGTGGCTAAAAGGGTGGAAGGCAAGGTGGCTGGCCTTCGAAGGGGGTAGAAGGCGGGGGGTGGCCTTCGAAGGCGGTGGAAGGCAAGGGGGCTGGCCTTCCACGAAAAGGTGAAAAAGGGTGGCCAAAAGGGTGGAAGGCAAGGTGGGTGGCCTTCGAAGGTGGTGGAAGGCGAGGGGTGGCCTTCGAAGGGGGTGGAAGGCGGACTGGCTGGCCTTCCACGAAAAAGGTGGCTAGAGTCGGGATTTGGTTAATGGGCCTAGCTGGTAGTGGGCTGAGATGGCTGAAATGAGGGGATTTTGGTAATGAAGGGCTAATGATGGGTTGGGTTCATGACCAAAAGGGTGGTCCAAAATTGGTGTCTACACTTAGGTTCGTCTTCAGTCCCTAAATTGATTTCTTTGGTGGGCTCTTCTACAGCAGCTGAGGGTTCATCGAATCTCTTCACTCCACTGGCATATGCTTCAGCTGCGTCCTCGTCATCTTCCTCATTCTCAACAATGGGATCCTTTTCATGCACTAACTCATATACCCCGTACCCATCATTGACTGACTCATCATTCATACAGTCTTCTGGCATATGAATTGGATTTTCTAAAAACTGAGGGATTAAAGAACAAGAAAAGCATCTATCAGCTAAGTCCTGGAGGTATCTATCTGGAATTCGCCTACCCTTAGGCTTCCTAGACTTCCTAACCTGACTAAATTGCCTAAAACTAGACTGCCTAACTTCACTAAACTCCCTATTATAACCTAATGAAGATGAAGCAGGATGGAAATCCTGAGATACAAGTGGAAATACAAGAGAATCCTCCCGAGGGGAGGGGCAGAGTAGATCTAAGAGAGAATCTTGACCGAAAGACCCGCGCGACGGGGTGCGATCGGACAAGTAAGAAGTTTCCTCGATAAGGATCTGAGAAGAATTTGTTGTAAATGTGACGTTTTTTTTTTGATATCAGAGGAATTAAACATGAAATATGAATGAATACAGATAGAAGGAGAATCAGATGGAGGGAGTGGCACCAAGGCCAGAGGGTTGGGGGGATCATATAGCAATATGTCCCAGATCAAATTATACATCCTCTCTAGATCGAGAGGAGGTTGTAGAGTAAAGTCCCGAGGGGACAGAGTAATCATAACGGGCGGAGCCCGTGCAATATCTTCAATAATGACCCGCGACCAAGTCGGGGTCAAGAGCAGTGTACGAAATAGAGTATAGAGCATGAAGACATGTGAAGGATACGTCCCCCTCCAGAGCAGATCTGTAGTGTAACCAGCTTCATAGGGGTCATCTGGCTCCCCTTCGTCGGTCTCTTCAGACAGCAATATCCGCTTATCAAAGATGGCACCAGGGCTTTCAATCAGCTCGTCAATCTGCGGCGGCCACTTGGGTTCTGCAGGATCTAAGAACAATCTGTTCAGTGCAATATAAAGGTCCCTCAGATCGAACCACCTGTACCATTCGCATTCAGGATCATGAAATTTTCTCCTTTTCATAGGCCGCAGAGCCTCCAAGGATTGGTACGTAAGTAGTTCTGAACAATGCATGGCCAAGTCCCTCCCATATATGTCATGGAAGTTAGAGCACAAAGTAATGACTACCGTGTTGTCGTGGCTAAGTATGGGCCCTTTTACAAAGTGTGTATACAGGGTCCATGTTAAGGGATCTCGGCCTTCTTTGGGTGGTGTAGACATTGTCTCCAGGATTTTTCGACCTTCTTCGATCTCTGCTTGCTGAACCAGATCTTGCTTCAGTCTTCTTGGCCTGTAGCCCAGACCACTTCCAGGTGCTGTTCGATGATCTTTAACATGAGTGGTCCTGCCTTGCAACTGTGTGCCCAGACCTCTCCCAGACTCGTAGCCGCTCTTCATCATAATTCTCCATCCTGGGGTACTCATGCACTTCCCCCTTTTAATGGCATCTAACGGGTATGGAGAAATAGTAGCGGCTTTTAGAGGATCACCCACTGGACGGTAGACCTGTAATACCGACAGAAAAGGTTGTCGGCCAGGTAAAGCACCAGATTTAATATTCAAGGTATGAGCAGCAGCAAGGATCGGCATGCTCGTCACTTTAATAATTCGTCCTTTGAAAGGGAATTTGAGGCATTGGTGATTCGTAGAGGGAATCGCCTCAAGAGTTTTGATATAAGGACGACCCAAAATGACATTTATAGAAGGGTCGATTTATAAGATGTGAAATTCGACCTCTGCATGACTTACAGGGCCTAGCTCCACCTTCAAATAAACCATTCCCAGAGGGGAACGGGTAGAATTGTCGTATGCTGTCACAGAGATGGGGCTAGGCAACCATTTTTCTTTGGGCACACCGCACAGCTCCAGGGTCTTCGGAGGTAAAACATTGATCGAAGCCCCTGTATCTACTAGGCATGCATCCACGGCCTTCTTACAGATGTTGACCGTGATGCTCAGAGCCATGTTTCTGGCTGCTGGCGGTGCTAGTTCCGATGTGTGAAATGTAATGGAGGGCTGATCCCCCTGAGGAACTAGTAGTGCTGCAATTTTTTCTACCGGCACGTCCTCATTGACCATCACCTTCTGTAGATATTCCATTAAGGCTTCTTGGTGACTCTTTGATCTCTTGATTAGTTCAAGTACGGAGATCCTAAGGCTGGTGGAATGATGAAAGGGAAATGCACACTCAACTTCCCAGGTATCCTAAGCTCACATCTAGATTGATTTGGGCCTCTAGACTCCTCAAACTAACCTTGACCGGTTAAGACTCATACTGATGACAATACCGTCATGCCATGCTTAGGCTCCCAGCTGCTTCCGACCACCAAGTTTGCCCAAAAAGGTTTCGAGGTAAATGATTTGCCTGACCCGGGTCTCTTTCCTCACAATCTAGAAGGTATATGATGGAACACCTTGGAACCCTAACGGTCAACCGCACGACGCTGACCCAGAATCAGACGCCGTCGCACCGATTGGTGACGCGCATAAATTGACCTAAGCCCGAAGTTGTAAGAGTACACATTGAGATTATGGTTAAGAAATTAGTTCACCAGAAACATCGACATTACTCTTCACCCATTTTGGACTCCTGTGATCATGTAAGCATGTGACGATTTTGAAAACGAACCATTTTAAAATGATGTTCAGTCTTTAGATAGCTATCTCGTGCTGAACCTTGGGGGAGAAAAAATAAAGAAATTTTGGAGAGAAACCTCACAGGAGGATCAACAAAACCGTTAAAAGGGCGAGCTGTGACAAAACGGACCCCTTTTGACCTCCTAGATGCCCCTATTTTGACTTTTCAGGCCTTTGGTAAATTTCATGGCTAGGCACGGTCACGACCAGGCTTTTTTTCATGATTGCGTGAACCCCTTTTTTTTTTTTTTTTTGTATTTCTTTTTGATGCTTTTGACATTTTTCAGGGTTATTTGATATTCCGCCTGCGGGGACACTGCCCTCTTCACGTGCTCTGGTCCTTTACATTTCATTTCTGGGCCATTTTTTTTGTTGAGGGGTTACATCTATCGGGTTTTTGAGGAACCGCAGTTTGCTAAGCTCGACCGTTTAAGGGCGTCAACTATCCTGATCGGTCGAGAGACGAAGAGCAAAGGTTGCATTTGACAGTGCACTAAAGACTTGGAACTCATTTTAAACAGGTTCTCTTTGAAAAACGTGCAGGTGTGTGCATCTCATGATGAGCATAGGGATCCGTATGAAAGTAAAGTAGACACGTCCAAGGTTATGGTGGACCAAAGTCTTAGCCAAACCTTAATGTCATCCCAACCTATCATGCAACTAGACCTAGACAGGGGGTTACGTGGCAGTCACCAGACAATTGGATTTTGTGTCTTTTCTGATTTTTTTTGTCATTTTTATTAAAGTATGTACATATTTACAAATATTTTTGATGCTTTTTGGATATTCGATTTTTTTGGGAGATTTTGAAATTTTTGATTTTTTGTATTTTTAAGGGTAAAACTTCTTCAAATAGACTCCAATCCAAAGGAAAACTTTTCAAAATATTTACACTTATTTGCTGGAAACGAAAGAACCTACTTACCTCTACAACTTGTAGATAAAGAGGAAGCTATCCAATCCCTAAGCGATTATGCACAAGACTCAGAGGGTGAGTCAGACATGTTGCAAAGGTGGGTCCTTGAGACACAGACCCAATGATGGCAGAATTGCCCCAAGAGTGTGCTACGACCGGTGATAAAAGCCTGAGAGGGACAGGTGTGTGAAATAGTAAGGGAATGAGAGTGGTGGGTACCTGTTCATCCCTCACTAAGGAGGCTCCTTCTCGTCAAGTGGTTGGTTCATAGAACAACAGCTGTGTTGCGAAATCTTCTGCATCTTCCCTCTGAATTTCATTGATTGCTTCCTTCAACTCATCCTCAAGATAGTGTATCTTGAGTACCTCTTGACTTTCCTTCACAAGATGATCCAAGAGACTCCATTTTCTTGATCCTTCAGTTGATTTGGTTAGTATGTAACCCAATTTGAATCCCCCAATGGTTGGCTTTTCAAAGATAGGTTCTTGAATTCCCTGCTCTTCTTTGTCTAACCCAGATCCCGAACTATACCTCATTTTGTCCATAAGCTGCCAACCTATGCTAGGCTGGGACTTGAGCTGAAAGTCAACCGATGAAAGGATGAGCTCTGCCCCTTTTCCAGGAGTGATCATGGATGGAATTTGTTCAGTCGAGACTAAATCCAAAGGCTCAAGATAGGGGGTACCCTTCATTTTGACAATCTTCCCCTTGTATGGGAATTTATAGCACTGATGATTAGTGGAGGGCACTCCCAGGGTCTGGTCCATCCAAGGCCTTCCCAAAATGGCGTTGTATATGGGCTTGGCATTAAGGATGTAGAATTCAAAGATCATGGCCACTGGCCCAATTTCCAGTTTCCCATTTGAGACCATCATGGAAGGAGACTCAACCTTTTTTGGATCAATCCCTACTTTCTTGGGGGTCTTGAGCGGACAGACATTGATTGAAGCCCCGGTATCCAACAAGATGGAGTCCAATGAGTGACCCTTGAGTGTTGCAGTTAAGCATGAGGGAAGGGATTGGCATTCAGGGGGAACCAGATCCTTATCAGTGAAGGGTATCGTAGGTGTCTGGGTGACTGAGAGAATGGCATTGGTGACCCCCCTGATAGGAAGATCTTCATTGAGTGTAATTTTCTGGAGGAACTTGAACAATGTCTCCCTTTGTGTAGGAGATCTCCTAATCAACTCTAGGATTGGCATCTTAGCAGGAGTTTTCCCTAGATGCTGTAGGATGTCATACTTGGATAGATCTGAATCCTCTTGAGAGTCCAAGAGTTGACTTGTTGGGGGAATGATGCGATTTCTCAGTGTAACGCCAATCGGACTAGGGTCCACTGCCTGATCTGACTTTAGGGGTTGAACTGGTGGTGAATTCATTAGGCAAAATTGGGTTACCGGACCTGGCTTTGGTGTTGGACACAAGATGGAGAGAGGAGGTTCTCTGATTGAAACTAAGGGAACTTGGACCAGAGTAACTGGGTTGATGGCTGTTGGTTGTTCCCTAGGTCGTATTAAGACTAAAGGTTTGTCTTGGATGATAGTGGAGACTCCTTGCAACGGCTCTCTAGGCTTGGTCGTCCTAGTAGGGCACTCACGCCATATCCCAACCTCTTCATACTCCCAGTATTGTCCTCTATGATCGACATCTGGTTCCAAATTTTTGACAAGGGTGCTCACCCTTTCTAGATAGCTAAATGGATCTTGGGCCACCTGATAAGAGGGCGGAGGGCCCTTGACTTCCAAGGTTTCAGCAGCCTCTTTCATGTGCCCCCAATTGATCTTGGCACTGGAGAAAGAGGGAACTGCTGAATATGGTTTCTGATTGGATTGGTTGTCTGATCTAGACATAGGACTGGGTGACCTAAAGAGCTGCCCCAAGGCACTCACCTGTTCATTGATTGTCACTCCCTCTATTGGTGGAATCCTCTTACTTCTGTTCTGATTTTCAAAAAAGGATGGCAAAGTGGAACTCCAGATCTGAGATTGAACTACCCGAGCTCGATTATAAAGTTGTGCGAATGTGTGAAATTCGCTCAGCATGAGAATAGACCGAAGCTGCGGGATAGCGTTATTGACCAGCATGGTGATAGCTTGAGATTCGGGGATTTCCACTTCTGCCCTAGAGGCCATTGCCCTCCACCTATTGGCAAAATACGTGAACTCCTCTTTAGGCTTCATCTTTTCCATCACAAGATCAAACAAGGTGGGAGGCATGGTTGTCATATAACTAAACTGAGTGATGAATTTTTCGGAGACCATATCAAAATTGATTAGGTCTGTGGCGGGCAAGGAAGAAAACCATCTTAAGGCCTCACCTTCTAAGAATTTCTGGAACAGATGGACAAGGAGGACTCTGTCGTAGAGCCATTGATGGGAATCCATGAGGAAACTTGACAGGTGATCATGAGGGTCAGAGGTGCCATCATATTTCCTGTATTTGGGGGCTTTGAATCCTGGCGGAAAGTAGGCCGGAGGGAGCTTACAATAGCTCGAGAGAGAGTGCGGTTGTTTCAGGATAAGTTTCTCGGCCATGAACCTACGCACACAGGTTTCAACCTCACTTTTGTAGATGAATTCTTTTTGCCAACTAAGGCATTAGCTGCCATTAGAGCATTGAAGATATCTGCCATGGATTCTGGGAGGGCCGGGTATTCTGCCCTTTTAGGGCCTGGAGGTCTTCTCTGCTGGTTGTAGTCACCAGGAGGAGGGACATTATGGTACGCCGGCGGTGCACGCGGCTGATACTGCTGTTGCTGTTGCTGATATTGCTGCTGTTGGGGCTGCTGGTACTGCTGTTGGCGTTGCTGCGGCTGCTGTAGCTGTTGCTGTTGCTGGTTCTGGTTCGGCTGCTGGGGCCGTTGATACTGTTGCTGATAATGGGGGTTCTGCTGCTGGTTTGGCTGCGGTGGCCTCTGGTACTGCTGCTGGTTCCTCACGAACTGGGGCGAATTATTATTCATGCTACTAACTTGCTCGTGAGAGAGCGTGCCCTCAGTAGTCGGACCTGTGCTAGGAGAGTTTGGCACTGCAGGCTTCCAAGGTGGAGGCCTGCTAGGTCTGTGAGGATCAAAGACGCTAGAGAACGTAGCGTCCTTGAAGGCATTTTGGCAGTGCCGTGCTCTTTCATAGAGCTCTGCCATGTTGGTCAGATTGTTCAAGGAGAGGACTAGCTTGAATTGGGGCGTGGCGTTAGAAATTAACATCTTCACTTGCTCGGACTCGGACAAGTGGTCCTTCACCTTTTCGGCCAGGCCCCGCCACCTGTCAGCAAAACTGACAAACTCCTCATCAGGTTTCATCTTTTCGGCAATGAGGTCAGTGATGGACAAGGAGGGTGCAACTCTGTCCTGGTATCGTTGGATAAATTTGCGTGAAACGATACCGTAATTCTCTACTTCGGAGGGTTCTAAAGAAAAGAACCACTCGAGGGCTGGTCCCTCTAGAGATCTCCTGAACAAAAAGGCCAACGACCTCTTATCGTTCTGCCAGAAAGACGATTCGTACATAAACTCCTTCAGATGTGTGAAGGGGTTACCAGTACCGTTGTACTTTCGGTACACTGACATTTCAGAGGGTGGTAGGTGGAATACCGGCAGGCTCGGCAAATTGATCTCTGGCACAGCTTTAACCCCCATCATCTTCTGGAGGTTGTTAAACTGCTCATCCATGCACTCCATCTTGGCCAGCAACGCTTGCGTGGTCAGATCTGCCTAGGGAGGAGGAGGAGGCGGGGGTACTTGATAGGCCTGCTGCCTAGAGTATGTTGGACAGGGGGGAAAATAAAGAGGAGGTTCGGCAGAGCTTCCGCCATGCCCGAGGGCATTTTGATAGACAGGCGTTTGCGGTCTAGCCGGTTGCCTAGAGGATGAAAGCTGCGGCCCAGCTAGCCGAGAAGTGATATGAAGGCCTTCCATGGCCTGATGGATGTAAGGAGGTTGAAGAGGAGGTTGTTGAGCAGCCACAGGGGGAGCCACAGGGTTCGGCTCAGCAGGCTGCACGGGTGCCTTCCCCTTCAAAATAGACTGGATCGCCTCGAACTGCTGAGGGTCAAGTCGGGAGGCAAGAACTCCCAAAGCGTTGACGAGATCCACAGGATCAGAGGATGAGGGATCATTCTGATTCATGTCCCCCTCAAGATCGGGATTAGGAATCGCATATTCATGCAGGGGAGGATCAGGATATCGATCATGGGGATGAAAGAGAAGGGTCCGGACGTTCCCCTCATGTCGATATGGAATGGGGGCAGAATTACGGGAGGCATCAGCATCTCTCCCGCTCTCGTAGTTGTAATCAGAATCCGGAAGGGCATTAGCATCTCCCTCGTAATTGACCATGGCGTCTGGAGCCACACTCAAGTCCCTGCCTGATCGCAGCAGCATGATGTTAGATTATCTTTTTTTTCAAAGATTTAACAAACAAGTTGCACAGAGATTAATCAAACAAGTGGATGCTTAACGTGATTTTAAGGTTCCTTGTTGAGTTATTTGAATTGGATTAAACCACTAATTCGCTCAGGGAAAGGATCCTAGTTTCAGTTCAATTTCCACCGTTATTCTCTAGGGCTTTCTCTCACAACGCTTTCGAAATCTAGCCGGGACTTCAATTGGTACAACCAGCCTGATGATCAAGGAGGAATACCTTGATTTTGGGGACTTATGGAGGCCTTAACGTCAACTTCTCTAGTCTGATCAAAGGACCAACCCAATCAGAGAGAGTTGCTGACGTCAAGTAGTGTGTTCCTAAGAAAAGGAGGGTATTTGCCTCAATGCGTATGTCCTGCGGCCTGGATGGCCTCTAATGCTTAATAGTAATGGGTAGCTAGCACTCAAGCCACAAAAATCTGAAAACTGAAAAATAACTAAGAAATTGTCTGAATCGCGTCGATTATAGTCGACGCTATTCAAAACAGAACTTGCATCTTGGACTAGGTAGAGTGGGGGGAGCTGTGCTTGCTGAGGAAGCTGTCCCAGCAATCCCATGCGCTGTGCGATGGCGGATACCATCTCCTGAAGAGGCGTGAGGGATGTGACGGCAGCGGCTAGCGCTGCCATTTGTTGCTGGAGCACTCCCACCCGGTCTTCTGCAGCGGGGGACTCTGGTATGACAGGCAGAGTCACGCTCGGAGGAGCAGCATGGGCGCCTTCGGAGGGCAGCAGCTGTGCCGAGGCTTCCCGTGTCTCTGCTTCATTCTGTCCGGATCGTCGGGTTACACGTCGCTGAGACATGACTTGTTTGTTTGATTCCCACAGACGGCGCCACGTGATGTAGCCGAAGCTATCACGACCGGATTCCGAAGCTGGAATCCGAAGTTTTGGATCCGGAGCTGGGTCGGATTGGTGCAAGAGGCCCGACAGGGATCCGAAAGGCGACGGACGTAGAGACGCGGTTGGGGATCCGCGGCCGAGAGTCGCTCGCTCGGAGGTAGGCTTGTCCCCGGAAGGCGGGGCCGAGGTTCCTCCGGCTGACGGGCGGGCAGCGCGGAACCGAGTCTCCCTCAGTCGAAGGGGCAGCCGGCGCACGGCGTCGAGACCGGAGGAGAAGTCCGAGGTCAGCGGCCGAGACCGACTCGGGGCGGTCGGCGATGATTTGAACCGAGCCCCTGCAGGAGGGAAAGAAGAAGAGCCGGTCAGTAGGAGTCCCGGGCTTCGGCCCTTAGGAACCCCCTTCGACGGTTAAGTTAGCTTCTGAAGAAGATTCGATTCAGAAGGCAAAGAGTAGCTTTAATGCTTTTTGAACGATGGTCCTTGAGGGTCACGGAGACATACCTTTGGCAATAAATAGCGTGGTATTTATAGCAAATGATAGAGGATGGTTAACGGTGACAGCCGATATAGGACTATGTTCCGGGCTTACTGGTAAACCGCCATAGTGCCTAGTCCTCTACCGGAGTGGGCCGAACACGGCTGTTGGGCCGAAGGGGGTTGGGCCGCTGATGGGCCGAAGCCTGCTGGGCCGAGGGCTACTGTGCCGCTTACGGGCCGAAGGCTTTTGGGCCGCTGATGGGCCGAAGGCTTGCAGAGGGCCTTCTATTGGTGCTGCTGGGCTGAGCTGGGTTTGGGCTTGTTTTAATGGGCCGAATCGGATTCTGCCTCATCAGTAATTATAATATTATAAAGTTTAAGATGTTAGCATGTTAATATATTAATATATTAACTGTTAACACCTTACATCTTAATGTATCAACGTATTAATATATGAACATGCTAACATCTTAAATCGTATGGTATTAGAACATTGTTAATGTTCTAACGTATTAATGTGTTGCAATTGCAGGACAACAAGAAATGGAGGGTAAAATTAGAGTTTGCATGAAAAGAGAAATAATTAAGTCCGTCCTTAAAACAAGACTCATACAATTAACATAAAGTTGATAAGAGGATGGAAAACAGTAGCAGGCTTTTGACATGTAGGAGATTCCAATTAATTTTTTCTCTTGTTATAAGTTTTACTGATAATCAATAATGCCCATTTGATTATATTTTATTAGTTTACTTTCTTAAAATAATATAGTTAGAGATGGTTGAAAATGTCCGCCCATAAAGGGATGAGAACTAATATCAAACTTTTGATAGGATGCTTTAATTATTTTTTTGTTATTACTATTAATCACAACCAATAAATATAATTTTTCATTATGGTTTATTAATTTTGATTTTTATACATTAAGATGATCTCATGCATAACAAATCTCATGAGATCTGCACGTGTGCCAAAAGCGTTATAATTCAAACTTCACTAGTTTACCTCTCCTCTCCAATCTCCATCTCTAGCTTTCCTTCTCTGATCTCTTCCTTGAGCATGTTTGTCCCAGTTATTGGGGATTCACTGGCACTAGCCGGTTCTAGTCCTCTCTCTTTGGAGTTGGGGTGCTCAGGCTCACTTTGTTTGTGGAATAGGTCCGGAATAATCAGTATAAGGGTTCTATTCTGACTTGATTGTAGAGATAACTAATTTCCCCAATTCTCCCAACTCTCCAAATTCTATCTGGAATGCCTAATTATCTAAATTTTCTCAATTTCACCCTTTATTTCACTTCTTATTCCACTTATTCCTACCAAATCATTTGAAATAGCGTAGTGTAATTCTCCTTATTCTTAGTGGAATACCAACAATTTACCAAATCAAAATACATCTTATTCTGATTTAAGAAATCCCTAAAACCTTATTCTGATTTATGAAATCCTTAAAGCCTTATTCTGGTTTAAACTATTCTGCAAACAAAGTGAGACTAAGATATTAGTGAAAAAAGTAATTGTGTCCCAAAGATTTGACAGCTTAGAGTGCGCACCAAAGGAAAGCAGTGCCAAACCCAAACAACGGACGAGTAACTCAGCCTGCCAATCCTAAATTGGACTTAAAACTAGTCACATCCAACAGTTAAGTCTCTTGACCTCATCGTTATAGTAGAGTGTTTTACTAAGGCCCATTATCATGCTTACGAAGTTCATTAGTTCACTGATTTGTTCCCACCTTGAGACACAACGCACACGGACAACCTTTTTAGTGAAAGCTGACCACTGAATAGAGATATCAATGGTAAGCTGTAACCGATCGTTCGTTAGGTTTAATGTCTATTTTATGTATAGTAGTTTTGTCTCTGATAGACTAAGGGCGTGTTTGGTAAAACTTCTACTTAAAAGTTACTTTTAGCTTCCAGTTCTTATAAATAATGAGTTGAGCGTGAGAGGTTATAACTAATTTTGATTTGTTACAAAAGTCAACTCTTTCATAACAACCTCACTTTTTCTCCAATCTTGGAAGCTCCCCCTTTGTAGTTTTTGGTTGGAAGCCAAAACACAAGTAAACTACCACATAAATGATTTCCAAGATCCAATGGCTTCCATAAAAAATAACTAAATGGAAATGCAAAAGTACTTTCAAATTGAAACTATGCCAAACATAGCCTAATAGACATGAACAATGACAGTCTCATTTCTCACTAGGTACAGAAACATATAACCTAATTTTTTAAACCAGCACGTGTTAATGACCATTAAAAATATTTATATTGGTTAGTGAAAGGGTAAAAACCCAAAAAACCGAGAAAACTAAGCCCAATTACAAAGGAACATCCTACTACTAAGTCATCCGGTCCAATGAACCGATGGAGAGGGACAATCCTACGAGCCCACCTAGAAGGTTTAGAAACACGGAAATCCTCAAATCCCACATAAGAAAACATTGTGGCCTTAAAAGGTCCCAAATCGCCAAAAGGCCCAAGCCTCATGAAGTCCCAACCATTGAACACTGACGGGTCACTAGGTGCTCTGAGGAATCTAAGTCCACATGCTGAAGAGATAAAACAACTAGCCTTCCCAATCACCCAAGGATCACAGAACCCGACGCGTGGTAGAAGACTCACCCCGAGCTCATGGGACTTCAAAAGCCGTACAAAGCTACAGGTGGCCAAGAGGCTAACCCCGACCACCAAATATCAAGAATCCTAAGGGTGTTCGCAGGAAAACAACGAGTTTAGGTCTACAGAAGCCCAATAGATGGCGAATCTATAGGTCCCGTTAGTCAGACATGTGGGGTCCGAGACAGACGACGTCAGAAGATCTTCATCATGAAATATGAGGACGACCCCTTGCTGCCATCAATATGAGGAACCTCTCCCCAACAAGGATTAGACCTCACTAATCCCTGATTTGACGTGACTCAATCTTCCACCACCTTGCATGGCACCGTCGAAGTGCTCCATCATACGACACGTGTCCCTCCAGAGGAAAGTCATGAACATCGTCACATGTTTGGAAGAACACCGATAAAAGACACGACCCTCCTCCTTCCAAAGGTACTGCCCCGTTACCCTCTAAGCAAGATTATATTACCCTTCCTCAAGTCAAGCTAACCTGGACATCGGAGGGTTAACCCCAGTGAGAATCGGGATTTTCTTGGCAATTCTTGTTGTACTTTTGTAGGGACGGAGATATTAAGGAAGACTCACCACATTGGACCATCTATGTAACCACCCGTTACCCTATAATCGGGGATCCGATTACTAAATGAGTACCGAATCATTAATTTAGAGTTAAACCAGGATCTAGATAAGTCTGGGAAATAAATAATAAACTAAGTTAAACATTCACATCGCATTGAATTAAGCATTATTACAATGCGACTCGACACAGCAAATAATTACATACTCAAACTGAAAAGAACTAATTAAGCATACAAGTCAGAAAATAAAATAACAATTACATCGGGGCATACCCTGGAGCAACGACTGTTGGCGTGCGACCCAAAGCAACCCTCTCTTCGCTACGCCTGCCTGGAACCCTCACCTGAAAACCACAAGGGTGAGTGTCATCGAAAAGACTCAGTAGGGATCCCTCGATCCCCATCGCCCACTCACGCACCCACAAGTACAGCAACAGAAATATAGATAATTTAAGCAAGTAAAGTAGTAAACATAACTCCTAGATTTCGATATAAAACACATGCACAACTATGAAACCATTCTACCACGGAGCCTACAACCAGCGTCTCGGCAAAACACGCCAACCACACGGCCGAACGCGAGAAACTCCGACCCGCTAAAACCAAACAACAACCCCTCGGATAACGTGCTAACTATTCCGGCCTGACAGGCTCCAGGTGGTTCTGCTTCCCCCAGCACGAGTGACACTCCGAATGTACCACTCCCACACCGGTACTAGCGATACCCCGGGATACACCATGTGACCCTCTCTCTAGGGGTCACCCCGCTACTCCCACACCGGCGCCGTGTCACTCCCACACCGACACAGGGTGCCTAAGCGCTAACAACTGTCACTCTAGGCCCACGATCGCACAAAACACAACACGGTGC
This sequence comes from Zantedeschia hybrid cultivar, assembly GCA_030544215.1. Lineage (NCBI taxonomy): Eukaryota > Viridiplantae > Streptophyta > Magnoliopsida > Alismatales > Araceae > Zantedeschia > Zantedeschia hybrid cultivar. Next base: position 15,052,121 of record JARZZO010000014.1, on the reverse strand, counting down.
GATCTGATCACGTAGAATCCAATGTCATCGAGTACATTTCTACACATGCAATTAACTAAACTATCTAACAATATAAACATGTGTTAATTGCATGAATTAATGAGATTCTGTCTTGAATCGCGTCGCCCAAGGTCGACGTCATTCAAGACTCATAAACTGGTTCATATAAAATATGGCCTCAGAAGATGGCCTAAAACGCGTCGTTCACGGAGGTCGCCATTTAAATGGTGTCGCTGTCCCTGGACGCCATTCAGTTCCAAAGACAGAATCTGTCATCTGGGTCAAATCGTGTCGTAGGTGGAAGCCGCCTTTCTAAAAGACGTCGCTGTCCCCCGACGCCATTTAACCCTCACAGACAGGTTCTCCTTCCGCTTTCCCCCAAATCCACGAAATGGAATTTCCTCGTCAAATCGTGTAAAAACACAAACAAAGTGGAGAAGGAGGAGAAGAAGCTAAATACCCATTAAAACACCCAAATTCTCATTACATGCATTTAGTATTTTCACTCCAAGAAAACCCCTAAACATGCTATAAAGTGGGAAAAACATGATTTTTAAATGAAATACAACGGGGATCGTCACTCTACCGGTTACTCGAACTCCTCCTAATTCCAAGCCGCCAACCCGCCTCATCACATACCGCCGCCGGTAGTGCCGTGGACGTCGTTACTCCACCGAGACGTCGGCCGCCGTCAGGAGAGAAAAACGTCGTGGAGGAGATGGTGGTGGTAGTGGTCGGAGTTAGGAGGTTGATAGAGTGGAGGGAGAGATGGAATGGAGGGAGGAAAGCAAGGAGAGGGGGGGGGGAAGTCACCAGAGATCGGAGGGAAGAGAGGAGAGAGAAGAGAAAGGAGAGAATGAGGGAAAGGAGAGAGGATTCGCGGGGTCAAACAGAAGCTGGGTAAAATACGTTGTGCAAGTCCGACGTCATTCAGATGACAAGACCGGGCCGTACACTAGCAAACCAGAGTCGTACTCTAAATGGCGTCGTCTATTCAAGACGCCATTCAGACTATATGACCGGGGTCGTACTCTCGCGCCCCAAGACCAGCCCACGTGGCACAACTTAAAACACGTCCACATTGCTGGATGCCGTTTAAACCGCGTCTCGCAAGTTTGACGCGAAAAAGAAACTGAGTCGCAACTCCAACATGACCCAAACTAAGGGATCCAACACCGAAATTGGCCCGATAACCGGATCCGAAACCTCAATCCTTACAATCTAGCCATGTGGCGCTATCATGTTTGGTTCACGTGTCTGCAATGGCTGAGCTAGAATGTTTTGAAAGGAGGGTAAAGTATTTTCTATAGAATTAAATCAGCGTCATAGAATTCATTCATAAAGTTGAAAAAGAAAACTATAAATTTATTTGGAAGCTAACATCATTAGACTGAATCAGTCTCAAAGAACTCATAAAAAAAAATTATTTTATTTAAAATAAAATAATTTTTACATATAAGTTGTGCTCGACGAGTCTTCATATTTTAAAATTATTAGATTATCACCTCATTATCAATGCTGGCAATATATATCCTTCTCAATGTATGTCACTAGAATGTCATTCATTCATTAATCAATAATCCTTTCTCTTAACTCTAGATCAGAGGGGAGATTTGCAATATCAACAATTTCATGATGCCTCTTTGATTAGGATCAATTAGTGCAAACATCTAGATAGGATTGGGCCAACCCAAGAAAAGTTTAAAAATAAAAAACCAAGCACAAATGGATAATAATTACTATTCATTGGGCCTTTTTTTATTTTCATATTGTTTTGGATTGTCCGATTGGGGAACGATTGGTACAAACATATAGATGAATCAAGGTCGATCCTAAATTTTAAAAAATAAAAAAAATTCAGTAAAAATGAACGGTAGGGGTTCGATTATTTATTTTTATATTTTTTTAAGTTATCTAATTAGGGATCGATTAGTACATACATATAGATAGGACTAGACCTGACTCAAAAAGTAAAAATCAAGCTGTTTACTAGGACTCGATTTTTTATTTTTCATATTTTTTTGGGTTGTGCGATTGGGTATGGATTAGTAAAACATATAGATAGGACTGGGACATACTCAAAAGAAATTTAAAAAATTAATAACCAAGTCCCAATCCACAGTAAACTACTGTTCAGTTGGGTTAAACTTTTTATTTTTCATATTTTTTTTAGATTATCCAATTAGGAATTGGTTAGTACAAATATATAGATAGAATTGGAGTGGACACGGAGACAATTTCAAAAATCGAACCCCAATGAACAGTAAGTTCAATTGGAGCTCAATTTTTTATTTTTCATTTTTTTTATATTGTCCGATTGGGGATTAGTTAATATAAACATGTAGACAATATTGGGATAGACCCCAAAAAATTAAAAAAATAGTACAAACATATAAGTTGGATTGAGTCAACTCAAAAAAAAAGAAAAAAAAACAATGTAGTAAGTTTAAGTTTGCTAGAAATCAACTGACCTTTAATTCGTCATGTTGTTCTTAAAGAGAGAGAGAGAGAGAGAGAGAGAACTGCAACTGCCAGTCCATTGTTTTCTACTAGTATAATTTGATGAGACCCGCTGGGCCTGGCTACTGAACTGCAAGTTCGTTTTATATATATATATATATATATATATATAGATATAGATATAGGTTAGGCTGTTTCTTTTTTTATTTTTGGTCAAACAAAGGTGCCATATTACATTAAACATGGGCCGGCCCCGGGCTGGATAACGCGGATTGGAAAACTTTGGCCCGAATTTAGCCTGCGGGCTCACAACTTGGGCCTGAAATTAAGTCCACCGTTGACTCAGCCCGTGAGTCTGCGGGCCAACCCGGCCCATTGACAGCCTTAGGTACGGACATGTACAAACACAGCAAGTCAACAAACAAACACAGATTAACAAGGGGAAGAGGCTGCCCAAACGCCAAAAATTGTTAACCATGCTGGGCGGTACAGGAATCTGCGGTGCGCAGCCTATCCGACCCATTACATCTTCACCACCGAACAGCCATCATCGTCGGCATAGCCGGATGCCAACATGCCAATCGCATGTCCCGATGTGCAGTCCGTCCCACGGATGCGAACGAGTTGAATTCGGTAGGAATTTAAAGTAAATCTGTGATCATATTTGCTATGTTATTGGTTTAGAAAAATTATCTATTAACTACCTTATAAGTTAATAATATTAATCAGATAATCACATTTTATTGTACAGAATATGTATTTAGTCAAAAAAAATTATATTCGCTACTTTGTCTACCATACATATTAACTTAAAAAGACCATCTCAGTCACCGTTTGCATCCCTGGTCCGACCCAACCCTATCAATCTGTCCGGAAAGTTCTAATCTTTGATCCATCACGTCTCGGGATGCCTTGGCGACCAAGGAAATGGATTGGAAGCAGCTGGATCACTGATTCACCATCACCATTTAAGTCTCTATGGGGAGCCCAACCCAATGGCCTCTCCAGGAACCAAAGGCCGTCTGATTGGTGCTCCTCTAACGAGTCCACCGTGCCCTGCGGCAATGGAGGACCGTTGTCTTCTGTCAGCCCACCGACCGTAAGCCCACCAGCCCATCTAGTGAAAAGCCCAAATTAACCAATCCTGGTCAAAAGAACCAAGAGCGTCACCCCCTTCGCTCCAGTGGCCATGGCAGCTCCATCGTGGAGCATCACACGCCACAACCCTACCCTTCCATGCCCCGCCACTCGTTCGAAAGAGAGAGAAGAAGAAAAGGAAAAAAACAAAATTGTTCCTTGGAGAACAAGATCTTCATCACATTATCTGCGGGAAGAAGAAGAAACCGAAACATCTCGGAAACCACATGGAATCTCCATGTTCGTGGGTAGTAGGACTTAGGGGCGTATAAATTTGTTCCCAACCCTCTTCCCTTTCTCCACCCTTTGAGATTTGAACCCCAGAAACATAGGAAGCGGAGGAAAGCAGCATTAGCACAACATCATATCCAGGAGAGTAATATATCCATAGTACTTGGTAGCAGCAGCGGAGAGTGGGAAAATGGGGTTGGTGTTCGGAAAGATCGACGTGGAGACTCCCAAGTACGAGGTGCTCCACACCTGCCCCGACTACGAGATCCGCAGGTACGGCCCCTCCGTGGTGGCTCAGGTCACCTACGACCCCGCCCAGATGCGCGGCGACCGGGACGGCGGCTTCATGGTCCTCGCCAACTACATCGGCGCCCTCGGCAACCCCCAGAACACCCGCCCGGAGAAGATCGCCATGACCGCCCCCGTGATCACCACCGCGAACAACGCCACCACCGGCGACAGTGCCGGTTCTGAGAAGATCGCCATGACCGCCCCCGTGATCACCACCACGGACACCGCCACCGCCGGAGACGGTGCAGCTTCTGAGAAGATCGCCATGACAGCGCCTGTGACCACGGCCGGGGAGAGCATGGTGACGATGCAGTTCGTGCTGCCGTCCAAGTACAGGAGGGCGGAGGACGCGCCGACGCCGGTGGACGGGAGGGTGGTGATCAGGGAGGAGGGGGAGAGGAAGTACGGGGTGGTGAGGTTCAGCGGGGTGGCAACGGAGAAGGTGGTGGAGGAGAAGGTGGAGAAGCTGAGGGGCAGCTTGGAGAGGGACGGACACCAGGTGACAGGGCGGTTGCTGCTGGCCAGGTACAACCCGCCATGGACGCTGCCCCCTTTCAGGACCAACGAGGTCATGCTTCCCATTGAGTAGGGGCGATATATGCCTGTGCAGCTCTGAACTATATACATAGTTATTTATACATAGATATTTATATATAGACACCCTCATACGTGTGGGCTTCTTCTCTCATTCTACTTTCTGTACCTACAGTTACTTGTCTTGTAGGATGGGGAAACGCCTATTAAGGCGTTTTCTTTTGCTCTTTTTCCAGTTTTCAGGTTTCTCTGTTAGAGTTGTTAATTAATAATTTGTATTTGTTAATGTTAAAAAGACTACACAACAAGCGTATCTGGTGTAGTGGTGTCATAGTACCCTCCCACGGTACTGACCGGGATCCGATTCCCCGGATGTGCAATTAGCTGAGTAGCATTTTGTCATTAATTTTTGTCACGTTTGGGTTAAACTCCTGCCATATTCAGGATTGAAGACTATTCCAGAGAGTGTACCTAATGATGATTAAGTTGTAGACTATAGAAAAAAAAAAAACACAGTTTCACTTATGATTAACGTAAACTTAAAAATGTCTATCTTAACGTAAGATAAAGATAAATACCACAGAGCCATAGGCATATCTACATCCCTGGTTTCAAGGATACACATCCCAATGGTGCCAATTATGAGGCAGATTCCCGATTCCCCATATGTACTCAATTTGCTGTTTGAGATCGTATATTCAATCACAACAGGCAGCTCAGAAGACAGGCTTATGTTTGGCGGTGTCCATGATGGAATGATTCCTCTGGCTGTCTTAAGTGCACAAAAATACAAAAGTGTCCGTAGGCCCGTAGTGCAGTGGCGCTGGGCAGGACACCGTGCTCCCATTTGGAAGTTGATCGTGGGTTCGATCCCGTGGATTTTTATCTTATTTAGGAAGAATTTTGCAGTACTCCGTAGAAGTTTATGTCTCAGACAGTAGTATTTCACATCAAATGGGGAAAAATATCTTTCTCTTAAAAGGAAAATCTTAGATTTTCGGCCGACTCAACCCTAACTCCTCCGAGTTGGGCATCATGCACCAATAGATTTAAAAAAAAAGAAAAAAGTACAAAACAAAAGTCAATAGATTTAGCGACAGTTGGAGAAACATGCACAACTGTTTTATTTTAAGTCGAATGAGACCTAATTAAGTCCATGATTTCAAAGGCTGCAGCTAGTTTGCCAATAAAGAGTGGAAATCAGACTATTGTGAGTGTAGAATAAAACAGCAAGATCAACTTAGATTAACTCAAATGAGGAATCACATTCTATCAGATCCTTTTAAGTTGGAAAGACGAGACTAATCCAAGAACTTGTAAAGCTTGAATAAATATCCCCTTGGACTATATTTAATCCTCTTAATGCATAAAAATTCAGTGAAGCGAAAGAATTTCTAAAGTGGCCATCAAATCTGCGATAACATTTATCAGGTTAGACAAAACATTAGCAAAGAGTGAGAAGGTGATCCTTAATCTTCCGCAAGGAGAAAGATATATAGACGGGTAGCCATGATGTAGTCCACTTGATTGCAGCGCAATGGAGGCAGTGGATACAAAGCTACATTACCTTGTCTTTTTTTTTTTAATCGGTACACATACTTATAAGTGAACAAGGGCAAAGCTTTTGAGATTCTTCAAAGTTTGAGATAATTTTAAACTGGTCAATAATTCCATCTAATTAGACGAGAAATTTAAGTCCACCTGATTATCCAAGAAAATAATCTTGCGGACCAAGGATAAGTATCCCATTGACTTTTTTTAGGTTTCAACCATAAATAAGATCTGAGACCTCACAATTGAGAGACAAGAGGTGAACCAACTATGCTAGACAGCTGATTCGATATATTACCTTGTCAACACTCATGTTTTGCCTGCATACAATATTTGTCAGTCCAGTTTCCCTCCTGATAGATGGCGAACTGTAGTCCTTCCTACGCCACAGAAATTACTACAGCAATATGACAATTGACAAGAGCAAAAGCACAAAGTAATTAAATTAAGAATGCATGAGAAAACCATTACCATCACCATAGCCAGAGTGAAATCATAGTTGCGGTCATACCCGTGTCACCGATGCTGCTCAGATCTTTGCAAATCCTTGCAAATTCGGATGATGGCATGTGCACAATGGCACGTTGGGGATCTCGTGATGCCCACTTTCGATGTCCACGAGCTTCATCTTGAAATCAACAATCTTATTTTGATCTATTGGCAGAAACGGATGGTGGGGAAAAATTAAGCATTATTAACTTACAAAAGGACACAACAATGACCACTGACCCTTTCAGCCAAACAAAAGAAAGCAGCGTCGAGAGAAAGAGCAAAGATGTTCAGCGATTAAAAGGAGATATAGCAACATTGTTGAGCAAATATCTCCAAATAAGTTATGATATGGCAATCCTTTCAGGAGATTTCGCAAACACAAGACAGGCATACGCCTACGACAACAACCCGCATCCCAAAATTGATAAGAATTTCCATAGACCAAACCAAATTAAAAACATGCAATTTCCACAAACAGAACATACACATACACCCATTAACTAATACACATGCTCATGCTCAGTTTCCATAGAATGCCTCACAAATCTATGTATGTTATGTGTATGTTGATAAATCAATAAATCACCATTTTTGGTTCAAAAAGAAAGGATTTTTTTTTCTTTTCGAGATATAATAATAGGGAACGGCCATGCCCGGGATCGGAATAATGGTTGGAAAAATGGATGAATACTGACTGGGGCTCCCGAACATGAAGGTGACGGTCACGGAGCATGCTTCCAGCGGAAGGGCAAAACTATTAGATCACGATTGGGGAAAAAATGAGGGCGGCAGCTTTTTTCCTATATCTCCAAATAAGTTATGATATGGCAATCCTTTCAGGAGATTTCGCAAACACAAGACAGGCATACGCCTACGACAACAACCCGCATCCCAAAATTGATAAGAATTTCCATAGACCAAACCAAATTAAAAACATGCAATTTCCACAAACAGAACATACACATACACCCATTAACTAATACACATGCTCATGCTCAGTTTCCATAGAATGCCTCACAAATCTATGTATGTTATGTGTATGTTGATAAATCAATAAATCACCATTTTTGGTTCAAAAAGAAAGGATTTTTTTTTCTTTTCGAGATATAATAATAGGGAACGGCCATGCCCGGGATCGGAATAATGGTTGGAAAAATGGATGAATACTGACTGGGGCTCCCGAACATGAAGGTGACGGTCACGGAGCATGCTTCCAGCGGAAGGGCAAAACTATTAGATCACGATTGGGGAAAAAATGAGGGCGGCAGCTTTTTTCCTATATCTCCAAATAAGTTATGATATGGCAATCCTTTCAGGAGATTTCGCAAACACAAGACAGGCATACGCCTACGACAACAACCCGCATCCCAAAATTGATAAGAATTTCCATAGACCAAACCAAATTAAAAACATGCAATTTCCACAAACAGAACATACACATACACCCATTAACTAATACACATGCTCATGCTCAGTTTCCATAGAATGCCTCACAAATCTATGTATGTTATGTGTATGTTGATAAATCAATAAATCACCATTTTTGGTTCAAAAAGAAAGGATTTTTTTTTCTTTTCGAGATATAATAATAGGGAACGGCCATGCCCGGGATCGGAATAATGGTTGGAAAAATGGATGAATACTGACTGGGGCTCCCGAACATGAAGGTGACGGTCACGGAGCATGCTTCCAGCGGAAGGGCAAAACTATTAGATCACGATTGGGGAAAAAATGAGGGCGGCAGCTTTTTTCCTATATCAGAGCCAGGTTTCGATCCTGGGACCTGTGGGTTATGGGCCCACCACGCTTCCGCTGCGCCACTCTGATCCTGTGATGGAGATGATGGAGCTTATAAATATAACAATCAGTAAAAATGCTTCAAGGAGCCAAAAAGGGAACTGAGGGCCGAAGCTTTTCTCTTAACTATCAAATCAGAGGCAGGTTTAGATCCTGGGATCTGTGGGTTATGGGCCCACCACTTTTCCGCTGCGCCACTCTGATCTTGTGATGAAAGAGCTCCAACTATAAATTAAGATCATATAATATATCCTCTGAAAATACTATATAAATATATCCTTATTTGAATGCATTAAAATCTGTTCCCTACCATTAGAAACGGACTTATCTACACCACTATATAAATATATCCTTACTTGAATGCATTAAAATCTGTTCCCCACCATTATAAACGGACTTATCTACACCACTATATAAATATATCCTTATTTGAATGCATTAAAATCTGTTCCCCACCATTACAAACGGACTTATCTACACCACTATATAAATATATCCTTATTTGAATGCATTAAAATCTGTTCCCTACCATAAGAAAAGGACTTATCTACACCACTATATAAATATATCCTTATTTGAATGCATTAAAGTCCGCTCCCTACCATTAGAAACGGACTTATCTACACCACTATATAAATATATCCTTGTTTGAATGCATTAAAATATGTTCCCTACCATTAGAAACGAACTTATCTAGACTACTATATAAATCTATCCTTATTTGAACGCATTTAAATATGTTCCCTACCATTAGAAACGGGCTTATCTAGACTACTATATAAATATATATAAAATATATATGTGTGGATATTCTTAATCCATAAGTATCTAGACATATTACAAAGGTTTTTTTACATATATACCTCAAAAAATTAGCATACTTATATCTATACTCCCAACTCCCATATATTGTACAGAATGCCTTTAAAAACCTCAAAAGTATTATAGTTATGCCCCTCTATCGAAATGTCATTAACTCTGACTAAATATACCAGAAGTGTTTCATAAATTTTAATAAAGTTTGAGACGTATATGCAAAATTATAGTGAATTTGATGGAATATATGTAAAAATATATGGTATCTTTGGCAAATTTGGTTGCAATTTACGGCACTTTGACGGAGGGCATCACCACAATGTCTTTGAGGTTTTAAGGGAAATTTGGTACAATATATGAGAGTTGGGGGTATTGATATAAATATGTTAATTTTCAAGAGAATATATACAAAAGTCTCATTCAAAATAACATCGGGGTAAAATTCCTTCAACTCTAATAAAATATGTTTAAAAGATTTCGGGAAGCCTTGCAGACATATACGATGAGACTTCACAACACTTTCATGGAAGTATTTAGCCATGATCATTTTTAAGATGTTGAGTATTTGTAAAAAAGAATTTTACTGCACATACACTCCTAAAAATATCATATTTACATCCATATCCCCAATTCCCACATTGTTTTTGATACCTTTGAAATTTAAAAAATGTTATGATTATGCCCCTCCATCAAGATGACATGAATTCCAACTAAACGTGTCAAAAAGATTTCATAAATCATGATAATAGTAGGGGAACATATACAAAAGTCTAGTGAATTTAGGGGTATATACGAAAAATGTTTAAGTTGCATTTTGACAGAGGGATATAGCGGTAATATTTTTGAGATTGTAGGGATATTGAAAATAATATGCGAGAGTTGGAAATATAGATGCAAATATGGTAATTCTATATATATATATTCCCTATAAAAATATGTGAAGTCTAGAGTATATATACAATTATGGTGCAAAAAAGAATATGTACAAAAACTCTTTCTAAAAATTGAACCAAAAGCTTTTAAGTATGTTACTATTTTTAAGCACACAAGCACGAGTCATAACAACTATTCATAAGTTGTGAGTTTAAAAAGAGTAAAAATATTAATTAAGCAACGAAAAAATGAAGTCAAAATGGGTGATCTCGTCCGATTGTTTTGTTCTTTAGCAATATTTTCTCTTTTTGTGGCCCGGCCTCCCATTGTCTCGTAAAAGTAAATTACAAAGGGGAATCAAGGAAGGAAAACTATTAGTTTTTTTTTTTGCATATATATCTCTCTGGAAAACCCCGTATTGGCATATATACCCCAACTCTCGCATATTGCCATCAACACCCCTAAAATTTCACAAAGGTTGCACTTACCCCCCCTCTATTTAAAGATTTTGTATAGACACCTCTAAATTTATTAATATTTTACACATATATCCGTCAATTGATTAAAATTTTTGCATATGTACCTCCGGTACTCCGATGTTATCATGATTTATAGAATCTTTTTGACATATTTCGTTAAAATTCACATTAATTTGATGAAGGAGTATAAATGCAACATTTGAAGATTTCCAAAATATCGATAACAATGTGTGAGAGTTAGAAGTATAAATGCAAATATAGCATTTTTTAGGAGTATGTATACAAAAATCCAAACTATTATCATATAGAGATAAGGTGCTTCTATTTTACCCTTTCCCTGGTGGCAACAGGAGAAAAGAACGACTCTCCTATTTTAACTGCCCTACTCGCAATGATTCCTCCACTGGAGACTAGTGTCTTTCCTGATAGCCCCGGGCAACTCCTCTGCCATTGTACGCGCGGGTGAAGTCAACCACGTCCTTCTGCACCAGATCCCCAGTTCCGCTTCACCTCGTCACCGCCATTCTAGGGTTCATCAAACAGCCCATGAATGTACGTCGGTGGCAACACCCCGGGCCGCCTTCTCGCATGTTGGGCCTCACCACCAGCCGTACGTTGTACTCCGCCGCAAATAGTATACTCCACCATTGTCTTGAAGATGTTCGGATAGACTAGGTCCATCTTGGGGTTCGTCAGGTACTCTGCCTCATCCGCCTTGAAGTTGACGTTTGCAGCATTGCTCAGATGAAAGGTGCCAGAGCAGTAGAGCCTGTAAAGCGATGGTGAGGAAGGGCGCGTTAGTCACGTTGAGGAATGCCAGAAGTGGCTTCATGTAGGTTTCCACCACCGACATATTGAACTCCGCCGCTAACGGGGAGTGATAGGGATGTCAACTGTGGAAAGGGCGATGTGGATGTTCTTGAGAGCCATGAGGAGGAGGACGGCTAGGTCGAGGTGCTTGGTGAGGATGCTATAGCCGACGACGATGGCTTCCACACGGTGATGTTGGTGAGCATAATGTTGGCACCAATTTAGCAGAAGGCCTCCGTCTTGTTGGTGGCAAGAGCAGGGAGGCATGAGTTCTTGATGCTAATGATGAGTGGGATGCCGGATTGGTTGAAGGTGCGATGCCTTCGGTGCAAGGGTCGACAAGGTGGACACGGGGGATGTCAATGGCGATGAAGACATTGACTACCTGCTTGGGTGGGGAGAGGCCCGGGGTGCTCATGGCAAAGATGATGCCTATGACGCTTTCTGAAGAAGGGGCCACAAGCGAGGGGGAAGAGGCCGCCGATGAGAAGGAAGGATAGCAGGAAGAGAAAGGGGGAAAGGAGGCTGGCCATGAGGGAGGGGGTCGAGCCGGGTGGAGACCCAAGCCAGCGACCTGGCGCAGGGAGAAGCACGGCAGTTGGAAGTCGGGGAAGGGACCGTTGGGTCTGGGGAATTACATATTGGAGGAGGAGAACGTACATGTGGATAGAAGCCCGGCGGGAAGATTTGCTATTCTTCAGTTGTGCATGTATGGAGTGTGGAGAAAGGAAGAGGGAGGGCCAGAAGCAAGCTGAGAATAGTATATTAAAAAAAAAAAAAAACTCTAGACCTTGGAAGCAAAAAAAGGTTAATAAGAAATAAATTCTTATTTATTTATATTTACTTGTTTTGTATAAATATAGTTGAATTTATGATGAACTTAAGAAGTATACCCACTGTAATTTAACTGTGTGTTTATGAAGAAGAACAACTGAGGTGAGATCTTGAGTTAATAGTAAATTCTGACCAAGTTAATCTATGTTTTATCATCTAAACTAAGATTATAATAAAATTAACTTTAAAGTAAAAATTAAACATATTAGTAACTTGCATCCAAACACCCCCAAAGGGACTCACTAGGATGGACGCTGGATCACTAGATGGATGTAGTGACTATTTTACCATTGTCACCTTATCTTTGTTAACGGTGAAGTGAACAGGTCCTGGGAGGGGGATGTGATCCTTTGGACCTTAAAAAGTTATTGGTTGAAATTTAATTTTCAGATTATTATGGATTCAACAAGCATACACAAATTGTTAACTCCAACCAATAACTTTTTAAGGCCCAGAGAAGAGTTCAGGAAACAGTCCAGAGGATTCCATTCACTCACTACTGTACTTAGGGTTAGTGCAACAAGTAATTTTTATTTTTTTGAATTTTTTAGGTGGACTCCGAGGTGTTCTATACGTTTGTACAGACCGATCTTCGATCAGACCAATCAAAAGAATCTGAAAAATAAGGAAAGAGCTCTAATGAACAGTAAAAGTATCTTTAATGGGCCGATCCCAATAACAATTCTTGATTTTTCATTTTTTTTTTAATTGTCAGATCGGAGATAGGCTAATGCGAACATATAAAGTACCGTGGAACCCACCTAAATAAATTAAAAAATAAAAAGATTACTTACTGCACTGACTCTCAATGCAGCATTGGTCAGTACAGCAAGTGTTACTCAATTTTTAGATTATCTAATCGAAGATCAAATTGTACCGATGCATAAAACATGTGAGACTAAACATTTAGAGGAAGCAGAAAATCTCTGTATAGTGGCGCATGTGGGCTTCCCCTTTAGATCATTGTGTGCCCTTAGACACATGGAAAGAGAGAGGTGCCGAGTACAAGTATCATTTCAAAGTCAAATAACATATTCATCCTTCCTTATGGGTGCGGAGGTACACAACTGGTTATACTGGCAGGTTCCTCATTTCCTCTTGACAATCATGTCACAAATTGGTCAACCGGGTCAAAATTGCACCAGCTCACAGTTTGGTCACAACAGTGACATAACCAGACAATTTTAGAAGGGGGGCAAACTAAAGTTAATTGAATAAAATATCCTTCATGATTTTTCTTCTGCGAAGCATCACATCTTAGTCAAAATGCACATATTTATGTATCGAATGTTGCTTTTTACAAACTTAGAAGTGTGGCTAGGATTGTAATTTGAGTGGGTTCGGCTGAGTTATGTGGTAATTTTAGTTTTAACTTAAATTCAGAATACTTAATTAGTCCAATTTCGGTCTAGCCTAAATTCAATCTAACTTCAGGTCAAATTCAATAGTGAGTAAGTTGGGTTGGATTGGCCCTATTTGTAGATAATTCATTAAAAGTATTTTACTTTTTGTGTGACCTAATGTAAAAGTCAATAAGTCAAATTCGCAAGCCCAATTTTCAGTCCAAATTTAGCCCAACTTTGACGAATGCCAACCCAAATTTAGCACAACCTAATTTAGATAATTTAGGTTAGTCTATTTACTATAATATGGGCTGGCTGGGCCATGGGCTAGTCCGTCCAATTGAAGTCCTAGATGCGGCATAAAAATGAAAAAAAAAAAAAAATTAAAATTTGGTCCCATTATGCCCTACATGTATGTTTGTATCTACTCAAATGGGCTCAACAAATACTAAAAGATAAAAAGACAAAGCCCCAATTAGTAGAAAAAATCTTTAATGGGTTGAGCTCAATAGACTAGAGTTTGACTTTTATTTTTTCGAATTTTTTTGGACATCTGATTGGAGATCAAGTTGTACAAAGGTGTAGGACATGGTGGAGCTGTTCTAAAAAAAAATCATTTTTTTCTATTTTCAAGTCACATTATAATCCACCTAATCACAAGTTATATTAAAATAGCTCAGGTATTAATGAAAAAATAAACAGAATCCAAAGTCGTAACATCACAATGATTAATAATTGTTACAGAAGTGATTATTATGATAAAAATAAAAAAACTAAAATAATCTACTTACCCGTAATTCAAAATTTACTTCGTTCCGCCTGAGGTTTGGATGACGCCATACTAAGTACAGGCAGGCTGTGTTTTCGATTGCAAGAGGTGCAATAAAGCTGTGTGTTCGATTATGAAGGGATCGAGAGCATCTTCTGCACGGGGTGCAAAACAACGACCAACGACCCAGCTCCCAGTGAAGCTTTGGCTTTCCATTCCAATGGGGACAGGTTAATCTCTACAGTGGCCGTTTGTTCGTTGGGGCTTGATTTTTTATTTTTTAGAATCATTTTAAATTATTTTCGTACATTTTAAGTTGATTTAAAGAATATTCCATAAGTATTTACTTTTGTAAATGATTCTTAATTGAAAGATTTATTATTAAATTATATTAAATTTATATGGACTAATATCAAAATACGTAAATACAGAAATTTATTTCAATTTCACTATGTTTAAAGAGATTGATATAAGCTAAAAACTAAAAATAGAGCGCCAAGACGTTTACTTTTTTCCCTTCGGTTTATCTTAGAATAGAAAATTTGAGGGGTTAGACGTGTGGTTAAGATGACGGGTTACACATAGGTATTGATGAGGCAGAATCCGATTCGGCCTATTAGAGCAGGCCCAAACTCCGTTCAGCCCAACGGCAGCAGTATCAGGCTTTCCGGGAGCCTCCAGCCCATCAGCGGCCCAGCAGCCCTCGGCCCCATAAGCAGCACCGTTGCTCCCGGCCCAACAGGCTTCGGCCCGTCAGCGGCCCATCAGCCTACGGCCCGGGAACAGTGCGGCAGCTATAGGCCCAGCAGGCTTCGGCCATCGGCGGCCCAACCCCCTTCGGCCCGATAGTCGAGTCCGGCCCACTCCGGTGGCGGATCAGGCACTATGGCGGTTTACCAGTAAACCCAAACATAGTCCTATATCGGCTACCACCGTTAACCAACCTCTATCCTCTGCTATAAATACACCGCTATTTATTGCCAAAGGTATGCAACTCTTTGCCTCCGAAACCCTTAAGGACTACGGTCCAAATAGCATTGAAGCTACTTCTTGCCTTCTAAATCGAATCATCTTCAGAAGCTAACTTGACCGTCGGAGGGGGTTCCTAAGGGCCAGAGCCCGGGACTCCTGCTGACCGGTTTCCTCTTCTTTCCCTCCTGCAGGAGCTCGGTTCGAATCATCGCCGACCTTCCCGAGTCGGTCTCGGCCGCCGACCTCGGATTCCTCTCCCTGGTCTCGACGCCGTGCGACGGCTGCCCCACAACGGGAGACTCGGCCCCGCGCTGTCCCCTCGTCCGACAAAAAGGGCTTTTGGGCTCACTATCCAAGAGCAAGCCGAGTCCGAGACCTTTCCGGCCTCAGACCGTCGGCTTCGGCTTCATCGCCTGTCGGCAATACAGCCAGAAAGAACTTCATCCGCGCCGCCCCTTCGCCCGCCGAAGGAGCCTCGGCCCCGACTTCCCGGAGACGAGCCTGCACCGACCGAAGCGCCCTTCGGCCTTCGGACCCTCGTCTTCGCCTCCGCCTCCTCGGCCTTCCGGATCCCCGTCGGGCCTCAGTAACACCGATCCGAACCGGCTTCGGATCCACTTCTTCGGGTTCCAGCCTCGGAATCCGGTCGTGATAGATCCAGTCTGCATCACGTGGCGCCATCTGTGGGAAACCAACAAAACAAGTCATGTCTCAACGACCTGTCACCCGACGATCCGGACAGAGCGAAGCAGAGGCACGGGAAGCCTCGGCACAGCTACTGCCGTCCGAAGGCGCCCCTTGTACTCCGACAAGTGCGACTCTGCCAGTCTTACCAGAGTCCCTTGTCGCGGAAGACAACCGGGTGGGAGTACTCCAGCAGCAGATAGCAACGCTGGCAACTGCCGTCAAATCCCTAGCACCTCTTCAGGAGATGGTGTCTGCCATCGCCCAGCGCATGGGACTGATAGGACAGCTTCCTCAGCAAGCACTGCTCCCTCCACTTTATCCGGTTCAAGATGTGAGGCTCCGGCCAGCACCTGCACCGGTTTTCCTTGGCAAAACCGCCTCAGCACGCAGCAAGCCCTCGGCGTTACTCGCCCGAGCCCCTCGCTTCAATCGCCTGACAAAACAAAGCTTTGCTTCGTCCGAATTCCGCCCGGTCAGAACCGGTGGACAGTCAGTCGCCACCTCAACCGCCCCGGACCTGGACCGGCGGCTAGCGGCGATGAAGAAGGAAATGCAGAAGATGGTGTCTCGGCCATACGGGGCACCTCTGGCCAGTAACATCCTGGAGCGGACCCCGTTCACGGCGGAGCTCCTGGCTACCAAGGTGCCTCCCAATTTCAAGCTGCCGAAAGGCCCCCTCTACGACGGAATGACAGATCCAGTCTGTCACTTCCAGAGGTTCAACACCTACCTCTCGGTCCGAGGGATCACCGAAGCAGTCCGCTGCCGACTCTTCCCCCTCACACTCGAGAAGACTGCTCTGACCTGGTTCGAAGCACTGGCCCCCAACTCCATCCACTCCCTAGTTCAGTTGGGCCAGCTGTTCATCGACCAGTTCTATGATGCCACCCGGCAGTGTAAGACATCGGCCAGCTTATTAGCCCTCCGGCAAGGCTCCACCGAAACTCTCCAGGAGTATTTTACCAGGTTTCGGACCGAGGCCGCCCAAATCCCAAACCTTGATAGCTCGATCGCAGTCTCGGCCGTGATCAGAGGATGTCAGGACGAAGGGCTCCTCGGCTCTATCGGGAAACGCCATCCCCCTACCTTCCAGGACCTCGTAGCCCGGGCACACAAGTATGTCAACCGGGAGGCCCTGATGATATCTAAAGGTAAAGGCGTAGCCGACGCAACTTTGGCACCTGTCCCCCAGGTGGTCCACCCTCGGCCCGAAGACCAGCAGTCCTCCCGAAAGCGGTATCGCAGGGAGGAATGGGACTGAGAGAGGCGACGAAACCCGCAACAGCGGCATCTGCCCTTGCCTGCTCCCCCTTCCCAAATACTCATGGAGATGAAGGGCTTGATCCGACAACCAGAGCGGCATTATTCAAGGGCAGCGTCAACCCGATCCGAGGACGGCTCCGGCCATTAATATCAAATCGGCATGGTTTTCTTAAAGTCCGCGCCTCCTTCGATCCGACGAATGGCTCTCGGCCATGTAATCCGGATCAGGACGCGGTATGGTTTTCTTAAGTCCACGGGTCCTTCGATCCGACGAATGGCTCTCGGCCATGTAATCCGGATCAGGACGCGGCATGGTATTCTCTAAGTCCGTGTAAACCGTACCGGGAGTGGCTTCGGCCATGCAAACCGTATCGGGAGCGGCATGGTATTCTCTCAAAGCCCGCGAGTCCTTCGATCCGACGAATGGCTCTCGGCCATGTAATCCGGATCAGGACGCGGCATGTTATTCTCTAAGTCCGTGTAAACCGTACCGGGAGTGGCTTCGGCCATGCAAACCGTATCGGGAGTGGCATAGTATTCTCTAAAAGCCCGCGAGTCCTTCGATCCGACGAATGGCTCTCGGCCATGTAATCCGGATCAGGACGCGGCATGTTATTCTCTAAGTCCGTGTAAACCGTACCGGGAGTGGCTTCGGCCATGCAAACCGTATCGGGAGCGGCATGGTATTCTCTCAAAGCCCGCGAGTCCTTCGATCCGACGAATGGCTCTCGGCCATGTAATCCGGATCAGGACGCGGCATGTTATTCTCTAAGTCCGTGTAAACCGTACCGGGAGTGGCTTCGGCCATGCAAACCGTATCGGGAGCGGCATGGTATTCTCTCAAAGCCCGCGAGTCCTTCGATCCGACGAATGGCTCTCGGCCATGTAATCCGGATCAGGACGCGGCATGTTATTCTCTAAGTCCGTGTAAACCGTACCGGGAGTGGCTTCGGCCATGCAAACCGTATCGGGAGCGGCATGGTATTCACTCAAAGTCCGCGAGTCCTTCGATCCGACGAATGGCTCTCGGCCATGTAATCCGGATCAGGACGCGGCATGGTTTTCTTAAGTCCGCGGGTCCTTCGATCCGACGAATGGCTCCCGACCATGTAATCCGGATCAGGACGCGGCATGGTTTTCTTAAGTCCGCGGGTCCTTCGATCCGACGAATGGCTCTCGGCCATGTAATCCGGATCAGGATGCGGCATGGTATTCTCTAAGTCCGTGTAAACCGTACCGGGAGTGGCTTCGGCCATGCAAACCGTATCGGGAGCGGCATGGTATTCTCTCAAAGCCCGCGAGTCCTTCGATCCGACGAATGGCTCTCGGCCATGTAATCCGGATCAGGACGCGGCATGTTATTCTCTAAGTCCGTGTAAACCGTACCGGGAGTGGCTTCGGCCATGCAAACCGTATCGGGAGCGGCATGGTATTCTCTCAAAGCCCGCGAGTCCTTCGATCCGACGAATGGCTCTCGGCCATGTAATCCGGATCAGGACGCGGCATGTTATTCTCTAAGTCCGTGTAAACCGTACCGGGAGTGGCTTCGGCCATGCAAACCGTATCGGGAGCGGCATGGTATTCACTCAAAGTCCGCGAGTCCTTCGATCCGACGAATGGCTCTCGGCCATGTAATCCGGATCAGGACGCGGCATGGTTTTCTTAAGTCCGCGGGTCCTTCGATCCGACGAATGGCTCCCGGCCATGTAATCCGGATCAGGACGCGGCATGGTTTTCTTACGTCCGCGGGTCCTTCGATCCGACGAATGGCTCTCGGCCATGTAATCCGGATCAGGATGCGGCATGGTATTCTCTAAGTCCGTGTAAACCGTACCGGGAGTGGCTTCGGCCATGCAAACCGTATCGGGAGCGGCATGGTATTCTCTCAAAGCCCGCGAGTCCTTCGATCCGACGAATGGCTCTCGGCCATGTAATCCGGATCAGGACGCGGCATGTTATTCTCTAAGTCCGTGTAAACCGTACCGGGAGTGGCTTCGGCCATGCAAACCGTATCGGGAGCGGCATGGTATTCTCTCAAAGCCCGCGAGTCCTTTGATCCGACGAATGGCTCTCGGCCATGTAATCCGGATCAGGACGCGGCATGTTATTCTCTAAGTCCGTGTAAACCGTACCGGGAGTGGCTTCGGCCATGCAAACCGTATCGGGAGCGGCATGGTATTCACTCAAAGTCCGCGAGTCCTTCGATCCGACGAATGGCTCTCGGCCATGTAATCCGGATCAGGACGCGGCATGGTTTTCTGATGTCCGCGGGTCCTTCGATCCGACGAATGGCTCTCGGCCATGTAATCCGGATCAGGACGCGGCATGGTTTTCTGAAGTCCGCGGATCCTTCGATCCGACGAATGGCTCTCGGCCATGTAATCCGGATCAGTTGCGGCATGGTTTTCTTAAGTCCGCGGGTCCTTCGATCCGACGAATGGCTCTCGGCCATGTAATCCGGATCAGGACGCGGCATGGTTTTCCTAAGCCCGCAGGTAACCTGAACCGAGAGTGGCTTCGGCCATGTGTACCGGTTCGGGAAGCGGCATGGTATTCTTTCTAAGTCCGTGTAAACCGTACCGGGAGTGGCTTCGGCCATGCAAACCGTATCGGGAGCGGCATGGTGTTCTTTCTAAGTCCGTGTAAACCGTACCGGGAGTGGCTTCGGCCATGCAAACCGTATCGGGAGCGGCACGGTATATTTCTAAGCCCGCAGGTAACCTGAACCGAGAGTGGCTTCGGCCATGTGTACCGGTTCGGGAAGCGGCACGGTATATTTCTAAGTCAGCAAATAACCCGTACCGATCGAGAAGCGGCACGGTTCTTCTAAACCCGCAGGTAACCTGATCTGAGGGTGGCTTCGGCCACGTATACCCGATCGGGGAGCGGCATGGTTCTTCAAACGAAGCATATACCGTATTACTTCTTCGAGAAAGCTTCGGATTTTACTCTCGCCATCTCAGAACTGAGGAAGACGAGAGTGGGGGGCTATGTGATGAGGCAGAATCCGATTCGGCCCATTAGAGCAGGCCCAAACCCCGTTCAGCCCAACGGCAGCAGTATCAGGCCCTCCGGGAGCCTCCAGCCCATCAGCGGCCCAGCAGCCCTCGGCCCCATAAGCAGCACCGTTGCTCCCGGCCCAACAGGCTTCGGCCCGTCAGCGGCCCATCAGCCTACGGCCCGGGAACAGCGCGGCAGCCATAGGTCCAGCAGGCTTCGGCCCATCGGCGGCCCAACCCCCTTCGGCCCGATAGTCGAGTCCGGCCCACTCCGGTGGCGGATCAGGCACTATGGCGGTTTACCAGTAAACCCAAACATAGTCCTATATCGGCTACCACCGTTAACCAACCTCTATCCTCTGCTATAAATACACCGCTATTTATTGCCAAAGGTATGCAACTCTTTGCCTCCGAAACCCTTAAGGACTACGGTCCAAATAGCATTGAAGCTACTTCTTGCCTTCTGAATCGAATCATCTTCAGAAGCTAACTTGACCGTCGGAGGGGATTCCTAAGGGCCAGAGCCCGGGACTCCTGCTGACCGGTTTCTTCTTCTTTCCCTCCTGCAGGAGCTCGGTTCGAATCATCGCCGACCTTCCCGAGTCGGTCTCGGCCGCCGACCTCGGATTCCTCTCCCTGGTCTCGACGCCGTGCGACGGCTGCCCCGCAACGGGAGACTCGGCCCCGCGTTGTCCCCTCGTCCGACAAAAAGGGCTTTTGGGCTCACTATCCAAGAGCAAGCCGAGTCCGAGATCCTTCCGGCCTCAGACCGTCGGCTTCGGCTTCATCGCCTGTCGACAATACAGCCAGAAAGAGCTTCATCCGCGCCGCCCCTTCGCCCGCCGAAGGAGCCTCGGCTCCGACTTCCCGGAGACGAGCCTGCACCGACCGAAGCGCCCTTCGGCCTTCGGACCCTCGTCTTCGCCTCCGCCTCCTCGGCCTTCCGGATCTCCGTCGGGCCTCAGTAACACCGATCCGAACCGACTTCGAATCCACTTCTTCGAGTTCCAGCCTCGGAATCCGGTCGTGATAGATCCAGTCTGCATCAGGTATGATTGCGTAAACAAAGGAATTGTTAATCAGGTTATATATATATATATATATAATAGAAATTGTTAACCGTATATATAAAAGAATAGAATTTGTTAAACATATTGCAATGTACTTACATGGAGGCTGATATGTTTCGGCTCTGTCCATTGGGTTCGTTCGAAGGCTTTTTAGAGAGATGCAGGATCTAGCGTGCGGTTATGAGGCGTAGATATCTGGGAGAGAAAAGGCGTAGAACCTGAACGTAGGTGCTGTTGGTTCTGCTTAATTTATTAATAATAGTTAATAGATGACTGGAGAGAGAGGTTTCTCCGGAAAGTTGATGCGGTTGGGAGTCTTCGTGCCACGTCATCCCTAAGAGAGAGAGAGACATGCGGAGGAGCAAGTAATTTGAAATTGTGCGCAGGGGAGGGGTGGATAGATGTAGCTCCCAGGACCCGACGGCCCCTTCCCCAGCTTCTAGCTGCCCCGCTTCTCTCTAGGGTAGGTCGCTGGCCCGGGTCTCTACCAGGCCCGGGCCTCCTCCCTCATGGCCGGCCTCTTTTCCCTCTTTCTCTTCCTCCTCCCCTTCTTGATCTCCTCGCCGGCGGCCTCTTCCCCTACTCCCACGGCCCCTTCTTCCGACGGCGTCGTCGGCGTCATCTACGGCATGAACACCCCGGCCCTCCCCCCTCCTGAGCAGGTAGTCAATGCCCTCATCTTCGCCGGCGTCCCACGTGTCTTCCTCGTCGACGCTTACCCCGAAGGTGTCGCCGCCTTCAACCACACTGGCATCCCACTCATCATCAGCATCAACAACACCTACCTCGCCGCTCTCGCCACCAACAAGACTGAGGCCTTCCGTTGGATTGGCGCCAGCATTATGGTCACCAACATCACCGTGGAAGCGATCGCCGTCGGCTACAGCGTCCTCACTGAGCACCTCGACCTCGCCGACCTCCTCCTCCCGGCTCTCAAGAACCTCCGCGCCGCCCTCTCCACGGTTGGCATTGACATCCCCATCACCACTGCCAACAACTACGAACTCCTCTCCACGGGATACCCCCCATCAGCAGCGGAGTTCAACACGTCGGTGGTGGAAACCTATGTGAAGCCGCTTCTGGCGTTCCTCAACGCGACTAATGCCCCCTTCCTCACCACCGCTTTCCCCTACAGACTCTTCCGCTCTGGTGCCGTCAGTCTGACCGACACCGCGTTCGTCAACTTCGAGGCGGATGAGGTAGAATACCTGACGGACCCCAAGACAGGCCTTGTCTACACGAACCTGTTCGAGGCGATGGTGGACGCGGCGGTTACCGCCATGGGCAAGTTGGGCTACGACCGCCTACCGGTGGTGGTGTCAGGGACGGGATGGCCGAGCGCCGGAGGGCCAAGCGCGCCGGAGGCGAGCATACTATTCGCGGCGGAGTACAATGAGCGGCTGGTGGTGAGGCTCAACATGCGGAAAGGGACGCCGTTGCGGCCAGGGGTGTCGCCGCCGACGTACATCTACGGGCTGTTCGACGAGCCCAGCAACGGTGGCGACGAGGTGGAGCGGAACTGGGGAATCTGGGCCCTGGACTTGGAGCAAAGGTACGTGATCGACTTCACCCCCGCGTACAGCGGTGGAGCGGTTGCCCAGGGACTGCCGGGGAAGACGCTACTCCCCGTTGGAGGGATCGTTTCACTGGTGCTCCTTTGGTTCCTCTGTGAGTAGGGTTGGTTAAGAGCGCAATACTCACTGCACACCCGCGCGGCCCGCACGTGCCGGCCTATTAGCGCACGGTGTGTCCGCGCGGGCGGGTGTGCAGCAAGCTGTTCTCTGGTTAAAAATAGGAGAGTTGTCGGTTTTTTACTGTTTTCAAGGAAAGGAAAAAAAAAAAAAACCTTATCGCTTAATGTACTCTGATGGGCAAGAATCTGATTCGGCCCAAAATTAGAAGGGCCGGCCTAATGTGAGAGAGATAACCGAATTTCATTCGGCCCATCAAGTAAATCAAACAGAAACGGCTCAGACATCTTATTGAAATAGTACGGTTTCGGTTCAAACGGTGAGTTCTGTTATCAACCGTATTTGGTCCAGTCATAATAAATAATAAGCCGAAGTGGGTCCGGCCCATTTCAGTTAACTGTTACCCAGCGATCGGCCTATTAACAAGATATTTCGACAATTTTCTCTCAAACTTCAAAATAGTTCTATATCGGCTGCAACAAAAAGAGAACATCTATCATTCGCTATAAAAAGAAGGTTATTCATTGCGGAAAAGGTACACCCTAAGCACTTAAGCTTCTTCATTCTTTACTTCTGAATTGAATTTTCTTTAAAGGCTAACTTAACCATCGGAGGGAATTTTCATGGACCGAAATCCATGACTCTCGTTAACTGATTCTTCTTCTCGCAGGAATCTCGGCTTGAATCTTCGTCGATCTCTTCGTCCGGGTCGGCGTCGACAACTGATCTTTCGGCTCACATTCGGATTCTGTCCACAAAATCCATTAGTGATAGCTTCGGCTACATCATACTCCGTTGAGATATTCTTTTCATCACCACTGTCAATAGGATGCACCTTGATTATTCACGGTAATCAATTCGGTTGCACGTTGAGAGATTGAGAGTGCATCAAAGAAATACGGTAAAAAAATATAAAAAATAATTGAGCTGGCCTAGATTCAGCTTTGGCACACCCAACCCACTCACGTTCTACCTTTAGTTATAATCACTCTCGTTTCTATCCGAAAATTGAAAGCATAATCAGAATGCAAATGGTAACCAATAAATCCAACTATTAGCTTATATGCCAGTTAATGGACCATCTTTCCAAAGTAAGATGTATCACAAATAAGATAATAGATATAAATTTCTTCTAACCGAACTTGTATGGTACAATTGAAATCCGATCATTAACTTATAGCTCACCTAATGGTCATCGTTCCAAATCCGATAGCTTAGCCGATAAGATTATAGATCAAATCCAAAATTTATATCAAATCCGACTCTTTTGCATCCCTCGCCAAAATAAACGTTTTTCAAATAAAAGTTGTATTAAACACACGCTGAGAACCTTTCGGAGGAGAAAGATCAAAGCTATAAATTCATAACCAAAAGGCTCTACAAATGATCAAGTTTCTTTGTTTTCAAGACTTCGTCATGTGTAGCTGTTGAAATATGGCTGGTTCTCTGCTAATGATAATTTCATTCCTCGCATCTTCCGTCAAACCCTCGGGAATCACGTCTTTCTTATTTTATGAAATATTATTATATCACATTTATTATTATTATTTTTATCACACTCAATGACAGCCCTTTAATCATTTGATTAGGGACTTTTTATTAAGTGTGATAATTGTAAAAAGAAGTATGTTAGAATAACTCTAATCAAAATTATTTGATCGAGTAATTAAACCACTCTCAATGAACATAATAAAAAGAGTGATAAAAGATATAATATGATAGTGATGAGGCAGAATCCGATTCGGCCCATTAAAACAAGCCCAACCCCGGTCAGTCCAGCAGAGGCAATCAAAAGCCCACTGGGAGCCTTCGGCCCGTAAGCGGCATAGAAACCCTCGGCCCAGCAGGCAGCTCAGTGGTCTTCGGCCCATCCACGGCCCAAAAGCCTTCGGCCCGTAAGCGGCATAGAAGCCCTCGGCCCAGCAAGCGGCACAGTAGCCCTCGGCCCAGCAGGCTTCGGCCCGTCAGCGGCCCAACCCCCTTCGGCACAACAGCCGTATCCGGCCCACTCCGGTGGAGGACTAGGCACTATGGCGATTTACCAGTAAGTCCGGAACATAATCCTATATCGGCTATCACCGTTAACCATCCTCTATCATCCGCTATAAATACACCGCTATTTATTGCCAAAGGTATGTCTCCGTGACCCTCAAGGACCATAGTCCAAAAAACATTAAAGCTACTCTTTGCCTTCTGAATCGAATCATCTTCAGGAGCTAACTTAACCGTCGGAGGGGGGTTCCTAAGGGCCGAAGCCCGGGACTCCTACTGACCGGTTTCTTCTTCTTTCCCTCCTGCAGGGGCTCGGTTCGAACCTTCGCCGATCTCACCGAGTCTAGTCTCGGCCGCC
The DNA here is from genome assembly GCA_030544215.1 of Zantedeschia hybrid cultivar. NCBI lineage: Eukaryota > Viridiplantae > Streptophyta > Magnoliopsida > Alismatales > Araceae > Zantedeschia > Zantedeschia hybrid cultivar. Next base: position 15,026,672 of record JARZZO010000014.1, on the reverse strand, counting down.
GACTTCGGACTCCTCCCTCCGGTCTCGACGTCGATTGACGGCTGCTCTTCGCCCAAAGGTGTCTCGGATCCGCACCGACTGCCCTTCGGCCGGAAAGACCTAGGCCACACCTTCCGAAGGCAAGCCGACGTCCGACCGAGCGACCCTCGGCCTCGGACCTTCGACCGAGTCTCTGCCTCCATCGCCTTATAGATCCCCGTCGGGCCTCTCCACCGATCCGACCCAGCTCCGGATCCCCGAAACTTCGGATTCCAGCTTCGGAATCCGGTCATGATAGCTTCGGCTACATCACGTGGCGCCGTCTGTGGGAAGTAAACAAACAAGTCATGTCTCAACGACCTGTGACCCGGCGATCCGGACAGAGCGAAGCAGAGACACGGGAAGCCTCAGCGCAGCTGCTGCCCTCCGAAGGCGCCCCTTCTGCTCCAAGCGCGGCTCTGCCCGTCATACCAGAGTCTCTCGCTGCAGAAGACCGGGTGGGAGTGCTCCAGCAACAAATGGCGACACTAGTCGCTGCCGTCACCTCCCTCGCGCCTCGTCAGGAGATGGTGTCCGCCATCGCCCAGCGCATGGGATTGCTGGGACAGCTTCCCCAGCAAGCACCGCTCCCCCCACTCTACCCTGTCCAAGATTCAAGGTTCCGGCCAGCACCCACACCGGTTTCCTCCGACGAAACCGCTACGGCGCGCAGCGAGCGCTCGGCGCTACCTGCCCGAGCCCCTCGCACCGACCGTATAACGGAGCAAGGCTATGCTTCGTCGGAGTTCCGCCTGGCCAAAACCGGAGGACAATCAGTCACCACCTCAACCGCCCCGGACCTGGACCGGCGGCTGACAACGATGCGGAAGGAAATGCAGCAGATGATGTCTCGGCCGTACGGAGCGCCCCTTGCTAGCAACATCCTGGAGCAAACCTCGTTCACGCTAGAGCTCCTGGCTACCGAGGTACCTCCCAATTTCAAACTGCCGAAGGGCCCTCTCTACGACGGGATGACAGATCCGGTCTGTCATTTCCAGAGATTCAACACATACCTCTCGGTTCGAGGGGTCGCCGAGGCAGTCCGCTGCCGCCTTTTTCCCCTCACCCTTGAGAAAACTGCCCTAACTTGGTTCGAGACACTGGCCCCCAACTCCATCCACTCCCTAGTCCAGTTGGGCCAGCTGTTTATCGACCAGTTTTATGACGCCACCCGGCAGTGTAAAACTTCCGCCAGCCTGCTAGCCATTCGGCAGGGCCCCACCGAAACTCTCCAAGAATATTTTACCAAGTTTCGGACCGAGGCCGCCCAAATCCCAAACCTTGATAGCTCGATTGCGGTCTCAGCCGTGATCAGCGGGTGTCGGGACGAAGGGCTCCTTGGTTCCATCGGGAAGCGCCATCCCCCTACCTTCCAGGACCTCATAGCCCGGGCCCACAAGTATATCAATTGGGAGGCCCTGATGATGTCCAAAGGCAAAGGCGCAGCCGAAACAACCTCGGCACCTACCTCCCAGGTGGTCCGCCCTCGGCCCGAAGACCAAGAGCTCTCCCGAAAGCGATATCGCAGGGAGGAGTGGGACCGAGAGAGGCGACGGGATCCGCAGTCGCGGTACCTACCGCTGCCCGCTCCCCCTTCCCGAATGCTCATGGAGGTGAAGGGCATGATCCGGCGGCCGGAGCGCATCAAGACGGATCTTCGCCGAAGGGATACCGGCAAATACTGCGAGTATCATCGGGAGATCGGCCATACGACTGACGAGTGCCGACACCTTCGGGAGGAAATCGACCGCCTCATCAAGGAAGGCAGACTGCCACAGCTTCGGCGAGAGCAGCCCCAGCAGCAGCGGAACCGGGACGTCCCTGAGACGGCCAGGCAACAGCAGCCCCCGGAAAGAGAAGCTGCTCCTCCACCAAAGATCACCTCGGCCCCGGTGGAAGCATCTCATCAAAGACCCAGCTCTGGGTCCATCATGATGATATCCAATGGGCCGGGAGAAGGATCAAGGCGCCGGCAGCACAGCTCTGCCACTATCGCAACGATCGGCGTCGAGCCGAAGCGGCCTCGCCAAGAAGATATTACTTTCGGCTCAGAGGACCTGATTGATATTCAGGTCCCTCACGACGACGCCCTCGTCATAAACGCTGTAATAAACAGTTACGATGTACATCGTATTTTTGTTGATAATGGAAGCGCCCCGAACATCTTGTTTTACGATTGCTTTGTAAAAATGGGATTGAGTGAGGCTAATATGAAGCCTCACCGGGGCCCCCTCTCCGGTTTTAACGGTTCCCCCTGCCGAGTAGAGGGCATTGTCCGACTCCCGGTAACCATAGGCTCCGCCCCCCGGCAACTAACCGTAGAAACGGATTTTGCCATTGTAAAAATCGATTCAGCTTACAACGCCATCTTTGGTCGAAGGCTAATCGGCGGGGTCGGAGCTGTGCCTTCGTCTTTCCATCAAAAGCTAAAATTCCATACTAGCCACGGAATAGGCGAGGCCCGGGGAAATCAAGAAGCAGCCCGGCAATGCTACATGATTTCGGTCAAGGGGAAGGCTGCAACCGAGTCCCTGGCGATCGAATCATCAGCCGAGGCATCCCCGGGAGAAGAACTCGTCGCCATTCCGGTTCCGAGAAGCGAAGGACGAACCCTGATAATAGGCTCCGGCCTGGAGAAAGTCGAAGCGGAGAAGCTCACCGAGTTCTTGAAAAAGAATCTCGACATCTTCGCCTGGTCTCCGACAGACATGCCCGGGGTCGCCCCGGAAGTAGCAGAACACCGGCTACACACCGATCATAACCAGCCCCCGGTTAAGCAGAAGCAGCGTACTTTCAATCAGGAAAGGAGAGCTGCCATCCAAGCCGAAGTGCAGAAGGGGCTGGACGCCGAGCACCTCCGAGAGGTGCATCACCCGGACTGGATCGCTAACGTAGTGATGGTGCCGAAGAAGGATGGCAAGTGGCGAATGTGCGTGGACTTCACCAACCTTAACAAAGCATGTCCGATGGACAGCTTCCCGCTGCCTCGGATAGATCAAGTGGTGGATGCAACCTCCGGCCACGAGCTCCTGAGCTTCCTCGACGCCTATTCAGGCTATCACCAGATCCGAATGCATCCGGATGATGAAAGCAAAACCAGCTTCACGACCGATCTAGGTCTGTATTGCTATACCCGGATGCCCTTCGGCCTGAAGAATGCTGGCGCGACATATCAGCTCCTTGTCAATAAAGTGTTCGCCACGCAGCTCGACCGCAACATGGAAGTCTACATAGACGATATGTTGGTCAAGAGCCGCGTCGCTACAGAACATTTGGCCGACTTGGCCGAAACATTCTCCGCCCTGCGGCGATACAAAATGAAGCTGAACCCGACCAAGTGCGCCTTCGGGGTAGCCTCCGGAAAGTTCCTCAGCTACATGGTCACTTATCGAGGGGTAGAAGCTAACCCCGAGAAGGTTTCGGCCATCATACAGATGCGCCCTCCGGCTAACCTCCGAGAGGTACAAAAGCTAAACGGAAGGATCGCAGCCCTGAGCCGCTTCATGTCAAGAGCGGCGGATTACTGCTTCCTCTTCTTCAAACTGCTGAAGAAGGCCAATAGCTTCGCCTGGACGGATGAGTGCCAGGCAGCCTTCGACCAACTGAAGGACTACCTCTCCAAAGTCCCCATTCTGTCTAAGCCAGTCCCCGGGGAGCCGCTGAGCCTTTACCTCTCGGTATCCGAGACAGCTATCAGCGTCGTCCTCATCCGAGAACAAGACGACATTCAGAAGCCAGTCTACTATACCAGCCGAGCCCTTCAAGGAGCAGAACTTCGGTATCTCGCTCTAGAAAAATTGGCTTTGGCCCTCGTCTCGTCCGCGAGGAGGCTCCGGCCTTATTTTCTTGCCTATTCGGTAAAGGTCCTCACCGACCAGCCTCTGAGGCAAAATTCTCTCCCGACCGGAGGTGTCCGGCAGACTGGCGAAATGGGCGATCGAACTAGGAGAGTTCGACATCTCCTACGTACCTCGGGTGGCGATAAAAGCTCAGGCACTAGCCGACTTTATTGCCGAACTCACTCCCGAAGCTTCCTCGGCACCTCAGCCGGAAGCCGACGTATCCGAAGCCGAGGACACTTCGGCTCGCACACCGGCGGACGAGTGGCAACTCTATGTAGACGGCTCCGCATGCTCCACGGGCAGCGGCGCCGGATGGATCCTGGCATCGCCCGAAGGGGTCGTTACGGAGTACGCGCTACGCTTCTCCTTTCCAGCCACCAATAACGCCGCCGAATATGAAGCCCTCATTTCTGGCCTCCAGGCCGCAAGAAAGCTCGGCGTCCGGAACCTAAAGGCTTTTAGCGACTCTCAGCTGATCGCCAGTCATGTTTCCGGGGAATACGAAGCTCGGGATGCGATAATGGCATCCTATCTCCAGGTGACTCGTAAGATCCTCGCTCAATTCGATTCCTGTATAATTGTGCGGATCCCGAGAGCCGAGAATGCCCGAGCCGATGCCCTTTCCCGGCTGGCATCAACCCAAGATGGGGGAGGAGGCCGAATGATCCTAGTAGAGGAACTCGCCGAACCAAGCCTCGGTGAGCCTGAGGTCATGCAAGTAACCGAGGCCGAAGCCGAGACCTAGATGACTCCCCTTGTCGCTTTCCTCCTCCGAGGAGAAGTCCCGCCCGATTCAAGGGAAGCGAAGCATGTTCGGCAGCGTTCATCTCACTTCCTTCTTCTGGACGGGATGCTATATAAGAAGTCCTTCGACCGCCCGTTATTACGGTGCCTCGGCCCAACCGAAGCCGACTACGCCATACGAGAGGTGCACGAAGGGGTATGCAGAGCACATGCGGGAGGAAGGGCCCTAGCTCATAAGCTTCTAAGGCAAGGATACTGGTGGCCGACGCTCCGAGAGGACGCATTAGCCCTCATGCGGCGCTGCAATCAGTGCCAGAGGTTCAGCTCCCTCATCCACCAGTTAGCCACCCTTCTGACCCCTTTATCCGACCCCTGGCCTTTCGCTCAATGGGGAATCGACCTCCTGGGGCCTTTTCCTATTGCCACCAGCCAAAGGAAATTCCTCATCGTGGCAGTAGACTACTTCACCAAGTGGGTAGAAGCCGAACCCCTCGCATCCATAACCGATAGCAATGCTTGGAACTTCGTATGGAAGTCCATCATCTGCCAGTTCGGTATCCCCCGGGCCATCATCTCAGACAACGGTAAGCAGTTCGATAGCCGTCGATTCAGCGATAACTGCGCCGACTTCGGCATCCTTCACAAGTTCACTTCGGTAGCACACCCTCGGGCAAACGGCCAGGTCGAGGTCACCAACCGAAGTCTGTTGCAAGGACTAAAAACCCGCCTCGGCGAAGCCAAAGGCCGATGGATAGAAGAGCTACCAAGTGTTCTTTAGGCATATCGGACTACGAGCCGAACCCCTACCGGCGAAACTCCATTTCGCATGGCTTATGGATAGAAGCCGTTATTCCTATAGAAATCGGCCTTCCCTCTCCAAGAGTCATTACTTACGATCCAGAGGCCAATGAAGAAGTCTTGAAGGATCATCTTGACCTCATAGAAGAAACCCGAGATAAAGTTCGCGTTCGGCTGGCGGCTTATCAGCAGCGCATGGCCAGGTACCACAACGCTCGAGTGAAGCCCCGAAGCTTTGAAATCGGGAGCCTCGTACTAAGGAACGCTCATGCATCTAAGCCAGCCGAAGCCACAGGGAAGCTTGCCCCCAACTGGGAGGGGCCGTATCGGGTAAAAGAGGTAATCAGACGAGGGGCTTATCGGTTGGAGACCCTTTCGGGCCAACCTCTCCCTCGCACCTGGAATGTGGAACGCCTTCGGCGTTACTTCATGTAAGTCACTTCTCCCGGAATTTAGCCGGAAGGCATGAATAAAGAAGGTCTCTTTTTCAGAAAGCCGGGGTATATCTCTAAGTCCGTGTAAACCGTACCGGGAGTGGCTTCGGCCATGCAAACCGTATCGGGAGCGGCATGATTTTCTATTCTCTAAGCCCGCAGGTAACCTGAACCGAGAGTGGCTTCGGCCATGTGTACCGGATCGGGAAGCGGCACGGTATATCTCTAAGTCCGTGCAAACCGTACCAGGAGTGGCTTCGGCCATGCAAACCGTATCGGGAGCGGCATGATTTTCTATTATCTAAGCCCGCAGGTAACCTGAACCGAGAGTGGCTTCGGCCATATGTACCGGATCGGGAAGCGGCACGGTATATCTCTAAGTCCGTGTAAACCGTACCGGGAGTGGCTTCGGCCATGCAAACCATATCGGGAGCGGCATGATTTTCTATTCTCTAAGCCCGCAGGTAACCTGAACCGAGAGTGGCTTCGGCCATGTGTACCGGATCGGGAAGCGGCACGGTATATCTCTAAGTCCGTGTAAACCATACCGGGAGTGGCTTCGGCCATGCAAACCGTATCGGGAGCGGCATGATTTTCTATTCTCTAAGCCCGCAGGTAACCTGAACCGAGAGTGGCTTCGGCCATGTGTACCGGATCGGGAAGCGGCACGGTATATCTCTAAGTCCGTGTAAACTGTACCGGGAGTGGCTTCGGCCATGCAAACCGTATCGGGAGCGGCATAATTTTCTATTCTCTAAGCCCGCAGGTAACCTGAACCGAGAGTGGCTTCGGCCATGTGTACCGGATCGGGAAGTGGCACGGTATATCTCTAAGTCCGTGTAAACTGTACCGGGAGTGGCTTCGGCCATGCAAACCGTATCGGGAGCGGCATGATTTTTTTATTTTTTAAGCCCGCAGGTAACCTGAACCGAGAGTGGCTTCGGCCATGTGTACCGGATCGGGAAGCGGTACGGTATATCTCTAAGTCCGTGTAAACCGTACCGGAAGTGGCTTCGGCCACGAAAATCGAGTCGGGAGCGGCAGGATAACCCCTTAGATCGTATAAACCATATTGGTAAAGGCCCCGGCCACATAAACCATATCGGTGGTGATACTTTTTTGAAACTTCATATCCGAACCTACATCGGGTCCCGACCGTGCGAGCTGCGATTAAAACGACGACAAGGTCTCGGATTCATGAAGAACCAGATTCAGTGGTTCATTCAGAGCACCAAGATAAAGCCAAAAATACTTCCTATATATATACAGCAAAGGAAGTACAAAACCGGCCGTCCATCTGGCCGCAGACTTATAAAAAAAGAGAAGACAAAAACAAAAACCGGGACAAGCCCCCGTGTCAGCCCTCGGTATTCCCCCCATCAACTGGGCTCCGGCCAGGAGATGGAGATGGAGAGTCAACGATCTGTACGGCTTCCGAAGGGGCGGCTTCAATAGGAGTCGTCTCAGCTGGAACGGCCTCGTCGCCTTCCGCCGAAGCTGAGGCCCTCTCGGCCGCAAGCCCCTTCCACCAGGACAGCAGCTCTTCGCCCTCCTCGTCCGTTGGCAGGGCGATACCGGACAAGTCCACGGTCGGACAGACCTTCTGAGCTGCAGCCAGCCCAATGGTGAAGACCGAGGAGGCCGCCAGAAGCTGCGCCTGGATTATCTCCTCGGCGAAGTCTGGGCCAGCCTTATATTCGGCCACGGCCGAATCAACAGCCTCCTCGGCCTTAGCTTCCAACTCCAGCTTCAGGGCCGACAGTTCCTCGGCGTGGCGACGGCTATCCGAGGCCCGCCGGGCGTCCTTATCCTGGATCTTGGCCTTAAGGGCCTGATTTTCGGCCCGGACCGCTGCCAGCTCCCGCTCGACCTTCTCCTTCTCCCATTCGGCCTTCGCCTTGGCCTCGGAAGAAGCTCGCGTCGCCGCTGCCTGCTCCTCCAGCTGGGCCGCATCCGAGCATTCGCGGCTAAGAGCCAGTTAACACTGGACTCAAAGTCGCGTCCCACCGAGGGGCCCTCGCCCGAAGCCGACGATGCCGACGCCCTCTCGGCATCCTGGAGTTGGTCTCGGATGGTCGCCTGACGGTGAATCAGGACGCTACCCGTGACCGCGGCCTGCAGCCGAAAGCAGACAAGGGTCAGAAAACCCGAAACAAGCTAAAGGGAATGCTAGACTGGAGCACACAAGGAAGCTTTTTACCTGGTCCGCCAATCGAGCGCTTATCAGCGCCAGTTCGGTGGCCGAATGGTCCTTCAGCTCCTCTAAGGCTGACGGGAGAGTCAGGCCGCGAAGCAGACGCAGGCACGTCTGCGAGTCCTCCAGACTCTCACCCCTATAGATCCCCAGGTCGGGGACCCATAGCTCGTGTTCCTGCTCGCGAGGCGCCTGTGACCCGGCGCCTTCCTTCTCCTCCGCCCCCGCCATCATGGCCGGGGGAGAATCGCCCCTCGGCGCATCAGGGGACGACGGCATCGGGGCCCTTCGGGCCGCAGCCGATCTTTTAGCCGGGGCGGGTTCTGCTTCGCCAGGCTCGTCCACCCGGCCCCGCTTCGATTGACGACCGCCCCTTCGGGCAGCCGACTTGCTCTTCCGCTCCCTCTCAAGAGCGGCAGCAGCAGCACGGCCCTCAGAGGAAGCCACTGTCATCGTGATCCCGGCCCGGACGCTCGGGGCCACGACACCTCGTGCAGCCCCTCCTGCTGCCTGCGGACGGGACGACTGGGGTAGGCCGCCCTGCTGGGCGATCCGGCTGAGGAGGCCCTTGATCCCAGACATTGCTGCAAATAGGAGAAGAAGTGTTAGATGTTAATAACACGCAAAGGGCGCAACTTAAGACCGACTTACCCTCGGCCGAAGCTTCAGCAACCTCTGCGGCCGGAGGAGCTTCGGCCGGAGGCGCGACCTCGGCGTTCCCTTCGGTCTCCCGCGAAGTCTCCCCGGAGGGAAGATAAGGGAAAACCCGCAGAGGATCCTTCGTCGGGTCCGGCCACGCCCCGGCACCCACAAGTAACTCCGGCTTACTGAAAAGCTCTGAGATATCATACGGAGCCGAGGCTTCGATGAGGTCCGCGATGTTGCGCTGGGCGGAATTGAGGGTGGGAGGATCAGAAAGGCCTGCGGCCAGCAGTGCCCACTTAGTAGGAAAGGGTCACACGCTCCTCTCGTTCTCCGGAAGGGAAACCATGATGAAATTCCTCTTCCAATCATGAATGGACGAAGGCTTCCCGGAGAAGATACCCCGGCCGAGACGAGGGACAAAACTGTACCACTCGGATCTCCCCTGCCGTTGAATTTTGAAGAGGTAGCGGAAGATGTTGACCGAGGGGATGATCTTCATATGGGCAAACACAGCCAAGATGGCGTAAACTGTGCGCCAAGAATTGGGAAAAAATTGAGACGGGGCCAGCCCGTAGAAGCATAGGAGGTTGATGACGAAGGTGGAGAGAGGAAGACGAAAGCCCGCCCGGAAGCTTTCTTCATAAATAGAAAAACTACCCGGGCGAGGAGTGTTGGCCCTGGTATGCGAACCAGGCCAATAGGGGGTCATCCAGGAAGGGAGTTGGTAGTAGGAAGCAAGGTAGCTGACCCCGTCGTCCGTAAGGGCTCAGGCTGCTTCCGAAGCAGTCTCGGGACGACGACGACCCGAGGAGGAAGCCTGGCCTGGGGTGTGAACCTCCTCGGACCCTTCGGCACTAGAGGCTTCGGCCTCGTCTGCCATAACAGAAGCAAGGGAGTCCAAAGAAAGAGGAGATGACAAAGAAGACTTAGGAGACTGGGACGGAGTATACTCCTCGCCTGAGGGAGTGATCTCACTCGAAGAAGAGCTGCGGGGCATGAGGTCGCGGTAAGGAAGAAAGGAGATTGAGGCTTACCCTCAAGGAAAAGAGGGACCTCCTCGATCGAGCGCCGCCGTTAGAGCAAAAAGAACCTCCCCGGCGACGATTCCGGGCGATGGAGAGCTCTGCAACGGACAACGCGCTCGGAGGCACCTTCGAATGGCTTGCACGTCGCCGGAGAAGAAGGAGAGCTCCGACGATCGCAGAGAAGCGCAGGCGCAGGAAGCAGGAAAAAGAACAGTGCCCTGCGAAGGGTCCCTATTTATAGGCTAAGTTCGAAACCCTTCCCGCCGAAGCCAACAGCCGGGATCTTCTCCTTCGTCTCACCACTTCTCTCGGATGCGCGCCACGTGTACTGTCCTTCGGTAATGATGACGGACAGACTCCGGGAATTGAAGCAGGTTGATCAGCGGCCGAAAGCGGTCCGACCCTTCGGCTGATCGCTCGGATGCCCGCCACGTGTCCCGATCCGCGTACCGAGGAAGGAAGAGGCGGTAATCGGAGTGGAACCTCGGACAGAGAGCCGAGGTGACCCGCGATCCGCAAGCGGCCAGGATCTCTTTGTGTTTTTAACGGAGCGGCGGGATGCGCGACGCGTGTCCTGTGTTTCTTCGCGAAACGACCGTTCTGGCGGAAAAGCGACGCCCGTCCCGTCCATTTCATTGAGCCTGACACAAGTCAGAAGGCTCAGCCCTTCGCCGTTAGAAGTGAAGGCCTTCGTCGCTACATCCCGAATGAAGACGGATAAGTGAATGCTGACCTTCGGCCGACCGAGGGCATCCTCTTCTTAAAAAAGAGAACAGAAAGCCTCGGATAAGCACTTGTTACGTTATTCCTTAAAAAGGCTTCAGGCTATACTCTCGCCATCTCAAAACTGAGAAAGACAAGAGTGGGGGGCTATGTGATGAGGCAGAATCCGATTCGGCCCATTAAAACAAGCCCAACTCCGGTCAACCCAGCAGAGGCAATCAAAAGCCCATTGGGAGCCTTCGGCCCGTAAGCGGCATAGAAGTCCTCGGCTCAGCAGGCAGCCCAGTGGTCTTCGGCCCATCAACGGCCCAAAAGCCTTCGGCCCGTAAGCGGCATAGAAGCCCTCGGCCCAGCAAGCGGCACAGTAGCCCTCGGCCCAGCAGGCTTCGGCCCGTCAGCGGCCCAACCCCCTTCGGCCCAACAGCCGTATCCGGCCCACTCCGGTGGAGGACTAGGCACTATGGCGGTTTACCAGTAAGCCCGGAACATAGTCCTATATCGGCTATCACCGTTAACCATCCTCTATCATCCGCTATAAATACACCGCTATTTATTGCCAAAGGTATGTCTCCATGACCCTCAAGGACCATAGTCCAAAAAGCATTAAAGCTACTCTTTGCCTTCTGAATCGAATCATCTTCAGGAGCTAACTTAACCGTCGGAGGGGGGTTCCTAAGGGCCGAAGCCCGGGACTCCTATTGACCGGTTTCTTCTTCTTTCCCTCCTGCAGGGACTCGGTTCGAACTTTCGCCGACCTCACCGAGTCTGGTCTTGGCCGCCGACTTCGGACTCCTCCCTCCGGTCTCGACGCCGATCGACGGCTGCTCTTCGCCCGAAGGTGTCTCGAATCCGCACCGACTGCCCTTCGGCCGGAAAGACCTAGGCCACACCTTCCGAAGGCAAGCCGACGTCCGACCGAGCGACCCTCGGCCTCGGACCTTCGACCGCGTCTCTGCCTCCATCGCCTTCTGGATCTCCGTCGGACCTCTCCACCGATCCGACCCAGCTCCGGATCCCCGAAACTTCGGATTCCAGCTTCGGAATCCGGTCGTGATAGCTTCGGCTACATCAGATAGTACTAATCTTCTTATTTAAGCTTGTAACAATGTAATCCAACTTACATGTTAATTTTCAGCTTTCCTTGGACCCTTTAGGTTAAAGCATTGTTGAAGGCTCCAAAATGGAGCTCCTTACGAAAACGGAAAGAGATGCTAGAAGCCTAAAACAATTAAAAATGGCATGATCAACTCCATTTGTTGCAAAGAAGCCAGGCATTTACATATGTTGGACGCTTAGGGTCACTTCCAATTAAATGTAGGTTAATGTTTAACGTTCGTCATAATTATTTCTGTTGTTTTAATTTATATCACCATTAAAGAAAGATATCCAGTTTTAGTTGCCACATTTAGGAAAATATTGCATGCACCTCCCACGGGAAAGATGCAATTGTTGTTGTCTTCCATTTGTTTAATCTTACCGCAGTTTCTAATCCTTTAAGGCTTTAACCAACCAAGAAATGAAGATTCTACCGCTAGATAAACATGGGTAAACAGTTAAAGAACCTTTTTTTGTTTATAATTCTATCAACATTCTGGTTATCTCATTACCACCCTTAAAGAGATGAACGTTATGTGTGAATATTCAACATATTCTAGACGTTTGATCCGAACTATGATATTTGTCAAACTTTTCTCGAATATATACTAGATGAGTAATACTTGCTGCAATGTTTCTCTGTATTGTGAGAAAATGATTTTTTTTTTTTAGGTTGGCCCCGATGTGTCTTAACCGTCGGTACAGTACAATGTCCAATCGGGTGACCGTCAGTATTTTTATTGTTCATTGGAACTCGATTTTTTATTTTTCAGATTTTTTTAGATCGTCCGATCGAGTATTGTCTTGTACGGACAGTTAAAGCACCTCAGGACCGACTTAGAAAAAAAAAATTATTTTTTTTTCATCTACCCACTGCATTGCCCCTGTGTGCAACACGTAGAGACATTGCAACAAATATTACGCATAATTGATTGTGTTTGTTAGAACAACAAATTTGACATTCCAAATTTAATAGTGAAATTAATATATGAAACAAACCCATTTTTCACACTATCTATTTTACGCCTTTTTGACACCAATTCACCATTGTATGTCTATGATGATAGTTTTTCATTCCCATAATTTATATTTTATTTGTATATATTTTCTTTACTCATTTTCCCTCTATCATATGTACGTTTTTCATATATTTTACTCATCTTTGTATATTTATGCCATGGCAGAATATCGCCGTCAACCACCTCGACGCAACAACCCCGCTAACATTTCACGTTATGACACCAAAAATAAAATCTTTGGCACCAACACAACAACCGATCCCGCAATTATGCACCATTGTTTTTTTCCTAAAAATTGTTGCAATAAGAAGATATACTTTTAGTTTATGTGAAAATGGAAGCATGCATCTGTTTCCAACTATTTTCTTACAAGGCTTACGAAGACACTTCTTTCTTTCCAACAAATATTTTTTACATTTCAAAGAAATAGTTTCCGTGGTTCTTGATGTTCCCAGAAAATCCAAAAACCCAACCCCCTCCCCCGAATATTTTATTGTGTTTAGTAATACTTAGAAGCCACTACTAACATCAAAAGTATTCTCCGGAGAGTTAGGCACGTCTATCCTTCCGTAACAATTTTACTTTTTCTCCATTCTAAAAATTTCTAAGTTAAAACTTTTAGTTAGAAATTAAAAAACACATAATTCTAACGTCTCTTCAACATAACTGGTCTGAGAATCGTGGATGCCCAAAAGGACTCTCAATTAAATGAAACACTGAAACCGTGTTTGGCACAACTTCTAACACTTTCAGACTTCTAGTTATCTTGAGAAAAAAAATTTAAGTGCAGAAAACTACTTATATAAAATGTTGACTGCTTTTTGACTTCCAACCAAAAACTCTAAATTGAAACTCCCTAAATTGGAGAAAAGGTAGGATCATTAGGAGAAGTTCAAATTTATAATTACCTAAAATTAGTTATAACCATTTGTATTTATTATTATTTACATTATAAGAGAAAACCAAAAATAACTTCCATCTAGAAGCTACCCAAGACATGCCCTAAGTTCAGTCTCAATATAAGAGTGTCCTCGGCCGCATGCCACATAAACCAATTCATATGATGAATCAGAGGCTGCACCCAGTGCTCCTTTCAATCTCAGAGGCATGTGCTTGGCCAGAGACACCCTATCAAGTTCTTGGAGGACACAAACTAAATTTAGGATTCACTACCACAGAAAAACTAGGAAGAGAAACTTGCAAATTTCCTTGCTGACAAGATTTTGCATGCTCCAGCAGAGAACTACTGATCTGGCTTATCAAAATCAACCAGCTCTGCAGTAGCAAATACGTTCCAAAAGATGCAACTGATAAAATACAAAACTGATGTAAGCAACAGGAATCCACGGAAGGATCCCATCCTCTCCGCAAAAATACCTGCTCCGACGGTTCCCATGATCGCGGCTATCGTTCCTGCGGTGTTCGACATTCCTGTTAAACAGACAAGGAATGCCATCGGCATCAGAAGCTTTTTGTTAAGCACTAATAACGTATGTGTAAACAATTGCATCAGATTATGTCAAACAGTACCATGTAAGACACCAGTATATTGTGGGGCTATCTCCTGGCAAAAAAAGAAAGGGCAAAACCAGAGGAATCAACGTCACAAGCTTGAGCATGTAAGTTACTTAGGTCGAATTACAAAGCCCTTACCTGAATATTCACCAGGAAACCAGAGTGACTACAAGAACTAAGGCCAACGCCCAATGTCAGCCATGCGCATGCAACAAAAGGACTTTTAGATGCATTCAAGCCAAGAATTGCAACACCTGGACCAACAAACCCAATAGTCTGCAAAGAGGATAAGTTTTGAAAAATCAATCACTTGCATACAATTTCTATGGTGAGGAACTAGCGTGTGTACAAGGAAACTCAAACAACAGTCAATGGTAGACGTGAATTTGCTAAAAACAAGAGGATTTAGTAACATTAATGAAGCCAAAAAAATAGCAATATAGGTTCGTCAAATAAGGGAAGAACAAAAAACCATGTAAAATTACCATTCGACGTGGGATAAGTATGAGAAGCATTTACATAATACAAAAATACAATCCTTTTGGCTGGCTCCCACCACATCTTTTTCCACATGAACAAATGAACAAAGGATTAAATTACTTACATCCCAACCATATTCCAGAGTTTTAATTGTACTTTTGGCTGAATCTTTTAAGGCATATCATGTGTTGTTGGTTGCTCCTTAGTGTTCTACCATATTGTGTGATTTCCAACATAAAACCTTAGAGTTGGGTGATAATCATTTATTGAGTATTTCATTTCCTTGGCCACTTCGATGTAATTTCAAAATGATATGGCGTCCATTTTTTTTTGTAAATTCCACATGTTTCTCTAGATACTTCTTTATACATCATTGTGTCTGAACAATAGAGCTCCTTGAATGCCTCTCACAAATATGCCAAAATTGCATAATTGTGTGACCATATACATTCTAGGGTGAAAATTCCTCCAGCTGTAACTTATGTATCTCACAAGCCAAGTACACAAGGGCATGTGCGATGGACCATATACATTCTAGTGTGAAAACTCCTCCAGCTGTAACTCGTGTATCTCACAAATCAAGTACACAAGTGCATGCTATAATTTTGCAATGGTAAAATTTGTCCCAGCTTCGAATAAACTGCTCATCCAGTCACTTGTATATGTGTGATGGACCATCTACATTCCAGTCTGAAAATTCCTCCAGCTGTAACTGATGTATTTCACTTACAAACCAAGTAGACAAGTGACGCTTATTATTTTGGATGGTAAAGATTTGTCCCAGCTGCGGAATAAACTATTCACCTACAAATTTAACCAAGAATAATTGCATACGCAAAAACTCAAGAATCTTGATATCCGTATGGTTCTGCATGGTTCACTCCTCGTTGCTTTTACGTCTAGTTAACTATTCCAGTCTTGAAGAATCCAACTGCCTGACTTGCAAAAGGGCAATAACACTTTGGAAAACCATATCAGTAATGTGGAGAACGTCACTGGTCACATGCAATGTGATTATAATCCCAAAATGTAAGAGCATAACAATTAACTTTGCACTGACAATGAAGAAGTTCACTAGGTTCCATTTTGTTCTACTCATGCTGTCTCACCAAACGTCTCAATGGACTGTCATATACAAGCATAAAAGTCCAAAAGTATTGCAGATGCAAACATTGAACATCAGAGTAAACAGAATAATGCACTTAAGAAGAATTCAAAATATAAACTAGATCTTTATAAGGCTGCGACAATGCCATTTTTACCTGCATTATTTTTCTAGTCAAAGTAACAGTTAAACCACCCTGGATCAGCATATCTGAGATAACACCAGCAGTATAACCTAAAACTGCCATCACAGCCCAAGGGAGTGCACTGAACCATGCTGCTTCCCTTAGGTCAACACGGTAAATCTGATTCACATTAATTAATGACAAATGAGATGCCTATAAATCTGATGGCTGTCAATTGATGAAGTAAAAAGTATCAGATATGGTTGTGTTATACCACGTTAAAATATATGGGCATCCATGAAAGATTAACAAAGAATCCCTGCAAAAAAAACAAAAAAAAACAAATGATGAATTGTCTGAAAAAGAAAGTGTTTAACTAACGCAGATGTAAATATAATTCCACAGGCACATATTACCCAGCTGTGCATTGCATTTGCTGACATCAATGCCCATGTTGGCATCCTTGAGAGGAGACGCCTAAGAGGAGGAAGCACTCCAGATATCTTGGCTTCATTTTTCTTTTGAAGACCTGGTTTCTTTTGGCTTTTATTTAGAATATACTCCAGCTCGTACTTTGATATTTGAGGGTGAGAGTTAGGGGTATCTGATGTTGCAGATACCCAAACTAAGACCCAAAGAAAGCCAAATAATCCAAATATCACAAAAGGTCCAAAGATACCAGCCCTGGACATAATAACTGGGGAGATCAGAAGCCCAATTGCACTGCCAATGCTGAAACCAGCCATTGCAAGTCCTACAGCCCCAGAGCGCTCAGTTTGAGGAAACCATCTATAACAAAAGACCAATTCAAATAACTTCAATAACTTACCAGAAAAGGGAAAAAGGCTCCAAAATACTACACAGTATGCTAAAACAGCTACCTTGCTCATGTGCTGAGAAACCTATTGTGAATTAAAAATAAAACAATTGAAATCTGAAGCATATGTACTATTGGCAACTCTTGATTTAAAAAAAAAAAAAAAAATACAGCAAGACCATTGGCAATTTAATTTAAATTACATCAATACCTGGAGACCATATTGTTCATGCTAGGAAGTGCCACTCCCTCTGCAATGCCCAGGAGAGCTCGCACTGCAAGCAATGCCCACAGAGAGGTCTCTGCCGCCCATGGAGTAAGGAAAGTGGCTAGTGACCACAGAGCTACACCCCACGCCATGACCAGCTTGCCACCATAGTAATCCACCAATGCACCTCCGACAAGTGGGGACACCAAGTATCCCCAGAGAAACGATGACTAGTAATAACTGATGTAATATCAGAGAACAACCAAAAGTGGCAATTCAAGCAGTAAATAGCTTATGCAGCTTCTAAACACATGGGACGATGAAGTATGGCAAGTGGAAAAAGAAACTTTCACAGATGAGAATGCACTTTCAATGCCTTATCAGACAATAAATTTTATCAATTTCAAATCTTTCATCAAAATTTCTATAATTATCACTCACTACTCTTTTGTTTCTTGTGCATTTACTCACCCCCACCCTTTGCAAACTTAAATTATACTCCCCTCCCCTCCCTATGGGCAAATGATCACGCTCCAATGCAAATTACACTTGGGACCCATCAACCCATCCTCTAACCATGTCGACATTAAACCCGGTTCTCTTCTTAAGTCTTAACAGAGACGTCACTATTGATGAAACTCTGAGAATTAAGATCCAGATTCCATTCCATGGCAGACACTCTCAAGCTGAAAGCGAGCTTCTCTGGAAAGCTCATGATAGAATTCAACATAACTACATCATCAATCGTACAATTGCAATAGGGAAAGGTGAATTGATAGTCCAATAGCCAGTATTAAGCAATTACAAACTTTTTAGATAATCTCATCGGCCATGAACAATTTCCTTTCCACCCAAACATTCATCCACGTTTTGACACTGATTTGACACATAAAACACCAATCAGCACAGCACAAGAAGTTATCTGCCGCCCCTCACCCCCCCCCCCCAAAAAAAAAAAAGGAACTCCCTTTCTTTTTCCCAAGAAATGATCTTTCTGGTCGGTTTTGCCACGGAGAACTGAGACAGAAGGGACCATTACCTGTACGACGCCGGCGAAGGACTTGGACCACCCGTGGGCGGCCGACAAGGGGACGATGGCCACCGACATCACCACCCGGTCGGCGTTGCAGAGGGCCAGCGCCAGCGCGAGCATGGCCACCACCTTCACCCTCTCCGACGTGAGGAACTCCAGGAGGCTCTGCCGCTGGAGGAGCACATCGTCCTTCTCGCCCGGGAGAGGAGCCGGGGGGATTCCTCCTGCCCGCGAAGCCCCAACCTTGGACAAGAAGACCGAGCCGCCACAGGGAGCGTCTCGCAGGGCCCCATTTCGCTGCAGTCGCCAACCCTGCCAGTGAGCGGCTTCGGAGACTTCCCCGCCCAAGAAGGGGTGATACAAGGACGGAGAG
This sequence comes from Zantedeschia hybrid cultivar, assembly GCA_030544215.1. Classification (NCBI taxonomy): domain Eukaryota; kingdom Viridiplantae; phylum Streptophyta; class Magnoliopsida; order Alismatales; family Araceae; genus Zantedeschia; species Zantedeschia hybrid cultivar. Next base: position 15,008,480 of record JARZZO010000014.1, on the reverse strand, counting down.
AGGGCTGCGGCAGGCGGGATCCTCTCCGACGAGGCAGCAGATTTCCGGGGGACGGAGGAGAGGGGGGGCACGGCGCGGAAGAAAGAGCAGTGGAGACCGCTCATGGCCGCAGGCTGCGGAAGAGAGGAAAGGGGAGGGAGCTTCCTCGTAATTTTCTCTTCTTTTCGATGACACAGACTCGCACAGCCTTTTCTACGTGCATATGCACCCCTGTAAACTGTCATATTTATATTTATGCATCTCATGTTATATATTATTATAATACTTTGGAGATCTTTAAAATAAAAGTCTAGTATTTTTATTATGTTGGTACTCTAGACTAGGGCCACCAACGGATCCGAATTTTGTTTGCATTTGTTTTGAATTGTACCCGAACAAGTCGATAATTATCTAAAATGTCTATCTCATAAATGGAGGTCTGAGCTACTTGCTTGTTAAAGATCCCTTCTAAATTTTCTTCCTCTTCGGTGGTTCCGCCACCAAGGCTTGACCGGTCCATTTTCTATTTCTTTCTTCATTTAACCGGTACTGGTGGATATTTTCACTTAATTATGTGAGAAATTTAAGTCCACTTAATCATTTGAAAAAATAATCTTACAGATCGGAGATAAATATCTTAAGAGAGTTTTAAGTTCTAACTATGAACGGAACTTAAGACCTTTCAACAAAGAGGTAAGAGATGAACTAACTGCACCAGCCCATTTTCTTGAAACATATCCTAGACTACTCGTTAAATACAAGCAGATTATAGAGGTGAGGATTGTTATTAAATCAAACAGTGCATCCAAAACTCAAGTTAAAGGAATTAACAGGTTGACTCCATAATAAGGAAGTTGAAGATATCACAACTCTTAAGATTGAGATGATGATGGTGACGGAGCTAGAAGAAAAATCTAATAAGGAAAACTAAAAATAACTGATAAAAACTTATTTCTCCGAATCATACATTTATGGCATGATAATATTACGCAATTCATGTACATTTCCTTTTATAGCCCAGCGTTTATTATTAGGAAATGAGTTATACTTGCTGCAATGACGGTGCGTGCTGCACGCACCGTCCCAAACGAACCACTCTCTCTTACAATAATTTATACAAAAATTTGGAGAAGCCACATCAATGGATAAATCAATTTTTGAGATTTGTCTCGCCAACACGATATGTTACAAATATAAAAACTTTAGCGTACATACCGATTTAGAAATTAAATACTGAACACATTTTCTTATCCCGGATGAATTGGATGTACAACGACATACTGCATCCTAGCTACGCTTTGGAAAGGGACAGATGATATAAGCTATAGGCTTTACGTTATTCCCAATCCTGATGTGACATGCAGGCAGATTTCAGATGCTACATACATAAGATTATGTTTTGTTCTGCTAAGGAAATGAGACATATATAGCACGGCAGACCAAAGGATGAGCCTGATCACATGCAGTTCGACTCCTCTGTTGTGGGATTGAGATAACTTAGGCCAGTTCAGTGGATCTTTCTTAGAACTCTTCAATAATATTAGAGGAAAAAATATTCACTAATAAAAAGAGTTTTATTTTATTAATAAACACTTTTTCTTCCAGCGAAATTTGAGAGTTTCATAGAAGAGTCGGGAGAGCGAGTTTAAGTGATATCAATCCTCCGTCGTATATATTGTTATCTGTACCTTATATTCTACGCATACCCGCCGAGATGAATGGAGAAAATTAAGGAAAAATGGGAGGACGAGATTAACGTAGCTAAAAACTCTGCTGGAATATCATAATCTTCCAAAAAAATGCACGAAAGAAGAAAAGAAAAAGGGAATGGGAGGACGATATAATTCTTGAACAGATGTGAGACAGACAAATAAAATAAGGAAATTATGGGAGGACGCAGAGCACAACTGCATAGGTATACAGGTACGATGCCTTATCCTCCAATGATACACAAAAGTGTAATACCTATTGTAGTGCAAGACATGGCAGTGGAATATAAAAAAATTATTTTTTAATTTTTTGTAGATTGGACCTCACATGTCATAGATGTATATACAATTTGATCTCAGACTTGACAACTCAAAAAAATTAAAAAAATAAAAAACCAAATCTCAATAAATAATAAAAAATATTTTTAATAGGTCGAGTCTAATAACATTTTGATTTTTAATTTCTTTTTGAACTATCAGATCAGAGATCAGATTACGTAAACATGTAGATCATGTGAGGCCTAACCTTAAAAAAATACAAAAAATTTAAAACTTTTATATTTGTTACAATGGCCAGCATTACATCAACAAAAGATATTACCACAGATATTACTTCAACACAAAATACTCCGTTGAGGTACTGCACAGAATATATAACAAACATGCATCAATCATAAATAATCAAAGACCACCACCATCTTGCTTACATCACATGCGTCACTAAATAGCATGGCTCTTCCACTACGTAGGCCTGTAACGTGCACGGTCACAGGCCACTGGGCCAGGAAGCGCAGATCGTTTTCCTTTCCTGGCTTTCATTTGGTTACCTTACTACCTGTTCATTATTCACTAACTACAAAGTTAGCCTTAAGAAGACGGAATAATACTTGCTGCACTAAGAGTAGTGTAATAAGTCATCTTATAATGTAAGATGATATTCGTCTACTTGAACAAGGTCACATGAGTTGTAACAGTTTTTTTTTTTACGAGTGGATCACACTAAGTATTAAGTACAGGTGAAAAATTCTGAATATCACAAATATATATACACATGACAAATATTTTATAAACATAACAATTATTATTTATCTGCATGCGGCTAAAGAAGACAACTCTTAGTTGCCGACCACACTTAAAACTAACCGGGCCGTACCTCCACCCCTCGGTACCTCCGGTTTGATCTGCATGCCATCGGGGCATGGGGCCCTCACCATCGTGTCGTCTTGTGAACTCGCTTCATTAGAAATCAACGGAGACTTTCTCAACTGCTCTCGTTGCCAGACTGTCCCAAGAGCTTTGGCATAGAGTAATACTTACTATATCCTATCCCATGCGGTGCGGTGAGCTTGAGGTGAATTGTAATATTTCACTTCCTTTCATCACTTGTTTTACTTACTTTTTTTATTTTTTTATTTTTTAAGTGAAGAGAAAAAAAAATATAAAATCCTCTCACAATTTTTATTAGTATTTTTTTTAATTTAAAAGAGGTAATCGATTCATTTCCACCATTCAAAAAGAGATAATCAATTTTTTCGCATTTTAATTTAGTCACTGTCCAGTTTATTATTTTTAACATAAATTTATCACTTTTAAATCTAAAATTGTCACTGTTAAACACATTTTCATCACTGTTTAAAGTACATTTTTATCACTTCCTAACTATTTTAGTTTTATCACTTGTTCCTCAATTTTTTTACTTCATAATACAATTTTATCACTTCTCATGTAAACCTATCACTTACAAAATGCATTTTTGTCTCTTCTTTATTATTTCAGTTTTATCACTTGTTACTTAATTTTAACGTTTCATAATATAGTTTTATCACTTCATACACAAACTTATCATTTCTAAATAGAAATTATCAGTTTCAAATATTTTATTACTTCATTGTATAGGAAGTGATAAAATATTTGAAAGTGATAATTTATATTTAAAAGTGATAGTTTTGCGTATGAAATAATAAAAATATATTTGAGAGTGATGAATTTACGTTAATAGTGATAAAATTAAACTACATAGGAAGTGATACAATTAGACTTTATAAGTGATAAAAATGCGCTTAAAAATGATAATTATGGACTTCAAAATGATCAATCTAAATTAGAAGTGATAAACTGAGAGGTGGCCAGATTAAAAGAGTCTTCTAAATGGCAGAAATGAATCGATTACCTCTTTTAAATAGAGGTGAGTGAAAAAGAACATCAATAAAAAATGTCAGAGAATTGTACTTTCTCTTTTTCTCTATCACAAAAAATAAAAAAATAAAAAAGACAAGTAACGAGAAGAGGTGAAGTGTTACAATCCAACTCAATTTTTTTACGCTACATGCTATATAATAAAAGATACCGTGAATACGTGGCCGAGGCATCTGACAAAAAAACTAGTTTCCTTGCAAGGACTTAAAAGGAATCGCCTCGAATAAAATAAAAGTTGCACTTTGTTGTGGCCCACATCCGCTTCCGAATCGTCCAACCCAAAAAGGGCCCACTAATAGATGTGGCCCCACTCTCCATCTCGGCCGTCTTCTCATCCTCCATCACCAGAAAACAATTGCTACATTGACCCCACTGCCACATTAAGGGTCAGTGCAGTGGGTAAAAAAAAAAAAAAAACTTTATTTTAAGAGGGCCCTGAGATCTTCTACACATCTGTACAGATCGACCTCCGACCGGAGGATCCAAAAAAAATCTGAAAAATCAAAACCATTGTTGGACTCGACCCATTAACAGTATTTGTTATTGTTCATTAGAGCTCATTTTTTTATTTTGTAAATTTTTTTTAGGTTCAATCAAAGATCAGTCTGCACGGACATGTAAGACATCTCGAGACCCACCTAAAATAAAATTCAAAAAATATTCTCCCATTGCATTGACCCTCAGTGCACCAAGTGTTACTCGAACAATAGAATCCAAATCCTAACCAGGCTTCATATCACCCTTATCAGACATTTTGATAGTGCTTTTACCCTTTTTAGTAATTCTCCCAAAAGAAATCGTAACCAGACTCAAAACCATTTTCACTTCCCTTCCCATCTCCCAAATAGTGGAAGCTTTCCCCGCCTCTTTCTGCATCTTATCCTCGTCTCCACGGCCTCTCCCTCCGCTCTCGTTCCTCTTTCCTCCCCTTGAAGAGCAAGTGCCCCTTTGTGACCTGTTAGGGTCTAGCATCCCTGGTCTGGTGCTCCGTTAGGCTGCAGTTTTTGGCTGCCCGTATCTGGCTTTCTCTCCCTCTTTGTTTTGTTCTCCCCACCGTCTCCTCTCTCCCCCCCTTTTTTGCTTAAGGAGATCTTGCTCGTCTCTGTGTTGGAGTTTGGATCCTGTGGAAGGATCATGGTGGTCGTGGTGGATGTGGATTGATCTAGGGTGTTCTTGGATCCTTGGGGTTTACTCGTGTTTCGGCACTTATCACATGCACCCCATCGTACGTCTCTGCTCCTCTGTGACGTGTCTATGTCTCCCTGGTGCTTTGATCCACTTGCATTCTCTTACATGTTTGCTTGTACTCCTTTTTATGAATGAATGACGGCAGCCTTTTGTTCAAACAAAAATCACCATCGTCATGTCTCTTGCCTTGACAAGCCCTCCCCCACTTTGACAACTTCTCCTCCAAGACTCCGCGATACTGGAAGTGCTCCTTTATACTTTTTGTATGAGCAGTCTGTGTATCCTAAGATGAGTAAAGCTTGCTGCACCATTGCAAATTGAGCTAGAATGAACCCCATATCTCCTTTTACCATCTAAAAAGTTCACATAGCTCATGTCCCTCTCCTCAAATGAACTTTGATGTCATCCGCACGTCAATACACACGGGACACACCGGATTAAAAATGATAATAAAAAGATTCACCCATGCTTTTCTGATGAGTAATAATTGCTGCACGACTGCAACCTTATGGATCCTGTTCAACCTCCTTATCATCCATTTCTGAGCTTGCTCCACAAACCGTCCCCATTGCATTTCCTGCAACAAACCTTTCCATTTTGCCAATAGTTTTCTTCTTCACTTACCTACTTAGCTCCTGCAGCTGGAACTTAACCTCTGTGCGTGACCTATCTGCTCAGCAAGCAACTTCTACACCTCGTTGGTTGATCCACCTCTACACACCTTATTAGTTGATCCACCTATACAACTATCCGACTAATTTCACAAGCTTTCTTAGCCAATTCAAGCCCATCTCCTGGTCCATGTTCATATGACGCGATAATCTCCCCACATTCTTCAAGTCAACACACTTCCGACTTCCTCTCGGCCGAACTAATTAAGGGTGCCTCGGGATTTTCTAACCCCTCTCCATGCACGTAGACATCACTGGTTCCGATATCAATAACATGGTAATTCCTACCTCCCTATCCAGTGATTAGCTATTGCTAGGTAAAGATGCAGGTGCCAAATTGCATGTGGCTCTGTAGAGGACTCGAGTGGAACTGCCATCGACTCCTCCAGCTACAGAAGCAGGAGACCATCTGTGATGGACTCCCACCTCCGTTATGGCTCATCACCATGTTCAACGGAGCCTCCAGTCTCATGCTAGTAGAGAGGCACCATGCCCGTATTCCCCACTGTTGTCCCCCTATCAATGCTGTCAACAACGTCAACATTGTTACCGGTCAACTTCTGCAGATAAAATAGGGGTTAAGTAAAGCCATGAAGACAGATTCACCATCAAGCGCCTTTCCTAGACCTCACAGTCAGCTTTTTTGAGTAGAGCGTGATCCAGTCAACTTACCCCTCACATGCCTGAGAAACTGGAGATCAAATTCAAATCATTTCACATTTTTTTTCCACCCTCTAGACAATCATGAACCCAGGACCATCAACCAGATCACCTTCCTTCAACCATCCACCAGGGTTTCCTACCATACCCGGCCGACCACCCTCGGACATCTGCGCCACCTGCAGTGCCCATGATTTGTAGAGCGAGCTCCTCTCTCTTCCCTCCACTTGTCTCTGAATCAAACAATATAGCGTATACTTATTTTCTGCCAAGGAAACTATGCATACAAGGGAGATGGATCTTTAATGCAAATATATTTAACTCCGTCCCATCCAAAAAGCAACTTATGTACTACAATATAATAAACACAATTTTATCATGGATTAATGAAAATGAACAAAATCATTATATATATATATATATATATATATATATATATATATATATATATATATATATATATACATTGACACTCATGTTTCTCTTTGTTTTGGGCTAACAAGGAATGCCTCCCCAGCACCTTGCCAGGAGTTGAGCCTTCATGAGAAGGCCATGCCCAAAGGGCTCAGCTGCACATGGCCAGGCTTTAGAACTCTCAAAATTCCTCCATGTATGCCAAACTAGGATGCGGAGAAGCCTGTGCATATTTCCATTCTCCATCAAATCAACACACCATATGATTTGTGCATGGGTTTAACAAATCAGAGATGGATTCAAACACGACTTATGGGTGTGCACTATTATCAGTTCAGTGAGACAATCACGCCACCGTTATTTAGCCACCAGAAATTTGTCCTATCCTTAAAACCAACAACTGGACTATGATGTCAAGAAGCATAAGCATTGCGCTCTAACCATCTTGGAGCTAAAACTGTGGATGGGTCACTGGGATTTTGCTAGCCAGATTTTATCTGGCACTATCAAGGTTACCTGGACACCTCGAAATTGAAGACTAAATTTTACGCAATTCAAATGCATACTTATTAATCTTTAACATGAAGGTTAGCAACATAAAGCTAAGATTTTTAATAAGATTAGACAGTTTCTTGAATATAATTCTAGTCTAATCCAATAAATATGACACTTACAAACTAACAAGGAGTAGTAAACTTCCTGGAAAAAACTTTGGAAATTCATTGCTCAAAAACCTTGAGACAAATTTGAGATACAATAGGCATTCTACAGAACACAAAGTCCAGATCCACCATATCCATGAAGGAAAAATAAATTCCAAGATGCCACAGCAGCACAAACTACATGTCTTCAAAGTAAAGGCATTGTAGAAGAAGACGTGAGAAGCAAGAACAGGGATGGAGACAACATGGAAGGCAGACGGCTCCAACAACCCGCATGCCAACTTCTCTACTCATTTTATGAATAAGTTTTGACTAAGGAAATTGCAAATGACTAGACTCCCTCAAAACTCGAGGAGCTGACCACAACTTTAAAAAGCTCAAGTAATACCTATCTAACACACAAGTAAATAAAAGGGAGAATGGGAAGACAAATTGACAAACTATCCCTGTCAAACAGAATAATTATCTCCTATACTCCCTCAAGCTGAGCATATATATCAGTTATGCACAGCTTGCCCAACATAGAACTAAATTGATCTTTTGTCATCCCCTTGGTGAAAATATCAGACACTTAGTCTCTTGGACGAACACAAGGAAGGCAGTATTTTGGAATCCAATCTCTCACAGATAAAATGTCAATCAACATCTATATACTTGGTTCAGTCATGTTGGATTTTTTTTGGAAGGCGACCAAACGGTCACAATTCACAAATGAAAAAAGGAAGTACAAAGAGATAGGCCTCAACCCCTATAAAACAGAAGGGGGAGATACACCCAAGATGATAGAGTCCTCCAACACAAAGAAAATCAACCTGTTCCCCATTACACCCTCACTCCAATTACATGGTATATAACCTCCCCTTGCATAAGTTGCCAATCAGGACTGGATTGCCGACGTTATTCCAACAGTGTCTGAAAATCCATTCTAGAAGAAAATAAATACTGATCCTGATGATCTCAGAAGGATTCGAGAAATTTGCTCTAAAAATTCTATCATTTCTCTCCCTCCAGATTGCGCACAACAAAGCTAGTAAACGTGTATTCCATAATCCCTTTTTATAGGCCAAAGGATTAACATCCACCCAACTCAAAATCTGATATGCCCTAGAACTTAAACTCATTATGATTAATTAATGGGACATAATTAATTAAGCCTAATTTGCTTAATTAAAGGACTATAGATAATTAGGCTTGTTAATGAGTAATTAATCATTACAATAATAAAATTAGTATGATTAACCCATTAGCTAAACCCACTAAGCCCATTAGGCCCACTAATGTATAGAGAAAGAAACCGGGTTGTCCAACACTTAGCCAAATTTCTGGGTTGACAAGATGCATGACAACAGCACAGACGCAGTAAACTGATGATATCTCCACACTCGGTTGACGAAAAATTATGATATTGGTATCATTAGAAAGAGAAAATTAAGATTTACAATTTTGTCAAAAGAAGTTTTTACTAATTCCAATACTTTTAAATTCGAATTTGAGGATTTTTCATCTTAGAAAATAATTATATGTGAAAACAGATTTCCTAATTGCACTAAGAAGTGACTTTTACTTGGAGATTAAGCCTTCTATGGTTGGAGTTCGACTACAACATGAAAAAAAGAGAGTTTATTAGTTGTATTGGGAAGGCAAGAAACTATATAAGACCTCTTAAATTTGTGCTAGAGCTTCTAGAGCCGTACTTGAACTTCCAAGGTGAGAACATGGTGTTCTTCATGAATAATTAGAAGAGATTTTTTATTTAATCTCTTATAGATAGATTCTAATTAATGTTTTGTGTTCTCTAAGGTTAGAAAACGTGGGAAGAAGCTAGAACAAGGGAGAATTAATGGCTAGAAGCTAGGAGAACATTGGAAGGGAATTGATTTGTTCTTCCTTTCAAGGTAGACTATGATAACCCATTAAGTGTTTATCATGTATTATAAAAAAAAAAAGATTTGATTTTCAAAAGTGGTCAGAACATGCTTCTAGAAACATATTCTATCAGTTTATGACCTTTGATTTCTATTAAATCCTTGAATTTTATCTTGAATCTTTGATTTTCTAAAGTTCGGAAGAATAAATATGAAACATGTCACTCACAAATGACGCAATTCGATTCGTGCCAGCTCGACATGATGTGAATCGAGCTGCCATATTGATTAAGTACTCATAAACTTTTAGTTACCGTTTGGACTGTGAAAGACATCATCCTTTAGTGACATCTTTCAAAAAACATCACTAATAAGTGACGCGATTCAGATTTATTGATTTTCTATCAGTTTTCTTTCTAGAGTGGACTTTGATTAGTCATATCTCCTCCGTTTCTTGGCCAGTTGACCTGAAATTTTGACCAAACCTTGATTTTGACATGTTCTACCTGCTGGTAAAATTTTATAATTTTTGAATATAATTTACTTATTACTCTGCTATTTATTCAATTGACTCAATTTGACTTATACTCTTCATATGCTATTTGATGTTCAAACTCATTACTTGATATCCGATCTGCATGAAACTTTGTCCATATGTTTCCTATGACTAATTTGACATGTTCACTAAATTTAATCAATTTTCATACCTGTGCATGAGTTTTACTAAGCTTTATTTCCTATGACTCATTCTACAAGCATCCGTGGATGAGTTCTACCCGTAGGCAACGGAAACATTTCAATGACTGTGTATTTGTTTTCAGTCATCCGATGTGAGACAATAGACTCAACGGTTATACATATGTCATGACTTTAGCATACTTGCCTATATGTTTTAGTATATATTTTGTTCAGTTCCTTATGTGGTGGTTAGATGCATGTTTATTTGACGTGTTAGTTTATGATTTATTTGGCACATATTATGAAACATAATTTACTACTTAGATCATTTGAATTCAGCTTATATTCTGCTTAGTTCGTTCAGTTGATATTCTTACTCGGTTATCTTTTGATCAGTTCAGATGTTTGAATCATGACTTGTTCATATATCATAATTGATTTGATATAATAAGCTACTATGTCATGTTAATTTGATATGTAATACGTTCAGTTTGATATGTGATTTGTTCAGTTTATGGCTAATAGAATTTGTTCAGTCAGATGTAATTCCTATCAAGCCATACATGTTATATATTAGTCGATTTGATCATGCTATTAGAAAACACATTTGATTTGATAATCTTACATTTGATCATATTTTGTATCATATTCTTATTTGAGTTTATATGTAAGTGTGAATCATGTATATTTGCTATCATCACTTTTCAACTATTATATTGTTTAACATTTGGTATTTGATTACTTACTGAGTGGTTGTACTTATAAAACCTACTAACATTTCCAGAGTCTGAGAAACGAGAGTTAGGACTTGAGGAGGATTTATCTTAAGATGTTTGATTTGGACTTCTAAAGAAAGTTATCTAGTTTGGTTTGATTTTCTATTTAATAGATTTGATGTAGTAAGACATTTGAGTGAGATATATACTTTCTATTTTTTTAAGTGAGTTAAGTGATTTTACTTATGTTGGATATTTGATGTTATTTAAGGATTCTAATATTGATGATGTAATTTGTGGAACAATGGTATTGACAGAAAAAAATTATATTTAGGTATTTCACGGTAATTGACATTATAAATTATTTTGGTTATTTGTCTCTCATCATTTATCTTCAATTTGTATGCTCTTGGTTCCGTAGTTACGTAACTTGAATCCTATGTAAGTCCAAATGACTTAACTAAATCAGGGGCGTAACAAAATCATAGGTAGAATATGTGAGTAAGATGTCCATAAGAATATGTGAGTAAGATGTCCATGGGATAATGTTTTGAAGAAGAGCTTCCAAACTGCCTCAATAAGGCCACATGGAAGGAAGATCTGGTCAATGTTTCACTCAAAAGATCCACAAAAAAATGGAATTTCCCTTAATGTATTTTCCTCAGTTTCTTCAATCTATCCCCCTCTGCCATCCTATTCCATGCCAGTTCCCACAAAAATCCTGATTTAATTGGAAGTTTCTTATTCCACACTTGTTTCATCCAACGCACTCTCCTTCCACCATCTAAAATAATCACCACAGCAGATTTTATTGAAAATTCCCCATTTGAATTCCACTTCCAAATTCTCAAACCCCTCTTTGAAGGTACTAAATTGACCTTATCCAATAAAGCTGTAAGTTGCACAAATTCCTGAGATTCATTCTCTGTCAGACTTCTGCAAAAGGTTAAATTCCACTGATGAGCTTGACCTGCCAAAGAAGCCAAACAGCTGATCATTTGATTGCATTGTTAGCAATGTTGCTTGCTGCCTTCTTGAGTCTTGACGCAATAAAATCTCATAGGGTGTTTGACTCCCATCCTTATCTCTTGGAAAAAAATCTTCAATCACCATAGTTCTATTATTTCATGACCATCTATGCTTAGCCTTAGCACTAGACCTAGCACACATATGACCATCTATGCTCAGCCTTAGCACTAGACCTAGCACACATAATCTGTTTCTTTCACTGCCATATCACCATATTTACTCAAATAAAGGTTTAAGAGCATGTACTATATCTTCTGTTATCTTGGAAATCACCAATCGGCAACACGGTTTGCCATCTCTTATGATATCCTCAAAAATTTTCAAGAATCTATCTATCTTAAGTCCCCAGATGAAATATGTACTGCCATCAAGAATAAGAGGGAGATGGAGGAGGATTTGGGGGCAATGGGGAGGAAGAAGAGGAGGGAAAGAGTAAGAGATAAGAGTGCAGATACAGGAGGAGATAAGAATGATACCAGAGGAAGGGGGGCTAACCAACATTATTAGATGACAATGAGATTTGACAAAGCAAACCTTCTCTATGTGTAAATGTGTATTTGCATTGTTATGATCATTATTGTCTTAATTTAATCATATTGAATAAATTGTACAGAAAATTTAAAGTTTTCATTCTAGGAAGTATAAGATTATCACAGCCCCTGGCCATTACTCCTGATCACTCCGACATCCCTTCCCCTTCGAGATCTCTTCTCTTGGCCTTTTGAGACAATGTGGAAATTTGGTATGGCATTCCTTGCTGTGCATCAAGGTACCCTTCAACCATCAGTGGATCGATCTACTGTAGAGAACAACCCCCTTCCTCGACCTGACTTTTTCTGGAAGTTGGTCAAAGACCAAAATTTACACTAACAAAAGGAAAAGTAGAAAGACAGATCTATCAAGGTAATAGGCAAACTGTCCAAAGACGCCCAAGCCCAATACACATAGCAGCCCAATTACATAACAAATCTTTTCCATGAATAAAGATTCTCCATGATGAAGGATTCCAAAGTCCTGCTCCCTGTCTTGCGAAAATAACATTCATGTAAAAAGCAAATACAGTTTCTCATAATGTCCATGGACTCTCTGAACTCATTTCTGAAAACTCTGTTATTAAGTTCCCTCCAAATGGCCCAAAACATAGCAGGTAAATAGCATTCCAAATGTCTTGCTCCTGATTATGGGGATTAGGATCCTCCCAATCCATCATGAGAGAAATGGCATCCTCATGCTGCAACCAAACTGCTTCAAAAGTTCTGAAGAGTGTCTTCCTAGCAGTCTCAATAATTCCACATCTTAGCAAAATATGATCCATACTCTTATCAAAGATCAAACATCCCGCAGAATATACATTTATCCTTGCCAACTTGAGAGATCCACCTCCTTCTGTCCCTTGTTACAGTTCTCCCCAAGCAATCTTCCACAAAAAGATTCTTATTTTAAATGGAGGACTGATATTCCAGACTTGCTTACACCAAGGTATCTTTCTTCTCCCCAGTCACTGAGTTCCCACAGATGATTTGACTGTGAATTCACCTCTTCGATCCCATGTCCACCTCCTTATATCAGGTCCCCCACTGCACCTTAAGGTTGTGTAAGACCGAAGTAAGCTCAATAAATTCCAGTGCTTCAGCTTCCTGCAGTTTCCTATGAAATTTCAGGTCCCAGAAAACATGAGATTCTGAACTTTGCCTCACTTCACAGATGAGTTTGTTAGTCAGCGAAGAGATGTCATACAGTCTAGGGAATCTTTCCTAGACCTGACTTGATGTACCTTTGTACTCAATCTACTTATTCTACAGCTCTCAACTCATTATATTCACTACATAAGAAATATCTGGTCATGTAAGTGACATAGGAGTTTGCCCACCGATCTCCAGGACATGCTTTTGGAACTGTCTGAGAGTGACTCCTCAATCGACTCACCCAAGCCACAATTAGCCTTTACAGGGGTATGAGTTAGTTTGCAAGGCAACTTTCCTGTCTCCCTACACACATAACACATATTTGCACTGATGGATGAAAATGCCTGTGTAATCTTGCTGACTCCCCATACCAAGGAAATATTTAAGTTGACCAACTGCTTTTTGTCTCAAACTCGCTTGCCAGATTGTCTTTCAGTTCATGAGTTTCCTCCTCATTATCCCTAGTGGTGACATGTCATCTACGAACACAAGAAAGAATAGGGTATGAGTGGCATACAAAATGGATCATAGCACTAGCTGGCCCAAATCTGTCAAACCATGACCTTGAGGATTGGTTTAGTCCATTCAAAGCCTTCCTAAACCTGCCAGTTTGGCCTCAAATTGGGGTGAGGGATGCATATATACCTTTCTCATGTGAGTCACCATTCAAAAAAGATTCTTTGCCTCAAGTTAAAAGAACTTCCAGGAAATTTGGAAAGTGAGTGAAAGAATAATGTCACAGAGAAATTTTAACATGGGTGCAAATGTTTCCTAGTAGTCAACCTCATAGGTTAATGTGAACCCCCTTTGCCACTAGTCTTGCGTTATACTTTTCTATTGTAACCCTCCGACACGTTTTTGACAGTATACAATCACTTGGGTACCCAGGGTTTGAACCTGGGTGGGGCTTTGTTTCTGATTTATATGAACTGAACCCTGCCACTGTGGCAGGGACCTCAAAAAAAAGGACCAATAAAATTCTTCCCTTCAGGACATCAACAAGCTCCCATGTTTCAATTCCCATCTCTTCTTCCTCCATCACTTTTACCCACTTGGGATCCTTCACAGCCTTTGTAAAAGAATTTGATATAGAAGAAGAAGACAAAGTAGATGAGAATGAATGTATAGGCAAAAGGTGTGAGTACCAAATAAGTTCTAAGATGTGATGTCAAGTACATTTCTTAATCCCCTTTCTGACAACCATTGGAAAGTCAAGATTTGGGTCTAGCCAATGCTTAGAAAATGCCTAGGCGGAGCAAGTCGGCTGACCCCTTTACTGCCTAGGCGGTGAGGCAGGCGCCTCAAATCCAAGGCAGCTATTTTTTGAACCTTTTTTTTTTTAAATTCCTTTTATATGCTCTCTGCTAATTGATAATGTTATTAACTATAGACATCTCATATTTACTTAATAAGCATCATAAGATACCTGATTCAATTATAAACCTTGTCTTGCTGTAGTAATTATGCTTTGAAGCATAGTATAGTATTAAACATGAAAGCTACCATCCCAGCATCTACAAGCACAAGAGGATCCTCTTTAGAGCCCCACGATTGTCACTGGTTGAAGTTTTTGTGGATTACATAAGTCTCCATGTAGCCTGTTGGAACCATTTTTTTAAAGCAAAAGGGAGGGGGAGAAGCCCCCCCACCGGTTCCAAGAGGGAAACCGGTGGGGGGGGAGGAGGATTCCCTCCCTTCTTTCCAGATTTAAAAAAAATCAAATGGGGGGGGGATTAATTAGGATAAAGGGGGAGTTAATGAGAATCTTAACCCCATTCACACATGGGTTAAGAATCCCATGTGAACCCCATTTAATACTCATCCTAAAACCCCCTTTCACATGGAGCCAAATCTGGATTTAAGGGGTTTAAACCCTTTTCACATTTGCCCATCCCCCAAATCTGCAACCCAAGCTCATTAATGAGCCCAAAAAGCAGGAAAAGAAGGAAGAAGTGTGGGAGGGGAACCCCCCACCGGTTTCCCAAAACCGGTGGGGGGGGGTGGCCACCGGATTCTCCCCCCCCCCCCCCCCCCCCCCCCCTCTCTCTCTCTCTCTCTCACCCATGTGATTAAAAAAATTAAAAAGAGAGGGAGAGGAGGAAGAGGCAACCGGTGGGTACCCCCCACCTCAAGCCAACCGGTGGGTACCCCCACCGGTTAAGGCTTTGAAACCTATAAATACCTCCCAAGAGGTAAGAAGAAGCCCCATGCCCATTTGGCCCAAAATTTCCTAGGGGAAACTCTGTCAATTTGAAGACCAAATCCGGTGCTCTTGCCCGGGTTTGCTGCGATTTAGAGGAGATATTTTCTTGGAGGGCTCTCTTCCTAAGGTTTATTCCTAAGGGGAAGCTCTGCCAAATTTATGTTGTAAAATCACCGTCCTATAAGACGGGATTATGCCGAAATAATGAATGAATGCTACTATTTGTTCTTTGAGCATATGTGTATGCATGTGTGTTCATGAATCTACTATTTAAATAACACTATGTTACTATATTTTCATATGCAAAATAATTAGTTTTATAACTAATTAAAATACATAAAATATATAATTAAATATTCTAAAATATCATTGGCCTCATCCTATACATAACTAATCTCAGACTCATAATTAAAACTTAATAATGAAACATTGAGACATAAAATAATATACTTAAGTTAAAAAAATGACTTAAATACTCCACATACTTAATTAATTAATAAAATCTGCGAAAATTATCTAAAATTAATAAAATAAATATAAAAATCAGAAAAATTCTGTAAAAATCAGTAATACTCAGTAAAAATCAGAAAACAAAATCTGAAAATTACATAAATCCAAAATATAACTTAAATATCCTTCATATACCTAATTAATTAATAAAAATCAGTAAAATTAATAAAAAAATCAGTAAAATTCAGTAAAAAACAGAGAACCAAATCTGAAAACATATAAAATTCTGAAATGACTAAAATACCCCTAGAACTTAATACAAATTACAAAAATACCCTCATACATGATAAAAATCTGTAAAAATCACAGAAAATTCTTAAAAATATCAAAATCTCTCATATGCCCAAAATACCCTCCAAACCTTAATAAAATTGGTAAAATTACCAAAATACCCTCAATATGATAAAAATAAATAAAAGTCTCAGAAGAAATATAAAAATAGACTCTAAGTCTAATAAACCCAATTTAAAGTAAAATTACCAAAATACCCCTATAACTTAAATATGCCTAAAATGATCCTAAAATACATCTTAAGGGTTTTCAAGTCTCCCTAAAATGATAAAAAACCTAAAGTGACAATAATACCCCTATATCCTCTAACTTTGCATAATTACAAAAATACCCTTATGGATCTAAAATACTTGGAGTCAATCCAATATACTTGGAATTAATCCAGATAGCTTGGAATCAATCCAAAATCATATAAACACATCCTAAACTTGGGTGAGGCCAAGAGTTTAACCCAAAATATATCTTCATATGCATGTGCTGCCTATAGTAGTAGTGTTGCATGTTATAAGGGCATCATACGGACGGTTAATCAAGGGTTGCCGAGCAGTCGCTCAGCGTAATTAACACTGACCGAGGTCAGTGGAGAGAGGTCATATACTCGAATCTTCGCTTGATTCGAAGTCCCGGATTCCCTGAGGGCTAATCCCAAGTTTTCATAGTCCGATAAAATATAAAACCGACCTATAATTCTCTAGATAAACAAAAAAATAGATTTCCGAATAATCCGACATAGGAGAGATGTGCCTAGGTCAGGTCCCGACGAAGGTTAGAAAAATCTTCGCGAACAAACAGATGGCACGCCCGGTGGGACCTCTCTTTCCCTTCATCTCTCCGTCCGGTGATGCCCTCACCACAACTCTACTACTAACTTTGTCATGTCTTATGCAGGTGACTGACTTTCTGCTTAAAAGACGACGATGGCGGCAAGGGTCACGTATGGCCCACTTGTGGTGGCGACCCACGTACGGTGTGGATATCTGACCACACCAACATGCTTCGGGGACTTCCCCGCAGTAGTAGGATCTCCATACTTTCTGGGGGTCGTTCCGGCACCGGAGCTTGCTCCGGAAAAGAAGAAGAAGAGGTGCGCTTCTCGCTCCAGAACATGCAACAACGGCAGCCGATATGGGCGAGTGCTTGCCGTGAATACCATCAGCATCTCTCCAGCCTCCTCGTCCAACAGGGGGCAAAAGCGGAAGGTTCTAACCGCAAGTCCGTCTAGGACGGGGAAAACTATATTGGTGGGGAACCTGCATATTCGTCTGGATGGCGGGCAACCCATCATTCCTAAGATCCATCATATCCCGACAGTGCCTGTCCAGAATCGGTTCGGGATTCTATTGAAGGTTTGCCAAGATGGGGCAATGTTCGAAAAGAAGAAAAGGACTCCAAAGGACACTGCTTGTCGGGAGCCAATAATTATACCAGAGCCTGTCATGTCTCGAGCAGGGGGCAATGCCACCCCCCGAGCGGGGGGCAACTCCATGCCTCGGAATGGGGGCAACTACATGCCTCAAAATGGGGGCAAATTTATGCCTCGGGCTGGGGGCAATCCATCGAAGGATAAGAGCCTCCGCATAAAGGAAATGTGGGTAACCAAAAAGGAAACCCGTAAAATTCGCCAGGCTAGGGATACCCTAACAGAACAACAGCCTCAACAGCTCGTAAAGCTTAAGGGGCAGATAACCAGCTCAACTATCTGGCCTCGTTCTCTACAAGGTCAAAAGATAAAAAGTGCCTATAAGGCGCAGGAACAAGTCTGGCAACAGACATCTGTCCTCGAGCGGTTGGGCGCATTGGTCCGATCGACTCACAAAAAGAAGAAAACTGCCAGAAGGACAGAGAATAGTATACGGGTCTACACATGCTACACCTCCAATATCACCAACCGGCAACCTTCCCAGCCGGAAGACCCAAATGATATCATCAATCTGATGCAACGGATCTGATGCAACGGGTCGGGCCCATAACCCGTCAAATGGAGCAGGCTATGTGCTTGCTGAATCGAGGAAGCCAGGGGGCAGAGCCACCCCAAATTGGCAGTATCAATGCTGTTGGAGGAGCTGATAAAGATGGGGCAAATGCTTCAGCTATTGAAGCCACTCCAGAACAACCTCAAGATCAAATACAACCTCAGACTATAGAAGAGATGAGGCAAGAAAATCAACAACTCATGGCTTTGCTCTATGGCCTAATACAAAAGATGGAGGAGCAGCAAAGGGCAGCTCAAGTCCCCCCGGTAAATGCACCACCTCCAAGGGCAGTGCCTATGCTAACGGTGATAAGACCGCAAGCTGCAGATGTCAACTTCAACCTTGATGAGATACAAGAAGATCAGGTTGTGGAGCCCAATCATAATGCTCAGCAATCCCATGCTTCTGCAGATGATGCTACGGCATTGCAGAAGCATCTTATTGAGTAAATTGTTGAAGTCAAAATAGCAAAACAAGACGACGGAATAGGCACATTCGACTTATACAAAGTGTCATTTCCGGTATGTCATATGTTCAAGAAGCTCCCGCCGGATCACAATAAGTGTCCCAAATTCATCAGGTATGACGGGAAAGGCTCAGCCCAGGAACATATTGCCCACTATATGAGTGACTTGGGAGAGTTGGCTACTGATGAGGCCTATCTTCTAAGGTTCTTCTCTACCTCTCTCACGGGCATTGCATTCCAATGGTATGCAAAGTTGAAGCCTAACTCTATTAACAGTTGGGAGGAAATGCAGAAAAAGTTCCTCGACTGTTTCAAGGTGTCGGAACGTAAGGTCACCATCACTGAATTGGTGACACTAAAGCAAGGCAGGAATGAATCCGCCACCGACTATATCAAAAAATGGCGGAACCTCTGCATGAAATGCGACAATCCGCCGACCCACGATGATGCGGTACGATTGTGCAAAAGGAGCTTAAAGCCTAAAATAAGTAAAAAGCTGATTGGCGCAAATGTCAAGAACTTTGATCAACTAAATAACATTGTGACGGAGGTCGAAATATTCTATGTAGACCATCCAACCATTGCCTCCATTGGGGGGACAGTCCCAAAGAAGCAAAATATGGATACAGAAGAGGTCAATGCTATAGACTTCACCTCAGCTGTAGAAAATACAAGGGGCAAGAACAATGTAAATGCCTCAACATCTAATAGAAGGGGATCATATGCCACCCTTAATGAGAGAAGGAAAATGGCTTACTCTTTCATAAGGGAGGATACAAGAGAGTTGTTTAATGTCTGCATGCGGGCCAATCTCTTGATGCTACCCGAACCAAAAAGACCAGCAGAAGTTGGTAAAATAGATGAACCCAACTATTGCATGTACCATCGTATGTTGGGACATGTAATAGAGGATTGTTATATCTGCAAAGGGGAAATTGAAATGCTTATCCGAGAAGGGGCCGTGGAGATGGGGAAATACCTAGTAGACCCGCCTCAACCACATCGAATGCCCAGACAAACATTTACAGCAAATGTCGTCCATATGGATGAAAACTCCTCAGAAGAAGAGCCTACAAATAAGAATATAGATGCCCCTCCAGAGCAGGAGGCAATACCATCATACGCTCTAGCGACTTCCACTCTAGAAAGGTCTATCGTGGCGGTACTGGAGGAGATTCAGATGAATATGTCACAGCTCTCCCATCAGCAAGTTTCGCCGAAACAGGAGGCAATACCATCATATGTTCCAGCAACTTCCACTCCAGAAGTGTCTATTATGACAACATTAGAGAAGATTCAGATGACTCTGATACAACTCTCTCACCAGCAAATCTCATTGGAGCAGAAGATAAATCCATCATATACTCCAGCAATTTCCACTCTCGGGGAGTCCATTATGGCAGCACTTGAGGGGATTCAAATGAGTCTGGGACAAATCTCTCATCAGCAGTATGAACTCACTCAAGTAATGGAAGGTCTTGCAAGACAATGGACAGAAGTCATGTCAATGGACAGAATCAATAGGCCCTTCTCCTTTGAGAAGCCAGGACCAAAATGCGGCCGTCCTCTAAAGAATAAGGGCAAACTTATCATAGACTGAAATGAACCACCAGAAGCCCAGTACCGAGAGGGAATGGTGCTCAAATGCAAAGGTTGTAAAAGTCACGACAATACTCTCGAGGCCACCGTTGTAGCTAGGCAAAGTTCCCGGGGAAAGCAAGTTGCTGGTGCAGAAACAGGGATAAGTTTTAAAGATGCTGAATCCCTGGCAAAAAGGCTCAAGAGACCATACTCCTTTCCAAAGGAAAAGACCAAAGAACTCTTCGAGTTATGTATGAGCAGAAAAGCAATTATTCTGCCCAAGCCAAAAAGAGAAGAAAAAATACATCGGGTAGATGCACCCAATTACTACCCATACCACCGCTTCATCACCCATCCAATTGAACGTTGTTTTATGTTCAAAGATGAAGTAGAAAAGTTGATTCAAGAAGGAAAGATAAATATGGGGAAATACCTGGTGAATCCCCCACAGCCACATACGATTACACATTGAGTGTAATCCGCAAACCCATTAAAAAAAAAAAAAAAAAAAAAAAAAAAGAGAAGAGTGGGGCTTAAAAATGAGGTGCTCCGACAGACTTGATTGGTCTCGCTCCTGTGAGGGGCCAATTAAGGGCAAAAAAGTCTAAAACCCAGCTGAGGTGAAAACCCAAAAGGGCGCTTCAAGCAAAAATGGGTGAACCCTGCTGTGTGAAAACCCGCAAGGGCACACAGGCAAAAAAAAATAATAAAAGGGGCTAGTTTCGGTGAAAACTCGTAAGGGCACCGATGTTAGTTAAAAAAAAAAAAAACCATCATCATCTGGCAACCCGTCGGGGGATAACGCGCAAAAGCCATTTGCGCCAAGAAAAAGTCAATAATACTCGTGCGCGAGCGCATAGGCTCATAAAGCCACATTTGTTTTCCGGCGGGGGGAGGACTCTCTCGGCCTGCTGAAGGTAGAGATCGAGTTTTCCTACATTCTTATCCAGGGAGGATATCAGAGTCGCCAATGACGAATAAACCCTTGGTACCACACTAGTGTACAATAATGTCCCATCAAGGGCTACGACCGAGGCAATGATGACGATGTCCTCCCGACTCGGTAAAGAAGTGGAAAAACTTGCTCTTTTGCTCGATGCAGCATGAGAGAGTAATCCCTATTCCTGCTATACCAAGTGTGAATACATAGACATATTCTTGAAAGATGTCATATAATCGGGGGAAATTCACCTCAAAAGGAAAAATCCTGTCAGAAATGTCCTGAAAATTCTCAGTACCTCCCCAAGGAGGCTTTGAATCCTGATATTCATATATTTGCCCACGGAAGGCGTTAAACTCCGGAATTTTGTCCACCTGGGAGGCAGATATATCCCAAAATTTATATTCGCTTACTACAGGCTTTAAAACTTGATATTCATATATTCGCCCACGGAAGGCGTTAAACTCCGGAATTTGCCTACGAAAGGCATTAAATCTCAGAATTCATAATTCGCCCGCGGAAGGCGTTAAACTCCGGAATCTGCCCCGGGGAGGCGTTATACCCTGAAGATTTTTATATTCGCCCACGAAAGGCGTTAAACTCCGACATTCGCCTACAAAAGGCATTGAGCCCCGGAATTTACCTACGGAAGGCATTATATCCCAAGGCCTCCCTAGGCATACCGCAGTCCCCCCGGCATGCCATAAAGGGGTTGAAAATTTTCTTTGCCCCGAGGAGGCGTGGCATCCTGAAGTGTCTCGCTGCCGCCCTGAGGAGGTATTATATCCTGAATCTTCCCTGGGCATACCCCAGTCCCACTGTCGTGCCATTAAAGGGTTCAAATTTTCCTTTGCCCTGGGGAGGCGTCATATCCTAAAATCTCCCCCATAAATCATAGTCCCATCGGCGTGCCGAAGGCGGTCGAATTCGCCCCGAAGGGATATTATACCCTAAAATTGCCCCTAGTATACGCTGATCCCACTCGTGTGCCTTGGTGGCCTGGAAGTTCATATTCGCTTACAGGAGGCTTTATATCCTGGAAATTCATAATTCATATTCGCCTACAGGAGGCTTTATATCCTGGAAATTCATAATTCATATTCGCCTACATGAGGTTTTATATCCTGGAAATTCATATTCACCTACAGGAGGCTTTATATCCTGGAAATTCATAATTCATATTCGCCTACAGAAGGCTTTATATCCTAGAAATTTATAATTCATATTCGCCTACAGGAGGCTTTATATCCTGGAAATTCATAATTCATATTCGCCTATAGGAGGCTTTATATCCTGGAAATTCCTATTCGCCTACAGGAAGCTCTATATCCTGGAAATTCATATTCGCCTACAGGAGGCTTTATATCCTGGAAATTCATATTCCCCTACAGGATGCTTTATATCTTGGAAATTCATATTCGCCTACAGGAGGCTTTATATCCTGGAAACTCATATTCGCCTACAGGAGGCTTTATATCCTGGAAATTCATATTCGCCTACAGGAGGCTTTGAATCCTAGAATTCATATTTCGCCTACGGGAGGCTTTGAATCCTAGAATTCATATTTCGCCTACAGGAGGCTTTGAATCTCGGAGTTCATATTTTGCCTACGGGAGGCTTTGAATCTCGGAGTTCATATTTCACCCACGAGGGGCTTTGAATCTCGGAATTCATATTCGCCTACGGGAGGCGTTAAACTCCGGAATTCGCCTACGGGAGGCATTAAATCCCGGAATTCATATTTCGCCTACGGGAGACGTTAAACTCCGGAATTTACCTATAGGAGGCTTTATATCCTGGAAATCCATATTCGCCTACAGGAGGCTTTATATCTTGGAAATTCATATTCGCCTACAGGAGGCTTTATATCCTGGAAACTCATATTCGCCTACGGGAGGCTTTATATCCTGGAAATTCATATTCGCCTACGGGAGGCATTAAATCCCGGAATTCATATTTCGCCTACGGGAGACGTTAAACTCCGGAATTTGCCTATAGGAGGCTTTAAATTCTTAAGTTCATATTTCGCCCACGGGAGGCTTTAAATCCTGAAATTTATATTTCGCTTACGGGAGGCGTTAAACTCCGGAATTCGCCTGCAGGAGGCTTTAAATTCTGAAGTTCATATTTTGCCTACGGGAGGCATTAAACCCCGGAATTCGCCTCTGGGGGGCATTGTGTCTCAAAATATTTGGTCTTCGGGAGCCGTTGTATCCCAAATCCACGGCTACCTAAAGCCCCCGTTTCTCGAAAACTACATAATTTCTTATCGGTTCTCAGGGAAGACTCAGTTCCCTACATATAATTCCTTATCGATTCTCAGGGAAGACTCAATTTCCTACATATAATTCCTTATCGGTTCTCAGGGAAGACTCAGTTCCCTACATAATTTATTATCGGTTCTCAGGGAAGACTCAGTTCCCTACATATAATTCGTTATCGGTTCTCAGGGAAGACTCAATTCCCTACATATAATTTCTTATCGGCTCACAGGGAGGCCTCAGTTCCCTACATAAATTCCTTATCGGTTCTCAGGGAAGACTCAATTCTCTACATATAATTCCTTATCGGTTCTCAGGGAAGACTCAATTCCCTACATATATTCTTTATCGGTTCTTAGGGAAGACTTAATTCCCTACATATAATTTCTTATCGGCTCACAGGGAGACCTCAGTTCCCTACATAAAATTCCTTATCGGTTCTTAGGGAAGACTCAGTTCCCTACATAAAATTTCTTATCGGTTCTCAGGGAAGACTCAATTCCGTACATATAATTTCTTATCGGCTCACAGGGAGGCCTCAGTTCCCTACATATATTTCTTATCGATTCTCAGGAAAGACTCAATTCCCTACATATAATTTCTTATCGGCTCACAGGGAGGCCTCAGTTCCCTACATAAATTCCTTATCGGTTCTCAGGGAAGACTCAATTCTCTACATATAATTCCTTATCGGTTCTCAGGGAAGACTCAATTCCCTACATATATTCCTTATCGGTTCTTAGGGAAGACTTAATTCCCTACATATAATTTCTTATCGGCTCACAGGGAGGCCTCAGTTCCCTACATAAAATTCCTTATCGGTTCTCAGGGAAGACTCAGTTCCCTACATAAAATTTCTTATCGGTTCTCAGGGAAGACTCAATTCCCTACATATAATTTCTTATCGGCTCACAGGGAGGCCTCAATTCCCTACATATATTTCTTATCGGCTCACAGGGAGGCCTCAATTCCCTACATACAATTCCTTATCGGTTCTCAGGGAAGACTCAATTCCCTACATATAATTTCTTATCGGTTCTCAGGGAAGACTCAATTCCCTACATATAAAATTCATTATCAGTTCTCAGGGAAGACTCAGTTCCCTACATAAATTTCTTATCGGTTCTCAGGGAAGACTCAATTCCCTACATATTAAATTCATTATCAGTTCTCAGGGAAGACTTAGTTCCCTATATATATTTCTGAGCGGTTATCAGGAAAACCGTAATTCTCTACCAAAATAATAATAATAATAATAAAAAATGGGACTTAAAACGAGGTGCCCCGACGGACTTAATCGATCTCGTCCTCAAAGGGGTCGGTTAAGGATAAAAATGTCTTATACTCAGCTAAGGTGAAAACCCGAAAGGGCACCTTAGGCAAAATCGGGTAACCCCGCTGTGTGAAAACCCGCAAGGGCGCACAGGCAAAAATAAGAGGGGGCTAATGCTGGCGAAAACCTGAAAAGGCGCTAGTATTAGTTTTAAAAAAAAAAAAAAAAAAAAAAAAAAAAAGGGGAAAGAAAGAAAGAGAGAATACATACAACATATAATAAATGATCCGTACCACTCAAACTTAGCATTTATCTTCAGGAGAATATTTGCAATACACTGGAGCAATGTTGGAGTTCGAGATGAACATGCAGGGTAGTTCGAGTTCTTCAGCAAATGGAAAACTTCAATCCTTTTGAAGAAATTCGACTCCAATCTCCGGAATATCAGTCGAAGCGATGTTCGATGGTCGCCACAAAATGGGAGTTCTCCCTCCAGTGAAGCTTCAAGAACATATGCATGCTAACGCAGAGCGGCGATATGGGCGTCTGCGGTACCAGAAAAGACAATGTCCTTCTGATATTGGAGCATAGGGGTCTCCGCAACCCGAACTGCATAGTCTGCCTCGATAGTTTCAGTCTCGGCTCGCTTTGGCAAAGAGTTACTCGACAAGTAGCAGGAATGGGATATCGTCCTCCCCATGTCCTGCCATAGGAGGAACTCCCATGAGGGCCATGAAGACAAAGACAGCAACCTACAAGAAGATAGAGAAATAAAATCAGCGCCAGAGGGCTGCAATAAAAGTCTCGAAAAGCAAAAATTGACCAAGTCCTAATAAAGTCATAGGACAAAGTCAAATTGCTATGAACCAGATATTAGGCCAGCCCAGAACGCTTCGTGCGGAGCTCCTGAAAATGCCAATATAAGGTACTGATATCCCAAGATAGAGCAAATGCCGGAAGAATTAAACGACTCGCCTGTGTGTTCTTAAGGAGTCTACATGTCGTGAAAGCCAAGAGATCTCCTAGAATCCAAGTAAACGTCGAAAGATTCAAGCGGCATCAACTCTCGCAGAACCTCCAAGTCGCGAAGGCCAAGAGGATTCCCATAATCAGAGGGGTAGACGCTTTCAAATATATTCGGAAAGTCGAAAAGTTATGAAAACAGGACTTCCTGGGCATAGTTTGAGGTGTCTAAGTACCAAAATTGAGGGTAATCAGGACCCAGATAAGCTCAGATGGGGCATACGCATAGCAAACCAAAGCAATGTATTGTCTGGCATATACGAGACAGCGGTTAACTTCTCCCAATAACCGTAAATACATAAGGCGAGAAACGGGAATTCATCAAGACAATATCGGCATGTCGCATTTGAGAATTCCTCAAGCATGAAAAATCATGATTCTTGTAGCCGAATGGGACACGGGGCATGCACCATCGTCCTTACCTCCGGCACATGTCCCGTGGGGGGCATTTGTTGGAACCATTTTTTTAAAGCAAAAGGGAGGGGGAGAAGCCCCCCCACCTGTTGGGGAACCCCCCCCCCCCCCCCCACCGGTTCCAAGAGGGAAACCAGTGGGGGGGAAGGAGGATTCCCTCCCTTCTTTCCAGATTTAAAAAAGATCAAATGGGGGGGGAGGATTAATTAGGATAAAGGGGGAGTTAATGGGAATCTTAACCCCATTCACACATGGGTTAAGAATCCCATGTGAACCCCATTTAATACTCATCCTAAAACCCCCTTTCACATGGAGCCAAATCTGGATTTAAGGGGTTTAAACCCTTTTCACATTGGCCCATCCCCCAAATCTGCAACCCAAGCTCATTAATGAGCCCAAAAAGCAGGAAATGAAGGAAGAAGTGTGGGAGGGGAACCCCCCACCGGTTTCCCAAAACCGGTGGGGGGGGGTGGCCACCGGATTCCCCCCCCCCCCCTCTCTCTCTCTCTTTTTTTAATGTCCTCTCACATCTCTCTCTCACCCATGTGATTAAAAAAATTAAAAAGAGAGGGAGAGGAGGAAGAGGCAACCGGTGGGTACCCCCCACCTCAAGCCAACCGGTGGGTACCCCCACCGGTTAAGGCTTTGAAGCCTATAAATACCTCCCAAGAGGTAAGAAGAAGCCCCATGCCCATTTGGCCCAAAATTTCCTAGGGGAAACTCTGTCAATTTGAAGACCAAATCCGGTGCTCTTGCCCGGGTTTGCTGCGATTTAGAGGAGATATTTTCTTGGAGGGCTCTCTTCCTAAGGCTTATTCCTAAGGGGAAGCTCTGCCAAATTTATGTTGTAAAATCACTGCCCTATAAGACGGGATTATGCCGAAATAATGAATGAATGCTACTATTTGTTCTTTGAGCATATGTGTGTGCATGTGTGTTCATGAATCTACTATTTAAATAACACTATGTTACTATATTTTCATATGCAAAATAATTAGTTTTATAACTAATTAAAACATATAATTAAATATTCTAAAATATCATTGGCCTTATCCCATACATAACTAATCTCAGACTCATAATTAAAACTTAATAATGAAACATTGAGACATAAAATAATATACTTAAGTTAAAAAAATAACTTAAATACTCCACATACTTAATTAATTAATAAAATCTGCGAAAATTATCTAAAATTAATAAAATAAATATAAAAATCAGAAAAATTCTGTAAAAATCAGTAATACTCAGTAAAAATCAGAAAACAAAATCTGGAAATTACATAAATCCAAAATATAACTTAAATATCCTTCATATACCTAATTAATTAATAAAAATCAGTAAAATTAATAAAAAAATCAGTAAAATTCAGTAAAAAACAGAGAACCAAATCTGAAAACATATAAAATTCTGAAATGACTAAAATACCCCTAGAACTTAATACAAATTACAAAAATACCCTCATACATGATAAAAATCTGTAAAAATCACAGAAAATTCTTAAAAATATCAAAATCTCTCATATGCCCAAAATACCCTCCAAACCTTAATAAAATGGGTAAAATTACCAAAATACCCTCAATATGATAAAAATAAATAAAAGTCTCAGAAGAAATATAAAAATAGACTCTAAGTCTAATAAACCCAATTTAAAGTAAAATTACCAAAATACCCCTATAACTTAAATATGCCTAAAATGATCCTAAAATACATCTTAAGGGTTTTCAAGTCTCCCTAAAATGATAAAAAACCTAAAGTGACAATAATACCCCTATACCCTCTAACTTGACATAATTACAAAAATACCCTTATGGATCTAAAATACTTGGAGTCAATCCAATATACTTGGAATTAATCCAGATAGCTTGGAATCAATCCAAAATCATATAAACACATCCTAAACTTGGGTGAGGCCAAGAGTTTAACCTAAAATATATCTTCATATGCATGTGCTGCCTATAGTAGTAGTGTTGCATGTTATAAGGGCATCATACGGACGGTTAATCAAGGGTTGCCGAGCAGTCGCTCAGCGTAATTAACACTGACCGAGGTCAGTGGAGAGAGGTCATATACTCGAATCTTCGCTTGATTCGAAGTCCCGGATTCCCTGAGGGCTAATCCCAAGCTTTCATAGTCCGATAAAATATAAAACCGACCTATAATTCTCTAGATAAACAAAAAAATGGATTTCCAAATAATCCGACATAAGAGAGATGTGTCTAGGTCAGGTCCCGACGAAGGTTAGAAAAATCTTCGCGAACATAGCCACAGCCTCACAGTTGGTGCAGTAGGGCGAACGAAGAAGATAAAGAGCCATGTCCTAGATGAAGACAAAACAAACCTTCTATTATGACCCTCGTAGGCATGCCACATGAATGAGATGTGTTTATACAAAGGACAATTTACAAAACCACATCTAAGTCGTTGGTAAGGATATAAAGGACTTCAAACAAGAGGAGAAAACCTCCAACTAACATCTCACAAAAGAAGACGCATTAGTTTCCGCCTAGGTGGGAATGGGCGGGAGCCGCCTAGGTGGCCCACCTAGTCACCTAGGCTGCAGACTTTTAAATCACTGGGTCTAGCTCACAAGGAACTCGGAAAGGAAAAGTTGAAATAAAGTTTTCAAGGCATAGACTTGAAGATTTGACAACTTCTCGGGGCTGGTAATCCATAGGCAGAACTTTTGTTTGCTTGTGGTGCCTCAAGCATGTAGTAATCTGCTTGTCAGCTCTCCCCTGGTAGCATCAGCTTACTCTTCACAAGTGGAGTCATTTGTCGCAAGTCTAATGGTAGGATTCTCATCAAGAGTGTCCAGGATAACGGCAAGAGGATGCACAGTTAGCTCACTTGAAAGTTGACTTTAAAGTTTCCCATGAGTCAAGATAATCACCCCTTGAGGAAGAGACATGGGACGAAAATAAGACTCTTAAGTCCATGAATGTGATGTCTTTGAGAACATGATTCTTCAATGGTTTATGATCCAGACCACTTGTAACCCTTGTGTGTTTGTGCGTGTGGATGTGTGCATGGTTTTGGTTTTGGTTTTGGAGGGGGGGGGATAACCCAGAAAGAACCCTATTGATTCTAGGATTAAGTCTTGAAGATCCTGAATGTAGCCAATGAATGAGACAAAGCAACCAAGCACCTTAGAGGCAAGGAAAAACATGGGATAGCAAGGGAAAAAGAATGTGATTAGGAATATTTTCCCAGGTCCCCTAGAAGGTCACCTATTGATGATTTAAGACATTGTCAGCACATTGTGAGACTTGATTTTCAATCTATCTTTTCTTTTGAAAAGAATTTAAAAGAATTTAGGTTTTTTTTCCAGAAGAAACTCTTTTTATTTTCAGTGTAGACTTTGAGAACTTAGAATTAGCCCTCAGAAAATCTAGGATTTTGGATCAGACAAGTGGATCTGTGAATTTGACCTCTCCCCACCAACTTCGACTAGTGTTAATTACGCCAATCATCGATTGACGACCCTTTATTAGCCGTCCGTTGATGCCCTTGAAATAAAGTGCACGACAAGAAAGCTAGATATTGCATCACACGCAATAAAGAAAACAAATTTTGCTTTAAACATTCGCTTTGAACCTGTGGACTAGAAGTCACATATGCATGAAGATTTGGTCATCCAAACGATGTAGATGAACCAACAATCTTACAAATTTGGCCATTCAAACGATATGAATGGACCATATTTTATTCATTGAATTTGAAGATCCAAATAACATTAAACAAGCCATTCATTTTAAAAAAACAAATATGAATGGACCACATTTATTTGAAACAAGTTTGGTCATTCAACAAAAATGAATGAACCACTCATCTTAAACAAAACTGGTCATTCAAACGATATGAATGAACCACTTATATTACAAAACTTTGGCCATTCAACCAATATGAATGAACCATTCTCTTTTATTTTTACTTTCTTAGTCTTTGGAATGATAAATTACAACAAAATCGTAGATTCACAAGCGTCATTCCGTAGTGTCCTTGGGCAGCGTGTATTTCTTTGGTTCTCCAAGAAGGCCAAGAAACTCGCAAAAAAAAACTTCTCCAAAAGCCTCTCCGGTGATCCCCCTGCAGTAGCCCCCTCTAGGGGATTTTTATAGTGGTGAGGAAGAGAGAGAGAGAGATGTGAGAGAAAGAGAGAGAGAAGGGGGGCGGTGGCACCCCCCACCGATTGGAGCCACCCGTAGGGTGCCACCAGTGGGACACCCGACTGGTGGGTGCCACTAGTGGATGCCACCGGTGCCCCCCACCCCCAAATAGTGGGTGCCACCAGTGGCTCCTCCTCCTCTTTTTTTTTTTTTTCCCCTTCCCTCTCTCTCTCTCTCTCTCTCTCTCTTTCTTTTTTCTCTTTCTTTTTTTTCTGGAAACAACCCCCCCCCCGGCTGGTCTTGGGAGAGGAAAGAGGACCACAGGCCTCTCCCCTCTTCCTTGCTGCTGCTGCTCTGCTTCTTTGCTCCTGCTGCTTGTTGCTGCTGCGTTGTTGTTTTTGTTGTTGTTGCTGCTGCCACTGCTGTGTCTTGCTGCTTGCTGCTGCTGTGTTGTTGCTTTTGTGGTCTTTTTGTCCTCGGAGGAAAGCCCAAACAAGGTACACAAGGCCCATCATATATGTCCTTTTTATATGGTTCCTTTTTGCCTAGGACAAACCCCAAGTTTTATCTTATTCCTCCTTGTGCATGTCATGCATACACATGCCATCATCTTTTGACCATATCCAATAAAAATTGTCCAACAAGCTCTTTGTCATGCACAATGCTACCAAAGAATAATTTCCAAGGCATATAATAAAAAGGTGTGTCCAAGACAATTATCTAGGTGAGTGAGGCGAATGTGAGGTGAAGTGAGGCAAGGCATTGTTGGCTCACCTCGCCTACTTCATCGCCTAAGTGAGTGAAGTGATCACCTATGATAGGTCATATGGTTAATGGTTTTAAGAGTCAATAACCTTGAAAAGTAGGTAGGAGCTCCAGCCTAGGACTTGGAAGGTTGAACATACCTATAAGATGAGAAGTAAGACTCAAGGCAACTCCTACTACACCTAATGGATAGAGGACAATAGGAGTTGAGGAAGTAAAAGCCCTTGACCATGTGAAGATCTTCTGTAGGGGGTAAAGGTTCCTAATGGTGTAAGGATCTTCTATAGATGGGCCAAGGTTCCCAACTTGCAAGGATCTTCTATAGATGTGTACAATATCTTGCTTTTAACCAAACATCTTCTCGAGCAAACCCACATCTCCCTTATTGTCTTATTCCTCAAATCATCCATTGGTATTCACTGACGATGAAGTTAATAATCTATGATATGACTATGTTGTTCCAAGTACCATAATTCATACCTTGGATCTTCAGGTGCAAGTGTGTCGTTACTGTGCATGGCTGTCCAAGACTCCAAGTTATGAAGTTTCCTTCATTTAACTTCATTGGACTAATCGATTGACAAATTTCCGCTCCCCGTGACTTCTATATATCTGCCAATTGTTGAAGAAACTTTACAATCCATAATTGTCAACATCTGCATGGGAAAAGCAACATTACAGGAGGACCCAACAATTGCAGGGATAGGATGGAAGAAGTGATTCCTCCCCACCCAAGAAAGGCCTAACACAGTCTACTTAGGAGCCGAAGCTATCCGGTCCCTTACACAGCATTGGATCTCAATGGCAGGAGCAAACATGGGTCAAGTTTCCCAACAACACAGGGGTCAGAAGCTCTAAAGATAGCAGCAGAATAAGATGAGTAGACCACAGAACTGGTTGGAACCAAGCATGGAGGATCTTTCCTTTCTTGCAGTACAATAGCAAGTCTTAGACCCCAAGACATTATCTGATCTTCAGTACCACCCTCTGATTAACCCCAAGAAGCTCAGTTGGACTAAAGGATGAGGTTGGATCCTCTTCTCCATTGTTGAAAAACTACTTTCTCTCCTTCTCCTCCAAGATTACTCTGGTGACACGTAGAAAAAGATGAGAAAAGTGAGAACAAGGACGGAATCGACATGGAAAGTAGACAGCTCCAACAATCATGCTGATGCCTTTGCTCTGTTTTATGAAGAGGCATTCTTAATAAAGTTTCAAATGACTAAACTTCCCTCAGACTTGACAAACTGATCAGAACTACGTAAAAACACTCAAATAAAACCTGCCTAACCAACAACTAACCGAAAGGATGATTAGGATGTCAAAACTATGCTTAACAAACAAACTAGTTACTCCTACAAGGATCAACTGCAGGAAGGGAAAGACCCCACTGCAGCTGACTAACTCATCATCAGTAACATGTCATCATTACTATCAAATGCTAATAAAATTGGACACACGGGAGTACAAAAGTCCAATATAGATATACAATGCCGACAAACCCATTCGCAACATGATTTTTTTCTTGCTTCTTCTACGATGATTCAGCCACAAGCGCCCTGCAAGCTTCTCTGCTGAAAAGACAGGTCGATGCTGAAAGGAATCGAAAGGTGCTTGCGTTTGTGAAAGGCCAGACAGGAGGGGTGGATTAGCTTCCGGAGAAAGAGCAAGGAGCTTACTTACCTTAGAGCTAAAAGGGCAAGGTAGGGAAGGAAGGACGCCCAGATCTCACGAGTGAAAGAAAGTTGGATCTACACTGGATCTCAAAGTCCCTCTTTTGTCCATTCGCCCCTAAGGAACAAAGTCACTCGACCACCAAGAGAAGCCGACCACGATTTTTGGGAGCGGTAGCATAACGTGGCCATTGAAATGCACCAGCAAAACCAAAACTATATGGAGGCACTCACAAGAAATGCTTACATATAAATCTGATCATATTAGAGCTCGTCAGGAATTACTTGGTACTATGATTATTGGAGGAATAATATCTAATTCGATTATTCCAACTGCTATGGTTACGAGTACTCATAGTTAAGCAGCAGCAACGGTTTTTGCCAACAGTTTTTTTTCAACATGGCCATGAACTCACCATAAACACCGCAGTTGTGGTTTGCAAATTGTCCGCGACCACATTCCCTTCTCGATACACATGTGACACCGTACTTTTATGTTTACGGGCCAAAGTTCTTGGACATGAAAGGCACTTGGTTAGCAGCCACTCCCGTTCTATATACTTCTTTTTGCTTTCTTGGCATCACTTGGTAAACCATAACCCCCTACAGTTTGCGGCTGGCTAGCTGCACAAATGACCACCGAACTACCTGTCAATTATATGGTAAGCAAGCACATAAGCTCAACATTGTTAATGTAGATTGAATCCTACTTACCGGTCCCTAATCTGTCCTGCCAGTGCTTTGTCTTTTTATTGTCAAAGGAAATCTAAGGATTAGAGATCCTTTTTTTCCTCCAATACTATATATATTATACTTTTTTATTGAAGTGCTTACAAAGCAAGGTTCGCCAACCCGGGGATCCAATTGGGTCGGGTTCCATCAGATATGAGTCAGATCGATCTGACTCGGGCTGACTCAATCTGAGCCACACGAGTGAAGCCAATGAGTTTGTTACAAGTAATGAGTTTAAGTCATATTTTAGATAAATGTATCCTATTAATTGATATAAAAAGTATAAATTTACATATCAAATAGGAAAGACTCAATTTAGAGCAATCCATTATGTATGTATGAGTCGTCACGATCTGGTCCGACTCGATGTGTACCAGCAGATCGGACTCACCCAAAGACGAGTCAACCCGATCCGGAACGATACAGCAAACCATGCTACAAAGAAACATGGGAATCTATAAAAGATTAGACAAAAGGGCATCAACGTTTCCACCTAAGTGTTCTTATGGGGAATAGGTAGCTGGCTAGTTGGGTTGAGGCCTGGGATTATCCACCAAGGACCCCTATTCAACACCACTCGCTGTCTCTCGTTCATCCATCACACGAGTGGTTCGCATGCCTCAATTTTTTTTAGAAGCTCACTCTTATGCATTTGAATCCTTTTACTGACCTCTCATAAAGGCATAACGCAGGCCTTCCTATGGGGTTTGAGAGAAGTGTTCCACTCATCCCTAAAAATGGGGGGAAACTCATTCCTCAAGAAAGAGGAAAATCCACTTGCGCTTTCTGTATTTTCCAGTACTCAGCCAGTCCTCATCATTAATTTCATATGCAAGGGGAAGGGAGAGAGGAGGAAGATGGATAGGCACGAGAGTGGAAAACAAAGGAGTTGGAAATATGAACCCAACAAAATAGACAATCATTTAAATTTAAATTGAAACCTAAAGGAGAAATATTACTGCATGTCTCATCATTTCATCATACGCTTACGGATACTTCCTTTTGCTCTCTCCTTAGTCCTTATAGATAAAAAATAAAGATGCATTAAATAAATCATGACCAGGTTTATAAGTTAGCCCTATATGTAGGCCCTGTTTGGATGCAAGCATAAACACGTTTACATTTATGATAAACTTATTTTCTATCATAACCTTAGTTTGGATGGTACAAAAAGAGGTTTAGCATAAACTCACTTGAGTTTACCATAAACTCAAAACACCCCCATAAACGTGTTTTCCATAAACCTACTAGGAGTTGGTTTAGGCTGGAATCTATCTCAAGTTTATCATAAACTCACTTAAGTTTATGTAAAACAACCAAATGTGAGTTTAGAAAAACACGTTTATGATAACTGGGTTTATGATAAATGCGTTTACAACAAACCTATTCGCGCTTTCTTAAGTTGCATCCAAACAGGACCGTAGTCATGTACTTTCTAACAATCACACAAGGCAGCACGTTCATTCACAGAAAACACCTACGCGTTATTCAGGTGTTCTTGACATTCCTTGAAGTTCGAGATAATTTCATACTTATAATGTCACTCAAAAGAAACAAACGTGCTGCTTAGTTAGCCTAAATAACAACAACTTTGTTCCGGACATTAATTAATCAATCAGGATTTCGGAACGTCAAGCTCAGATATATAACAAATGGAAAGAAATATAAAGAGTCATAGATGGTCGATTAAACAGAATAACCCTATCAGTTCCATCCGCAGTACCAATTAAGTGCATTTTTTTATCGAATGACATGACATACCATCGTCACAAATCTTTTGGAACCTCATACCAGAAATAAAAACAGATCCCTCGGAAAGATGGTGGCTACCACCGCACGGGGGTTTCAAACCATGGCATCACAGTGTATCTTCACTCGGCGGCGGAGGCTGCCTGATTGACACCAAACCTAACGAGGAGCTTTCCCAGGGCGTCGGGGGAGAAGACGTGGTACTCGACGGCGCCAGACGGGGACAGGAAGACCTCAGCGAGCTCGAGCTTCTCGGAAGTAAGGCTGGTGCTGTCCATGGTCTTGCTGAGGACCTTGAGAGCGAGCTGGACGGCGTCGTCGCGGGTGATGTCCTCCTTGTAGTCCTGCTTGAGCATGGACTGGGCGGCGGCGTTGTTGGCACCGATGGCGGCGGCCTTCCAACCGCCGTAGTTTCCGCTGGGATCGCTCATGTAGAGCTGGAAGCCGAAGTTGTGGTCCCAGCCGGCAAAGAGGAAGGAGACACCGAAGGGGCGGAGGCCGCCAAATTGAGTGTACCCCTGCTTCGTGTCGCAGAGGGTCTGGACCAGCTGCTCGACTGGCATGGGCTCCTGGTAGGAGAGGGCGTAGCGCTGGGCCTGAACGCGAGCGGTGTTGATGAGGATGTTGGCGTCGGACATGATGCCGGCGACGGCGCAGGCCAGGTGGTCGTCGATCTTGTACATCTTCTCGGCGGATCGTGAGGTCTGCAGCAGCTTGGAGGTGACCTTCTTCTCGCCAACGAGGACGACGCCGTCGCGGGCGAGCACGCCGATGGCCGTGCCGGCGTTGCCGATGGCCTCCATCGCGTACTCCACCTGGTACAGCCGCCCCTCCGGCGAGAAGATCGTCGTCCGGCTGTCGTAGCGGCGCGACATCTTGTTCCTCCTCTTCTTGCCCAACCCAGCAGGCGAGGGGTTTTTCTGGCTCTGCCTCTTCTCTCCCCCTTTTCCTTTCCCCCTCTCCAAGCAGGAAAAAGTTGGGCCCCTTCTTTCTCCCCTCTGTGTGGGCTGGTTGGCCTATTTTGAGGTGCGGGGGCAGTCCGCTGGCCCGCTTCTTTGTTGCGCAACCCCCGCCCTTAATGGATGTTGGTGGTTATCAGACCGGCCAGATTAATCCTACATCCTTTAAATATTATGGGCCACCTTTGTCAAAATTAAGGATGGGACTTATATGGGTTGGACTGGACCACACGGTAGTTTAGACTAACTCCAATTTGAATGTCCAAGCCCAAATTCAATGCATTTCATGTTCGAGTTTTTATTTTTCGGTCTCCAGAGTCGGGCCACTTTGATTGGAGAATAGGAGAAAAATAAGGGAGAATAAGGGGAGAATAAGCTTAATTTTGCTTTGACAAGCAGAATGGCTTATACCGGTGCAGAATAGCGTATTCGGAGAATAAGGAGAATAAGCCATCCCACCCTAGACCCAAGAATTACTTATTCTTCTTATTCCATTAGCGGGCCCCACAAAACTATCAAACCGAAACATCTCTTATTCTGGTATACGCCATTCCGTCAGTGGGCCCCACGTAATAACTTATTCTGCAAACAAAGTCAGTAGTACTAGTCCCTGCAATTTTTATATTTACTTTAAAACCTCCACAATCTTTGAACATTCCAGAAAGCACCTTCAGTTAACAATTGTCAAGAAAAACAGAATATTTCTTTCATATATCATATTTTTATCAGAATATATTAGAAAAATTCTGTGAATATCTTACTATGTTCCCTTTTTTAACGGTTTCTAACCGGAGGAGATTTAAGGAGGGTTCAAAGACTATAAGGAGTTTAAAGTAAATATGAAAATTTTAAGAATCAATATGGAATATTGAAAGATTATAGAGACACAAAAAGGAAAATTCAAATTTAATCTAAAGAATATAGCTTGTTGCACCGCCGGACAGTCCTACACCACCGGGTAGTGGAGCCAAATTAAAAATAAAAAATAAAAAAAATTAGACGTGCCTCATGTGTCTGTATAAGCAGATCTCTGATTGAAGAAGCCAAAAGAAAATCTAAAAATCAAAACTGTTGTTCAACCCGGCCCATTAAGGGTATTTTTACACTATTCGCTGGAGTTTGTTTTTCATTTTTCAGAATCGAACAGGTCATCCAATCGAAATTCAAGCAAGACATGTAATTCAGATTGGGGCCGAAGTAACAAAAATCAAATAAAAAATTCAACTACACTGTCGGGCAATACAAGTTATACTCTAATTTAAGTTACCGTTAGCCTTAACCCAACTTAAATTTAAAACGATTTTGAGTTGGTTGGTAGATTGAGTTGGGATGTGGTTAGTCCAATTTGTCAGAACCGAAAAGTTTCTAAAGTTTTTATTGATAACCTGATAGAGGATGCTCACCTTATTTTAAGGGTTAACGTAGAAAA
Organism: Zantedeschia hybrid cultivar; assembly: GCA_030544215.1. Classification (NCBI taxonomy): domain Eukaryota; kingdom Viridiplantae; phylum Streptophyta; class Magnoliopsida; order Alismatales; family Araceae; genus Zantedeschia; species Zantedeschia hybrid cultivar. The sequence goes on along the minus strand of JARZZO010000014.1, from coordinate 14,970,677 downwards.
TTATGGATCAAAGTAATATTTACTGTAATGTCTCAAGACATTGCAAGCTATCAAGATCACGGGTTAATATCCCAAAGGCATTGCAACATTAACCACCGTTTGATCATGTGATCAAATGACATACAAACATTGCATGATTTGGAAGGGGTAGGAACTTAAAAATCACATGCCATTCAATCTCACAACAGGGCTGCATTATATGTTTGGGACATTGCAGTAAATATTATTCTATGAATTAAATAGAGACGACCAACTCGACCCAGCCCAAGTTAGATTTATGCATTCCATTTTAGATAATTTGGACCTAACATAGATGATTCAACTAAGGTTTAGATTGAGTTGGACTATGTACCGGCACACCCAAACCCCAACCCGGTCCACGATTTCCAAACAAGACAGTCTTTTTTTTTCGGGACCGTCCAAACAAGACGGCCCATCCGTGGGACACACGGATTGACTAATAACCAGAAAACTTGAAGAGAAATATTTGCTACATTGTGTAATAGTGTAAATAAAATTTAAAAAATTAAATTTAACTTACACATTTGTACAATTTAATCTCTAATTGGATGATATATAAATTTTTTTTATAAAAAGAACACCAATGAATAGTAAAAAATATCTTTAATAAGTCGAATCTAATAAGATTTAAAATTTTTATAAAAATTTTAAACTTGGAGATCAAACTGTACAGACACGCGAAACATATTTGGAGTGGCTTAAAATTTTCAAAAGCTTATTTTGCTTGCATTGCTAGACCGTGTAGCACCACCTTAGTGTAGCACCACCTTACAGCGCAATAAATATTTCTCAGACTTGAAACCTTCTTTGGGCATAGAATTTCTCAATGAATAATACTTGTTGTAATGCCCCCTCTACAATAATAGAGGCATTGCAGTGGATAAAGAAAAAAAAAATTAATTTTTTTGCAGGTGGGTCTTGAGATGTCTTGACCGTCCTTACAATGCAATACTCGATCAGATGATCCAAAATTTTTAAAAAATAAAAAATCAAACTCAATGAACAGTAAAAAAAGTTGTCTTGTTTGTTTACGCATTGTAATATTCCTTATGCAGCACTCAAGAGCATTACAACAAGTATTACGCTTTTCAATTATATTGACGTTATTCATTTGCCTTGTCTTTTCTTGCTCTCTTCTTTTATCATTACCTTTTGGCCATCTAGCAAAACTGTGAGCATTTCGTTTTTAGAGGTTGTTAGGATTTCGGCTTCCACCCTAAGCGAAGCTTACTTGAGCATGTTTGGCAAAACTTCTGATGGAAAGTTATTTTTGGTTTTCACTTCTTACATAAAATGAATTGAGGAAGAGAGGTTATAACTAATTTTAATTTGTTACAAAAGTCAACTCTTTCATAACAACTTCATTTTTTTCTTAATCTTAGAAACTTCCTCCTTGTAGTTTTTGGTTGGAAGCTAAAACACAAGTAAAATATCACATAAATGACTTCTAAGAACAAATAACCTCCATAAAAAATAACTAAATAGAAATGCAAAATTACTTCCAAATAGAAGTTGCGTCAAACACGGCCTTAAGATCTTTAGGACCAAAGAAGGCACAAAGATAAATCTCATGATTTGGATGTCGAAATAGCAAATTCCGAAGTAAAAAAAATCAGCACGATGGTCTCTCCAAAAAAACCACATGTTACCTGGAAATCAACAAGTGTCCAATCTGTGAAGCAGGCAACTAATTCAACGTTCTCTTCTCTAGCAGCAATTATTTTAAGGAACTTCATCTAACACCACTTAGAACTTATTTTACCCCCAACATGTTAATTACGTACCTACACCGCACCACACCGCATATGCGGACGGTTGTTCTGCGAAATACCGAAAAGAGAAAGTGTAGCTAATAAACTTAGTTCTCGTAAATAGAACATATCTTGTTAAATTGCCCATAAGCACCATATTCTGCATCCTATTAAACACCGACAAGGATTTGTTGATCACATTTCTTTCAAAAACATGAAGAGCCTATGATGTAATTTTTTCAGTCTAATTTCTAACATGATATTAGCGATGCATGTGGAAAAACGGGAAGCCTCATCTGGACCTTGCGGTTGGAAGTGGGAATTTTGCAAGAGAAAATCCGACCATTGCCAAGTCAGTGTTTCTCCAGACAACTTTCTCACAGATCATAAACCATTAACGCATTCCTAGGAGGCAAACAGGATAATCACCAAAGAACATGACAATTACCGACTTAAAGCTTCGAATTTTAAAGGAGGCATCTGTATCTGCACTAGAAGTTTAGCTGAGCAAAGCTCAAGTATCGTGCCCAGTTGCCAACATGTTAGAGTACTCCCATACACTTAGAAAAATGTTATATATAGCTCAAGTCGCAGGTCCATTCCAAACATTTGATTACTGCAGACTACTTTTATTCCCGTAGGGTTTCTTGTTTCCATTGCGCCTGATATGAATGTTCATAGCAGCTGAGACTAACATGAATGAATTGTTTCAATGTGGACTACGCAGCAGCCCATAACAGTACCCCCAAATGCAGGACCTTAGTGTTACCATCAACAAAATGTCAGGATGACCGGTAACTGGTTAATATAACCTCCCTGTAAAGAAGAAAACAGCAAAAATCATGAGAAATTCAGAGAGAATTGATGCCAAAAGGCAGTTTCTTAGGAAACAAGAACAGAAAGATACTAGAAAAGACCTCCCAGAAATTAACAGTTACAGTTCTCTTGATATTAAGCCACTACAAACTGCGATGATAGATCCCCGTGTTATATATAAAGAAAAGATTCTATCATGGCGAGCTTCCTTTTTTTCCCTTTTTTTTGGATTCTCTGTTTGATTTCTAGCCATTTCAAGTGGACCACAAGTTTTAAGGTTTCTTGCATTACTTTTTGACAATATTATAGTTCTTATTTTATCTATTTGGCCACCAGAAGTTCAATGATCCAAGATTTAGTTTGAGACGGAAACATGTTTTCTGATACAAAGTCCAAAATTGCTAAATTTTGAATAAAAAAAGGTAGCAAACCAAGTATAGAACTATGAGGTTTTCATCTTTTTTTGGGTTGTCCAATCCAAGATTAGAATAATTAGACTGTATGACCTAGACAGGTCGATTGGGGGGGCTTCAAAAAAAATTAAAAATTAAAAACACCGGCAGCTGGCGTAACACAGGCTGCTGGTGCAACAAGTTTTTTTTTTTTTTTTTTTTGACATGTGGCTCAATGGCCTAGGTTTTACAGTGCCTCCCAAGCGAGAGAGGTTTGAATCTCATGAGTATTTCTACTGGGGATAATTCTACACTGAACTAGAACTTTTTGCCTAATTAGGTTATAATTCTAAACCAACTCTATCACTGAAGGGAGTAATCCTACGGGCTACGTCCATATGTGTGGGGTACGAACACCTAGTCAGAGTTGAACATACGATCTCTTCAAATAGAGAAGTCATGAGATACCAACTGAGCTAAGTCCAATTCATCAAACTGAAGTACCAACTGAGTTGAGCTTATCATTATAGCACACAAGCTGCCTTGATGAATTTGAGTACATACGCTCACAGAGGATCAAGCTATACAGAAACATTAACAGGAACAGGTTCTCAGATTGTCAAAGACAACATGTGAAGAAAGAAATCTATTTAGAGTAGGCACGCAATAGAATTTGTCTTTTTTGAGGCAGCAATATGAGAGATCATTTTACATGGGATCCTTATAAACTGGTATTCTCTTGGCAAAACTAATCTTTCCCCTGTTAGTCCTGTTTCACAGCTAATCTTTTGAAACAATTCACTATGGATTAGGACTTGGGAGCTCCATACCTAGCAACCTTCTCCATGCTACATCTGAAACACTGATAAATGCCAAGCATGGACGCTAACAAATCTCTGCTGAAGACATAACCAGGCCATCCTGATAGCCTACTGACAGTCGAGAAAATAATGTTGGGCTACTAAGTCCATCACCAAACCCTCTTTTACATGAAGTATTCTGTTCTACCACGTCTATTTCAAACTAATATTAAACATATTAAACTATTCAAGAGTCTAGAGAAATGCCACTACCTCTAGGTTGGAACATACATCAAACGAAGTCTTAAACTTGGTGATATTAGTAATTGCACTTCTGACAATCTGCCCTACACCATCAGATCTATCCAGAGAAGAACTAGCAGCTAAAGGGATGACCAAGATTCCTCTAAGTCTGCTGCAATGCACTCTTTCTCAAGACATCTAATCTCATACGGTACACTGAAATCTAGGTTGGAAGTAACAGAAACACAGACATCAAAGTTTTATTCTAAGCATATGCATGTTAGCGTCAAGCACTGAACGTGATTTGCCTCTGTTTAGCCATGGAAACACAGGTGGGCAAAGAAAGAAGCATCAAGTCTTACTCTATCCATTTCATTTTATTAACCGGAAACGAACAGAAACATTTAATGGACCAATGCAGATTGATAGATTTATGATCTAACCTGCCACCATGACCAAAATTGGTTTGCGATTCTACGAACAGAGAAGAAACAACAGAACAGTAGAACACCTGGTCCAAGCCGCCGGCAGAAAGCTCCGTATGTATCATCAGTAGAGCCGCAGAACGCTGCTGGTAAAGGAATGGGAGCTCTTGCACCTTCCCTTCCCAAGCCCTCTGCTCAGCCTCGGCGTCAGGTTCAGGTAGGACCTCGGCGCTCCACTGTCGCAGTGGCTGGGTGAGCACCTCCTCCCACTCCGGTTGCGCTCAAGCACAAGCTCTTCCCTCCTCTTCTTGCCATGCCCATTGGCCTCCAGCCCGTTCCTCCAGGACCCGCCGCCATTGCTGTTGCTGTGAAAGGAATGCCTGCAACCCACGCTGCTGTTGCTCCGGAGCATCTTGCCGTTGCGCCTCTCGCTCGGCAGCTCCTTCCAAGTCTCCGAGAACGAGCGCTCCACCACACGGCCGGCTCCCCTTCCCCTGCTGCTGCGCCTCGGGTGGATGAGCCCCCAGAGACTCCAAGTCCACGCCTTGCTCCACCCGCGGGGCTTACTTGGGGTGCCCCCGCCCCCGCCCCCGCCCCCGCCCCCTCCCTTCTCAAGGCTCTCCCAGCAGTCTTCATGGAAAGCATTCAAGCTAGGGCCTTTGAAGTCTTGCTCGAACTTGCCGACGTGGTGGAAGTAGTATTCGTCGGCCATGGCATCCGGCGATAGCCCGGCGTCGGGCGGGAGCTTCAGAATCTCGGCCGCGGCGGCCTCGACAGAGGACCGCCGGGCGGAGCTCGTCCGGTCGAGGCTCCGACGGCGGCGCTGCGACGAGGAATCCAGATAGTAGTCCCTCGTCTGGAAGGAGCCGCCGGGAGTGGCCGCGTCCTCCTCCACGGGTATTTGCCCGTCCGACCTCTGCACGACCGGCGCGTCCTCGAGGACGGACAGCATCGGTGGCAGCCGGGGGAGGGCCGACCGGGTTCCAGCGAGGTAGCCGTCCCAGGACGCCCTGGGCTCGTCCCAGGAGAAGCGCGGGTCGTCAAAGGAGACGCGGCCGGCGTCGAGGGAGAACCTCGGCTCCGTGTCGCAGGAACGCCGGCCAAAGGCGTACTCGGCGACCTCCGACTGCGTCTCCATGGAGAACCGCCGGGACCGGGAGGCGGGTCTCGCTGTGACGGGTGCGGCCGCCGGGGTCTTACCGGGGGGGACTGCGGCGGCATGGCGGTGCTTCTTCGACTTCTGCTTGCTCCGCCACTTCTGCAGCTTCTTGCTGAAGACAGAGGCGGTAAGCCAGAAGCTGCCGGCGAGCTCCCTGAGGTCCTTGGGGTTGGGCTTCTTGCTTTGGGCGTCGAGGTCTATGTGGTCCTTCATGGGTCGCAGCTGTTCCTGCTTCCCCATCTCCCTCTTCTCTTTTTCCTTCGCTTCCTCTGCCCATGACGGACAAACTCCCCTGGACTCGTCCTCACCTTCTCTCACCTCTGCTGCCTGCGCCCCTGCGTCGGCTTCTCTGTACCGACCTTCTGCCTCCTCCTCCTCTTCATCTTCTCGGGACTCGGTCACGGGGTTGGCCAGGCCGGCGGCGAGTCCTACTACGCTCTGGGACTCGACCGCCAGCTCCCCTCCCCCGGCATTGGGTGCAGCGGAGGAGCAGTGGAGAGGGAGAGGAAACGGGCATGCAGAGTCCATGGACAAGGAGGGGCCAGAGCCGTCGAGGTGGAAGAGCGACCACAGAGTGTTGCGGCCCCGGACGTCGCAGGACCGGCGCTGGGGCTCGAACGCCGCTGCTGGCGGGGCTCCACGGCCCACTGAGAAGGACTGGCATCGGCGGAGCTGGGGGAGGATGGACGAGCCCAACGAGGAGGACGCTGCGGCTTTGGCCGCGTTGCGGGGAGTGTGGCTGTGGGCCGCGGGCCGGAAGAAAAGCGACTTGAGGGCGGCGGAAGCGGCAGAGGAGGAGGAAGCGGACCTGAGGCGGCGGGTGGCGGGTTCGAGCCCCGCGAGGCGCTCCCGGAGGCAGGAGGCGCAGAAGCCCGTGACCTGCTGGTCCGGGTGGCGGTGGCAGGTGGTGACGCGGTTGAGGGGCTGCGGGGGTGGCAGGTGGTGCAGCTGGGGGTAGTGCAGCTGGCCGGCGTCGAGTGCGGCTGCCATTATCTCGAAGCTAGCATAAGCAGTAGCAAGATGGCACCGCCGTAGTCGCAACCTGAGCAATGGCGCCGATGGTGCTCCAGCGACGTCAGCACCGCCACCTGCTCATACTGCTTCCATTAACTTGTGATTTGGTCTTCTGCAACCTCTTTCTTCACACTGGGTTTGCTCGTTGTCCTAGTACTCTACTGTTGCAGCTACAGATCTGCTGAAGCTGCCGCTGGCCGGCTGCAGTATGTTGTTGTGTGAACAGTGTTGTCGGAGCGGGAGAGGTGAGAGGAACATCTAGCTTTGATCTGATGGAGGGGTGAGAGGTTAACGTGTTGCAGCCATGGAAAGGAGAAAATAGAGTGGGACTGTGAGAGATGAAAGCGAGTCACGACGATCTCGGCATGGCCAAGGACTACATTTGGAGGTTTTGAGTAGGAATCCCTGTTTTAACGTAGACTTATTATTTTCGCCTCTTGTATGTTTTTTTTTTTGTTTAATGTTCTTTCTTTATTATTTAAAAAAGAAACTCACTTTCTATTGCTGAAGGTTAATTAGCATTATGTTGATTACACTTGTGCTGGGGAGAAATGCTCTTCCTTCCCTCAGTATGTCTCTCCACACCACGACACCCCCCCCAACACGGATCAGTCGATCTAGTGATTTCTTGCCATGGCATTGAAAAGTACGTAATTTTTCCATCACATTTATCATATTTTTTGCTATTTTTATTAGAAACATCAAGTGTTTCTTACCGATCACAAAATCCGAATGTTGAGTTTGAAGGGCCCAAGGTAGCCACAATTGAAATTAACCGATGAGAGGAGGCGGTACAAATTAAAAGATAAACTTTGAGAAAATAAAGTTGGACTAAGTCCTACTCTGATGCCATCTTACAAACTATAAAATCCAGATGTTGAATTTGAAGGATCCAAGATCATAAGTAATGGCCTCAATTAAAGTTAACTGATGTAAGACTATTATATAGTCACTCCAACAGTTTCAAATAAATAATTTTTGTTCACCGTATCGTGTTTGTAATGAATATCCGAAGAATATCTAATCGAATAATTTAGCTATTTCTGATAAATTCGACAAAAGACATTGCATGGTACCTTAAGATGCTATTTTCATGTGTCCATATGAAATTTTCACCTTTTAGTAAGTGGAACCACTTGGTGAAGTTTGAATAGTAGCTTGACAGAGCACCTAAGAAGTTATAAGTAGCGTTTTCAGCTTCATGGCTTTGCGGCTAAGTCAAGTAGTATAACATGCGATCAATTCTAAAATATAGTTCATCTAACTCGGAATGGTTAGCTGACCTGAATGATATCAAAGTTCAAGTGACTGCTGGGACATCTAATTAAGTTATACGTTATAGACAGCCGACTGTAACAAAGAATTCAAATATTCAACTGTACATACAGTTTAGTCGAATGTACGTAGCTTATAGCTGTGGCCTATACCGTATGTAGAAACTAGTAGTTAAAGTGAGCATTGCTATAAACCATGAGATATGGTGTGTGAAGTTGGCTAATGGCGACAACACGGTAGAAGTATTGTACAATTGCATAAAAGCTGATTTCTTCCTGGTAATATAAACTACGACGAGATGAGAGAAATTTGAATGAGCGAACATTCCAAATAAGTTCTCTACGCGTAGGCCAACAGGGGGAAGTATTGGATCGAGCACAGGTATGGGTGTGTATAATACGGTTCAAATTGAAAAATCGAACCGAACCAAGTGATTCGGTTCGATTCGGTTCAGTTTGGAGTCAGGTTCGGTTTCACAAAGTTGTGAAATCTAACCGAATCGAAAAATCGAATAAATCGATTTTTTAAAGTAAATAGGTATTTATATTAACATTATGCATATAAATATTTTAATGTCATATACATATTTATGTATAAATAAATATTTTTAAAATATAATTTTAATGTTAAATACATATATATATATATATATATATATTTAATATCAATATATGAAATTTCGGTTTGAATCGAACCGAACCAAAAAAATTTCGATTCAATTCGGTTCGGTTCGAGTTGAAGAAATTTCGTTCAAAATCGAACCGAACCGAACCGAACCGTGCACACCCCTGAGCAAAGATAGGTAGGGTGCGTTTTGTTGGCTACTTTGGCACATAATTTTTCACCCATTTATAATAAGGTGGGTCAGGTGGAGATCAAAACTTGTTGATTTGTAAATATGTGAAAAATCTATTAATAAAATATGGCTTATTTATCAAAAGAAAAAAAGGACATTCTAACTGCTAAAATATGTGAAAAATCTATTAATAAAACATGTTATAATTGGTAAGACTGCTATAATCAGTAGTCTAATAATACAATAAGATTTGAACGGAAACATTGATTTTAAGCAAATTTGTGGTTTCTTGATCTTTTCCAATGCACAATTATTTTCTATGTTGAATGTTCTGAGTGTTTAAAATTTTTCAAGGAAATTTGACTGCTTATGATAAAATATTGTTTAAGAAAGAAAATTCAAACATTTACAGACAACCTAGCTAACCGTGACACAGGCATGATTGAAATGGAGATGAAATTTATTGGATCCTAGTGTATCATCAACTCTCAGAAGGCAAGGGTGATTTAGTCATGTAGATTCACTCTTGACTTTTGTTGAGTGGAAGTATATCAGGATTCAGAGAGTGAGGTCCGCAAGATCTCATCTCGTTGAAATGCAGCAAGTATCGTCATTTTTTTTCAAAGGTACTTAATTTAGCATCAATTAATTCTTGCATTGTTTACACTAGAAAGTCATCATGATTAATATGTCAAGCTACGAACGAGGTAATTTTCTCAGTATCTTTCTAGAGATTTTTGTAAAATTTTAACAAAGAGAAATATTAGACATGAGAATGACACATTACTTCAAAATTTTAACTTGTAAAAAAATTAAACTTTTTTGTTAAAATAGTCTCACATCGAAAAAAAAATGAAATCAAAACATATTTAATAAATGGTACATGTTAGGGAAATCGGATCATATCTCATAATAGGATACAAAATACCTGATTTGACAGCTCACATAAGTTGAGTGGAAGATCCATGCTAAGCACCATCCATCAATCTCGAAAGGACACATATTTACGGCGTTAATCCCACACAGTAATCATATAAAAGGAGAAAAAAAGGTTTGTTTCAGCTCAACTCACTCATTCTTCTTTTCTACTTCTCATACATTCTTTGACTTAATTATCAAAGTGGAATCCCTCTCGGAACCCATTTTAACTACGTGGTTGTAGAGGAAATCTCTATCTTAGAGTCGAGCTCATCCGTGCATAAGCATCAACATCTAAATCCGAGGACCAGAGTTCGTCTTCAAGAGTACCTATTTTGCTCATTTTAACATTTTGAGTTAAGATGACCTATGGTTACAAACTGGATCAGACATGAAAGCTCTTAATTATGAGTGTCTTAAGATTTTGAGTTGAACCACCCAATAAATTTAATAATCTTAGTAACTTTCTTCCATTTATTTACAACATTTTCTCTTCTGACTTTTCTGATGTTCACATATATATATATATATATATATATATATATATATATATATATATATATATATATATATATATATATATATATATATATTCACAAATCAATTCATGCGTACTCTTAGTATGAAGCACTCGGGAAGACGTAGTCATTTTGTATATATCCGTGCTCTGAGCATCCGGTCGTAAAAGCGTTTTACCGTCTCTGCTGACTGATGCGATATGTTTACCTCTGTTTATTTATGAGGATGAGCAGTCATCATTGGGCTGTCAAGGTGATTGGAATCTTGTTGACCAGCCGGTTGGTCCTCACCCAATGCCAATATTTCATTGGAAAAAGAAAAAACGAATAAAGGAGCTTTGAGCCATGGGTTTAGCCCAGAGATTCTAATAGCCTTGTTCGGATATGATTCCTGCATTTTCAAATATTTTCATAAACTTAGTTACTTCATCCACAATATAATAAGATTGACGCCCTTAATAACTTCATATCTTTTGAGTAATATTTGTTACACTGTTTGCCGGTGCAAAAAAAAATAGTGTTTTGAATTGAACCTTTCAATCTCATTTACTATCTGAAGAGTTTAAATAAAGATTGTCTCTCTAATTAAATGTACTCTGATATCATCCGTAGGCATATGAGATTAGATTAAAAAAAAATATTATTTGCAAAATTACTTTTCGAAAATATAAATTATGTTCTTAAGAATATGATCAAACTCTCTAGAACATAATTACATTATCGAGAGCGTGATGTCTTAAAAATTTTAAAATATCTAAATATTGTTGAAAGCATGATCATGCTCGATGATCTTTAAAACGTCATGTTTTTTGAGAGTATGATCATATTTTTGAGAACACAATCTATATACTTTTAAAACGGTAACCTGATAAGTAATTTCTTTTTATTCTTTTAAAATAGGAGAATGAAATTGAAGGACTCAATTCAGGTCACGGCTTTTGCACCGTTGGAGCATTACCAATGTTTTATTAGTTGCATTCCTTCCTGAAATTTTCTTTAGCTCGAAAATCCCTGACACGTAATACGAATCTCGGAAACATGTTCATACAATGTGTCGTCTTCGTGTACGTGATCTTGTCTTGCGATGCGGTGAATAGTTTGCGGAGCAGGATGATCGTACTGATCTGGGGAATCCAACGGCTAGGGAAGACGGAGTACGCCTGCGCGGAAAAGCACGGACGCATAGCACTCAGCCTCGATCGATACGTCCCTTTCGCGGTGAGAAGGTAGAGGAGAGCCTAAAGGGCAGAGCACAGTACGAATCCTTTACAACCCATGTTGGAGTGGACTCTCATCAGCATTGATGTGAAACAAGACAGATGGGATGGGAGTCCCACTTTGATCACTTCCAGCCTTCAATCCAATTTGAATAAGGTGGCATCTACATATTCTTAAGTTGATACTCTTCACATCGTTATAATCTTGATATAAATTATTTTTAAATAAATAAGTAAAAGTAAAAAGTTGATGTTAAAAAATCAAAAATGGATTGGCATAAGTCATGTCAAGATTGGGATGACTCATTTCATTATCCCAATCTGAAAACGTATCAGCGTTGTCCCTATCATGACAAACTTCTGTGGTTTCTAAGCATTTTTAAATGTGCTTTGTTTGCTTCAAGTTTTGGAAAAATTAAAATCTAGATTGAGGATTGAAATAGACTCCTGAATGTTGTCTCTGAAGTTTGTTTTGAGATGGTTTTTATAAAGATAATTTTGATAGAAAAGGATGTCCTATTTATTGTCAAAGAAATAAACATATAGTCCTTATTTTTTAAAAGATAAAGGATACTTTTGTCAATCATATCTAATGGGGTGTTTGGTTGCATTATAATGCAACATTTTTTTACATATGTATATGTTTATAGTAAAAATATATTAAAAAGGGTGTTTAGATACATTATTAAAATATAGTTTAATACCACTCTTAACTCACAAAACATGATAAAATAAAAAAGAGGAGGGACCCTATTCTGTTTTTTGTTAGAATGACACGAAACCCTCCATCCGTCCTCCCCGCGCCCACCCCAACCCTAGGTTGGCTACAGTTGGCTCACCCTCCCCACCAACTGATCCATCCTTCTTGGTGGGGTTGCACCGCCCTGGGTACGGGCATACACGGCGTCGAAGGCAGCGATTGAGGGGATGACGAAGATCCTGGCGAAGGAGCTGCGGGGGACAGGGATCACAACCAATTGTGTGGTGTCGGGGCCAGTGGCTGAAATGGATCCAGGGACACATCCTCATTGAGAAAGTCGAGCTTCGTCGGGGACTTTGAAGAAACCCTATCCTTCCCCCGTTGCGGCATCGCCTCCTCGAGCTAGCCATGGCCTCCTCCACCCAGCAATTACTCCGCCGAGCACCGCGTCGGCTCCATCATCGCCTGGGAGTAGCTCCGTCGACCACTGCACTCGATGCTCCTCCACTGCTCCGGCCCCATCATGCTCCCCCATGAGATCATGTAGAAGTAGTACTGCATAGCATGGCAGCCCCGCCGAGCACTGCACCCCATCCTCCTCCACCGTTCTCATCGTTCTGCATTTCGATCTCTGATCTGTAATCGACCTAGGCCTGGTGTTCCTTGTGAATGCGAGAGGTTCCTGCTGTCCAATGTCCAAGGACAGGGTTTCCTCCACCATCTGGTCAAGCGCTGGCGCCGCTGCATCGCCATGCAAGGAGGGTAGTGCGAGGAGGGCGGAGAGGATAGAGGAGCCGATGGTACAAAGCAGATGGTGTACATTATCATGTAATCTTTTTTTAAAAATTATAATATTCTTACAAAACATGATAATTATATGTATTTTATAATTTAATAGTTATGGTAATTTTTAATATATTTTTTTATAACAAAACTATATAAAATATTATAATACAACCAAACACCCTAAAAGGTCTCCCATCACTCAAAAGAATGCCAAGATGAGATTTTTGATCTTTAACTTATATGCTCATTCAAAATCTGTATTCTTTATATATCTATGAAAACATCTTTTAATAATCTAGTTATTTAAAAAAAAACAGCTTGCCATTATTGTGGCATTTCTTCGTTGTGTAGCTGTTTACGGGTCATTGTCCATTTAACTTCCAAATATCCTACAATTTTATCTTATTTTGAAAAAAAAAGACCCTTTACAAAGAAGGAGAATGTATCAGCTGCCTAATAAATACATAGTTATCATTATCAACATTTAATGTAGAATTAAAGTCTGGCTATAATTTCTATTCTCCCTATTTTCTCTTCTCTTCAAGCGTGTTCCATCTCTTTAAAATGTCTCACTACCCACTCTAGTCTTATCTCCTCCCCATGAACAGTATCTTTGTAGCATTCTGTTGTCTCTCCTTCTTTATTCTAGTTGGGGAATTGGAGCTAGAGAAAAAGGATGGTGGATATTATCTAAACTCGGCTATGACCAAGCGAGTTTTGGATCCTTGTTGGACAGATGTAGTCAGTGAGATTTTTCTTTTAAATGAAAGTCTAAACACAATCATGCATGTATGCAAAGCAACGGTGATCTTATTATCAGAAAAGAAAAACTTTGATCACGGAAGAAGATGTTGGAAAAACTCAAATTTTTTATTTTTTTTCCATCAAAAAGAAGATATAGATACTTAATTTTGTGCATTGTGACGTCTGACTACAAAATATTATCCCAGTCTGCACAACATGAGGTGATACATGAACATGGATTTACCAACTCGCTGGAGCCGCGCGCTAATTACCAAACATTCAAGTCCTAAGCCGTCCGTCTACCTTTGCTGGAAGAGTGGGGTGCCAAAGGGACTCTAATCTAATCTAGCTAATCCAACCAGGAAGAGGAGGATCGGACACAGGTGATCACCATGGTAACAACTTGCCCTCTCCATCCCTTCCAGCAGGTGGAAGTTGGATTTGCTGGTAGCTTACATCTCCAATTAGGGCTGTAAATAGTACTCAAAAATCTATTTATCTTCGCTAAATTAGAATATCATAAAAAGATAGCCTAAAAGATAAGAAAAGTATCCGTGTTTGAAGAACTTCAAATAAGAATAAGAATATATTTATTTCCGAGTCTGGTTATCTGATTATTTGTCAACTTTTCTTTTACTTAACTATTGATCATATCTTGTTTACAAGTCTTGTCTCTCACCTACTATACATGAAATTTCCAATGATGTATCTTCCTACTTATATGTCTTAGGGAAAGTCTTGGTGCACGCGCCACGTGGGGCGCACACCGTACCCGGCGCCCCCTCCTGAATTCACGGGAGGTGCTGAGTGCAACGCACACCCGAGTGTGCACCAAGACGGACTCTATGTCTTATTGCCCACATCATTCTTTTAACTCTCCTTCGTTTACTACTTTGCAAAGTTTATTCTCATAAATATCACATATTTTACAAATAAATTCACGAGAACTACTTAGAAAGAGCTTATATATAGTTATATTTTGAAAGTAAAATTCCTTAATTTGTCCTCTCTAAAATCACCAAAATAAAACAAATTTATATTTACACATAGTATTATCAGATAATTTAACCTTTATGTATCAATATATGATATTTTTGATAATTTTAAACAATAAAGATACATAAAGATAAGGATAAAAATACATATAAAGTAAAGAAAGTTAAGGATAGAACCACTACTCAACCCTATGTATATCTTTTTACATCTCTATCTGGCGATCATGCTGTATTCTCTCTGCGGATCTCTGATCTGACGGTTCACGTTAAGGTTCTGCGTAAACATCTGGCAAGCGAGATCATTGTCTGGAAATTTCCAGAAAAGGTGTGATGGGAAATAGGGAATCACGTTACAGTCCCTTCCCCACATGCTACGGTAGAGACCTGAGTTTATTACGTATAGGACTTCATTTGAAAATTATTCCATCGAGAACACACCCGATCACCACGTAGATTTTCTCCTCCTTTTAGAAGAAGATCTTAAGGATAATACGATTCTTTATTTGAATCTAGAGTCACTAGTCTAAATTATTATTAGTTAAACTAAAAGGTATACCAGCCGGCTAGCCATGTCTCTAGAGAGCAATGTGAAAGTGATTTGAATCCGAACATGCCACAATTTTTTATCAGTTCCTTACTTGCGACGAAGCATGATCCATTGAGGCATTGGCCCCACGTAGAGAGAGAGAGAGAGAGAGAGAGGTTATGCATACTTAATGGCACGCCATGATGCTGTCTTAACAGATTCTTACACGTCCAGCATGCGGGCATTATTTCGTGTGAAATGATATAAGCTATGGTTCACCATTATATTACTATCTGGCCTATAATAAGAGGCAAATATATGTTCTTATCATATGCCCACTTCCCTATTTAACATATTCTTGTACCAGTGCAAGGCATTGCTGTTTCCTCTGTTCAAGTCATTGTTGAAATTCCCATACAAGATTTGCCATATGTGCACATTTGGTTGGTCCATTGTAGAAGGGTGTGAAAATTATCTCCAAGACTTATGATTTATCACTTTTCACACGTTGAGAAAAAGGGGTGGAGTGAAGCTTTAGCTGTCTGGTATGGGTACTGTGCTCTCCTGCTTTTTCCAATTGGTATCCCTTATTTGCAAGAGCATATAAAGGAGATTCTTGGTGCCTCCAACAGCATCATTCCGAGGTCCTGCAACTCCTGTTCACCTCTATGTGGACCTGGCTTAGTAAAGATTTGGATGATCAGAGAAATAATTTGTCTTTAGGGATGTATGTGGGGACCTGTGGGAGGTGGGGCTTATGAGCTTTTTCTTTATCCCTGGCCCTGGTCTCCCTTTATCAGAGGGTGCAGCATTTCTTTATCAAACAACTAGGAAACAAAAGGCCTTCTGAGTGAAACTGGCAACTTAAATGCCTTCCCCTGCATTGGGAATTTCTGTCTCTAATGACCCCTAAGCTCATCCTCCATTTCTGACCAAGAATGCATTCTCCAAGACAGGATGTTTATTTTTGTAGTACGTATGGAGCACCATCTCCTGTTTCCTTCTAACAATGGCCACACTCAACACTCATGTAAGCACATACCAACACTAAAACACAAAGACCAGGGGTTCTCTTCCCACAAAGTGTGTACTCTGTTTGCAGAGCGTTTGTACTAAGTAATTTTATTGGGCCGAAGATTGACCCTCGTAAATACATGCAATTTCCTTTGATTGTGGTGTGAGGAGAACCTTAATATACGAAAAGAGATCTTTTCAATACACGTTTGAATTGGAGTCCACTGAGAGGGGGAGACTCTAGGTAATTGCCAAATTTCGAGATCACATAGGAGAGCTGTTTTGCAATGTTTGGCTCTCCCCTCCTCTCAGTACTACTGGATTCCAGTCCAAACGTGTATCGGGAGGATCTCCTCTCCTAATTTCCTTCACTACGAATGGTTTTGTCTGTGGGAGGAGACCAAAACGAGTGCTAAGTGTTGTGGAGTCGGGCACTGTGTGCTTCCCATTTATTCTCTAAAATGTCGGAAAAAAGACCATTACTCGATTGATCCAACAGAGCAAAAGAACCAGAGAGGCAAAATCAAAGATGTGTTTATGTTCTCAAAGGGTGATACTCGATGCACTGGGGTGCTGCATTGATCTTGGCAGTGTCGTCCGATCTGTTAGATCGGATTGCTGCACCATTAACATATTTATTTTAGTTTATTCTAAACTCAAGGAGTAGGAACAATTCTAAAGGAATCATCCATTACCCCCCTCCCCCTCCCCCCCGGACAGTTAAAAAAACTTAAGAAAAAAAAGAGAGAATATTATGCGGCAATGCAACAGGTATTACTCTTTCAGGAAATATCCCAGAGGGATCCGTGTTATCGGCAGAAACGACCACACCTAGTAAAAACGCCACTAGGTTTCTTTTCTTTTTTGATTTACTTACTGCTTCCAAGGATGTGAGGTATCCTCTAAATGCAAGTTAAAGCATTCTTCTCATCACTATTAGCAAACCATTTATCCACTTTTAGAGGGAACCGCTGAAAGTGGCGTTCTTCCATAGTGTCGTGCAAGAAGAAAAAGCCTAGTATTTTCCAGGTTAAGTGAGTATGGTGCGGGGGAAATATTCATCATGGGATGAGGCGCAAGTGTGAGAGGTGCTCATCCAGTGTACGACCGTGTGATCATTTGTTATGCTTGTGTTTGCCCGGGTTTTAAGATGAAGCCTTTCTTTACCACCACCTACAGATAATAGAGGGGCATTATCTTACATCACAACACTTGGTCTTCACCAGCCTTGGAAGTCCAAAACATTTGATCACCCAGTTGAGGGAGTGTAGACACCCATCCCCAGGCTCCATCTACACACTACCTCACACGTAAGACCTTTGAGGATGCACCACAGGGACCTTTCTTTATGCCTAAGCACATTCCCTTGGTAAGGGGGAATCCCAAGGAATGCATTGTTATGGAGTTACTGAGAGGGAGAAGAACAAAAGGTAGCACACTGGGGGAGATGGCTCTCGGGCAAAGACCTTCTTAGGGATTTGCAATATATTCCAAGGAGAGAGTGTGGGTTGGCAATGTTGCAGATTGGCAGGGGTGCCCCCATTGTTCAGCAGGACAAAGCCTTTGGAGTGCACAAGAGGGGGGGGGGCCTTCCCCAACCCCAATGAGGTAGACCGGTGTAAAGAGCTTACACATTAGATTGGATTGCTTGGAAATCATCACTCTTTAGGTCCAAAGGTATTCTTGGGGTTGGAAAAGCAGAGGGAGTGCCCCTGCAGGACCCCCAGTGCTTCCATTCTTTCCACCCATTGAAATGCTAAAGTGAAACGAGCAATTCCTGAAAGTGCTGCTTCAGAAGGGGAGCTATGGTAGGAGCCAAGAGGGGGGGGGGGGGAAGAAAGAAGTAAATAAAGAAGAACTCAACCAATCCTTCATGGGTATACCACATGTTGTGGTCCGATCCAACGGCTATGTTCTTTACATGTCAATCATTCCAACCACACACACACACACAAACAGACGGAGAAGTCCTCCACCAGCTCTCTGCAGTGCACCAACTCACGAGACTTGATTTGCAGACGTAATTAACAGCATGCACAAGTCAAAGCACTGTTCAGAGTTGAACGTCTAGTGCACCTTCTGTAGCAATCTGACAAGATAATCTAGAAGTTTACAGGGTGTTCGATTGGTGCATTGGATATTTCTCTCAGTATCAATTTTAATGCTGGTACTGATCATGTGTTTGATTGGGTTATAAACTATATTATCACAACAAATTTAATATACACATCAAAGTACATTAAAAACATTACAATTTAGTCGTTGAGACTGCCTTCCCGCCTCTGCCCCTCTCTTTTCTCTTTCATGCATCTTCCTTTTTTATTATCTGATATCAATTTCAATTTTAACATCGTAAACCTTAGAAATATATACTAATGTAAAGACTAATATTCTGACTGAACAAGGCACTAGCAACTGAAGAACTTTGAAAAGTGCCTCTCTCCTCTCCAGGAGGCAGCCAATGGGTGGGGGACTGGGGGATCATCATGGCTGGCACTTGGCTCGGGACTCATTGATCCGACTCAGAACTCCACTGGCTCAACTTAAGATCCCTTATGACTTAATCTAAGATCCCACTGGCCCAATCATACTTATGACCTAATGTCCGAATGATCCCATCGGACAAAATTTTTACGTCGGTCACTGATGGCTGGTAGTTATCAAAGATGTGTTTAAGAGCGTCTTCATATGTAGCTACAGTGCTTCTTATCGTTCGGTGGCTCTCCTTAGTAGCAACTCAAAGGAAACACCAACACTTGAAAGCACAGCCTCAGAGGAGGAAGCCATGCACTCTGCCACCCCTACACTGGTGAGGACAGGGAGGAGAAAGGCGCCTCAGCCGAGGAGCTCAGTACCGGGTAAAGCACACACCCAATGCTTGCAGGACTAGCTGAGCAGGTGCAGTCTTACGGATCAGCTGGGCATATCCATGTGTGGACAGATACTAAAAGACACGGCAGCAACAGCGCTACACAACATGGGTTGGTACTAAAGAGGTGGGGAAAAGAAGGGGAATGTAGTTGGCCTTGTGTGTCTTTTGTTTCACTGCCATCCTGCTGTCGCAGAGGGTACAGAAATAACGATGACCGTGATGGAATCATAGAGCAATTGGCGCACCGGTGAGCTGTGGAATGCCTGGGCATACTTCAGAACACTATTAGGCTCTGTAGCTAAAGTTGAACCTTTCCACGCTCACCTGCACAACCTGTTCCTGTTCGTGGTGGTAACTTGTAAGGAATAATATGATCACAAACCAGCCTAGGAAATACCCAATTTAATGGCTTGTCCGTTTGGAACATTCGTTATAATATAGTACAACCTAGTCTTGAAACTAATATTTTTTTTATATTTTATGGTATTAATATTGAAATTGGTACTGAAGAAATGTGGAGGAGAGCAGCCAAAGGAGAAATTAGGGAGCTACAGTTGTGAATGAAGAGAAAAAGATGTCTTGAGACTCTCAAAGACTAAATGCTAATATTTATGATGCAAATTCAGACCTATATTTGATTTATTATGATAATATATACTTTGTGAATATATGAATATCAAAATTGATAGAATGTAATTAAATACTTACTATTAATAGCAGTATCAAAATTTATACCGATAGAGCTAATCTAGGACAACATCCAAACACCCCATAAAATATTGTCCATCTAGGTATTGAGAAATAAGCAGTTTCCACTAATGGGAACAACCCCCCCCCCACCCACACACACACACACACACACACACACACAGAGAGACAGAAATGTAGGCAATAAGCAGAACAACAGTAATTGGAGGTGGGGATCACTGCTTCCCTTGGCATCAACTGGAGAATCAAATTAAGATAATAGCCTGGGACTTGGACTGCTGGCTTCGCCTAACCAAGTCTAGTAGCACCCCCTGAGACTGAGGTAAAACTAGGTGACTAAGCCCAAATCCCACCACAAAGAGGCCTAGGATGTACAAATCATGCTTCTAAGAAATAAGTACTAGCATCTTATCTACTAGTGAGAAGCCCCACAAGCAAACTGCCAATTTTGCTATGATCCAAGCAATGTATCACACAATCTGCCAAGGCAGATACTAAAAACAAAAAATCAAAAAAGGAAATAAAGCTTAATTGCCACTGGGGCTCGATTTAGTCTGACCCATATATTAGGTGAGCCGGCCTATTAAGCAACACATGAATTCCCCCACCAAAGTCGAGCGGGTCCTTCCGGCCCATATAACTAGATTCCCACGAGAAACTTTCGAATCCGTAACAGATTCTGCCGTCCTGCGGATGCAAGGTAGATTCATGCCAAAGGAAGCCTTTTTCGAATCTCTTTCCGATCCGATGATAAGGGAAACTAACGCTGAATAAGGAAGCCAGAATCTCATTCCATCCGGAGACGGGATCGGACTTACCCTATGTATCTTTTCTACGGACTCTCCGATGGCTTTAGGCCTTTCCTATAAAAGAGTTCCCTCGGTAACCTCAAGAGGTATGTTCTAAGCTCTGTTATTTCACCTAAACTTTCGCTTTTTCTTGGACTAACTTAGATATCGGAGGGAGTCCCCCCCTGATTGGAAGCGGAGTCTCCTCTAACTTATCATTATTCTTGCAGGAGCGGAGCAGTAGGGAGATCACTGTATTTTAGAAGAGTTCAATCGTTCGATTTAAATCGGACGAATATCCGACCCAACAGCCACCAAACCATAAAAAGGGAAAAAGGAAAGAATGAAAACTGCAATCTGAGGACTTCTGATAAGCTGCCGGGCACAACATTTCAACCCCCATTTTCTTGTCCAACTCGTTCCATCAACATCCTGATCAGCTCCAAAAATTCAGGTTTTCTGTACTCTTCCTGAAGCAACTTGTCATCTATTGCCGTTTTCACAAATACATGGTCCAAAACTCACATTGTTTATGTAACATGCAAATCCAAAACATGGTATCCGAGAACTAACTCAAAATATATGAGAACAAAACTTTCAGACACCATAAAAGAGATGCCCAGATTCCACTTGTCTTATAAATGTAAGTAAATACGACGTTCCCAATTCTGCAAAAGAGCACCTGAGGTGGCACTGAACCTAGTCCCGGTGTAAAGGAGCCTACGTTTGTGGTCTACTCGACGACGTTAACCTTCCAAACCTGGCCGATCGTTAATCTAATTACAGCCTACAGGTGTTATGTATACTGTGGCTATTTGATGCTCATTACCTGTCCATGCATAGTGAATCTCGTATGCATGATCACGTACAGAAACACACAACATCTCTGTAGAGATAATATGAAAGCAAGAAGATCTGCAACAGGAGAGAATAAATAAAAACGACAGTAACAGGTAGGGATGAAATCAGAAAAAGATAATTCAAAATATTCATCCTTATTCGTAGCTTATATGACACATAAGGATATCAATTTAAAGATAAGTATTCTTATCCTTCTTATTTATGATAAGAAAAAAGAAACAGTTGTCTATGTATCCTGTAACACAATTATCTGTCCTTTTTATATTTTATAATATAATACTATAATATAATATATTTATGAAAATATATTTTACATTTTATATTATAATATAATAATAATTTTCAAATAGGTCCTTACAATGTTTTCAAATTCCTGATATGTCATCTCCTTATAATTTCTAATTATATCCCTCTAATCTTCCGCCGCTCTAAGATATGGGTCCACCGTTGAGTTGTTAACGGAGGCATTGAATAGAGGTGAACGTAACTATGGTTAAGCTTAACCCTAATCTGGAAAGGACCCATGTACCTTTTTAGTCTGTATTCGTTCTGATCGAGGTGAGCTGAGACCTGAGAAGAAAGATAGGACGCAGAGGAGTAGGAGGGAAGGAGGACGCAGAGGAGTAGGAGGGAAGGAGGACGCAGAGGCGAAAGTTTCGTGCGGGACTCGCGGCGAGGGTTTCGTGCTCGTGGCGAAGGTTTCGAAATGGTTTCGTGCTCGCGAGGAATAAGAGGGTATTTTTTGCTTGTTGCATTCGTCCGCACCAAGTGGTAGAGGTGGAGGAGGGCCAGGAGGTGCAGGAAGATGGATCTGCCACTGGCGGAAGATGGACCTGGATGTAGTAGTGGCAGTGGCGGTAGGTATTCATATTCTTTTTCTCCCTGCATGTAGGTGTGTTCACGGTTCAGTTCGGTTCGGTTTAGAGGCGAAAATTTATAAATTGAACCGACCCGAATCACTGACGTAAACCGAACCACAAAAATTCGGTTTGTCTCGGTTCGGGTCGGTTCAAACCGTAAAGTGGCAGCATCCTCAAAATAAGGCATTTGCATAAGAGGTCTAAGCATTTATAAAATTTTCCAACTTGCTTTTTCGGTCGGTGTTCGATGTAAGACTAAACACTGTTCTTTTACATCCAACTCTAATCACTTCTCTTATACGCAGGGCGCTTTGTCTTCCCTTTTTCTTTAATCCTACATTCGAAATGACGGGAAGGTGAGGACATGAGTATTATAAATATAGGTCTACTGTTGGGACCGTTCATTGACACTCACCCAGGCACTTCTCATACACGCAGGGCACTTCGTCTTCCTCTTTTCTTTAATTGTGCATTGGAAATGAGTGGGAAGATTCGGGGGACAAAGTGTCATAAATAGACATCTGCTGTTGGGACGCCCAAGGTGGGTCTCATAATTCATAAATGTACCGGCCTGCTAGGAATGCCCAAGCTGGGCTGCACCGTGGGGTGGGCCACAGGCCAAATAACTTTTAACAAAGAATAATACATGCACAGCTGATACAGGAATTTAAATTTAGTATTAAAATTTCGGTTCAAATGGTTTGGTTCGGTTTATACGGGTTGAGGGATGGAGAAATCGAACCAAATCGAACTAGTTTTTAAATCGAATCAAATCGAAAATTCAGTTTG
This sequence comes from Zantedeschia hybrid cultivar, assembly GCA_030544215.1. Classification (NCBI taxonomy): domain Eukaryota; kingdom Viridiplantae; phylum Streptophyta; class Magnoliopsida; order Alismatales; family Araceae; genus Zantedeschia; species Zantedeschia hybrid cultivar. The sequence continues at coordinate 14,947,689 of JARZZO010000014.1, read as the reverse complement.
ATTTTTCGAGTTGAACTGAATAGTGAACACCCCTACCTGCATGTGAACCCCTCTCCGATTCTTGTGGTGTTATGCAAATCAAGGGCCATCTTAGTATTTCTATCCTCCCCTTCCCACACTATGCTGTACTTATTTTTATGTTATTAATTTGAGTAGCCTTCCCTAAATAGCCAGAAAGGATATAATTATAAATGAGTATGATATATGATGTTTGGACATGCATTAGAAGAGAAAGTGGGCTAGAGGGGCTCAATGAGCTTGTTCAAACTCGTAAGAATAGAGTGTTGTTTGAGGGATATTAGAGGTTTGGCAAACTTTAATGTTTCATGTTTCTTGTTGTAACTGGGTTTTACTCCTTACGTGTGTTTATGTCAGAGGTTTGGCGAACTTTTTATGTCATTATAGATTTTCTGTCATCAACAGTTAATGTTTCATGTTGTAACTAGGTTTCGCTTCTCGTGTGTTTATACTGAAGAGAACTTTGTGCTATGTAGAAGTTACGTGACTATGCTAATGATTTTCTTAATTTGTGACACATTGTTTTCATGGCATTTTTTTTTCTTTGGAACGTAACTTTGTGCTATGTAGAAGTTACATGACTATGCTGATGATTTTTAAACTTCTTCAGATAGACGTACTTAGATTCTACCTGATTGAACCCACACCCTATGTGAAGGACCATAGTTGAATGCACGTTTAATACAACGAAAATTTGTTCGGATGTAATTGACCTAAAGTTTTGGATAAGGCAGTTAAAATTTGATAAAAAATACATATACATAAAGTACAAAACTATGAAATATTACACGGAATCTTTGAAAAATCTGATATAAAAAATTATGAATATGTCTATCTACAACCAACAACAAAATTTACACGCACTCATACTACCAGCAAACGGGTTCAGGCGCTTGTATGGTTTAACGTTCCCGACCAGTCCATGCAAGTTCACATCATGTTAATGAAATATTTGAGATGGATACTGACAAATCTAATACCATAAGAAAGAAAATTTCTCGTACATGTATTTTTTTTCCGGTCAATGGCAGGTGTACAATTCCTGTAAGTGGGGAGAATTCAAGTCTTAGCAAGGACAAATTTTCCGCTAATTGGAGGTAGATAGACGGGCGTTGCCCTTGCAACAAACTTGGAGTCGGACTACCTAAAAAATGGGTTGGATTACCAGTTAGTTTCATGCATCTGAATGTGGGTAGTTTGATGGAACATATCTATATGAGACAGGTGCACACCTTCAACCTGCATGAAATGCTCACAATAAATTCATGTCACATAAGACCTGGGGAATGTAAATTCATGTCATTACACTAAACATAATTTATTACATCAACCTTCAAAGTATGGTCCTAAACATAATAGTCTCCCTCAATACCGCATTAAAGACATAGTGGCTAAACACACACACAAAAAAGTACAAGCTTTAATATCTTTAGTAGACCTTCTTCCATACCTAGCATTTGATGTTTCAAATCTACTGTGGTATGCCTCGCATCATCAACCCATATAAAAAATCCACAATCTTTATAAGGATTGTTTGCATTAGGACAACGGTAAAATCGCCGGCCCTTAAATATCTCTTTATTTGATGTAAACACTTGACAATTGTCTCTCCTGCATCGACATTCCATGTCCAGCCGACACGAGCTTGATGCATCGAAAAATTGAAAACAAATGCAACAATTAGGGCTCATTCAGGTAATAGCACAAATAGGTAATATGCATCAACTTCTTCACATACTAATTTTGACATCTTCATTTTACACATTCATGTATTATAGCTGATCAATCATGGACGAGCACAACTTTGTTAGATTTGGAATTTCAAGATTTGGGAAACAATAATAAGGGCCAGACCGCACAACAGCCGGGAAGCCGTCACGTCTGTGGCGACAGGGTAGATCCGAGCCAGAACATGGGCAAAGGGGAGGGGATGGGGAGGACCACAGTAGACATGGAGCCGTACATACATGCAAAATTTACATAGGAAAGAGCAGCAAAGGCGGAGTGGAGAGAGGGCCAAGTAGACCAGTGCCGTGGAGGAGCAGCAATGCCGGGGAGGAGCAGCGGTGCGGAGCAGCAGCGGGAAGGAGCAGCAACGCCTTTTGAGGAGCAACAGTGCGGTACAGAAGAGCCATAAGATCCTTCTCCTCATGATCCTCTCGGCCTGAGCAGCGGTGCGATGGAACAATCAACTGGAGAGAAATAATAGGCCGTCACGAGGGGAAGGGGAAGAAAGATGGGGTGCATAAGAAGGGGAAGAAAGTCGGGGGTATTTTTGACCTTTGACGCACTTAAACTGCAAAATTTCCCTCCGTCATCTCTTTTTCGAATGGCCACTTACCACAGACCCATATATTAGAACGGCGGAGGATTAGAGGGATATAATTAGAAATTGTAAGAAGGAGGGGACATATCAAGAATTTGGAAAGATTGTAGGGACCTATTTGAAATAATCCTTATAATATAACATATTTATAAAAAAACATAAAATCTTTAGAAAACTTTGACAAATGCAAAAGTTAAGGCAAACACTTTATATATATACTTATATATGACATAGTGTTTATCTTCTATATTTTCTTTTACATGTAGTCAGTAAATTTTTTAATTTACTTTCTTTATAAGTTTGACTTCATTACGCCATATGTTTGTTCACGTGATAAATTTGAAGTTAGAAATAATTGTATCAATACTTATTTTATAATAATCGCATTTCATGCATACAATATAAATTTTATAATTTATTTTTGTCGCATAAAAATGTATAAAATTATATGTTGTCTGATAATTTAACCTTTATGTATTTGTTTTCGTTAATTTTTAAAGATAAAAATAAATATATAAGCATGTAACGATAATGATAAGATTAAAGATATTTTTTTTATTTCAAGTATAGGAATAAGAATACAATTCTTACTGTGAGGGCCTATTTCGGTTTGGCCCATTTTCCAAGTGGGCAAGCCGGTTTGGAGGCGCCCAAGACACCTCTGGAATCCACTGGGCCCTGCGGGTGTTGCCGTTCTCCCGCCCATAGTTCATTTGAATCCATAATAGACTCCGGGGGGTTGGAGCGACCCACCCCCTCTTTTAGGAAAGTCATTTCCTAATCCAACTCCGATCCTCTAATAGAGGAAATCCGTACTGAATGAGAAAACCAGAATCCTTGGAATCCCGTTTACCTCGGGATCGGAATTGGACTTACCCTATTATGCCTGGACGTTGGACTCTCCAACCTTCCTTACAAGAAGGACCCTCTGGTAACCTCAGGAGGTACGCTGAGAACAATCTCTAAATTCCCGGCAACCATTAGCCATATTCCATCCTAACTTAGAAATCGGAGGGAGCTCTCCGGGATCGGAACCAGGGTCTCTTCTGACCTAGTGTGTCTTGCAAGAGGTGAAACAAAAGCGTCAGTGGTGGAGGAAGATCTTAGCCGTGCAATCAAGATCGAACGAATTTGTGACCTAACAATTATCCTCACTATTAAGTAATCTTTTTCATCCCTACTAGTAGGCTTCACCTTTCGATACCTAGTAATGGAAAGCATCTGTCTTCACAGATGCAAAGAAATGCACATTACTCACTCTGGGGACAACCTACATGAGAATTGAACTGCCATGCAGGCAAGGATGTGAGGTACGCGATGATATCTAACCTAAAAGGAATCATGTACATTTTTCTATTACATCGAAGTATCTCCTTCTACGCCATCACCGAGTCCTTTTACCATCTTTCACTTGAATTTTCATATTTCTTCCAACTGACGTCAGACTTTGATGCAGTGTGTATACAGAAACCATCAAACCTATTTGGGGTTTGCTCCTAAGCTTTTATATATACGATCATTACATATGTTATCTTTCGTACTCTTTTCATACGTCCATCTTAACATCCCCATCGCTGTTCCACATTCTCTATATGCTCTTTCTTTATTACCCAGCGTTCAACCCATATAAGATAATAAACATCACAACAGTTTTATAAAACTTTCTTTTAAACTTAAAAGATATTTGCGGATCACAAAAGACTCAAGAATCTTAGATGCATTTCTCTCCTTCATCCAGCCCATCTTAACCCTATCTACATCATCTTCCCAAATCTCCTCATTTTCCCGAATTATAAACCCCCAGATATTTAAAATTACTAGTTCCAGAAATAACTTGTTATATATACGTACGTGATTTAATATCAACAATAATCGGCTGCAACAGAATGAATTTCATAATAACTGTGTAGACACATGAGAGATGAGTAAAGCCTCAGCTTCCACCCACTTCAAGAAGGATACATGAAAAAATTCCTTTGGATGTGCTCTTGGAATCATCACTTCGTAGATTGATCACAGCTACTGGATAGAGAGAAAAGAGAGGCTGAAACACATTAAAAAAATTACAAATCCCCCATATAACAGCCTGATTAAGAACCAATTAATGCCCATCAGTGACAGGAAAAAAGAGTAAATACATTTCAATACATCTCGACTCCTCGGGTATGTCAACCACCTCATGGCATTCACCAACGAGGAAAGGAAAATAAAGTTTTGATAGTTCGAAAGCTTATGAAGGAACAGCTGTCAGGGAAGGTCCACAGGTTAAAATCAAACTAATTGCTCACCGCCACCCTTATGGGTCATGTCAGTATGCGGCATCAAGGATGAAAAAATATCTTTGACACACTATGAACATCTTTATATGGATTGAGAGTGTGATCCAATACATGCATAAAAATAGAATCATCCCACAATCTCTCTTCCCCTCGTCTTAAGAAACTGTTAATCAGAACAGCAATAGAAAAGACCTCGTCCTGCTCAGACAGGAAGCACAAGATATTTTGGGCAGTCGACTAATGGTCAGGAATACCTGCAAAATGTTTTACAAAGAAATGAGAAATTAGTGCCCGACTTCACAAGAAGCAGAATGTTTCAGGTTTATGGAGATCAAATACAACTACTCAATCATGATTGTTTAAGAGATTAAGAAATTGGCAGTACCACTTGCATGAAGCCCTAGGGTACAAATCCTCATAACCATCTATGTTGACCTCGTCATCATCACTATCAGCATCTCCACCAAGAAATCTTGTTTGAATGCCCATCCGTCGAGGTACAAACACATTGAAATAATAACTTACTATGTTCTGCCTACTTTTGGAACCAAAAAGTTTCAAAGCAGGTTCCCAAAAGCTCTTGTCCTCTGATAAAGGATTAAGTTTAACAAGAGCGCCAAATATCCTTTCTTCATCCAACGTCCACAAATCAGAAACTTCCTCACCCATGTCATTGAATCCCAAACTATTGAAAGCCTGACCAAAGTTCCGCCTCAATCTAAGTCTCCCCACACTAACATGATATCTGACACAGCTCACAGACCTTGGGAGTGGACAGACACAGGAGTCCACCCTTCCTTTCCCAATAGTTTCTTGACTTGCTTCTTGAAAGGCACATTCTATCGGCCATATGTGGGTGCCAAACCACTTTGAATCACTTGAATCATCATCTTCACCAGAAATAAGTCTCCTACCACATGGACCTTTCCACTGAGGTATATCAGCTTGAAAGGCAGGACCAATGGGAACACGTTTCCTATGACAATCACTGAGCTTCAGCAAAGCAAGTGTCCTCGGGAACCTCCTCCGTGGTTGCATAGGCACTGAGGCCGAACTATCAGCTGATTCACTCTGCTCCACAGAAGATGAACCTGTACTATCTGGAGATATGGGTACAGCAGGTTGGGGTGCTCCAGATAAATACTGATGATTTCTCTGCTGCTTCTGTTATGTTAAACATCAAACATGACAAAACCAATGAATGCGATGTAAAGACATTAAAAAACAGGTAGAAAGGGAGTTTAATAGAAGGGAACCCCATAAGGAAGTCACGCCAGGAAAAGGAAGAATTCATCCATAAAATAATAGCTAACCATAATAGAAAAGATTGAAGCTGTTTTAATTGGAAAAGAAAATGCTCATACAGATACGCTGCAACAATGCATCTGCCCACCTAGTCATGCTTTCATGAATTTGAAAAGCTAAAAGAGACCTTTGTACAAGAAACACCCATATCCCCATCTAACAACAATAACTTTGGCAGAGTCTTAAAAAGAGAATACATTTGATGGAAATAACCGAAGTTTATAGAAACAATTTCTCTTTTTCAAAGAGGGAGAATTGCATCGCATTAGACAAGAAGAACTAACCAAAGGAATAAGATCCTCTTAAGGCTTACAGGTTCCTCACCTCAAGATCTCACATGGAACCTTTCTCAATGCAAAAAGACATTTCTAAAAGAAAAAACTGATAGAAGTGCAAAAAGCATACATGGAACAGAGCATCAGGAGCTCAAGCGCCATTCTAAGATGATAACAGACTATCTAACATGCCATCGGATACAAATGCATATATCTCCATTCATTCATAGGAAATTAGTACAAAGTAGATGGAGATCATTCCATGGCTTGCATAAATATGCAACAAGGATTGAAAATCTTATTAAGAAGAACCAATAATTATAGGTTGATCTAGGAGAACAAAAAAATGGAAATATGCAATGAGGCCTAAGAAACATGTGAAGAACCAATAAATTCCACAAAGAGCAGGAGGTGGATCAAAACCTCTGGAAATGCAATTTTTCTGGATACGTATGCAGTTATGCTGATATATCCCAATTCCTAAGATGTAACATAGCATTCCAAGAAGGGAATACTTTCTAAAACACAACATCCTGACATTAAGAGTATCTTAAATATTGTTACACCTGGAGGAACCCACTTTGAACAGAATATGCTAGGTGTTGTACAGGCTGATTAATACATGAAACACTGATGACTTCCATTTTAATGCAAAGATGTTCTGATTAGAAAACCACAACACATCCGTTACAATAGAAAGTCGCCTCATGTGAAAACACAATCGATTTGACGTATTAAGTTCTTAAAGGACAAGAGGGCAATATTAAGAATTTTGGAAGGCACAAAGTGTTTTCTGAGGGTGGCTCGCAGTGAGATATGTTAACTGAAGGTATCTATAAAGTACATATGTACATGGAAAAACAATGAAGGAAGACCAATAAGTTATATCAAGAAGGTTTGGTCAATCAACACTGCTGGACAAACGATACAAAGGCTCTTCTGATGGTGGCCGTGCTGGGCATGGTTGGCAGTATTGGCCGATACCGGCCAATACGTATCGTTATCGGCCCTGCCCAGTACCGATACTGTGGGGTATCAGTACCGGTCTTTATAATTAAGAAATAAAAAATTAATATTTTTTATTGGCCGATGTATCGGTATCGGTACCCTCTGATACCGGTATCGATACCAGTACTGCCATCCTTGGTGCCGGGATAAGTGTTAGTCTAAGATATCTGAAAGTGATATGGAGACATAATGAAGAAAGACAAAGTACATAAAGAAGATTTGTTCAATCAGCAGAGCTAGACAAAGTATACAAATAACACAAACGTGTTTACAATATTTGTATAGCTAATATAAAACATTTGCTAACTTGTAGGTTTGTGTTCTATCGAGGGACAACTTTCAATATCCTGACATTGTGTCATTAGGAATACGTTGAACATCATCACAATGAGAAGCAATACACTGAGCAGTTAATGCAAATATCCTTGAAAAATCTTGCCATTTCAATGTCGTTCATGATAAATGCAGGCATATATCTTGAAAATATGTATAAATGCTAACAAACCATAAGTTACGTTCCAAGTGGAGGATCACTTCTATATCATGTTACCCTAAGTTGTCAAATAGAGTAATGTTTCTAACACACTCAATGTTGTAGTTAATGTATAACCCTTAATGTCAAGCAACTTCTATTGTGATGGATCCTGATGAGCACAAAAAGAAGAAAAAAAAACTTAACTAAGATGCAACATATATAAGAAGGAAACATGGGAAAGAGGAAAAGGCATGATATCATTCATGTAAAAGCACACCAAAGAAACACATAAAGCTCCTTACGTGCAAGACAGACTATGACTAGAAATGAGACAGCCACTTCAGCTGTGGATATGCACAAAGTAATTTCCATGGGTTTCTTGGAAACAAAGGCACCTCCCCAATAGGCATTGAACTAATCTCCGTCTTAAATCTTAACACATCCTTTTATGATTAAGTGAGCTGTTTCCTACTGCTGATGACTCTGAATTCAGCAAATATTACTTAAGATACACCCTCCCACCCCCCCAAACTCTCTTTAAGATAATGAGATTTCAGCAAATACTGGAAGAGTGGGATTCAGAAAATATTCAAAGACAATGTCAGGCTGACAGAAGGCCACTATTCTTTCCAAATATGTGAGCTAGTACCTCCTATGATGATTGGATGAACCATTAGTGCATAAAAGCACCCTCATGTTCAGCCTCTCACCTTAAGAGATTTAGAGCATTTTAGAGAGTTAAGACACATTTTCTCCATTTGATGTTGACAATGATGAGTGAGTGATAAAATACTAATTATATGGTATTATTATTTGGAATAGTTCAAAAGATAGTGTCATTTTTCAATTTGTTTGGATTTTGTTCTGCTAAGAAAAGGACCTACAATTTGGGCCCATCAATGATGACTTGTTTCAGACTGTATCAGGCTAGATGAATCAGACTGAATTGAGATTGACCTACCCAACTGGTTTTGGCCAGACTGATCTAAGGCCCGATCCACATCCCTTCATCTTTCATGTTTATGTATATCACCTATCCACAATAGTTTTTTCCCCCAAATGAAATGGACTGTACTGCATATCATTAAATAGAAAAGGAATTTAGAAATATAAACAAAAAGAAAAATATGTCCCGAAGAAGTCCTCCCAATTACAAAGAAAAGTTGTGCACTCCAAAAAGCCTTTCGTATGCAAATGCTCTCCTCAAGGTGTGGAGGGTCCCCAAAAGCCCAAGATTACTCAAAATGAGAGACTGTGGCACTCCATGCTGCCCAAAAATCTATCGTCTATCCCAGTCACCACTTGATCTCAGCTAAAGACAGACACACTTTCTGCAGGCAAGCTCTTTCTTTTAAAGAAATAGTTGTTCCATCCCCCCCCCCCCCCCCCCCAACAAAAACAAAAAAAAATACGCAGAGAGTTGCATACTATCCATAGTAGTTGCATTTAATAATTTAAGCAACAAAGCAATTTTTATTCTATTGATATAAATGAAGCTTAAGTGGCGTAAAAAATGAGTAATCATAAATGCACAATACTGATGAATCCATCCCAAAAAACTTAATTCATAATAAAAATGAATAGTCATCAAACACAGTGTCGGGTTTTTTTTTATTCCATTGGAACCAACATAGTTTACACGTAACCACATTAAATGTTTTTCGCTCCCATTCTAGGTCAATCTCCACCAAACTAACAAAATCCTTGTAGCTGACCTTTCCCACCCATTCCCACTTAGTTGACATATATATCCCTGTAAGATATCCATTCAAAATATGAGAAATCATTTAATAACAAAGGTAGCTTACATTACCTCGAGTCGCAACATGATATCAATCTTGTTTTGAAGCTCAAATTTTTTATTAAAAAAGAACATTTTAAACCAGCTCTTAAGTTGGAATGAAATGTGAATCCTTTTTTGAAGTTTAAGTAGTTACATAGTAGTGAAAATTTAAGAAAACCATAAAGTTGCTGAATCAATTCATCACATAAACATGCATAACATAGGCACGAGTAGCAATACACATTCAAATAGATCCAAGCAGACAATTGATGATCTCCTTTTCAGAACCATATTAGTCACATGACCATCTCCAAGCTTAAAGAACTGTATCGAACACACAATTGAGATAGATCCCCTCTAAAATAACAGCTATAATGTTTCAGCAAACTAAATTACTAGCCAACATTACATTCCTCAGTTCAGCAAAGCTCCCCCTGCAGATTCACCTTCAGTTATTACATTCACATCATCTTTCACTGAGGAACTCATATTTTCCAGTGTAACATGATTGATAGTTTAGAAAACAGATTTCTCAAGTGTTACATGACAGTGTCAAACCTGCGCAGAGGCATCATTGTCAAGGAAAGTTTACAGGAGGAAGATTCAGAAACACATTTGTGTGAGGTCTGTTTTAACAACATTCAATGCAAGAAACATGCTAAGATTTCTCTATGCCCATAAATTTTTACATAGATCCACCTTAAACATGTGAGGGGCAATTAGCAAGTAGTTTCCCAATTGAGCTATTTCTAAGCAGTAAAATAAAAGGGTAATTCATGCAGATAGGCCAATATGGATCGAGATTGTCTAGTTCACTTCCACTACACCATTCATATTGAACTTCATTCTATTGTCCCACTTGTTCCGGTAGGAGATAAGTGGGGAAGCAACGGACTATGAGTAGTGTAGAAAAAGTGTAGTAGACAACCCCAATCTGGCCAACATGTACACATTAAACCACCCTACTTAGAACACTATATGTAAACTTATGTTTAATGCACGGAAACTCTAGAAAATAATGAATTTTATCTCTATCATTAAGAAAAGGGCAAAAAAATGGTAAAAGTAAATTCTGCCTGGCACATGTTGCAGGCTTTATAGGTTCTCCACAAAGTTACCCATGAATAATCATGTGAAAAAATGGGGCACAAAAATGCAGCAGTTACTAATGCAGTCTCAACCAACATGAACTCATAACCGAGCAACTTTCAAGCATGCAAACTCAATCCCACTGCCATAAAGTGCTGATTAATTTGAATTCCACTTCCTGGAACTTGTAAGGCAAATACATACTTCATCTCCAGAACAGTCGCAATATCCAATGCCATAGTCCCATAGGCTTGCACTATAATAATCACTATGCTCCTACACCAAATGACAAAAAAGGCATGATATGAAATGATAAGAAGGCCCTTACTTTTAGACGATAAGGGAAATCTTCTGTTGGCAAGACATCTTTAATCTTCGTGAACAATGCTTCTCGACTGCAAAGAACCATTTCCCGCCAATACATAATATTATCCTGGGAAGGAAAGCACCAATCAAGTAAAATGTGACATACTTTTGTTGTGTTACTTATAAACTAACTTCAGCTAATAATTATATACAGATCAACTATCAAATACTATGAAGGAACATTGGGAAATGGACACTCTTACCTCACCAGGACACTCATTAAGATTCAAACGGTTCGGGCCCCTAGGAGGCAAACTTCTATGGCTGCTGATGTTCATATTCTGCCACTTGCGCCATTCCTGGTCCTGAAGTGTTCCTGACCTCCTTGGGTCATGTGGGTCCACTGCAACCCCCTTTAGCCACATCAGCATATCTGGAAGCATGTCCTCTGGCATCTTCCCGTGGGCACTCTTGAGCTCCCCCACACCCACCGGACCAGCAATTCTGCCCCCATAGCCACAACTGCCCCCGAAGTGCGTCTTCATGATATATTCAAAAAGGACCTTGTAAACAAGACGCTCGATCTGTTCTTGCCACAACTTGTCACCTGCCCCCTCCTTGAGGAGCCGGAAAACCCATGCCGTGAGTGCATCACAGCACTCAATGTGCTCAGACCCTGGCCCCGACCCCATGCAGAACCGGAATACCAATTCCCCATGCCTGACCAACTGGTCGAACAGTACCCGGAGCTCTGCCTCAAGGACAACATTGAGGGGAGAAGCTGGCAGCTCCAAAGGCGGAGGTAGACGTCGGACAATCCAGAGGGGGTCGACAACACCATTGGCCTGCCCCTTTTGTGAAAGGGCTGCTCCTGCCGCTGGTATTGCAACAATCCAAGGCTCTGAAGCTACCACCCTTCCTTCTGCTCCTATTTGTGCTTGCCCTCCTGTTGTGGTGTGCCTCTCATTCGGGTACTGTTGGATTGGGCAGGCAGAGGAGGCAGTTATCTGGGAAAGCAGGCGCCGCCGGCGGGCTCTGGGTCTGACTTTAGCTCCGGTGAAGACGACGCGTACCCCCTTCCTGCCGTCATCCCCGGCGACGTCGTTAACCCCACAGGCGGCGGGGCCAGCACACTCCAAAGGCGCTGCATGCTGGCGCCATTCTTTGTGCACTCTAAAACTCGTAGAAGTAGGCCTGGGTCAACTTCAACTTCCAAAATTCCAACTTTTGCAAAAAACGAAGAGAAAAAAGGACAAAACCCTAGGATTTTGATCCGATGCCGCCTGCCTCCGGTGCATCGTTGGTGTTTGTTAGAGGCGAGCAAATCCCAGAAGAGAAAATTAAAAAGTAAAAACAAAAAAAGAGGGAAAATTCAAAAAAAAAGGAGAAAAGAAATCGAACAAATGGAGCCTGGAACCAAGATCCAGCCCTCCAAATTTAATTTAGTTAAAGGAAAAAAACACAGATAGTAAAAGGCTAAAAGACACCAAATTTCTTGTCTGTATCCAACACAATGACGCGGAGAACACACGGATGCAAATGTTCCGGTAAAAATGGATAATTGGAAGTTTTTTATAAATAAAAAAACAAATAAATCGAAACCCATCACTGGAGCACATGAAACAGATACAAAGAAAAGGCCCCAACAATAATGGCTGGCGAGCAGAAAAATAAAACCAAAAAAACACAAACAAAAACCAGAAGAGGAACCAGAACAAACGAAACCAACAGCAAAAGGGAAATTCTTTTTCCTTTTTTGCTGACCTGAAGGGGTCATCGGCACCAGTAGTCGCAGAAGGAGTAGAAGTAATAGTGTTGGGAGAAGCGGGAGGAGAAGAATCGCGGCGGAGCCTTTTGCGGACGGGCCAGAGCTTCGTCATGTCGGGACTCTCGTGTACCGCCATCGCCATTTGCACAAAACCTCGGAATTTTTTTTGGTTTCAGAAAAGAGTGGTGATGTTGGTGTTATTTCGGTGGTCTTGGCACCTAATTACCCTGCCTTCTCTCCACCCCCTTTCTATTATATAAATAATAAAATCCTGCGTGCTGATGCATGTGGGTTAGGTTTTTTTTTTTTTTTCCTTTGGTTTCAGTTTAAACATCTGCCTCACCAAAAATAGAAAATAAAAAATAGTGATGGTAAACTGAAGATAATAACTAAATTAAATATAATAAAAGAATTGTGGGTTGTGTGACTGTGTCATTGGATCTGGTCAGAAAGTAGTAGGGCATGATGGGATTAGCTTTGGCCAATTATGTGAAGATTGCGGGGCGTAATTAGTTGTCCACTCTTTTTTTTTCTAGTTTTACTCGTCTAGCTTTTCAATTTATGTCTAGTGCATTGTTTTCTTTTTATATTCTAAGTTTGAATTTATTTTTTAATGGTGATAAATGCCAAGTTGCAACTTGCAAGTAGATTCCCCATAAAATAAAGTTGCGTGAGCTAATCATCTGTCGATGGGGGTGCTTTGAATGTAGGGATCTCGATGAGAGGGGGGACAAAGCTGAGAAAAAGGGGGTTTCTTTATGTTATTCTTAATCCCAACTACTTAATACATCATAAACTTTGTTATGCATGAATAAAGATTTGGGCATCTGATGTTGGTCCAGACAGAGAAGGGCAAAAGAAGGGGAGAGAAGAGGAGGAGGAGGAGAGAGGAGGGGAAACCCTAATTAGAATGTAACAAGTGAGATAAGGATAACTCTTGGCAGGCAGCAGCCCTGTGGACAGGTTCAAGATTTGAAAGAAAAGGGCATATGTGACTTATCAAAAGGCAAAAGGGCCATGGATGCAAATGGATATCCACTTATTTGTGTCCAAGAGACATGTGAATGATAAAATAGTCAGAGATATTTTATAACACCGTCCCCCTCGTGGATGAAATAAAAAGGAAAAAGATAAAGATGTTGTGAAGAGGTGGAGGAAAGAATATGGGATTACTTATGGACCGGGAATAACAAGTAGAAATAGGTCTTTCGTGCGTCTCTAAAGCTCGCCTTCTCACTCATGTAATGGAACTAAAATGGCAACCTGTTTACTAAATTAGCTAAGAATGTTTTCCGTATTGGATGCTTTGGCCTAGCTACCCTTCTTTGATCGAGGAGAAATGCCAATTTGAACCGCTTTCCCTTGCGAGTTGTAGACAGCGAGATGGGACCTTAGTAGGGATGTCAAAGAATGCTTGATTAGTCATCCTTATCTGAAACTTCAAGGAAGGACAAGGATATGTTTTTTGAACCTTTTTGTATAGATTAGTGTCTTAATTTATATGTTAAAGGATAAGAATAAAGATATATCTATTTTTTCATATTCTTTTGTTGTATCTATTTATTTACTCTATATATCTTACTAAGGCCTAGTAAGATTGCAAATGAACCAATATTCTCGATGAACAACTTGTGAGACTACTTGGCAATAATTTGACTCAACTTGTTTATTAAGTTAAGTAAATAAATTTAAACAAAAATTTAAACTCAATTTATTAAAAGAGTCAAGCTTGAACACATGCAAGCTCGCTTCAATTTTGTTTATGACTTTAAAACTTTTAAAAAGTTGGACCGAATTCATAGATTCATTAAGCTCATGAGCTGCTTGATATTAGACTCGAATTTATTCAATATCTAAATGAATTAAATTTGAATAACCATCATAAACATTTGAGACGGACCGGGAGGGTGCTTGCGTAGTGGAGCGGTGACCTAGCGCTCCTGCCGCCCTCAACAACTCCAGATTCGGCATTCTCCAAGGGGGGGAGGGGATTCATTCCTCTTCCGATAGGAAGGTCGGACCCCTCCTCCTCCTCTCCTCCTTTTGGGAGTCCTTTTCTTCTCCTCCGTGGAGAGATTTTGTTCCTTCTTTCGTGGAAGGTTTTGCTCATAAGAGTTTTGCTCTTCTGAAACAGTCTCCTTTGAGAGGTTTCTCCTTCATCGACTACGGCAATTTTTCTCTCCACCCTCTTATCCTTTTGCTTTCATCCTTATCGGCTTGTACTGTACCATTTTTAGGTCTACCTTCCTTAATCTCCTCAATCTCCTCAGCAAATACTTGCATTTCTTTTGTGCTGGATCACTAGTTGTCACCGGTTGTTGTTTTTACTTCAACTGGTTAGAGTCTTGCTGGTGACGCTTTCGTACAAATCTTGTTGTACCTGCCTACCACCTATTCGACGAAATGCCGAACCCAAAATAGAGGCTCTAGTTTGTGTGCATATCCCCCTACTCCGATGTCAAGAGTAGGCCCTTCGAACTCTCCTACTTCAAAGGTAAGTCGCTCTCATCCTTGCAGCCTCTCCTTCACTCGTTGAAGGCTTCTATGATAGTATTTCTTATGACTCCCTCCGACAAATTTGGATGGCTCCTGCGACACCTAGTGGCTGCCAGTTATCTCTTTTATTCTTATTTGCTAAGTTTTATCTTTTTGTCTGTGTTCTAGCATGGTATGGCCCTAGATACTCTAGAAGTATTGTCTTGCTCTATAGCAAGGAAGGTGTTTGTTGTTATGGTCTCTTATTGTATTGTAATCGATTTTTATGAATGAAAGCTTCCTTATTATGTTCAAAAAAAAATCTTAGACATTTGACTGAAACTTGATTAAAATTAGTTGAACTAAATTTGAGTAGAATAAAACTTGGCTTATTTGCACCCCAAGGCCTAAATGCGCGGCTATTAATTATGTGCTAATGAATGTTACTGTTTCTGGCTTCTTTTTACTTACTGTTTAGTTATTGCTACATTTGTTTAGGCTAGTGGGGTGTGTCGGATTTTATGAAAAGTCATGAATACATAGATTTTCTCACTATCTAACTTTTTTAGGATTCTACCAAAATTTAAAAAGGAGAGAAAAGTTGAATAGATTTGTGGAGAGAAAAGTTAAATAGATTTGTGCCAAGTGTCCTAAATTTAAATTTGGGGCTTTGGGGATAATCTAAAAAATTGATGGGACATATACCAATTTGTATTAAGTTTTCCTTCTTTTAGTTTCTCTCATTATCTTGGAGTATTAAAATATGCCCATTATCCCAAACAAATGCAATCAGGTGATGTATGAAATTTAGCTCAGGTGTCACCTCTATGTTAAAATGTATCACGGATTATTTAACACTATATAATCTTTAACATATGTACAATATATATAGAACAGAGTTTCTTGGTGCCACATGTCAACACCATATAACATTGTTTCTCGCTTAAATTTTCTCTCCCTCTCTCCGTTTTCTGTTAATATATTTGTCCCCTATTAATTCTCTCTCTCTCTCTCTCTCTCTCTCTCTCTCCCTCTTTGTCTCTCTCTCATTAATTCTCTCTCTCTCTCTCTCTCTCTCTCTCTCTCTCTCTCCCTCTTTGTCTCTCTCTCATTAATTCTCTCTCTCTCGGCCCTCTCTTTATAATAAAAACTTCTTATATACTATATATATAATCAATCTTTTTTTTATACTATTATTTTTATTATTATATTATCATCATCATCATTTCTTTTTCTCCTTTTTAACATTTTTCTCTTTCCCGATTAATATTTCTATCTCTTATTTTTTCTATCCCCTATTATTATTGTTGTTGTTGTTGTTATTATTGTTATCTCCTGGGACAATAATAACTAATTTTGATATTATTATTATTATTGTTGTTGTTGTTATTGTTGAGATAGAATAATGGGATAATAATAATTAATTTTGATATTATTATTATTATTAAAAAATTAATATTGAAATGGTGGTCTTATGAGATAATAATTAATTTTGATATTATTATTCTTATTTAAAATTATTATTATTATTATCATCATCAGCCTCTTTCATATTTTCTCTCTGTATTAATATCTCTATCTCTCATTTTTTTTGTCTCCTATTATTATTATTGTTGTTGTTGTTGTTGTTGCAAACTCTTGAGATAATAATAACTAATTTTAATAATAATAATAATATTATTATTAGATAGTCTCATGGGATAATAATAACTAATTTTGATATTATTATTATTATTACTATTATTATTATTATTATTATCATATCTCTTTTTCCTCTTTCACATTTTTCTCTCTCCCTACTAAAATTTCTATTGCCTATTTTTCTGTCCCCTATTATTATTATTGTTGTTGTTATTGTGCAATTTTTTGAGATAATAATAACTAATTTTATTATTATTATTAAGATAGTCTCATAAGATAACATTAATTAATTTTGATATTATTATTATTATTTAAAGTATTTTATTATTATTATTATTATTATTATTATCATCATCATCATCATCTAAGATGGTGGAAAGTATTACTTTATTATTATTATTTTTTGAAAGTATTGTTATTTTCTTCTTCTTATTATTATTATTATTGGGATAGTCTCATGTGATAATAATAATTAATTTTGATATTATTAATATTATTTATTAAATTATTATTATCATCATCATCATGTTAGATGGTGGAAAGTATAATTGTATTATTACTATTATTATTTAAAGTATTATTATTTTCTTATTATTATTATTGGGGTAGTCTCATGGGATAATAATACTAATTTTGATATTATTATTATTATTATTAATATCAAAATGATAGGCTCATATGATAATAATAACTAATTTTGATATTGTTTTATTAATATTCTTATTATTATTAATAACTCTCTTTCTCCTTTTTCACATTTTTCTGTCTTCTTATTAATATTTCTATCTACTATTTTTTCTGTTTCCTATTATTATTATTATTGTTGTTATTGTTGTTGTTGTAATCTCTTGGGATAATAATAACTAATTTTGATATTATTATTATTATTACTATTATTATTAGGGTATTCTAATGGGATAATAATAACTATTTTTGATATTATTATTTTTTAAAAATATTTTATTATTATTATTATTATCTCTTTCTCCTCTTTCATATTTTCTTCTCTCTATTAATATTTCTATCTCCTATTTTTTATTTCTCCTATTATTATTATTATTATTATTATTGTGGTTGTTGTTGTTGTTGTTATTGTTGTTGCAATCTATTGGGTTAATAATAATTAATTTTATTATTATTATTATTGAGATAGTGCCATGAGTTATTGATAACTAATTTTGATATTATTATTATTATTAATGAGGCCAATCTTTGTCTCATTTTTCTCACTCATATTATTATTTTTGTTATTGTTGTTGTTGTTAATATTGGGATAGTCTCTTGGAATAATAATAGTAAAATTTAATATTTATTATCATTTTTGAGATAGTCTCATAGGATAATAATAACTAATTTCGTTATGAATGAGACCAGTGTCTCTCTCATATTTCTCTCAATCCATATTTCAACACAACATTTATTGACATAATCTCATAAAATAAAAATAACCTTTAGTTCACCTTTTAGTTTTCTCTCTTAATCCATATTTCAATTGAATACAATGGTTCTGAATTTTAATATTATCAAACAATTAACCTAATATTCACAGAAAAAATATTAGTATTTTTAAATATATATTCTTATGTAATTATTTTATTCATTCCTTCACAAAGAGTAAAAAATTAATTTTACTTATATTAACTATAATTTTTTTATTCAAATCTGTTAATTCGCCGTGCATGCACGGGATTGCAACTAGTAACTGTAGGTGCTTAGAATGACCGTGTGATTAACATGAAAAATCTATGTTGTTTAGTGTAAACTAACCTATTAAAAATAGCAACTAAGTGCAGTGATCGCCAGAAACTTTTAACTAAAAAGTTTCAAAAGAGATATGATCGCTTACCTGTTCAAACGCGGAAGATTGAGTCCTTGGTTCCCCTTCCTCAGCCGGCTGAAGAAAGAGAGCCCTTTCTTTGCTTTTTGTTCTTGCTGTTGAATTTGAGGTTGAGGATCGTCCAGAAGTCTTTCTGACTTTATACTTGATTTCCCCTTTTGAATCTCTCGTTGTTGTTGAGTGCAGTAGAAACAGAGAGAAAACGAAGAAACAATGATGATGAGAATTTAAGTAGAAGCAGTATCTGAACTAATCATGATTTTGGACATATGATTGAACATCAAACTTACTTGTTGAGTGGCTTTGAAACCCCTTAAATCAAGTAGGTTTTGAAAAATTATGTTGTGGTGTGTGTTTGCATGAAGTGAATGAAGAATGAAATTAACGAAGATGAAAATGAAAAAAATGAAACACTTATGCCTAATCGGATGAAGCTTTGAAAGGATGAAGATCTTGAAAGGACGCCGACTTCTGGAAATGGCAGCGCTCCGGCGTTCCGACGTTGTTGCTTCGATCTTCAACTCGCTATAATAATGCTCTCTCTTTAATGGATTTCAACTCTCTTTTTTTTTAACTCTTCAACATGCTAGGTATTTATAGGCATTTTCTTGCGTTCGCGATTAACATAGCAAAACTTCGAATTTATCTATCTTAACCGACAGATAATTACTGATTAATTCATCTTTATCTGTAATTATCTAAAATGCGTCCACCATGGCTGACGCCTTTCAGATTAATTAAGATAAGGATAAACATCCGGAAAAACTTATCTTTATCTTTATTAGGTAAAACGCGTCCATCTGTATAGACGTCTTTTAGACTAATTAAGATAAGGATAAACATCCGGAGGGGAAGTTAAAACCACTTAGGAAACTTAAAACGCGTCGACCTTAACAGACGCCGTTTAGTTAATTAATTAATTAATTAAAATTCAAATTTAATCGTTAAAATAAGAATAAAGTCTAAATGGCGTCCACTTGGGTCGACGTCTTTTAGAATTCTTCATATTTTAACTCAAAATTGAATTAAAATCAATTCAATTGATTAACTTAAACACATCTGTTAAACCCGACACTTAAAAAGATTAATAAAAATTAATTAATGATTAATTATCAGACCATTTCGAGGCATTATTATATGATATGAAATTTACTCGAAATGATGTCAAAATTAGCGTGTCTACAGCTGCCTCACCTTGGCATTGTCTTTGCAAGGGAGTGAAATGGAATGGAATGTACTGAAAAGGTGATGCCAATGTGTGATGAGACACGCTCTTAACATCACATGACTGGAATTTTTCTCAAAATTATCAATGAAGATAGCTCAAAGAGATCAATGGAATTAATCTTGTCTGGATGAAATAGACAAGGAAATAAAATAAGGTCGATCAACCTCCTCGGAGTGGGAAGTATCTCAGGTCGTAGACACTGTAGGTTTCATCATGGGGAGCATTTGCCAGCCAATGTGGACGTACTACAGCCATGATGGATCTTAAAAGAAAACAAGAATATTGGATAAAGAATCCAATCAAGGATAGAATTCCAAGGATATCTTCAAGCGAACCTCAAAGATAATCAAGATACTCAATTCGGAATGGAATATTTCATATCATGTTGGAGTTATTTGATTAATGGTCTGAAACTTAATCAGTAATTAATTCTTATTTCAATGATTTCAAAGTCCTACATGATGCATGCTGGGCTAAAAGAAAAATATAAAGTTAAATAAAATATAAATTAATCAAGGATAATATTATTAAATTGTCATTAATGAGTCAAGATACCAACTCTTGTAATTCAGTGCTAAGCCGAAGCTCGTTTATCCACGTACCGTTTTACAAAAGTGGAACCATCGTCCTCACTAATCAACAATCCAACGGCCTATCCGTGCGATTAAGAATTCTCTGGAATTATCACTGTTTTTGTTGAAGGGGAACTCAAATTCCAGTTTTATCAAAACCACAAGGTCCTTGATATGCTCTAATAAATATTTAACATATAGTAATGCAAATGCAAAATAATTACATGGAATAATACAAGGGTAGAAATAACCGTCTTTTTAGCCACGGTCGGGACTTGGATTCCACAATGGGATTTTCTTGACATTTCCAGCTTTACTCAGACTTTCTTGAATTTTCTGCAATCAAAATTATTAGTAATTCCAAACAAATATTCAATTTAAACATTAAAATCACAGGATTTCGGGAAAATAGCAGATTTACTAAAACGCGTCGTGTCGAGCAGACGCCATTTAAGTTTGAAACGCGTCATCTCTCCTAGACGCCTTTTACTCACAGAAACATGTTTATGGTTGTTCTCTACCCGAACTCCAACTCTATCAATGCACATCCCTTTTCCAATCCGGAAAAGGTCTACTTAGGATCGCAATTCCTCTTATATAAACACCCTTAGGTTATTCCCAAGCAATCCTACCATAATCCAAAGATCCAAAGGAGAGTTTTCTTCCAAATTTTCAAGGTTTCTTCAAGGTTTTCAAGCTTCCCAAGCTTCAAGAAAGAGGTATTCCGAAAAAGGAGATGGATTCCTCAAACAAGAAGATGAAGATGTCTCTAGAGAAGTTTGCAGACATAGAGAATCATCTCAATGGAAGAAATCCCAATCTTCAAGTAAGTCCAATCAACTTTCTTTTCATGTTTTTCATGTCTTCCATCATGCTCTTCATCAAACTTCATCAAGCTCCCTTTTTATCTTTCTTTCAGAATTACCCCATGTTTCCTGGCCCAAGAAAGTTCATGTCTCTCCCTTGGATTCGTAAACTTGCAAAAAGTGTTAAGCTTTCTATGCAAGTGTTCATATCCAAGTGGGATCTTCAAGGACTTATAGTGCTTGCCAAGAATTACAAAAGTGCGAACGTAGACTGGGCGGCTATGGGCGCCTTGATCGAGTGGTGGCATCCCCAAACTCATACGTTCTTCTTCCAAGATTTCGAGTGCACAATCCTTCTAGAAGAGGCGGAACTTCTATTAGGTCTCCTAAAGACCAGAGACAACAGAGACAAGATAGCCTTGACAAAAGAGAGAATCACCGGTCAACAGTTATTGACATCGATCATGAAGGATCCTTCAGAAGCTAAAGGATGTCTCACCAAGAAAGGGATCAATCTTGCAAAACTAGCTGAGTGGACTCTTTATGAAATTGAAGATTTAAGGGAGGATGAGGCAGAGGATGTAACGAAAGCTCTCGTTACATGTCTTGCCGGTGCCTTATTCTTTCATGCACAGGATAACATCTTGGAAGATGATCAAATTAGTGCTATTTGCGCAATTTTCGAAGGTAAATCCATTAGCACTGCACTCTTAGCATATCTCTACAGTGGACTTTCTGCGGCTTCTGTGGGTCGTCCTCCATATGGATGCATGCTACTCTTTGCCTTGTGGGTTGAACTTCACTTCAAATTCGAGCATAGCAAGAAAAGGCCTCTAAATCCATCTCAGATCTTCTTGAATAGTCCAATTCATTGCATTGCTAATATTGTAAAGTTCAATGAGTACATGGTCAACAAGGTTCCAAAACTCAAGACCCGAGCCGATTGGAGTGAGTATTTGAAGCTCATGACATCCGACATATTCGACTCGTCTCCGCTTGCTCTTGTTGGAAAACCAGTTTGGGTACGCCGTACAGCGGGAGCAGATCTCAAGTTAATTGGAGCCACTGAGTTTGTGTTGTACAATCCACACCGGTGCTTTACTCAACTTAGCTTGGGCCGTCGTGAGTTTCCTGAATTCTCTCCCACACTTCCAATCAAGAAGCGCGACTTGGAATCCGATGAAGATTATGAAGCCATACAAATCATCATTACTCTATGGAACCTTGGCTTTAACTATCGTGTAAGATCCTCTAAAGACATAGATAAAGGATTGAAATTTCCTTATCTTAAAGGTCTTCATGATATTCTCCCTTGAATGTCCTCTTTCTCTTTTTGATTTTGATGTAATAAAGATTGATTGAATAAAGATTGATTTTTTATGCCTTGGAATCTTTCCCCAACTTTCTGTGATGTGCACACGATTTTTCCTTACGTAAAAACCTGATTTTTCCTGAAAATTCAACAATTCGGGTTCTGTAAAATGTAAAACGCGTCCACTCAGAAAGACGCCTTTCAAACTAAATTCTTTTCCAGAAATTCAATTTAATCCTTAAAAACCCGATTTAAAGCTTAAAACGCGTCTATCTCCATAGACGCCTTTCAACTCTCTCTCCTACTTTTCCCAGAATTTTGCCATTAATTCCATCATTAATTCCCTGAAATGCGTCAAGAAACCAAGACGCCTTTCATGATTTTCCTGTGTACGGCTCTGAACAGAACAGGAAACGCGTCAACTTATGTGGACGTGTTTCAACCAATTCAAACAGCTGTCCTTTGCCGCCTCAATTTATGCGCCCGAAAACGCGTCTGTCTGAGTCGACGCCTTTCACCCTTTTCGTTACAGACCCGCGAAGGCCCTCCTTTCTTCCTCACTTTCACAAAAATTTCTCTCTTCTCACCGAGCTCCGGCGATCTCTCCGGTGATCTCCTTTCTTTCTCAAAAACTCCTTCTTTAGAGCTATGGAACACGGTGAAGGATCAAGGAAGAAGAAGGCCTTGGCCAAGAGGAGGCGGAGGCAAGAAGAAGAAGCTCCCGAAGAGGTGCCGGCGGCGTTAGCCGAGGCGGCGGCCTTCTTGGAGGAGGAACTCCCTCCACCGGCACCCATGGCGGTGGAAGAGGAAGAGGAGGGCGACCTCCACACGGTAAGTCTCCTGTGGTTTGACTGGGGTGAAGAAAAGAGGGGAAGAAAGGGGTTCTTGAAGGAACCCGGAATCTGGACTTGAAAGGCGTCCAGACCAGGTGACGCCTTTCAAAAGGCGTCGTCCTTGGTCGACGTCTTTCAATCCAAATTTCGAATTTTTAAAGTAGGTAGAAAATAGGTTTGAATTGCGTCAGGGCATATGGACGTGTTTTGAAACACGTCTGTGTGTGCTGACGCCTTTCAAAACAGAAAGTGAATTTCCCTGTTTTTATTAATTACTGACCCTATTTTTTTATTTTTTTATTTGCAGGGAGTGATGAGGGCCAGGATTTCTTGGGATTTAGTGATAGGGGTGTATAGGGGACTCCCGGATTTTTAGAAGGTGCGCCTGCGCCGGATGGGGTTCGGCGAGATACTAGACATCGAGCCATTTTGGCTCGATCTAGTCCTGCTGCAGGCGCTCAGGGAGCGTTGGCATGCAGAGAGTCGGGCATTTCTGATGCCTTGGGGGCATATGGTCCCCACCTTAGAGGACGTGGCCAGGATCACTGGCCTGCGGGTAGAGGGCCGACCAGTTAGTGGGGTTACTTACCCCAACTATCAGGGATTAGCAGAGGCCTTGCTAGGGATAGAGGTATCCAGTATAGGTAGGGAGTCTAGGATGGTTCCTAGGGTAGAAGTAGAGGCTGCCCTAGGTCTAGATGAGCCCCGGCGTCGGTCTGACGAGACCCGGGTAGAGTTTAGAGATAGGCTAGCCGAGTCATCTTCCTCTGCCTATTGTAGTGACCCGAGTCAGGTAGAGGAGGTAGACAGACAGCTGAGGGTCTTTTTAGTTTTCTTTTTCGGTCGGTTGCTCTTCGGTACGAAGGGCGACCATATCCACTGTAGGTTTCTTTATTTATTAGATGACCTAGATAGTTTAGGGGAATATGCTTGGGGTGCGGCCCTTCTGGCCCACCTGTTCGCAGACCTATCCGCGGTCACGCCGGACCGCGAGACTACTATCAGTGGCTTCTCACCGTTCCTTCATGTATTAAATGTTTTATTATTTATTCATGATATGCAATGTGTAATGCAATGATTTTTCTAACCTATATGTTCATGAATGCAGGTGTGGAGCTACCACTATTTCCCGCTCGGCAGAGCGCGGATTGTTCGTCCGGATGCCGTCCCATTGGCCTGCCGTTGGCAGCCAATTGTGGACACGGCTCCGCAGCACCACCAGCTGTCGGCCCTCCGCCGTCAGTTCCTAGATTATCCAGAGCTACTGGTAAGTTTTTAACTTGTTCAATTTTTATTAAATGCAATTTTTATTCCTTAAGTGCAATTTATTTATGAATGCATCTAACCTATATGCAGGTGATCTGGCGCCCGTATCTGGGCATGAACGAGGAAGGTCAACCATGGGTGACGGCTGGTAGGAGGAGATTCGGGAGGCAGATGTGGGTGCACTGCCTCAACGAGATCGAGCCCCTCCGTCTCCGGCTCATGATGAGGACTTTGGGCCTCCATCAGGAATGGATAAATGAAGAGGTCCCGGAGGGTGTGGGGAGGAGCATGAGGGGCAAGCAATCCCTCACCGACTGGCGTGCCAAGTTCCCGGAGCAGTACGAGGACTGGCACCGTCGGGGCATTAGAGTGGAGTCCCGTGCGGAGAGTAGCGAGGGCTACCTCCAGCAGTACCGGGTCCATTACGCCGACCAGCTGCGGCTCCTCCGACCACTCGATGTAAGTATGCATTCATGCGTCTTTAATTTTATTATTATCTTGATTTATATTGGTGAATGAATGTATGTATATGTGATTTGCAGGATGCTCGTGATGCGGTCATCATCGACCTCTGGGCCCGCCTACATGATGCTGAGGCCCAGCTCAAACAAGTCCAGAAAGAGCTCTTTGACCTGGTATGTATGAATGAATATGAATGCATGTTTTAATTAATTAATTGTTTTGGCGATTAACCACTGACAGTGTTCTTTTGGTGCAGCGAGCCATCTACATCCAGGCGGCTCCCCCTACCTATGGAGCTTCATCTTCTTCATCATTCGCTGCGCATGATGCTGCCTTGGCTGACCTCCAGAGTCAGCTCGCCTCTGCCATCCACCGGGCTTCTCTTGCGGAGGAGGACCGTGTTGCTCGGGTAAGTTTTGATTTTTGAATTTGACTTGATTTACTTGATTGTCTTGAACTAACAAATTCTTCTTTTGCAGGTTGCTGAGCTCCAAGAAGCCCTTCAGAGGGCTGAAGCGGATGCCTGTGCTATAGCGACTCGTGTCGAGGCTGATGCAGAGCGGATCCGGGCTCTAGAGGAGCAGGTGGCCCGACTTTCGGTTGGAGATCTTGCCCGCCTCCAGACCCGCCTGGAGGTCATCAACGAGGAGCGAGAGCGGGAGAGGCATGAGCGGCAGAGGATGGATGCTGAGATATCCGCTCTTCGGGTCCAGCTTGGCATTGCAGAGCATGAGCGCCGGAGTGTGGAGGAGAGGTACAGGCGTGCTCGACAGCGTGCGCAGGAGCGCGGTTTGACGAGCGCTTTCACTGCCAGCGCTGCCGTGTCTTCCGGCCAGGCGGGGCCGAGCACGATGGGGTCACCTCCACCTCCCAGCCGAGGACCAGCACCAGACGCACCTGACGAGGCCCAGAGCCAGTTAGATGAAGGCGGAGGGGAGAGCCAGCCTTGAGGGCTTATGTACTTCTTTTCCTTTCATGTATCATGTATAAAACACTTTTGATATATACATGAAACTTTTGGGCTCCAATCTCGTGTTCCTGTGCTTATCTTGCATCATGTACAACACTTAACAAACAGGTTAAGTATCTATTTAGGCTTAGCCCCTTGCCTGACCAAACAAATGGTCAATCAATCTTTTCCTTGAATAAATAGTCAAGGGGCATAGCCTTTATTAACAAAGGTAATAAGAATAATCAGACTTAAGCAAAATGCAACATACAAGCAAACAGATGCTCACTGAAAATAAAAGGAATGAAACACATTAAATGCAACAAGCAAATGCTAATTGAAATATTTTTGTGGTTTTGAAATATTCATTTTTGTTTGGGTTTTGAGATATGTACATTTTTTTTGAATTTTTTTGAAATATGTACTTTTTTTTTGAATTTTTGACATATGCAATTTTTTTGAATTTTTGACTATGCAATTTTTTTTGAATTTTGACATATGTATTTTTTTTG
Organism: Zantedeschia hybrid cultivar; assembly: GCA_030544215.1. Lineage (NCBI taxonomy): Eukaryota > Viridiplantae > Streptophyta > Magnoliopsida > Alismatales > Araceae > Zantedeschia > Zantedeschia hybrid cultivar. The sequence continues at coordinate 14,921,164 of JARZZO010000014.1, read as the reverse complement.
AATTTTTGACATATACATTTTTTTTTGAATTTTTGACATATGTATTTTTTTTGAATTTTTGACTAAAAGACCAGTATGGTACTTAGATCAAAAGATCATATTCATTTATTAACTTAATTTCTAAATTGTTCTTTAACAACTTAACTTAAAACCCATCGTGTTTGAACTTGTGTTTCCATTCGTGATCCCATTTGATGATTTGACCCTTAGTCAATCTAAGCCATTCTTTAAGTTTGAAGTACACCTCTTTAGAAAGAAAAGAAGAATAGATTTAGAAAGCCCATGAGAAGGTTCCGGAGACCTAAAAAGATGTTCCTTTCCAACCCTAATATCTGTTGGGGTTCGGTCATCTTCTTTCCGGGGTATTTATCGACCTTGCGTTCCCTTTTGTTTCATTTCATGGCCTTGATGTGACGTTTGTAGTGTATTGGCCTTTTGATTTTCCCCTTTTTTTTTATATTCTTTTCTTTCTTTCTTTGCTTTGGAACGGATCTCCCCCATTTTTTTATGACGGCCTCCTACTAAGATGGCGGGTATTCTTGGTAGTCTATTCTAAGCCTCGTTCCGACATCATGGGCCGAGTGTAAAACAGAATTTTACTTTAAAAGGAATGATTTGTACTTTACACTTTTAGTCAAGCTTTTGATATTCTTCAGGACTTGGCATCTCTTGTTACTCACGAATCAAACGTGTCAGTGTGTGCAGTAATGGGTTTGAAGTTAAATTATTCAGACTAACAAAGAAATTTGAGTTTATAAATTTTCTGATTCCTCTGGTCTTTGAACCATACTGATCGACTCTTTATCCTAAGGGTAGTATTTCTTAAGATGTAAACCATTCCAGGGATGATTTAGCTCTTCTCCTTCTGCATTAACAAGACGATAAGCATTACCAGGAAAAGCATGTGATATAACATAAGGTCCTTCCCAGTTGGGTTGGAGCTTAGAACGCGGACCACCAGGTTTTACAAAAATTCTTTTAACGACCATTTCACCGACTTTAAACTTTCGTTCAATGACTTTCTTTTGATAAAAACGTGCTAATCTGTTTTGATAAGCCTTCGCATGATTAGCAGTTGACCATCTTTTCTCGTCTAAAGTTCCAATTGAGCAAGAAGTGCTGAACGATGTTCATCAATGGAAAACTCCTTGTTCAATTGTACTCTTAGTGACGGTATAAGGATCTCGTATGGAACTACCGCCTCCATTCCAAATGTTAAGGAATAAGGAGTTTGTCCAGTAGGCGTGCGGATTGAAGTTCGGTAGGCCCATAGAGCCTCAACCAATTTTTCTGGCCAATCTGCGAATTTGTTAGATTTACACGTCTTTTTGATAATTTTTATCAAAGTCTTATTAGTTGCCTCTGCTTGGCCATTGCCTTGCGGATAATAAGGAGATGAATGATGCAATGCAATTTTATACATGTTGCAGAGGTCCTTCAATTCCTGTGACACGAACTGCGGTCCGTTGTCGGTGACGATGGTACTTGGAATTCCGAATCTTGTGATGATGTTCTTCATGATGAATTTGCAGACGGTTGATGCTTTGATCTCCACGTATGCTTCAGCTTCTGCCCACTTGGTGAAGTATTCCGTTGCCGTGAGAATGAAAGATTTTTGCTTGATGCCGGAATCTGGGTTACCAAGAGGTCCAATAATGTCGAAAGCCCACATGGAGAAAGGCCATGGGGAAGAAACATGATGGAGTGAAGATGCAGGAGAATGAATTTTGTCGGCGTGAAGTTGACACTTAGCACACCTACGGACATATCCTACACAGTCTTCTTCCATGGTTGGCCAATAAAATCCTTGTCTAAGGATTTTCTTTGCTAGCATCTGTCCATTAACATGGCCACCACAAACTCCACTATGAGCTCCTTCCATAACCTTCCAAAGCTCATCTTCGTCTAAGCATCTCAGAAGAACTCCATCAAAACCTCTCTTATATAATGCTCCCCCAACTAGGGTGTATCGTTGAGCAACTCTCCTGATAGCTCTTTTTTCCTCAGTTGTAGCTTCTTCAGGATACGATTGATCTTCACAATATTTTGCAATTTCATAATACCATGGCTTCTGTTCATCATCCATCTCTTCTAACAGCTCCATCAACATGATTTCTCTTTTCTCCACAATACTTCCATCTTTGAATTTCTTCAGCAACTTCTCCTTAGTTCTAAGAAATGAAGGATCTTTCACGGCGGGTGAAAGACGCCTATGAACTATGATTGATTCAGATTGCTTGTTGATTGGAAAATCAAGAGAAGATGCAAGTGAAGCTAGAGCGTCAGCTAGGATGTTTTGATTTCTAGGGACATGGACAAAGATCAATTTTGTGAAAAGCTTTGAATAAGCAGAAGTAAGTTCTTGATATGGCTTGAGCTTGGGATCAAGAGTTCGATACTTGGTCAGCACTTGGCGAAGAATTAATTGGCTATCACCCACAATCCTGAGTTTGGTGGCACCATGGAAATGAGCAGCCTCGAGGCCAGCAAGAAGTGCCTCGTATTCAGCTATGTTGTTGGTGACTGGAAAGTCAAGCTGAAAGGCTTGTGGAATGGTGACACCTTCAGGTGATAACAGAACGATTCCGATTCCCTTTCCATGAGAATTCAGAGCTCCGTCAAAATACAGAGTCCACATATCATCTCTGATTTGATTTACGGACATCAGTTCCTCATCCGGAAACTCTGATCGCACTGGATCAAATCGAGGAAGGGGATGATGAGCGAGATGTTCTGCTATGGCATAGCCCTTGATTGCTTTCTGTTGAATGTAAATGATATCGAATTGAGATAGAAAGCTTTGCCATCGCGCTAACCTATCAGTAAGAACAGATTTCTCCAGCAGGAATTTGATCGGATTCATCCTAGCGATGAGATGGACTTCATGGGCTAGAAAATAATGCTTCAATTTCTGCACAACCCAAACCAATGCTGCACATGTTTTCTCCATCGCTGTGTATCTCTGTTCAGCGGGGTTGAGAAGTTTAGAGAGATAGTAGGCTGCCCTTTCCTTTCCTTCTTCATCCTCTTGTGCTAGGACAGCCCCCACTGCATCATCCAGGACAGAAATATAAAGTATCAATGGTTTGCTTGGAGATGGTGGTCTCAAAACAGGAGGACTTGCCAAATAGTCCTTTAATCCATCAAATGCCTCCTGACACTTATCGTCCCAATTGAATTTGACTCCTGGCTTGGTAAGCTCGTAAAACGGCTTACACCTTTGTGAGTGCTGGGAGACAAAACGACGAATAAATTGTAACCTCCCAATTAATCCTCTTAACTCTTTCAAGTTTTTGGGAGGTGGCATTTCTCTGATAGCCTTCGCCTTATTGGGATCGATCTCAGTTCCCCGTTTGCTAACAATGAATCCAAGCAATTTCCCTGAAGATACCCCGAATACACATTTCTTGGGGTTCATCTTCAACTGATATTCTCTCGATCTCTCTAATACCCTTGCCAAAACTTTGGTGTGCTCTGCCTTCGTTTTAGACTTAACCAATAAGTCATCCACATACACTTCCAAATCTATATGCATCATGTCATGAAATATTGCCATCATAGCCCTTTGATAAGTGGCTCCAGCGTTCTTCAATCCAAATGGCATGACGACATAACAATATGTTCCCCAAGGTGTAGTGAATGAAGTCTTCTCTTGATCCTCTTCTGCCAGCTTAATCTAGTTGTATCCTGAAAATCCATCCATAAACGATAATGTCTCATAGCCAGCAGTGTTATCGATGAGTACATCAATATGAGGCAATGGAAAATCATCTTTAGGACATGCCCGGTTCAGATCGCGGAAGTCAATGCAAATTCTGACCTTCCCGTCCTTTTTCATAACCGGGACTATGTTGGCCACCCATTGTGGATAAAGGACAACTCTAATAAATTTGGCTTTGTGTAATTTGTCGACCTCTTCCTTCATCTTTAAAGCCATTTGTGGGTGGAATCGCCTTAATTTCTGCTTGACCGGACTAGCTCCATCCTTTAATGTTAACCTGTGTTCAACTAAAGATGAGTCTAGCCCCGGCATATCCTCGTAACTCCAGGCGAAAGTGTCCTTATAATCCTTAAGCACTTGTACCATTGCCTTCTCATCCTCTGCAGAAAGATTTTTACTAACGAGGACAATCTTAGGTTCGCCTTCAGTCCCTAAGTTTATTTCTTTGGTGGTCTCTTCTACGGCAGCTGAGGGTTCATCAAATCTCTTCACTCCACTGGCATACGTCTCAGCTGCGTCCTCATCATCTTCCTCATCTTCAACAATGGGGTCCTTTTCATGCACTAACTCATATACCCCATACCCATCATTGACTGACTCATCATCTGTACAATCTTCTGGCATCTGAATTGGATCTTCTAAAAGCTGAGGGATTAAAGAGCAAAAAGAACATTTATCAGCCAAATCCTGGAGGTATCTTTCTGGAATTTGCAGGATGAAAATCCTGGGATACAAGTGGAAATACAGGGGAATCCTCCCGTGGGGAGGGACAGAGTATGTTTAAGAGAGAATCTTGACCGACGGACCCGCGCGATGGGGTGTAATCGGACAAGTAAGATGTTTCCTCGATAATGATTTGGGAAGAATTTGTTGTAAAATTGACGTTTTTTTTTGGATATCGGAGGAATTATACATGAAGCATGAGTGAATACAAATGGAAGGGGAATCAGACGGAGGAAGCGGCACCAAGGCCAGAGGATTAGGGGGATCATATAGCAATATGTCCAAGATCAGATCATACATCCTCTCTAGGTCGAGAGGAGGTTGTGGAATAAAGTCCCGAGGGGACAGAGTAATCATAACGGGCGGGGCCCGTGGAATGTCTTCAATAATGACCCGCGACTAAGTCGGTGTAGGTGCTTAGAATGACCGTGTGATTATCATGAAATATCTATATTGTTTAGGTGTAAACTAACCTATTAAAAACAGCAACTAAAGTGCAGTGATCGCCAGAAACTTTTAACTAAAAAGTTTCAAAAGAGATATGACCGCCTACCTCTAAAACGCGGAAGATTGAGTCCTTGGTTCCCCTTCCTCAGCCGGCTGAAGAAAGAGAGCATTTTCTTTGCTTCTTTGTTCTTGCTATTGAATTTGAGGTTGAGGATCGTCCAGAAGTTGTGCTTGATTTCCCCTTTTGATCTCTTGTTGTTGAGTGCAGCAGAGACAGAAACAGAAAAACGAAGAAACAATGATGAGAATTTAAGTAGAAGCAATATCTGAACTAATCATGATGTTAAGCATATTTAAAACAGCAAACTCACTTGTTTAATGGCTTTGAAACCCCTTAGATCAAGTAGGTTTTTGAAAGATTATGCTGTGGTGTGTGTTTGCATGAAGTGAATGAAGAATAAAACTAATGAAATGAATGCAGTAATGCAGTAATGAAAAACTTATGCCCAGTCGGTTGAAGCTCTGAAAGGATGAAGATCTTGAAAGGGACGCCGACTTCTGGGAATGGCAGCGCTCCGGCGTTACGACGTTGTTTCAATCTTCAACTCGCTATAACGCTATGGCTCAACTCAACTCAATTATCTTTTCTTCTCTTTTTTTCTCTTCAACATGCAGGGTATTTATAGGCATTTCTTGCGTTCGAGATTAACATAGAAAAATCCCGAATTTATCCATCTTAACCGACAGATAAATACTGATTAATTCGTCTTTATCTGTAATTATCTAAAACGCGTCCACCTTGGCTGACGCCTTTCAGATTAATTAAGATAAGGATAAATATCCGGGAAAACTTATCTTTATCTTTATTAGATAAAACGCGTCCACCTATATAGACGTCTTTTAGACTAATTAAGATAAGGATAAACATCCGGAAGAGAAGTAGAAACAGCCTAGGAAATCTAAAACGCGTCGACCTTCACAGACGCCTTTTAGTTAATTAATCAATTAATTAAAATTCAAATTTAAACGTTAAAATAGGAATAAACTCTAAATGGCGTCCACTTGGGTCGACGTCTTTTAAAATTCTTCATATTTTAACTCAAATTTGAACTAAAACCAATTCAATTGATTAACTTAAACATGTCTGTTAAACCCGACACTTAAAAAGATTAATAAAAATTAATTAATGAATAATTATCAGACCATTTCGAGGCATTATTATATGATATGAAATTTACTCGAAATGACGTCAAAATTAGCGTGTCTACAGCTGCCTCACCTTGGCATCGTCTTTGCAAGGGAGTGAAATGAAATGGAATGTACTGAAAAGGTGATGCCAAGGTGTGATGAGACACGCTCTTAACATCACATGACTGAAATTTTTTCTCAAAATCATCAATGAAGATAGCTCAAGGAAATCAATGGAATTAATCCTGTCTGGATGAGGTAGACAAGGAAATAAAATAAAGTCGATCAACCTCCTCGGAGTGGGAAGTACCCCAGGTCGTAGACACTGCAGGTTTCATCATGGGGAGCGTTTGCCAGCCAATGTGGACGTGCTACAGCCATGATGGATCTTAAAAGAAAACAAGAATATTGGATAAAGAATCCAATCAAGGATAGAATTCCAAGGATATCTTCAAGCGAACCTCAAAGATAATCAAGATACTCAATTCGGAATGGAATATTTCATATCATGTTGGAGTTATTTGATTAATGGTCTGAAACTTAATCAATAATTAATTCTTATTACAATGATTTCAAAGTCCTATATGATGCATGCTGGGCTAAAAGAAAAATATAAAGTCAAATAAAATATAAATTAATCAAGGATAATATTGTTAAATTGTTATTAATGAGTCAAGATACAAATTCTTGTAATCCAGTGCTAAGCCGAAGCTCGTTTATCCACGCACCGTTTCACAAAAGTGGAACCATCGTCCCCACTAATTAACAATCCAACGGCCTATCCGTGCGATTAAGAATTCTCTGGAATTATCACTGTTTTTGTTGAAGGGGAACTCAAATTCCAGTTTCATCAAAACCACAAGGTCCTTGATATAATCTACTAAATATTTAACATATAGTAATGCGAATGCAAATAATTACATGGAAAGAGTACAAGGATAGAAATAACCGTCTTTTTAACCACGGTCAGGACTTGAATTCCACAAAGGGATTTTCTTGACATTTCCAGCTTTACTCAGGCTTTCTTGAATCTCAGAAACAGGTTTCTGGCTGTTCTCTACTTGGATTCCAACTGTACCAATGCCTTGTGTCCTGTATACAACTTGAACAAACATGTTAAGTATCTGTTTAGGCTTAGCCCCTTGCCTGGCCAAATAAATGGTCAATCAATTTTTTCTTCAATAAATGGTCAAGGGGCATAGCCTTTATTAACAAAGGTAATGAGAATAATCAAACTTAAGCAAAGTGCAACATACAAGCAGACAGATGCTCACTGAAAATAAAATGCATGAAACACACTAAATGCCACAAGCAAATGCTAATTGAAATATTTTTGTGGTTTTGAAATATTCATTTTTTTTGTTTGGGATTTTGAAATATGTATTTTTTTAGATTTTGACAAATGTACATTTTTTTTGAATTTTTGACTATGCAATTTTTTTTTTTTTTTTGACATATGCAAATTTTTTTTTTTTTCTTGACATATACAATTTTTTTTGAATTTTGGCATATACATTTTTTTTGAATTTTGGCATATACATTTTTTTTGAATTTTGACATATACATTTTTTTTTGAATTTTTGACTAAAAGACCAGTATGGTACTTAGATCAAAAGATCATATTCATTTATTAACTTAATTTCCAAATTGTTCTTTAACAACTTAACTTAAAACCCATCGTGTTTGAACTTGTGTTTCCATTCGTGATCCCATTTGATGATTCGACCCTTAGTCAATCTAAACCATTCCTTAAGCTTGAAGTACACCTCTTTAGAAAGAAAAGAAGAATATATTTAGAAAGCCCATGAGAAGGTTCCGGAGACTTAAAAAGATGTCCCTTTCCAACCCTAATATCTGTTGGGGTTCGGTCATTTTCTTTCCGGGATATTTATCGACCTTGCGTTCCCTTTTGTTTCATTTCATGGCCTTGATGTAACATTTGTAGTGTATTGGCCTTTTGATTTGACATTTGGCTTTTTGCCTTGCTTTTGCTTTTCTATCCTTTTCTTTTTTTTCGGGACGGATCTCCCCCATTTTTTTTATGACGGCCTCCTACTAAGATGGCGGGTATTTTTTGTAGTCTATTTTAAACCTCGTTCCGACATCATGGGCCGAGTGTAAAACAGAATTTTACTTTAAAAGGAATGATTTGTACTTTATACTTTTGGTCAAGCTTTTGATATTCTTAAGGACTTGGCATCTCTTGTTACTCACGAATCAAACGTGTCAGTGTGTGCGGTGATGAGTTTGAAGTTAAATTATTCAGACTGATAAGGAAATTTGAGTTTATAAATTTTCTGATTCCACTGGTCTTTGTACCATACTGATCGACTCTTTAACCTAAGGGTAGTATTTCTTAAGATGTAAACCATTCCAAGGATGATTTAACTCTTCTCCTTCTGCATTAACAAGACGATAAGCATTACCAGGATAAGCGTGCGATACAACATAAGGTCCCTCCCAGTTGGGTTGGAGCTTAGAACGCGGACCACCAGGTTTTATAAAAATTCTTTTAACAACCATTTCACCGACTTTGAACTTTCGTTCAATGACTTTCTTTTGATAAAAACGTGCTAATCTGTTTTGATAAACTTTTGCATGATTAGCAGCTGACCATCTTTTCTCGTCTAAAAGTTCCAATTGAGCAAGGAGTGCTGAACGATGTTCATCAATGGAGAATTCTTTGTTCAATTGTACTCTTAATGACGGTATAAGGATCTCATATGGAACTACCGCCTCCATTCCAAATGTTAAGGAATAAGGAGTCTGTCCAGTGGGCGTGCGGATTGAAGTTCGGTAGGCCCATAGAGCCTCAACCAATTTCTCTGGCCAGTCTGCGAATTTGTTAGATTTACACGTCTTTTTGATAATTTTTATCAAAGTCTTATTAGTTGCCTCTGCTTGGCCATTGCCTTGCGGATAATAAGGAGATGAATGATGCAATGCAATTTTATACATGTTGCAGAGGTCCTTCAATTCCTGTGACACGAACTGCGGTCCGTTGTCGGTGACGATGGTACTTGGAATTCCGAATCTTGTGATGATGTTCTTCATGATGAATTTGCAGACGGTTGATGCTTTGATCTCCACGTATGCTTCAGCTTCTGCCCACTTGGTGAAGTATTCCGTTGCCGTGAGAATGAAAGATTTTTGCTTGATGCCGGAATCTGGGTTACCAAGAGGTCCAATAATGTCGAAAGCCCACATGGAGAAAGGCCATGGGGAAGAAACATGATGGAGTGAAGATGCAGGAGAATGAATTTTGTCGGCGTGAAGTTGACACTTAGCACACCTACGGACATATCCTACACAGTCTTCTTCCATGGTTGGCCAATAAAATCCTTGTCTAAGGATTTTCTTTGCTAGCATCTGTCCATTAACATGGCCACCACAAACTCCACTATGAGCTCCTTCCATAACCTTCCAAAGCTCATCTTCGTCTAAGCATCTCAGAAGAACTCCATCAAAACCTCTCTTATATAATGCTCCCCCAACTAGGGTGTATCGTCGAGCAACTCTCCTGATAGCTCTTTTTTCCTCAGTTGTAGCTTCTTCAGGATACGATTGATCTTCACAATATTTTGCAATTTCATAATACCATGGCTTCTGTTCATCATCCATCTCTTCTAACAGCTCCATCAACATGATTTCTCTTTTCTCCACAATACTTCCATCTTTGAATTTCTTCAGCAACTTCTCCTTAGTTCTAAGAAATGAAGGGTCTTTCACGGCAGGTGAAAGACGCCTATGAACTATGATTGATTCGGATTGCTTGCTGATAGGAAAATCAAGAGAAGATGCAAGTGAAGCTAGAGCGTCAGCTAAGATGTTTTGATTTCTAGGGACATGGACAAAGATCAATTTTGTGAAAAGCTTTGAGTAAGTAGAAGTAAGTTCTTGATATGGCTTGAGCTTGGGATCAAGAGTTCGATACTTGGTCAGAACTTGGCGAAGAATTAATTGGCTATCACCCACAATCCTGAGTTTGGTTGCACCATGGAAATGAGCAGCCTCGAGACCAGCAAGAAGTGCCTCGTATTCAGCTATGTTGTTGGTGACTGGAAAGTCAAGCTGAAAGGCTTGTGGAATGGTGATACCTTCAGGTGATAAAAGAACAATTCCGATCCCCTTTCCATGAGAATTCAGAGCTCCGTCAAAATGCAGAGTCCACATATCATCTCTGATTTGATTTACGGACATCAGTTCCTCATCCGGAAACTCTGATCGCACTGGATCAAATCGAGGAAGGGGATGATGAGCGAGATGTTCTGCTATGGCATAGCCCTTGATCGCTTTCTGTTGAATATAAATGATATCGAATTGAGATAGAAAGCTTTGCCATCGCGCTAACCTATCAGTAAGAACAGATTTCTCCAGAAGGAATTTGATCGGATTCATCCTAGCGATGAGATGGACTTCATGGGCCAGAAAATAATGCTTCAATTTCTGAACAACCCAAACTAATGTTGCACATGTTTTCTCCATCGCCGTATATCTCTGTTCAGCGGGGTTGAGAAGTTTAGAGAGATAGTAGGCTGCCCTCTCTTTTCCTTCTTCATCTTCTTGTGCTAAGACAGCCCCCACTGCATCATCCAGGACAGAAATATAAAGTATCAATGGTTTGCCTGGAGATGGTGGTCTCAAAACAGGAGGACTTGCCAAATAGTCCTTTAGACCATCAAATGCCTCCTGACACTTATCGTCCCAATTGAATTTGACTCCTGGCTTGGTAAGCTCGTAGAACGGCTTACACCTTTGTGAGTGCTGGGGAGACAAAACGGCGAATAAATTGTAACCTCCCGATTAATCCTCTCAACTCTTTCAAGTTTTTGGGAGGTGGCATTTCTCTGATAGCCTTCGCCTTATTGGGATCGATCTCAATTCCCCGTTTGCTGACAATGAATCCAAGCAGTTTTCCTGAAGATACTCCGAATACACATTTCTTGGGGTTCATCTTCAACTGATATTCTCTCGATCTCTCTAATACCCTTGCCAAAACTTTGGCGTGCTCAGCCTTCGTTTTAGACTTAACCAATAAGTCATCCACATACACTTCCAAATCTATATGCATCATGTCATGAAATATTGCCATCATAGCCCTTTGATAAGTAGCTCCAGCATTCTTCAATCCAAAAGGCATGACGACATAACAATATGTTCCCCAAGGTGTAGTGAATGAAGTCTTCTCTTGATCCTCTTCTGCCAGCTTAATCTGGTTGTATCCTGAAAATCCATCCATAAACGATAACGTTTCATAGCCAGCAGTGTTATCGATGAGTACATCAATATGAGGCAATGGAAAATCGTCTTTAGGACATGCCCGGTTTAGATCGCGGAAGTCAATGCAAATTCTGACCTTCCCGTCCTTTTTCATAACCGGGACTATGTTGGCCACCCATTGTGGATAAAGGACAACTCTAATGAATTTGGCTTTGTGTAATTTGTCGACCTCTTCCTTCATCTTTAAAGCCATTTGTGGGTGGAATCGCCTTAATTTCTGCTTGACCGGATTAGCTCCATCCTTTAATGTTAACCTGTGTTCAACTAAAGATGAGTCTAACCCCGGCATATCCTCATAACTCCAGGCGAAAGTGTCCTTATAATCCTTAAGCACTTGTACCATTGCCTTCTCATCCTCTGTAGAAAGATTTTTACTAACGAGGACAACCTTAGGTTCGTCTTCAGTCCCTAAGTTTATTTCTTTTGTGGGCTCTTCTACGGCAGCTGAAGGTTCATCAAATCTCTTCACTCCACTGGCATACGCCTCAGCTGCGTCCTCATCATCTTCCTCATCTTCAACAATGGGGTCCTTTTCATGTACTAACTCATATACCCCGTACCCATCATTGACTGACTCATCATCTGTACAATCTTCTGGCATCTGAATTGGATCTTCTAAAAGCTGAGGGATTAAAGAGCAAAAGGAACATTTATCCGCCAAATCCTGGAGGTATCTTTCTGGAATTTGCTTACCCTTAGGCTTCCTAGACTTCCTAACCTGACTAACCTGCCTAAAACTAGACTCCCTAACTTCACTAAACTGCCTATCATAACCTAATGAAGATGAAGCAGGATGAAAATCCTGGGATACAAGTGGAAATACAGGGGAATCCTCCCGTGGGGAGGAACAGAGTAGATCTAGGAGAGAATCTTGACCGACGGACCCGCGCGATGGGGTATAATCGGACAAGTAAGATGTTTCCTCGATAATGATTTGGGAAGAATTTGTTGTAAAATTGGCGTTTTTTTTTGGATATCAGAGGAATTATACATGAAGCAGGAGTGAATACAAATGGAAGGGGAATCAGACGGAGGAAGCGGCACCAAGGCCAGAGGATTAGGGGGATCATATAGCAATATGTCCCAGATCAAATCATACATCCTCTCTAGGTCGAGAGGAGGTTGTGGAATAAAGTCCCGAGGGGACAGAGTAATCATTATGGGCGGAGCCCGTGGAATGTCTTCAATTATGACCCGCGACCAAGTCGGGGTCAAGAGTAGTGTACGAAAAAGAGTATGGAGCATGAAGACATGTGAAGGATATGTCCCCCTCCAGAGCAGATCTGTTGTATAACCAGCTTCGTAGGGGTCATCTGGCTCCCCTTCATCAGTTTGTTCGGACAGCAGTATCTGCTTATCAAAGATTGCGCCAGGGCTCTCAATTAGCTCGTCGATCTGCGGTGGCCACTTGGGTTCTGCAGGATCCAGGAATAATCTGTTCAGTGCTATGTATAGGTCCCTCAGGTCGAACCATCTGTACCATTCGCATTCGGGGTCATGGAATTTTCTCATTTTCATAGGCCGCAAAGCCTCCAAGGATTGGTACGTAAGTAGTTCAGAGCAATGTCTGGCCAAGTCCCTCCCATATATGTCATGGAAGTCAAAACATGAAGTAATGACCACCGTGTTGTCGTGACTAAGTATGGGCCCTTTCACAAAGTGTGTATATAGAGTCCATGTTAAGGGATCTCGGCCTTCTTTCAGTGGTGTGGACATTGTTTCCAAGATTTCTTGACCATCTTCTTGCTGAACCCTGTCCTGCTTCAGTTTCCTCGGCCTATAGCCCAGACCGCTTCCGGGTACTGCCCGATGATCTTTAACAGGAGTGGTCCTGCCTTGCAACTGTGTGCCCAGACCTTTCCCAGGCTTGTAGCCGTTCTTCATCATAATTCTCCATCCCGGGGTACTCATGCACTTCCCCCTTTTGATAGCATTTAATGGGTATGGAGAAATGGTAGCGGCTTTCAAAGGATCAGCCACTGGACGGTAGACCTGTAATACCGACAGAAAAGGTTGTCGGCCAGGTAAAACAGCAGATTTAACATTTAGGGTATGAGCAGCAGCAAGGAGCGGCATGCTCGTCACTTTAATAATTCGTCCTTTATAAGGGAATTTGAGGCATTGGTGATTCGTAGAAGGAATCGCCTCAAGAGTTTTAATATAAGGACGTCCAAGAATGGCATTTATGGAAGGGTCGATTTCTAGAATATGAAATTCGACCTCTGCATGACTTACTGGACCTAGCTCCACCTTTAAATAAACCATTCCCAGAGGGGAACGGGTAGAATTGTCATATGCCGTAACTGAGATGGGGCTAGGCAGCCATTTCTCCTTGGGCACACCGCATAGCTCCAGGGTCTTCGGAGGTAAAACGTTAATTGAAGCCCCTGTATCAACCAGGCATGCATCCACGGCCTTTTTGCAGATATTGACTGTGATGCTCAGAGCCATGCTTCTGGCGGCTGGCGGTGCTAGTTCCGATGTGTGAAATGTAATTGAGGGCTGATCCCCCTGAGGAACTAGTAGTGCTGCAATTTTCTCTACCGGCACGTCTTCGTTGACCATCACCTTCTGTAGGTATTCCATTAAAGCTTCTTGGTGAATCTTGGACCTTTTAATTAATTCAAGTACAGTGATCCGTGCCGGTGTTCTGTCCAGATGTTTCAACAAGTCATATTGAGTGCCTGGTGCACTCTCTTCATTATGGGCTTCCTCAGTCGGCTGTGATGGGCCGTCTCGGACTGTGGACTGAGGAAAGACCTTGTTGAAAATCCTTCCACTCCGGAGCGCATGTTCCTCGACCGTAGAGGATCCGGGTGACACCTTGAGTACCGCAGAGTCGGGTGGCGTAAGCGGTGCGGAGGGTTGATGCGTAGGTGGTGGCGTTGGGTTAGGTGGTGATGGCGCGGTGCGGATTAAAGGCCTAGAGGGTTGAATGGTAGATGGGTAAGTGGTTGGCGAAGTGGGGAATGGTACGCGTAATAGCGGTTTAGATGGTAAGGGCATATCTGGGTAGGTGGTAGTGGTAATGGGTGAAGTAGGAAATGGTATGCGTAATAATGGCCTAGATGGTAAAAGGGGCGCGTTATTGGTTTGCGGAGGGGTATATGATGGAGGCGTAGGAGTGCGGGGCGCAATGGGTCTAAGGAAGGTGGGTAGTGGTAGTGGGTTATTGGGTGAGGGCGAGTGATATGTGGGTGTGGGTAGAGGGGTAATGGTAACGGGTTGTGGTCTGGGTATGTGGATGGTGCGGCGTGGTAGTCGCTCTGCGGTACTTTGAATGTGACCCGTTGAATAGAGAGAGGAAGAGTCCTCTATCCTCCATTGTTGCCCACGACCAGCCTCAGACTGGCTGTTCGTTAGAATGGGAGCAACCTGGTTCTGGTTCTGGTGCTCCGGGAGTGGATTCTGCACTATGCCCATGTTGGGTGGTGCTGTTGCTTGTGCCGGTGGTCTTGCTTGCTGCTGCTGCTGCTGTTGCGGTCTCCTCGCCTTCAGGGCTGTTATGTATTTTTTCATTTCCTCCCAGTCTATGCCGCCCTGCTCATTGAGATCATGAATGTAATCTCTGAATTGGAAGCAGGTGTCAATGGTATGCCCAGGTTGCCTGTGGAAGTAGCAATACCTGGACGTATCGGCATTTTGAGGCCAGACGGCCTTTTCCCTTGGCAAAACTAAGGCGTTAGCCGCCATTAAAGCACTGAAGATATCGGCCAAGGATTCTGGGAGAGCAGGGTATTCTGCCCTCTTCGGGCCTGGAGGTCTCCTCTGCTGGTTGTAGTCACCAGGAGGAGGGACATTGTGGTACGCCGGCGGTGCGCGCGGCTGGTACTGTGGCTGTTGCTGCTGCTGATACTGCTGTTGCCGTTGCGGCTGTTGCTGGTACTGCTGTTGCTGGTTCTGATTCTGATTCGGCTGCTGGGGCCGTTGATACTGTTGTTGGTACTGGGGGTTCTGCTGCTGTCTGTACCCTTGCTGCTGTGGCCTCTGGTACTGCTGCTGACTCCTTACGAACTGGGGCGAGTTATTGTTCATGGTACTCACTTGCTCATAAGAGAGCGTGCCCTCGGTAGTCGGACCTGTGCTGGAAGAGTTCGGCACTGCAGGCTTCCGAGGCGGAGGCCTGCTAGGTCTATGAGGATCAAAGACGCTAGAGAATGTAGCGTCCTTGAAAGCATTCTGGCAGTACCGTGCTCTTTCATAGAGCTCTGCCATGTTAGTCAAATTGTTCAAGGAGAGGACGAGCTTGAACTGGGGGGTGGCATTAGAAATTAACATCTTCACTTGTTCGGATTCGGACAAGTGATCCTTCACCTTTTCAGCCAGACCCCGCCACCTGTCAGCAAAACTGACAAACTCCTCATCAGGTTTCATCTTTTCTGCAATGAGGTCCGTGATAGACAAGGAGGGTGCAACTCTGTCCTGGTATCGTTGAATAAATTTGCGTGAAACGATACCGTAATCTTCTACTTCTGAGGGTTCCAGGGAAAAGAACCACTCGAGGGCTGGTCCCTCTAGAGATCTTCTGAACAAGAAGGCCAACGACCTCTTGTCGTTCTGCCAGAAAGAGGATTCATACATGAACTCCTTCAGATGTGTGAAGGGGTTACTAGTACCGTTGTACTTTCGGTACACTGGCATTTCAGAGGGTGGCAGATGGAATACTGGCAGGCTCGGTAAACTGATCTCTGGCACAGCTTTGACCCCCATCATTTTCTGGAGGTTATTAAATTGCTCATCCATACGCTCCATTTTGGCCAGCAGCGTTTGTGTGGTCAGATCTGCTTGGGGAGGAGGAGGAGGAGGAGGTACTTGGTAGGCCTGCTGCCTAGAGTACGTTGGACAGGGTGGACAATAGAGGGGAGGTCCGGCAGAGCTTCCGCCATGCCCGAGGGCATTTTGGTAAGCAGGCGTTTGCGGTCTAGCCGGTTGCCTAGATGATGAAAGCTGCGGCCCAGCTGGCCGAGAAGTAATATGAAGGCCCTCCACGGCCTGATGGATATAAGGAGGAGGAAAAGAAGGTTGCTGAGGAGCAGCAGGGGGAGCCACAGGGTTCGGCTCGGCAGGCTGCATGGGTGCCTTCCCCTTCAAAATAGATTGGATCGCCTCGAACTGCTGAGGGTCCAGTCGGGAAGCAAGAACTCCCAGAGCATTGATGAGATCCGTAGGATCAGAGGATGATGGATCATTCTGATTCATGTCCCCCTCAAGATCAGGATTAGGGATCGCATATTCATGCGGAAGAGGATCAGGATATTGATCACGTGGAGGCAAAAGAGGTGTCCGAACATTCCCATCTAGACGATATGGAATGGGGATAGAACTACGGGAGGCATCAGCATCTCTCCCACTCTCATAGTTGTATTCAGAATCCCGAGGGGCATTAGCATCTCCCTCGTAATTAACCATGGCGTCTGGAGCCACACTCAAGTCCCTACCTGATCGCAGCAACATGATATCAGATTCCCTTTTCAAAGATTTAATCAAACAAGTTGTACAGAGATTAATCAAACAAGTGGATGCTTAACGTGATTTTAGGATTCCTTGTTGAGTTATTTGAATTGGATTAAACCACAATTTCGCTCAGGGAAAGGATCCTAGTTTCAGTTCAATTTCCACCGTTATTCTCTAAGGCTTTCTCTCACAACGCTTTCAGAATCTAACCAGGACTTCAATTGGTACAACCAGCCCAATGATCAAGGAGGAATACCTTGATTTTGGGGACTTATGGAGGTCTCAACGTCAACTTCTCTAGTCTGATCAAGGGACCAACCCAATCAGAGAAAGTTGCTGACGTCGAGTAATGTGTTCCTAAGAAGAGGAGGGTATTAGCCTCAATGCGTATGTCCTGCGGCCTGGATGGCCTCTAATGCTTAGTAAGTAATGGGTAGCTAGCACTCAAAACACAGAAATCTGGAAACTGAAAAAAATTAAGAAACTGTCTGAATCGCGTCGATGGTAGTCGACGCTATTCAAAACAGAACTTAATTTTTCGCAGAAGCAGATGCAGACAGCAGAGAAACTGTGAAGCCTGAAAGGCGTCTAGGGGTGTTGACGCAGTTTTGAAACGCGTCAGCAATCCTGGACGCTTTTCAGTTCGCAGAAACAATTTTCCAGGAGGATTTTCTGGGTTGAATCCTCCTCAAACAAGATAAAAAGCAGTAAACAATCGACTCATGCAAAATTTTTAGTTCCAGATTTTAAACAGGATGATTTACTAACTAAACAACTAGAAAAACAATCAATCACACATCATTTTTATCACAAAAACAGCTTTTTGAGTTAATCAAGGGGGAGGCAAAATCTTGCCACTGGGGTGTGTACGTGGTGCACGAGGGAAATTAATTAAACTAAAACACTCACCAATTGGTGAGGACGTGTCCAGAGACACAAATGGTGCACCGTGGGTGCCCGATATGATGATAGCAAGAACAAAAACAAACTAAAAGATGGCGAGACCAAGTCCCACCGTGATCGCCAAAAAAGCTGTAGGTGCTTAGAATGACCGTGTGATTATCATGAAATATCTATATTGTTTAGGTGTAAACTAACCTATTAAAAACAGCAACTAAAGTGCAGTGATCGCCAGAAACTTTTAACTAAAAAGTTTCAAAAGAGATATGATCGCCTACCTTTCAAACGCGGAAGATTGAGTCCTTGGTTCCCCTTCCTCAGCCGGCTGAAGAAAGAGAGCATTTTCTTTGCTTCTTTGTTCTTGCTATTGAATTTGAGGTTGAGGATCGTCCAGAAGTTGTGCTTGATTTCCCCTTTTGATCTCTTGTTGTTGAGTGCAGCAGAGACAGAAACAGAAAAACGAAGAAACAATGATGAGAATTTAAGTAGAAGCAATATCTGAACTAATCATGATGTTAAGCATATTTAAAACAGCAAACTCACTTGTTTAATGGCTTTGAAACCCCTTAGATCAAGTAGGTTTTTGAAAGATTATGCTGTGGTGTGTGTTTGCATGAAGTGAATGAAGAATAAAACTAATGAAATGAATGCAGTAATGCAGTAATGAAAAACTTATGCCCAGTCGGTTGAAGCTCTGAAAGGATGAAGATCTTGAAAGGGACGCCGACTTCTGGGAATGGCAGCGCTCCGGCGTTACGACGTTGTTTCAATCTTCAACTCGCTATAACGCTATGGCTCAACTCAACTCAATTATCTTTTCTTCTCTTTTTTTCTCTTCAACATGCAGGGTATTTATAGGCATTTCTTGCGTTCGAGATTAACATAGAAAAATTCCGAATTTATCCATCTTAACCGACAGATAAATACTGATTAATTCGTCTTTATCTGTAATTATCTAAAACGCGTCCACCTTGGCTGACGCCTTTCAGATTAATTAAGATAAGGATAAATATCCGGGAAAACTTATCTTTATCTTTATTAGATAAAACGCGTCCACCAATATAGACGTCTTTTAGACTAATTAAGATAAGGATAAACATCCGGAAGAGAAGTAGAAACAGCCTAGGAAACCTAAAACGCGTCGACCTTCACAGACGCCTTTTAGTTAATTAATCAATTAATTAAAATTCAAATTTAAACGTTAAAACAGGAATAAACTCTAAATGGCGTCCACTTGGGTCGACGTCTTTTAAAATTCTTCATATTTTAACTCAAATTTGAACTAAAACCAATTCAATTGATTAACTTAAACATGTCTGTTAAACCCGACACTTAAAAAGATTAATAAAAATTAATTAATAATTAATTATCAGACCATTTCGAGGCATTATTATATGATATGAAATTTATTCGAAATGACGTCAAAATTAGCGTGTCTACAGTCGGGGTCAAGAGCAGTGTGCGAAATAGAGTATGGAGCATTAGGACATGTGAAGGATATGTCCCCCTCCAGAGCAGATCTGTTGTATAACCGGCTTCATAGGGGTCATCTGGCTCCCCTTCATCAGTTTGTTCGGACAGCAGTATCCGCTTATCAAAGATTGCGCCAGGGCTCTCAATTAGCTCGTCGATCTGCGGTGGCCACTTGGGTTCTGCAGGATCCAGGAATAATCTGTTCAGTGCTATGTATAGGTCCCTCAGGTCGAACCATCTGTACCATTCGCATTCGGGGTCATGGAATTTTCTCATTTTCATAGGCCGCAAAGCCTCCAAGGATTGGTACGTAAGTAGTTCAGAGCAATGTCTGGCCAAGTCCCTCCCATATATGTCATGGAAGTCAAAACATGAAGTAATGACCACCGTGTTGTCGTGACTAAGTATGGGCCCTTTCACAAAGTGTGTATATAGGGTCCATGTTAAGGGATCTCGGCCTTCTTTAAGTGGTGTGGACATTGTTTCCAAGATTTCTTGACCATCTTCTTGCTGAACCCTGTCTTGCTTCAGTTTCCTCGGCCTATAGCCCAGACCGTTTCCGGGTACTGCCCGATGATCTTTGACAGGAGTGGTCCTGCCTTGCAACTGTGTGCCCAGACCTTTCCCAGGCTGATAGCCATTTTTCATCATGATTCTCCATCCTGGGGTACTCATGCACTTCCCTCTTTTGATAGCATTTAATGGGTATGGAGAAATGGTAGCGGCTTTCAAAGGATCAGCTACTGGGCGGTAGACCTGTAATACCGACAGAAAAGGTTGTCGGCCAGGTAAAACAGCAGATTTAATATTTAAGGTATGAGCAGCAGCAAGGATTGGCATACTCGTCACTTTAATAATTCGTCCTTTGTAAGGGAATTTGAGGCATTGGTGATTCGTAGAAGGAATCGCCTCAAGAGTTTTAATATAAGGACGTCCCAGAATGGCATTTATGGAAGGGTCGATTTCTAGAATATGAAATTCGACCTCTGCATGACTTACTGGACCTAACTCCACTTTTAAATAAACCATTCCCAGAGGGGAACGGGTAGAATTGTCATATGCCGTAACTGAGATGGGGCTAGGCAGCCATTTCTCCTTGGGCACACCGCACAGTTCCAGGGTCTTCGGAGGTAAAACATTAATTGAAGCCCCTGTATCAACCAGGCATGCATCCACGGCCTTTTTGCAGATATTGACCGTGATGCTCAGAGCCATGCTTCTGGCGGCTGGCGGTGCTAGTTCCGATGTGTGGAATGTAATTGAGGGCTGATCCCCCTGTGGAACTAGTAGTGCTGCAATTTTCTCTACCGGCACGTCTTCGTTGACCATCACCTTCTGTAGGTATTCCATTAAGGCTTCTTGGTGAATCTTGGACTTTTTAATCAATTCGAGTACAGTGATCCGTGCCGGTGTTCTGTCCAGATGTTTCAACAAGTCATATTGAGTGCCTGGCGCACTCTCTTCATTATGGGCTTCCTCAGTCGGCTGTGATGGGCCGTCTCTGACTGTGGACTGAGGAAAGACCTTGTTGAAAATCCTTCCACTCCGGAGCGCATGTTCCTCGACCGTGGAGGATCCGGGTGACACCTTGAGTACCGCAGAGTCGGGTGGCGTAAGCGGTGCGGAGGGTTGATACGTAGGTGGTGGCGTTGGGTTAGGTGGTGATGGCGCAGTGCGGATTAAAGGCCTAGAGGGTTGGATGGTAGATGGGTACGCGGTCGGTGAAGTGGGGAATGGGACGCGTAATAGCGGTCTGGATGGTTGGATGGTGTCTGAGTAAGTGGTGGTGGTAGAGGGTGAAGTAGGAAATGGTACGCGGAGTAATGGCCTAGATGGTAAAAGGGGTGCGTAGTTGGCTTGTGGTGGGTTATATGGTGGGGGCATAGTGGTGCGGGGCGTAATAGGCTTAAGGAAAGAGGGTAGTGGGTTATTGGGCGCGGGCGAGTGATATGTGGGTGTCGGTAAAGGGGTAATGGTAACGGGTTGTGGCCTAGGTATGCGGATGGTGCGGCGTGGTGGTTGTTCTGCGGTATTCTGAATGTGACCCGTTGAATAGAGATAGGAAGAGTCCTCTATCCTCCATTGTTGCCCACGACCAGCCTTAGACTGGCTGTTCGTTAGAATGGGAGCAACCTGATTCTGGTTCTGGTGCTCCGGGAGCGGATTCTGCACTATGCCCATATTGGGTGGTGGTGCTGCTTGTGCTGGTGGTCTTACTTGCTGTTGCTGCTGTTGCGGTCTTCTCACCTTCAGGGCTGATATATATTTCTTCATTTCCTCCCAGTCTATGCCGCCCTGCTCGTTGAGATCATGAATATAATCTCTGAACTGGAAGCAGGTGTCGATGGTGTGCCCAGGTTGCCTATGGAAGTAGCAATACCTGGACGTATCGGCATTTTGAGGCCAGACGGCCTTTTCCCTTGGCAAAACTAAGGCATTAGCTGCCATTAGAGCACTGAAGATATCGGCCAAGGATTCTGGGAGTGCCGGATATTCTGCCCTTTTCGGACCTGGGGGTCTCCTCTGCTGGTTGTAGTCACCAGGAGGAGGGACATTGTGGTACGCCGGCGGTGCGCGCGGCTGGTACTGTGGCTGCTGGGGTTGCTGGTACTGCTGCTGCTGGGGTTGCTGGTACTGCTGTTGCCGTTGCGGCTGTTGCTGTAGCTGTTACTGGTTCTGATTCTGATTCGGCTGCTGGGGCCGTTGATACTGTTGTTGGTACTGGGGGTTCTGCTGCTGTCTGTACCCTTGCTGCTGTGGCCTCTGGTACTGCTGCTGACTCCTCACGAACTGGGGCGAGTTATTGTTCATGGTACTCACTTGCTCATGAGAGAGCGTGCCCTCAGTAGTCGGACCTGTGCTGGAAGAGTTCGGCACTGCAGGCTTCCGAGGCGGAGGCCTGCTAGGTCTATGAGGATCAAAGACGCTAGAGAATGTAGCGTCCTTGAAAGCATTCTGGCAGTACCGTGCTCTTTCATAGAGCTCTGCCATGTTGGTCAAATTGTTCAAGGAGAGGACGAGTTTGAACTGGGGCGTGGCATTGGAAATTAACATCTTTACTTGTTCGGACTCGGACAAGTGATCCTTCACCTTTTCAGCCAGACCTCGCCACCTGTCAGCAAAACTGACAAACTCCTCATCAGGTTTCATCTTTTCTGCAATGAGGTCCATGATAGACAAGGAGGGTGCAACTCTGTCCTGGTATCGTTGAATAAATTTGCGTGAAACGATACCGTAATCCTCTACTTCTGAGGGTTCCAGGGAAAAGAACCACTCGAGGGCTGGTCCCTCTAGAGATCTCCTGAACAAGAAGGCCAACGACCTCTTATCATTCTGCCAGAAAGAGGATTCATACATGAACTCCTTCAGATGTGTGAAGGGGTTACCAGTACCGTTGTACTTTCGGTACACTGGCATTTCAGAGGGTGGCAGATGGAATACTGGCAGGCTCGGTAGACTGATCTCTGGCACAGCTTTGACCCCCATCATTTTCTGGAGGTTATTAAATTGCTCATCCATACGCTCCATTTTGGCCAGCAGCGTTTGTGTGGTCAGATCTGCCTGGGGAGGAGGAGGAGGAGGAGGTACTTGGTAGGCCTGCTGCCTAGAGTATGTTGGGCAGGGTGGACAATAGAGGGGAGGTCCGGCAGAGCTTCCGCCATGCCCGAGGGCATTTTGATAAGCAGGCGTTTGCGGTCTAGCCGGTTGCCTAGATGATGAAAGCTGCGGCCCAGCTGGCCGAGAAGTAATATGAAGGCCCTCCACGGCCTGATGGATATAAGGAGGAGGAAAAGAAGGTTGCGGAGGAACAGCAGGGGGAGCCACAGGGTTCGGCTCGGCAGGCTGCATGGGTGCCTTCCCCTTCAAAATAGATTGGATCGCCTCAAACTGCTGAGGGTCCAGACGGGAGGCAAGAACTTCCAGAGCATTGATGAGATCCGTAGGATCAGAGGATGAGGGATCATTCTGATTCATGTCCCCCTCAAGATCAGGATTAGGGATCGCATACTCATGCGGGGGAGGATCAGGATATTGATCACGTGGATGCAAAAGAGGTGTCCGAACATTCCCATCTAGACGATATGGAATGGGGATAGAACTACGGGAGGCATCAGCATCTCTCCCACTCTCATAGTTGTATTCAGAATCCCGAGGGGCATTAGCATCTCCCTCGTAATTAACCATGGCGTCTAGAGCCACACTCAAGTCCCTACCTGATCGTAGCAACATAATGTTAGACTCTTTTTTTTTTTCAAAGATTTGACAAACAAGTTGCACAGAGATTAATCAAACAAGTGGATGCTTAACGTGATTTTAAGATTCCTTTTTTGAGTTATTTGGATTCAATTAAACCTTAAATTCTCTCAAGGAAAGGATCCTAGTTTCAGTTCAATTTCCACCGTTATTCTCTAAGGCTTTCTCTCACAACGCTTTCAGAATCTAACCAGGACTTCAATTGGTACAACCAGCCCGATGATCAAGGAGGAATACCTTGATTTTGGGGACTTATGGAGGTCTCAACGTCAACTTCTCTAGTCTGATCAAGGGACCAACCCAATCAGAGAGAGTTGCTGACGTCAAGTAATGTGTTCCTAAGAAAAGGAGGGTATTCGCCTCAATGCGTATGTCCTACGGCCTGGATGGCCCATAATGCTTAATAATAAATGAGTAGCTAGCACATCAAATCACAGAAATCTGGAAACTAAAAAAAAAATAAGAAACTGTCTGAATCGCGTCGATGGTCGTCGACGCTATTCAAAACAGAACTTAATTTTTCGCAGAAGCAGATGCAGACAGCAGAGAAATTGTGAAGGCTGAAAGGCGTCTAGGGGTGTTGACGCGGTTTTGAAACGCGTCAGCTATCCTGGATGCTTTTCAGTTCGCAGAAACAGTTTTCCAGGAGGATTTTCTGGGTTGAATCCTCCTCAAACAAGATAAAAAGCAGTAAACAATCGACTCATGCAAAAAATTTTAGTTCCAGATTTTAAACAGGATGATTTACTGACTAAACAACTAGAAAAACAATCAATCACACATCATTTTTATCACAAAAACAGCTTTTTGAATTAATCAAGGGGAGGGCAAGATCTTGCCACTGGGGTGTGCACGTGGTGCACGAGGGAAATTAATTAAACTAAAACACTCACCAATTGGTGAGGACGTGTCGAAAGACACAAGTGGTGCACCGTGGGTGCCCGGTTGATGACAGCAAGAACAAAAAAAACTTAAAAGATGGCGAGACCAAGTCCCACCGTGATCGCCAAAAAAGCTGTAGGTGTTTAGAATGACCGTGTGATTAACATGAAAAATCTATGTTGTTTAGTGTAAACTAACCTATTAAAAATAGCAACTAAGTGCAGTGATCGCCAGAAACTTTTAACTAAAAAGTTTCAAAAGAGATATGATCGCTTACCTGTTCAAACGCGGAAGATTGAGTCCTTGGTTCCCCTTCCTCAGCCGGCTGAAGAAAGAGAGCCCTTTCTTTGCTTTTTGTTCTTGCTGTTGAATTTGAGGTTGAGGATCGTCCAGAAGTCTTTCTGACTTTGTGCTTGATTTCCCCTTTTGAATCTCTCGTTGTTGTTGAGTGCAGTAGAAACAGAGAGAAAACGAAGAAACAATGATGATGAGAATTTAAGTAGAAGCAGTATCTGAACTAATCATGATTTTGGACGTATGATTGAACATCAAACTTACTTGTTGAGTGGCTTTGAAACCCCTTAAATCAAGTAGGTTTTGAAAAATTATGCTGTGGTGTGTGTTTGCATGAAGTGAATGAAGAATGAAATTAACGAAGATGAAAATGAAAAAAATGAAACACTTATGTCCAATCGGATGAAGCTTTGAAAGGATGAAGATCTTGAAAGGACGCCGACTTCTGGAAATGGCAGCGCTCCGGCGTTCCGACGTTGTTGCTTCGATCTTCAACTCGCTATAATAATGCTCTCTCTTTAATGGATTTCAACTCTCTTTTTTTTTAACTCTTCAACATGCTAGGTATTTATAGGCATTTTCTTGCGTTCGCGATTAACATAGCAAAACTTCGAATTTATCTATCTTAACCGACAGATAATTACTGATTAATTCATCTTTATCTGTAATTATCTAAAACGCGTCCACCATGGCTGACGCCTTTCAGATTAATTAAGATAAGGATAAACATCCGGAAAAACTTATCTTTATCTTTATTAGGTAAAACGCGTCCATCTGTATAGACGTCTTTTAGACTAATTAAGATAAGGATAAACATCCGGAGGGGAAGTTAAAACCACTTAGGAAACTTAAAACGCGTCGACCTTAGCAGACGCCGTTTAGTTAATTAATTAATTAATTAAAATTCAAATTTAATCGTTAAAATAAGAATAAAGTCTAAATGGCGTCCACTTGGGTCGACGTCTTTTAGAATTCTTCATATTTTAACTCAAAATTGAATTAAAACCAATTCAATTGATTAACTTAAACACATCTGTTAAACCCGACACTTAAAAAGATTAATAAAAATTAATTAATGATTAATTATCAGACCATTTCGAAGCATTATTATATGATATGAAATTTACTCGAAATGATGTCAAAATTAGCGTGTCTACAGTAACTTCTTAAATTCAGTATATCCTTGCATTTTTGAAGAGTTCCTTGTTTGAAAATATCTATGTCCGATAACTTATGTTTTCTACTGTGTATATTAATTATATCAAGTTTAGGCTTATGTCTTATTGTGAAGCACGATATGCCAAAATGTAATGGAAGCAGTTAATTCAAGATCACAAAATCTAGACAAGATTGTTAAAGAAGTACACAACCACGAAAAAAGAAGGAAAAGTTAATAAAAACGCATTTGTTTGGGATAATGGGCATATTTTAATACTCCAAGATAATGAGAGAAACTAAAAGAAGGAAAACTTAATACAAACCCATCAGTTTTTTAGATTATCCCCAAAGCCCCAAATTTAAATTTAGGACACTTGGCACAAATCTATTTAACTTTTCTCTCCTTTTTAAATTTTGGTAGAATCTTAAAAAAGTTAGATAGTGAGAAAATCTATGTATTCATGACTTTTCATAAAATCCAACACACCCCACTAGCCTAAACAAATGTAGCAATAACTAAACAGTAAGTAAAAAGAAGCCAGAAACAGTAACATTCATTAGCACATAATTAATAGCCACGCATTTAGGCCTTGGGGTGCAAATAAGCCGAGTTTTATCCTGCTCAAATTTAGTTCAACTAATTTTAATCAAGTTCCAGTCAAATGTCTATGATTTTTTTTTGAACATAATAAGGAAGCTTTCATTCATAAAAATCGATTACAATACAGTAAGAGACCATAACAACAAACACCTTCCTTGCAATAGAGCAAGACAATACTTCTAGAGTAGCTAGGGCCATACCCTGCTAGAACACAATACTTCTAGAGTAGCTAGGGCCATACCCTACTAGAACACAAACACAAAGATAAAACTCAGCAAATAAGAATAAAAGAGATAACTGGCAGCCACTAGGTGTCGCAAGATCCATCTAAATTTGCCGGAGGGAGTCATAAGAAATACTATCATAGAAGCCTTCAACGAGTGAAGGAGAGGCTGCAAGGATGGAAGCAACTTACCTTTGAAGTAGGAGAGTTCGGAGGGCCTACTCTTGACATCGGAGTAGGGGGATACGCACACAAACTAGAGCCTTCATTTTGAGTTCGGCATTTCGTCGAACAGGTGGTAGGCAGGTACAACAAGATTTGCAGGAAAGCGTCAACAGCAAGACTCTAACCAGTGGAAGTAGAAACAACAACCGGTGACAACTAATGATCCAGTACAAAAGAAATGCAAGTATTTGCTGAGGAGATTGAGGAGATTAAGGAAGGTAGACCTAAAAACGGTACAGTACAGGCCGATAAGGATGAAAGCAAAAAGATAAGAGGGTGGAGAGAAAAATTGCCGCAGTCGATGAAGGAGAAACCTCTCAAAGGAGACCGTTCCAGAAGAGCAAAACTCTTATGAGCAAAACCTTCCACGAAAGAAGGAACAAAATCTCTCCACGGAGGAGAAGAAAAGGACTCCCAAAAGGAGGAGAGGGGGAGGAGGGGTCCGACCTTCCTATCGGAAGAGGAATGAATCCCCTCCCCCCCCCTGGAGAATGCCGAATCTGGAGTTGTTGAGGGTGGCAGGAACGCTAGGTCACCGCTCCACTATGCAAGCGCCCCCCCGGTCCGTGTCAAATGTTTATGATGGTTGTTCAAACTTAATTCATTTAGATATTGAACAAATTCGAGTCTAATATCAAGCAGCTCATGAGCTTAATGGATCTATGAATTTGATCCAACTTTTTAAAAGTTTTAAAGCTATAAACAAAATTGAAGCGAGCTTGCATGTGTTCAAGCTTGACTCTTTTAATAAATTGAGTTTAAATTTTTGTTTAAATTTATTTACTTAACTTAATAAACAAGTTGAGTCAAATTATTGCCAAGTAGTCTCACAAGTTATTCATCGAGAATATTGGTTCATTTGCAATCTTACTAGGCCTTAGTAAGATATATTTTATTTATGGCAAATATGGTATAGAACTTCATTATAATAGCCAAGAACAAATGAATGCATGAGAACAAAAGAGAAAACTTTTGTCTCCAGAAAGAATCTCCCATGAAACTATTGGCATATCTCTGATCTGGTTTAGTATGATCCAAACTCACGTCAGACTCAAAACATAATCGTGGTATAAAATTCATCATCATATGCATACATAAAAGCTAAGATAATTCACAAACTAATTAAAGTGAATACCATTACCATACATAATTCAAGTAAATCTAATTCCAAAGTCTACCCATAACTAAAACAAGTTAAATAAATAATGACATAGTCTCCGAAATTCAAATTATAGACGCTGTCAAATAAAACATAATACGTCATTATAAATGTAAATCAACATCTAATCCAGAATTAACAAATTTCTCCTTAAAGTTGATTGCATATATAGGATACATCTCTACACTAAAATCCCAACTCTATGTTTTTTTAAAACTGTTAGCAGGTAATCTAAATTTTTTGACTCAATGGATATTGAAAACCTATAATGACTTACCATACAATGAAGTTGCAAATATAATGATAATAAGTATATTGTGCATGAATGAATCAAGTTTAACATATGATATGGAACAACAGCATATACAAAAGTTTGGTCATAGTGTCATTTCATAACAAATGGAGCATTAAGCAAATTTCAGATCTAAGAACCAACGATTCCATTGCCATAACAACCTATGAGGGACTATATTTCATGAACATTACACATATCTAACTAATGTATAATCGTATTACAACTTAAGTACAGAAATAGGTCCATACTAACTCAATATAAATAACTAGAGTGAACTTACTATCGTGCGTGTAAATACTGGAGAATATGAACGTTCTTGATCAACAGTGATTATGAAAAACTTTTGAGTGTTTGATTTGCACAAAAAAAAATCAAGATAAAAGGATGATCGGGAAACATTAGATTATTTTAGTGGTACATAATGTTCGTTTTTACTTAATTTTAATCAAGATGATAAGTTTAGGAATTTAAATTGATGGCGACGAAAAATCACAATGATATAAATGAGAACCTTAGCATTTCATTTTCCATTATTTGTTTATGAAAATATTTACAATCACAGCAAGATGTCTAAGGGAAATATCTCAAACTGCAAGACGCATGAAAAGATACGCATGCATTATACAGTTATCTCCTATTTGTTTGCAGAATAATTATTCGGAATTACTTATTCGAAAATAGCGTATGTTAAAATAAAGAGTATTTAGTTTTGACATTTTTGTGTGACCTATTTGCATAATAAGAAGAATAATCAAATCTTAAGATCTAGGGTCGAATTGTTTGTTCTCCTTATTCTAGTATAAGTAATTCTAACGGTATAAGTCATTCCGTCCATCAAACTAAAATTAACTTTATTCTAAGAATGAAAAATCTTATTCTTCTCTAATTCTACAAACAAAGTGAAAAGAGACTTGGAGCTCCAAAAAACGGTTACCTATACCTCTTCTAACAGAGACATCATATTTGGAGAAGCCTTTCTCCTTCCAGGAGACTTGGAAATTATGATACTGTTACGGCAGTACCAGTCAGCTCCTATCCTATATCATGCTTAATCAACAGGATAGGAACTAAGCTTCACTGGTGGAGCTCAACAAGTTAGGTGCAACCTCTCAATCCATAATCAAATGGATAATAAGATCAATAAGATCATAACACGTCATGCAAGTAACAAATCGGATTATAATTACAACGGACTAGATCAACTGTTACATCTTAAGCTATTGCATATATATCTAAATCATAACATAAGGAGTAATATGTTACAATGATTAGATGATGATGTTAAAATTTTATTTTCTATGTAAAACCAAGGAGACCCCATTCTATCAAAACCACTAAGGGTCTGTTTGGTTCTATCCTAAAACGTATTCCATTGGAAAATGTTTTCTAAAGAAACCAATTTACAAGAAAAATAAAAACATAATCCATCGTTTGGTACTTCTAAAAATTTTTTCCTGAAAAGTTTTTCATTTGTTTGTTTTTTCCGTAAAATATTTTTTTGAAAATAACATCATATATTTGTTTCCTGGTAATTTTTTTTGGAGATTTTTGTAAATAATCTCTTAACAAATTTTGTATTTGTAGGTAACCTCCTACATAATTCATATTTACATATAACTTCCTTAACTCTGGAGTTATTTGCATATAAACCACCTAACCATATGGTTTGTTGTGAACTTCATCCGAGTAAAAATATTTTTACTTTACATACAAATAGAAATAATTTTTTTGATGCTAAGTATATATAACATTTATGGACGGGTGTTTGTGCCATTTTTCCTATAAGGTATTTGTATATTAATCGAGGATATTATTAAACATTTTATTTCATATAGTTTGATAACAATATTTTAAGAGGTGATGTGTGAGTAATACCATAGTTAAGGGGATTATATGCAAATATGAATCATACAGTTTACAAATATGATATTTTTAGGGGGTTATTTAAAAAAAAATCTTATTTTCATATTTGTTTTTCTATAAAATTGCCATGTCTTTAAATTTATGGGTACAAGTGTAAAACTACACATCTTTAACTTCTAAGGATACAACTGTAAGGTTAATAAGTTGAGTTTTAAGGGTATAAGTGTAAATAAATTATAAGTGTAAAATTATAACAAGTTAAATTTTAGGAGTGCAAGTGTAGATAAATTTTTTGTAAAATTATAACAGGTTAAAGTTTAAGCGCCATTTTGATTGGAGAATAGGAGAAGAATAAGAGAGAATAAAGAGAAAATAAGCTTAATTTAACTTTGACAAGCGGAATGATTTATACCGGTGCATAATAACTTATTCGGAGAATAAGGAGAATAAGCAATTCGACCCTAGACCTAAGAATTGTTTATCTTTCTTATTCCGCCAGTAGATCCCAAAGTTAAGCACTCCTTATTCTAGTATACGCTATTCCGGATAAGTAATTTCGGATAACCTATTCTGCAAATAAATTGGGGCCAAGAGTATAAATGTAAATTAATTTTTAAAAGCTTATTTGTGTTTCTGCCAGGCATACACTTGAAGCCAATCACGCCCGCTCTTCTTGGAAAACGGCACCCGAGTCGTTGCCTGGATGCCAAAATCTGGATTTTGACGCAGCCAATGCATCCACTTTTTGTTGATCTACTCATTTACATGTTACCAAATAGGATGTCCCGTTGAGTTTTTCCGTTGCGTACATCTACTTTGCAGGATACCAAATGGATCCTGATGTAGACTGGATCTATCACGACCGGATTCCGAGGCTGGAACCCGGAGAAATGGATCCGAAGCCGGTTCGGATCGGCGTGATTGAGGCCCGACGGGGATCCGGAAGGCCGAGGAGGCGGAGGCGAAGACGAGGGTCCGAAGGCCGAAGGGCGCTTCGGTCGGTGCAGGCTCGTCTCCGGGAAGTCGGGGCCGAGTCTCCCGTTGCGGGGCAGCCGTCGCACGGCGTCGAGACCAGGGAGAGGAGTCCGAAGTCGGCGGCCGAGACCGACTCGGGAAGGTCGGCGATGATTCGAACCGAGCTCCTGCAGGAGGGAAAGAAGAAGAAACCGGTCAGCAGGAGTCCCGGGCTCTGGCCCTTAGGAACCCCCTCCGACGGTCAAGTTATCTCCTGAAGATGATTCGATTCAGAAGGCAAGAAGTAGCTTTAATGCTATTCGGACCGTAGTCCTTAAGGGTCTCGGAGGCAAAGAGTTGCATACCTTTGGCAATAAATAGCGGTGTATTTATAGCAGAGGATAGAGGTTGGTTAACGGTGGTAGCCGATATAGGACTATGTTTGGGCTTACTGGTAAACCGCCATAGTGCCGGATCCGCCACCAGAGTGGGTCGGACTCGGCTATCGGGCCGAAGGGGGTTGGGCCACTGAGGGGCCGAAGCCTGCCGGGCCTTGGGCTGCCGTGCTGTTCCCGGGCCGAAGGCTGGTGGGCCGCTGATGGGCTAAAGCCTGTTGGGCCGGGAGCGACGGTGCCGCTTACTGGGCCGAGGGCCGCTGGGCCGCCGATGGGCCGGAGGCTCCCGGAGGGCCTGGTACTGCTGCTGTTGGGCTGAACGGGGTTTGGGCCTGCTCCAAATGGGCCGAATCGGATTCTGCCTCATCACATAGCCCCCCACTCTTGTCTTCCTCAGCTCTGAGATGGCGAGAGTAAAGCCCGAAGCTGCCAAAAGAACATCATAACATGTGTCTTACCCGAAGCTCTGTTCTCTTTTTACTGGGAAGAGGGGGCCCTCGGTCGGCCGAGGGCTACGCGGTTGCTTCGTCCCCGCTCGGAGTGGCGACGAAGGCTCGGAGCCAAGTGGCCGAAGGGCAGAGCCCTCTGACTCGTGTCAGGCTCCATTAAATGGACGGGATGGCGCGTCGCCTCGCGAGGAAGCACGGGACACGCGTCGCGCATCCGGTCGCTCCGTCGAAAACACAAAAGGATCCAGACCGCTCTCTGGCCGCGGATCGCCTCGGCTCTCTGCTCGAGGCTTCACTCGGATTGCCGTCCTTTTCATCTTCAGCGTGCGGATCGGGACACGCGGCGCGCATCCGGGCGGCCAGCCGAAGGGTCGGAGCGCCCTCGGCCGTTGATTGCTTCGCTGCAAGTCCCGGAGCCGGTCCGTCATCATGGCCGATGGACAGCGCACGTGGCGTGCATCTGAGCGGGGCGAGGGGACGAGCGGGACGATCTCGGCCGTTGGCTTCGGCGGGAGGCGCTCCGAGTGGGCTCTATAAATACAAGCCCTCAGCAGGGCACTGTTCTTCTTCCTGCTGCTGCGCCTGCGTTTCCTCTGCAACCCTCCAAGTTCTTCTTCCTTCTTCAGCGGAAAGCTAGCTTCCTGAAGGCTTCGTCCGAGCTCGCCGGCCACCGTGGGAAGGTCTCCGTTCCTCGGAGCGTATTGCTGGTGGAGCTGGGAGGTTTGAGGAGCCGCACTCGGCTCAGGAGAGACTTCCTCCCCCTTCCTGCGAGTAAGCCCTAGCTTTCCTCCTTCCCTTCGTGGCCTTATGGTCCGGGATTCTTCTAGTGAGATTACTCCTTCGGACGAGGAGTATACTCCTTCCCACTCTCTGCGATCTCTCCTGTCAGATCCCCTCACCTCATACTCCTTTGCCCCAGCGATGTCCGAAGAGTCCGAGGTCTCCGGGACTGGGGGGTCCGAGGCTTCCGGAGCCGAGGTTTCCGGGGCCGAGACCTCCGGGGCCGAGTACGCCGAAGAGGCCCGGAACCCAGGCCAGGCTTCCACTTCGGGACGCCGTCGTCCTGATATGGCTTCGGAAGCATCCTGCGCCCTCTCGGACGCAGAGATTATGCGCCTGGTCTCTTACTTCCAGCTCCCTTCCTGGATGACGGTCATTCGGCCTGACTCCGCCACCCGGGCTAACACTTTCCGCCCGGGTTCCTTCTCTATTTATGTTGATAGCTTCGAGGCGGGTTTCCGTCTTCCACTCCCTACCTTCATCATCAACCTTCTCAGTTTCTACGGGCTGGCTCCGTCTCAGCTCTTTCCCAACTCCTGGCGCACCGTGTACGGTTTCTTGAGCGTCTTTGCTCATGTGAAGATCCGCCCTTCCATCAATGTCTTCCGCTGCCTCTTCAAAATTCAAAGGCAGGGGAAGTCCGAGTGGTACTGCTTCGTCCCTCGGGTCGGGCGAAGCGTATTCTCCGGGAAGCCTTCGTCTATCCATGGCTGGAAGAGGAAGTTTGTCTTCGTCTCCCTGCCGGAGAAGGAGGAGAGCGTGTGGCCCTTCCCTACTGAATGGGCGCCGCTGGCTGCAGGCCTCTCGGATCCTCCTATCCTCACCCCGGTCCAGAGCATCCTCGTGGGTCGCATCCAGATGATGGCCCCGTACAATGTCTGGGGGCTTCTCAGCGCGTCGGAGCGTCTGGTGACCGCCGGGGTATGGCCGGATCCCTGGTCCGATCCGGTGCGGGCCTTCCCCTATCTTCCTCCCGGGGAGACTCCGCGGGGCCGCGGAGGAAGGGCCGCCGCTCCTCTGGCCGAAGCTCTTCCGGCTGAGGATGCTGATGAAGTTTCGGCCGAGGGTAAGTCGGCTCTGAGTTTGTATTTGTTTACTGTTCTGTTTCTGACAGGCTTTTCTTGCTTGCAGCAATGGCCGATCTCGACGCCCTCCTCGACCGGATATCCGACCAGCGTGCTCCGGGCCGGGCACTGACCCCGCAGGCGGCAGGCAGGCCCGGCCGAGGCGCTGGGGCTCCGAGGACCCGAGGCGGGGTCCCAAGGACGGCGGCCTCTTCTGAGAGCCGTGCTGCTGCTGCCGCTCTCGAGAGAGAGCGGAAGTTGAAATTCGCCGCTCGAAGGGGCGGCCGAGCGTCGAAGCGCCCCCGGTCGGAAGAGGCCGTAGACGCGGAGGAGGCTCCGCTGATCAGGAGGAGTGCCGAGGCCCGAAGGGCCGCGAGGCTGGCGTCTCCTGAAGCGCCGAGGGGCGATTCCCCTTCGGCTGTGGCGGCCGGGGTCGGCGACGAAGGCGCCGGGTCACAGGCGCCCCGGGCGCCGCGCAAGTGGTGGCGCCCCGAGCCGGGGATTTACGAGGACGAGAGTATGGAAGACTCGCAGACGTGCCTCCGTCTGCTCCGCAGTCTTACTCTCCCTTCGGCCTTTGAAGGGCTGAAGCGCCATTCGGTCATCGACCTGGCGGCGATGAGCGCTCGGTTATCTGTCCAGGTAATAAGCTTGAAGGTGCTTCAGTCGAGCTTTCCTTAGCTTTCTCTTGGTTTTCCTTTTTTCTGATCACTGTTCGCTTTCGGCTCGCAGGCTGCGGTGACAGGCAGCGTCCTGATGCACCATCAGGAGCAGCTCCGGCTCCAGCTCCTGGAGGCCGAGAGGGAGTCGGACGGCTCGGGCGAGGGCACTTCGGTGGTGCCCGACATCGAGCCTTTAGTCGGTGGGCTCGTGACCTCGAGTGCCCAGGTGCGGGCGCAGCTGGAGGAGAAGACAGCTGAGGCCCGCGCTTCCGCCGAGGCCAAAGTGAAGGCCGAGGGGGAGCTCGCCGCGGCACAGTCCGAGATCCGGGCCCACAAGGCCCAGATTCAGGAGAATGACTCCCGGCGGGCCTCGGAGAAGCGGCGACACGCCGAGGAGGTATCGGCGCTGAAGCAGGAGCTGGAGGAGGTGGCGGACTTGGCCGTAGCTGAATACAAGGCCGGCCCGGACTTCACCGAAGAGATCATCCAAGCTCAACTGCTGGCCTCTTCCTCCGTCTTCGACCTCGGGTTGGCTGTCGCCCAGAGGGCCTGCCCGAGTGTCGATCTGACCGGGGTCGCCCTGCCGAGGGGTGAGGAAGCCAAGGAGCTCCTGTCTTGGTGGCAGGGACTTATGGCCGAGAGGACCTCGACTCCTGCGCCGGATGATGAAGCTGCGCCCGCCGAGGGGGCCCCTGAGGAGGCTGTCCCTGAACAGGCTGCCGACGAGGAGGCTGCCGCTGAGGAGGCTGCCGCTGAGGAGGCTGCCGCTCCTGAAGCGGTGCAGATCGTCGACTCTCCCTCTCCCTCTCCCTCCCCGGTACAAGCCGCAGCCGAGGCGGAAGAGGCCGAAGCCGAAGAATGACGCGGGGATCCGCCCTGGTTTCCGCTTCTTCTTCTGTTGTAAGCCCTCGGCTTAGGGTATGGCTGGTTTACGCTTCTTCTTCTATCGTAAACCTCTGGCCAAGTATGCGGCCGGCTTTTACTTCTTCTTCTGTTGTAAGCCCTCGGCCGAGGGTGTGGCCGGTTTTTGTACTTCCTTTTCTATAAATATAAGGAAGGTTTTCGGCTTTACCTTGGTGTTTGCGTATGATCGACCGAATATGGCCCTTCAGGAGCCTGAGATCCTGTCATCGTTCGCCATAGCTTGTAGGGCCGAGGCCCGATGTAGGTTCGGATAGAATGTCGCCATAGTATTCGGCCGGGGCCTTTACTATCGTGGTCCATATGATCCCGAAGGGACATCTTGCCGCTTCTTACGTATGTCGGATGGCCGAAGCCATTCACGCTCTTGCGCGAACTTAGATATGCCTTGCCGCTTCCCAAATCGGTATACGTGGCCGGAGCCATTCCCGGTACGGCTTACACGGACTTAGAAAGAATACCATGCCGCTCCCGATACGGTTTGCATGGCCGAAGCCACTCCCGGTACGGTTTACACGGACTTAGAAAGAATACCATGCCGCTCCCGATACGGTTTGCATGGCCGAACCCACTCCCGGTACAGTTTACACGGACTTAGAAAGAATACCATGCCGCTCCCGATACGGTTTGCATGGCCGAAGCCACTCCCGGTACGGTTTACACGGACTTAGAGAATACCATGCCGCTCCCGATACGGTTTGCATGGCCGAAGCCACTCCCGGTACGGTTTACACGGACTTAGAGAATACCATGCCGCTCCCGATACGGTTTGCATGGCCGAAGCCACTCCCGGTACGGTTTACACGGACTTAGAAAGAATACCATGCCGCTCCCGATATGGTTTGCATGGCCGAAGCCACTCCCAGTACGGTTTACACAGACTTAGAAAGAATACCATGCCGCTCCCGATACGGTTTGCATGGCCGAAGCCACTCCCGGTACGGTTTACACGGACTTAGAGAATACCATGCCGCTCCCGATACGGTTTGCATGGCCGAAGCCACTCCCGGTACGGTTTACACGGACTTAGAGAATACCATGCCGCTCCCGATACGGTTTGCATGGCCGAAGCCACTCCCGGTACGGTTTACACGGACTTAGAGAATACCATGCCGCTCCCGATACGGTTTGCATGGCCGAAGCCACTCCCGGTACGGTTTACACGGACTTAGAAAGAATACCATGCCGCTCCCGATACGGTTTGCATGGCCGAAGCCACTCCCGGTACGGTTTACACGGACTTAGAAAGAATACCACGCCGCTCGATAAAAGAAGTCTTTATTCATACTCTTCGGCTGTAAGCCTGGGGAAAAGTGACTTACACATAATAACGCCGAAGGCGCTCAACATTCCAGGTGCGAGGGAGAGGCTGGCCCGAAAGGGTCTCCAACCGATAAGCTCCACGCCTGATCACCTCCCTGACTCGATAGGGCCCCTCCCAGTTGGGGACAAGTTTTCCTGAGGCTTCGGCTGGTTTGGAAGCATGAGCATTCCTCAACACGAGGCTCCCTACTTCAAAGCATCGGGGCTTTACTCGAGCGTTGTGGTACTTCGCCATGCGCTGTTGATAAGCGGCCAGCCGGACGCGAGCCCTGTCTCGGGTCTCTTCAATGAGGTCCAGGTGGTCTTTCAGTCCTTCATTGTTGGCCTTCGGATCGTAAGCAATGACCCTGGGAGAGGGAAGGCCGATCTCCACCGGAATAACGGCCTCTACGCCATAGGCCATGCGAAAGGGAGTTTCGCCGGTGGGGGTGGTGCTTGTCGTCCGATAAGCCCACAGAACACTTGGCAGCTCCTCCACCCATCGGCCCTTAGCTTCGCCGAGGCGGGTTTTCAATCCCTGTAGGAGGCTTCGGTTAACGACTTCGACTTGGCCGTTTGTTTGAGGATGCGCCACCGAAGTAAATTTGTGGAGTATGCCGAAGCTGGCGCAGTTGTCGCTGAACCGCCGGCTGTCGAACTGCTTCCCATTGTCAGAAATGATGGCCCGAGGGATGCCGAACCGGCAAATGATGGACTTCCAGACGAAGTTCCAAGCATTGCTATCGGTTATTGCCGCGAGGGGTTCGGCCTCGACCCACTTAGTGAAATAATCTACTGCCACGATGAGGAATTTTCTTTGGCCGGAGGCAACGGGAAAAGGGCCCAGGAGGTCAAGTCCCCACTGGGCGAAAGGCCAGGGGTCGGATAAGGGGGTCAGAAGGGCGCCTGCCTGGTGGATAAGGGAGCTATACCTCTGGCACTGGTCACATCGCCGGACGAGGGCTAAGGCGTCCTCTCGGAGTGATGGCCACCAGTAGCCTTGTCTTAGAAGCTTGTAAGCCAAGGCCCTTCCTCCCGCATGCGCTCCGCATACCCCTTCATGGACTTCTTTCGCGGCGTAGTCGGCTTCAGCTGGGCCGAGGCACCGCAGCAGTGGTCGGCCGAAGGATTTCTTGTACAGGGCCCCGTCCAGAAGAAGAAAGTGGGATGAGCGCTGTCGAATGCGCTTTGCCTCCTTCGGATCTGGCGGGACTTCTCCTTGGAGAAGGAAAGCGACGAGGGGGGTCATCCATGTCTCGGCCTCGGCCTCGGCCTCAGCGACTAGCATGGCCTCGGTTTCGCCGAGGCTTGGTTCGGCGAGCTCTTCGACGAGGATCATTCGGCCTCCCCCCCCGTCTTGGGTTGACGCCAGCCGGAAAAGTGCATCGGCTCGGGCATTCTCGGCTCTTGGGATCCTCACGACTTCATAAGAGTCGAATTGGGCGAGGATTTTGCGAGTCACTTGGAGATAAGAAGCCATCATTGCGTCCCGAGCCTCGTACTCCCCGGAGATGTGGCTGGCGATCAGCTGGGAATTGCTGAAGGCCTTCAGGTTCTGGACGCCGAGCTTCTTTGCGGCCCGGAGGCCGGAGATGAGAGCTTCATACTCGGCGGCATTGTTGGTAGCTGGGAAGGAGAAGCACAGGGCGTACTCCGTGACGACCCCTTCGGGCGACGCCAGGATCCATCCGGCGCCGCTGCCCGTGGAGCATGCGGAGCCGTCTACGAAGAGTCGCCATTCGTCGGCCGGTACGGGAGCCGAAGTAGCCTCGGCTTCGGTCGCGTTTGGCACTGGCTGAGGCGCCTCGGAGGCGCCAGGGGTAAGTTCGGCGATGAAATCTGCCAACGCCTGGGCCTTTATAGCTACTCGAGGAGCGTAGGAGATATCGAACTCTCCTAGCTCGATTGCCCATTTTGCCAGCCTGCCGGACACCTCTGGCCGGGAGAGGACTTGTCTCAGGGGCTGGTCGGTGAGGACCTTCACGGAATGGGCCAGAAAATAGGGCCGGAGCCTCCTTGCGGTCGAGACAAGGGCCAGAGCCAACTTCTCTAGGGCAAGGTACCGGAGTTCTGCCCCTTGAAGGGCTCGGCTGGTATAATAAACCGGCTTCTGTATGCCTTCTTGCTCTCGGATGAGGACGGCACTGAGAGCCGTCTCGGAGACCGCAAGGTATAAGCTCAGGGGTTCCCCGGGAACGGGCTTGGATAAGATGGGGACTTTGGCGAGGTAGGCCTTCAGCTGGTCGAAGGCTGCTTGGCACTCTTCCGTCCACGATGCGCCGTCAGCCGCTGGTCCAGGTCCGGGGCGGTCGAGGTGGCGACGGATTGCCCTCCGGTTCGGGCCGGACGGTACTCTGACGAAGCATAATCCTGCTCCGTCAGGCGACCAGTGCGAGGAGTTCGGACAGGTAGCGTTGAGGGCTCGCTGTGCGTCTCCGCGGCCTCGTTGAGAGGAACCGGCGTAGGCGCCGGCCGGAACCGGACATCTTGTACTGGGCAGAGCGGGGGGAGCGGCGCCTGCTGAGGAGGCTGTCCCATCAGCCCTATGCGCTGGGCGATGGCGGATACCATCTCCTGGAGAGGCGCTAGGGACGTGACGGCAGCGGCCAGCGTGGCCACTTGCTGCTGGAGCACCCCCACTCGGTCTTCCGAGCCGAGAGACTCCGGTATGGTCGGTAGAGGCAGGCTCGGCAGGGCAGAAGGTGCGCCTTCGGAAGGCAGCATCTGCGCCGAGGCCTCCCGCGCTTCTGCTTCGCCTTGCCCGGATCGTCGGGTCACAGGTCGCTGAGACATGACTTGTTTTGTTGGTTTCCCACAGACGGCGCCACGTGATGTAGACTGGATCTATCACGACCGGATTCCGAGGCTGGAACCCGGAGAAATGGATCCAAAGCCGGTTCGGATCGGTGTCGTTGAGGCCCGACGGGGATCCGGAAGGCCGAGGGGGCGGAGGCGAAGACGAGGGTCTGAAGGCCGAAGGGCGCTTCGTCGGTGCGGGCTCGTCTCCGGGAAGTCGGGGCCGAGGCTCCTGTTGCGGGGCAGCCGTCGCACGGCGTCGAGACCAGGGAGAGGAATCCGAGGTCGGCGGCCGAGACCGACTCGGGAAGGTCGGCGATGATTCGAACCGAGCTCCTGCAGGAGGGAAAGAAGAAGAAACCGGTCAGCAGGAGTCCCGGACTCTGGCCCTTAGGAACCCCCTCCGACGGTCAACTTATCTCCTGAAGATGATTCGATTCAGAAGGCAAGAAGTAGCTTTAATGCTATTCGGACCGTAGTCCTTAAGGGTCTCGGAGGCAAAGAGTTGCATACCTTTGGCAATAAATAGCGGTGTATTTATAGCAGAGGATAGAGGTTGGTTAACGGTGGTAGCCGATATAGGACTATGTTTGGGCTTACTGGTAAACCGCCATAGTGCCGGATCCGCCACCAGAGTGGGCCGGACTCGGCTATCGGGCCGAAGGGGGTTGGGCCACTGAGGGGCCGAAGCCTGCTGGGCCTTGGGCTGCCGTGCTGTTCCCGGGCCGAAGGTTGGTGGGCCGCTGACGGGCTGAAGCCTGTTGGGCCGGGAGCGACGGTGCCGCTTACTGGGCCGAGGGCCGCTGGGCCGCCGATGGGCCGGAGGCTCCCGGAGGGCCTGGTACTGCTGCTGTTGGGCTGAACGGGGTTTGGGCCTGCTCCAAATGGGCCGAATCGGATTCTGCCTCATCAGATCCTAAACCAAAGTTTAGCTCCTGAATTTCGTCATATTATTTTTGAATCATATAATGACCGCATCCAAACAAGCATTTACTTTGGACTAATTTCTACAACATTGTTATTTTGCAAGATTTACATATGAATCAAATATATTATTACAATAAATTTTCATATTATTATCCACTCAAAATCAAGCCACGTCATTTTATGCGGAAGACTTTTGCAAACATGTACTTTTATGTCAAATTCAGGATCTTGACCTTTATGCATAAGTTAAAATCACATCTTAATCTTAAATTTCGTCAGTCTTAAACGAACATATCCGAGGTTAAAAAAGCTTTATTTACAAATAAACAAGCTTACTTTTTATTTAGCTTATAAACCT
Organism: Zantedeschia hybrid cultivar; assembly: GCA_030544215.1. Classification (NCBI taxonomy): domain Eukaryota; kingdom Viridiplantae; phylum Streptophyta; class Magnoliopsida; order Alismatales; family Araceae; genus Zantedeschia; species Zantedeschia hybrid cultivar. The sequence continues at coordinate 14,880,416 of JARZZO010000014.1, read as the reverse complement.
ACAGCACCTGTATAGTCTTAAACAAAGGCTTTCCCTTATGCTTCTTTATATAAACAACAACATGCCTTTCTGGTTTCCACTCTCCATAAAACTGGTTTTCGTAATTGATCTTTAAATTGATTTCCAAGTAAACTTTGGAGCACCGCAAATCGCATGTTACATTAAACAAACTTCGATCTTTTGCTCAAAACTGTCACACAAAATTCTGGTGTTCCATTTCCCAAACGCAACTTGTTTTCCCCGAGGAACTGGAAAACAAAGTGTCGGGGTTTAGAGTGGGGTGGTGAGGGGGGCCGGGAGCCGCCTCCTCCCCATGGCGGGAGGCGGCGCTCGCCACCGGCGCCGCGACCCCTACGACCCTGTGGGGGCCGAGAAGGATCCCATCGCCGCCCTCTCCCTCCTCGACTCGCTCGCTGCCCGCCACCCGTCCACCACCCCGCGCCGTACCCTCCTTCTCCCGCTCCTCCGAGCTCTCTGCTCTTCCGCCCCGCGCCAAGTTCCCCGCCTCGTCGCCCTGCTCCGCCGCTTTCCTCGCAGCCCTGGGCTGCCCGAGGATGCCGCCCTCGGAGTTCTCAAGGCCCTTTCGCGCGCCGGCATGCCCGACGAGGCTGTCGAGGCCTTCCGGTGCCTGCCGGGGCTACTCCGCTGCGACGTCGGTGTCCGCTGCCACAATGCCGTCCTCGACGCCCTAGTCCGAGCCCGGCGCTGGGAGCAGGTCGAGTCCTTCCTCGCCTACTTCCGCTCCGGCGCCGCGCCCGTCGCGCCCAACGTGGAATCTTACAACATTGTGATCAGGGGGCTCTGCGACCGTGGGCAGCTGGGGCGGGCGGTGGAGATGCTTGAGGTCATCCGAAAGCATGAGCTTCAGCCGAACTGCGTCACCTACGGCACCGTGATTGATGGCATGGTGAAAGGTGGCAACTTGTCAAGTGCTCTCCAGATGTTCGACGAAATGTGTGCGAGAAGGATTGCGGCTGATGTGAAGTGCTACAACGCGTTGATTGATGGGTTTTTCAAAAAGGGTAAGTTTGGGAAGGGATCAGAGATTTGGGAGAGGATGATAGATGATCCATCAGTCTGCCCGAATATTGTAACCTACAATGTTATGTTGAATGGATTGTGCAAGTTTGGGAGGTTTAAAGAGGCGATGGATGTGTGGGATAGGATGTTAAAGAATGGCCGCCATCCTGATCAGTTTATGTATGGGAGTTTAATTCATGGGCTGTGTGAGGCAGGGGATGCAGATGAGGCTTTGAGGGTGTACTCTGAAATGCTGAAGACTGGGTTGGAGCCCGACAATGTCCTATGCAATTCTCTGCTCCATGTGTTCTGTAAGGCAGGTAGGGTTGATGAGTGCTTTGAGCTGTGGGGTTGGATGCGGAGGAAAGGGAGGCAAAATGTTGTTAGTTATAATGTGATCGTTAAGGGTTTACTGGCCAAGAACTTAGTGGAGAAAGCAATCTCAGTCTGGGAAAGCTTTCAGGAGGATGGCACCAACTTTCCAGATTCTACCACATATGGAATTTTTATCCATGGTTTGTGTGAAAAAGGTTACATTAACAAGTCTTTGCAGGTTCTGATGGATGCAGAAAGTTACAGAGGAAAGACTTTGGATTTGTTTGCATACTTCTCATTGATAAATGGTCTATGCAAACACAAAAGATTGGAAGAGGCAGTTTGCATCTTTGATCAGATGGTTAGTCGTGGTCACAAACCAAACACTCAGATTTACAATACACTAATAAATGGCTTCTGCCAAGAATCTAAAGTTTCGGACTCCATCCAAATTTTCAATGAGATGGTGTCCAACAGCTGCACTCCTTCTGTTGCTACCTACAATACGATTATAAATGGTCTATGTAAAGTGAAGAGATTCAGTGAGGCTGCTTGTTTTGCAAAGGAGATGGTAGAGAAAGGTATGAAACCAGATGTCATTACATATAGCACACTAATGGATGGTCTTTCTCAGGATAAGAAACTGGATGCTGCCCTTGACATTTGGAATCGAGTCCTTGATAAGGGCTATGGGGCTGACATCATTACACACAACATTCTCATCCACGGACTTTGCTCTGATGGAAAAATAGATGAAGCTTTGCTTGTTTGTTCAGAGATGAAAAATAAGAACTGCGCCCCAAATCTAGTAACATGTAACACGCTTATGGATGGGTTTTACAGGGTTGGAGACTCTGTAAAGGCATCAAAAATATGGTCTGAGATGGTAAAAACTGGGTTGAAGCCAGATATTATCTCTTACAATATTGTCTTGAATGGGTTATGCTCCTATAATAGGACCTCCGAGGCTGTGGAGTTTTTAAATGATGCCTTGGCCCATAACATTGTTCCAACTGCCATTACTTGGAGTATATTAGTAAGGGCAGTAATAAGTGCTAGAATGTTTCAACATGATCTTCACAGGATAAATGCCCTTGCCTGCAAGTGACCTTATTTCTGTTTACACACATTATTTGTTACTAGATTTGGGAGTATGCTTGTTGGACCTTGTCACTCACTGGTGCCATGTTCTGGCTTATTCTAGAAAGTTGTCAAGCCCATCTTGGGTTTAGAATGCAGCGGATTGCTGAATTGGCAAGTGGAATTTCAGATATCTGCTTGTCCATGCTCATTGAAGGAATGAGGTATTTACGGCGTTATCTCAAATCTGACAGTGCCCAATCAGAGGCATTATTTTCGGCAATGTAGAATAACTTGGTCATCTTTTTATGCAGACAGAGTGACATTCATTGGGTGAAAAATTGCAAATCAACTACAGAGAGCAAGATGCTGAACTTCTGCACTTTGCTGCTGATTGCCGTGATTGTGTGTAATGGGTGAGTTCTTATCATGACCCTTTTAATGCTTGTTTACTGTATCGTAGTAGTTGTACAGTTGCATCTTCAATGATTCAATAATTTAGAAGGAACTTATGCATGACATCTATTCCAATTTTCAACATCATCTGCAAACAAAGTTCAGGTGTTCTTTTTGTTTTATCCATGTACTCACTGTCTTATTTTTTCAGAAGCACTTCAGCATGATCACTGGAGTACTTTTGTTGTCAACAAAGTTGAACACATGACACTTGTCTCCTCTGATGGATCTATATTCCAACTGCCAACTATCCAGAAGTAACAAGTGACATGAATTGAAAACTGATAATCAGGGTGATTTCCTGTGCTAAATTGAGAAGAAAATGTGGTTCAAGACATGGTCCAAGTGTCTAAACAGTTGTAGCATCTTCCAGAGAATAACAGTATCTGAATAAAGCTTATATGCATTTACACATACAAACATACATATTATGTGTATATATATGTATATGAATACATGAATATATCTGAGCTCATATATTAGTTATTACAGCAAACTTTCAACCAAATCTCAACTATTCAATTTTGCTGTTTCTATTGTTGAACTTGAGCCAAGCTGACCTTCGTTTATGATAGCCTGGACATTACATTTGATTTTTGTCACTATCTTTGAGGAATGACTAGATATGCCATTTGCAAGCAGGAATTTTCTGTTTTAGCTGAATGTAAGGAAGAAGCTATAATGAAAGATATTTGAAGGATCAAGAAAAGCATTTGGAAAGTCCTGTTAATTGTTGTGTAATATCAGAACTTATTTCCAAAGCCAGAGAAGAGAGCTGTTCTAGTTCTGTCTATATTGTCTTGGTCGTACATTATCCTTGAATTTATTTTGTCCGGTACAGGAAAACTGCATAACCTACCTTGCACATTTATTAGTAAATATTCTCCATACTCCCATTTTTATATGAAGTTACAATTTTTATTTAGGTAGCAACTTTGCATGTTAGAAATACTTTCCCAAATTATCCATCCTTTTATGTTTTCTTAGAGATGTATACAATGTAAGACATTAAGGTAGAAGAAAGCAGATAAGTTGTATTTTGCGTCACAGTTGATTCCTCATTTATTGTGTAAATTTGGCAGTACAAGAGATACTGCCAGGAAGAGACCTGGCTGCAAAATTAATGGTTGCTTGTATGCATCACATACAGGGGAAAATATTTTTTCCATATTGTCTCATGCAACACTGCTTGATCTGTTTTCCATTGACACATAGAGAAATATTGGAAGTATTTACATAATACTTAGTAATATTGATATATGTGCATAAGTCCCCACTGTCTGATGTTTCATTCCTCATATGTTCCATCGGTTTCTAATTGCAGCCAAAGCTCACAAATGTAGAAGGAAGGCCAATATGGCGAGTGCACGACCACAATCTTTTGCCAGTCAGTATCTGGAGATGCAAAAGATGGAAGTTGTGATCATGGTTCTCCACAAGGCCATTGATGTCAGGTATTTAATTCTGTGGGCTTTGATCTGCCTTTTCTTTGCATTGCCTCTGTATTAGTTCCACTTGTTTCTGTGGTTCTTTTGGCCCCTTTCTCTGGCTCTTAATTAGCAGCCTGATTCCTTTCGATTTTTTCTTACACTCTATGACCTGTTGACTCTTTATATTTCTTGCCCGTTCATTTCTGCAGTCTTATTGAAAGCTGCATCTGGTTATCCAAGCTCCCAATTTTACGTGGAATCACAAACAGATAACTGGGTTGTCAAACATTGGCACCAATCTGAGTGCCCATTTTATTCTGCTGAAGGTATTAATGATTTTAGAAGACTCTGGTTATTCTCCCTTTCTGGCCGAAGACTCAATTTTCAATCTCTGTGAAATGAAGTTGGATAGGCAGCCCGTTCGTCCATGTAGTTGGTGAGACAGACCACCTTGTTGAAGTTATCGGGCCATCCAACTCAAAACCTTATTGTTTGCAGAATAAGTTATTACGTGGGACCCATTGATAGAATGGCTTATACTAGAATAAGGGGTGTTTCAGTTTGATAGTTTTGTGGGGCCCGTTGATGGAATAAGAAGAATAAGTAATTCTTGGGTCTAAGGTAGGATGGCTTATTCTCCTTATTCTCCGAATGCGTTATTCTTTACCGGTATAAGCCATTCCGCTTGTCAAAGCAAAATTAAGCTTATTCTCTGCTTATTCACTCTTATTCTTCTCTTATTCTCTAATCAAAGTGGCGCTAAGGCGATGAGTAGAGTAGGCACCATGTACTAAACACTTTTTGATTTTGTCTTTTTTTCAATATAAGACTATTTTAACACGCCTCCTTACGTGCATGCCGATTTTAGGTTATGTCACGTGGACCACAAATACGGGGTGTGCGACCCGATTTGTAACCATGGGTTCTGATATCATGTTGAAGTTATTGGGTCATCCAACTCAAAACCGTAAGGCGATGAGTGGAGTAGGCACCATCTACTAAACACTTTTTGATTTTGACCTTTTTTCAATATAGGACTATTCTAACACACCTGAGCTCCAAGCGGCACCTGTTGGGTCAGTTCTTGCTTGCATATTGCATTGGATGCTGAACGGATTGGACTCGGAGCTATAGGGGGTCTGCTGCGAAGTCCTGATCTGAGGGGTTGAGTGGAGGTGCAAACCGGGTTGGGTATATTCGTATTCGACCCGACCAAATTCTATTTTTTAGGATGCGGACCCTCTCGCTTACCCGGATTAAGGAATGTGGACATCGTTCTTTTTCCCGCTTCTAAAGACGCGGATCTCCGTCGGATCCCTGTTTTTGACTGGAGTGGCATTTCCACTTTCCCCATCTCTCTGTGAAAGATGAAACCCTAGTCCCAGCGTCGCCCAGCACCTCTGCCAGCGCCGGCAGCGAGCGGCAACGCCTCCATCGCCGTGGTGCCAAGTCTGCTGGCATGCCGTGCATCATCTTTGCGATCTCACAACAACATCATCTTTGCGATTCAATCTACTGTTTGGACCTTCTTGCGCAGATCCCCACTTCTATTTTGAGTTCAGGAGTATCGGAAGTGAAAAAGTAAAGGTAAATTTCATTCTTTGCATTTTGTTTATTGCCTTTTCATTTGGATTCATTGCAACAAAGAACGATTCAAGATTCAAGGATGTTTGCAAAACTTTTACGATTTTCTCCGGGGATTTTGGTCCCCATTTGCCTTTTTTTCGTTTTTTTTTTCTGATGGGATTTGGGTTCTATCTAGGGTTCTATCCGTGTAACTTCTTATTGTAAATGTCTGATTTGTTACTGTTTCATGGGTTCATTACCTGTGTAGGGAAGGAAAGAAGAGGAGGAATTCAACATTAATTGGGCTACTGGGTTAATTACCTGTTCAAGGAAAGAAAGAAGAGGAGGAAATCAACACTGGGTTACTATTCGTTGATTCAGTTCTAAGGATATACATTTTTTTTTTCTGGGGTATGTAATGCGTAAGACTGGTTACTTACCGCTTTTCTAGAAAAATATATGTTATGAAGCTGGTCATTGTTTGTAATAGCAGCAGAAAAAAATGTATGTTAAGAAGCTAGTCATTGTTCGTAATAGTAGGAGAAAAAAAAAATGTATGTTAAGCTAGTTACTGTTTTTATTTTCCTTACTAATGGATGTTAGAAAATGTTTTTTTTTTGTGTTGAAATATATCTTTTGTATGTTAAGCTAGTTACTGTTTTTATTTTCCTTACTAATGGATGTTAGAAAATGTTTCTTTTTGAGTTGAAATATATCAAAAATAAACAAATGTTAAAAACAGGATTTTTTTTTGTTAATCTCATATTTTATAGGATTTTAGGCAACTTTCATAAAGTGACTGTGATTGAGCTGCACAGGAATGTGCGTGAGAGGAGCAGAAGAGTGGAACACAAAAATGAGGGTTGGACGTGCAGGAGATCCGCATCCGGATCCGTGAGCGCACAAACGGATAAAATCTGGAGGTCCGTATATGACAAGTGTCCACTACTTTTTATCCGGGTGCTGATCCGACAATGTGGATCTGGGTCTCACTCGGATCCAGGTCGGACCCTACCGGATCTACCCGTTTTGCACTCCTAGGGTTGAGCGCTGCTGGTTTTCGTTGCCAGGCACAAAGATGAAACGAGTACTGGTGCTTCTGTTAACAGTCTTATTAGACACTGATGCAGGGATGTAAATAGCCCCTCTATTCTTTTCTCTTTTGAACGAAATAGTATATCCTTAATCATAAATGTATCTGATACTTAATTCTCCTTATCTTGGAAAAAGACAGGGCAACTAAGTTATCGAATAACAGTACATATTACACAAAGTCTTCTATACAGGGAGGCAACTATTAAGTTCTTGTTAGGTAGAGCTATTTTTTGTTGGGGAGAAAAGTTATGTGATTTTATTGTTCCACTTGTCCTCTGAGTTTCCTTTGATTTCTTTAAAAAAGGAATGTCTAATCCACTAGATCGTCTTGAATGGAAGGTCGCGTGACTAATGACATTCCTAGAAAAAAAAAATGCAGATTTTGGAGCTTTATTCAGACGTTTCCATAAACAGCTCTAGGTGAACTTTCTGTAAACAGTGTAACATTATAAATTATTTAAGAGGGGGTTAGAGCCAAAAGACCAAGAAACTATATAAAAGTAAACAAACACTTCCATCACCTCATGCTTGCATTCCATGAAGTAACTTTGATTAATCCAGTTTCCCTTATCCTGTACAGACGCATTATGGAGAGAGAGAGGTTACCGTTGGGCATTGCCCTTTATCTATGAAGTTGAGATCTTCTTCTTCTCTCGGTGGATTATTAGAAGGTCAATAAGAGAGGGGAAGGAGGCCAAAATTTTGAAATCACGGAGGTGTGGGTGAAGTGGATTTTGATAATTTTTGGCCTTCCTCTCCTCTCTTTATTGATCCTCTAGGTTCTTATCTTTGTGGTCTTCTTGTAGGTGTACCACCTAGCTATGAGGAGGTAAACCACAAAGTTGACAACGCTGAGGATGGCCAGGAGCCAGTAAAAGTAGTCGAGGTGGCCCCTGTTCAGGTTGTCGGGGATCCACCCGAGCTTCCCGTCCTTGGTGGTGGCATGGGTCACAATGGTGACGAGCAGGGTGCTCAGGTAGTTGCCCAGCGCCACCGTGGTGAGCGAGAGCGCGGAGCACATGCTGCGCATGGCGTCGGGCGCCTGGTCGTAGAAGAACTCGAGCTGGCCGATGAAGGTGAACACCTCGGCGGCGCCCACGATGAAGTACTGCGGCACCTGCCAGAAGATGGACAGCGGCAGCTGCTCCCGGTCGTAGTAGTTGTGCTTCTGCACCATGTGCAGCCTCACCAGCTCCAGGACGCCGGCGGCCAGCATGGCGAAGATGGAGATGACAAGGCCGATGCCCATGCGGGTGAGCTGGGTGAAGCCGCGCTCGTTGCCGGTGACGCGGCGGGCGGCGGGGACGATGACGCGGTCGTAGAAGGGGACCCAGACGATGACGCTGACGGTGTCGAAGATGGAGAGGGAGGCGGAGGGGATCTTGAAGTTGGGGCCCATGTGGGGGTCCATGGTGTTGCCCTGCAGCACGAACATGGTGCTCATCTGGCTGTAGACGGTGGAGAAGATGATCCCGCTCGCCCATATGGGCAGCAGCCGCACGACGGACTTGAGCTCCTCCACCTGGGTGACGCTGCAGAGGCGCCATGGGTCGGCCGGCCCTTCGAAGCCGTCCGCAGCCACTCGTGTGTCCACCGCCGCTTTGTCCAGGAAGCTGCACGCAAAAAGCAACATCTTTAGAGCAAACGGGATCGAGATTGGAAGCAAACAGACAACATGGAGGGAGGGTCATGAACGGGTGCTGATCGAAATGGCTGTACTAAGTTTCATCACAAAAATTGTCAGCAACAGATGTCTCTCTGGCTTACCTGAACTGTTCTGTGTGCTCAAGCTTTCTGCTACCTTCAATAGCAGACTCCTTGTCCCCAACCTCATGGAGAAGAGACTTATCAGAAGGCACCTTCACATTAAATTTTCTGCATGATGCAACCAGGACCTGTGCAATCCTTGTCAGAGGGCTCCCTCCAGGTTTCTGGTGACGATACAGACGCGCACCTGTGAAGAAAAAGAGAACAGCAATCACCATTGCCACAGCCGGAATCCCAAATCCCCAACCCCATCCCACATTCATCTGGATCCATACTAGCACAGAGGAAGCAATAAGAGCTCCAATGTTGATCGAGAAATAGAACCAGTTAAAGAAAGAGCTCTTTCTTTTCTTCTCTGATTCATCAGTTTCATCGAATTGGTCTGCACCAAATGAGGACACACAAGGCTTTATTCCTCCAGTGCCAAGCGCGATGAGATAAAGGGCTACAAAGAATGTTGCAGTTTGACCCTCGGTCGGGTGACAAACACCATCGTGGCAGAAGGGTCTAAGCCCTTTCACAGATGCGGATAGTGTCAACAACGTCAAACCCTGCAAATTAATCCAGACTTCAGATTTTGCACTGTATCAACCACACAAGGACATCAGTCTGAGTTCAGTTGAATAAGCTTACACAAACATAGATCATCATGAAGCTGGAGATTGTCCAGTATCTTCCCAGATATGCATCAGCTATGAAAGCACCAATCAGAGGCATGATGTAGCATGTACCAGACCAGTTAGTAACATTGTTTGCAGCTCTTGCATTGCCCTGGTTGAGACGGTCTCTTAAATAGTTAACAAGGTTGGTACCCATGCCATAGTATGCCAATCTTTCGCAGCACTCATTCCCTGGAGAGACATGAACCCCTCGTGTTTAGTTTGATTCATCCACCGGAGGACAATAGAGCTCTATCTGTCCTACAAGAATATGATTATTTGACAGAGCAAGTATTGAATTTTACCGAGAATATAAGGGCAAGTCTTCCAATTCCCAGTCTTGGTCTTATCGGCAGGGTTACCGTGGCTGTCTACCGTCCCATCTTTCGTGTAGCGATCGTTGCCGTCCTCCATAGATTTTTATGCAGGTAAGTTCTTCAAACTGCAGTGTGCTTCTTTCTGTATCTGACATGCAAACATAAAATTTATGAGGTCTTGGCTATCACATGGCATCTGTGAAAGCATCAAGCAAAGAATGACATGCAAGTGACTGACTGGCTGATGATTACTTTCTACAGTCAGCTAGAATCACTAGAAATTTTTGAGGCCTTCTTTCAAAAGACGATCCGCAAGACCACCAACTAATTAACGCCCACTATTAGCTCAAACAATTGGGGAGTTTGTATCAGGGGCAACAGTAGATTATAAAATTCTGCTCAAGCCTTAAAGGGACTTGGCTCTCCATGTCCGAAGCCGGCAATTTTCTGATGGGATGAGCTTTCATGATGATGATACGATCACTTAATCAACAGTTCAATTATTTAATCCTTCATGTGACTAACAAAACATAGCTAAAGTTGAGTTCTAGACTATCCAAAATGTACATCCAATATAAATTGATGGATAATTCTGGTAATAATTTATAAATGACTAGTGATCATGCCAATTCCGCTAGTTCTGTTACATGGTTCATAATTTTGATGATCGAACATATAGCATTTAAAGAGAATTTCCTTTGCATATTGTAGGAATATAGGAACACGTACGGTAATTAAACTCCATAGCACCTATTGTTCATTCAATTGTATGCCTATCTTTTGATTGGCGTTTGTGATGTTTGAATGAGATTTTATCTACGGCATAAGGAATCCACCAAGTTGAAAGGATCGAAATATGATGAACTGCTTAAGCACATCCAGGACAAACATGCAGGAGGCTAAAATTTGAAACTTCACAGGCTAACAATGGAATTACCGGCTTTTCCTCAATACTGAACTCTTTCCAACCAGCAGCGGAGAGTATCCAACTCTTTTTAAAAAGGCCTAACTAGCTACGCAAAGAGAGTCCCCCACTCTCCTGCGTTGCCCCGTCATACAGAGCGCACCAAACTCATGCAGCAAAACCGGAGGAAACGAAGAGCAAACCTAAACAACCCGTGATCTGAAACAACCCAAAGTCCTTTACGATGCTTGACGACAAAGAGCAAAGCCCATCATCAAAAGGAACATGCCCCAGCAAAAACCCAGTTCTTCTCCGGTCCCATGCAACAACACATCTTAGGATAATTTGATAGGGAGTAGGGAAAAAGCCACGGTAGTAGAGCAACATAGAAAGGAGGAAACAACACAGTGTCGGCAGCGCAAACCTCCCAAGCAACAGCAGTCGGAGAAGAAGATGCCACGGAAGGGAAAGATCTGATGTGTACGAGCGTAAGAAGAAGCAGGGGAAGACGCAAATAAAAAGAAGAAAGGAGGACATTATATAGCCGCTCCAACATTAACCGATTCGGAGAAGGACCAGGGCCGGGTAGGAAGGAGTCCTATTCGCATTCGACCACGCCCAACAAAGGGAAACCAGGAGCGCCCGACGTGTTGGGCGAACGGATACGTTAAGTAGGCCGGGCCGCGGCTTACGCAGCCCATTAATGGGAACGTTTAATTTTAATTTACTCCTGAAAATAGGAGCCGAACCACGTGGGACGTAGGCGTGTGTAGCGCAGAAGTCTCCGCATCTTCCATGGGCAACTCGTCAAGCCGCAGAAATTCGTGGGGGTGATGTTACGTATGGAGGGGTTTCTCGACATTTTTACGTTGGAGTCAAAATTAGGGAGAACAGGAGAACGACAACTGGAATAAAAGAAAAAGGCTAGAACTCTTAAAGCTGTAAACGGATAGGATATTGATATGGAAACAAGTGTTTTCATTTTTCAATAACAATAAATTTGTTTTCATTTTTAATTCTGATAAGATCTGAAAATGTATTTTTCGTTTCTGTTTTTGATGAAATTGGAAAGTCTATTTTCTGTTTCCGATTCCGATAATCGGATATTATTTTCGATAATTATCGAAAATTACTAATTTCTTATTTGATTTATTTAAAACATATAGAATGAGACCTAAATATAATCAATACGTCTTAATATATTAGATAATGATCAATAAGATTGAAACACAATGAATGTAATAATGTATCTATAAAGTTATATTTAAAAATCTATAATAATAATCGGAATCAGAAAGCGGATGCGAAAACATGTGTTTCTGTTTCAAATTCTAATAACTTATCAAAAATATCTGTTTTCGATTTTGATAAATATCGGAACGATACTTTTTATCGAATACTAATATTTTTTTTCAATAACAGGTTAAAAAATTAAATAATCAGGTTTCGTTGACAGCCCTCAGAAAGAGAAGAGGTCCTGTCAACCTTAAACGCTGCGTGGAAACTAAAGATTCTCTCCAGTCTCATAATTCGGTGGGGTTCCGTATTCTTTTACTGCTTGTCAAAGGGCAGTAAGCCGTACGCACAGTCACCCAATAATGACAAAGCATCCAATCATATAAGCACGAACGATCCCAACGATTACCCCGATTATTAGCGCATAGTTATAATTAAACGCGTGCATTTGCAGTGCAACGCCTGTTCACCCGCAGCAGATGGGACCATGATTAGTCGGATAATCCAAAAGTCGCAGAGAGAGAGAGAGAGAGAGAGAGAGAGAGAGAGAGAGAGAGAGATGGGGCAGGGAAACGACCACCGCAGGCCTGGGCTCCGCCGCAGTGGGAAGCTCGGGGCGCCGTGGAAGCGAGAGCCCCGGGTAAGAAGAACAGGGAGGAAGGGAGGAGGGCAGGGGATCTGGATGACTACCACTCCCTCTTTTCCATAAATAGAAACTCCTCCCCTTCTTAGTTTCTACGGGCCAAATTACTTGGACATGGAGAGATTGGCACCACAAAGGGGGGTGGGGGAGACGGAGGCTTCCCCATCCCGTTTGGGTTTGGCATGATCGAACCATGTAATTTTCCCAAATATCGTTAGATTTCCATGCACAGAGAGAGAGAGAGGGGAGGGTGAGAGGTGTTACCTCGAGAGTTCTTGGAGATTCGCTGTATCCGCCCCGTTTGTCGACTCCTTCGGGACGCCCCCAAAATCCTCTCAGAGATTACAAATATGCTGCAGGTGTCTCTGCAGCAGCGAGGCGAGGCGCCGAGGCCGAGCACGAGCACCAGCAGCACAAGAGCAGCAGGAAGGAAAACACGGCGGCGGAGAGAAAAATGGCTCCTCCACTTTTCCCACCCTTCCCCGCATCGACTCTACTTTTATATATCCCAGAAATCTAACATTACATTCATGATGATGCCAGATTGGAAGAGAGAGAGAGAGAGAATCCGAGATTCTTTGGTCCCCTTCCTCGAGACCTGCCTTCCTTGAAGAATGGATAAGTAATAGCTCAGTGAGCGACGATTAATTACGAAAAATGCCCCGCCTCATCCCTTTCCGGGCGCTCGGCCCGGGACAGTTTGACGTAATGTGGGCCCCCTAGAGCTGTCAAGCTTACCATAATCCGAAAGAGGAATATTATTCTCATTCTTACCGTTTGGCGTATAAATGAGGCATACTACGTAAGACTTTTACAAGGCATAGACAAAATATGGAAAGTTTTAAGCAAGTGTTTTCAATGCTCAAAATTTTCAAAAAAAATATAATGTCTTGAAAATTTCTTCTCATAAAGTGAAAAATCATAGAAAATAATTTATCAGAAAGGAAAAATCGTGCGTTTACAAATTTTATAAAGAAATTAGTGAAAAATAAGAACATGTGTTTATATTCTCATGTGAGGAGAGAGAGGAAAAGGAGGACTGGAAAGTGGGTAGAGAGGGATAGTTGAGTGGTGGAGATTGAGTGGGAAGTTATTTTTCTGGATTCTATTTCCCCGTGGGAGAGGCAGAGAAATGAAACCCAAGGAAAAAAAGGTATGTTCTAAGTATTTGAAAAATATTTTGTGAACTATCATTTTCATGTGTTTGCAAAATGTGTAAAAGTTAATTGTAAAAATAAAAAAATAAAAAATTTTAAGCATTTCAAGCACCCCGTAAGAATACGTATATAGGTTATCATTAGGGATAATTTCATATTAATTATGCTTATATGTATAATTTCCATGTCTTATATGTGAAAGAGAATTTTTTTATTTTTTTTAAAGTTGGCCTTCACATGTCTTATACGGCCGATCTACCATTTGACGGGTTAATTTAAAAAAATAAATAAAAAACCATTATGGGCTCGGCCCATTAAAAATGTTTATTATTATTATTAATTGGTGTTCGATTTTTGATTTTTTTAGAATTTTTTAGATCGTTAGATCAAAGATTGAGTTATATGACCATGTAACATGTAACCTAAAAAAAGTTTCATTTTTTCCTCTTTTATCTATTACAATACCCCCATAGCAGTAGAAGAGTTTATTACAGCAAACGTTACTCTAAAAAAGTAAGAGTAATTGCAACAGGTAAATTTGTGAAGAAGCCCTCAACATGGATTTCTCCTTTGGGAGGCTAACAAAATTGGTGAACTTTCCCATCACGTTGGCATCGCTTGATTTGAAAATGTTCCCTTACAGTAGTACATCATCACTTTGTTTGCAGAATAAGTTATTACGTGGGGCCCACTGACGGAATGGCGTATACCAGAATAAGAGATGTTTCGGTTTGATAGTTTTGTGGGGCTCGCTAATGGAATATGAAGAATAAGTAATTCTTGGGTCTAGGGTGGGATGGCTTATTCTCCTTATTCTCCGAATACGCTATTCTGCACCGGTATAAACTATTCTGCTTGTCAAAGCAAAATTAAACTTATTCTCCCCTTATTCTCCCTTATTCTTCTCCTATTCTCCAATCAAAGTCCTAGTGAGAATGTACTCAAACACCACGATTTTACCGTACATCTCTAGTAAGTGCTACTGATGATCTGACCGCCAATACGAGGAGTAGCCGGCATGTATCTTTCTTTGTGCCTTAACTTCGCTCCTTGAAATGAACGATTGGATCTCCCATATATAAGTATGACTTGAAAAGATATGCGCGGTATCAACCATGTTGATGCGGCAGAATCCGATTCGGCCCATTGCAGCAGGCCCAAACCCCATTCAGCCCAACAGTAGCAGTATTAGGCCCTTCGGCGGCCTTCGGCCCGTTAGCGGCCCAGCAGCCCTCGGCCCATAAGCGGCCCCGTCGCTCCCGGCCCGGCAGGCTTCAGCCCGTCAGCGGCCCACCAGCCTACGGCCCGGGAACAGCACGGCGGCCCAGGGCCCAGCAGGCTTCGGCCCGTCAGCGGCCCAACCCCCTTCGGCCCGGTAGCCGAATCCGGCCCACTCCGGTGGCGGATCAGACGCTATGGCGGTTTATCAGTAAGCCTCATTTTAGTCCTATATCGGCTGCCACCGTTAACCATCCGCTACCCTCCGCTATAAGTATCCTGCTACTTGTGGCCAAGGTGGTGGTGGTGGGAAAAACGGATGCCCCCCTAAGCTTCCGAAACCCCTTAAAGGACTACTGTCCGAATAGGGTTCTAGCTGTTTCTTCTAGCTTCCTGAATCGAATCTTCTTCAGAAGCTAACTTGACCGTCGGAGGGGGTTCCCCAGGGCTGACGCCCGGGACTCCTGCTGACTGGTTCTTCTTCTTCTTTCCCTCTTGCAGGGGCTCGGTTCGAATCATCGCCGACCTCCCCGAGTCGGTCTCGGCCGCCGACCTCGGACTCCTCTCCCCGGTCTCGACGCCGAACGCCGGCTGCCCCGCGCCAGGAGGCTCGGTCTCACGCTGAAGTAGCCTTCGGACTCGCCGTCCGAGGGCGATCCCGTCGGTCGCCCCGCGCCAGGAGACTCGGCCTCGCGCTGAAGGTGCCTTCGGACCCCCTCGTCGGAGAGCGAGCCGTCCCCCCGTCCGATCTCGGACTTTCCGGCTTCTGCTCCGACGCTCGTCTACAGCTCCGCCGACAGGAGCTCCTGCTCGCGCCGCGCCTTCGTCCGACCGAAGGAGCAGCGGCTCACTATCCAAGAGCAGCTCCGGCGGCAGATCGCGCCCCCCGCGGGCGGATCCTCTTCATTCCGAAACAGCCTCGGCTTCGCCCTGTTGTGGATCCCCGTCGGGTCCCCTCGTCACCGCTCGATCCGGACCGGCTCCGGATCCTCCTTGTTTCGGATCCCCGTTTGCGGGATCCGGTCGTGATAGATCCAGTCTACATCACGTGGCGCCGTCTGTGGGAAACAAACAAACAAGTCATGTCTCGACAACCTGTCACCCGGCAATCCGGACAGAGCGAAGCAGAGGCACGGGAAGCCTCGGCACAGCTACTGCCGTCCGAAGGCGCCCCTTGTACTCCGACAAGTGCGACTCTGCCAGTCTTACCAGAGTCCCTTGTCGTGGAAGACAACCGGGTGGGAGTACTCCAGCAGCAGATAGCAACGCTGGCAACTGCCGTCAAATCCCTAGCGCCTCTTCAGGAGATGATGTCTGCCATCATCCAGCACATGGGACTGATAGGACAGCTTCCTCAACAAGCACCGCTCCCTCCACTTTACCCGGTTCGAGATGCGAGGCTCCGTCCGGCACCCGCGCCGGTTTCCCCTGACGAAACCGCTTTAGCGCACAACAAGCCCTCGGCACTACCTGCCCGAGCCCCTCGCATCGATCGCCTGGCAAAGAAAGGCTGTGTTTCGTCTGAGTTCTGCCCGGTCAGAACCGGAGGACCATCAGTCGCCACTTCGACAGTCCCGGACCTGGACCAGCGGCTGACGGCGATGCGCAAAGAGATACAGCAGATAATGTCTCGGCCTTACGGGGCACCTCTCGCCAGCAGCATCCTGGAGCAAACCCCGTTCACGGCGGAGCTCCTGGCTACCGAAGTGCCTCCAGATTTCAAGCTGCCGAAGGGTCCTCTCTACAACGGAATGACAGATCCGGTCTGTCATCTCCAGAGATTCAACTCATATCTCTCGGTCCGAGGGGTCACCGAAGCAGTCCGCTGCCGACTTTTCCCCCTCACCCTCGAGAAGACTGCTCTAACCTGGTTCGAAGCACTGGCCCCCAACTCCATCCATTCCTTGGTCCAGTTGGGTCAGTTGTTTATCGACCAGTTTTATGATGCCACCCGGCAGTACAAGACATCGGCTAGCCTATTAGCCATCCGGCAAGGCTCCACCGAAACTCTCCAGGAGTATTTCACCAGGTTTCGGACCGAGGCCGCCCAAATCCCAAACATTGATAGCTCGATCGCAGTCTCGGCCGTGATCAGAGGATGTCGGGACGAAGGGCTCCTCGGCTCCATCGGGAAACGCCATCCCCCTACCTTCCAGGACCTCGTAGCCCGGGCACACAAGTATGTCAACCGGGAGGCCCTGATGATATCTAAAGGTAAAGGCGTAGCCGACGCAACTTTGGCACCTGTCCCCCGAGTGGTCCACCCTCGGCCCGAAGACCAGCAGTCCTCCCGAAAGCGGTATCGCAGGGAGGAATGGGACTGAGAGAGGCGACGGGACCCGCAACAGCGGCATCTGCCCTTGCCTGCTTCCCCTTCCCAAAGTGCTCACGGAGATGAAGGACTTGATCCGCCGACCAGAGCGACAATTACTCAAAGACCGCATCAACCCGATCCGAGGGCGGCTCTGGCCATTCGTATCGGATCGGAGCGGCATTATTCGAAGACCACGTCAACCCGATCCGAGGGCAGCTCTGGCCATTCGTATCGGATCGGAGCAGCGTTATTCAAAGTCCGTGCAAACCGTACCGGGAGTGGCTTCGGCCATGCAAACCGTATCGAGAGCGGCAAGGCTTTCTTTAAGTCCGTGTAAACCGTACCGGGAGTGGCTTCGGCCATGCAAACCGTATCGGGAGCGGCATGGCTTTCTCTAAGTCCGTGTAAACCGTACCGGGAGTGGCTTCGGCCATGCAAACCGTATCGGGAGCGGCATGGCTTTCTTTAAGTCCGTGCAAACCGTACCGGGAGTGGCTTCGGCCATGCAAACCGTATCGGGAGCGGCATGGCTTTCTTTAAGTCCGTGTAAACCGTACCGGGAGTGGCTTCGGCCATGCAAACCGTATCGGGAGCGGCATGGCTTTCTTTAAGTCCGTGCAAACCGTACCAGGAGTGGCTTCGGCCATGCAAACCGTATCGGGAGCAGCATGGTTTTCTTTAAGTCCGTGCAAACCGTACCGGGAGTGGCTTCGGCCATGCAAACCGTATCGGGAGCGGCAAGGCTTTCTTTAAGTCCGTGTAAACCGTACCGGGAGTGGCTTCGGCCATGCAAACCGTATCGGGAGCGGCAAGGCTTTCTTTAAGTCTGTGTAAACCGTACCGGGAGTGGCTTCGGCCATGCAAACCGTATCGGGAGCGGCAAGGTTTTCTCTAAGTCCGTGTAAACCGTACCGGGAGTGGCTTCGGCCATGCAAACCGTATCGGGAGCGGCATGGCTTTCTTTAAGTCCGTGTAAACCGTACCGGGAGTGGCTTCGGCCATGCAAACCGTATCGGGAGCGGCATGGCTTTCTCTAAGTCCGTGTAAACCGTACCGGGAGTGGCTTCGGCCATGCAAACCGTATCGGGAGCGGCAAGGCTTTCTTTAAGTCCGTGTAAACCGTACCGGGAGTGGCTTCGGCCATGCAAACCGTATCGGGAGCGGCAAGGTTTTCTCTAAGTCCGTGTAAACCGTACCGGGAGTGGCTTCGGCCATGCAAACCGTATCGGGAGCGGCATGGCTTTCTCTAAGTCCGTGTAAACCGTACCGGGAGTGGCTTCGGCCATGCAAACGGTATCGGGAGCGGCAAGGCTTTCTTTAAGTCCGTGTAAACCGTACCGGGAGTGGCTTCGGCCATGCAAACCGTATCGGGAGCGGCAAGGTTTTCTCTAAGTCCGTGTAAACCGTACCGGGAGTGGCTTCGGCCATGCAAACCGTATCGGGAGCGGCATGGCTTTCTCTAAGTCCGTGTAAACCGTACCGGGAGTGGCTTCGGCCATGCAAACCGTATCGGGAGCGGCATGGCTTTCTTTAAGTCCGTGCAAACCGTACCGGGAGTGGCTTCGGCCATGCAAACCGTATCGGGAGCGGCATGGCTTTCTTTAAGTCCGTGTAAACCGTACCGGGAGTGGCTTCGGCCATGCAAACCGTATCGGGAGCGGCAAGGTTTTCTTCTAAGCCCGCAGGTAACCTGAACCGAGAGTGGCTTCGGCCATGTGTACCGGTTCGGGAAGCGGCACGGTATATTTCTAAGTCCGCAAATAACCCGTACCGATCGGGAAGCGGCACGGTTCTTCTAAGCCCGCAGGTAACCTGAACCGAGAGTGGCTTCGGCCATGTGTACCGGTTCGGGAAGCGGCACGGTATATTTCTAAGTCCGCAAATAGCCCGTACCGATCGGGAAGCGGCACGGTTCTTCTAAGCCCGCAGGTAACCTGAACCGAGAGTGGCTTCGGCCATGTGTACCGGTTCGGGAAGCGGCACGGTATATTTCTAAGTCCGCAAATAACCCGTACCGATCGGGAAGCGGCACGGTTCTTCTAAGCCCGCAGGTAACCTGAACCGAGAGTGGCTTCGGCCATGTGTACCGGTTCGGGAAGCGGCACGGTATATTTCTAAGTCCGCAAATAACCCGTACCGATCGGGAAGCGGCACGGTTCTTCTAAGCCCGCAGGTAACCTGAACCGAGAGTGGCTTCGGCCATGTGTACCGGTTCGGGAAGCGGCACGGTATATTTCTAAGTCCGCAAATAACCCGTACCGATCGGGAAGCGGCACGGTTCTTCTAAGCCCGCAGGTAACCTGAACCGAGAGTGGCTTCGGCCATGTGTACCGGTTCGGGAAGCGGCACGGTATATTTCTAAGTCCGCAAATAACCCGTACCGATCGGGAAGCGGCACGGTTCTTCTAAGCCCGCAGGTAACCTGAACCGAGAGTGGCTTCGGCCATGTGTACCGGTTCGGGAAGCGGCACGGTATATTTCTAAGTCCGCAAATAACCCGTACCGATCGGGAAGCGGCACGGTTCTTCTAAGCCCGCAGGTAACCTGAACCGAGAGTGGCTTCGGCCATGTGTACCGGTTCGGGAAGCGGCACGGTATATTTCTAAGTCCGCAAATAACCCGTACCGATCGGGAAGCGGCACGGTTCTTCTAAGCCCGCAGGTAACCTGAACCGAGAGTGGCTTCGTCCATGTGTACCGGTTCGGGAAGCGGCACGGTATATTTCTAAGTCCGCAAATAACCCGTACCGATCGGGAAGCGGCACGGTTCTTCTAAGCCCGCAGGTAACCTGAACCGAGAGTGGCTTCGGCCATGTGTACCGGTTCGGGAAGCGGCACGGTATATTTCTAAGTCCGCAAATAACCCGTACCGATCGGGAAGCGGCACGGTATATTTCTAAGTCCGCAAATAACCTGTACCGATCGGGAAGCGGCACGGTTCTTCTAAGCCCGCAGGTAACCTGAACCGAGAGTGGCTTCGGCCATGTGTACCGGTTCGGGAAGCGGCACGGTATATTTCTAAGTCCGCAAATAACCCGTACCGATCGGGAAGCGGCACGGTTCTTCTAAGCCCGTAGGTAACCTGAACCGAGAGTGGCTTCGGCCATGTGTACCGGTTCGGGAAGCGGCACGGTATATTTCTAAGTCCGCAAATAACCCGTACCGATCGGGAAGCGGCACGGTTCTTCTAAGCCCGCAGGTAACCTGAACCGAGAGTGGCTTCGGCCATGTGTACCGGTTCGGGAAGCGGCACGGTATATTTTTAAGTCCGCAAATAACCCGTACCGATCGGGAAGCGGCACGGTTCTTCTAAGCCCGCAGGTAACCTGAACCGAGAGTGGCTTCGGCCATGTGTACCGGTTCGGGAAGCGGCACGGTATATTTCTAAGTCCGCAAATAACCCGTACCGATCGGGAAGCGGCACGGTTCTTCTAAGCCCGCAGGTAACCTGAACCGAGAGTGGCTTCGGCCATGTGTACCGGTTCGGGAAGCGGCACGGTATATTTCTAAGTCCGCAAATAACCCGTACCGATCGGGAAGCGGCACGGTTCTTCTAAGCCCGCAGGTAACCTGAACCGAGAGTGGCTTCGGCCATGTGTACCGGTTCGGGAAGCGGCACGGTATATTTCTAAGTCCGCAAATAACCCGTACCGATTGGGAAGCGGCACGGTTCTTCTAAGCCCGCAGGTAACCTGAACCGAGAGTGGCTTCGGCCATGTGTACCGGTTCGGGAAGCGGCACGGTATATTTCTAAGTCCGCAAATAACCCGTACCGATCGGGAAGCGGCACGGTTCTTCTAAGCCCGCAGGTAACCTGAACCGAGAGTGGCTTCGGCCATGTGTACCGGTTCGGGAAGCGGCACGGTATATTTCTAAGTCCGCAAATAACCCGTACCGATCGGGAAGCGATACGGTTCTTCTAAGCCCGCAGGTAACCTGAACCGAGAGTGGCTTCGGCCATGTGTACCGGTTCGGGAAGCGGCACGGTATATTTCTAAGTCCGCAAATAACCCGTACCGATCGGGAAGCGGCACAGTTCTTCTAAGCCCGCAGGTAACCTGAACCGAGAGTGGCTTCGGCCATGTGTACCGGTTCGGGAAGCGGCACGGTATATTTCTAAGTCCGCAAATAACCCGTACCGATCGGGAAGCGGCACGGTTCTTCTAAGCCCGCAGGTAACCTGAACCGAGAGTGGCTTCGGCCATGTGTACCGGTTCGGGAAGCGGCACGGTATATTTCTAAGTCCGCAAATAACCCGTACCGATCGGGAAGCGGCACGGTTCTTCTAAGCCCGCAGGTAACCTGAACCGAGAGTGGCTTCGGCCATGTGTACCGGTTTGGGAAGCGGCACGGTATATTTCTAAGTCCGCAAATAACCCGTACCGATCGGGAAGCGGCACGGTTCTTCTAAGCCCGCAGGTAACCTGAACCGAGAGTTGCTTCGGCCATGTGTACCGGTCCGGGAAGCGGCACGGTATATTTCTAAGTCCGCAAATAACCCGTACCGATCGGGAAGCGGCACGGTTCTTCTAAGCCCGCAGGTAACCTGAACCGAGAGTGGCTTCGGCCATGTGTACCGGTTCGGGAAGCGGCACGGTATATTTCTAAGTCCGCAAATAACCCGTACCGATCGGGAAGCGGCACGGTTCTTCTAAGCCCGCAGGTAACCTGAACCGAGAGTGGCTTCGGCCATGTGTGCCGGTTCGGGAAGCGGCACAGTATATTTCTAAGTCCGCAAATAGCCCGTACCGGTCGGGAAGCGGCATGGTGTTCTATGTACACCAAGTCTCGACATAAGACGAAGGTATCTCCGACAAGGTCCCGGCCTTAGACGAAGCTGTTTGCCAACAGCCCTCGGCCGACCTGAGGCGGCTTTTTTATACAAAGCAAAGGTTTTTCAAACGAAGCATATACCGTATCGCTCTTCCGAGGAGGTCTCAGATTTTACTCTTGCCATCTCAGAACTGAGGAAGACAAGAGTGGGGGGCTATGTGATGCGGCAGAATCCGATTCGGCCCATTGCAGCAGGCCCAAACCCCATTCAGCCCAACAGTAGCAGTATTAGGCCCTCCGGCGGCCTTCGGCCCGTTAGCGGCCCAGCAGCCCTCGGCCCATAAGCGGCCCCGTCGCTCCCGGCCCGGCAGGCTTCAGCCCGTCAGCGGCCCACCAGCCTACGGCCCGGGAACAGCACGGCGGCCCAGGGCCCAGCAGGCTTCGGCCCGTCAGCGGCCCAACCCCCTTCGGCCCGGTAGCCGAATCCGGCCCACTCCGGTGGCGGATCAGACGCTATGGCGGTTTATCAGTAAGCCTCCTTTTAGTCCTATATCGGCTGCCACCGTTAACCATCCGCTACCCTCCGCTATAAGTATCCTGCTACTTGTGGCCAAGGTGGTGGTGGTGGGAAAAACGGATGCCCCCCTAAGCTTCCGAAACCTCTTAAAGGACTACTGTCCGAATAGGGTTCTAGCTGTTTCTTCTAGCTTCCTGAATCGAATCTTCTTCAGAAGCTAACTTGACCGTCGGAGGGGGTTCCCCAGGGCTGACGCCCGGGACTCCTGCTGACTGGTTCTTCTTCTTCTTTCCCTCTTGCAGGGGCTCGGTTCGAATCATCGCCGACCTCCCCGAGTCGGTCTCGGCCGCCGACCTCGGACTCCTCTCCCCGGTCTCGACGCCGAACGCCGGCTGCCCCGCGCCAGGAGGCTCGGTCTCACGCTGAAGTAGCCTTCGGACTCGCCGTCCGAGGGCGATCCCGTCGGTCGCCCCGCGCCAGGAGACTCGGCCTCGCGCTGAAGGTGCCTTCGGACCCCCTCGTCGGAGAGCGAGCCGTCCCCCCGTCCGATCTCGGACTTTCCGGCTTCTGCTCCGACGCTCGTCTACAGCTCCGCCGACAGGAGCTCCTGCTCGCGCCGCGCCTTCGTCCGACCGAAGGAGCAGCGGCTCACTATCCAAGAACAGCTCCGGCGGCAGATCGCGCCCCCCGCGGGCGGATCCTCTTCATTCCGAAACAGCCTCGGCTTCGCCCTGTTGTGGATCCCCGTCGGGTCCCCTCGTCACCGCTCGATCCGGACCGGCTCCGGATCCTCCTTGTTTCGGATCCCCGTTTGCGGGATCCGGTCGTGATAGATCCAGTCTACATCACATGTAATATATCTTTTGTTTACCATACTCTTGTGCTCCTTGCAACGAAGCAATGGGTCGCCCATGCATGGTCATCCTTTTTGTTGCCTGTTTTGCTATCTTCGACTTGATGACGAGTAGAAGCTCATGTTTTACTCTTTTCTCAGGGGTGGAGAAGATTAAAGAGACTTTGAAGTAACTTTAGCTCGAGTGGAGTTCTTTGACCTGCTTCAATGTTAAATAATATTTGACTCGTTACGTCGAGTGAGCTTAACTTGCAGCTTTCATCAAATCCATAAAATAACCACACCAAGCAACTCATTCTGATTTGTTCAGTGTCGTAGTTCCTGTTATATATGCACATCTATAGCAGACGAAACCAACTATTTTTTACGGGTGAGTGATGCTAGCTACGTTAATTTAGAAATGGCGCGTGCAGCTAGCGCAGTTATCTTTATACAGTCTGCCAGTACTGGCTAGCTTATTTGACAAATGGACCTGGACTAATTAATGCTACATACATTAATGTCCCGCGTCACCATTTAAAATTTCCAAATCTTCCTGTGATGCTGTTCACTTTTGTCACCTGTCACCTTGTTATTAATTTCCAAACTTGTCCGGTTCCTACGCCTCACACCCTTTTTGATTCTTGAATCTAGCTACCTACCGTTCAGACTAAAAAAAATTCTATATAAATCTTCGTTACATGTTGAATATCAGATATAACTCTCTTATTTATGCGACATCACACATACTCTCGTTAAAATGATGTAGTATCTATCAATGACATTTTTGATAGAACGTTATAGTGACAGGAATATGTACGTACGATATTATGTAATATCATATTTACTCTTGTTAAAATGTTATGGTATCCATTAGTAGTACTTTTGATGAAACATTATCATAATGAAAACATATATGATATTGTGTAAATAAGAGGGGTATTTGCTATTCTATATGTAAGGAGGGTTTATATAAAATTAATCCTTAAAAATATATCGCGATCATTTAGAAATATATAATTACTATCTTAGAAACTATCTTTCACGTATTTCCACTTAATTTGCAGTCTTACAAAACATCTTGCACTCTTGATAAATATATTGTCGTCCAAGAAAGTATATATACTGCAGTACTCTTAACAGATACCAGTCTTGGGAAATATTTTCCAGTCATAACAATTTGTATTAAACTCTAATGCTGCATTCTAATAAGTGAAAATGCAGCCATAGGAGGGATACACTACAATTCTAGGAATATATCGTACTCGTAAGTATACCATAGTATTGTAGCGTATGATCCAGTAATGTGTTGCACCGCTCTATAATATGATCCTAGCTAGTATATATTGTAAGTAATAATGTAATATTAGTCAGGATTAATAGATTAGAAAAATCTCAAGTACAAAACCGGTTGCAAGTTTTCTCCTAATGGGACCGATTAAAGTGACAACTGACAGAAAAAGAGAAACGGAAGACATCATCTTGTCATCGTCTTTTTCAAGAATGACAAGTCCGAAATAGGATGTGACATTGCAGACTAGTTAGCATTCATTTGTCAAGTGGGAGAACTTAATTTAATTTTCTCACAGACTAGCTGCAGCTCGGTGACCGTCCTCCCATTAATCTATGATTAACGAAGTTAATTTCCACCCCGGTTAATTAACCGGAGTCCTAATCTATACTGGTCTCGGCCTATTTTGAGCCTAAAATTATTTGTGAGTCAAGCAAATCACCCACCCTTCCACTAATTAAGCTGGTCAAATGCAACAAGGGCTGGCATGGCACGCGAGAGCCGCCGGGTCAAACGAGCTTCTCTTGCGTCGCGTGTGAAATCATGTGGAGTTGAGAGCGGCGGTGGATGGAGACGTGCTTAATTAGCTGTGGGGCTACCAGCAGTAAACCACTTAATTATTACTTGATTTAATTAATTAACTAACCAGAGTCGTCACCCAAATGATTATGGAAGCGATCCCTATGTAATAATGAACCACTGCGAGATCAACGGGCCATGGATGGCCTTTGATCTATGATTTGAATAGGGAGGCCGTGGTCGTGGCGGTCCCATTAGTTGCTTCTCGCTTTCCCTCTCTCATCATACACATCATGATTCCGTCTACATCCCCATTATGATTAAAACATATGAATAAAAATCTTCTGCGTCTAAATTTGAATTGGACTTTAGTTAATCAATAGAAAGAAAGATTTTAAAAAAAATTTTTACATGGTATTTTTATTATTAATTTTTATAAAAACCTTTCTTCTTTCTTTTCTGTATTGACCGAATTGAATTCAAACTAGCACTAAGAGAAACCGCACTCAAAACATATATATCAGAATTGGATGAGCCCACAAGCGCACCCACAAGAACACACGCAAAGGTGCGGTCAAACATTCACACGGGATGGTTTTATTTTGGCCCACAAACCAAAGACATTAATTCCTGTTTGCAGCTGAGGGGACCTTTTAATTAACTATGTTCACACGTAGGATAAGGACTTGCGCGCGTGTATATTGGCTGATGCTAATATGTTAAAGGTGTAAGGATGGCACCAACGCCAGCTTGGCGTCGGCAATGGTGGCAGCTCGATCGGCATCATGTAAGCTTTTATCTCTCTGTGATACTAATACTAGCAAAATTAAGCACAATAAGGAAGGAAAGATCATCACTATAAGTTTACAGCTTAATTAGTAACACAATATATAGGCATGTTCATCCTTCAAACCCTACATTTTTCTTTCTTTTTTACGGTGGATATATACTGAGGACGTGTTTAGCAAAACTTTATTTGAAAGTTTCTTTTGACTTTTACTTCTTCTATAAAATGAGTTGAAGAAGAGAGGTTATAACTAATTTTAATTTGTTAAAATTAAAATTAGTTATAACAACTTCACTTTTTTTCGAACTTTGGAAATTCTTTCCTTGTAACTTTTAGTTGGAAATTAGTTATAACCTCTCTTTTTCAACTCTTTCATAACAACTTCACTTTTTTTCGAACTTTGAAAATTCTTTCCTTGTAACTTTTAGTTGGAAGTCAAAACACAAAGAAAACACCATATAAATAGCTTCCAAAGTCTGATGACTTTTCATAAAAAATAACTAAATGAAAATACATAAGTACTTTCAAGTGAAAGCTACATCAAACAAGACCTAAAAGTCCCGCTATTTTTTATGTTTAATTTTGTGCACCTCTAGAAGAGAAGCGAAAATTAATACTGATGTAGACTGGATCTATCACGACCGGATTCCGAGGCTGGAACCCGAAGAGGTGGATCCGAAGCCGGTTTGGATCGGTGTTATTGAGGCTCGACGGGGATCCGGAAGGCCGAGAAGGCGGAGGCGAAGACGAGGGTCCGAAGGCCGAAGGGCGCTTCGGTCGGTGCAGGCTCGTCTCCGGGAAGTCGGGGCCGAGGCTCCTTCGGCGGGCGAAGGGGCGGCGCGGATGAAGCTCTTTCTGGCTGTATTGCCGACAGGCGATGAAGCCAAAGCCGACGGTCTGAGGCCGGAAGGGTCTCGGACTCGGCTTGCTCTTGGATAGTGAGCCCAAAAGCCCTTTTTGTCGGACGAGGGGACAGCGCGGGGCCGAGTCTTCCGTTGCGGGGCAGCCGTCGCACGGCGTCGAGACCAGGGAGAGGAATCCGAGGTCGGCGGCCGAGACCGACTCGGGAAGATCGGCGATGATTCGAACCGAGCTCCTGCAGGAGGAAAAGAAGAAGAAACCGGTCAGCAGGAGTCCTGGGCTCTGGCCCTTAGGAACCCCCTCCGACGGTCAAGTTAGCTTCTGAAGATGATTCGATTCAGAAGGCAAGAAGTAGCTTTAATGCTATTTGGACCGTAGTTCTTAAGGGTCTCGGAGGCAAAGAGTTGCATACCTTTGGCAATAAATAGCGGTGTATTTATAGCAGATGATAGAGGTTGGTTAACGGTGATAGCCGATATAGGACTATGTTTGGGCTTACTGGTAAACCGCTATAGTGCCTGATCCGCCACCGGAGTGGGCCGGGCTCGGCTATCGGGCCGAAGGGGGTTGGGCCGCCGATGGGCCGAAGCCTGCTGGGCCTAGGGCTGCCGCGCTGTTCCCGGGCCGTAGGCTGATGGGCCGCTGACGGGCCGAAGCCTGTTGGGCCGGGAGCAACGGTGCCGCTTATGGGGCCGAGGGCTGCTGGGCCGTTGATGGGCTGGAGGCTCCCGGAGGGCCTGATACTGCTGTTGTTGGGCTGAACGGGGTTTGGGCCTGCTCTAATGGGCCGAATCGGATTCTGCCTCATCACATAGCCCCCCACTCTTGTCTTTCTCAGCTCTGAGATGGCGAGAGTATAGCCCGAAGCTGCCAGAAGAAGTAATACGGTATATGCTTCGTTTGAAGAACCATGCCGCTCCCCGATCGGGTATACGTGGCCGAAGCCACCCTCAGATCAGGTTACCTGCGGGTTTAGAAGAACCGTGCCGCTTCCCGATCGGTACGGGTTATTTGCGGACTTAGAAATATACCGTGCCGCTTCTCGAACCGGTACACATGGCCGAAGCCACTCTCGGTTCAGGTTACCTGCGGGCTTAGAAAAACCGTGCAGCTTCCCGATCGGTACGGGTTATTTGCGGACTTAGAAATAATACCATGCCGCTCCCGATACGGTTTGCATGGCCGAAGCCACTCCCGGTACGGTTTACACGGACTTAGAAAGAATACCATGCCGCTTCCGATACGGTTTGCATGGCCGAAGCCACTCCCGGTACGGTTTACACGGACTTAGAAAGAATACCATGCCGCTCCCGATACGGTTTGCATGGCCGAAGCCACTCCCGGTACGGTTTACACGGACTTAGAAAGAATACCATGCCGCACCCGATACGGTTTGCATGGCCGAAGCCACTCCCGGTACGGTTTACACGGACTTAGAAAGAATACCATGCCGCTCCCGATACGGTTTGCATGGCCGAAGCCACTCCCGGTACGGTTTACACGGACTTAGAGAATATCATGCCGCTCCCGATACGGTTTGCATGGCCGAAGCCACTCTCGGTACGGTTTACACGGACTTAGAAAGAATACCATGCCGCGTCCTGATCCAGATTACATGGCCGAGAGTCATTCGTCGGATCGAAGGACTCGCGGACTTCAGAAAAAATATCATGCCGATCCGATATTAATGGCCGGAGCCGCCCTTGGATCGGGTTGACGCTGTCCTTGAATGATGCCGCTCCGATCCGATACTAATGGCTGGAGCCGCCCTCGGATCGGGTTGACGCGGTCTTTGAATAATGCCGCTCCGATCCGATACTGATGGCCGGAGCCGCCCTCGGATCGGGTTGACGCGGTCTTGGAATAATGCCGCTTCGATCCGATACTAATGGCCGGAGCCGCCCTCGGATCAGTTTGACGCGATCTTTGAATAATGCCGCTCCGATCCGATACTGATGGCCGGAGCCGCCCTCGGATCGGGTTGACGCGGTCTTGGAATAATGCGGCTTCGATCCGATACTAATGGCCGGAGCCGCCCTCGGATCGGTTTGACGCGGTCTTTGAATAATGCTGCTCCGATCCGATACTAATGGCCGGAGCCGCCCTCGGATCGGTTTGACGCGGTCTTTGAATAATGCCGCTCCGATCCGATACTAATGGCCGGAGCCGCCCTCCGATCGGGTTGACGCGGTCTTTGAATAATGCCGCTCCGATCCGATACTGATGGCCGGAGCCGTCCTCGGATCGGGTTGACGCGGTCTTGGAATAATGCCGCTTCGATCCGATACTAATGGCCGGAGCCGCCCTCGGATCGGTTTGACGCGGTCTTTGAATAATGCCGCTCCGATCCGATACTAATGGTCGGAGCCGCCCTCGGATCGGTTTGACGCGGTCTTTGAATAATGCCGCTCCGATCCGATACTGATGGCCGGAGCCGCCCTCGGATCGGGTTGACGCGGTCTTTGAATAATGCCGCTCCGATCCGATACTGATGGCCGGAGCCGCCCTCGGATCGGGTTGACGCGGTCTTGGAATAATGCCGCTTCGATCCGATACTAATGACCGGAGCCGCCCTCGGATCGGTTTGACGCGGTCTTTGAATAATGCCACTCCGATCCGATACTAATGGCCGGAGCCGCCCTCGGATCGGGTTGACGCGGTCTTTGAAGTGCCATGCCGCTTCCCGATCGGTACGGGTTATTTGCGGACTTAGAAGAGCCATGCCGCTCCGATCCGGTCTTTATGGCCGAGACCACTCTCGGATCGGATTTGCTGCGGACTTTAGAGGAATCCGTTGTCGGACACGGTCTTTTCAAAAGAGACTTCATTCATACCTCCCGGCTAAAACCCGGGTCTAATTACATGAGGTGCCGAAGGTACTCCGTATTTCAGGTACAAGGGAAAAGTGAGCCCGAAGGGGTCCTTAATCTGCGGGCCCCTCGGTCGTTTTAGAGGCATGGCCTTGGAAGAGATCTCTTTGGATGTTGTCCTACTGCTCCGAGGTCCTCCAGTTACGCCTTTGTCGAGGCCCTTTCTACCGGTACAGTGGCAGTTGGCCCTCTCTGATAAGGCGACCTATCTCCTCTTGAAGGAGCCGGCATTCATCAGTCGTATGGCCGGTCTCCTGATGGTATTCACAATATTTGCTAGGATCCCTTCGTCGAAGATCAGTTTTCATGCGCTGCGGCCGCCGGAGCATATGTTTCACCTCGGTCAGCATTTGGGAAGGGGGAGCAGGTAACGGTAAGTGCCGTGGCTGCAAACCCCGTCGCTTGCCTCGGACCCACTTCTTTTGACATCGCCTACATAGAGGCTCTTGATTCGTAGGTTGAGGGTGAGCCGCTAGAGGGGCAGGCGGTGCCGAGGGCTCACTCTCAACTGAAACGGCCTCGTCGGATAAGCCTTGTGAAGATGCTGGCTGAAACTCCTCGTTCTGCACAGAGTGAAAGGGAAACGGTGCTTGATGGGGGAGTTGGCTCAGTACCCCTATATTTTGGGCCATGGCAGATACCATGCCTGTCAGGGAAGTAACAGTGGCAGTCAGTATGGTCATTTTCTGTTGAAGTTCCTCTATCCGGTTGTCTCCAACAGTAGACCCTGTCATGGTTGGTTGAGTGGCGCTTGCTGGAGCGGATGAAGTGCCTTCGGGAGGCAGAGACTGCGCTGGGACTGCCCATGTCTCTGCTTCGGCCTGTCCGGATTGTCGGGTTTGTGACATGACTTGTTTGCTTGTTTCCCACAGACGGCGCCACGTGATGTAGACTGGATCTATCACGACCGGATTCCGAGGCTGGAACCCGAAGAGGTGGATCCGAAGCCGGTTCGGATCGGTGTTATTGAGGCCCGACGGGGATCCGGAAGGCCGAGAAGGCGGAGGCGTAGACGAGGGTCCGAAGGACGAAGGGCGCTTCGGTCAGTGCAGGCTCGTCTCCGGGAAGTCGGGGCCGAGGCTCCTTCGGCGGGCGAAGGGGTGGCACGGATGAAGCTCTTTCTGGCTGTATTGCCGACAGGCGATGAAGCCGAAGCCGACGGTCTGAGGCCGGAAGGGTCTCGGACTCGGCTTGCTCTTGGATAGTGAGCCCAAAAGCCCTTTTTGTCGGACGAGGGGACAGCGCAGGGCCGAGTCTCCCGTTGCGGGGCAGCCGTCGCACGGCGTCGAGACCAGGGAGAGGAATCCGAGGTCTGCGGCCGAGACCGACTCGGGAAGATCGGCGATGATTCGAACCGAGCTCCTGTAGGAGGAAAAGAAGAAGAAACCGGTCAGCAGGAGTCCCGGGCTCTGACCCTTAGGACCCCCCTCCGACGGTCAAGTTAGCTTCTGAAGATGATTCGATTCAGAAGGCAAGAAGTAGCTTTAATGCTATTTGGACCGTAGTCCTTAAGGGTCTCGGAGGCAAAGAGTTGTATACCTTTGGCAATAAATAGCGGTGTATTTATAGCAGATGATAGAGGTTGGTTAACGGTGGTAGCCGATATAGGACTATGTTTGGGCTTACTGGTAAACCGCCATAGTGCCTGATCCGCCACCGGAGTGGGCCGGGCTCGGCTATCGGGCCGAAGGGGGTTGGGCCGCCGATGGGCCGAAGCCTGCTGGGCCTAGGGCTGCCGCGCTGTTCCCGGGCCGTAGGCTGATGGGCCGCTGACGGGCCGAAGCCTGTTGGGCCGGGAGCAACGGTGCCGCTTATGGGGCCGAGGGCTGCTGGGCCGCTGATGGGCTGGAGGCTCCCGGAGGGCCTGATACTACTGCTGTTGGGCTGAACGGGGTTTGGGCCTGCTCTAATGGGCCGAATCGGATTCTGCCTCATCAAATACCCATGTTAATTTCTTGGGGAAACTTCATTCAAACACGGGAAATATCGATGATTCGTCCAGTGCTCGGTTTCCATGGCATTTAAACTTAGCATAGGAAAATCTTAATGAATCTTTATTAATCTAAGCTTTCCACAGCTCGGACTAGATATATTACGACTTCGGGAGCGTTTTCCTGAATTAAAAAGGAAAGCTTAATTGGTAAACTTTCTCTCTGGAGTGGAGTTAATTTTTGGCAGCCATGTCGATCCGATCCGTCTTGCATGGACTTGGAGATGTTGTACATCTATCCTTCCATTTTTCTTTCACTTGTGTTAGTTATTGATCATATCTTATTTACGATTAGATCTCTCATTTCTATATCCACTTAAAAATAAAATCTTCAATCATGTATCTTCTTAATTGTGTATCTTATTGCTCACACCATTCTTTTAAGCTTAGTTTCTCATTCACTACTTTGCAAGGTCGGTTTTAAGATGTCGTGTGTTTTACAAGCACATTTACAAGGACTCTTTGGAAAGAACTTATAAATGTTTATATTTTGATAGTAGAAGTCCTTTATTCCCTCCAAAAGTATCATAAAAACAAAAAATAGGTTTATGTTCAAACATAGTATTTTTTGATAACTTCACCTTTAGGTATTCATTTCTGATAATTTTTTATAATTATAAAGTAGAAGGATAGATGAGGATAAGGATAAGGATAAGGACATGAGTCACCATTCGGTCCAATATAATATATCCTTTTACGTTCCTAAATGAGAACCGAGTAAAACTCGGTTGCTCTACTAGGTAGTATTTTCAATTAAAAAAAAATAAAAATTAAGCCCAAATGAATAGTGAAGAATTTTTATTACTCACTTGGACTTATTACTTGATTTTTCAAATTTTGTAGGCCATTCAATCAGAGATCAAATTGTATGAAGCCTACCTAAAATTTTTTTAAAATATTTTAAATTAAAAACACCGCTACCAGGGGTGTTTACTATTTACTTCAAACCAAAAAATCAAACATAATTACTCATTCGATTTGGTTTGGTTTTAGGTCTAAATTTTTTTGATTTGATTTGAAACTAAACCGAATAAGAAAATTTGATTTGCTTTAGTTTTTACTCTTCATAAATCAAACTAAACTGAATAAATCAAATTACTTATAAGAGCATAAATTTTAGTGTAAAAATTTAGTGGTTGTTGTACGTATTAAACTAAAATTATTGAAATTATGAACTATGATAGAGTACTATGATCCTTTCTATTTAAATTAAAAACATCTTCCTCCATTTATATGTAAAGTGTAATACATTTTGAATTAAAGTGCAAAGAGTAATATGACCCCTTATTAAAGTAATTTAATTTTCTTCGTCATTATATTTTAAATCATCTATTAAAAGTTAATTAAAATAAATAAATAGTGTAGTTATTTTTTTAAAAAAATATTATATAAATCGTTAAATTATTGAAAATTTGTTTGAGAGAGAAGGTCTCATTATGACTGCTAAAATCAAACCGAACTAAATCAAACAAAATTATTTCGATTTGGCTTGATTTAGTTTCAAAAGTGTTTGATTTAATTTAGTTTGAGAGGTTATTTGATTTGGCGGTGCAGCAAGTTGTTCTCAATGAGAACATGCCCACTTACGAATACTGCGATCATATTTTTTTCTATTTACGTAAACACAAATGTATTATACATTCATATTGATGGTTAATTTCCCTTAGAGCAACTAGATGTACGTATCATCGATATTTCATCAGTTTCTATGCGATGCTCCGCATGGGACGCTATAAGAGGAACTGGATCCCTTTACGTTTATCTTGTTCCGTGAGATTATCCAACTCGCTAGCACTCGGGTGGGGCTTTTGCATTTGTTATGTTTATAATTACAAGCTGATCAGCCGGACAGTTAAACTTAGGGCTGGCAATGAGCCGAGTGGAGCCGAGCTTTGAATGGCTCGGGCTCGGCTCGGGTCAATGGAGCTTGGCTCGAGCTCGAGTTCGAGTTCGGTTTGAGCTCTAAATCTGGGTTCGAGCTCGGTTCGACCCGTTTTCGCCAGACTCGAGCTCGACTCGGCTCGAGCTCGAACCAATGAAATCTGGACATATACGATTTAATTTTAGTCATTTGATGCAGAATGAGGATTTTTTAGTATTCTTATTCAAACTTGTGTAATAATACTCTATCAAGACATATAAAATAAAAACTAATCAATTCAATTAAAATCCCAAGGAAGACAATTAAATGCATAATAAAAAATGAACATGAACCTTAATAGGTAGATTTTGAACTCAATTAAACATGAATATAGACCTTTTGTGATAATACTAACTACATATATGAAAATTTAAATGCGGGACACGGATGGAATGCCACTTTGACCTAGTTTGGAAAAATTAAAAAAAAAACATGTTAAATATTTCGAGCCGGTTCACGAGCTCACGAGCCGAGCTACAGTAAGCTTGAGCTCGGCTCGTTAAACTATTCGAGCTTCTACTTAAGCTTGAGCTCATTTGACATTTCGAGTCGAGCCGAACCGAGCTGAAATCGAGCCGAACCCGAGCGACTCGCGAGCGGCTCGGCTCATTGCCAGCCCTAGTTAAACTGGCCCAAATGGGCCTGCAGGAGTTCCTTGCACTTCAGAAGGCCCATGTAGTTCCCAAACACTAGGCCCACATCTCCGGGGATTGAACTATCTAATCTTTGGTCAACATACCGACTTCAAATTTTGATGGATAGAACAACTCGATGGTCACTAGATGACGACAGTTAAACTGTAAATTTTACATTTTAATGTATCAGAGAAACTGTAGATAGATAGTAATATTAGCGACTGTGCATTCATAGATAATTTTTTTTTTATTTTTTTTGGTCTTTTTAATATTTTAATATTCCCTATTAGTCCCTAAAATGTTTATATTTACTTTAAACCTCCTACAATTTTTAAATCCTGCTTAAAAAGTCCTTCCTGTTAGCAATTGTAAAAGAAGGAATATTTATATACTATTCTTTTCATATATCAAATTTCTATCAAAATATTTGTACTAGGAATATTCTGCAAATATTCTAGTATATTCCTTTTTTATGGTTAGCTAATGGGAAGGGCGTTTAAGATGAGTTTAAAGGTTGTAGAACGTATGAAGATCGTAGAGACTAATACATAATATTGAATGATAAAGGACCGATGGACTGAAAAGTAGGAAATCCATTCAGAAAATCTTAACTATCATGGCCAAATGAAATACATTGATATGAAGATCGTAGAAACTAATACAAAATATTATATGATAAAGGATCAAATAGGAGATCCATGTTTAAAGAACCAAATATGATTTTGTTTTTAACCCACCAATTATGTTGTTTGCTTGATTGGATGTTAGCCTTTAGACAAGTCCTTGGCAGCTACTATAAGTGATACCACTGGCGATTGTGTTGGGTATTTCAGGTTAACACTGTGAATGACAACTACAGATCTGCACGGTGATCTAATATTATTTAATATTCTTGTTATGCAAAGATGTGCTAATCAACTAAAATACCTACACGAGTAAGTACGTAGATAGGTCCCTACTCCCTCACCATACGAGCAAATGCTAGCTGGAGGTGGCCTTTGTACACTTACCATGACTAAGGGGAATATGATCTTTTGTTCCTTATTAAATCAAAACCAGGAAAGTGGTCATTTTGAAGGTGAAACAATAGAGGCTTGAATAGACAGATCTTAGTCGGTCCAAAAAAAAAGAGAATAGAATGATCTTAGGTAAACAGCTTTTGCATGAGGCTCCCCGTTTCGTACCTTATGAGATGTGGGTAAATCTGATTGGTTTATTTTTAACTTTCACATCAACTGTCAATCATAAATTTGCTGAAACCCACTCGATCGAATATACATGTCTTTTCAGAAGGATAAGAAAGGTAAACGAAGTTCTTGAGTCACGCAAGCATTGTTGCTTAAGAAGAGATGAGAAACTATATATATGTGGAAGGAAACAAACACTTGGATTTCCTTGTATGCTTCCATGAGGTAACTTAACTAATTCACAGTCCCTGAAAGATATATG
Source organism: Zantedeschia hybrid cultivar (assembly GCA_030544215.1). Taxonomy (NCBI): domain Eukaryota; kingdom Viridiplantae; phylum Streptophyta; class Magnoliopsida; order Alismatales; family Araceae; genus Zantedeschia; species Zantedeschia hybrid cultivar. Next base: position 14,844,795 of record JARZZO010000014.1, on the reverse strand, counting down.
GAGAGGCCAGTGTTGGCTGTTGCCAATCTATGCAGTCTTCTTATAGGTATACCACTTGGCAATCAGGAGGTATACCCCAAAGTTCACCAGGCTCAGAATGGCCAGGAGCCAGTAGTAGTAGTCGACGTGACCCCTGTTAAGGTTGTCCTCCGGGATCCATCCCAACTTCCCACCCTTGGTGGTCACATGCATCACAATGGTGACGAGCACTGTGCTCAGGTAGTATCCCAGCGCCACCGTGGTGAGCGAGAGCGCCGAGCTCATGCTCCTCATGGCGTCGGGCGCCTGGTCGTAGAAGAACTCGAGCTGGCCGATGAAGGTGAACACCTCGGCGGCGCCCACGATGAAGTACTGCGGCACCTGCCAGAAGATGGACAGCGGCATCTGCTTCAGGTCGTAGTAGTTGTGCTTCCTCACCATGTGCAGCCTCACCATCTCCAGCACGGCGGCGGCCAGCATGGAGAAGATGGAGATGACGAGACCGATGCCCATGCGGGTGAGCTGGGTGAAGCCCCGCTCGTTGCCGGTGAGCCGTCGGGCGGCGGGGACGATGAGGCGGTCGTAGACGGGGACCCAGAAGATGACGCTGAGGGTGTCGACGAGGGAGAGGTTGGCCGAGGAGATCTTGAAGCTGCCCATGCTGGGGTCCATGGTGTCTCCCTGAAGGACGAACATGGTGCTCATCTGGCCGTAGACGGTGGAGAAGACAATCCCGGTAGCCCATATGGGCAGCAGCCGCACGATGGACTTGAGCTCCTCCACCTGGGTGACAGTGCAGAGGCGCCACGAGTCGGCTCGGCCTCTGGAGTCGTCGGCAGCCGCTCGTGTGTCCACCGCCGCTTTGTCAAGGAAACTGCATGCAAGCAACAAACAATAATATGTAGGTTGAGCAGTGTGGTTGGCCAGTTTGATGCTCAGCTGCAACCCCTTCCTCTAGTAAGGATGTACTGGTGTGTGCATGTCATGTCCTGTGAGATAACTTATGGTTGTACCAAGATGTTTGCCAACTCTCTTTGGTAATCAATGGGTTAAAGTAGCTAGTAGGCCAACTAAAGATAAAAAATGTGCACTGGTGTAAACATGAAGTAGATGGTAGAGTGGGTGTATACATTACCATAAATGTCCTTATTTAATGACTAATATTCTAGTTTTCTCTTTATTTGGTGGGATGCATTTGTAATAGGAAAATGCTGTTGGTACTCCCTTTAACTTACTCCCTTGATGTGCTCCTCATCTATCAAACATCCATCAGAACTTTTTGCAGCAAACCTTTTGGGTGGATAATCAAAGTGCATTCTTTTTTTCTTTTTTCTGAAAAGAAATCAAAGTGTATGCAATGGAGGGTGGTGATGGAGGAAGTATCTTAAGAGAGTACTTCACTTTGATAGTAAAATAAGTTATTACTGGATGAGTTATTCAGAATTGCTTATTCTAGAGTAAAGACCAGTGTTTCACTTTGATAACGGGACCAAAACTAAGGCTGCATACAAGTTCTCGAGTGTAGTAGAATTACTTATTCGTCTTATCCTGAAAATAAGTCATTCTTCAGTACTGGATTAATATTCTCCTATGGAAGCCTCAATTTGATTGCAGAATAAGTTAATCCGAAATTACTTATTCGGAATAGAGTATACTAGAATAAGAGGTGCTTAACTTTGATAATTATGTGGGACCTACTGGCGGAATAAGAAAGATAAGCAATTCTTAGGTCTATGGTCGAATTGCTTATTCTCCTTATTCTCCGAATAGACTATTCTGCACTAGTATAAACCATTATGCTTGTCAAAGTTAAATTAAGCTTATTTTCTCTTTATTATTCCTTATTCTTCTCATATTCTCCGAACAAAGTGACGCAGAATTTAACTTATTCCAAGAACAAAGAGATCTTATTCATTGACCATATGACCCAGTTGACAACATCGTTTATATATCATACTTCCTTTTTACCCAGTCCATTACCTTGTTGGCTAGCTCGGCCACAAACGACTAATTAAACATATTTGATGTGTCTGGTCATATATTCAGCCGATTTGAGCTAACTGACCCGTACGGTCGTAATTAAGCACCATAAACCAATGTTTTACCCTGTCTCATACTACTTCACAGCGCGTCAAGCAACCCCATATATAGAACGGACGATTCTGTATTGAAAGGTACGCATCCACAGTTGCTCATGCATTTGTAGGATCGTGACCTGGACGATCATACGACTGGAATTCACATCCTTTTGGCTCCAACATTGATCAGTACAAGAGCACCGCACAAGAGGACCTCGCAAATGGTTGCACTAAGTTTCATCTCAAAACATATATATCATCAAAGAGATCATACTAATGGAAGAATGCCCGGTCGAGTGGCATACCTGAATTGTTCTGTGTGCTCGAGCCTTCTGCTACCTTCAATAGCAGACGCCTTGTCCCAAACCTCATAGAGAAGGGACTTATCAGCAGGCACTTTGACATCAAATTTTCTGAATGATGCAACCAGGACCTGCGCAATCCGTGTCAGGGGGCTCCCTCCGGGCTTCTGGTGACGATACAAACGTGTACCTACGAAGAAAAAAAGAACGGCAATCACCATTGCCACGGCTGGAATCCCAAATCCCAAACCCCATCCCACATTCGTCTGTACCCAAACAAGCACAGAGGAAGCAACGAGAGCCCCAATGTTGATCGAGAAATAAAACCAGTTAAAGAAAGAGCTCTTTCTTTTCTTCTCTGCTTCGTCAGTCTCATCAAATTGGTCTGCCCCAAATGAAGACACACAAGGCTTTATTCCTCCAGTGCCAAGCGCAATTAGATAAAGGGCTGCAAAGAATGTTGCAATCTGGCCCTCGGTCGGATGGCAAACGTCATTATGGCAATAAGGTTTAAGCCCTTCCACAGATGCAGATAACGTCAACAACGTCAGACCCTGCAAATTAATCAAGATTAGAGATTAATTTCATGGAGGACCAAACATATATAAAATAAGACCTGTCCCCGAGACGTAGCTCGGTGGACGCCGCGTTCCTTCCCCCGCAGGGGAGGGCGCAGGTTTGATCCCCGCCCCGTGGTGTTGCAGGCGGGGTTTTCGGCCCGCGGTTTGTTCTGCCTCAGGAGGGAATCTTCACTCCCTCGTGGAGTGGCTTTTCTTTGTGCATATTCACCCATTTACTTCGGACATTCTTCAGCGTTGGCTGGTTTCGAACCCCTCTCTGCAGAGAGGGACCTATTGTGCCCAACCACTAGGCCATCCGTCCAAAAAATATATAGAAGAAGACCAGCATGAGGTGAGTTGAATGAACCTACTAAAACATAGATCATCATGAAGCTGGAGATAGTCCAGAATCTTCCCAAGTAGGCATCAGCTATGAAGGCACCAAGCAGAGGCATGATGTAGCATGTGCCGGACCAGTTGGCAGAGTTCTTGTTAGCTGTTGCGTTGCCCTGGTTGAGACGTTCTTTAAAATAGTTGGTGAGGTTGGTGCTCATGCCATAGTACGCCAATCTTTCGCAGCACTCGTTCCCTGTAGAGACATGAATCATATAACTAGTTTGATTCAACTAATCACTCTGATCAAAAGATTTCACATTAAAAAGTTGAAAGGCAAAAGTTGTAACTTTTGACAAAGATCTTATGAAACTATATATGCCTGTATCACTAGAATGATCATCCTGACAAACCGAAGTGTACTGGAAGCTAATTAATAATTACCGAGAATGAAGGGGCTAGTCTTCCAGTTTCCAGTCTTGGTCTTATCGGCTGGGTTGCCATGCCTATCTACCGTCCCATCTTTTGTGTAGCGATCGTTGCCGTCCTCCATTGTTTTATGCACGATATGCTCGTCCAAGTGCAGTGCTGCTTTCTTTATCGGACATGCAAAGATAGGATTTATCATCACATCACAACAGTAACAGCACCAACCAAAAAATGATAAATTGTCAACGATACTTGTGAATATATGTATCTTCTCATGTGTAAGATCAATTTAATCTCTGTGATCATATAGATACATAATTCAAAAACATATTTGTGAACTCTATACCATATTGAATTCGTTGGATCTTTCAATTTATATAAAATCTTCATCGATATATATGCTCTTTTGATCTTATTTTATCTTATGCTTTAACTAATTAATGTGATACTATTCTAACAAAGGCGAGACTTTATTACTGAGATCGATGAGGGCTTAATGTGATGACTAAAGTGACTTGATTAACAGTTTGAATACGCTAATATTTCATGTCGCTAACACAACAAAGTCAAGGTTGAGCAGCTTAATTCACACTGTTAAACTGTACGCCCTATATAACTTGATGAGTAACGTTGTTGAATAATTAATGACCAATAAGCATGGCCAATTCCAAGCTAATTCCCTAACATGGTTCACATTTTTGGTGATCAAAGATGTGTCATTTAAGGAGAATTTCATTTGCATGTGGTAGGAATATAGGAACATAAGCTATGCAGTTTCTTTTCCCTATGACTGTTTAATTATTAATGGAATTTGTGATATTTGCTTGAGATCTCCTCCATGGTACAATACAAAGAATCCATCGACATGGAAGTCTGAAATAGAACAAACTACTTGAGCGCATCCTGGACAAAGGTGCAATAGGCCAAAATTCGAACCTTCACAGCTAACAATGAAAGTATTAGCCTCTTCTGATCGGTGTCATTACAGGTTATATATCTAACAATGAAAATAGTAGCCCTGTCTAAGTATCATTAGAGGTCATCTAACAATGAAAATATTAGCCCTTTCTCAGTATCCTTGGAGGCTATCTAGCTACTTCTCGCTAGGTCATGAGTAGGTTCGAACAAACCAAACGGGCAAAGGTATGTCTGCCTTGGCGCATAGAGAGTCCTCCACTCTCCCGAATTGCCCAGCCAAACTGAGCGAGTACAAGGAGCAGACGAAACCAGTAGTAATAGAGCCAAAGTCAGTGTAATAGCCAGATGAGAGAATACATAGAGCAGAGGAGATAAGTGCCAGCAGCGCTCACCTCCTAAGCCACACCAGGCCGAGAAAGAGCTGCCAGGGAAGGATCTGATATGTACTTGTCACACGACGAGCGCAAGAACAGGCAGGGGAAGACGCAAAGAATAGCTGATATGAGAACACATGGAAACCTGAAGGCTGCAAGCACACAGGGTGTTGGGCGAACCACACACTCACTGGCTCACTGCTAGCTGACCAGGGCAGCGGTACATAGCCTAGTCTTATTAATGGGAGGTTTATCGTTTCCCAAAGAAATTGGGCACAAACAAACCAGGTGCAATGTGGGTTAGGAGTCTCGGTTTTCTCGTCAGGTGGGCCCATGGGCGACCCGCCCATGTCATAAAATTAATTTGATGGGTTTAGGGTTTAACATTGACGTGACGAAAATATAGTATGTTAGAATGAGATTCTTTGAACCTAATTCTTCCTATCACCTCTCGAAAAAAGTACATTTAATGTATTTAGAGGTACAAAATAACTCAAAGAATTATGTTAATCTTTTGATTGGATTAGATGGTGGTTACAGTTATAATACTTATAGAATATTAAAACGTCACATGTACGAGGACAAGTTCGTTATCCTTGGGTCACTTGAGATCACTATCTAAAACTCAGTGTCCAAAAAAATTGTCCGATTAAGATTAAACACTAATAAGATTGAATCTAACATTTCTTATTAGATCCACTAATCCGATTGAATCTTCATGATCAAGTATATCAAAAATGTGGTTAAAATTAATCCATGTATATATACGTAAAGCAACCATGCTTGCAGCGCATAAAGACTTTGACGGATAGAGGGAGCTTAATAGATTTCATAGTGTGGCACTTGGATTAATGTTTGCTATTATTTCTAATCCTTACTCCTTAATGGGACGTTTTGGTTCCCTTGTTAGGGTTTATCTCTTTGAATACATGAACTTATACTCCCGAGTCCGGACAAGCAAAGAATACAAATGTGCTAATTAAAAAGTTGCAAAACACGTTATGAAAGAGTTCTTTGAGCTGTATATTTGTCCGTCGGTAGGTGTACATCTCCATCCTTCTTGGACTCTCAGCAAAGGGACTCTTTGTTTAGAAGAAGAAGATGTTTAACGTCGTTGCCGTCCATGCCTCGTCACCGTCAGTCTCGTTGGAGCTTCGCACCAAACAAACAGATGCTCCCTTTGATAGAAAATGCTATATTACTAGCTTGTCAAGACAACAAGACAACAAGCACTAAACGAGTTCACATGGCTGCCAGCTGATTACAGCAATAACTAGCTCATAAAAGGGTGAAAGAACATTAAAGTGTGACAATAACATAAACTATCAATGTTCAATCTTGAAGCCATGCACGTTTTTTTGGGGGGCGTGGGAGAATTCCTGCCATGTAGAGGTGTCAATCTAACGGTCCAGTCCGTGACTCAGTTCAACTCGGTTCATACTAAAGAAAATAGGATTGACTCAAATTATATATATTAAGTTGAATAAAATTTGGGTTGACATTAATTAAATCTTGCTGAGTTGGACTAAAAATGGATTGACCCTATTTAATTTATCGACTTTTACAATAATTCATAGAAAAAGTAAAACACTTCTAACAAATCATTTATAAATAAGATTAGTCCAATCCAACTCAACTCAACCCACTCACTATTGAATTGGGGTTGAATTTTGGCTGAATTTGAATTGAATTTGAGTTGAACTAAAATTAGGTTATGCTGTTTTGAATTTGGGTTAAACCCAAATTATCACGTAACCCAGTCCAGTCCGCCCAATTTACATCCCTACTACCATCTATGATGTTTAATTTTGTTCTCTTATTATGTGATCTTCAAAGCAAAGAGTCAAGCGAGAGGTATTATATTATATTTATATTTATTTCATTTAATTTAAGGTTATTTTACCATATTTTTTGACTTATAAATTAATTTAAAATTTGTTCGAATAAATGATAACAAATATGAAGTGCATGACTTAAAAACATGACCGTAAAAATTTGATATCACGGTTAAGTCATTGATCTGTTTATTTTTTTTTATAAAAAAACTCAAGATAGGTAGAAAATAGAGTGAAGTATTGTTACATTCACAGGATCTTAGCAGGTGCAGCCGTAGGATGTCATATTCCCCTACTTCTTGCTGTCTTTTTATCTGTCTTCCTTATTACCCGCTTGTACTCCCTCTTGCCTCATGATTAAATAAAAAGTAACTTTATTGCTCAAAAAGTAAGATGTCATATTCCTTTATTATTTGCAAAAGAGGTATGTTGACCCACATTTCATTGGTTTGTAGGAGGCCCCCCATGAGGCGCTTTCTTCTAGGTATCATTAACCAACACGGTGTCCGAGTGCGATGGAATTGTTTGTTTTATGCGGCTTCATCAACTTCTTTTGTCTTAGAATAATCTTTGGGTTTAGGGATGTAATATGGGTGGGTTGGATTAGGTTACCTGATAATCTGGACTTTACCTAAGTTCAAAATAATCCAATCTAATTTCCGCTTGGTCCAAATTCAACTCAAATTTAACAATAAGTGGACTGAGTTGGTTTGAATTAAATCGGTTTTATTCTTCGATAATTTGTTAGAAGTATTTTATTTTTTGTATGAATTAATGTAAAAGTCAATAGATCAAACCGAGTCAACTCAATTTCAACTTAAATTTGACTAATACCAACCCAAATTTAACTCAACCTAGTATAGATAATTTGGATGAGTCCAATTTTCTATAATATGTGTTGGACTGGAGTGGCCCAGGGGTTGACCTAACACTCCTACTTAGGCCTCCCACATAATTTGGTGATATGAATCTCCTGGGAGGCTAAAATTATTCTTTTATTTTTTTGATCATTTGATCTTCAATTATCAGATTACAATGATCTCTCAGCTAAGCATAGATCAAATCACTGAGCGCCACTTTGATTGGAGAATGGGAGAAGACTAAGGGCGAATAAAGGGAGAATAAACTTAATTTTATTTTGACAAACGAAATGGCTTATATCAATGCAGAATAGTGTATTGGGGGAATAAGGAGAATAAGCCATCCACCCTAAACTCAAGAATTACTTATTCCTCTTATTCCGTTAACGGGTCCCACAAAACTATCAAACCGAAACACCCCTTAATCTAGTATACGCCATTCCGTCAGTGTCTTTTATTTTTTTGATCATTTAATCTTCAATTAACGTATTACAATGATCTCTCAGCTTAGCACAGATCAAATAACTGAGAATATGCAATATCTGATATCACAATAAGCATTCTCTTTATCCTTCCTCACTTTGATAGTAGAATGAGTTAATCCAGGATTAATTTATTATGGACTGCCTATTCTAGAATGAGGATGATTTTACTTTGATAGCGGGACGGAATTCAAGGCAAAATATCAAATTCTTAAGTATAGTTCACCTAATTTTTAGAATATATAATTTTAATACATAATAACTAATTCCTCAAATCAAATCAAAATTAGCCTTATTCTTAAAATAAGAAGCCTTATTCTTCCCTTATTATGCAAATAAAATAGAGCAGTAATGCAAAGCTGAGGTTGGGCCCCACTTTGTTGCAGAATAAGTTATTATGTGGGGCCTATTAATGGAATAACGTATATTAAAATAAGGGGTGTTTCGATTTGATAATTTTGTGGAGCCTGCTGACGGAATAAAAAGAATAAGTAATTCTTAAGTCTAGAGTAGGATGACTTATTTTCCTTATTCCACATATATGTTATTCTGCAATACTTGTCAAAGTAAAATTAAGTTTATTCTTCTTTTATTCGCCCTTATTCTTCTCCTATTCTCCAATCAAAGTCGCGCTTACAGAAGAGCTTTACGCTTTGGAGGGCCCATGAGGTGCTCCACGTTAGGGCCAATTATTTTACTTAATTAAATACGCTTATTCCAATCAGACCTAGAGTAGATTTCTCAAAGTAAAATGAGACTTGTTTTGGGCAGATTTGCATATACCTTCGTTTTCTTTCTCTTTCAATTTGGGTGTATACTTTCAGTGAGAGAAAACTAAGCAGAATGCATGATGTTCTATCCATATCCCTCCTCAAGTCCCTCTCTATTGATAGGCATCTTAACTCAGGGAGCAAGTATAGAATAGTACCATTCCAATCGTATGAGAGAAGGAACAGCATAATTTGACTAAATGTTGATTGGAGTACCTGAACATCTCCTTTGCTTGGAGTACTTCTTTGGGTTAGGGTCCAAAATATATAGTTGATATAGGAGAAAACATATGGGGCGGTAGAAAGGGAAGGAGTGCTAGAGATCGATGGAGACCGGAGAGGAGAGGGAAACTATTGTAAATTTGAATTAGGAAAACGATAAAGTAACAACATTTCTTAACATCATTTTTTGACACATTTAGATGGCAATCATGTTGGAAGGTAAGATTATTAGAAGGTGGAGTCTTAACACTTTTTTCTAATGTGTGATTGTCGTTTAGATGTGTCAAAAATTATGTTAAGAAACAGTGTTATTATATCGTTTTCTTTTGAATTATAGTGCTTTTTCTCGTTAAATTTGGTATGCTTAGATCATTTTAGTCTATAGAAATCATAATGAGATATTATATTATTGGTTGTGATTAATAGCAATAACAAAAGAAAAAATAATTAAAGCATCCTATCGGAAATCTGATTCCATCCAATGTGACTTTTTGTTAACTATTTACCCCTTATCTTATGGGCAGACGTTTTCTCTTTCACTATATTATTTTTTCATACATAAGAAATTAAACTCACAAAACATAATCAAATGTATACTTATTGATTAATGATTAATATAACAGAGAAAAAATAATTGGAACCTCTTATCAAAAGCCTGATATTATTTCCCATCCTCTATCAACTTTTGTTAACTGTTTTGAGTCTTTTTTTCAGATCCCCTCTCATAACTGCCGCTAACCTTTTATGCAAACTCTAATTTTACCTCCATTTCTTTTTGTCTTGCAATTGTAACACATTAATACGTTAACACATTAATATTTAAGATGTTAGCATGCTAATATATTAATACATACTAATATATTAACATACTAGCGTCTTAACATTATAGTATTATAGTTACGATGTTAACATGTGAACATCTTAATAGAGGAAGGTGTTAACGGCTTAAATATTACGAGCTAATGTACTAAAAAGTTTTAAAGTAATAATATAATAAGGTGTTAACATATAAGTCTTAATGTCTCAATACAACAAGACATTAACACATGGATAATTTGTTGTAACTAATTATAGGAGGAGCTAGAAAATACATCTTTGGATAAAGGAGGGGGCAAATTGAAGGAGACGAATGGCAAAAGAGACGAATGATGTCAGAACATTCCTGACAAGGACCCCTAATTAACTTTATATATAACAAAATTATTAAAATTGCCACGATATTTAATATAGAAAACAAATATCCTATGAGATAGTAGAGAGGCGAAAACAACCAAGAGCTTTACCCCACCCCCACCCAAAGAAACAGGTGTCAATAACCGAACAATAAACCTGGTTCTCATCTACAGAACTTTTCCTGGTTGTATGGCCTGTTCCTAATCTTCTTGTGCTGTTGGCTCTGTTGCCAAGTTTAGTTACATTTTTACAACTCTTCTAATTGAGCGCACTTATCGAGGTCTCTCGTTGACATCTTCTGATTGTTTTTTTAAATTTGTACACCTTTTTAAATACGTGAGAAAAAAGATGAATAATTTTTTCGGTGCAGACAAAAGTCCAAAAGATCATTCAACTGAAGCCTTCTCTTCTAGTAAAGGTTACCCAATGGAGTTTACCAAAAGTTCAGAGGTGTCCGTTATCTTTTGAAATAGTAATCATAACATGTTACTCTGATACCCAAGTTTTTCTCTTAATCACACTAATACTATAGTTACCCATTTCATTAATAAGATAGGCTATTGGTCATAATTCAAAATAATTACTGTGAAGCAGTCTGAAACAGCCTCAGGAGCCATGGTGTTGGCCATGCTCTGTTGCTCAGCTAGGGAAGGCCATTAGGTACCTGTGAGTGCATGAAAATTTGCGTGTCTCTTTTGAGATATCGTCTTTAGAAGGGAGGTGCGATTTTGTCTTTTTTTTTGAAAAGGGATCTTCGTTGGAAAGAGAAATTGTACTATGCTTATAAGCACACTTTATTTTTTCAACATCGGATGTGAGATTAAAGAGGTTTGCTATTTTTATATTTCTACACAGCTCCCAATGAAAGTAGGCGTGTGTAGATCTTTTTGAGTCACTGAATGCGTCGGATTGATTAGGAGTGATCGGAAAAGTTAGTGCTTTTTTGTTCAGTTCAAAAAAACGAAGCTATTGTGGATGTGTGAAAATTTGCGCCTCTCTTTCGAAGTATTGTCTTTAGAGCGGAAGTGAGATTTTATTCTTTTCCTTAAAAGAAATCCTCGTTAGGAAAATAAGTTACGTTCTACTTATAAGTATACGTTTATTTTTACAGTATATGATGTGAGACTAAAGTAATTTGTTGTTTTTATGCATCTACAGTACCAAGTACCAATTGGGGCTCATATCACAATTCTTTAAATGGAGTTACAACTATCAGATTTGTAAGGAAGTCTTTCACATCAAAATTTAAATAAAAAGATTATAATATCGGCCTTTGCTGATACTGACTCGATTGAGATGGACGATGATTCACTTCCCCTTTTAACTCGTTAAAGCAGGCCTTTTACTCTCGAATGAAGGCAAAGCAAAGCGGGAAACACCCATCACATGAAAGGCCAAATCAAGGCAACAGTGTATTGACAAAGCACATTTCTTGTGCTGCACTAAAAGATTTTGCTGACAAGCATTTACATCGTCCGTAATATTTGCTGCATTAATAAAATATATAAATTTAAAAAATTAATTTTTAATTTTTTTTAGGTGGCCCATGATGTCTTACATATCTATACAAGTTGATCTCCGATAGAACGATATAAGAAATCTGAAAAAATAAAGAACCACAATGAACAGTAAAAAAACAAAACTTTTAATGGGTCAAGTACAATAACATTTTTTGATTTTTAAAATTTTTTTAAGTCATTCGATTAGAAATTGACATGTACAGATGTGGGACACCTCAAGATTCACTTAAAAAAATTTAAAAAATAATTTTTTATTTACCTACTGCACTGGATAGTGAGGGTAAGTGCACTAAATGTTACTCTAACATCGCATGAAAGGACCAGAATCCGAGCTCGATTTTTTCGTTAGAGAATTTTCAAAGAGGATTTCAGAAGCTACAAAGACAGAAGCCAATGAGACGTGACCATCCAAACCATTATATTAGAATAGCTTTGGAGAAGCATAAAAACGGCAAGTCTTCTTAGATTTACATAGATGTTGTAAAACTAGACGTGTTTATATGCAGTGTGCAGCATCTCTTCTTAATGAGAGTCATTTTTCAAGGAAAATGATAAAATCTCATATCCACTCTGGAAACAATATTTCGGAGGAGACACAAATTTTCACGCATCCACAATGACGTCATATGTGAGAACTAAACAAAAAAATCACCAACTTGTCCGAATATTCCTAACCGGCCTGATCCATCCAACGACATAAAGAGGTCTTCACACGTCTACTTTCAGTGAGAGACTGTGTAGAAGCATAAAAATGATAAACCACTTTAGTCTCACATTAGATGTTGAAAAAATATACGTATATTTCTAAAGAAAGCGCAATCTCTCTTCCGAACGAAGAATCTTTTTTAAGGAAAAAGACAAAATCTCACCTCTACTGTGAGAACAGTAATTCGAAAGAGGTACGAAAATTTTCACGCATCTACAAGTTTCATTGTTGATATAAATATATAAAAGGACTAACAAGCGTTTACATCACATGTAAAGATCGGAATCCGAACTCCATTTTTTCACTAGAGAATTTTCAAAGAGGATTTTAGAAGATATAAACGGACGTGAGACAGATGCCAATATGTTAGAATAATCTCATATTGAAAAGGAGATAAAAATAACATATGTTTAATAGTTGATACATATTCTATTGATTATCTTAAAATTTTAAATTGGATGGTCCAACAACTTTAATATAGTATATGTCTAAGATGATGAATCAGACCAAGCACTCCATATTGAGCAATGCTAATGTGAAAGAAAATTTTACCTAATTTTTTTTTTACCCCATCAGAGGAAGAACGCAAGTTAAGAGATTTCTTTGTAAAATTACAAGAGAGTGGTTAATGATAAGAATTCATTCCATGCACCCACGTTAGCCGGATAAGAAAAACGGAGAACATTTCCGGTCTGCTTAACATTTTCCCTCCATATTTGTGATCCACTTAATATAGTCTAAAATCCGTTTACACCTGATGAGGCATGTCAAAGAGAAGTAACGATGGTCTCATCAATATTACATGGTGAAGCAAAAAAAGAAAAAAAATCTTAATTAAAGATATATTGCTAGCTTTACAGTACGAGAGAAGTAATATTCAAGAAGTGCGATCCTCAAGTTCCTAATTGTCTTCAAACCGGTTAGTACACAAAACTGAAGCAAGGCAACCCCCCATGCTTGTCACCGTCACTAATCATAATTTCGTTCCTTCACACAGCCTAATCGTCCAGGACCCAGGTGGCGTGGGATTTCGCTGACCTAGCGCTGAGTTATGTATGGAGAACAGGACAAGACTGCCTAATGTGAGGAATCTTACAAGCTCGGTATTATACACCGAAAGGGTAGTTGCCATGAGGAGTACTCCGGCTGCTTCGTGCCGGGGACACATCCCATGCTGATGCTGTTTTGTAAATCTCAGGTGGCAGTTGTGAGATTGTTTTTGGTATCAGATCGACTTGTGTTGATTCGGACGATTCGTACCGTATCAAGACGAACCTTAATCGATACAACTCAACTGAGTCTATACGGTTTAACTATGTGACTCGTACGAGTTGATACGAATTGACCTGACTCGTATCGGATCATGGGAGATGGTTGGACTGTTCGAGTTGACGAATCCTCTTGTGGGACTTGTGGGAGGGCCAAGTAAGGAAGAGCCATAAACTCCACAAAGTCAATTGCGGACGTAGAAATTCTATTCAGTAGAGTCACTTGGACATTAAGTCATAGATATGACTGAGTCAGTGTGATCTTAAGATAGGTCATATGAGGTCTTGGATTGGAGCAGTGTGATCCTGAGTTAAGTAAATGGAGTTCTGAATTAAACTATTTAAAATTGGATCAATAAATTTGACAAAATACAGTAGAATCCCAACATCCCACTGAATGCACATTGGATCCGCACTGCACAAGGTGGCGGTGGTCCTGCGGGCGGCGAAGGCGGCCAGGATTCCGACACGTCCACCATGGTGATGTCGTGGATGCTGGGTCTCCTCTTGTCCTTGCCGCCGGAGCTGAGCCTGAGGAAGTGCTTGTGAGCATGCCGGGCCACTTGGGTAGGGTTCTGGAGATGACGAGCTTCCGGGATATGCTCCTCCAGTCCCCCTTTGCCGTACTTCTTCGGACCCATCAGGAACCTCCTGCATTGATCATATCACAATACTTATTAACAAGCAAGAAACATACACAGGATTGCCCTTAATATATATCCAGTTGATTTAATCATGGGCAAGCTCAAAACATACACACGTACTAACGTTCTAGTTCTTCGCCAGTACTAGTGAATTTCGCACTTGGTCGGAATATTTAACAATTTTAAAATATATACTACTAGGATTGAAACTGATGTTGGAGAAACAAGAGGAGTCTTGAGGCTCTCAAAAATCAAATTGCAACATTTTAGTAAGGATTTAAATTTATATAAAATCTAATATGATAGAAAAATTTTCTAACATATGAACGTCAAAATTGATAGAACATATATATATATATATACGAATACGTATTTTTAGTACTGATAAAAAAATAACAATAAGTTGTTTCTAGAAAGCCAGCACTACTAGTAATCGAATTGAGGTCGGAAAAGAAGACTCACTGGTGCTTGGCTTCTGTCCAGGGGATCCCCTTCTTCCTCCCCTGCTCACAGGCCCTGCCGCCGTGCCTCTTCCCCCCTGTAAGGTAGCACTGCTTCAGCCCCTCCAGCGCCTGGCTGCTCGCCCACTCGAACACGAACCGCGGGGTGTCGTACCCCCGCGGCGGGATCAGCCCGGCTTCGATGTGGGTCACGTCGGCCTCCAGGTCCTGGTAGTGCCACCTCACATCCTCAGTGGTCTTGCCGGGGATCGTGCCGGCCACTATTTCCCACCTGTCGGGAGTCCCCTCGTCGAACTCCGCCAGCGCGTTCTCGAACCGCTTGTTCTCCTCGTGCGTCCAGACGCCGCCCAAGCTCTGCCTGCTTCTCGGCTGCGCGAACCATCCGGAGCCGTGTAGTCACGGCGCCACTGCGCAGAGGATTTCCATGTAAGACGGCTGCCGATGGACTCAACTCGCCGGAAGATAAAATGGGCTACAGGCACTACGTACTAATGGGGTTCTCTGTTAGAACTGGGAAGAACAGAGGAAGGAAGATAGAAGAGGGAAAGAAGAAATTGGGATCCAGATACCACGTTGGTACTGTCCCTCTGTATTATATATACATGCACGGTAAAAAGACCAATTAGTTACAGATTGTTACAAGTTTTTATGGTGCTGCAACAGAATACAAAAAAGCAAAACAGAAACAACAGAATGGACGCACATGCCATCATCCAGATCATTCCCATCAATGATAACGGTAATATCGGTCAATATTCCCAAGAAAGAAAACCAACCCTCTGGCTCCCCTCCCTCTCTCCTCTTTCCAGAAGAATCTCAGAGAATTCCTAGTGAAGGGACCTTAAAGAAGGAACCTTTTACATATGTCGTATGACGTGGGCACTTCGCTAGAATTTGCCCAACACGAGCACCAACGCCACCATCACCAAGGGAATGGAAGGGAAGGACCTCAAATAAGATAAACAAAGAGAGTGGGGACTGGGAGTGACGAGTGGCGGAGGGATGACCAGTGACAGATGCTGGGATGCAAACAGGTTAGATTGAGTGAGGATCGGAGATAAATTCATAACAGTATCTATTAAATTATCAGTTTAAAAATATTATTCGTTAACAATTTTATAAATTAATAATTATATAAATAATTAAATTTTAATATACTATATGTATTCGGTCAAAAATATATATATTCATTATCTTATTTACTATGAATATTGATTTGAAAGAATAATTCATTAATTGATCTATAAACTAATAATCGGGATTGGTTAACATTTACATAATTAGAGCAGTAATGAGATTTTCTTAAATTGAATGATTTATTTAAAAGATAGGGACCGACAGAAAGATGGACATACTGCTGTGCGACTGAGCCAAAACCCAATGAATTTCTGCGAGTGTTTCAATAAGATCCTTAAGGCACTCTGACTTAAATTGAACTGTAAAATTGCAAAAATCTAGTGGGATCCACTATCCAAACGCTGGATCCGTCACCGGGGATGACCCACCACCCAAAATCGACGAACAGGGTGGTGCTTACAGAAAAGAAGAGACCTTTCTGGTGTCCTTGATCAGGAAAGCAAGCCGACCCCCACCCCCCCCCCCCCCCCCCCCCCACTACGCTTTGTTTCAACTTGTTATTTTGCACTTCCATTTGGTGATAAATGTTAAGAATAAAATACAACAAATCTAAGGGTGGAGATGGTGATCTGTGATTGGCCATTGATGGACTGTGGTCTCTGCGTCTGAAAGTTCTGGGCTGTTCCTCTATATATAAATCTTGTATTTGTGGTTTCCTTGAAGAATTAGTATTATAGACTGCCGAAAATATTTTATTGGCGAGCTGTTACGTATTTAAACTTTGTTTTGCTCAGTCTACCAGACATGAAGAATAATTAACTCTTCCAAGAGGTTCCTATTGTCGTATTTTGATTATTAATTTCCACAGCCCACAAATCGCCAGAAACCAACTTCCAAGCTCTTTGGTCAGAGGGATTATTGAGTGCTGGACACGAAATAATACTGCTTTACAAGTAAGCGTGCCCTTCATGCAGCATTAAGGAGTGTATTAGTTGCTAAGGGCCTGTTTGATTAGGGGTTATCCCGCGACTATCCCCATCTTGCTCGCTTTTAACGCATAAAGTGGTTTGATTGCAGGATTAAGTAATACGGGCTCCAAGTCTGTTAAATGTAGGTTAAGTCAGTTTTAGCCCGGGCCAACCTATTCTACCCTCAAAGGTGGATTAAGAGGATAACCCACGGTCATGTATTATTGAAATGGATACTTTAATGCTAGTTAATAATAATAATGATAAATGTTATTATTTTTATTAATATATGTTATTAATATTAATAAACATTAATTAATGTTGATAATATTAACACATGTTATTATGATTAATAAATATTAACTACTATTATTTTGATTAATAAATATTAGTAAACATTTATCATAGTTAATTTTTAATATAAATTTTATTATGATCTATTTAAATAGTATTAAATATTAAAAATATTAAGTAATAAATGATAATTATTATTAACAATATTAATAAATATTATTAATAACCATTAATTCATATTATTAATAAATATTAATTCATAAATATTAGTATTAATAAATATTAGTATGATTACTAAATAATATTTAATATTGTTTTGATTAACTAATATTAATTAACATTAATCATAGTTAATTATTACGATAAAATTTATTATGCTCTATTTACTAATAAGAAATTTGAATAACAATTAACATTAATCACAATTTATTATTAATTTAAATAGTAATAATTATTATTTTAATGTATAAAGCACACTTTATATTATGTGAAAAGATAAATTTATTATATTTTTTATTTTTAATAATAAATTTTATTTATATAAATTATTTAAATAAATATTTTATGTACCTATCTTAAATTAATTTCCATTTTAAAATATGAACTACTTATCATATAATAGTAAAAAATAGATTAAATCAAGACTATCTTGATTGGACTCCCTTGGGCTAACCTGGATTAGCCCTTTCCCTATCCTAAAATCAAACAGGCCCTAAGTGCTTGGATTAGGTAGACAGTAGGCTGGTGGAGAGTTTTAATCTGGGCAGCTAAGATTAGGTCCGGAATCTAAAATTGTTCTATCATGTTCTTTTTGTTTTTCTTTCGTTCTCAAGACGAGTTCATGCCGCGTCGAAAAGAACGTGGCATATACTCAATTTGAAGAATGTGTTCATAAAAGGACAATTTTAACTTCGATCATTTGATCTTGTTTGGAATCATTAAATCTTGTTTTCCATTATGAAAGAGCTCGGGGAAAGATAATTATCACGGACTTGGGTCTAGATATCTAGATCACGTCATGTGAAAGGAAAAAAGAGAAATAAAAAGGATTCAACGCTGAGAAGTAGAACAGCTAAAAGAGAATTTCCGAGTACAAAATATTAGTTCGTTAGAAATTGGTTCGATATTTAAGACCATCCAATCCAATCTCTGACTATTCGTCACGATAAAATTTGTCTTAAGAAAGACGCATAGATGTAAGAACGTGCAAGATGAAGAAGGCAGTTAGGGAGTCTCCCGTCTAAATAGGAAAAAGATCATCCGATACCTAAATCAGATCTTTGAGTGAAAAGAGATTGATGAGTATGATTGCTTTGCTGTAAGAGACTGGTGTACTTATACCTCCTTCGAAATGAGGCATTGGAGATTAGTTACGTAACAGCTCTTAGATGGCCCGTGATTTGAGCTTCCGAACTGAGGAGATCGTAGGCCTCCAGATTGGAATACATGATCCTCTCTCCTCATCTCAGGCGAAGATCGTGTGATCTTGCCTTTAAATTGGTCCTTACGGTGTATTAACCGTGACTCCCACTGGTTGGTGGGAATGAGAGGATTCAAATCGTCTCAAGAGCTCCTACCTTCTCTGGAAGTCAAGGGTCTCAGTCTTTGAGCCTTGGAGGCCATAGAGTTGTCCAATCAGAACAAGGGACTTGAAATCTCGAGAGTCCGGCTCTCTCAAGAGTCGGGGACATCTTCTAAGAGGTCAGCTCTTTTCTCAGGAGATGCTGCTCAAGAGGCGATGGCCTGCTTGAGAGTTAACTCTTGTGAACTCAGGCTCCCTACTCGGGGTCTCTGACCTCAGCTTGCCTGTCAGAGACTTGCAGAAATTCACACGACTTTTCCATATGATCGTTTGTGGGCCGCGGGCCGCTGAGCCTTCTTTTGTTGGCTCTAGTTAGGTTCAAAATCCAATCATCCGTCGTGAAGTTCTATCGGTGCATTTGTGGACTTCAAATCAAATGGATGATGATAGCAATCACCCAGCAATTCAATGTGTATTGGAAAGAGAAGTTTTAAAACTCAGATTAAAAATAAAATAAAATTTTCAGAACACGAATGAAATGTTTTACTGAGTTTTATACTAAGTACATCTTTTGTTTTAATTTGAGACTTGTTTTCTCCGTTCAACTGAACGTGCCAGACCAACTAGCACTGTTATTTAGCAAGAAGTGGGTCTCGGACGAGCTATAGAGGAGGGAGAAAAAGACAGGTACTACTAGAACTAATGCAAATTGTGCAACTAGACTAGCCCAACTAGTCCTTGGAAATGGCAGGAAGAACAATATATGGGAAGACCCTATTGGGAAATAAAACTTGAATACGAACAATTGACAACCCGTAATACGCAATAAAATTTAAATGGAATATGTATAATCAAACAATCATATGGAACACTAAGATTTACCTGAAAAATCCCTCCAACGTGAAGGAAAAAAATTACGGGACAAGTCGGATAAATAATTTCACTATAAAAATTATGAACGTACAAATCTCGAAATTTTATACATAAAATTCAAGTAACAACTACAAGAGAAAATTAAAAATACAAGCATTATTTTACTGTACATAATAAAAGCAAATTTTCCCTACGACCACAGCACGAACCATCGTAAATTTGACCAAATCTGTGAAGAGAAAACTGCTTGAATGATTGTAAACGGCTTATCTCGTAGCCCATGTCTTCTTCTCTTTTTCTCTTATTTTTCTTTGCAGCCTGCACGGAGAAAAATCCAAACCCTCTTCTCCACTGCTGCAAACGTACAGAACGAACAGGCGCAGCACACTTCAACCACCCAGCAGCCAAGAGAAAACCACCAACAACTCTCTCTCCCAGCAGCTGAACGAACATGGCAAAATTGCCTTCTAAGACACCACCAGCAGAATACGTATCTGCTGGTGTGACTTGTGGCCAGAGCCACTCATCTTTGCCACCACCACCACCATAATTTGGTATTTGCAAAGATGCCCTTATGGGCTGAACAATAGGCCATACGCTCAACAACCTCCCCCTTCAGCTCATAGGAGAGGTTGTAACATTGCTTTTCAATGTGAATCTATGCCGACCAGCCGTTGGCACACCTCTTGTCTTTCCTTTGGTAAGGTCTTGATTAACATGTCTGCTCCATTATCATTTGTATGAATTTTCTGAAACAGCAACTACTTCTCTTCAAATACATTTCGGATACAATGATATCTGACATCTATATGCTTTGACTTAAAATGAAAACTTAAATTCTTGCCCAAGTGGATGGCACTCTGGCTGTCACAATGCATCACATAATTTTTCTGTTTCAGTTCCAATTCCTGTATGAATTCTTTCATCCAGAACATCTCTTTACAAACTTCTGTAGCAGTAATATATTCTGCCTCTGTGGTGGAAATGACAACACACCTTTGCAATTTTGATTGCCATGACACAGCTCCTCCTGTAAAAGTGAATATGAAAGCTGATGTAGATTTTCTTGTGATAAAATAAAGTGCACTATTTATGTATGGAACATTAACAGATTCACCATGAATTTTTGTTCTTAAAGGACTGCAGACATCTGTGTAGACACGGTCCAAAGCATACATATGTGTAGACACGGTCCAAAACATACATCTTTCTAGACAAAGTATGACTAGAAAAGGAAACTCTATATTGTTTGCCAACTAAACAATCAACACATGGGTTCAGACGTGTACTTTTAAAGTCAAGTATGACTTCTCTTGGAAAGAACTTGTAACTCCTTCTCGCTTATGTGTCCCAGTCACCTATGTCACAACTCATGTTGAAGTATACTTTAACTCGTATCTTGTATAAGGTATGACATTTCTTTCCACTGACTACAACAAGTGAACTTTTACTGAGCTTCTATTGTCCTCTGTAAAATATAACATCAAAGTCTTCATCATCCAACTTTTCGACTGAAATTAAATTCAGCCTTAAGTCGGCCACATGTTTCACATCTTTGAGCACCAACTTGCAGTCAAGGTTTGTCTTTAAGTGGATGTCACCCATGCCTATGATAGTTGCTATGCCCTGGTTGCCCATTTTGACAACGCCAAAATTTCCAGTTCTATAATTAACAAAGAACTTCCTCCGTGGTGTAGCATGGTAAGAAGCACCTGTGTCAATCATCCATTCTAGATCCTAGCACACACACAAGAAAAAATCTTGTCAGAAGTAGACAAAATCAAATAATCATCAATTTGCACTGTGACTGTAGTATTCTCCTTTGATTTTGTATTCTTAACTTCTTTTCTCTTTTTCTTTTTTTTCTTAAGTTGCTTGCATTGATTTTTGTAATATCCTTTCTGATTACAGTTATAACAAACAACATCTTTTCTTGATCTTGACTTGCTTTTTTTCCTATGAGAATGGCCTCTATCTTTGGACTTGACTTTCTTCTATTCTCTGAGACAAGTAGGTGTGAGTCATTTTGGAAAGTTGCTGAATTCTTCCTCCTCAACTCTTAATTCAGTGAGCTGCTTGTTACTTGACTCATGGTGACAACACCATTTGGTGCATAATTACTAAGGAAAATCACCAGCATCTCCTAACTTTCTGGCAACGAATTGAGAAGTAGCAATACATGTAACTCATTACGAAGACATATTTTCATTGAGGATAACTAGTTAGTAATATTCTGCATTTCATTTAAGTGTTCAGCAATAGAAACACCTTCTTTATATTTCAAATTCACAAGTTTTCTGATAAAAAAAGTTTTGTTGTCAGTCGTCTTTATCTCATAAAGACTTTTTAATTTTTTCCAAAGAGAGCATGCAGAACTCTCGGTAGAAACATGGTGAAAGACATTATCATCCAGCCACTGCCGAATAAATCGGACCGTTTTTCAATCTAACATCTTCTACTCATCATCTTTCATGGTTGCGGGTTTTGCACTATTTCCTTATAGGAGTCCATATAGATCCTTACAATATAAGAGATCATCTATTCTTGGTTTCCATATCATCCAGTTGTTTCCATTTAAACTGATCATGCGAGAAAGAGAAATATTGCCAGTCTCCATGTTCGTACTCAAATAATAGATCTGAACTTCGCTCTGCTACAAGTTGTTGGGAAATAAAATTCGAATACGAACAATTGACAACCCGTAATATGCAATAAAATTTAAACGGAATATGCACAACTAAACAATTACATAGAACACCAAAATTTACGTGGAAAGCACTTCCAACGTAAAGGGAAAAAATTATGGGGCAAGTCGAAGAAATAATTTTACTATAAAAATTATGAACGTACAAATCTCGAAATTTCTTATCCAAAATTCGAGTAACAACCACGAGAGAAAATTAGGGATACATATATTACTGAACCGCTGTAAATCTGACCAAATATGTGAAGATAACGTTGCTTGGATGATTATAAACGGCTTACCTCGTAGCCTCCGTCTTCTTCCATTTTTCTCCGCAGCTTGCACGGAGAAAAATCCAAACCCAGCACTGCTCTTCTCCACTGCTGCAAACGTGCAGAAAGAACAGGGGCAGCACACTTCAACCATCCCAGCCGCCAAGAGAAAAACACCAACAACTCTCTCTCCCAGCAGTTGAACGAACATGACAAAGTTGCCTTCTAAAACACCCCCAGCAGAATACGTATCTGCTGGTGTAACTTGTGGCCAAAGCCACTCATCTTTGCCACCACCACCACCACCACCACCATAATTTGGTATTTGCAAAGATGCCCTTATGGGATGAACAATAAGCCTTAGGCCCAACAGACCCTTGGCTCTCAAATGAACCTAAACCAACCTCTTCTACAAACCGTATCCATAACCAAAACCCAACCATGGTGGCTGATCTCATTATCAACATTACAAATCACCCCTGGAACTCTGAACTCATGCCAGCACTCTTCTCACCAAGGACCACCTCTCAGCACTGTGGTATCCTGTCAGGCCTGTAGAACTACCACTAATGACCCCCTAACTGTCGAAGCTTTGTCTTTTAAGGGAGGAATTAAGCTAGCAACTTACTCAGAACTCAGATAACAATGGAAGGGGACGCACAAACTATCGTCAATCGACTGGTGAATCAGGAATTAGTTCCCCCTTGGCGTATCAGGATCTCTTCTCAATCATGTGTATATAACCTCGTATAACCTAATGTGGATGTCCTAAAACTGGTTCGTGCTGAGGATCTTGTACTCATCATCATGGCGCACTTGGCAGGCTGAGCTCGCTGCCAAGCCTCAGCTGGGGCCGAGCTCGCACTTCCCACTCACCCAGCATCTGGCTAGTGCTTTTGTTCCCTGCAGCTCTGCTCTTCCCTTACCAGGGATTTGTCCTCGGATGCTACAAGAAGATTCCATGCAGATGGTGCGTGTTCGAGTACACTTTCTCAGTGCAGGGATGTTTTCTCCACTGACTATATATGCATACATTCTGATCCACTCAACAATATGGCGGCTCATAGTAATCGAATTATTTGCCAGTACTCTTGGTGTAGGCTCCTTTTTGCGCTCTCTAAGAGGCATCACTGTTGTTATTATGAAATTAAAAATATTTATTGGTAAGAGTCATGAGATGGATTAAATATGAATAAGTTACGTACCTGCACAGAAAATGTGCGAGAAGACTATGATTTTGTAAGAAAATAAATTATTTGATCTTTTACCAATTAACTTTAAGTTGAATATTTTGGTGTGATACTAAAATCTCAGCTGATCATATTGATGGGATGTTTCTATAATCTCTTTATCAATCTAGTGGGGGTGGCATCGTTTAATTGGTGTTCCATTTCTTCCTCCCTTCTACGTACTTCGGCTATCTTCCACACGCATTGTCAGGAGCACTGCTGCTGCCGTGGACGAGGTGGATGCTGCATGCGTTATCAGAAGGGCAAGTACAAGTCGGATCCTGGCCATGTAAATTGCATACATAGTTTTACGGGGCCAGCCAACCACCTGACGGTGAAAGCAAATTAAGCAGAATGGGCTGGTGTGATCACTCTCATTAGCTTTTATGAGGTAAAAGACAAGCTCGCGCACTTACTTTTGGAAGGAGAGAGCAGCCATTCCTGCAAATTGCGTTTTGGCGAAGCAGTACTAATGTAACGGGGGCCACTTTATTCTTATTAGTCTACAATTGCCATTTTGCCAGGGCGATGGAGATCACTAGCTTTTTTTTTGAAATGTGGCTTAAACGGTTGAGGATCAAGCTA
Organism: Zantedeschia hybrid cultivar; assembly: GCA_030544215.1. Taxonomy (NCBI): domain Eukaryota; kingdom Viridiplantae; phylum Streptophyta; class Magnoliopsida; order Alismatales; family Araceae; genus Zantedeschia; species Zantedeschia hybrid cultivar. The sequence goes on along the minus strand of JARZZO010000014.1, from coordinate 14,820,378 downwards.
ACTTACCTTTAATCCGAGATCGATTCTGTGTCCTCCCCTCCAAATCCAGGCCCACCTCCTAATTATACACGCCCAAAAAAAAGTGTAAATCCACGCGAGAGAAGAAAACACAAGTTGAACTCGCGATGCCCCATGCGCGAGCTAGCGCAGATCACTAGCTAGCTTGTATGATATTCGGATTCCGGATCCTCCCGCTTTTGGATGCCTTCACCTCCCGGTTGCCAATATTCCCATTATGTGGTCATCGACCACTTTTCTCTCTCTCTCTCTTTTTCGTCATGGTTGGTCAGTGGTCAAGTCCGATATTTTCTCCAGATTAAATTGAATCAAAAACTTTTAAACTCTCGATCAGAATTCCTACCATGTATGATGTTTAATTTTGTTCTCTTCTTGTGTGATCTTTAAAGCAAAGAGTAAAGTGAGGTATTGTACTATATTTATATTTATATTTAAGGTTATTTTGTCATATTTTCTTACTAATAAATTAATTTCAATTTGAGTGAACATATACTAACAAATATGAAGTGCATGACTTAAAAACATAATTGTTAAAATTTGATGCCGATTAAGTTATTGATCTCAATTTATTTTTTTATAAAAACCTTAGATAGGTAGAGAATAGAGTGAAGTATTGTTATATTCACAAGTTTTCAGCAGGTGCAACCGTAAGATGTCATATTCCTTTACTATTTGCAAAAGAAGTATATTGAGTTCTGTTTAAAAATTTGAATGAAGAGATATGACCCACGTTCATTGGTTTCTAGGAGGCCTCTTCATGAGTCGCTAAGAGGATCCACATCCCTGTTCTTTTGTCCTTGGATAATACTTGCTGCATTGTCAAAATTTGGCCTTCCACGTGCTTTGATGATGTGAATCCTGTGGGAAACTAAAATTATTTTTTAATCTTTTTTTTACTATTTGATCTATAATAAAAAATACATACACATGGAGCTCAAGTCCTAGACTGGGCTGCTCTGCCATGCCTTCGACGTCGACCTTTACGGGCACCCCACCCACCGCATCATGGATGACACCGCCTTCTCTATGTATCAACTTGAAGATTGGACGATACAAATGAACCTCTAGAGTTGCCCCTCTTCTTCAAGTGTGACTTTGTTTGCAAAATAACTTAAATCAGAATAAGATTATGGAGATTTTTTTTACTAGAATAACATGTATTTTGATTTGGTAAATTGTTGGTATTTCACTTAGAATAAGGAGAATTACATTACATTATTCCAAGTGATTTGATAGGAATAAGTGGAATAATGAGTGAAATAAAAAGTAAAATTGAGAAAATTAGGAGATTAGATATTACAGGTAGAGTTTGGAAAGTTGGAAGAATTGGAGGAATTAGACATACCCTCAATTAAATCAGAATAAAGTCTTTACACCGATTATTCCGACCCTATTTCACAAACAAAATGAGCCCAAAGGTTTTAATACAAAAATTTACGCTTCTAATGTAACTATCAGATCAAACCTATCAGATAGCACAAAGACATTACAGCAAGTACTACTCTAAAATTGGACGTCTACCTTTGCTTTGGATCCACATCATTCTGGCTTATATCTAATTAGGTGATCCAGTCCTTTTGTAAGGTTGACTTATGATAACGAGCTGAACTTGAGCCGGACTAAGAAAAGTTTGAAATACGTTCTGGCTTAAAGTTGGAAAAATTTTGGTCAACTCGAGCTCCGACTGCAAAGGTTGAAAGCTCGGTTCGCGTCCTTACGCCCTGTGGGCCTATCAGATTAAACGGACTGCTACTTTGGTGGGCCAGGCCACTCTTGTTAGCGGGAGCGACGAAAATTTAAAGAAGGTAGTCCAAGATTAAAAAAAAAAACGGCGCGAATCCCCCGCCAAAAAACTTTCCTCGAAGTTTTCGGGAAAACAAAACGATCAGTACATATCTCCAATTGTTCGAAATCTCCCGCTCCTTCCCATTCCTCTCTCGTCACTCCCACCAGCGCCACCACCAATCTCTCTCTCTCTCTCTCTCTCTGCGGGGACTCCTCTCCGGCTGCCGGAGGGGTGGTGGGGGGTGGGGGATGGAGAAGCAGCAGAGCCCGCCCAAGAAGGGGGAGGTGAGCCTGGGCAAGGGCAAGGTGACCCCCGTCCAGATCGCCTTCATCGTCGACCGCTATCTCGCCGACAGCGGCTTCTCCGCCACCCTCGCCTCCTTCCGCTCCGAGGCCGCCGACCTCTTCTCCAAGACTAGGAACCGGGAGGTGCCCAGGGGTCTCCTCAGCCTCGCCGAGATCCTCGACGACTACGTCTCCCTCAAGGAGCAGCGCATCCTCGTCGACCAGGAGAAGCACCGCGTGGATGCCGTGCTCCGGGGGATCCAGGGAGCTATGCAGGCGTACCACTCCGCCGGTGGGTATGCCAGTGTTGCAGCCGGCCCTCCCCTGCCGGGTCCCTTTCTGCCCTCGCCGTCGCTACCCACCCCACCCCCTGCTGCGGCGGCGGCGGCAGCGAGGCCCCTGGTTTTGACCATCCCTTCAAATTCTAGCAACAGATCTCCTCCGGGTAAGATAAATTGATTGAGCCTTTGTTCCATTCACTAGATTGCGCAGTTGCGCTAGTACTATAAGCGATTTGCTGATTATGCCGGACTCTTGTCTAAATCTAAATCTAAACCTAAATTTCTTTGTACGTTTGAGTCAAAAAATGCCTCATTTGCTAGGAAGTTGTCTTATCCACCCTTAAATTTCTAATTCTAAGTCATTCAACTTGGAAATACTACCAGGATGTCTGCACATTTTCCCAATCCGCATATACTGGGTATTCATGGGCATGACCATAAAGAAACAGACTTGAAGAAAGATTTCATGGCTTTGTGGCAAATGGAGTAGATTAATCGTCCTGGTGAGGCATACATACATGGACGTCTGTATAGGCCGTATCGTAATTAGCTTGAACCTTACATGTACCCCAATTAAACATTGCGGCTGTGTTTGGCGCAGCTTCCATTTTAAAGTTTTTGTATTTCCATTTATTTTTGTGGAAGTATCTGGATCATGGAAGTAGGGCTACAAATGAGTCAAGTTGAGTTGAGTTTTATTCTGTTCAAATTTGGTTCGATTAATTTTAATCGAGTCTGAATCGAGTTTTTATAATAGTTGTTCAAGCTTGATTTATTTAGATATTAAACGAGTTCGAGTTGAATATCGAATAGCTCGTGAGATCAATGAATTTATGATATGTTTAATTTAATTTTTTGTTTTAAATATATAAATTCAGGCTAAACTGTGACACGTAAGAAGTGATTTGTGTTTGCAGTCCTACTTTGAAGTCATTTATGTAGTATTTTATTTGTGTTTTGATTTCCAACCAAAAGTTACAAGACGAAACTTTTAAGATTATATAAAAAGTGAGGTACTTATAAAAGACTTGGCTTTTATAACAAATCAAAATTAGTTATAATCTCTCTACTTATGTAAGAAGTGGAGTCAAAAGTGACTTTCAAGTAGAAGTTTTGTTAAACACGCTTTGCATTTATTTGCATCTTTTGTAGCTGGCGATTTGCATTTTCAAGGAAAGAGTCGTTTAATCCTTTGGATAACATTGCAAGCTTTCTAAACTTGTTATCTCAGTAGCTGTATGTTGTTCACATTGGCTCTCCCATTCCAAGGCTGGCATGACATACATTTCTGGTACCACCTCTACTTCAAGTTTCACTTCGATAGTAGAATGACTTACTATGTGATAAGTTATTCTGAATTACTTATTCTAGAATAAGGGATATTTTGATTTGATAATGAGTCTGTATTCTGCTCAGAATAAGGAGTTGTGAATAATTTATTTTAGTGGGTTTGATCGGAATTGAGGGAGTAGGAGGTGGAATAAGAGGACGAGTTCTTCCTGATGCAGAAGGAAATGCAGAATAAGAAACTTGTGACTCAACAGCATAAGACCTCATAAGAGAGGTCTCGAGTTCAACTTTTACTTCTGTGCTATGCAAGAGGAGGGGTTTGTTCCATGGATTTGTGGGGTCTATGCTGAGGATTCTATGCAGATGGAGAGAACTGTGAAAAGAGCATCGGTTGTTGCAGGAGGACACCTGAGCCTGGAACAATCCCCAAAGTTGAAACAAGGGCTGAAAAGAAAATCCGTATTAAAAATGAAAAATTAGTTCAAGTCTGAATTTGAACTCTTCCTAACAGAGACCTTGTAAGTACTTAGACCAACTGCAAGAAAATCCGTACTAAAAATGAAAAATGAGTTCGAGTCTGAATTTGAACTCTTCCTAACAGAGAGACCTTGCAAGTACTTAGACCAACTGCGAGGCACCTTCAAAAGACTTACGGAGAGAGAAACTTCTCTTCTACAGTGCTATATTTCTGGCTTTGTTAATTGTCCTGGAAACAGCTTTGTACGCTCATTTGTTGTTTGCTATTGTTACAATCAGCTTTGCAACCTTTATCAGGAGTTGTACACCTGGATTTATCTTCTTCCATTAGTTTTTGTTGGTAGTGAAACAGAGCCCGCCCCGGCAGCCAAGAGGCCAATCGTTGTCCGAAAGGCCCCGCTTTCGTCGCCTCTCGAAACGTCGATGGGTGATTCCCTTTCGACTGCGACGGCAGGTACAGGAGACCTCGGAGGTTTTGGGACGCAGGCGTCCCGCGAACATGAACACGAGCTATGGGTCTCAAATCTGGGGATCTATAGGGACGAGAGTGTGAAGGACTCTCGGACGTACCTGCGCTTGTTTCGAGGCTTAACCCTCTCGATAGCCGAGGATGAGATGAAGGCGATGTCTTCGGACGGCTTGGCGATGCAGTGCGCCCGACTGTCGGTCCAGGTAAAAAAGCTTCTTTACTGGCCTTGGTCTGATATTTCTCTTGGCTTGTTTTGGGGTTGTTGATTTCCGTTTGCTTTTGGCTGCAGACCGCGGTCATGTGTGGGGGCTTGATTCGCCGTCAGGTGGCCATTCAGGAAAGGCTCCGGGACGTCGACCAGGCCTCGGACCAGCCGACTTCTAGCGGGGCCGCCTCGGTGCGACGTAGTTTTGAGGATAGCGTCGATTTGCTCATGAAAGCAAATGTCCGGATGCGGGCCGAGCTAGAGGAGCAAAAGGAGATAACTCGCGCTTCCTCCGAGGCCAAGACGAAGGCCGAGCAAGAGAGGGAGAAAGCCGAGAAGGAGCTGGAGGCGGTCCGGGCCGTAAACGAAGTCTTTAAGGCCGAGATTTAGGACAAGGCCGACCAGCGGGTTACGGATCGCCGTCGCCATGCCGAGGAGGTCTCGGCTCTGAAGGCAAATATGAAGGCTAAAGCTGAAGAGGCTGCTCGTTCAGCCGTAGCTAGTTATAAGGCCGGTCCAGATTATGCCGAAGAGATAATACAGGCTCAACTCGAGGTGGCATCGTTCGTGTTCAGCATAGGGCTGGCCATCGCCCAAAAGGCGTGCCCGACTGTGACCTGACCGGCATCGCCCTTTCGACGGACGAGGAAGGCGAAGAGCTTCTGGCCTGGTGGGAGAAGCTTAAGGCCGAAAGAGCTTCGGCCCCAGTGGACGGCAACGCGGCCGTTCCCGATGAGGTTGTTTCTGCCGAGGCTGTTTAGGTCGAGGATTCTCTTTCCCCATCTCCTGGTCAGACCCTAGTCGATGTAGACGGCGAAAATATCGAAGGCTAATACAGGGGCTTGTCCCGATTTTTGTTTTGACCTTTTCTGAAAGGCTGTGGTCAGATGTACGGCCGATTTTGTATTCTATTTTCATATAAATATGAAAAGTACTTTGCTTCTATTTTGTGTTCTGAACGAATGACTGAGTCTGGTTCTTCTTCTGGCCGAAACTATATTGCCGTTTAGATGCGGCTCTTACGGCTGAAGCCAATCTAGATGCGGGTATGGATTTTGAAAATAATGTCGCTCCCGATACGGTTTGTATGGCCGAAACCACTTCCGGTACGGTTTATATGGACTTAGAGAATACCATGCCGCTCTCGATACGGTTTGCATGGCCGAAGCCACTCTCGGTACGGTTTATACGGACTTAGAGAATACCATGTCGCTCCCGATACGGTTTGCATGGCCGAAGTCATTCTCAGTACGGTTTACACGGACTTAAGAGAATATCATGCCGCTTCCGATATGATTTGCATGGCCGAAGTTACTCCCGGTACTGTCTACACGGACTTTAGAGAATACCATGCCGCTCTCGATACAGTTTGCATGGCCGAAGTCACTCTCGGTACGGTTTACACGGACTTTAAAGAATATCATGCCGCTCCCGATACGGTTTGCATGGCCGAAGCTACTCTCGGTACAGTTTACACGGACTTTAGAGAATACCATGCCAGATATGATATCAAAGGGAGAAATTTATTCATGCCCTGCGGTTAAATTCCGGGGGAAGTAACTTACATGAAATAACGCCGAAGGCGTTCCACATTCCAGGTGCGAGGGAGAGGTTGGCCCGAAAGGGTTTCTAACCGATAAGCACCTCGTCGAATTACCTCCCTTACGCGATATGGTCCTTCCCAGTTGGGAGAAAGTTTCCCTGCGGCTTCGGCTGGTTTAGACGCGTGAGCATTTCTTAACACGAGACTCCCGGTCTCAAAGCTTCGGGGCTTCACTCGAGTGTTGTGGTATCTGGCCATGCGCTGCTGATAAGCTGCTAGCCGAATGCGAGCTTTCTCTCTGGTTTCTTTTATAAGATCAAGGTGATCTTTTAAGGCTTCCTCATTGGCTTCCGGATTATGAGTAAGGACTCTCGGTGAGGGAAGGCCAATTTCGATAAGAATAACGGCTTCTATCCCATAAGCCATACGGAACGGGGTTTCGCCGGTTGGGGTTCGGCTTGTAGTCCGATAAGCTTACAGAACACTCGGTAGCTTTTCTACCCATATGCTTTTGGCTTCGCCAAGGCGAGTCTTCAGTCCTTGCAATAGACTTCGATCAGTGACCTCGACCTGACCATTTGTTCGGGGGTGTGCTACTGATGTAAACTTGTGGAGAATGCCGAAGCTGGCATAGTTGTTCTTAAACCGATGGCTGTCAAATTGTTTGCCGTTGTCTGAGATGATGGCCCGAGAGATGCCGTACCGGCAGATGATGGACTTCCACACGAAGTTCCATGCATTGCTATCGGTTATGGACGCGAGGGGTTCGGCTTCTACCCATTTAGTAAAGTAGTCTACCGCTACGATAAGGAACTTCGTTTGACCGGTGGCGATGGGAAATGGCCTTAAGAGGTCGATTCCCCATTGGGCGAAAGGCCAGGGGTCTGATAAAGGAGTTAGAAGGGTTGCTGACTGGTAGATGAGGGAGCTGAACCTTTGGCATTAATCGCAGCGACGGACGAGGGCAGTTGCGTCCTCTCGGAGCGTCGGCCACCAGTATCCCTGCCTCAAAAGCTTGTGAGCCAGGGCCCTTCTTCTTGTATGTGTCCTGCATACCCCTTCATGTACCTCTTGTAGCGCGTAGTTAGCTTTGGCCGGACCGAGACATCGCAAGAGTGGTCGGTCGAAGGACTTTTTATATAACAGCCCGTCCAAGAGAAGGAAGTGAGAAGAGCGCTGCCGAATATGTCTTGCTTCCTTTGGATCGGACGGGACTTCTCCTCGGAGGAGGAAAGTGGCTAGGGGAGTCATCCAGGTCTCGGTTTCAGCTTCGGTCACTTGCATGACGTCCGGCTCTTCGAGACTTGGCTCGGCGAGTTTTTCTACAAAAATCATTCGGCCTCCTCCCCCGACCTAAGTTGATGCTAGCCGGGAGAGAGCATCGACTCGAGCATTCTCGGCTCTCGGGATCCGCACAATTTCATAGGAATTGAATTGAGCGAGGATCTTGCGAGTTACCTGGAGATAAGATGTCATTATCGCATCCCGTGCCTCGTATTCTCCAGAAATGTGACTGGCGATTAGTTGAGAGTTGCTAAATGCCTTTATGTTCTGCACGCCAAACTTTCTAGCGGCCCGAAGGCCGGAGATGAGGGCTTCATATTCGGCGGTATTATTGGTAGCTGAAAAGGAGAAGCATAGCGCATACTCCGTGACGATCCCTTCGGGAGACGTCAAGATCCATCCGGCGCTGCTGCTTACGGAGCATGTGAAGCCATCTACATAGAGCCGCCATTCATCTGCCGACGTAAGAGTCGAAGTATCCTCGGCTTCGGATATATTGGCTTCCGGCTGACGTGCCGAGGGAGCTTCGGGAGTGAGCTCGGCAATAAAGTCGGCTAGGGCTTGAGCTTTTATTGCTACCCGAGGCATATAGGAAACGTCGAACTCTCCCAGTTCAATTGCCTATTTCGTTAGTTTGCCGGACACCTCAGGCTGGGAGAGGACTTGCTTCAGGGGCGGATCAGTGATGACCTTTATTGAGTGGGCGAGGAAGTAGGGTCGAAGCCTCCTCGCGGATGAGATGAGGGCTAAAGTTAGCTTCTCAAGAGTAAGATACCGAAACTCTGCTCCTTGGAGGGCTCGATTTATATAGTAGACGGGCTTCTGAATACTGTCTTGCTCCCGGACGAGGACGGTGCTGATAGCTGTCTCAGATACCGCGAGGTAGAGGAACAACGGCTCTACATGGACCGGCCTGGACAGGATGGGAACTTTGGAGAGATAGACCTTCAGTTGTTCGAAGGCCGATTGACACTCGTCTGTTCAGGAGAAGCTATTGGCCTTTTTCAGCAGCTTAAAGAAAGGAAAGCAATAATCCGTCGCTCTAGACATGAAGCGGCTTAAGGCGGCAATCCTTCCGTTTAGTTTTTGAACCTCTCGGAGGTTAGTCGGAGGGCGCATCTGAATGATGGCCGAAACCTTCGCGGGGTTAGCTTCTACCATTCGGTGAGTAACCATATAGCCGAGAAACTTTCCGGAGGCCACTCTGAAGGTGCACTTAGTTGGATTTAGCTTCATTCTATATTGACGCAGGGCGGAGAATGTTTCGGCTAAGTCAGCCAGGTGGTCTGCAGCGACGTAGCTTTTTACCAGCATGTCGTCGATGTAGACTTCCATGTTGCGGCCGAGCTGCGGAGCAAATATTTTGTTGACGAGGCGCTGATATGTCGCGCCGGCGTTCTTCAGGCCGAAGGGCATCCGGGTATAGCAGTACAGACCGAGATCGGTCGTGAAGCTGGTCTTGGCTCTCGTCGTCCGGATGCATTCGGATCTGATGGTAGCCTGAATAGGCGTCGAGAAAGCTTAAAAGCTCGTGGCTGGAGCTTGTATCCACCACCTGATCTATCCGAGGTAGCGGGAAGCTATCCATCGGACAGGTTTTGTTGAGGTTGGTGAAGTTCACGCACATTCGCCACTTGCCATCTTTCTTAGGCATCATTACTATATTAGCGATCCAGTTCGGGTGGTGTACTGCTCGGAGGTGCCCGACGTCCAGCCTTTTTTGAACTTCGACTTGGATGGCGGATCTCCTTTCCTGATTGAAGGTACGCCGCTTCTGCTTGACCGGGGGTTGGTTGGGATTGACATGCAGTCGATGCTCCGCTATTTTCGGGTCGACCCCGGGCATGTCTGTTGGAGACCAGGCGAAGACGTCGAGGTTCTCCTTCAGGAACTCGGCTAGTCTTTCTGCTTCGGTTTTTTCCAGGCCGGAGCCTATCATGAGGGTCCGTCCCTCGCCTCCTGGAACCGGGATGGCGACGAGTTCCTCTCCCGGGGATGCCTCGGTTGAAGATTCGATTGATAGGAATTCGGCCGCAGCCTTTCTCTTGACCGAAATCATATAACATTGTCGAGCCGCTTCTTGATTCTCCTTGGCTTCGCCTATTCCATGGCTGGTATGGAATTTCAGCTTCTGGTGAAAGGACGAGGGCACAGCTCCGATCTCGCCGATTAGTCTTCGGCCAAAGATGGCGTTGTAAGTTGAATCAATTTTTACAACGACAAAATCTGTTTCTACGGTTAATTGTCGGGGAGCCGAACCTATGGTTACAGGGAGCCGGATAATGTTCTCTACTCGGCAGGGCGAGCCGTTAAAACCGAATAGAGGCCCCCGGTGAGGTTTCATATTAGCCTCATTCAACTCCATTTTTACAAAGCAATCATAAAATAATATGTTTGGAGCACTTCCATTATTAACAAAAATACGATGAACATCGTAACTGTTTATTATAGCGTTTATGACGAGGGCGTCATCGTGAGGAACCTGAATATCAGTCAGATCCTTTTGGCCGAAGGTTATGTCATCTTGATGAGACTGCTTCGGCTCGACATCAACTGTTGCTATTGTTGTGGAGCTGTGCTGACGACGCCTCGATCCTTCTCCCGGTCCATCGGATATCATCATGATTGACCCAGCACTGGGCCGTTGGTGGGATGTTTCTACCGGGGCTGAGGTAACCTTCGGCGGAGGGGCGGTTTCCTTCTCCGGAGGTTAATGCGGCCTGGTCGTCTCAGGGACGCCCCGGTTCCGTTGCTGCTGAGGCTGCTCTTGTCGGTACTGCAGCAGTCGGCCCTCCCTGATGAGGCGATCGATTTCCTCCCGAAGGTGCCGACACTCATCAGTCGAATGGCCGATCTCCCGATGGTATTCACAATATTTGCCAGGGTCTTTTCGACGAGGATCAGTTTTGATGCGCTCCGGCCGTCGGAGCATGTCCTTTACTTCCATAAGCATTCGGGAAGGGGAGCAGGTAGTGGCAGGTATTGTGACTGTAGATCCCGTCGCTTGTCTCGATCCTACTCCTCCCTCCGATATCGCTTACGAGAGGGTGCTTGATCTTCGGATCGAGGACGAACCGCCGGAGGGGCAGGCGCTGGCGTTGCTTCGGCTGTATTCTTGCCCTTGGATATCATCAGGGCCTCCCGGTTGATGTATTTATGGGCCCGGGCTACGAGGTCTTGAAAGGTAGAGGGATGGCGTTTCCCGATAGAGCCGAGAAGCCCCTCGTCCCGGTACCCACTGATTACGGCCGAGACCGTAATCGAACTGTCCAGGTTCGGGATTTGGGCGGCTTTGGCCCGAAATTTGGTGAAGTATTCCTGGAGGGTCTCGGTTGGGTCTTGCCGAATGACTAATAGGCTGGCCGAGGTTTTGCATTGCCGGGTGGTATCATAAAACTGGTCGATAAATAATTGGCCCAACTGGACTAGAGAGTGGATGGAGTTGGGGGCCAATGTCTCGAACCAGGTTAGGGCAGTTTTTTCAAGAGTGAGGGGGAAGAGACGGCAGCGGACTGCCTCAGTGACCCCTCGGACAGATAGGTAGGTATTGAACCTTTGGAAGTGGCAGACCGGATCTGACGAGAATGGAGTTTGCTCCAGGATGGTGCTGGCAAGAGGCGCTCCGTACGGCCGAGAAATCATCTGCTGCATTTCTTTCCTCATTGCCGTCAACCGCCGGTCCAGGTCCGGGGTGGTTGAAGTATCGACCGAACGTCCTTCGGTTCCGGCTGGGCGAAATTCGGACGAAGCATAACCTTGCTCTGTCATTATGCGGTCGGTGCGAGGGACTCAGGCAGGCGGTGGCGAAGGCTCGCTACGCGCCGTGGCGGTCTCGTCAGGGAAGACCTGCGAGGGTGCCGATCGGAACCTTGCATCATGGACGGGATAAAGCGGAGGAGGCGGCGCTTGTTGGGGGAGCTGGCCCAGTAACCCCATGCGCTGGGCGATGGTGGATACTATAGCTTGTAGGGGCACAAGAGAGGTAACGGCGGCGGCTAGTGTCGCCATTTGCCGCTGAAGTGCTTCCACCCGGTCGTCTCCAGTAGTAAGGGACTCTGGTATAACAGGCAGAGCCGCGCTTTGCGGTGGAACAAACAGGGCGCCTTCGGAGTGTAGTGGCTGCACTGAAGTTGCCCGCGTCTCTGCTTCGTCTTGCCCGGATCGTCGAGTTATAGGACGATGAGACATGACTCTTAGCTTGTTTCCCACAGACGGCGCCACGTGATATAGCCGAAGCTATCACGACCGGATTCCGAAGCTGGAATTCGAAGTTGGGATCTGGAGCTGGATCGGAGAAGAGGCTCGACGGGGATCCGGAACGCGGCGAGGGCGGAGACGATGCCGAAGATCCGAAGCCGAGGGTCGCTCGGTTGGATGTTGGCTAGCCTGCGGAAGGCGTGGCCGAAGCTCCTCCGGGTGAGGAACAGCCGATGCGGGGCGGAGCCGAAGCACCTTAGGATCAACCGACGAATGGCGTCGAGACCGGAGGGAGAAGTTCCGAGGTCAGTGGCCGAGATCGACTCGGGGAGGTCGGCGAAGATTCGAACCGATCCCCTGCAGGAGGGAGAGAAGAAGAAAAGCCAGTCAGTAGGAGTCCCGGGCTTTGGCCCTTAGGAATCCCCTCCGATGGTTAAGTTAGCTTCTGAAGATGATTTGATTCAGAAGTCAAAGAGGTGGAAGAAGCAGCTTTAATGCTTTTTGGACTGTAGTCCTTGGGGTCACGAAGACATACCTTTGGTAATAAATAGCCGTGTATTTATAGCGGAGGATAGATGATGCTTAACGGTGGCAGCCGATATATGACTATGTTGTAGGTTTATTGGTAAACCGCCATAGTGCCTAACCCTCCCACCGGAGTGGGCCGGATACGACTACTGGGCCGAAGGGGGTAGGGCCTCTAATGGGCCAGATGCCGCTTAGTGGGCTGGAGCCTACTGGGGCCGAAGGCTGCTGAGCCGCTAATGGGCCGAAGGCTATCGGGCCGCTAATGGACCGAAGGTTGCTGGGCCGCTGGCGGGCCGAGGACTATTGGGCTGCTTACTAGGCCGAGGGCTACTGGGCCGCGAATGGGCCGAAGGTTTCCAGTAGGCCTATTACTGCTGCTTTTAGACTGATCTCAGTGTTGGGCCTGTTTTAATGGGCCGAATCGGATTCTGCCTCATCAGTTGGGATTTGGGAACACAAGAATTGTGGGAATAAATATAGCGGCCTGATAGAAATCAGGTTGAGAGAAAACAAGAAATGAATAGTCTTGCATGCTAAGCGTCCTAATCTCTTTCTTGCTCGGTCTTCATATGAACATCCACTGTTTCCTTGAATGATAAACGATTTGCCTTCACAGGACCCAAGGTTCACAACGTTCCCCTTTTGAGATCCCCGCCACCACTTCTTCCAAGTAATGCTGCACAGCCCGGCACCTTCTCTACTCCGGTTGCCGAAGCTTCATGTAATAACAAGAGGAAAAATTCAAAGCCTACTCTCAAAGCACCTGCAGCTCCGAAGAAACACCGTGGACGATTACAGACAGAGGTGTCCACATCTGAAGGTGATTATTTGTCCTACAATAGAACAATTTCACAAGTAATATGTATGTTCTTTTTTCGTTTATCCATCTATAAGGATGTTCACTCTTCTTGTCCATTACAGGTATCACACCGCCATCAGAGTTGGATGACGAAAACCGCATTGAAGAGACAATTCAAAAACTTACTCCAGATACCTTGGCATCCAACGGTCCTCAAAATACTAACTTATCTGTTCATGGATCATCTGTTGTGAAAAGTCTGTTCAAGCAGTTGCCTGGCTGTAAGAATAAGACCATTTCAACATCACCTAAAACTCCTCCAAAAGCATCTTCCTCACAGGTTGATAAGATGGCTTCACCCATAGAAAGCTTGTCCATTTCTCAACATCCTGTTTCTGATGTCTGTAAAGCTTCAACACCCTCAAAATGCTCTGTGATTGCTTCAAGAACAGTCGTCGTCAGTCCCTTAAGAAACAAGGGCTATTATGCTGTCGAGAAGACCTACTGCATATCTTCATCCCCCATGAAATCAAACACAAGAAGGCAAGTCCAAAGGGATAATGTGAAAGGCAGGCTAGATTTTGATGATACGGACAAGCCAATTTGCTGTGCAAAACCTGCTGCTGCTGAGGCTTCCACTTCTTCACCAGATGATGCAGTTGAAGATATTTTTGATCTGGATCTTCCTGATCTTGACATTGATTTCTCCTTTTCTGAACTTCTGGTTAACATCGATCTAGATTGTGAACTTGACAAGTCTTCTCAGCTGGCTTCAACATCATCAGCAGACTTCATTTCAGGGTACCATCTCCTACGTTCATTTGGTTACCTATTTTCACATTTCTTTGGTGTATGCATCAATAGTAATACCAAAATTGCATGCTGTCTAACTTACCTAAAGCAGGCCAGAAGATGAATCTGGTGGTGGATCTTTAGCAATAAGTCAAAAAGAATCTGCTTGTTTGCGAGGTGCGTCGGGAATTATTTGTGAGAAAGGGATGAAGGTTATACAAGGTAACTATGTATGCCTATGTTAAGTTTCCAATTCATACAACATTGCATTTTGATTCATCCGTGCGAGCCTTTTAACTTCTGTCCTTGTTTCACAAAAGGAATTGGTGATGATTCAGTAACCTCAGTGAAAGCTGTAACGAAGTGTATCAAAATCGTGAGCCCTGGTAAGGTCACTTTGTTATACTCATTGTTCTTCCTGCCACAGTTACGATAACTAGCTACTGAAGTTCTGTTACTTGGCATACAGCTAAAAGCAGAAGTAACCCTTCCATCGAGCTGGTGGAGAAACATAACAGAGCATAACTAATCTTCTGTGGATATCGGAGAAGACCGTTGGATTTGCTGTGGGTGGGGAGGGTATTCTAATTTTCTGACATTATTTTGCCCGTGAGGCACTGATGTAGCTCTTGAAAGAGGGCCCTTTCGCTTCTTTCCCAACCGTTTCACTGATTGTTTTGACTGCATCTGCCCAAGTTCCAACCCTCTGCAAGTCTGAAACCTTCTTAACTTTTTCGTAGCAAGGTTTATGAACTCATATCTTAACATCGATTGTTTATTCCATATCCCATTTACCTTTATACTCTATTGAATGTGATATAAACCACTGAATTTTCCTCTGTTATGCTGGCAAATAACAAGTAGAATTGAATGGTTTATTGGCTAATGTCAGCACTGCGAAATTTCTTGCCGAGCACTTGGAGCTATTTATCTGTTCTTTGGCATAACTTGTATATAATACAAAGCACAACTAGCCCTGACAACGTGCTTTTCCGATGACCCGTCGAAGAATTAATGTATTTATTTGAGCTATATGAATAAATTATAGTTTGTCGTTCCGAATTGACTTGTATCAACTTGGACGATTCATACCGCATCATGGTGAGTTTAAGTTGGTGTGACTTGATCTTTTTCATGTAACTTGGCTGAATTTGTGTGAGTAAATCCAACTCGTGTGGAATCATGAAAGATTTGAGTCGGTCCGATTCTTCGAGTTGTGCGAGTCAACCCGAATGTGAAAGAGATCTCACATCCCCAGATGTTCAACGTATAATGTACCCCGTAGCTCTGAGGTCACCTCCAGTTTTCCTGAAATTTCAGTAAACATTGATGCTAGGCTTGACCGGGTCTCGGTAAAATACATGCATCATTTATGCGTCTGAGAGATGTATCATGCCAAATTTTTTTCTAGTTTCTCCACCTCCATGTGAACAATGAAACTGATTTATTAGAATAGTCTCATCTTGAAGAAAATGTACTTTTTTACTTAATATTTTAAAATTTTGAATCAAATTGCTTAATAATTTCAATGTAATGTCAAGCAAAGCTCGTGATCAGGATTTAAATTACATGTTCGGTATGCTATTGTTCACCGTAGATGCTATCATGAGAAAATAATTTGGTGGAAGTTCCCAACCAAGTTGCCCGATGCACCGAGCTGAGTAGGGCTTGCCCGAGGGCCTCAGGTCCTCGAGCTGAGTCCATGTGCACTCTCAGCTGGTCGTCCCACGGCAGGCAGTCGCCCTCGTCGAGTTGAAGCCTGAAGGCGTTGTCTTCTCAGCCCTGGAAGATGTTCAGGTCCTGCGTCAGCAGTCGGCACGAGCTCGCCGTACGTTGGGTCAAGAGAGATGTACCAATATATCAAACCCCATAGCACCAATATCTTGCAAGCCTTACAATCACCATTCTCACACCTTCCTCAGATACTTGGCAGAGACACCCAAAGGGCATCACAGCAGCACGGAAGTCCCCCTCTTCCTGGTCAGGTAAGCTTAACTGACAAAATTATAAATGGGTTTTTGAATATTTGTTATTCACGACTCTAAAGTAGATAGAAAAAATTAAAAAGGCGTTAGAAACTGAAATCTAGAGGGCTCAAAATTGATACGCTGTGGACTTCTAAGGTTAAATTTATTGGGTAGACTTCGTTTAGCCTCACAGAATGTAACTTCTTTTCTTCATGTAAACTATTGTTAAGACAAACATTTTAGATTGAGAGGATGTATGTTTTTTTTTAAAAGTTAAGTAGGTTAGCGGGATCCGAAACTTGAAATAAAACGATAAATAACATGGCATCAGAAGTTACACATTGCTTGATGCGTTCATTTGCTTTCTCTCATAATTTCATTCATTTTCGTATTTGAATATGTAAATATATTATTAGTAATGCCAATGATGTACAAAAAGCTATTTTTTGACACATTCACATTATTAGTTACAATATGCAGGAGTTAAAAGTTGGCAACTTTTTACTCTATACTTTATACACAAAAAACCTTATTAAAAAGTTGTTCCCAGGCATGTATTAAAAGATGACAGGTCATATCCTTCGTTTCTTTTGCTTTGGGATGCTCAAAACTTTAATTATCGTCGAACATTTTGCCAGTTGATTAATTCATAATGACAAATTTGCATTGAGTTATGTTGGTTCCAAGCTTGCCTGAAAAATGGGCGGTTCTTACAGAGCGGAGGTTGACAGTAGAATGGAGGGCAAGGAAGATGGGGAATATTCAGCTTGAAAGTCCACGAAATAAGGTCATTCAACTGCCTCTTGTAGCCATTTCATAGGTTTCCCCGATAATTGTCACAAGCACGATTTTTTTTTTTTGGGAATTTTTACTTTTCAATCCCTATAATCTTTCAATATTTCTTAGTAGTCCCTGTAATCTTGATATTCCCTTGAAACCCCCCGCAATCTATGAATAATCCTTAAAAAGTCCCTTCAGAGGGGCTTCTAGGGAAAGGGCTTTTTATGGATGTTTTAAACTAAAAACCCCTTTTTTGTTTCCGTGGATCAGTTTTAAGTTGCCCACTGAAAGTCACTGTTTCTGCACTTGTCAGTTCTCATTTTGTCTTATAAACTAACCAGCACCAGGTCCAGAACAAGAAATCCAGTCCTAGGTAGTGCAGCCCTATCCTCCAAGCAGAGTGAAAAACACCCAAGCCTTACATGTACAGTGCAGAAAATGCTCTGCACTTTTTGGAATCCGACTTTAGTGGCATCATTTACCTCGTCAAGTGTCATTCCTTTTCTTCAGATATGGTTCTAGATCCTCTTTTGAATCTTCTAAAAAGTTCTCCAGATTTAAAAGTGTCATTCTTGTTCATTGGTATCAACCGCGAAAACCTCATTGAACTCGGTGGTCCTCTTCCATACCATTCTTATATGTCACAGTCAGATACATATCATATCATGATTCTCAGCCTGCCCCCCTCTCACAGTAATTTTCTTGGGCATTGGACTGGAACACACTGGTGTGCCTCAACCACAACATTCTTCTGGGCAGCAGCTTAATCTTTTTACATCATCAACCCTCATTTAACATCAACACCAGTGCACTTCTCTGCACTAGCTTCTCAATCATCGATCGACCTTCATGCACTTCTTTAGAGTGAGTGATCATCAATCGGTCTCAGGAATATCTTCTTCATCAAGCTCAGTCTCTGAAGTACCTTCACCATCGGCCATTTCAGTACTCGTGAGTATCACCTTGGGTGTTTTACCCAAGGACATCTCCAACATGCGTTTTTGATCCGTGACTTCCCACTCCTTCAAGCAGTACCTTCATCATTAACCTCAAGAGACTTCGCTACAATTCCATCCTGAGCATCAACAACGGTGCCCTTCTCTGCAGCATGCAACCTGAACTTCCCGAGAGTACCTTAATACTGATCTGTCTCAAGAACACATTCATTCTAAATCTTAATCTCTAAAGTACTTTCATGACCAGTGATTTCAATATCATTATCTGAAGACACTTTCTGATAATTGACAGGCTTCAACGGACTATGCCCTTGGTTTTCCGCAGACTTTTCCATATTCACTTTATCCTTTCATGGTTCTCATATTAGTAAACCAGCTCTTCCTCTGAATGAGGATTCTTTTTCCAAAACTTCCTAAAAGGACAGAAGAAAGAATTTTAATGGTAAACACCAAATCTTCAGAAACTGAGACAGGGCTAGCCTTAGACAGCAAACAAGGATTATGATTATATAGCAAATAACAGTTCAATTAAACAATAGTAAAGCATTTTACACGTTCCTTATAGAAAAGGAAACAACAGGTGAGTAAAACACCAAAGAAAATCATAAGCAATAGTACTCTAATGTTATCAACCCCAATTCACCCCCCTCCTTGGGTTTTGCCATGTATCGGGACAACATCTAACAAGAAAATAAATAAGTCAAAAACCTGACATTACGTTGTAGCTTGCATATAGGAATCACAGATTCACAACAATCAGTTTTCCTGGTAGACTCAACTCACCAGTACCCTTTCCTTTGTAAAGTCAAGTTGCCATCTAGACTGATTGCCAGGGCTACACAGCCAAATAGCACATGCAGACTTTTCGTGAAGATTTTTCAGGTTAAACTAAGCCCCCACTAACAAGCCAGACTGTTCGTTACTGCTAGCATCAAGAAAGAATTACTTAAGTATTCAATTATCTCAAAATTAAGTAACCATTTCTCTAGATGTTTGGGTTCAATGAGGAAAAGAATGTTTTAATTTAATGGGGGAAGAAATTGAGAATTCCATATTTATCCCTCTCGTCTGTAAGGATCCCAACTTGAGGTCCATCACTCACAAGATTGGTTAACACCAAATAAGGGACAAAGTTCTCAGGATTCATCCTTTCTCCTTCCTAAGAATGCCAAATCCAAATTGTTTCCACCAGTATTAGACTGATACTTTAAATAATAATACAGATAAACTTTTTCTCTATTATGACCTCAAGACAAAAAGCAGGCACTGAACTTTGGAGTATTCAAGGATAGAAAACTCTACATTTTCATCAAGGAATCAATATAGGCCTGTAAAGAGCTATTCTTAACCCTGAATAACCATTTCCAACCACTCTCTTATCTGTGCTTCCACCCTTGTTTTCCATGTTACAGTTGCACTTATCCAATTTTGTATGCCAAAAAGAGTCTAGTGGGAGAATGACTAAGGATGGAAGAGTTAAAAACCAAACATGTACCTTTTTTCCGTGTTCCATGTTAACCCTGTTCCTATACATGTAATACAAGCATCTTTTCTTGACCAAGAGTAATTGTTAATATTATGACACCATTTTCAGAATCTAATCCTTCAAACATACATCACGAAATTTATGACTGGCTTTATGAAACTCTAAAACCTTGTAGATATTGTACGCTTAACAATTTCTTCACCATGTCGTAACATCTATTGATCACTTACTTTCCAATGTTTACATTGAACATTTGATGGATTTCCTGTCCTCATCAAGAATTGATTTTTCATTTGCTTCCATTCAACTTCACTGAGGAAAAACTTTTCTTCCTAAATGAAATCTTTCTTAAATTTGGGTCACATTTTCCTGAAAGATGAAAATTGCCAGCTTCAATGCAAACCCAAAAATTGTTAGCAAAATAATTTCACAATCCTTGTAGGAAATGGAATCCCATCCGTCCTATAAGTTTATACCATAGTTCATTGCATCCACCTAGCTAAAAGAGCAATGCCACTTCTTTGCCATTTTGAGGCTCACTGAATGCAATTAACCTGTGCTAACTTCTCATTGCCACCTTCACAAAATTAAACAAAAGCATAATAGTTGCAAGTGAAACAGTTTCCAGTCTCAGTTTAAAGTGCCTTTCAACAGATCTTTTCAAAGAAAAAGGCTAAAGGAATCTTTCACGCTTATATCTCGGCTCTAAAGTTTTTATTAAAAGAAATCAACTGCAAATATGAAGATATAACTCCCTTGAGAAGCAGTCGTCTTGCAGATTTTGACATGGAAATAAGTAGACAAAAGATAAATAAAAGAATAAAAGATAAGAAAAGGTGAAAACATCTTTTCTCTCTCTGCTTTTTTTTGGGGGTGGGGGATGCAAAAATGAGGTAAATAACTCCTTTCCACAAATGCTGAACAGTGGTACAAATTTCAAAGAAATTCAATTACAGCATCGACAATGAATCCAAGATGCAGATTTAAGCAATAATCAAATGAATGATAGCATAAAATAAATCCACATCAAAATTAAATTTTTTAAAAAGGAATATAGGCAATAATAAGAGTAAGATAGACAACAGTCATTAGCACTGAAAGATCAATGCACTAACAAACTACTGACCGTAGATTCTTTTGATGCTACGGATGTTCAAAGCAGAGGGATTTTATAGCTACCAATGTTCAGATGGCTATAAGCATTACCCTAGTAATGATCCAAAAATAAAAAAGTGAAGTCAAGCCTCAAAGAATATATTACAAAATAATATCCTTTTTTATTTATGTATAAACTAATAGCAGTTTCCCAAGTTTCTTTCACTGGGGTTGGGGTGGTACGACATATCTCATCCTTAGGAAAATGACTTACATCACCAAATTCCTCTTTAAAAAGAAACAATCATCACTACTATTTTTGTACTATAATCTCCAGTTTCCACAACAATACAAGTTCTCAAAGAAAACAATATGCAAAACTAGTCCCTGCACAGTTAAAGGATGCATTACTTACATTTTTCAAAGCCTCATTTTCATTCCACAAAGCGATAAACCTCTCTTCAAACTCCAAGTTCATCCTCTCCAACTCCTTAACTTTATGATCCAATGCATTCATATAAGCTTCCTTTTTGTCCCTTGACTTCTGCACACAAATTCTATTCCTCATTGTAATCCAGAAACATTCAAGAATCATTATGTAGATAAAAGGGCTCATTCATTGAACATTCATGGAACAATAAATGAAGGCGAAGGACCTCCTAAAAGTGGGCTTGTGTGGATCATCCTCATCCTCATCCTCTGGGACTTGAGATCTCTTCCTCATTCCCATCAGCTTCTGCCTCCTTCTCAACTGCTCAGTGGCGGACGCAGAAATTTTGTCCAGTGGGGTCATCCAGATCATTATTAAATCTATCGATATTTTATTTTTATTACATCAAAAATATTATAATAAAAAATAAAAATAAATATATTTTAATCATTATAAAAATGATATACTTTAATAAAAGTGATACACTTTATTACAAAGAGTTTTTTCTTCCAGATGCACTCAACAAATTTTTTATTAAATTATAAATATAAATCATAATAGTATGTAAATGACCCACCATCTAGACTCACTAGATTACATATCTTGTCTATAGTGATGCCAAAATGACAAGGCCGATTGCACTTTGTAGTTATGCAGCTGCAATCGCAGTCGAGGAAGAGAGGAGGTGGGGGAATTGCTAAGGAGCAAAAGAGGTCAGCCAAAGGCAGCACTGAACTGCCATTTTCGGGAAGGCCGAGTAACAACGGAACAGGAGAGGGGCTCGGCCCAGATGGCAGGGCATGACAGAGCTGGGGAGAGGAGAGAATGGCAGGGCTGCCGGACTAGTGAAGCACTACAGTGCTGAGCTATTGGACTGACGGCGATAGGGGCTCTCAACATGTGACAGTTCGGGTCGGTTTTCGTGGGCCCTCATGTCCACCACTGAACTGGGCTCCAGGTAGGACTGGGGTCTTGTGGGTCATTTGAAATTTCAGTGGGGTCACCTTATTCCTAAATTTGAGGCTTGCCTTATTAGATTAGGACCTTTATAATAGAATCTCAAAATTTTCAGTGGGGTCACAGGACCCCACTGAATACAAGCTGGGTCCGCCACTGCAACTGTTACTCCATGTTCCTAAGGTTCACATCCGAAACCTCCATGAAAAGAAACCTGTTGGTCAGGAACAGCATCTCACCCCTCCCCACCTTCAATTGTTGTTGATGGTGGTCCAGATGCACTCCACTTTTATCCACTAAACTTCAACAAACCAACAAGATAAACTGCAGGAGAGTCATCATATACAGATGAAACAATGTCCCCGAGCTCATTAAACAAAAGAAGCCGTTGAGGCCAAAAGCCAAACAGATCCAAACTTGTCTGTTTGTCATCACTATCATAAGCCTTATTTCATCAATCTCGATTCAGCTAGACCTAATGCAAGATTTACCTACTTGAGAAGGTTTTCTGACCAGCTGCTGCCTGCTAAATATACATAGACCCCTTGCTTGGTTCCCCGGTAGATTTTCTCTACAGAAAGCACCCATCAAAGTCCCATAAGGCACAGGTGACAGCCAGTAAGCCCATATTCTTGGTTACACAATTCAAACTCATATGAAACTAATGTAAATTGAGATAATGACATTAGATCTCTAGGACTGGTTGGAGCTACAGTGACAGGAAAGAAAAAACACTTTATTTTTGTCAAATTCTTGATTAAGAAGAAGATACAGAAAAAGGAAAAATCCAAACGAACAAGTATATAGCGGTCACCAAATGACATGCCGAAGGAATCCTAGAATAATCATGAACCCTCGCACAAAAAAGGAAAAACTTAAACAAACAAGTACGCAGCAGTCCTCAAATGACATGCCGACGGAACCCTAGAAGCCGTATCTAGAAAGGGTCGCCGTCAAAAACCCTCGCAAAAATTTAAATCGATACTACAAAGTTCAAATGGAAGCGTCAAACTCCGAAACCCACAAAAAAAACCTTAACGAACAGTTAATTATAAAGTCTTGGGTCGAAATAATAATAAAAAATGTTAGAGGAAGGAGAGAAGTAACCCAACACAAGATAACCCACCATGTCTGCTGGGATCAACAAGGGCGACCACATAGAGGGGGACAAAGTAGCAGACGTACTCGGCGACTCCTGTGCGCCGCCTCACCAGCCAGGCGGCGGTGCTCGAGCCCATTCTTCTGCCAGCTTCTTCCCCTCTCCCCTCTGTGTCTGTTCTTAATCCTCCCTGTTCTTACAGCCGAGAGAGAGGGAAGGCGACTATGGAAAAAGAAAGCTGAGATAATAATAAAAAAGGAATATTTGTTAAATATGTTCTTTAAATTTTTACTTATATTATTAATTTTAATTTTTAATAATCTGATGCGTCACAGATTCACAATACATAAAAGTACTTTTGTCATCGTAGTCGCCGATGTTTTGTTAAAATATTTTATCTAATTATCATTAACTTTTAATTAAAATTAGAAACTTTAAAACATCTTTATTCTTTCTTTAACTCCCTTTCTCTCTTTCTAGTGAGTTCTATATCTCTTTTTCTCTATTTGGTTAACACGTTAGTAAAAAAAATTATTAAAAATATTTATGATTAACTGAAGGAATATTTTTTACATCTTGAATAGAGGTTAACTGAAGGAATATTTTGGCAAATACTATGAATATAGTAAGATAATTAAAAATAATTTGAAAATAATATTGATAATCTTGCAAACAAAATTTTAAACAGAATAGATTTACAAAAATATCTAACAATATACAACAACTGATAAGTCATAAGCGGTTACTGGAGGATTTTTTTTTTCAAAATAGCACACTTTAAATATTAATTTTCAGAATTAACATTAAACATTTTGCAAATAAAATTTCCAGAAGTTGCCCCCATGAACTTGTCTCTACCTGGCTAAACCTAAGTGAAATCTTTACAATAGTCCACTCGGCCTCCACTTCTTTCTCTATTTCATAGGATTCCTCACACCACACTAATCTACTAATCAATCGAATAACAATAATCTACTAATCTATCTAGTTTACTAATAATACTTATATATGATTAATGCTAACGGAGAATCATACAATCACTGCCAAGGTAACTATCCAAGGAGATAGGAACAAACCACGATCGTGGGCTTCCACTTCTTTGTGCATTCCTTTTTCAAAGTTTTGTTAGTTTAAACTCTCCTCTCTTGTGGTTAGGACGCCTGGATGAGAGTTACCTCTCTTAAATCTTGAAGGGTGACCATGTGCGGATGTGGATGTGGCTACACAACTTCACTTTGCCCTTATTACTTAGTGAACATCAAACTCGTTGGCAGTTAGGTAATGATACCATCTAGTCATTCATGTCGGATTACATTAGTGAATCATTCATCAACGAGCACTTATAGATTCGCCTTAGTATCTTCACACAAGTGACTATGAGATCAATCACCTTCGTCACATAAGTAAAAATAACATATATTAGTCTTACTGTATATTTGATGTCCTTCTCAAATATCTTCCAACTAAGAATAATTAAGAATATGTGTTTAAAAGAAGGTAATCTCATTATTATAATTTCGTCATAATTTAATATCTATTGCACACATTCATAGACTTCTTACACGTAGTGAATGTAAATATCTTTATTCATTATATGAGAGTAAGATTGTACAAGTCATATGATTGACTTGACGGACATACATAGCTAACAAGTATTATGTGAGTTGATTTAGTTCTTTAAAAATTTTCAAAAAAATATACCCCAACCAATCATAAACAATCCTAACAATCATTTTGATATTGATATTATAAGATTTTCAGGTTATCGTAATAACCATTGGTTTGGAGACCATCAATAGACTGGGGGTTGGGAAATTTTAATTCCATGCATTAAGTAGATCAGGTGATCCACATCATTCGTCAATTGATTTTGAAATCACTAATTTCAAACTGTAGTAAAATCTTGATTTTAAAATTGTTGACTTTGAAATTAGTGAAAATAAAATTCCTAATTTTAAAATCACCAAAATGAAAATCACTTCAAATTTGAAATCAACTAAAAGGAGAATTTTAGAGGTTTGTTTTGAATGTGTTTAAATTGTTCATCTAACACCTTCATTCTTATTTTTGTTATTAAAATGATCAGTAATGGATAGCTAAAGATCAAATTATTGGATAGCACCATGATCTATTTTGCCTACTATATTCCTTCTAAAAGCAGACTTTTTCCTATATTTCAAGATAACATCTATATAAATTACTTGCAAGCTCTTTCAAACTAGTATGAGTACAATTCCTATTTACCTAATGCGTAAAATATACAAAAATGAATATTATACAATTTAACAAAATATATGGATTTTTGTACATAAGATTCCATATTTTCAGATAGCCCCTATATGATGCGCATTTTCATATGATCCATTAAGTAAGGTGTTTATTTTCTATGTCACCCGAGTTACAACAGAATTAATCATGTATAGAATATTTTATTATTAGTAAAGACTATTAAATGAGAATACTAATAATGATCTTTGTCAAAATATAAATACTTTTGAATAGCTTATTGTCCTCTATAGTCGAAAAACTTTTTAGGCATCTAGGTGTGATAAAATGTCAAAAATATCTCTCATCAAATAATTTGGCCTAATGATTATAATTATTATAACATCCTTATGTTTAGAGATTTTTATGATTATAAGTCATAACTTGTTGTTCAAAAGGTGTTTGTATTCTTATTGACGTTTATTAGTCCTCACATATTCTTTATAGGGTAATTGTATTTTAACTTAAATTAAATTCAAAATAAACAATATATTAAAAGGGTTATATATAAAGACATATCATATAGAGGGTCATTCACAAATATAAAATCTTTTAAGTCCTGTTTGCTATCAAATTAGGGTTTGTTTAAACCTATTTTATCCCCATTCTACATTTGGTATGTCATTTTTGTGCAGGGATAAGAGGAGTTAAAGTTTTTGAGGATGTCCTCAATTTCGGAGTTAAACATGAGGATAAGTCATTCCAATTTTTTGTTGGAATGAATTACCCCATTCCCAATCCATTTTTCCATCCCCATTTTACTAATTAATCCCTCCACCTTTTCCACTCATTGCATTATTTCTAATAAGCATATTTAACATATCATTACTACTAATAATAAAATGATGGCATTACTATTAATAAGCATATTTAATGTAATATTGCATTAATAGAAATGACATAATTATATTTAATATATCATTGAATAGGAATATTAATGAAACACTCCTAATGAAAAAGGTGGAAATATTTCTAAGTGTTGTTAGTGTGTCATACTATCTTGTCATTATATGTAACAAACACTTAGAATTGTACTAACTACAAAGTAGAAATAAAATGATGGTATTACTAGTATTAAGCATATTTAGTATATCATTTTATTAATTAAAAAGAGCATAATTATATTTACGATTTTATTAAATATGAGGATTATTATTTTGCAATCATCGGTACACACTTAGGTTAATTAATACTAAATACAAATTTGAATAATAAAATAATGACATTACTACTAATAAGCATAGTTAATATATCCTTATATTAATAAACATATATGATTAAATAGGAGGGTTAATCAAGTAGATGGCACGAAATGATAGAAAAATTATCAAGTCCTAGTATTTCCGTCCAAATAGAGCTTACGCGTACTCTCTTAACCTGGGACAAGGAGGGTGGAAGGGTCTTTTTTTTATAACTTATCCTAATCATTATCCATGTTTTAATGAAACAAAGAATAGGATTGACTTTTCTATTATCTCCTCCTATGCTAAACGTATCAAAGAATATGAATAAGTTATGCTGGACTGAGTTATGCTTATTCCTCTCCTATCTTGATACCAAATGGGACTTTAGGAGTTCTACACAAATACACTTCATACAAGGGGTTATTCGCAAATACAAAATATGTTAGGAAATTATTTACAAAGCTTCTAAAATGTATGAAGATCAACCAGAGAGGTAATCAGAATCTATTGTTTCAATAAAATTTCTGAAAGTGACAGAGGTGAAATCTCTCCATCTTAATGACGATGAAGAACTCCCCAATGTCAATGAGCATCCATATCTCTATCGTTACCCTTCAATATCTCTAATATAGATGGTATTCCAAAAATACGAAGAAAATGTACCCTTTATGTGCTTCCTTTATACTCCGGTTAGAACGGATCAACGGATAATAAGGTATCCTTTCCAATCCCTAGTTCTTACCAGTGCCTAGACGGACCCAGAAGATTTTTCTCAAGAGAGGCTAAAAATTGGAGGGGCCATGCTAAAGAAATGATATGTTTAATAGCTTTTCCATTCAGTCTTCCTAGCTCTGGCACACTAAGCAAAAAAGGCAGGATGATTTCAGGTAGCCAGGCTCGCGTGTTCCCCCGCGTTCTCCACCGCGATGATTGAAATGTATATGCTTAAACGCGATTTCAAACGATGCCTATGACTTCAAATCTGCTTTAGTTTAGCCGTGTGGGCTCTTTTTAAGCTTGATTTGGCTGGAAAACAAAAAGGAAGGAAAAGTGTGAATCATGAGAGAGGAAGTGACATGCGTTCTCCGATAAGAATGTTAGCTAATCTCTGAGCGGCAACAGCAGTAGGAGGCGATGGAGACTGACAGAACCCTAATGCTAGGTTGAGCTGAGACTCCATTGACAAAACCCTAATGCTAGATTGAGCCGAGACCCCAGCTAAGTACTGTTTATAAATGTACAGTGTATCTGTTGTTATTATATGTTATTCCCAGGGAAGCAGGGGGAATCAAGGCAAAGATCGCAGGGAATCGTTGTCGGCAGAGAGGAACAAACCCTAGTCTAGAGTAGAGTACTATCTACTGCCATAGATGAGAGGGGCATAGCTTAGTGACCGAATCTTTGCCTGATGAGTGGGAGAAGATGATGAGAATAGAGCAGATGAGGAGAGGATAAGATCATTGCTGCGAGAGTTCCGAAGTCTTGGCCATAGATGGAACCTGTCGGATTATATATATTCCCCAAAGTCACAAGGCTGACATGCTTACTGACATGTTTAACCCTTAACCGATTTTATAAGGGGGAGAAGACAACCGACATATTGGTCATGTAATGGAATTATTGTCGCATGAGATTGGCAAGAAGATGTAACGTTTACGTGATGTCACATGTAATGGATTTTGGGAAACAGGAGGTTTTGATTCATGGAACTCATGCATACACGAAACGCTGGCTACATGCCGAGATAGTTTGCAGTAGTAAGAGATGCCAATATGCCACACCGTGTTACTTCTTCACCACCGCCGGTAAAGGGTTTTGCCACCAAGCATTCGTTTGCATCATCTTCCACTATCTAATACTACATAAAGCTCAGGATTTCCAGCGGTAGCGTTTACTAGGTGGTTTAAATTATATATAGTTCATGGCTTCGCTAACACAGATTAGTTTTACTAATCTATTTCTGATGGAAACATTATGGTTTCTATTCTCCTGTTATCTTTCACAGACATAAGCCAGTTCCGTCTGACTAACTATATATGGTTGTGTTTGTAGGAAATTTATGGAGACTTGCCAGTATGCAAATGCAATATCACTCGATCGGATGGAAAAGTAATCCAGGATTATGTGAATCCTACACGCAGTTGGCATATACATAGAACTAAAATGCTGAGAGATTCTGAACGTTCAAAGGTGGAGATCAAACACCAATAAAATCTGAGCACAAATTGATCTGTGAATCCTACAGAGTATGATCAGCCTAGGGTCATTGCGTCCTGCCATCTCATCTTATCTTATATCCTTCCTGATTCAGGTCTACGTCTTGGAACTTGAAAACTTAGAATTTATCAAGTTTTAAGGCCTATACTTGTCTTAACTTGTTTTGCCATGTGAACTCTTTTTTGCTTCAAATACGTAAATGTAACATTTGCGATTTCCTTCTCGTTATGCTTTACCATTCCAATTCTCTTCTTACCCTTCTCTCGATGGTTAACATATCTTTTATTATTCATCTGCTTCTTTAGCGACCCAAATATTACATTCTAAGATCTGCAGGTCTTCCCATGCACAATGCCGTTTATACAAGTGGAAGAACCACGTTTAAGTGTGTATCTATCCAAGACGCTTTCCACAGGATAGAACTCATATCGAAACATGTTAGATGTACTATTTTTCATGTTTTAAAACTTGTGCTTTTAAAAGCTGAAAGATTTGGAAGGGCATAAAGAGACTGACTTGGGGTGAATAAAGTACCGTTTCATACAACATGCCCTCAGACCTGGAGCAACAACAGCTAGTGCTGTTAGAGCTAAAATACATGCACCGATCACACCCTTTTTTCGTTAATTGCCCTTAAGATGACTGCAGTACTAGTAGTACTGTTGTCACAATGTTTCAGCTAATATATATAGTTAGCCTGCTGTTGCTGGGGACCTGTAGCAGAACAGATGTGGATATCTTATAGTAAAAATCTTGAGAGTGATCAATCTTATTGAGAATTCAGGAAGTACGTACCTAGCCAAAGCCCACGAGTGGGGGAGTAACATACAAGATAAACTTCCAAAGCAAAAAATAGGAGGGGTTGGCTGCATATGATACGAAAATGTCGAGTTCTCGGTTATAAGAATCCAAAGAATTGTGTTACATAAAATCAAATTCAAAGAACAGTGCTAACTGGGGCGAAGGCGGTTCCACTCGCTCACCCGACTTGGACCACAGCGCCGTGCCGGTGCGCGAGGTCGTCGACAACGAGGACGAAGTAGAAATAGAAGAAGAACTATGCTAACTATTGTAACTTGATTAATATGCTCCTCATCCATCATCAATTGTGTTCACTGATCCCATCACCAGATGTGGACTAATGCGGCCAGTGTTGGAGGTAATCTCTAGAGATGGGATATAAGGGAGAATTTTAATTAGTGTAAGTGCATTTTTCCTTCGAATATATATATAATTACTTAGTGAACATCCATTAATTCTGTGAACGCTGAGCTGAAATATATCGTACGCGAGAGAGGCGGCTAGTTAAGCCAATATATAGCTGGATTCAATGGCCGATCTAACTACGGCTTTAAAGCCGAAACAGTGGGAATTAAAGTGGTCTCACCAGAGAAAATATTTCAAATCGCTCCAGGACGCGCAAGCGTACGCATTATCCTAACAAAGAATGCGTTGTACCCTGCAACTTTTGAAGAATGTTCTGCAATACCCACAGGAGTACGCACTATGAACAAAGCCCAACAACCAAAGAGGCAGCAACGGCGACACAGCAATAACTTCTATGGTCATCTAATGCTGCGACTCCAAGTGCAGTAAAGGCATCATCTATCTTGCGTTCAAACGACCTAAGTAAGTGTATGCCAATAACATATATACATATGGTGCTGTACCACCAGAGAAAGCCACATCATAAAGCAGTTCTCCAATCGACAAGAAAGGAAGGTTCATGATATCATATGTTTCGAATATGAATGATAGAAAATACGCTTCTATGACTTCATATTTTCTGCCATTACTTCGTTACCAGAACCGGGGGGAGAGATTAGTATCTATCATTCAATCTATCGATGGTTCTAGAGAAAAGGGGGAGGTGGGGCAGATTTGCGTATAGACAGAAATAGATAAAGCAAATAGATAGATGAGACAGAAAAAAGGTAGATTATAAAAAACATATACATAACTTTTTCTAGGGATATAGTAGCAGAAACGAAGTCGATCGGCCCATACCACCGTCTTTTCTCTTCCCTCCAAACTGCGGCGATAATTTCGATCCAGGAAAAACGAGTGGCCACATTCCAACTATACTGGGTGATGCATGAGAAGAAGGCCATATATAGATTGCCATTTATATGGAGAGAGAGAGAGAGAGAGAGAGTACCGATGACGCAACAGCTAGCATGATCTGAGCACTCGCCTCTTGCACCTCCATGTCGAGGCAGGGCAGCTGGGTTCAGCAACTGGCACACATGAATCAGAGCGGCAGGGTGCCCCACTGGTTGAGGTAGAAGTGGCTGCAGGAGGGATCCAAAAGGATCGCATGATCCATTTACCCACAAAACGCTACAGGATCTTGTACAGTGGGGTGGGATCAATGCGATCCCTTTGGATGCTTCCTTTAGCCACAAGCAGGAGATAGAACACAGGCGATGCCCTTTGAATCCATGTATCAGTCCCTCCCTCTTCCACTCCAGCCCGCTGTGATCCTTCTTCTCCTCCCCCTTCCCTCCTCCTCTCACACCGCCTAGCTAACTGTGGGTCTGCAACTGTGGAATGGGGTCTGCTACTCTCCATATAAAAAGGGAGGATAATTAAGGGCCTTGAAATGGAGGAATGCCCTCCTCGCGGCCTTTCCTGTTTCTACAATTACCAGCATGCCCTCCACATTAGGGTTTAGCTTTGTCTATAACATTCCAGAGTCGGATATGTGTAAGTACACCAAGATCATATGGTGACCAAATCACGCCACATGGGGACGGTCATGTTAAGATATATCGACAAAGATGGGTGTGTTGTTGCAAGACCATTTATTTAATATGATCCTATGACGTTGCAACGCATTGTGATCCATCATATGTCAGCAATCTTCTCCTACAACAGATCAATCATTTTTGCCATTCATGTGATCATTCCCCTTAATTAGCTTCTACTTTAAAGCCATTTCTCATTATTTACATATGTTGTGAGATTCTCTATCCCACTTTTTCTATTCTATTGGCACTTCATTTAATCTTATTGATTCAGTTATTATAGTGAGAAAAGTGGATTTTAAAAAAGAAAAAGACTTTATTTTTTAAAAATTCTAAACCAATCAGAATAAATAAAGAGGAGTAGACCATCTCTTGTTAACTGAGCCTTGCTGGCATTCTTTAAGCTCTGTGGTCCTTATATCCCCGGAGCATGCATGGCTTTTGTGCTTAAGTCACCATCCGTTGTGGGCCAAGTAGTTGAAGCCCCTTTAAATGATAGACAGCCATTTTAAACGATGGCCATGGATAGCTTGTCTTCTTTCCTTTCTTTTAGGTAAGAAGATATCATGGTTACAGATAAATTATCTAGCGATAAATGGTGGTCGTCATCATTAAAGAGATGGAACATCATTCCCACGGTATATACAAGGGACACCATTCTAAGAGCTCCCTATGTATATTCTTTATATCCATTCATTCCTGCCATTGTCAGTGCGTTGCCCTCCAACGAGTTCTGGCCAGGCCTCCCAACGCCCTTAATTTACTTTCATATGATACGGGCACACTTCATGTCGGCATGACGACAACTTGATTATAGGAGATAAGAGTATTAATTAAAATTTATACAATCATCAGGAAACCCAAGTTAATATTGCTAGCTATTTGTGGTCCACTAGGAGTTATTCTTGCGCCAGCTTCCTCCTTCTGAATCCACCACCACCTGTTTATTAATCACCATTTCAAGCACTTCACCTTCAATTAGTAAATTAGAGAATTCAGATCAAGTTACAGTAGCTGAAGACCTTGAAGCTAAGCTCCCAGTATCAGGCGGATGCTTGGCGTTGCGTTAGAGATCAAAGAATGGATGTATATATGAAGAGCAAATTAATCGACAGATGATCTGCAGCAAGCACGACATCGGCAGGAATCGTACAGATATGCTTAGGTCTGATGATGCGATAGAACCAATAAAAGTGAGGCGTAAAGAGAGGGGGCGGCTGATGCTGCCGGGAGAGGGCCGGGGGGAGGCCTTCATGGGACATTTTGTTTGGTCCATCGATCCCTGCAATACACCACCTCTGAGGCATTTGTTCCCTCCTTTGCCTAACATGAATGTTGGATTCCAGCCGCTTTTGCCACCCAACTGGTAGAGCACTAGGGACCTTCTTTGATGCAGTCTGCCCCATGTGTGCTGCTAGCTGCCCCATCCAATCCCACTCCACCATCACAAAGGAGCCAATGGCAGCCAACCCCTTCCCACTCGATCCCCCACCTTTACCTATCTTTGTTTCTCCATAAGGGGAGGAGGCATGCTTTCAGACTGTGCCGGCCGGGACCAGCTTTCTTCTCCGCGCGCACACTCGCACATGCTGCACATTAACTCCATAATTACTTCCTCCTTGTGTCCACCTTGTGGAGGAAGAAGAAGAAGAAGATATATATTTGACTCTTAATTTAGACATTTATCGTACGTTCCAGAATCTGCCACTTAATTTGTTCTATCGTACGTTCCCTACTGTGCCACTCGCAATTTCACATTTATCAGCCTGTTCACTGTTCCATTAACTAGCCTATATATGTATCCTGATTTGCTCTCACCTGTGGGCCTGTATGTACCAACCAGTGAAGTTTGCAGTTGAAAAGCTTCTACAGCTGCGTAACGAAGGCGTCAGATGAGACTCTACGGTGGCATCAAGGCATCAAGAACGGATCTGTGGTGCAACCATATCCTTTTGAAATTTGAAGGCATGCTATAGCTTATCCTTTGTTTCAGTGGCCAATATCACCCTCCTCACCGGAGATGTGGTCCATGATTGCACTTTGTGTAGCCGCAAATGGGTGCACACATTTATGCCAGGGCTATAGGGGAAGGACCCCCTAGGTTGGCATTCTTGCTTTTATTGCAAAGAATTAGGATTCTCTGCAGGTGAGGATGAGATTAGTAAGGGTAGAGAGATTTTTTTTATTATTATTATTTTAACTATCGCCTCCCATGAAACTTTTCTCATTCCACGTTGAAGAACTCCCTTTTTCGTTTTACATTTACTTAATCCCATCCTCACTTGCACTTAACAGGAACTGGACTTTTTTGCAAATGATGCCGAAGCAGTTCTTTTGCCTTTCCCTTTCCTGTGTGCATGTAAATATGCATGATTTTTGTTTAATTAAAGTGCCTCTGTCAGTGTTGGTATGCCGTACAGTCTTCTCATGCTGCTTGATTGTTAGAAAATTTAGGTCGTCCAATTAAAGATTGGATGGTGTGCTGCATTGGACGGTATGACATATTCATCGTATATTTTCTTTTATTATGGAATGTACTATATTATCTAATCTTTGATCGAATGATTGAGACGCTATCTAATCAGATTAATTATACAAGACACCCCATATATGTGTGTTTATATATAAAGAGATAATATCACATTAACTACTCTTCTTTGTCAAATTTTAAAAATCCCCTGTACAAAGTCATTTCAATGGCACTAAGAGCAGAAAGTAAAAAATGAAAAATACTTCATCTATTATAAAAATAGTTTATTAAATCCTAGTTTCTAGTTTAAATAACTAAGTTTTCTCTACTACCCAAAGACTATCAATGAATTACAAATCAGATGTATTTTTGTTTCCTATATATCAAAGGTGTACAAAATAGATGGCCCAGATAGTATTATATTTAGTACCATCTGATCTATATCGTTTAGATATCTAAATTTTAGATAGAAAGAATACTTTTTGAACGCATTATTTAGACATAAGCTTTCACCAGCAATAATGATGTGAGAGGATATATCTAAGGGATATCCTTCTTTTTGGTCTACACAGTAAAACTCTTTTAGACGTTTATTTTTCACATTGTATAGAAGGCTTAATGATTTAAATTAAAAAATGAAATTAAAATAAAATATTTTTAGAGGAGGTGATACAGTAGGCAAAGAGTGAAAAAGGACATGTAATTAATTTATTTGCTCATTTTATCATGGTGAGTTGGTTGGGTTACATACGCTAAGGACGATCCTTTCCCTTGAATAAGTAGATGAGTTATATTGGCCTTAGTATGCTGTCCGGTGTAGCTGCACGGCCTGACATTGTAAGTATAATTTTATTTTTATTGTTATTTTTAAACTCGAGCTCTATATATTCCACGTATTGTGCAAATTTAAGTGGATAAACTTGTCTATTCGCACATTGATTGGATGAGGGAGTGGTTTTGCCTGCTCCACCTTGCTCCGTGCAACGAATGTTCCCTTTTCTTTAAGTCGGCCCCTAGGATGGAGATGGAAGGGACGAACAAATTGTGCACTTGAGTCACGCTAGGGCTGTCAACGATCCAGGTATGGGAAGACCTATATCCAAAATGAATGTATTCAGATCCGGTTCAAACTCAATAAGGATCATGGATAAATAGGTCGGGTCTTGAGTCTACTTCTTATTTATTTGATGTGGAAAGATAAATGGGCTTAGTATAAAATTTATTTATCTTATTATTTATGCGCCAGAGAATTGGATTTGATTTTAAGTCTAAATTCTAAAAAATCGGCTCACAAATTTTTACAATGTACGACAATAAAAGACTTAATGAGTAAACGGGTATATCTAGACTCATAACTAAGGGGTCCAAACGGGTCTGTTAATGGGCCTGGGCCCATTTTGACAGCCCTAAGCCACACGCAAGGCCTCGGTTAATAGCATATGTGTAGAGATTAGAGAGAGAGAGAGTTATATATGCATATCATACGGACCAACTTAATTTATTCAATTCTGCCGGTGAGGCTAGCTACTGGAACAAATGTGCCCTTTCTTCTACGGCTCAAAGGTACGCAATAACTCCATATATAAAGGAGGTTTAGGAAGCTTCAATTCCCATTATTAAAGGTTTTACAGTTTTCTAACTCTGTACAAATTAACATGCAGGTTGCCAAGAATTAGACTTGTCATTATTTTAAATTCCTACTCTAAGTTAGCAAACTTGGTTTTCTAAAGAAAGTTGCTAGCATTTTACAATGTCTCTCGAAGGTCAAGGTTAATCTCAAAGGAGATTAGGTAACATTTTATGAGCGAACGTATATTAATTGTATATTACGGTTGTGGTTGTAATTCTAATATTTGAGCTCAAAGTAAAGCTATTTAACTACAGGGTATATATGTCTTAGAATTCTTCTTTTTATCTTTCGTACGTCATCCATCTTTATGCCAATTACCGTGTTCTAGCCACCCAATCGCTGTGCAGACTATGCTAATTAATTTTTCATTAATAAATGAAGTTTCAATTCACTGGAAAACTCATTGATTCCTATCGAGTTGGCTACATTAATTATATTTTTTAAATAAAAAAAGTCATGTTAAAACAGCTCTATGAGGCAATTCTTAACATGGTGTCCACATGTCCGTTTTATTGCACTAAAGCCAAATGAAGTACGCGAACAACTTTAGTTGTAATAATATTTTTTTGGAGGTTTTGCAAGTAGCCTCTTAGAAGATTACATATTTGTGGATAACCCATTGTATGATTTATATTTGTGCATAAGCCCCTTAACTATAATGGTATTTATATATAACCTCTTTGGCTGTGTGGTTTATTTGAATTTCACCTAAGTTAAAATGTTGTTACGATGCTTAAACTATATGAAAACTATTAAATAAAACTATCAATAATATCCTTAGTTAAAATATAAACATCTTACAAGAAAGATCACATAAACATTTACCTATAAGGTTGGTGTAATTTAACTCTGAGGTTTTTGCAATAACCCCTAAAAGATTCTATATTTGTAGATAACTCCCTATATGATTCATATTTTCATATAAACTCCTTAATTTCAGCTAAGCCAAAATATTGTTATTGTATATAAAATATGTGAGAACTATTAAATAAAAATATCAATAATATCTTTAGTTAAGGTATAAATATCTCACAAGAAAGATCGCATAAACATTTACTTGTAAGCTTGTTATAACTTAACTTTACAGGAATATTTAGCACCAAAAAATATGTCTATTTAAAAATATGTTGAGCACTAAAATTCGAAACAAACAATATTTTTAAGAAGGTTGCGTGCAAATACCATCATAATTAAAGGGGTTATATGTAAATATGGATTATGCAGAGATTATTTGCAAATACAGAGTCTTTAAAGAGTTATTTACAAATACTCCAATTTTACGAGTATATTTAGCACCGAAGAAATATTTCTATTTAAAAATATATGTAATACATAAATTCAAAACAAACAACATAGTTAATAAATATATGTAGTACATAAATTCAAAACAAATAACATAGTTAAGAAATATATGTAGTACATAAATTCAAAACAAACAACATAGTTAAGAGGTTGCGTGAAAATAGCATCATAGCTAAAGGAGTTATACATAAATATAAATTATGCAAGTGGTTATCTATAAATATAAATTTTTAAAGAGATTATTTACAAAAATCCAAATTCTTTTGTGCCACTTTGACTGGAGAATAAGAGAAGAATGAGGCCTCTTATTCTTAAAATTAGGTTAATTCTAATTTGATGGACGGAATGTTTTATACCGCGTCAGAATTACTCATACTAGAATAAAGAGAATAAGTCATCCCACTTTAGATCCAAGAATTTTTATTCTTCTTATTCCGTCAATGGACCCTACAAAACTATCAAACTAAAATATCTCTTATTCTAATATATGCTATTCCAGATAAGTAATTTTAAATAATTTATTCTGCAATCAAAGTGGGGCTAGGTCACCCTGAGAAAAGCTGTGTCTGATCATCCACAATGACGAGCACTGTGCGGCCGTAGGAATTAGATAAGAGGAGGCGGTGCAAATTAAAATTAGAAGATAAATTTGAAAAAATAAAATTGGGTCAGGCCTGTTCTGATATTCTCTTACAAATCATAAAACCCAAATATTAAATTTGAAGGGCCAAGATCGTAAACATTGGCCACAACTGAAATTAACCGAATGTAAGACTATTATATAATTGTTACAACAAAGGGAAAACATACGTGTGCGTGGACTAGGCTGTCGAATTCAGGCATACTTCCATGATGTGCCACTCATTGCGGCTTTTGTCTTCGTTCACAAGATTTAGCTCCACCCCTTATCATTCCATTGCTTCATTCTGGGATCTGTCCAGGTCAGCGATTGGTAGGGGGTTTACTGTTAGGTTTGGTTCTATTTTGGAAGAAATTTCAATCCGAATCGAATCGAATTGACATTTGAAATCGAACCGAACCGAATCGAAAAATTTTGATTTGATTCGATTCAAACCGAAATTTTATATTTTATTGATGTTAAATGTATATATATGTATTTAATATTAAAATTATATTTTAAAAATATTTATTTATACATAAATATGTATATGATATTAAAATATTTATATGCATAATGTTAATATAAATACCTATTTACTTTAAAAAATCGATTTATTCAATTTTTCGGTTCGATTTCACAACTTTGTGAAACCGAACCGAACCTAACTCTAAACCGAACCGAATCGCTCGATTCGGTTCGATTTTTTGGTTTGAACCATATTATGCACACCCCTAACGATTGGACAGGAAGAGAGAAAGGTGTTGCTTCTGTACGGGGGAGCCTCTCTCTCTCTCTCTCACTCTGGGTTCTAATTAGATTGTGGGGAGATCGGATCACATGCGCCTGTCTGCGATTAACTAGACGTGTGATCTTTTTTTGTTTTTGTTGTTCGAAATGACTTAGTGGTTACAAAGCCAAATATCCAGCTCAAGCAGTTGAGTTTGAATTTGTCAATACACACAAAATATCTGTTTAAAACATATGATTTTTCCACTCAAAAGAGCGATAATTTTACGGGAAGAACTCTCGTCAGCAAACAACGTCGAGCTGATTCGAGCCCGCGACCTCCCCGCCTATGCTACGAGAGCGGGTACATCTAGACGTGTGATCAGGTCCTACCATGTTAGGGTCCGAATTATGTAGTTGAGATATATCATTGAATTGGTTGTGGTCGCTCTCTACATTTAATTTAAGGCAGCGAAGAGCCACCCGCCTTTTGTCATGAAGGGACTGCATGATTGGGCGTAATCATGCTTACTTGGGCTTACCTTATGGCTTATGCCCGTTCGGTAGGAATATTAATTTTGATATTCATATTTTTTAAATTTATAATATTAATATGAAGACTGGAATTGGAGGAATGCTTAAGAGAACAGTTAATGGTTTTTGTTTTAATATAAAACAGTATAATCTAAAAAAAATATTTCACTTGATAGTTAATATTTTAAGAAGTTTTGTTTAATATAGAGTAGCACAAATTAATAAAATCCTGTTGGCTTTTGTTTCCCAACTAGAGACTCATTCTTTTGGTTTTAATTTCTAAAATCAGAAAGATTGTGTATGATTATTTATCTTGTTTTACATGCATCGGACTAAAATGCTCTATGATTTTAACAATGGAGCTTTTAAAATCAATTAAATATAAAATTTTATGCTGAAACAAACAACTCCTTAAAAAAGCAAAATTAAAGGTGGGGAAGAGAGGACCAGGGGGGTGGGACTTCCACCCCAGCGATCCCAATTTGGGGGCATAAAATTATGTTAAAATTCAACATATAGTACGATAACGGTATAATTAGTCACATGCTTTGTGAAGATGCTAAAAATAATTATGATAATATAATATATAGTTAGAAATATGCATATAAATACATAGCTTACCTATAAATACATATGCATATAAATATATATATTTATATTATATATATATATATATAAACCCTTATATACCGTTGCGATTATATAATGAGTCACAACCTCTCTCCCACCAATCTTACATCTTAGTGTTCAAAGAATAAATTCAAAGGACTCTCTTAAAGTCCTGGTCTCAAGCGCCGCCCCCCTCTTCAAAAGAAAAATTATATGATTCTTTATACTGTGTTATTGATATGGAGAGAAGATGTTAAACTAGAGTCTAAATTAAGTTAAATAAGGATACTTTATTCTACGAATAAGTCTTGTTCCAGTTCGATAGATAGGACATGATATATTCTGTTCTTGAATACGTTATTCCACTAATAAGCTAAATAAGTCACTCTTCTCTCCATCTAGAATATAGTATTCTATTTTATTATCAAATTAAAATGCCTCCTATTCTAACATTAATAATTCAAAATAAATCATTTCATAATAAGTTATTCTCCTATCAAAGTGATGCTAAAGGTGGTGCATGAATCATCTTCAAAATGCAACTAACTAGTCTGTTGTATACTTACCGTGGGTTTTCAAACATGGAGTGTCATACGGACCAACAGGTGTATCGGATCGGGGCGGCGGGCCAGGTAAGACCCACAACAGATTACACTTGCTACCTGGTTTAAGGAGTAGTCGTTGCTACATGTGCACAGGCAGATAACATGTACACCTGATTTCTTTTGCTTTCTTTCCCTACAACCATCTGATCTAAATGACTGAGTACGGGGAGTCCTTGACAAATTTCTTTTACATTTATTTTTTTTAAAATCAGATGAACATATTCCTGCACATTGCAATTCAATTACTATTGGGTTGAAATTAGGAGACAATTATCTTGGGGTAAACATTCGGCTTCATGGGCTGGACTCTTGCATACCCAACCAAACCCATGCTTATGGTTGGTACACGGTCCACCGTTTCCAATTATCCAATTTGGTCGGAATCGAATGAAATCAGATGCCTCGGACATCGTAATCTTCAATTCCTTCGGCTGTTTCGTTCGTCTTGTCAAGTGTACTGTGCTACGTTGAGGGATAGGATCAATTATAATTGGCTTGAATGGCCATGAGCTTTTATTTGCACCTCACAAAGTTTGTAAGTTGTGACGTGGCCGTTTGAATGTATGCATAAGCGTGCAAATGGGAAAAAAAAAAGTCCGAAATACTTACTCTTATCTAAAGTTTATAGAATTAAGGTGTTTTATTGCCGTAAGTTGTATTATACTCCTCTCTTATTTGCTTATTTTTTTGAACTTTTGGCACATATTTAGCAAATCTATAATATACTTTTTGTTCGTGACTGTGACCTTAATGTGTTATATGTTCATTCACATGATTTTTAAAGAGCAGAAATAATTGTATGCTGATCACTCTGATGTGAATAAAATTTGTGAAGAATTATACTTAAGGGTGGAACTTAGACAGGTTGGGTGATCCCAAATTCAGAAATAACCTATCGCAGGTTTTGGTCCAATCCCTGTTTAATGAATTTGGATTGGGTTATATAGACTGAACCTGCCAGACTCATATTTTATATGTGTGCACTATCTGTTGTTTTATGACAACCCGTTCAACGTTGTGATTTGAACACTTATAGGCTCTTCAAGAAAGGAGGATGCTAGTGTCATTATATTTATCACAACTATAAATTACCAAGAAACAGACGTTTGGAACGGATCATTTATGATCAGTTTGTGTGTGTGGATGGCAAGTCCCTCGTTGTCTATGGTGGCTGAACTTGGCCTAATTGCAGCCCAAGATAGCCCAATTAAACTCAGCCCAACCTATGTTTGGCTAAACCTAATTTATTAATGTTTGGGTCAACCCAATGTGATGAGCCTAGGTTGAGTTAGGTTGGGCGGTTGGACAGCTCCGTGTCTTACCGTATCCTGATAACATTTACCTTCAATTTGGTCCAGCGAAACACAATTAAATGTTTACACTTCACTTTATTTCTCAAGGGTGGAATAGAACCAATCTCTCTAAAATAGAGGATATCTCCGCATACTTTGTGGCATTGGAAATCCTGTGGTAACATCCGCGCTCTTCACATTCTATTCGACAACAGTTATCAAATAACCATATACTTGCACAGCTTAACTCACTAGAAAGAAAAGCTTATTCAAGGTAATCGATACATTAATCAAAATATTAATCCTAATCTGAGAAAAATAATAGGGAAGAGGGGAGACAAGTTGAGGTTGACGAAATCCGGTGGGGGTAAAAAGAGGACCAAAGAGGGGAATTAAAAAGAACAGGCTCGCAGTATGGCGTGCTTCTCCCTGTTGTTTGTTAAGCCTACAACAAAAGGGGTACCATCTTAACAGCGAGGAAGGTCTCTTGGCGGCGGGGGAAGAGTTGACGCGGACGTTGGCCCATTCTCCACTACGAAAGCTGTGCCAAGGCCCACTGCCATGTGGGCGTCCATGTGGCAGTGCATGATCCATACACCTGAAGTTTAAACTTTGACCCGTCAGAATTCTAACTGAAGGATCATAAGTAAACAGAATAAGTCAACGTTTTAGTTGGTCAATACTCTTAGTGGGCGAAAAGATTTTGTGGTTACGTGCCTGGGTTGTTGGCCACGAAACGGATGACGGCCCACCCGCCGACGGGCACCGCGATGGTGTTCCGCACCTGCGGGTGCACCAGGTTGTAGCGCGTCTCGGCCACCGCCGGGTCGTAGTTGCCGAAACCCTGTGCCAGAACGAAGAAGTTGAACCCGTGCAGGTGGATGGGGTGGTTCTCCAACCCCAGCAGCGCCGTGTTCTGCAGCACCACCTCCACGGTCGAGTTGTACCTGAGCCTCTTCAACCTCGTCCCCTTCGTCGTTTGCAGCAGCCCCAGGTCGAGGGAAACCCTGGGGCTCGTGTAGTCGAACGCCACCGGCGGCCTCTCAGGGAAGTCCGACGTGTAGATGCCCGGAATCTGAGAGTAGTGCGCCTGCAGCAACGACTGCGTGGTGGGCAGCTGGAAGGAGACGTTGTTCATGGTGCACGCTAGCCGCTCGCCGAAGGGCCCGGCGCAGGGGGCATTGTACTTCCTGTCGCAGGGGTAGACACCGAACCCGATGGCGATGAACATCTTCTCGTCGATAACGAGGGGGACGGTGGGTGCGCCCGGACGGAGGAGCGCCGTCAGGTTGCTGTAGAACCGGTGGGCGGTGGGGGTGTCGTTGAAGGCTGGGAGGGCCGGCATCATTGGTGGATATGGAGACGGGGGAAACGACTCGTACTGGAGTATGCCGGTGGTTGTAGTGTCACCGAAGGGCACGCCTAGGGCGCTGGCGTACGGCCGGGCGGCCATGTAATATCGGCCCGGGCGTGCGTCGGCCACAAGGAGGGCGTCGACGGTCTGCCCCGGGGCGAGCACCAGGACGTCGGTGGGGTAGGGCATGGTGTAGCCGGCGTCGATGGCGACCACGGTGAGGTGGTGGCCGGCCACCTTGAAAAAGAGCTGGTGGTTAAGTGCAGCGTTGATGATCCTGAGCAAGTAGGTTTTCCCGGCCGCCACTTTGAGCTTGTAGGTGTCTGTCAAAAAGTCCAAGCATGCAAGAACACCAAGGTTAGCTAGTCTAATAATATATATGCATGGAGAGTACTGTTCTACACTTTCACATACGTTTTCTTGAGCATGGATACAGATCGCCCGGCCTGCCATTGATCATGAAGGCATCCGAGATGTTAGGCGCACCGCCGGTGGCCAGCGCTTCCTTTTCGACGTCGACGATGTTTGCATTCCACCACTCTCCTGCTCGTTACATATCATAAGAACCCAACGTTGAGTACTACTGAGATGTGTTAATCAAGCAGAAAAATGTGTAGCTCGATCAGTAATTACCTAGTAGGATGGGGACTTCTTTGTGGGGTTTAGGGAAAGGGTATGCCTTTGGGCCGGCCCGGGGGTGGATGATGAGGGAGCCATAGACGGTGGCCCGGAGGGAGGAGGCGTGGGCGTGCCACCAGAGGGTGCCCTCCTGGCCCACGATGTCGAACTTGTAGGTGTAGCTGCCGCCGGGCTTGATGGGGCACTGCGTCACGTAGTTCGGCCCATCGGCCCACGCCGATAGAAGCTGGAATACCCCGTGCCTGACGTGTCACCATCCCCACAAATAGTAGAATGGAGGGTTTGTTAGCATCAGTTCAACATCAGGTAGTAAACGAACAAACCTCATGGTACTCCGGACGCGTGCCTATGATTATGAGATCAGAGACAAGATGTGGACCCACATCGCGGACTATCTCTGGACTCATAAAATTCATAACATGGTGGAGTAGGTACGTAGCTAGGTGGTGGTTTACCAGTGGAGGGTGATGTTGTAAGGGGACTGGTTGATGACGTGGATGATGACGGCGTCTCCTTCGTGGACTTTGATTGTGGGGCCCGGGAGGCGCCCATTCACGGCAACCACTGTCCTCTCATGGCACAACTTGCGGACCGTCAGATTACCAACCTGAACAGCGGCGTAACGGAACGAATAGAATTAAGCTTTGATCAATAAATTAATATAACAAACTAGTCAGCTATAACAACCCGCGTAGATTTAATATTGCATCAGAGGTTAACTAAATTGACCGTACATGTGGTAACCATGAGCAGGAACTAGGAAAAGTACTATCTTTGGTCCATTGAATTGTGACTAAGTAAAGACTGAGAAGAATATACATTGGACATATCATGGGTTACAGGGATGTAAATTGAGCGGGTTGGGCTGACCCGTTTTTATATGAATTAGTGTAATAGTCAATAAATTAAATTAGGCCAACCCATTTTAAGCTCAGCCCAACTCAAATTAACTAATGTCAATCTAAATTTAACCTAATCT
Organism: Zantedeschia hybrid cultivar; assembly: GCA_030544215.1. NCBI lineage: Eukaryota > Viridiplantae > Streptophyta > Magnoliopsida > Alismatales > Araceae > Zantedeschia > Zantedeschia hybrid cultivar. The sequence continues at coordinate 14,776,480 of JARZZO010000014.1, read as the reverse complement.
AATTTATATAACTTGAGCCAACTCAATTTTCTTTAACATAGACTGAATTGAATTGAGTCACGAGCTGATTCGTCTGATTGACACCTTTAATGGATTATTTTATCTTTCATAACTTTCTTCTGATTAACAAATGTTAACACCAAACTTATAATCTTAGTGCATAGTTAATACAAAAAATTACGTTCAAATATAAGTGGACATAAGATTTCGAATTAGATGGTCATAATTTTGGTTAAACAATTGAAATGTAGCAAAACCGTATAGTAAGACAGATATGGGTTTTCTTCTTAAAAGATCTAAAAATGTTGAAATATAATAAAAATATAGCTATATAATAAATAGATATTAACCCAAGTTTTATCTCAGTAAAAACAAGTTTTTGAGTGTTTATTTCATGACTTATCAGAACCACGTAATGAAAATTTATTCTTATTGAATACAATGACATATGAGATAGGAAATATTAAATGAAGCATACAAAAGTTTGTGTGTACATAACCAATACGTATAAAATACACATATGTCACTAACTGTGGATTATAGAGAGATAATCTATACCCTTTTATATCTAAAAGGAGGGCTAAAATAAAATTCAACTGAATCTTCTGTCCTACGTGGAATATTATTCAGCTGATTATTCTGTCCAACAACGGGATATTCCGACACCCTCCGCTGCCTCGCCTGGGTTCTGATTTCTAGAGAATCTTTGTAGTGTTAGAGGACCAGATTCCCCAGAAAAATTTATAAGTTGTTCTACGTAGTTGAAGAGTTATACCTACCATCGTCTATAAACCGAATGAAAAGGACAGCATCTTATCAAAAGTGATAGGAGACACCACCCGCGCAACAGTTTACTTATTCCTTTCTTTTTTTGGGTTATTAATTTCCAATGCCGTAACTAACTAACACGATAATGAGAATACGGATGTTTTTTTTTTTTTTTCCCTCTCTCTCTTTCATGGTGACACACTTTGAGATACCCAACTCTAGGAGCCTTGCTGGTGCCTTTGGATTCCTATCAGCTCATGTGAGAACCAGCTTCTTTGGTTTTTTTGGTCTTCATAGGGTTATGGTAAACCAAGACTACGCCAGGGTTCATCCAAAGGTTCGAAAGCATAACTCACGTTGGAGGTGGATATCCCAACGTCTTTGAAGGTAACGTTTTGACAAAGGCATCTTACACCGTCTTGAAAGGGTTTATGACCCAAGGGATTGTGCTTAATCTGCTCCAAATGGTGAGAGTATTTGCATGCGGGAAGGGTTTAAATGAAGTGGTGCACCGTGAACAAGTTAGAAGTCTTAAAATGTCTAGTGGAAGGGTTTGAGCAGCTGCCATGACCCTGCACTGGGTTCCTCTACCTTGTACCAATTAATGTTATACATAAAGCATGATTTCCAAGCCACTCTAAAAGCTACACTGCTCTGGACGATCGTGCTCCCGTGCCTAAGGTGTCACTCAAGACAGAAATAGAAGCTGGAAGAAAGAATATATATAGAAGGATGCCATGCAGACACTTACACGGAACGTGTGCTTGACAACGCCGGCGTGAGCCACAGGAGCCAGAAGGGCGGCAAGAGCACATGCCAGCAATAGGACGGTGCGTGCCATAGACATAGTTCCCGTGCAGAATGAGAAGACAGACCAACAGAGAGCGCCTGGAGAATGCAGCAGGAAGGCGGAAGAGGGAGAGAGAGAGAGATGTGAGGCCAACGACAGAAGGATCAGGGACCGCAAAGCTTCTTATATTTGTGCGGCTGATCATGGAGGCTATAACGTCTCTTTCGATACTGTTACAAACCAGTCCTCGGGTCCTTCTACGTTATTTAACTCCTTGTTTAGGTGTATATGTATACGGAATACTTGAAAAGCCCAGCAAAGAAACGTGTTTTAGTTGCATGCTTCTGTCTCGTGTTTGCATATATACTACATAGTGACGAAAACAAACGCTGCTTCCTTGCCATTTAACTGTCCCTTCTTCTGACTAGTAATTACTTGGTAGCATTACTATAGAGAAAGCCAATATATATAAATTAGGAAAACTGGAACAGTTAGAAACAAGTTAGCAGCATCATTATTCTTTATATGATAGAGGGCCCCGAAGTTGACAAAGCCATTGTTTCGGCTACCTTTCCTGGGGGTTTCCTTCGGGTACGTGGGTACGTGTTAGTCACCCACCACAACCAATTTTCCTGAAAAGCTTACAGTGGTCATGACTAGAAACCTCTGGTAGAGGCTGCTATCATAGGAATCATTAGAGGTAAATATCCGATATATTGAGCTGTCATGTAGGGCAGAGGATTAGAGTTCTGTCCACCTACGGTTTGTTGAGCAGCTTTATATAAGAAAACAGAGGCAGAGGAGGAGAAGTCTTCATTGTGGACCAGGATGGTGGAAGGTTCTGTTTTGTGGGCGCTGGCGGCTGATGTTAGTAGGGTTCGTTACCTGAGTGACCTATATGGGCCCTGAGGGTTCAAAAACTGTTCACTACGTTCTATGATATCATCCCTAGTGATCAAACTGTTAGAATAGTCATGTATTGTAAAAAGGACAAAATCAAAGAGTGTTTAATAGATGGTGCCTTCTCCATTCATAGTCTTAAAGTTTTGAGTTGGATGGTCCAATAACTTCAACATAGTATCGGAGCTCATGGTTACGAATCGGGCCGCCCACCCAATATTTGTGATCCACGTGACAGAATCTAAAATCGGCCTTGAGGGGGCATGTTAGAATAGTCTTGTATTGTAAAAAGGACAAAATCAAAGAGTGTTTAATAGATGGTGTCTACTCCACTCATAGTCTTAAGGTTTTGAGTTGGATGGTCCAATAACTTTAACACAAACAACTTTCCTTGCTCAATTACCGTGGCTGTAAGCACACAGGTGCTCTGTAGTTTGATTTACACACTGTAAAATGATATAGAACACAGTATTCTCTTGAGAGATAAAACATAATGTATTACAATTATATGAACATTAAGCAATAACTACGAGTAGGGATGCAGAAAAGAAAAGAATAGCTAATTTTGAAAAATAAAAATCACTGTTCATAGGGCTCTGTTTTTTATTTTTGGATCATCCAATCTTAAATCGGCCCATACAAGAAGTGTCCGACATGATGGGGCCGGTTTAAAAAAAAATTTAAAAAAAAAAATCTTTTGCAGCAAGTGTTACCATTGATAAGATATATGAGGATATAAATTTAGGAATAAGCACATGAAAACTATTTTTCTCATTTTTTGTTTTAAAATAGAGTTCTTTCCATATTCTATAGCTAGCGCAATTATCTGTTCACTTATATTAGAGAAGATTATATACAGGGATAATTGCATATATATCTTTGTTAAAAATGAAATTACATATTTGCCTATCTTGTTTTCATATTGTTATTCATTACTCATACTACTTAAAAAAAATGTCCCTATGATTAACATCCGCTAAGAATACAATGAATATTCCTTTTCCAATTATTAACTTTAATGTTTGGATAAAAATATCCTTATAAAAAGCTATCCTTTCGATCGATGCATTGTGCCGAAGAAAGAGAAAAAGAGATAGATAGACGGAAAGAGAGAGAAAGAGAGTTGAAGAAAAAATAAGAGTAGGTTAGGTATTTTTAACTTTGGTTGAGGGTCAAGGAGGGTTGGATAAAAGATACCTAAGAGAATGCTAATAGATGACAACGACAAGAACATTTTTGCAACAATCGACATGCAATAGGATTATTAATTAAAATCAATTGAGAAATAAGATAGACAAAAATTGTAATTTTTTTAACATGGTTATATATGTAATTATCCCTTTATCTCTTGTATATATCATAATATAATAAATACTAAATGAGCACAGTTGATTAAAGAAGACATTAGTGTTTATTTTAAAAGATCTAAACTCCAAAAGACGAATAGGCCTAAATCCCTCTCCTAAATCCAGATCTAGATGGCAAAAGACTTTCGTGAACATGCCAATTGCATGCTCTCACACGTACTACTAATTTGAGATCAAGAGTTTAGGGAGCAGTTCTAGGGATTATCATTCCACAAAGTCAAGCGCCCAAGGCAGAAGAACAAGGCGAAATTAAGAAAAAACAAAAAAAAAGGCATGCTTGGGAAATGGCGTTGAATTGCTAGCATTGGTGGGGGATCGCCTTCTTTTATAGGCCTTGTAGATGAACAAACCAACACCAAACTCTGAGTAAAATTCCGCATATTCGATAGCAATTTGACGGAACTCCCAACTCCACACAAACAACATAGGGAGCCGGCCTCGTCCGCTAGGAAAGCACAGAAAACAAGCCTTTTTGGGTCTTCTCTATGAAGATTACCTGAGTTGTGCATTCGTACCATTAAAAACTTGTAAAAAATTAAAACAAAAAAGAGAACATACGGGATCTGTGCAGTGGCATGATGAGTGGCTGCGTCCGTGTTACAGTAGCTACTGCAATGTGCTCGCACATAGCTAATAGAGTTCGTCTTGCTGCACCAGGGGTGTGCAAGAAACGTGCACACCTGTTGAAGTTATTGGGCCATCTAACTCAAAATCTTAAGATAATGAGTGGAGTAGGCATCAACTATTAAATATTTTTTGATTTTGTCTTTTTTTTAATATAAGACTATTCTAACACACTCTCTCACGTGCAAGCCAATTTTAAGCTCTGTCAGGTGAACCACAAATACGGGGTGCGCGGTCCGGTTCGTAACCATAGGCTCTGATATTATGTTGAAGTTATTGAGCCATCCAACTCAAAATCTTAAGACAATGAGTGGAGTAGACAACATCTATTAAACACTTTTTGATTTTGTCATTTTTCTAATATATGACTATTCTAACAATACCCAATGGGGGGGTGTGCACACAATTCATGGGGAAAATGATGATGTCGCTCATTCTTCCTCGTGAATTGCGAACACACTTTTATTGAGGAAATGAGATTCTCTGAACTGTTATATTTGTATCTCAGTGCACCCTCAGAATCAACAAAAGAAGGACAAATAGGTCATTCGCATTTGAAGTGATAGGACCGACCAAGTGCAACACCTTTTGTTCAGTCTAGAAATGCATCGAGATCCAGACGATCTCGTTCCCGTTAGGTATGCGCCTTTGGTCAAGATGCAGACTAAATCAGTCATCAGGCAAGAGGCACTACCGTTAAAAGGCCATCGTAATCCTTTCAGCTTTAATGATACAAACGCAGAGTGAGAGAGACAGACAGAGTAATCCATTGTGCCCCATTTCTTGCACTATCCTATGCCTCGATTCACATGGTCCATAAGTAAATCAATTACTTGCTAAGATACATTACAAAAATGTCAAATTTATTCTGACGTGTGCGAGAGGGTACATGCTTGGATGCAAGCAAATGGGCACAGAGGCTCGTCTTGTTCCAATCTTACTAGGAACAGTATTTGACCCAACTGAACTTCAGATAACCATGTTTACAAAGAAAGAAAATTTTTAAATGAAACGAGCATTCAGAGACCAAATTTATCAATTGGTGAGGAAGGTCCCTGTTGAAGTTATTGAACCATTCAACTCAAAACCTTAAAGGTAATGAGTGGAGTAGGCACCATCTTCTAAACACTTTTTGATTTTGTCTTTTTTCCAATACAGGACTATTTTAACACGTCCCTTCACATGTAAGCCGATTTTAAGCTCTATCACGTGGACCACAAATACAAAGTGCATGGCCCGGTTCGTAACCTTAAGGCTATGAGTGGAGTAGGCACCATCTTCTAAACACTTTTTGATTTTGTCCTTTTTCCAATACAGGACTATTCTAACAATCCCTAAAATATTACCTTCTTACAAAATCTTCAAAAAAAAGTTCGGAAGCCCCTAAAGGAAACAAACTTTGTCATTTCCTCAAGTAAACAAGCACATTCTTCACGGCAGTGTAGGCCAAAGTCTCCCAACCTAAATTGGATCACAGAATAAAAAGTTTAGCCCGTGTGCATACGGTTTCATCCTATGAACTCTGCGTTCACATTGCAGCTCCTAAGTAAGGATGAAGCGCCCTTCAAACCTGACGACATTAATTCCAGATTAAAAGGAAAAATATAAACTACAGGATCTGGGTCCTGCAGATTATATTACCCCGCTCAGTTTCATGCACCTTGAACTGGCAGAAAACTTGCACAATATGATGTTTCCCGTCTATTTTCCTTTCTTAAATCCGATCTCCATTGACCAATCGACATCGAACACTCAAATGAAGAGAAATACATGAAAAAATGGATTGATTATCCTCTGATACAGAAATAATAAAACTTTCTTACAAGCTTCCACATCTCCAATTTCAAGACTTTTCACTTTGTCATGTTACAATTTGTGTTTGCATATGATCTGGGACGTGAGTACCTTGGGCATTGGGAAGGTCTATAAGGAAGGGATTGAAAATACAGCCATGGAGTGGAAATTTTCTTGTTTGGAAATAATTGATCCAGCCAGCAGAAGATTGCCTTGCTCCCAATTCAGGAGGTACATTTAGCAATGGAGTTTATGAACATAGGGTGGCAGGCAGGTAGAAACATGAAAAATAAGGTTAATAGACACCAACTCTTCAAGATAGTATGATACAAAGTGACACAGCAGCTCAGCTTAATTGCTATTATAGAACTTATGGCATTTCTTTATACAATTAATAGGAACGAATCCTTAGGCACACACAGTGTCTCCTCCATGTGCCACAGGTTCTACCAATAGTTGTTGTACAGAAGCATAATGCAACAGAGCATCTATTGCCTAAACGTTTTGAGTGGTACAAGTTCTATTTTCTACAATGCAGCTAAAAGATAGAAGCAAAGGTAGACACGATATAAAGTAGAAAAACGTAATCTATCCAAGTTTCACCAACCTGCAATGAGACCTGGGCATGACACTGATGCCATTTCTCGGGGATGCTCTCCTCAACTCTTAGCTGGAGCAACTAGGCCCTTCCAACAGGTGAAAGTGGTGGATGGTATGGCACTGCCATTGAGGAGTCCAGTTGTTTTCTAGCAGGGTTTTTCACAAGACAACTTTCCACAGACTTTCACAGCCTGGAACCCTGCAGTTCATAAGGACCTCTAGGCCTCCTGCCATGTAGAATTGCTATGCAGATAGCAAATGCCTGTAAGACTTCTATCGATGCATGAAAATCAACTGTGTACAACCCTTCTTTGAAAGCAACCAGTCTGAAAAGAGGTTTCCTTTCTTGGCCTCGCCCCTGACAATTGTAAGATAAGCTTTATTAGTATATGATATTCCGAACGGATGATTACATATCTATTTCTAAGGGTTAATTACATATATACTTACAAAGATATTCCTATCTTCTTTATATTATCATCTATACCCTCATAATAAGTAACATTCATTTGGTTATATCCCTCGGAACTAAAGAGATATTCCATTGAAAACATAACTGAAAATTTTTAAGGACATGTATGTCGACATTTTAATTTTCTGAGGAGGTGAAAGAAGGACAAATCAATCTTTTTTTCCTCTCTTAACTCATCTAAGGTTTGGAAAAACAAACGGAAGGTGACAGTAGGGTTATAAATGTGCGAATATGGTTTATTATGGGGGTATATACAACAAAAAGGGGGTATGCACTAAAATATGGCAGATTCACATAATTATCCTTATTTCTAAAAGACTCAACTGCCAGTTCAGTGGACAGGAGGTCTTGCTTACATTTCATGTGGAAGATTCATGTTTTAAGCACAATTATGGTTGGTCAGAGACAAGGTAGTTTCTCCACATTTACAGATTCACTAGAGCCCTAATGTAATAGAAAAGCAATACTTTTTGGGATTAGGAGATTTCAAAGAAACCAGGAAAAGAGAAGGCTTACAACTGGACTATACCTGAATGAACAGCTCAACTTGACAAGTTCCATCTATGGCATTGCAAGATTGGACACCACCAGAGATACTATCTTGGAGGTTATTTGTCAGAATTGTTAGAGAGCAACCAACATCCCAGCCTCCGCAGTCGCATAGTCCTCCAGATTTCCACCGCTCAACTAGGGTTGCTGGCTTTCCAGTATCTGACAAACCATGGACTTCACTTGGCAATATGGCTACCATCTTTGGAGAATTCTTTTCTAAAATTTGCCCACTTGTTGACTTCCCCACCGGTGAGCAGGCATGTTTATTTGTTTCTAGACTTGGCTTTGATAGATATCTACTGTTGTTGCCATGGGGCAAATTATCCATAAAGCTTTCTGTATTTTCTTGTGGAACTCTGAGAACAATTGCTGCTAGTTCACTGTTTGGAACAGGATCCACAGTCTCACAAGCTGTTGGCCTTAGCTCAGGACCAAACAGAACAAACTCCCTCACAAGAAAATGATTTCTGGGACATTTAAGGCATAAGACATTCATTTGACCAACAATATTAGAGACAATCTCTTTTCTCTTACCCTTGTTCCCTTGGTTTATCCAGCCTCCATTTTTTTTCTTAATCTCACAAACATAGTAAAATGTGTAAATGCATTCATAATCCTCCTTACTGGATGTGTCTGTTTTTTGTGTGGCTGCAAGAATATCACTCTCATTTACTGAGAATGTAAAAAGAGGGAGGCCATTCTTCCAAGAAAGTTGTAGAAGAGCTTGCTTAGGTGATGCTTCATGTTTCTCATCATAAACTGAACTTTGGTTTTCCATGGGCGTGCAACTTGGGGGAGTAAACCCTTTCACAGCCTCACCACCCAAAGATCTTGTAGTCATGTGAAAATAACTCTGTGATCCTTGATTTGAGGTCAGCTTTTCCTTTGTTGGAAGCTCTCTCTCGTGTGTGGATATTCTGGGTGAACCTGCAGTCAGCCCTATAACATGACTCAGGTTAAATGTCTTTGGCTTCATCAATGGGTCTAGCAACCTTCTCAAAGGACTATGCCTTGATTTGCTGATATCAGTTTCTCTTTCAGGGTTTTGAGTCTTTTGACTATTTAGATATGTCCATTTTCCTTGTTTTGTGTCTGAACTCTCTCTTAAACTGGAGCTTCTGATCAGGCCAGCATTTGACTGATTGATAGGTAATGACTCTCTTCCTCCTGTAAATGTCTTTTTCCCATACCGATGCCATCTTCCAGGTGTTTCAACAGCAAAGCTTTTCTCAAGCTTGGTGGCATACTTCTCATGCTTCCTATGCCAACCATCTAATCTGAGCATTGCAGCTTCATTTGAGTGTTGTGGAGATTTGATTGAATCAGATGGAACTGATCGCTCACTGCAATCAGAACCAGAGACATTCACAACTGAACGTCCATTCCTATGAATGTTAGAAGGCAGTGGACATGAGTAAGGGACATTGGGAGAGAGATTGGCAAAATGGCAATCATCAGAAGGGAATGTTCCTAAAAAATTTGCACGGCCTGGTGCTGTCGGTGTTGTGTAACTCATCGTTGAGACAGAGCTAAATCGTCGATTGCCTTGGATACTCTCCTGAACATGGCCCAACAAGCCACCATCAAGCCGGCAGAGTCCTGAGTGCTGGTCTTGGGAATGACCTTCAGCAGTGTAGGGGGAAGTGTGATTACAAACATGTCGCGGATCTCTGGATGTTACCCTAAGATCGGATCCCAACTTATGGGACTTTGTCTTTCCATTCAAGGAACCTGATATTTCAGAATTTTTTGCTCTTAATGGCAAAGTGCTGGCTCCTGGTGAGGGCCCTAGACTATCAGAAACATCTTCAGTGTCTGGACCATTTCTCTTATTCTCTTCACATTTGGCTGCTACATTATCCATGGGTCGACATCGTTCCACTGAGAAAGAGATACGGTGCTTAACAGGGCATCTTCTGGATGTAATTTCAGGAAGGTTACACCTTGTGTCATGGCTAATCCTGGAAGCCTCTTCTGGTATATGCATACGATCATTGTCATCAGCAGAATCATGGCGATGGTGCACAGAAGGGGACTGATTCTTCTGGCTTAAATAACTACTACCACTGCTTCTACATGATCGGCTGGAGGTTTCAAATGTTGAGAAGGATGAGGAGGCATTACTGCTTGCAGGGGAGCCTGAAGCATCCCCATTCACAGTTGACTGTCTGTGGTTGTCTGTCCATTTCTCAAGGCGTCGCCAGTCAAGAACACCAAAATTTAGAGCCTTCTCCTGGATGTTGTCACCCCTCTCTGCACGCTGTAGATAGACTGGGACTTTTGACATATGCTTGACAAGTTCATCATCTCCCACTGGCACCCTGCTGGGCCAAAGTTTCTGATGATTCCCTGGAACTTTGGGTGAGAACAAGGGCCTTCCATTGACATCCTGCGCTACACCATGCCGCTGAGAGGCTTTGTCTTTCTCTCTTGGCTCTGAACCTGTGCTTGCTCTGGGGGAGAATACCTCTGTGAATTTAGGACTTCGATGCAGGAAACTACGCCGTCTGACCCCAGAGCTGTACTCCATAATGATGCCTTCTCAATGCTTTACATCATTTTCTGTCTTGATGGCATAATCAAGCAGGAGGAACCAATCTGGCTCATTCCCATGGATGTCATCTGCCTGATTGGGACTTTGCAATAAAGTATAAGACACCAAAAAGAGAGAGGGTAACAGTCAGTTGTACGGACCCTTATCTAGGCCGCTTTCTCTGTGTGATTAATTGAAAGTTTTCAGAAGACAAGCTGGCTGATAGTTCTTCAGCATCTATTCAACAAAGACACACAAAGAAACATGGATACTACATTTAGTGCTCTGCTGCTTAGTTGTGAAATCTCCAAAGGGTAGGAATACTTTCAGGTTTTGTGTTCATTATTACACCCCCAAATTGCTTTTCTCTTTGGACAATGACGACCTGGGACAACAGCAAATTTCTCAGAAGAAAAAGCAACAGCCAGAACACCAACAAATAGAACAGCAAATCAGGCACAATGCATTCTCCAAACTAGAAAAACATAAACAACAGTAAACAAGGGGGAAAAGCCACAAATCCTAACCACAAGAAATTTCCGCCGATTAGGTAAAATGCACTTTTGCAGTGAGCTAGAATCCAAACAGAGCTCAAAAACCTGTACGGTATAGAACAGAATCCACCCAAGTTATTAACAATATAAAGAGTAATCCAGATAATAGAGAAAAATGAGCTAAATATCATTCAGAAATCTCCTTGATCCCACTTTCCACAACAAAAACTCCATAAAATAGTAATGTCGACGAAGAAACGAAGAAAAATGGAAGAAGAGCAAGAGAACGGCACATGAAGCAAGAAATAAAACAGTTTTTTTTTTTTTTTACTTTTGTTTTGTGGGGGGTGGGGAGGGACTAGGGAGGGCTTGGTTGAAGAGGATAAGGAGTACCAGGCGTCGCTCTCGCTACTTTGCTTCCATCCACTGGGTTTCCTCCGGACCAATCCAGCAGAAGGAACCACCGCCGCCGCCTCCAGCAAGAATCGAACCAGATAGGTTCCCTCAGAGCGGCGAAGTTTTCTCCCCACGGCCAACGCAAACATCAAATTCGGCATGGAGACCCGAAAGAAAACCTCGAACCCCGTCCATATCAAGGAGGGGGACCAGAGCAAAAGAGATAAGTTGAAGATGAGACCCGAAAGACGAAGGAGCAGTGGAGATAAAACGAGCAGTAACAACGGTAATATGCCTTGTGAAGGCCACAAAAGATAAAGAGACAGAGAAAGAGAAGAAGGACAGCAAGCAATCTGGATGGAAAAGATAGCAACTTGGCAAGTAAGCACACTGTGAGAGAGAGAGACAGAGAGAGAGATCAGCAACTGCAAGGGCCCACGGCCGCGCCCGCTCCCGCGGCAAAGGCCACTCTCCCGCCTTGTCCCTTCTGCCCCCCCCCCCCTCTCTCTCTCTCTCTCTCTCTCTCTCTCTCTCTATCATCAGTTGTTGTGTTCGCAGAAAAAGGAGCGAGCTTTGGGAATGCAGAGCCGCAGGGGAAACGGCTGCTCCCGCGTACCAACCGCCGTCTGTAGCTTCTCAATTCTCGCCGGCTGCGTCGACCATTTACGCACTTGTGGATGGCCAACAGCCGTGTGAAATGCTGCGATTTGAAGAGTAACGTTCGTCTCATAAATTATGTTTAGTGTCGGTGAATGGTCGTGGGACGTTACCTCCCAACATAAGACACAGATTCTTGTCATAATCCAGCAGGTTGGTATTTGCTCTTGCATGCTCAGTGTGCTCTCGGAAGTTCTAAAACATTTATTTTATTAACGTTAAGACATATTTAATGCAAAACGTAAAATTTTGTGCAATTGTGCATGTGACAAAACGGGACAAAACGACCTATTCCAATTCAACTAGGTGCGATGCAACAAATCATTTCCCTACAATCATGTGAGTTTGTTAAGAGAGTATCATATACTGCCCTGATATTTAATTGATCAATCTAGTTCATGCTTCTTTTCCTTAGAATCCAGGAAGATGATCATCATTGACGAGGATGTAATGAGCAAGCAGTTTACTGTTAACTCACACAATGAAATGTAACCCGTCGGTGAAGAAACCTTTACACATATATATTAGGGTTGTCAAGGAAATTTGATTATTCGATATTTTCATCCGTTATTGAAAAAAAATCCATTTTTGATAAAAAATATACATCCGATAGTTATCGGAAACAGAAACACCTGTTTTCGTATCCGTTTTTCGATTTACGATTCCGATTATTATTAAATATTTTTAAATTTAATTTTATGAATATATGGTTGCACTAATTGTGTTTTAAATTTATTAATAATTTTCTAATATACTAAGACGTATTAGTTATATTTAGGTAAACAAATAATTTTCTAATATTCATTCTATATGTTTTAAATAAATCAATCAATAAATTAATAGTTTTCGGTAATTTATCGAAAACAATATTCTATTCCATATCGGAATCGGAATGAATGGAAAATGGGCTTTCCAATTTTATCAGAAACGGAACGAAAAATACACCTTTTAATCTTATCGGAATCGAAAACGAAAATACTTTCTAATCTTATCGAAATCGAAAACAGAAACATATTATCATTATGAAAAACGGAAACACCTATTTCCATATCCGTATTCGTTTACAATCTTAATCTATATATACACCATTATGTTTGAAAAGTTAGTTCGCACTACCCAGTTCCCAGCTGGTTAGCTTTAAGGGGAAGTGGCTAAACAAGAGCGGAGAAGAAGTGGATGCCAACGCATGGGACAAATGAGCCTGTCTACTCTGGCCGGTCAGCAGCCGAGTACACCTCACGAGCCTTCTACCCTATGTGAATGCGATAGTGGTACCGGACAAGGGTGTCGTGATCACCTCGCTGTTTGGTGATGCAAGCAGAAAGCGGCTGTCGTGCTTTGCCCCAAGCCAGAGTCCGCAACCAGCATGGCCGGGAAGAGATCCGAATTCGACCTGATAACCTATGAATGTGCCAGCCCGGATCACGCCAAACAAAGTTGGGTTCCGATCAAATCAGTGGGCCAACTGTAAATTTGAATTTAATGGTTCTTTTGTGTTTTGGGAAATTTTATAAAATAACATAAACTTATTATAAAATAACCTTTTATATTCATAATATCATAAGGTATGTTAGACTTTTTTTTAAAATTTTGAATTACATAATTAAATTGTTGGGTTTCAAATCTACGTTGTTCCGTATAACTTGTTTTATATTTAATTTTAGTTTTTAGTTTAAAATAGTTAAAACTTAAAAGTACTAAATAAATTTAAGGAATAGAAAATTAACAAGTCACATGTGCAAAAATATCAATTGACAATTGAAATATTCAAGGGGTAGAATATTGCATTAAAAGATAGCATGATGAAGCAATTTCTACTTGGAATCTCCTCTTGAATGAAAAAAATGAAGTCCAGTACCTTTTTGACAAATAAAAAATTGACCGAATGACAGAATAACGAGCGCATAGAAAATATTCTTTTCCCAAATTTCTAACTAGAGAGTAAAGGTTCTAACATTAACGATTTAAAAATAGTTGCAAAAATTGAAGAACTCTTACTATAGCATATTATAATTTTAAAAATGGACGATTCAAAAGAATAATATTTTATGATATTTTTAGAAATATTTATAAAAATAACCCTCTTAAAAGTTTATTTGTAAATTTTTATCTTATTTTTATATTATTATAAATAATCTCACTGCATCATCAGAATACTTACAAAAAATGTTCCCACCATTACTACTCATTAGGATTATATTAAAGATCTTTTTTTTAAACTATGGTTAACTTCTAAACAAAATTTTAAAAAGTCTAAAAAATCAGTATTCTTTTCTCAACTCTTTTTCTCTATCTTTCCATCTATCTCTTTATATTTGTCTCTCTTTTTTCAGTGAAACATGCCGATAAAAAAAAATTCTTTTATAGGGGTATTTTTATTTAAATATTTGAATTTGATAGTTACAGAAGGAATATTCACTGTGTGTAACAAAGGTTAAGCACAGGGGCATTTTTGCAGTGATTGTGATATAGTGACTAGTGAGGTTATTTATAACGAAAATAAAAATAAACAAATTTACAAGTAAAAAATTGAAAAAAAATATTTTGGTAACTATCCTTACTTTTTATATCAGATGAATCGAGCCCGTAGTTGACCTTAATCTGATCCAAATTTATGTTGGAGCGGAGATGCCTTGCCTATGTCCATTACAGTTTTCATAAATGAATTGCCTAACTCTGGCCCAATTAAGACCCCCTGTGGCCCGCGAATTAAGATACCTAATTAACAATTAAACGTTTGATGGGTGGTACACAATACCAAACAGGCAGCAGGCAAAGCAAGAGAACATTATGCCCACCATGTCCCTTTTGGCTTAAGCAAGTAATCTTGCAATTAAAAGCAAGCTTTCCGGAATTAGAAAGCACTCTTGTAATCTTTTGCTTTACTAACTAACAAGCTCATTCCTGCATGTGATGAATCTGGTCACTTAGAATAATGGTGATATCTTTAAAGAGACAGCTAGCTAATTATGGAAGTGACAACTGACATTTTTTGTTCTTTGATGAAAGGTGACTGATAAATAATCATATGGAAGGTGTGCTAGAAAACGTGCAACTATCATGAAGCTTACAGAAAAATTAATCAACAATTTAAGGGCAGGAAGTCACAATTTCAGCTAATCAGAAACCTTAAGCCAAATTGAATCATGATAACGTCGCAATGTTGGCAAGGTTACTTTTTCACCGAATAGAGATCCTCTACGTCTAGTTTTGGACCGGACTCAGTCAGTAAAGAAAGAACGGGAAAAGTTTCAAAAAAACCTCTTACATGATGCTTTTTTCATTCTCGAGAATGAACTTTTATGAAAGACTCTCCTTTCCTCTCTATACCGATTGAGTTCAGTCTAAATCTATATTGAGAGGAACCACACTCTTTCTCACCTGAATGCAGATACAATGATGACAATATAGGGATTGGCGGATTAGATGATGGAGAAAGAAGCCATGCGATTTGGGTTGAATGCCATAGTATGACCGTTTAGAAAGAAGCCACCAACCCAGTGGGCTTATTATACTATGAGTACCGCTTGTTGCACCGTATGTGATAATCTTTAATATTTTTGAACCATATCGGATGGCCGTAAATTTTTTGAAAACAAAAAAGAAAACACCGATGTGCTGCTGTCCAATCAAAGAATATTTTTCTGACACAGATAATTCTTCTGCCTCTATAACAGTTCTACTAAATCTCAGTGACTGTAAAACTTAAAATGGGCATGTCAAGAAATGGAAATAAGGTATATGCAACTTTCGCCTCCCTTAGGCTAGTCTATACTAGAGGCTCAAAGAAGGAAAAAAAAATATACATAAGTATTTCTATGTAAAATGAAAGGTAAAAAGAAAATAAGATGTGGAGACTCAGCCCGTTGCCAGACAGGATAAACATGGAGAAGAATATCTCTTGACCAATGAATTATTCTGCCATTCATCAATTTGTTCTTTGGCAAAAGATGATAAGAATAAATACATTTTTTAACAGGAGGCAGGATATTTGACCCTTTTTTATGTTGGGAGAGACCCTTAATAAAAATCATTAAATTATTATGCCCTCTGACAAAATATCGACCCCCTGAGTATTCCATTTGCCAAACAGTGTTTTAATAGGGATGATCGAATAATTCTTTTTTTATGAAAAAAGGTTGTTCGGAATCTTTTGATCCCAAAAATCACAAACCCACGTGTGCTCTCTCATATCATCAGAGTTTTTTTTTTAATTTCTATCTCCTTTTATTTCTACCATGAGAGCCTTGAGATACAAATGGTCTTGTTTCTTCATGTGCCGTCATTTCTTGTTTGGGTTAATTCTCACCTACGTAATTCCAATCAGATGAAATCTCAAAATTGCAGTGTTGAGATTCAGAGGAATAGGGTTATTTGCACTGGAATTATAATTTAGAAATCGATATAGGATTAATTGTTCATGACCACTATGGGCCAACAGCCAACACTCTCCCTCACGGCCACCATGGGCCGTGGAAATGAAAGGGGAGGCGAAAGAGGTTAGGACCAAGATCAACGTTTTGATACCAAGAAGACAATCTGAATGCCAATTTCGTGCTTATCAAAAGGAAAAAAAAAAAAAAGGACTTGCAGGCGATATAGCGCCAATTGAAACATGTGACCAATATCGATGTTGGCATTGATAAGACCATGGTTTAGAAGGACTGAAAGAGGCACCTCTAGAAAGAATTTATCTATAGGTCACTGGAGGAGAGGCGAAGGGAACAGATGATCAGATAGAAACCACGTGGATCAGTTTACGACAATTGGAAAGTTCAGACATTAATATGTTAGAACTCGGAACAGTTTCCAAAAGACTTCCCAACAAATTAGGTTGTAAGAAGGCCATGGTTAGACTGCTCATTAGAATTAGGTTACAAAGAAGGGTTGCATGGAGAAACAGGCGTTTGGTTGTAGATATCCACCGCTTATTAAAATTCGGGATTCGAAGATGTTACGTCTTCGCATTACAAGGCAACAGGTAAAGCTGCAGCCTCAGGTATGTATAGTCTGGTGCACACTTACAAGGCAAAAACATTGTATTAGAGCTTGTTGTTACTAGCTAACAAGAAATGTGGCTGTGAACGCCTATCTAATATAGAAAGAAACATATGATTGTGTTGTTAAACGGCACCCCACTAGTACCTATTCAGTAGTCCAGTTAATTACACAATAGAGGTGTAGATGCATGATGGTGGGTGTTTAGATTAGACTAGCTCCCAGCTGGTTAATTCCTTAATGCTGGCTAGTATAATTCATTACCCAATAACGATGAAGATCCGACAGGCCAAACGATTCAGAAAAGCTGAAAACGACGTAAGAGAGAGATCAATTAGGGGTCCCCCCAGCTGCCATGCACCCCATTGTGACTGGAGTCATGTTCAAGGACCCTGTCATGATTACGAGTCCCTCGGGGTCTCTCGTTCCTCCAAATTTGATTCGGATCATATGGAATGCCCGTGATTTGATGAAAACTGGATCTCCTAAAGAAATCCTGTGGACCTCGCTATGAATTATAACCATGCATAGTGAAGAAAACGAAGGGTGGGTGGGGTGGGTGCCCTTGTGGGGGAGGAAACGGGAAAGGTAGATTTGAGAAATCCCTTGTTGCCCACCACTCATGTCCGAAGGGACGTCCCCTTTAATTTGCTAGGGCTGGTCACTGGTGGGTTTAATTCTCAGTACACCATTCCATTCTCATGCATGCAAGTTAGACAAAGAAAAATAAACATTAACGGGTGGGAGAAGGGACCCGCCGGACCCATCTCCACCCACCTATATATCGTCTAGCTAGAACTAGGAATAGACAGCAGTTGCTGAGGAAAGGGACTTTGTTTAAAGAGGATCTTAAATAGCAGTGGAAGGGAAAGAAACGCCATGTACTTATCGGAGAGATTAGGGTGCAACCCAGATGCTTGCAGTATAGGAAAGGAATTGTGCATGCAGTAGAGTTCCATAGCCTGCAAAGAACACCTTGGCTACTGGTCATCTTTTTTCTTCTTTTGCTTTCTATTGGCATCTAAAGTGACACTTTGTCAGTAAAATTAAACAAGCTAAAGACCTCGCCGAAGTACGTAGGATCCATTATATCCCATGCTGCTACCAATCTCCTTTCAGAGAATCCAATGTGAGGAGCTGATAGGCCTGTCCAAGTACTACATGTATTTTGCCAAGAAATTAAATGTTTCACTATCTTGCTTGATGTTAACTATATGTTAGGGGAAAATATTGGACAGTACACCTCTCCAATATTGTGCGTTGTGCGTCACGGAATTGCAGGCTTTGTTGGTGGGGTTCGTCCAACAACGAATATATTCTTCCCTGGTAATGAGGACAAGCGCTCTCTTTCACGAAAGAGAAGGTTTCCTTTGTTACCGAGCTCCTAAGGTCTTGTGGGGTTGGAGAGTATTCCCTTCGTCCGTGCCCTGAATTAAAACGGATAGATTACAATAGATCCTGAGCCCTCCACCTTTTGATAAGTGGACTTTATCTGTGGGTCCATGATGCTTTATCTTTTCCATATATCCCGGTGCAACGGAGATAATATTTGAAGAGTGTGGGGACTTGACATATGCTATGGAAGACCTAGAAAGGAATCGCTAGCTAGCCTCCCTTCACAATAAGAAAATGGATTAGTTTACTGCCTTTTTGTTTACACTGTTGCAGATACACACCAGCTGTTCTAACCGACCTACTAATTAATAAGTATATGCTTAATTACCTACTGAGTTAGTTATATAAAGTCCACACTTATGGAGACTTTTGGTTTCTTAAGAACTGACACATATGTTGGCAAGGAATACAAGAATGCCACTCGCCTGAACAGTGCTACGTTCCTATCTATCATCTGCCCTCGGTCTTGAGGTCGGCTACTGAAATGGGAAACGTACGTACAAGGTAGCAACAAGCCGAGGTTCGGCAAATAGAGCAGCAGCTGCGCGCGCAGCAGATGGCCCCATCGGCTACACGAACCCCAGGATGCAGGGCTGCAACAAACGACAGAAGATGCATTGGATTCAGGAGATCAAAGAGCAAGCCAGCAGGACCGGGGAATTGTTTCGTCCTAGAACATTGTAGCTCGCTAAAAATTATATGAGTTGGGAAACTAGATTCTTTAAACTTCAATTATGATATGGAAGATACTTGTTGCACACCCAGAGGATGTACAACAATTAAGTGCAGGCATGCACACCCAATTAATGGAGTGTGCAACAAGCCATTTTATTTTGATATATAAACTTCTCAACATTCTCTTTTATATAGTCATTTATATATCCAAAATAAGATAGAAAAAATGTAAAAAGTATGTAACAATAGAATGTCTTCATATAATTGTACGAAAACATAATACAAAGTTTATCAAAATTGAGAGTTAAAAGATCTTACAAGTTGGTGAGAAGAGACACCTTACTCGGTGTCAGAACTTCATCACCACCCATGCTGCCGACGATGTCTGACTGGTTTGTTTGTTTGACTCACCACTTGCGATGCCAGTACTCGTTTGTTTGACTCACCCATGATCCCTTATAACAAGATTGTCCTACGTACGGGCCAGCCTGATTAGGCCACGGGAGTGCACAGGCGATCCCCCCCTGTAAGTAGTGTACGTGCACCAGCCTGTGATGAGCTCGGTCAGTGATCAATAATGGAGGAAGAGTATAGAGTTGCCAGAGGAAAGCAAATCAAGATATCTAGCTTTTTGTTGTGGGACGTAAAAGTTGGGTCGACCGATACTCAAGGAGAGTATTTTTAGGAGTTCAGTTCTTATAAGTGCAGGTGAGGATGAGACTCCGTAAGATCAGAAAAGAAGGATAGCCTTAAAAAAAGAAAAGAAAAAACTTTCATGCATATTGAAAATGTTTCACGTGAGGTTTCTTTTTTTAAGAAAAATAACTTCTCTGCCTAAGAAAAATAACTTCACGTGAGGGACATTGGGTCTATCTTTTGTTTACTCAACATTGAAAGATAAGTAGATCTAACATAGATTTTAGTTAACCAAAACTCTAATATATCACATAAAAAGCTGGCCACAAACGTATGTAACATATGATGATAGAAGTGTTATTTGACATACAAGTTAACTTCGATCTAAAATTAATCGGTTTAAAATGGTTAGGACTTGCTTTGAGAGTGTTACGGTGAGCGTGTGCATGCATATTGAGTGGAGTTTGTACCGACGGCGTCAATGTTGAAAGGGGTCATAGGCTCTCCTGCAGTAGTATCTACTTTGGTGAATGAATTAACCTCATAGTTCTGTTCTTTTCTTTGAACAAATACACCTAATGGGAAGGAGGTGAGATCTTCTTGAACACATGATTATTTTCTCAACAATCGATATATGACTATTTGAAACTTTCATTTTTGTCCCAATATAGACATCCTGAGAAAACCAGTGTTTGTGTTCAATTGAGGCTAGTATTGATGTTAAGTACGTTTGATTCCCACAGATGGTGCCAATGTATGGTGGACAAAAGCATTAATTTTTCTTATTTAGTAGGAGATCTTCTCTGTGGTCCCAACAACTCTTCCTTCTTCAAATAGTTATGATGAACTTCAAGTTCCCATTATGAGGAGTATTAGTTTGTAGGGAGCAATTGGATATAGGTTCCCACAAACTTGTGGAATAAATCTAATCCCTCCCTTCTATAAATTTATAGATAAATTCTCCTTCATAATTATCGAAAGTGAGACTTGAGTTCAAGACCTTTCTTACGAAAGAACGTGTCGTGCAGCTGAATTACAAACGATATAGTGCATAAACAATATGAAAATAATGCTGGAGTTGTTTTGTTCCTCCATTTTCCAGGGTCCAATCCTATTATTCAGGCTATATTAGGTCAACCATTTAGAAACCAAATAGCACATAAGTGTATCGTTGTAAGAATGTGTTTGGTAAAACTTTTCCTTGAAAGCCATGTTTGACTTTTACTTCTCACATATAATGAGTTGAGGGTGGGAGGTTGTAACTAAATTTAGTTTGTTACAAAAGTCAACTCTTTTATAACAACCTTATTTTTTCTCCAATTTCGAAAGCTCCACCTTAGCCTTTGGTTGAAAGCCAAAACACAAGTGAAATACAAGATCCAATGACTTCCATAAAAATAACTAAGAGTTTGTTTGATTATACGTAAAACACAATCGTATGGAAAAGATTTTCTAAGAAGACACATTTACGTAGAAAATGAAAACAAAATTCCTCATTCGGTACTTGTGAAAATAATTTTAGCTTCTTTGGAAAATGGCAATCGGTCTTCTCCCATGGATGTCAAAATCGGGAAAAGACGGAGTCAATAATTAAATTTTTCGTTGACTAGTGCTTTACGGATTACCAAATAAGTGATTGGAATATGCTTTTCAGGAAAAGCTTTTCATGTGGCCCATTTTATATGGAAACAAATAGACCCTAAGGGTCTATTTGGTTACACATAAAATATAATAGATAGAAATTATTTTCTAAGGAAATACATTTACAAGGAAAATGAAAACAAAATTCGTCGTTTGGGGCTCATGAAGATGTTTTCACCTTTTTGGAAAAAGGCATACGCTCTTATCCCATATATGCTAAAATCAAGAAAAGGAGGAGTCAATGAATTAAGTTTTTCGTTGACTTGAGTTTTACGGATTTACCAAATAAGTGATTGTGATATATTTTTCAGAAAAGACTTTTCCTGTGATCCATTTTACATGAAAACAAACGGACCCTAAATGAAAGTGCACAAGCACTTCCAATCAGAAGATGCCCCAAACATGTAGTGTTTAAGCAGGTGTCAAACTCTATCTAAAACGTGGAGATAAAACAGCTAAAGCGTGGCATCGGGTAGCGAGAGAGAGCGCATGGGCCAGCGGAGCCAGCCCAAGTGGTCCAGCTCTTAGACTGTTTTAAATTTGGGCTGACATGAATTCATGGGCCACGCGTACCAGCGGAGCCAGCCCAAGTGGTCCAGCTCTTAGACGGTTTTAAATTTGGGTTCACATGAATTCAACTTTACCCCGTCTCGTTCACCCAAATCTCATCCTTACTGCAGGATGGCATCTTTTTGTTGTAACTTTCACCAGTCAAATATCATCTAAAATTTTACTCGCCAAGTTAAGGTTGAATAAGATCTAAACCTCAACATGGAATTACGATCAAAGCTAAAAACTTGTCCTTGAGCAAATTTCTTGAGCACCAATTTCAGTCCTAGCCCACAATATAATAATTAGACGTTTATGACAATGTGGCTACCTATTCTAATTTTCATCCACTTCTAATTAAAAGCAGAATTTGTTAATATTATTTTATTCAATATATAATAACATCTTACCAATTAAATTGAAGTTAAAATGAAAGGCCAACCACGAATGGCATGGCATACATATTCTTATTCACTTTTTTCTTATTCAAGATAAAATAGCATCCGATCAGTTAAATTGTAATTAAAAGAAAAACCCTGAAGTCGTACACCTACATTGATCATACGTACTCTTATTTCTCTGTTTTTTTTAATCCCCCCCCCACCCCCCCAATCAAATCTAAGCTGAGCACTCAGCAAAATATCGGACAGGGAATTCCAACAGGTTATGAAGTTGTTTTTGTTATCAACGGAAGGGGGTGAGGCCAAAGGAACGCATGAAACTTAAGTAGAGGGATCGAGTACAGTCCAAGGAAGACGATGACGACGTCCCTTACTTCCCTCCGTGTTGACAATCCAGAAAACCCAGGTTTGGGTTCGGATTCGATGCCCAGAAGCGACATCCGAGGCAGCCCGGACCAGCCGACGGTCGGCCCCTTCTATCCTCTCCTCTGGAGCAGCAGCGCGCCCCTGCCGACGTCGGCGAAGAGATCGGCGACATCCTCGTCCACTCCGGCCACGCACAGGATGATGCCCCACCGGCGCAGGGTGTTGACGTCGACGGCGGGGCGGGGCGGGCGAGGCTGGCCATAAGCGTCACGGAGCGGGTGACCTGGCTAGTCGGACTCTCCAAACCACTGTGCTTAGATTCTGTGTACATATTAAAATTGATATTATGTAAGTTCTGTGTGTTTGGATTAACTTGTAACAATATCAAAAAGAAAATTAAAGTAAGCATGATTATTATCAGTTTAGCAGATCTTTTCCCTCTATCTTATCTAATAGTACTCTAGCAGCATCTACGTCCTCTTGCTAGCCATATTATCTTCACAGTCCACAAAACAATACCTTAGTGGCATCGTAACAAAGTGCCCCCTAGTTGCTTCCATATCTTCAGTCCTGAAAGCCATTAGCCATCATGTTCCATACCTTGCAGTTCTTGGGCATTGCCTTTGGAACAGAAGCCACCGCAGCAAGAGCGTCACTTGCCATGGTATATCCAAATCCTTTCTTGGTAATGGGGTTGCTGGGCAGATGCTGAGAAGGTGGCTGCGAGGTAGGAAGGGAGGAGGGAGGAAGTGCGGGAGAAAGAGAGGTGGGGGTATCAGGTTGAAATCGTATGTTGTAGTGACTTTGATATAGGTAAGAACCTGTATTAAATGTAATAGAAACTTTACTCTATGAGTATTGATATGCTAGAGATAACCAAACACCCATCTAAAAGTGCAATCACTATTGATTTTAAAACTGATACTGATATCTTAGATTATACAGCAACCAAACACCCTGTTAGGAATAATTTCATATTAACTGCTCTCTACTAAATTTTCCATTTCAGTGGCATACAGGAAAATAAGAATGACATTTTTAAAATTTAGCATACAAGAGTGGTTAATATGAAAATATTTCTTATTTTTATTAATGAATATTTTAAATGATCTTCTAATTGGAGTTTATGTTAAAAAGTTGAATTTGAGTTTATGTGTAATTATTATAGAGGAATAAAGAAAAAGGTAATTGTTACGTTCTTCATCCGTACTCATGAGAAGTTAAACGTTGTCAGTACCAAGTCTCGTGAGGATATCATAGCAGCAGCAGAGATAGAAGCAAATGTTTGGGCCTCTCTCTAAATATTCCATTTCAAATGAAAAATAGCGTTGTCAAGCATATAAAATTCAAGAGTTCCGCGCAAGCCATATGTAGCAGGGGCTCGCGCCGTGTACGATTCAAATTTAAAATTTTATATTTTTTCAAATTTATAATTTATGAATTTGGTGGACTGAAACCTTATGTGTGTGTATATATATATATATATATATATATATGTCAAAGAAATCTTCTAAACTTTCTTGTATTCTGAAATAAGTCTTAATCTATAAGTGATGTAAGTGACGGTGAATTTAACAATAGGAATTGTCATGTATATAATGATTATGTAGGAGATTCTTTGCATATACGCATTTTACGAGAGGGTTTTTAGTTGATTATGGGAGATTGTTTAGGTATATAATGATTATGTTGGGGGATTTTTCGCATATACACATTCTACAGGAAGTTATTTGGTTATCCGCTTATTAACGAGTTGTTTGCAAAAAATTCAGAAAAACAAAAAGGAGACAGGTTCCTGTCACTTTTCTTCTCCTCCGCTCCACCCACCAAATTAAGAGAACCCCCCAAAAAAAAAATTACGGCACACCACATATTGGTCCAAGTCTATCTCCGAAAAAATAATCTCGTTGACAAAGAGAAATAATTTCATGCACACCAAACTGAACGACAAGAAAAAAATTTAGACTCCCGACTGACTTGAATCTGAAGTCTCTCAAAAAAATCAAATGGTAAAGTCAACCACTCTACACGTACGGTTGGTTTAGAACACGCACACTTTTTTTTTTTTTTTTTCCAGTGGCACAGTGGCTAGGTATGTATAAATATTTACAAACGATCAGGGATCGAACCCGATATATCCTCAAGAGTTGGAGATAATTCCGCGTCGGTAGAGAATTCTACCTAATTAGATGAACTTTCTAGATCCGCTTGATTATTCAGAGAAATAATCTCACGGACCAGAAGATAAATATACCAACAACACTTATTAGACTGCATGACTGGAGAGTTTTTAGACTCCAACCAGATTCGAACATGAGACTTTCCGTTTGGGAGGCCAGTGTTGAACCAACTATCTTAGGCAGCTGGTTCAGAACCGGCGCACTCAGCCATGTCAATCCGGTGCGAAGTAATTTCTCAAGATCTTATAGCTTCTTGTTCTTTTCCTGAATTAACTTGTAGCCTTCAAACGAGATGGGACTGACTGTTTTTTACTTTAGTTCTTCTTAAACCCTTTGAAAATTGGTATTTATTTTCATCCACAATATGTATAATCAGGTTTGATGCACAGCCGCATCGATCCTCACGAGTATGCTGCATGTACATCATGTGCTGACGTATAAATCCTCTACTCTCCTTTTCTATATCAATATTATCAATTAAAATCATAAAAATAAATAAAAAACTATTTTCTCTTCCACTACATTTTTCCAGCTATTACAAGCAGACTTATAGGATGAAGTAGAAGAGATCAACAGATCTTCTACAACTCTCTATCTACATACAGTACGCTGCCACTCATGCACATATATAGAACTAGAAGCAAATTTTATATCTCTATTTCAATTTAGTTAACGTATATTTAATTTTTATCTATGTAAGTAGAGGCACATTGGACCATAGAGTCGCAGTCGAAGTAAAGTATTATCTCCAATATAGAGAGTAGAACAGACGATCTTATTGTTGTAATTGCCTATTGATATCAAAAGTCAATAGCTTCAATTTACGGTGCTCTATGTTGATCAGCATTTACTCCATTACCAATTCGAAGATAATCTTAGAACGTACCGATCGATTTAGGCACGAGTAAAATGGAAATCACCCAGATCTTGAATCAATCAGTACATAATATTTATATGAAAACTATTTTTTACATTTAAATATAACATACAAATAATAGAGGGAGTGAATATTATTGATTTTGGCTAGACATAAGCTAGCCACTTTCTTATAGCACTACATGAAAATTCTCATATGCCATGGTTTAATCATGTGTTTTTATGTATTTCCACTACATGAGCACTAAGCAACAAGTTTAAAGCTCACCTAGGCGTTGGGCATCAGAAATATACCAAAACATTTACTTCTTTATTTTTTCATGAAAAGTAAGAAAACAGTGATAGGAAGCTTCAGGTCCCAGATCTCCTTGACGTGGACGCCGCGTGTATCGTTCGCATCACTGTGAATAATAAGCCCAAACCGTATGTGGACAGATGTGGAATCTAAAAGAGCGTCAACAAAATCTCAAAAGTTCCCAAATTTGTACCAAAATCTAATTGGACTCTTTTAAAAAATTTAAACAAAGTGAATGGTACATTCTAATCACACGTTTTCACATGTCAACGTAGCAAATTAGTTGATGGTGGGAAGCTTAAGGTTCACTTGATTGTTGTTGACCTGGACACCACGTATTCTTTTTCCACATCATCAAAATCTTAGAAGTCGTCAATTGACCTACCATGTTACACCCAGGAATGCAAATGATATCCGAATATTTGTTTATCCATACCTTTTTTTTCAGTTTAAAGTTAATAAATATTTAAAGAGCATAATTTAAAAGACGAGAACGAAAAAACTATCTATACATATTTTGATAGTTTTAAATAAATTAAGATAAAAATACAAATAATCTCAGAGTTTGATTATCCAAATTAATTATCCGTTCGCTTTTCCTTGGTCCATCTTAGTCATTAAACATACTTTATTTTCAGTTCTGATCACCTATTGCATGCAGGTCTCACTATCCACTTCTCGTAATCCTCATTCCTAGTTCGCTTGTTTAACCCTCCATCCTCATTTACTTATTTACAAAGCTCATTAATTTTCACACGTCGCAAAACTTCTGACGTGGAATTCCCCAACTATACTCCCCACTCCCCGGTGATTTCATCAAACATTACACAAGGGAATTGAAACCACCATTAGCTTGCCCGTTACCATCGTACTAGGATTTTGTACAGCGCTCTTAGCGCAGTGGTACGTCCTTCCCGCCACTGCGGGGAGGTCACGGCATCGATTCCGCCCGTATTATGTGCGGGTGGGAGTTGTGCCGTGGATTTTCTTGCTCCTCTCTTGAGCGGAAAAAATTCTCTATTTCGGCGAATACTTCATATATTTCGCGGACTCGAACTCAATTCTTCGAACTTGAATACTTGACCTGTAACCACTGAGCTGACCCTAATTGTGGCCGGCACCCGTCGTGCCATGCACACACACTGATACACATGGGTAAAGCGGGCTCTGGCTCACCCACCGTGCACGGCCCTGCTGGCCTGTCCTGGTCTTTTCTATTCTTTTTCTCTTTTTTTTTGAATTCTAAAACCTCAGACTTTCATTTAGAGGAAATCATGGAGGTAATAGGAAGTACAGGGAAAGGGGGATGACTCCAAGCATTACTACAATTACAGGTGACTGCATATCTGGCCAAGTCGTGGGCCATCGTGTTTGAAGACCTAGGAGAGAACAAAATAGAGCATTTCAATTGCTTAAACAGGAAGCGACAATCTTGGATATTGCTGGAGAGGACTTGCGCATCCCCCTCGATAACTGAGACTTGCGGTAAGGATGACACCAGGTACAAGGCTTCCAGCAGAGCAGCAACTTCTACTACATATGGATCCCCTGTAAGGCTTGCTTTGGTCATACAGAAAGAGATATATATCACCCAAGTGGTTCCTAATCACAGTAGCAAAAGCACCATTAGCAGCAGTTGTGGCCCCACTAAAATTAAGCTTGAGATGGTCCTGGGTAGGAGGAGACCAAGGGACATTGGCATTAGAGGTCTTAGTAGTAGCATGTTAGTAGTTGACCATCGATAGCCAAATTCCACTTCAGAAACCGCATGTTTAGCAATGAAAGCTGGGTTAAATTTGCTACCTTCCAAAATGAATTTACATGAAGCTTTCCAAATATGCCACATGAGAGAAAAACAAAGAGCCATAGTGTTCCAGTTCTTGGAATCATATGTGACAGGGGGGAGAAGAGATCAAGAGATAATTCTATCAGCCAAAGTTCTACCATCCAGTATTGAGAGGTAGCTTAAAGGGGATGAAAATCAAACCAATTTTGCTAAATCACACTGAAAGAGAGCATGATCAATGGACTCTGGAGCATGGGCACAAATAGGGCAGAGAGAATCAATATGAGGGGTTCTCCTATGAATAGTCTCTTGAACCGGAATGGCATTGGAGAGGGATTTCCAGACAAAAATAATGACCTTTAGGGGAACAATGCTATTAAGCTTCTTACTCCACAGAATTTTCCATACGGGGTCAGGAGACGAAGAGGAAGATATTTCTGATGAGATCCAGGTTCCATCCCTTATTTTTGATTAACTGAAAGACCCAAGAAGGTAAGCTTAGACTACACTCTGGTCTGACAGCAGGGGGCCCACTTAAATAAATGGATCTTTTTATGATCTTCTCTGTCACCCCATAGGAAGGAACACATTATCTCATTTAATCTCCTGATTGGGTTACTCGGAAGGATGCCCATACCTATAATATGAGCCGGGAGGGCAGCCAGAACTGAGTTTATTCGCGTGATCTTACCTGCCCAAGATAAGGTAGAGGCCTTCCACCTCGAGGGCTTTGAATGGAATTTATCTTGCAAATGTGAAAACTGATCAACATTACCTTTAAATATGGAGAAGGGGACTCCAAGGTACATCTCATGCTTATTCATGACAGGAAATTTGAATTCAGAGCATAATCTATATCGGAGCTCCCGAGGAGTGTTCTTACTGAAACAAAGAGAGCTCTTGAACATGTTGAGATATTGACCCGACCAGGAAGCATAAGTATTCAGACAGGAGACGAACATAGGTAGTTCCTCTGGAGTAGCTCGGCCAAAAAGCACAAGTTCCAAGGTTCGCCGACTCGGATCTCCCATGATCCGGTATGAGTCGGGTTGACTCGAGCCGCCTCGGACGAGTCACATGGTCATATCGTACATACTCAATCGAGTCGCACCGATTCGGATTCGTCCTGATACAATATGAGTCGTCCGAGTCGGCATGAGTCAAGTAGGTACTGCAAATCCCGAGCACAACATCATCTGCATATAATAAGTGTGTGATCACATGAGCGTGATTATTTGCTTTGAAGCCTTTAATCTTACCTTCCAAGGTTTTGGAGGTAATGAGTCTAGTTAACATCTCAGCACAGATAATGTAGATGTAAGGGGATAATGGGCATCCCTGTCGAACACCCCTGCTAGCTAGAAGTAATGAGACCTATGCTTTCCCCATTAATAGTAACAGAGAAAGAAACCGTCGTGATGCAGACCATTACAGTGCTCCTACATCCCCTTTAATGGCGAAAGGATAGTCTCAACCATGTTGAGTATTAACGGAGATGTTGCCTAGGAGTAGGAATTTCACGAGAGGAGGAGGTTCATGTTGGAGTGTTGTTGCCTGTGTCATTCGCCGACACGAGGTTGATTGATTCTTATGCCCTGTCTAATTAGATGCAACTTAAAAAAAATACATATCCAAGTGGAGTAATATTTGTGGAAATTAAATGAATTTATGGTAAACTTCAACAATTTTCTGAGTTGTATTCAACCGGGCCCTTAATTGGCCGCTTCCAGGATACCACATCAATCTCTGAAAGTCCGTAGGGATGAATAATTAAGTAAGAAAAAACTAGCTCGCATGCCCTTTATGCATTGTTCTTCTGCGTAGCAGGCGAACCTCTAGGTTGGTTTAGTACACCTTGTTCAACCTCCCCTCAAATCAATTTAGAGAGTCTAATAATCCTTTGACTTATGCACGTCATGTTTTGTCATTATTCACCTGGTAGAGTCTAAGTTGACTTGTAAGTGAGAAATATGATTAATAAACAAAATTATAATTTATCTTAAAAAGTTTTGAGTTGAACAACTTGGTAATTTTAACACATGTAACTCATCTCTAATAAGCAATTCGAACCTCGTCGGCTGAGCTGAAGTAGATAGCCAGTTGCATCCGTGGGAACAGAGTAGATCCCGAAAGCGTAGAGGGCAGGCATCATTTGATCATTACGGCCTAACAGAGCTGACGTTAGATTGGTGCCAGCCTGCCAGGGATAGTTTTTGTTTTCATCTCCGACGTCAGTAATAGTATCCAAAAATTTAAATTTCGATTGTGTCGGATCTTCAAAGTTAAATAAACTTCCACAATGGGATTCCCATGTCAGAAACGGACAGAAATCAGATAATCGGATTTCTGATCTGTTGACCAAAAAGAAAAAAATATAATAATAATCGGATTTCCGTCCAAGCCCTAGGTCTGACGGAGGTCTCAGATCCGTCTTGCTATATACAGTAGACCCATTATGCCGATCCAATATCCGAACTCGCCCCCAACTGCGATCCGCACTTTTCCCAAGGGAAAAGATCGGCAGTGGGCTGGTCCAGAGATCGCCAGCTGGTGATTGTGAGCTTTACCAACCTTTGTTTTTATCCTTTTTTTTGGGTCAAATAACAACATTGCTGCCTTTCATTGCGTACTGCCAACCTTATATAGGCTCATTCCTTCGTGGCCGACACCATTAATCCTCAAAGAACAAGATCCCTTGGACCTGTAGTTAGATGCTACGGTTGGTGCATTTGACCCAAATTCTTAATTGCAAATGCTCAGAATATGGAGAATCTAAACTCATGGCTTCTGTCTCCCTACAAAAGAATCACGTCGGTATCTCCAGAGATCTCATGGCCGCTCTTCTTCTTGCATCACCTTGGTTGTTCCTCTATCTCCCTTTTTCAAAGTTTTAACCATGATTATATTAGGACTCAAATTATGGTCTTCACAAATGTTCAGTCCAAGAGGCATCCCTGGCACACCATTGCATGCAATTCACTGCAGTTAATATGTAATTGAGCAGAGGGTTACTCTTTCTTTCATTTGTGCAGAAAATAATATAATAATATTTTTTCTTAACGCCAAATTTAACATAAGACTTGAGAAGACAAAAATGCCCATTGTGATACTACAGGTTAACCATTTTAACTGTGAAAATCGAGACTTTGTCTATCTTTTTGTTTCTTGTGTCAAGTTTGGTGTCAAAAAGAAGTATTATATATAATACCAATTATCCATTTTCCTTCTTTCTCTTCTTTTTTTTTTTTTCAACTTCTTTTACTACTAAGGAGGAGTAAAACTTATTTTGGCCTCTTTTTGTTTATTTTGTCATCAATTAAAAGATGACTCTATAAAGTTCCTTAGAAGGATAGTTAAGCTGAAATTTTTATTATAACACGGGTCAAATTTTAAGGAGTTACAATTTATTACTTCTTGATAATAACCAATTTAACTTTTGAAATGAGGATCATTAGGTTATCAACCCCATAATGAACATTTTTATGGCGCCTCTTGCAGAGTGGTTTTTTGGAATTTTGAAGAAGTGGTTTCTGAGTTCTTGATGTTCTCCAAGTAACTTGTGATTATGAGATTGGAAGCTAATTCTTACGTATATATGTAGCAGATAAGTATTTATATTATATACATAAAACAAAGTTTTTTAGTGTCATGTGTCAACACCAAAAAATTATGTTTCCTACCTAAATTCTCTCTCCCTCTCTCTCTGTAATTCTCTCTTCCCTATTAATATATTTGTCCCCTATTATTCTCCCTCATTAATTCTCTCTTCCCTATTAATATGTTTGTCTCCTATTATTCTCCTTCATTAATTCTCTCTCTCCTCCTCTCTCTCATTAATTCTCTCTATCTCTCTTCTCCCTCTCATTAATTCTCTTTCTCTCTTTCTTTTTGTAACAAAAATTTCTTATATATAATAATAATAATAAATAAATAAAAAATTCTTATATACTATATATATAATCAATCTCTCTTTCATATTATTATTATTATTATTATTATTATTATTGTATAATCATCATCATCATCATCTTTCTTTCGCGTCTTTAACATTTTTATTTTTTCCTATTAATATTTTTATCTCCTATTCTTTTTGTCTCCTATTATTATTATTGTTCTTGTTGTTACTGTAATCTCTTGTGATAATAATAACAACTAATTTTGATATTATTATTATTGGTATTGTTGTTGAGATAGTCTAATAGGATAACAATAATTAATTTTGATATTATTATTATTAAAACATTAATATTGAAATGGTAGTCTCATGAAATAATAGTAACTAATTTTAATATTATTATTATTATTGTATAATCATCATCATTATTATCTTTCTTCTGCGTCTTTAACATTTTTATTTCTTCTTATTAATATTTTTATCTCTTATTTTTCTTCTCCTATTATTATTATTATTGTTGTTGTTGTCATTGTAATCTCCTGAGATAATAATAACTAATTTTGATATTATTATTATTATTATTATTATTAAGATAGTCTAATAGGATAATAATAACTAATTTTGATATTATTATTATTCTTAAAAATAATATCAAACTAATAGTCTCATAGAATAATTATAACTAATTTAATATTATTATTATTAAAAAATTAATATTGAAATGATAGTCTCATAAGATAATAATAATTAATTTTGATATTATTATTTTTAAAAATTATTATTATTAGTATTATTATTATTATCCTCTTTCACATTTTTTATCTCCCTATCAATATTTTTATCTCCTTTTCTTGTCTCCTATTATTGTTATTGTTGTTAAAATCTCTTGGGATAATAATAATTAATTTTGACATTATATTATTATTATTATTATCATCATCATTATTATTAAGGTAGTGTCATGAGATAATAATAATTAATTTTTATATTATTATTATTTTTGAAAGTATATTAGTTTTGTTATTATTATTTATTATTAATAATGAGACCAATCTCTGTCTCACATTTTTCACTCATACTATTGTTGTTGTTGTTGTTGTTATTGTTAATATTGAGATAGTCTCTTAAGATAATAATAATAAATATTTATATTTATTATTATTATTGAGATAACTTCATAAGATAATAATAACTAATTTCGTTATTAACGAGATCAATCTCTCTCTCATTTTTCTCTCGATCTATGTTTCAACACAATATTTATTAAAATAATCTCATAGGATAATCATAATAATAATGTTGAGTTCACCTTTTAATTTTCTCTCTCAATCAATATTTCAATTAGATATAATGGTTCTAAAGTTTTACCAAACAACTGACCTATATTCATATAAAAAAAAATGTTAATATTTCTGAACATATATTCTTCTGTAATTATTTTATCCATTCCTTCACAAAATAAAAAATTAAGTTCACTTATATTAGTTATAATTATTTTATTCAAATCTATTAATTCGCCGTGCATCGCATGGAATTACAACTAGTTAATATCTAAAATTCAGTTTGATATACTAATTAACGTCAACCTGAAACCGGTATGTCAAAAAATTCCCAAGGCCCTGATCTCATCGACATGGACACGTGTGCTTCTGAGGTCTTTTTTGTTCTGAACGGGTACAGATATTTACAGCTAACCAGAGATAAAGCTTGAGAGATCCTTTCGAACTGGAGAAAATTTAGAATTGGTCCATAATTTCACCTAATTAGTTGAGAAATTCAAGTTCACATAATCATCTGAAGAAATAATCCTATAGACCGGAGATAAACATCTCAAAAGAGTTTTTTTTGGCTCCAACTAAGAATGAAACATATGACTTACTAATTGAGAGACAAGAGATGATCCAACTGTACTAAATAAATCCAAAAAGCATATGGCAGGATATTTGCAGACTACAGCAGCGTTAACACAACTTTAACAATGTCCACAGCGCACGTCTACGCTGCAACGCTATAATTCATCAAGGTCTTATTTGGATGCAGGTTATAAACGTATCTATATTCACGGTAAACATATTTTCCATTATAACCTTATAGTTTCCATGGTAAGGAGGCAGATTTGTTATAAACTCACCGAAGTTTGTCATAAGCTCATAACAGTTTCGTAAATGCATTTTTCATAAACCTATCAAAGTTCATTTGCATTAGATTCTCTCAAATTTATCATAAATTGACTTAAATTTATGTAAAATAACTAAACGTTAGTTTGGAGAAAAAACACGTTTATGATAAATAAGCATATAAGAAATAAATTTGTAATAAATTTATTCGCATTTTCTTTTAGTTGCATCCAAACAGGCTAAAGAAACCTATAAATATATCCACCCTAAATGACATGACAGTAATTCATATCCACTGGGGTCCGGTGACCCAATTGAATTTTATAAAATTAAGAAGATCT
This sequence comes from Zantedeschia hybrid cultivar, assembly GCA_030544215.1. Lineage (NCBI taxonomy): Eukaryota > Viridiplantae > Streptophyta > Magnoliopsida > Alismatales > Araceae > Zantedeschia > Zantedeschia hybrid cultivar. The sequence continues at coordinate 14,742,382 of JARZZO010000014.1, read as the reverse complement.
ATTAGCTTTGACTTATAAGAATGATCGATCTATTGATTCTGACACATTAGAGTGACTCTACTTATTCATTAATTTTGAATTAACAGAGCGACCTCACTAAACTACTGTCCTAGTGACTACAATAAATAAAATTGTTGTATCCGTCACCACTAAATGGTCAGGTTGCAGCTGGCTATGTGGACAGGTCAGGTGAAGGGAAACAACGGAGAAACAAGCGGAACTGGAGCATTCTGTGGCCGCCGACCTTGTTTTCGGCAAGACCGCAGCAAGGGGTGCTCGTGCCCACTGGGAGAACTTTGGGATGTGGTCCTCCTCAACATACATCATGATCTCCAACCAGAAGACACGTATGGATCAGTACCATGAGGTCGCGCAGAACTGTGGCTGGCGGTGGCACCCGTCGTGGCATGCACCACCGTGCACGCTGCGCTGGCCTGTCCAGGTCTCGGCGATCCCATCTTTGAATGGTGGAAAGGGAAGTTTCAACTGTTTGAGTAAACGAGAGGAACTCTCTTATTAGGATCCCCACCACGAGAGGGAGCAAGGGAGGTCTTTTTTGTGGGGCAATTGTTGCTTGTGCCTTCCAATTTCCAAGCCAAGGCGGATTCCTCCACACAAACTAAAATTTGGTGACTTCCATGATACGGCAGCCAGCCTCCTAGGCATATCCCACGGGGATGGCCATTGAGAAAACAAGCTAAGGGTGACCTTTGTGTTCTTTGTAAGTCACATACAGGGTGTGGGGAGCAGAGAACCCCTCCTTTTCACGTCGATTGAGCAACGCTTTTTCGCATAATCCTGTCCTCAACGAGCACTCGAAGCCTAGTCAGATTACTAAACTTAGTTATGTGCGTAGATAGTTGCATACATCATCACAGATATATAGAAGTTCCATCCCCTGTGAATAAAGTGCACCATAGGTAATATTTCTATGTATTCAATACAAATAGGAAGAAAGAAATATTTATGTTGCAGTGGAGAGGAGGCTTATGACTCGATCGCTTAAAATATTATTCATTATAGTTTGGGAATCTCATGATTTTATTCTTGAACAGCCCTTCAAGTGAGAAGTACAAACTCTACCTTAACTATAAATATTATTAATCGTTCCTTCGCATATCAGATTATCTTAACTTAGAGTAATACTTGATACAAATGCCTTCCCGTAACTGCATTGGAGGCATTACAGTGGATAAACAAAAAAATATATATATATACTTTTTTTCAGGTGGATTCTGAAGTGCCCTAACCATCAATATAGTGCAGTATCTAGTCGAATGATCAAAAAATTTTAAAAATAAAAAATTGAGTATTTTGAGTTTTTATTTATATTTTAAAAAAAATTTAGGTCCTTCGATCGAGCATTCACTTTACAAATGATTAAGGTACCTCAAGATCAACCTAAAAAGTTAAAATAAAAAATTATTTATCCACTGCAATACTCAATACTCCCACGCACAGAAGCACGCAGACATTACAGTAAGTATTACTTTTTTATTTATTCTCCCACCCACGGCACACTTAAATCTTAGTTAATAGCATCTGCTCGATCCCAGAGTTTCCCTCCAGTGCTTAAATCCTTATTTTTTCACCCCGCGCGTGCCTTGACGGGGAAAACCTTGTTTGATATTGATGTTGGAGAAGGCATCTTACCTGTAATTGGAGGGCTGTTATGGCCCACCAGCTTATTTTATCTGAGAACACAGGAGGACGGCTGCACCGCTTATCTCTGCTGTTGCTTGCCGTTTAACCAGCAAGCTAGAACAGTAGAACCACCTGATATTATTTAATTAGCCGTATGTCATCTTCTCTGGATAGTGGAGGCGGCAACAATCTAGGCTCTGCTCCTTTTTTTGTCAATAAGAACTTCCTTTCATTCAAATAAACTTGGAAGAGTACATGGAAGCTACATAACCAGGGAGTACATGACAGAGGAAACCATAACACAGGGTATATAGCCAGGGCAATACGGACATAAACCATGGAAAGCAGGGATCCTGCAAACACGCCATCAGAGCTATGGGGTCTTCAGGGGGCACCAAACAGTCCAGTAAAAACAGTAAGTACATATCGCTACCACCATGGGTAAGGACCGCTGAGGATGCGAAGCCACGGCTTGTCGGACAGGCAAACAAATTGGAGAACTGCAGAGGGCCATATGAACTGAGCGTAGAAGAACACTCTTCCATGGAGGGAGCCGGCAACAGAGGCCGGATACAGCTGCGGCAACTGAAGCAGTCGAAATCAAAGGTGCTCGGAAACGTATGCCCACCGGAGAAACGCACAGAATACACCTAAATCTCCAGTAAAATAATAGTGTTTAATACTTCCCATTTAATACACTATATTATAGAACTAAAATAAAATTTGTACCGTTTAAATATCATAGAACATAAGATTATATGATAAAAACTCACTCATAAATTGATTAACAATTTTTTATTATATCATTACAATTATTATTTTAACTTATTAAAAATCTTGATAAAAATTGAATTTTTTAATCTGCAGTCCAAAAAGTAGGTCAAAAAATAAATTTATAATCCTTTGACTGAGAAACTTAATTTTAAGTCCAAAGCTTACTGATAGAGTTTCCAATGTAAACAAGTGAAACGGAGGAGGATGAAAGAAAACCGCAGTTAATTTGGATTTGAGCTTTCGAATCTTATGTTCAATATATTTTAAGAACCTTTTTTAGGTTTTACAAGTCATTTATGTAATTTTTGTATTAACCTTTTGACTTTCAATCAAAAATCACTAAATTAAGAACAAACAGGGCAAGTAGAGATCTAGAAAATTAATTCGGATCATTGTTTATATTTAAGATGAGTCGCAAATAGATTTCGTCTAAAAATTTTACTGAACAGGAAAGACTTCAGATTCCTCTTACAATAGATTGTGTGTAAAGATAATATGACAACAGTGGGTAATCCGGCTGCCTAATTCTCAATCATGGGGATCTCACCTCAATTGGAATTGAACGACTTATCGCAGTAACATACGGCAGGCAAATGCAGGAAAATGATTTATTTTCACCGTTTCTTAACGTAGCTATCTATATGACGCATTGAAAATGTAAAAAAAAGAAAATTCTTCTAATACAACAAAGTCAGATAATAAATTAACTTTAAATATAATCTTTTTTGTCCTTTTCTACATCTGTTAATGATTGATGCTTGTGTGTTCAGTATTCACAAGATGGAGTCGTGGAGATAGATGTCCCTGTTGATGCATTGGACCCAAATTCCTTCTGGCAAGCGCCGAGAAAACAGCATTCACAAGAGTTTCATAAAAACTCCCAACTTTCCTCCAATAACAGCACATCAGTATCTCTGTGGACCCCAACTTCTTATTATCGACTCATCCCGGTCGTCAGAACAGCCATCCAAACTTAAATCCTCGCCGTTGAATCACGGATCCCGTTGGCCGAAGGCTCACTGTCTGCACCGCCAAGTGAGGAACCACGACCGTCACGCCTTTTACAAGACAGCGACGTATCTGGAATTTTAGGAAGGCATAGTAGGAGGGCCTTCGACGGCATCACCGTCCATTCCTGATTCACTGTAATCACCCGCCGTCTATACACTCACAGATCAAGCAGGAGCATCTACGGTCAAAATTCAGACATCATGTGGACCCACTCCTAAAGGGAACACCAACATATTCACATCACATGGCCTGATGGCCAAACCCACCGACGCACGCAGCCGAGCCCAAATCCCAGGACAGCGGCCAAGACAAGTGCCGAAGGAGATAATTTGGACCTGTGCGTCTGGACATCTTTAGAGACATAAAGTGGAATTGTACTAAGAATATATGAGTTATCTACTTTTAAAATGACATGTACAATACATGTACGGTTCGATTCTAAGAGGCATTAGACAGTTCATACCCACAACGACACAAATCCAGACAATCTCATTCCGGTAAGTGGGGCGGATTCGGACAGCACTTCTTCAACTCCATGGTGCTTTCAAGCATGCAAGAGGGCAAACCATCCCACCCACTCCTCTCTTCCTCCCAGGGAAGCATGCCGACACTTGATGCTTTTATTCCAAAAAGAAATGGTGGAGACGGAGATTTCCCACCATCTCCATCCAAGATGTGTTTGTTTGTATCTGTTTCGTGTGCGCTGGAAAACCATTTCCAGAGGAAAAGTAGATCCACCAGTAGAGGGTGAATTCCCAACCCACTGCCTACTGGTTCTCCACGACCACAAAAGCCAGCCCAACGAGGTACAGAAAGCAGGCTGTTCCGGATTTGAGGACAAAGCCTAACTACAAGTCTCACTGTGACTGGTTGGTGTGGCCACCAGATTAGGTCACTACGGTCGGACAAAGTGGTGCCATGCTCACATCAATTCATTCGGTTAAGGAAGCACGAGCATTAATAGAACCAAATGTCTAGAACAGTTGGTTTATTACTTACTTCTTAATTGGGAGGTCTATGTTTGATTTTAGTTGAAGTCTAAAAACCATCTAATCATGTGACCTAAAGTGTTGTTCGGATTTTTATCTTTTAGTTTGTGAAATTAATTTTTCAAATAATCAGGCTGACCGAAATTCTCACTTAATTAGACGGACTTCTAAATATTTAATCATAATTAGAGTCTAAAAACTCTTTAATCATGTAACCTAAAGTGTTGTTGAGATTTTTATCTTTTAGTCTGTAAAATTATTTTTTCAGATAATCAAATTGATCAAGAATTCTTATTTAATTAGACGGGCTTCTCCACCCGTGCAAAACTATCTCCAATAAAAAATATCTAAGACTCGATTCTTAATCACTTGTAAATATTTGTACGTACGCTGCCACTGTGACTGAACAAAAATGAAGGACAGTCATTCCAGCTCTACCGATTCACCATTTGTAAATAAACTAAAGAGTAATAAATCGGGGACAACTGAGACCGCAGAACATGTCAGAACGTGGGGGGTGTTCTAAGTGTCTTCTTTTCCCATCCCAAAGCACCTGCTTAGCTCTTCTTCCCACGGCCCGAAAGATAAAGTAATGCAGTATTATGCAGACCTTAAACCAACCCCAACAGCTTATTACTCTCTTGTTTCACCTTTCCTAACAGGGTTTTGGTTGGGAACATAGTTAATTAAATACTTTATAATACGTATATAATTCGTATACTTTTAAATTTTTGAATAAAACTCTCATATGTCGTATTTAACAACTGAAAGATAGAAAAAATACTCATCTTTTACATCAACTATTTTATTCACACATAATGCAAAAAGGTTTAATACTTTCCATTTAATGCACTATATTATTAAATTAAAATTTTATTTTTACCGTTTAAATATCTTAGAACATAAAATTAGATGATAAAAACTCACTTTTTTATTGTAAAAAAATCATAATTTGATTAATAACTATTTATTATATCATTATAATTATTATTTTAACTTATTAACAATCTTGATAAAAATTTATAGATATCTCCTCAATTTTTTTAGTTTTTTATTTAATTGACTAATTTTTAACTGTTATCCAAACGTATTTTTAATATATAATATCCGTGTCATATATAATATCTGTTATCCACTATTAAACAAATAACCAAAGCAAGAATAAACTCCACAATCTAAGCCCTGACCGGGAACGAAACTTGACACGTCATCAAGACGTACGCTCCGCATTTTATCCCGGCCGTTGAAATACAGTTTTTAACGAGCTTGGCAACAAAAGTAAAAGAGACTAAACAAACAACCATCAGCGACTCCATAATCTGGACATTTTGACGGGGAATCTTACTGACACGTGTGTGATTCGCACTTCGCATGCCATTCTTCTCGCTTAAGCGACCGCACTACCGCTTTTTCCGTGGGACCATGATGTTTGGGGGCAAACTTTTACTTGAAAATTATTTTTAGTTTTTATTTTATAAATAAAACGAGTTGAAGAAGAATAACTAATTTAATTTATTATAAAAATTAATTCTTTTATGATAATTTTACTTTTTCTCCAATATTAAAAATTCTTCTTCCGTAATATTAGTAAAAGTCAAAACACAAGTAAACTATCACATAATTGATTTCTAAGATCTAATTTGACGGCCTTAAAATCTCATGAGCTGTAACTTAATCAATTAACCAGTCTCATGAGCCATAACTTAATCAATTCGTATTCTATCTACTAATTAGGGAATTAATACGTTATCAATATCACCATCGCCTCTTACGTACTTAAACCACTTGCTCAAAAGACTAACCGCAACCAGCAGATTCTCCAGTTCTGACGAGCAGATCGAACCTGCCCAAACTAATTCGCACCTCCCACTTGTCCACACAGATGATAATTTTCCCTAACCACACTCTTGATATAATTACCCAACTTACATTCTTAAAGATAATTGTAAGACTAATTCACGTCCAGATGACATGTACAACAGTGGCAAAACCAAACAGGACAGAATTAGAAACACAATCGATGTGTACCGTTGCAAGGGAAAAGCCATCTCCTTGGACCCACCACTTCTGTAACACCATATTATATATTAATCAAAAGCATGTACATAGCATCGTAAGCAGTCAGTGAACCGTCGTACAAACACCATCCCACGATCCACCACACAACTTGCCTTCTTTTCCTTTTCCTTTTCCTTTTGCTTTCTATTTAACTAGCTCCAGAAGCCCGTAAAGAGATGTACAAACACTGACACCAAAGCAGGTAAATATCCCTGGTTGCCTGCTTATTTTTCTTCCATCAGTAATAGAAGCACACAAGGCTCCTCTGGCTTTCCCTCCCAGAGAAACCTTCTTGCTATTTTGGACTGGAAAGCTGAAAAGTAGAGATAAAAAAGAGGGGGTTGTCGCCACTTTTACCCTATAGCTGTCTTCTATAGCCATAGTAGTGGAAACATTATTCCAAAAATACCCTCCCCCTCCCACGTACCCAACTGAGTAGCACCCAAATAATAGGATCTTATTTTCTGCCATCGAAACTTGTCTTCAATACTGGTTCATCTAATATCCCATGACCTTCTCCACGTCCCCAACCATCCACCTACAAACCCAAATATTTTAAGAATCTTCCTACGTAAAAAAGAACACCCTACACGCTTATTACTGACTTTTCTACAAGCCTTCTCCTACCAATTCATCTATCTCTACTTTTCTACTGCAAAATACAAACTGGCGTAGTGTCGTTACTGTCGTAGTAAAGATTAGGAAGAGTGTAGAGAAGTGTTCTTCAATAGGTCCACTCCGGTGGGAGGCAACTCGCCTCGCGGTGAGGGCGGCTAGCAGGCGTGGCCGCTTGGGGACGCTGTGCCCTCTTCTTCGGCAGCGCCGCGTTGCTCCGTGCCGCCATGGCGTCTGCACCCACGAAGACACAAGATCACTCTCGTTATGCACCTTCAATCAAAATCTATTGCGGAACTTAAAAATTTCTATAAAAAGAGGAAACTTTAACGGTGGGAAGAGTGGAGTGGGAGCAGAAGTAGAACATATATGATGTAAGAACACTCACTACGGTCGAGCACAAATCCCCCCGGGAAGCGACGATGGGCACCAATCTCGTTCAGATCAAGGTTCAGGGCATGCACCACTCTCGCCGGAAGCAGCACAGTAGAACAGGCTGCGCATGGGAACAAAAAACTAGAATTAGAAGAAGAAGAAAGGCAAAGATTGCAAGAACCAATCTTTGAACTGAGGCTCCGAGCAAGGAGGAGGAGAAACGAAACACAGAAAGGGGAGGAGTCCTACATGGTTTCTTCCGAAAGTCGGTGGGGTTGCCGGCCGTCCGGGGCAGGAACACGCCGGTGCCGCCAGACTCCCTCTTTGAAGCGGGGGAGAGAAACACCGCCCTCATGCCCGACCCAGGCTGCTGCTGCTGCGGCTGCTGTTGCTGGAGCGGCGGCCAAGCCGCAGCAGGCAGACCCAGCGGCCGCGCGGGCCTGCTGCCGCCTGGACCAATCCCACCCTTGGGCCTCTTTGGCCGGCCCCAGGCGCCCCCGCCCTGCTGCTGCTTCTGCTTGATCTGAGACTGCACGAACAAAGGGGAAAAACTTTACGAGTCGGAACAACAAAAGACACGGTCCGCAACGGTCCGAGAGAATATCTGAGACGATCCTACCTGGTTAACCTGAAGCTGCTGCTGCTGCTGGGTCAACACGGGGCTCGCGAAATAGCAGGTGGTGGCCATAGGGGAAGATGGCTTGCGCGCAGGCGACCCCAGGATGCCACAGCCGCCGTGCTCTGGCTGCTCCCGGTCTGCCTCCTCGTTCTCCCCCTTTTGCGCCACCTGCCGAGCCGCAGCGTCGAGGGTATTCCAAGCGTCGTCCTTGTGCTGCTCAAGGGGAGAGGAAAGTGGGGATGAGACGAGGGAGGAGCCGTTGGAGCTCCCCCGGCTCGACGAGTTCCAGGTCCCCAGCTCGGATAGCGTCGACTGGGGTGAACCCACCATGGATATCGCCTGCGAAAGCATCTGCAAACCACGGAGTTCAGTTTCATAGAAGCAAGAAGATGTACATCTGCCAAAGAAAAAGTAGATCCAGGTGCAAAGGAACCCAAAGAACTGCGCTCGGAAGTACCCCCATGCTAAAGACAGACCAGGATGAAGAAGGGGGAAAGAAGAAGAACAAGGAAGAGGACTAGTAGTTAAAAACAGTACCTTTGAGTTGCCCACCAGCGCAAGAGAAGAGGGAGAACCCTTCTCGTCTCCCTGGAGGGAGTGCTGTGACATCTGCTGGGTCAGCCCGGCCATGTCGTCGTCCTCGTCACTGCTCTCCGTCCCGGTGGGGGAGTCCACCGGCGAGTTCAGGTCCGAACCATACCCCCACCCATAGGGGAACTCCATGCGGAAGCAAGGATCACAGCCGCCACCGCCGCCGCCGCCGCCCGCACCATCACCCTCACCCTCGCCCGTACCGTCACCATCACCCCCGCCGCCCTTCTCCAAGAACAAGTCATCCGTCAGGAACTGGGGCGGCAGCCAGAACTCCGCCCCGTTCAGCTCCTCCTCCATCCCCGCTGGGCTTTCCAGCCCCGAGACGCCCGCCTGGTCAAGTGGGTACACCCTTTCTGTTGCGAGATATGGAAAATAGCGGCAGAAGTGGGCGGAGATCGACCCGACCAGGTGCCAGGTGCGGAGTAAGAGCAGGGGAGGGGGTTGGAAGAGGCGGTGGATGATATGGAAGGCTGTGAGGGCTTTGCGGGTTGGGGAAGAAACAATAATAACGAAGATGTGCCTGAAGATAAGATATTTGGGAATGGATGAGCAGACGGGGGCACCGCTAAGCTAGCAGTGCAAACTGGAGGAGAGCTGTTTGGGCCGCAGATTTTTACAAGAAGCAGAGGAGCACGAAGTGGAAAGGCCACAGCACCAGGGGGACATGAATCCCACCTTCTTATGGGGCATGCCAAGAGTTATTTCTATTATTACGTGTAGTATATATTATTTAATAAGATGGGCATATTTAAAAGACAAAAGAAAGGGGGAGGTAAAAAGCAGACCCACAAATCTCCGACTCCCCCGGCTATGTTTGCGTTAGGACATCCAAAATGTTCGTGCTTCTGTCCAACTACCGGCCATCAGCTCCAATTGCGTACTATATCCAAGAATGTTTTAACTTATATTTGGCATGCCTTGCACTAGATCGTTCTCTCTCAGTAGGCTACCCAACCCAATGGCCGTCTCCATGAGCTGGTGGCCCTAACCATCCATCCTACAAACCACCACACCTCAGGAATTAGTGGCACCTAACGTGACCTTTGTTTACAATTCTAACAGGATTGGACAAAATGCATGAGTCAGGGCCTGGTGGGGAGGAAGGGATGGTGGGATGTAGCTAGTATGCGGGAATTCTCATGAATCCAAACCCCTCGCACCCCAGCAAGTCAACAACAACAGAGAGGGCCACATGCTTGTTCCCTTGTTATCTGATCAACCTCCCTGCTCCCAAGTTCCTTGGGGAACCATCTTTCTAAAATCTGCCCATATTAAACCTACCTATGCTACACGAGTCGCATGCCTTCCATTCTAGGACGAGCGATGCGGATCATGTCCAGTTAATTAAGCAACGTAAGATATTGACTATATTACATGTATATCAACGCTTTAATTATCCTCGATGGGCTGAAAGACAAATAATTTCGTTAATACAGACGCACATCAACTTAGCGCGAGCTCCTCAATTTTGGCTAATGAAAACATTTAGTGATCTAATTAGTCATCTATCTGCAAAATCAAATCGGGCGGCTCATTTCGATTTTACCTCTAGGTCCAAGCACACAGAATTCTCTTCTATATCTATCCCTCCCCTTCCCTGTGAAAGATTATAACTGTGCATTGCCCAGAGATCACAAGGGAACAAATGCATATAATGTTTCCTCTGCCAGCATCCCCCCACTCTTTAGGGCTTTCTTCGAATCAGCCTAGGGCCACAAGCCCGCACCCGAGCCAAACAGAATAAAAAACATGCCCCGCCCACGTCTGCTGTTCGGTGACGTGCATCCAGCCAATAGGGATGGTCGAGAATCGATCCGACGGCCCAGAACGCCTGCCATTTCCAGATGGCTCCAACTGTCCTCGTGAGTAAATTATTTTGTCCTTTCTCGTGTAGTTTTTAAACGCCACTGGCCGTGGGGGACAAAAGAGGACAGAACACCAGGGGAATCTGAATCTTCGCGATGGTAACGTGGCCGCTGCGAGATACCGCGGGTAACCGCCGAATCATCTCCGCTGCCACGTAGCAGTCGGCGTCCGGGTACGTGGTGGTCCCTCCCGGGAACGCGTCAGTCGTCTTCTGCTCTTCAGAATTAACGACGTGCGGTCACTGTCTGACGGCGAGTTCCAGTCGCCGGCGACCATCATCATCATCATTATTATTATTATTATTATTATTATTATTATTATTATTATTATTATTATTATTCATAATGTCTTTCTTATTTTTTTCATTCATATTATTATTATTATTGTTGTTGTTATTGTTATTATTACTATTAATATAAGACAGTCTTCTGAGATAATAATAATAAATTTTAATATTTATAAGTATTGATATAGTCTTACGGGACAATAATAACTAATTTCATTATTAATAAGATCAGTCTCTCTCTTATTTTTTTTCTCAATTTATATTTCAACACAATATTTATTGAGATAATTTTATGTTATAATAATAATAACTTTCAGCTAACTTTTTACTTTTCTCTTTCAATCTATATTTCAATTAAGTATAATGTTTAATATTTATTAAACAATTAATTTAATTTTTATAAAAAAATAGTAATATTTTTAAATATAATTATTTATTTATTTATTTTTAAAATATAAAAATTAAAATTTAATTATATTAATTATAAATTTTTTATTCAAATATGTTAATTAGCCGTGCCTCGCACGCAATTGCAACTAGTATAATGAAATATTTAGCGGCGCCGCATCACTCTCCGGCTCAACACTGAAGCCCGTCTTTTTGTTTTCCATTTCAAGAGAAGGAGGGGCCCAAAGCTTCCATTTATGCCATTTAATAAGGATTCACGGGACAATGAAGAGAGTCCCTCCAGGGTCCCAATGAGGGCTGAAATTAAGGAATTTAATAAGAAAAGCCAACTCATTGGCCAGCTTGTTGCCGTGAAGCAAACAAAGGTTGAGAGATAACTTGACGCGCTGGCCATCCCCTCGGTGATGTTCGTGATAGAAATTGACTGCTCTACTTTTTCCATTTTATTTTACTTATCAATCTTCTTGTCATGCTTATTTACTTAAATTATAAGAATTTAATCTCTTAGAAGTAAGAAACTTTACATGTAGACTCAAACAAAGATACAGACATGTTGGATTTGGTGCGAATCTAAGGGGAATTTATGACCATATCTGTTTAAACTCACAGTCGGACCTTAGTATATTATATGTATACAATCAGAAAAATTTTGTTTCAGTTATCTTATCGACTATGTATTTTAGTTTGAAAAATTATCTATTAACTGACCTATAAATTAATGATCGATCGAATAATTAGGTCAACCATGACCATTTGCATCCCACTCATAGACGGTATCCAATTACCCACGTAGTGGTGGAAATATCTGGTTCGAGTATTGAGAGGATAGCCCACGCCGCCCATCAAACTCAGTGGGCCACTTTGGGCGGCAGCTAAGATGGGCTCCTCATTTCTGATCTGAAGGAGTTATGGATTAGATCAACATTCCACTCTCCACAGTTGCGCTTGAAAGCATCTTAAATTAGTTTGTCCTTGGAAGTATGTTAGGCGGTGGGAAATTGGTCCGTAGTGAGATGAATGTCTCCATTGCCTACATATTTGACAGCCCCTCTGTGGAACCCAAACAGAGGGATTTAGGGGTGCAAATTATTAAGTTTTTTTTTTTTTGAATAACTAAAAGGCGTGCCATTCATTTAAGAGGAAGGATACAACCACTTACAACTAGGGTGGGTCCAAGAGCCACTGTGGTGAACAAAACTGAAAAAATACAAAACACATCACAGTGCCCGTAAAAAGAAAAGAAACGTACAGAGATAGCATGCCTCGGACAGGGGGCTTCGACCATCTGCAGCAGAATACCTGCGCCCAAAGGCTTCTAGAAAAACACGAACAAGGCAATGGTGATCCCATGTTGACAGTGGTGAAGCAAACTCGAGGGGAGAAGGGCGAGCCTCCTCGGAAAGCCGGCGTGATCGCCGGAACGGCTGCATGACCAATCTGTGCAGCAAAGGTGGGGGGACTTAAAAACACGTGCCGACGAGGATGCACGAACGAACTATAGAGTCTCGAGCATCGCCACGAAAGAACCAAGATCGATGAGTAGGATCTTTCCAACGAGACCAACAAAACCACCATGGACCCATTTCGTCGAAACTTGAGATAAAACCGAAGCATGAAACAGTAGAAAGAGGGAGGGGGAAAATGAAGGCATGGGAAAATATATTCATGCTGAAAGCTGACGCCGACGACAACAAATTAAGGGGTCGGAACCAACCGAGAAGTGGAGCAAAAAGTTAAGACTCAACAGAGTTTATCGTACCAAAACTGCCACCAATGAGAGGGAGTCAAGGGTGAGATGAGGGAAAGAGAGGTAGGATAGCGGCGATGGAGATGGTGGCGGACACGGCAGAAGTGTTGGAGTGAGGCCGGCGGCAGGCGGTGATGGGTCAAACAACGAAGAGGAAAATTACAAAGATGGGGGGAGGCAGTGGAGGTAGAGGACTGGGGATCCAGACAAGAAAAGGAAAGTAAGAGCGCAAGGAGAGGAAGGAGGAGGAAGCACCTGACGGATGAAAGAGGGGTGGGGGGGGGAGGCTCCCCCCACCCAGCTTCCACCACCGGAGCGGCGAGAGTTCTGTCGGTGGGCCGGCGAGGCTTCCGAGTCTTCTGGGAAGGAGACCACGACGATAGTGTACTTGCCGAATAGTCAAAATAAGAGATGAATGAAGAGACCCAACCCAATCATGGACTCAGTTCATTTGTTCGCTCCTACTTCGACCTAATACGTGCAGTAAGGCCCAAGTCATAAGTCATCCGGGTAAAACTTATCAAGGTAAGTCGTCCTACCACGTTTAAGCCAACACTGACCAGTCTATTAAAATTGGCTCATTAATCTTAATCTAAATTGAATGATGTGAAATCTCGATCACATGTAAAATAATTTTGAAATAATATTGTATATGAATTTTTTACTTAATACGAGAAAGAACTACAAAGAAAATGTTGTCTACTTTGACCTATAAAAGAAGTTGTCTCACAGTGGATACTAATATTGCAACAAGAAGTCACGGGTTCGCACTAACAGGGTGTTGTCGGCTTTTGCCCACTAAAATATAAGATCTCGAGAATAATTAAAATGACTATATATATACGCTCTTATAAATTGATGTATTTATATTTATCTTCTTAACTTCCACATATTATTATAAATATCTCTAACATATTCAGAAATATCTTTCAAACATGTTTGGTTAGAGTTCATGACATTTTGATGAAAAAGATACAAATGCAACCCTTCTAAGAATCTCAAGGGTATTCACAACGAGATGCAGAACTTAGATATATGCATATAGATACGATAATTTACAGAAATATTTATACAAAATGCCTAAATAAAATTATCAAATATCCTTTTAACTTATCTTGAGTATTCCCTTATTACACCTACCTTTGTGTTCCATTCTTTCGTTTCCCTCGGTATTTATTTGTGCATCGAATTTGTGCTATTTGGATAACATCAGAGGATCTCCCACGTGCTGCCTTTAGGAGATTATTCTACCTAGCTAACAGTCTCCCTCCTCTTAGGAACCATGGTGACCAGGAGTCTTTGGACAATTGTAGGTCAGCTAATATGGACATATAAGTCGGATTGAAGCCGACTAAAAAAAGATATTTTAAAAAACACAAGTAACCTGTGCAAAACTGGCTGCCAATGCAGCAACTTAAACTCTTGATGAAATTTTGGCTCACCTTTGCCGCCTACCAAACTACAAACCCTTCAAACCTTGAAATTTTGGCTCACGTTTTTTTTTTTTTTTTTGAACTGGTACAAATATTTACAAGTGACCATGAGCAAAGTCCAAGAGATTTTTTAGAGTTAGACGAGGAAGTAACTCTATGGACTAAGGATAAATATTTCAAAAGAGTTCTTAGGCTTCAACTAGGAACGGAACCTGTGACCTCCCAATTAGGAGACAAGAAGTGAACGAGTTGTACTAAGTAGCTCGTTCTATCGAATACTACCATACTTTTTTTTTTTTTGGGTGATGGAGGTGGAAGAATCAACTATCATATGTATCTTAGGAGGATGAACGCTTGCTGGGGCATTGCAGCAGTGTGCAATGCCTGCGCGCAGCTGTTGGATTGTGTGCTCGTGTGATCCAATAATTAGAATCGCATAAGTGCATACATTTTTTTTTAAATTTTTAAAGTCTATCTAAGATTAGTGATCACACTGAAATGGTCGTTCAACTTGACAATTTTTTTTTGAAAAAAAAATCTGTCAATTCATATGCATAACAAAGATGGGCCAGTTTATACTATGATACTAGTGCCTAAACCATTAGGGAAAGATATGTAAAATCCGGAGTTATATCTGCTGCACTGATGGTCAGTGTAGTGGGTTAACAAAAAAGATTACTTTTTGATTTTTTTAGGTAAATTCCGAGATATCCTACAGATCCGTATAGGCCGAGCTAACTTGTAAACTTTGATTACGTGCTAACTTGTATGTGTTACTTCGTCTCTGTTTATTTGTATCTTATTGTGACCGAGTCTGTCATGCATGTGACATGTTTGTTAATATTCCTGTCGCTCGGAAATCCCCCATCTGTCTGTATTAGCTTGCTTGGAGGGTTTTCTGTTCAAGAGAGGGGAAGAAAATTAACTATCTGGGATGGGTTTCATCTGGGTCCTCCTTGTTTGCTGTGTTCATTGTTTAAGTTATGTAAAGACCCCATTGTCCTTATTGTTAGTTTTCTTAATTTGTGATAAGCGAATTAACAATCAGCAGAGAGCACTGACGCAAGATCTGGCTAAAACACCTTATGATTTCTGTGGAATGTTGTACAAGTATTTTTTGAAGAGACTAGTAATCTTACTAGTTGGATATTCTAAATGTGAAGCAAGCTTTCAGCAAATACCAGAAATTTTGATTAAATTTGATTTAGATAATCTTGCAAGTTCGATGTTCTAATTCACTACAGAGGGAAGAAGAGAGGAGCCACTGCCTTCTCCTAGCAGACAGGCTGACATTTGTCATTTAGTCATAAACTTATCTATTACGCTTTTGTAGCCTTGCAGTGAAATTGTTCTTAAACGCTTGCAGATCACATGTTCTAGGAGTCTGCATTTCTTGTTTGCTTAAACATGAAACTATTCAGCATAAGGATGTCAGCTGTTTTTTCTATATATATATTTGAATGATCTTTGGTCCATCTATGTTGATCACATGGTCCATCTATGGTAAAAAGCATACATGAGTTAAAATGTGTAGTGCTATAGACTTACATGGAGATTTAGATTGTTGACAGTTGCGTCGTTTTCATGTATTACTTTTAAGGTAGTGGAAGTTGTCCTTTTTCTTCCCAAAAAAAAAGGTTGTCCTTGTTAGCTGTTTGAATGAATTGCCTGTTGTTGCTCTGAAAGTTTCAGTAAATATATGAACTGCTTTTCTTTTAAGATGTCAAGATCTTTGGATCATGGTGGAGATTTTGTGAAATAAGCACCTTGGAAGTTAGCCAATAATTTTATGGAAATGGGTTGCTGTTTTTCTTTAGCTGCCGCAATATATACACGGTTCCACAAAGAAATCGCTCAGTGTTCTTTTATCAATGATTTGATGCACTGGTGATAATCTTGACTTATTTAAGTAGCAAAAGCTTGTAATCGAATGCCTCATGCATATTCCTTAGTCCCACATGTCCTCCTTGTGAAAAGAAAACAAGAAAAAGGTCCACAAGCTTTTCTCAACTGTCTAGGCTATCTGAACTGGACTAGTGTCTTTGAATGTTCCATGTACATCAATCTAACTGCTGAACAGAGGTTTTCACTTGGAACTTGCAGAATGACACATTTGATCAAGTTATTAATGAATGTCACAATCACCATCCAATGCTTCTGTCCCTAATCAGCTAATCTTATTGCTAATTGTAGAGTTATATATAATGGCTTCTGTTGCTTATCTAACTGTTCTTCTGTGTGATATCGGCAATCTATGAAATATGGAGCATAATATATCCCCTTAAACTGTGTTCCCTTATTCTAGTAATCTGTGATGGAGGTTCAGTGGAAATGAACATTGTGGTTAGAGGGAAGATGGTGGATTAAAATATTAATTTGCAAATCCCAAATTTTTCTACACACGTTTTGTTCCTGCCATGAAAGAAGTTTACTAATGTCTTGTCCATTTTTGTCAGAGGTATTTTCTCTTTAAATCTCCATATAATTCTAAGATGTTAAAACCTCACATTAAAAAAGAAAGACCTGAGAGACCTAAGACCTTTCCCTTGCATCATAAATACTGACAGCTTATTTATGCAGTGGTTGCTGGAGTTTGACATTCGTTCATTCCATTTCATACTGCCTTGAAACAAGAAATTGCAGAAGAACAGTTGGACATTCAAACAATTAGAAATGAAGATCACTTTGGTGTAGTTGTACATCATCCATCTTTACTTTGCAATAAATGTTGTCTCATGGCTTACATGTAAACCAACATCCAAGTATTTGTTGTTAGTGAAATAATTTTCTTCTGTAATCTTGTTTCACATTCCTCAGCAACTCCATTTCCTTTCATATATAGTATGCTTTGATTGTTCAGGCATAACCAAGCTGGAATTATCCAGAGTTTGAGATGGAAAGTTGGGCCTAATGTTGATTTATCTATTTTATTTTACATTTATGTTTTCTTAAGAAGCTAACCTTTATATTCAATCAGTCAATTTATGGTTCTCGCATGATTTTTCATTAGCATCCTAATTCCTCCCCTCTGTAGTATTTTACTTGTGCCAATTTGTCTCCAACTTTGGCCTTGGCGACATTATATATGACACAAGGAATATTATTATACCATGTTTTTTGTTTTAATCATACTAATTGGTTAGCTGTTCAATCAAATATGATAAAAATAATTTTCACGCGTATCATTTTGTAAGTGGCATAATTAACAAGACCCCCCAATCAAATCTTAGGATGGCTTCCATGTCTAAAAAAAGGCAAGAGGGTATTTATTTATATCAGAAATATGATTCTCATTCCCATCTCATGAATGTGGGAATCTTGAGAGAAGCTTTCACCCGAAAAGGGGGCAATGCAGGGAGCTCCATGGACGAGCGTAAGAGTGCCAAAGGATGGCAGCGTTGGCTTTGGATGTCAGGCCAGTTAAGCTGATTTTTTTTCTCCACAACCTTCATTTTAAATATAGCTTAAATCGAAACCAGAGAGGGAAAAGCTTGGGGGTTCTATGTGCCTCACATAGGATGTTGGAAAAAAATTAAGAAAAATTCTGCATTAAATTATATTTCAGGATTTTTTTTGAAAATTTGGAAGATTTATTAATTTAATGAGAATCTGCCTCCCTTAGAACTAGCTATGGGCTATTCAATCTTATTCAGTGGAAATTTTTGAAACAAATATTCCTAATTAGGGCGAGACCTAAATTGTAAGTCGCTAATAGAATTAGAAACCACTGGTGAGACGATGCAGAGAGATCATGTGCACATGCCAATGGATCTGGAGAGGCGGCGGCTTCCTGGGGGTGCCACAATCCTTTGGAACATGTATTTATTAAAGTAATCTAGGAAAGAAAATTGTGAATGTGTTAGCACAAGGGAGGAAGGTTGGCTTCTTAACTATGTTAGTCGTCTCACCTGTTACATTTAAGGGTTTATTTGGTATGCTGTAAAATGATACAAAGCATTGTCAATAGTATTTTTATTATGTTTGAATTGCTGTAAGTTATTTTGTGTTGTTATTTTCTCGTACGGTTAGAATGTCATAAATTCTTGCATGTTATAAAACCCAAAAATCTTCCTCTTAGGGATCACTCAATGCATTGTAAAATATTACAAAACATCATAGCTTGTCATATTTTAAAACCAATTGACTCTTAGTATTCTCTTTTTAGTTGATATCGATTTTTAGTCTAAAATCATCATAAACCAAAATGAGTGATTTTAGAATCAAAGATTTTATTTTTTAGTAATTTTTAAATTGACAATTTTAAAACCGAGTATTTAGGGCCCACCAAACAGGCCTTAAGCTGATTTTGGCTTTTAGTCTAAAACCATCATAAATTAAAATCAAATGTAATCATATAGAAAACATCGAGACTTAAGTATGATCATGGATTAATAAAGTGGAACATGCACGTTGCCAACATGCTACATGGATAACTTAGGGGGACAGGTCTGGCGGGAGGGGAAGAAAAGAACAGCGTACAGATGCTCTCCAAAGTCTACTTCTGACGTAGGATTTTCTCAAGTCCTTGGATCAAAATCTCATTGGAATCTGTTTCACCGGGCTCATCGGGCATTAATTAAGCAGTCAGATGTCAAGTAAGGTCAGTTTGGCCATCAAGGTTGGAATTGATGGCTCTTTACTGGCCTGCAGCGTGGGCCGTGGGGGAGTGGTGAGTTAATTAATCTACTCAATAGGACTGTCGATAGATAATTTAAACTACTTCTACCCATTATTTTGAAGTGGCCATCAAGTTTACTCTGTTTCTGTTTTTATTAATGGACACATAATTTTGTTAAAGATCACCTGCTATAAGTTATAGGAAACGAAAATAAATCTCCGATAATTATAGAAGTCGGAAATCAAAACACTCATTTTCGCATCCGCTAACCTATTTCCGTTTACGAATCATCATATATATATATATTATTATAATAATAATAATAATAAAAGGTCACATTAAAAAGTTGGAAACTTTTTAAAATTTTAATATAATTTTATAGCGCATGATTGATATATTTATATGTAAATTTAGATCGATAGACAAAGTAGATTTTAAAATTCAAAATCTATATATTATTAATTTTGTAAGTTTAAAATTTTTAATTACTAAATAAAGTTTATCGAAAAATGAATAGTAACAGTGATTTTAAATAAGTTCTTAATATAACGACGATGATAACAAAAACTTCGGTTTACTTCTATTTTTGTTTTTAATTTTTTATTTAGAAACGGAAGTGGATGTTGAAACAAAAATACTTATTTCCGTCTTTGTTTCTACCTCCGATAAATTTTATAGAAAACAAAAACAAAAAATGTCATTTTTATTTCCGTCTCCGACCCGTTGATAGTCCTAGTTAGAAGTTTTTGAATGCGCATCCTGCACGATGGCTATCAGATGAGCTTGTTAAACAATGTTCATTAGCAAAGTCCACATCCGCGGTAAAGTTATAAACTTTAATAACCCGTGTTAAAGTTTTAAACTTCGTCTCACACGCGGGTTAGTCTCTAGTAGCATAGTCTGCATAGGGAAGACTCCTCGGATCTTAGAATTTTGGGCTATATGTCCAGATAGCTTTCATACAAAGTTACTTAAAGGTGGAGGGTACTAATGCGGACCAACGTCTAATAAGTGGGCTAGGTAGCTGTGGATGGAAAAAGGTTATTTATCTACATGGCTGATTTCTATGGAATATGATAAAATTGCTGTTATGCTTATCCATATTAGAAGCAAGGTTCGCCGGGTAAAAAAGAACCTGTTTTTATGGAAAATTTTACATTTGCCTATATCTGATCCTCATCCAATCAACCTACCAAAACACGGTCATCTCCACCTCGCAATGGTGTCAGCACTAAATGGGCCCTTAAGAAGCCTCATGAGATATCTTAAGGGCTTTGACACAATTGCCAATCAGTATTTTCAGCTTTCATAGGTTTCCTATTATTTTGAATGAACGTATATATCTAGGCTTTGGATGCTAGTTACGTAGTCCGTTGGCTAGTTCCATTCAAAGAGTTCCAATGGGAACTTCCTTGATTGAGTAAAAAGTGCAGCTGAAAACTAATTTGACCCAGTCCTACCTTTAAGATTCATAGTGGAAGATGTTAGTGGCTTTCAATTGAAAGTTCTTCTAAATACACTCTAATAATAGAATGCAAAAATTAGGGGGATGTGGTTTTTAGATTTTATATAGACAACACCTTCACCCTTTTGCTGTGGTTATTCTTTTTTGAGTTCTACTTGCTGCACCTCATGAGGTGCAATCAATTTTTTTATTTTTATGGTATGTCCCACCATACTCGACACACCCATATAATTCGATCTTCTATTTATTGGGCTCAATTTTTGATTTTTTGAATTGTCCAATCAAAAATTGAATTGTATGAATGTGTCATGCATGGTGGAATCGACCTTTAAAAAATTTTAAAAATAAGAAAAAAGGTAAACTTGCTATTGGAGCTGTCTGGTCTTCAGCAGAACAAACAGGTTGCAGGCACGTCTGAACGGCAACAGAGAAATCTGTCATCCTAGAATGTCTTGACTAATATTAATTATGAATTTTTTATTTATATTGTTAGGCTTCAGTCATTCGGTTGACTCACTTATTGGTCTACGTTTTAATCTGCATACACGCTGAAGGCCTGAATGATAGGATACACATTACATAGTTATTATGTGATGGAAAGCATAATGCACGTATCTTTTTTGAGTTTCCTATTATGGGTGACAAAATCTAAATTATTTGGACTATGAGTTAGTCCAATTTCTCCACATTTAAGGTGGAGCCACCGGCTATCAATGGGTCAAACTTTCATTCAGATCTACTTCGAGTTTGTATTCAGATAGTAAGAAGGTGCTTTAACTTAAGATGAGTCAGAATTCAGTCGATATCTATCTCAAGGTTAGCCATAATCTTTAAATACATCAAAAGATTTCTGTGTTGAGTTCGGTATACAACAGTTTTTTTGTTTTTTCCAATCGTTTCTCTCATCTCATGGGAGGAGGCAGAGGTTATGATCAGCTCTAGGTGAGTACTATTTGGGTTTGGCATATTGCAAGTTGTAGAAGATTTATATCTAAAAAAAAGAAAGATTTTTTATATATAAGCCCTTATAATTTTGTGATATTATAAATAAGTCTTCTTAATCTGACTGTTTATGATTAAACCTTCACAATCGCAATTTTCATTTAAATATTTTTAGGGACTTATTTGTAATATTCTTAGGAGCTTATTTCTAAGTTTCAGGAGCCTTTTACTAATCCACAGTAGATTGTGGGGACTTACTTATAAACAATCAGATTAAGGTGACTTATTTGTAATATCACAAAATTATAAAAATTTATATATAATAAATTCAAAAAAAAGAATCGAAACTCAATTTTTTGGAGTAAAATATTAAGTGTGACCCGTTTTTGATTCTCGATCGTGTCCATCTTTCCTAGCCACAGAGTCGTGTGTGGAGATAGAAGATCACGGATACTCCCAAGGTAATATCTACTTAGCCCCAATTTGTGCAGAATAGGTTATTTGGAATTACTTATCCGAAATAGCGTATATTAAAATAAGGGGTGCTTAGCTTTGATAGTTTCATGGGACTCACTGGCGGAATAAGAAAGATAAGCAATTCTTGAGTCTATGGTCGAATTGCTTATTCTCCTTATTCTAGTATAAGCAATTATAACGCGGTATAAGCCATTCCGTCCATCAAATTATAATTAATCTTATTCTAAAAATAAGAGGCCTTATTCTTCTTCTATTCTCCAATCAAAGTGGCGCTTAGTCCTTCATCTATTCTTTTTGAATCCAGATCTTTTAAGTGCACAGTGCACCTGAGGATGAGACTCAGTAAATACATAGAAGGGAGATTTTTAAAACAACTTTTTAAATGCAATTTTTTTTTTCATTTCTTATGGAGGGTTTTCTTGAAAAACTCTATGCCCTCCTTTGCACTTACCTAATTCCATCGTCACTAGCTTGCACTTAAAACAGGAATCCAACTCCTTTTCTCCTCTTACGCGCGCGCCTGACAGCAGATCAACACGTTGGGTCAATAGTTTGGGTAAACTCTAGCTTGCATCGGCATCCCCCTCACTAAACGGACAGGACATACGAGGTCATAACATCGCCCCCACATCTCCTTGGCCACATCTTCACCTCAACACTTGGCTATAATCACAACTACCAACGTTGCCCGTTCCCTAATGTTCTTAAGAGGCTGACGATTACCATCCTTGTCGTTTATTTCCTTGATGGCTAATGGCCACCTAACAAAGAATTTGAATCTTCTACATGCGGTAGAAGAATAATAAGGGTGGATGGGACTCAGTAAGTAAGTGCAGGGAGAAGAGTTTTTCAAAGTGTTCCCTCACACGAATTTTTTCCCATTTCCCACGAAAGACTTTTTTCAAAAATTCCTCCTTTCCTTTGCACTTATCCAACTCCATCCTCACTTGCACTTATTAGAACCACACTCATAGAACATGAGACTCGGTCAGTGTATAGAGAGGAACAACGAGGTACGAGATGACCTAGCTCCTAGTAGTTTGTCGTCCTTAGGGGGAGTTTGCATTATCAATATTTCCCCGCAAAGTAAAAATCACGGGAAGTATTTTTTGAGGAGTAAAAAATTACCATAAGTACTTTTTTTATAAAACAAAAACACATAGTTATGAATCTTACGAAAAAGTAAAAAAAATGTAGAAAGAATGCGACGTCAGAATCAATCTGATGTAGAGAGACAGTGGTAAATGTTTTTTGTGAAAATATTTCTTCATGAAGAGAGGAGTGGAAAAAAGGTTATGAGAAAGAATATTTTGAGAATATAAAAATATTTTAGTAACTAAATTTATTTATATTTAAATATATAAAAAATAATTAAAAAATATTTTTAAAAAAAAATTAGTCAACGCAACACCTCCCTTGTACATACGACCTCCCACGCCATGCATGTGTCTGGCTCCGAGACCTCAGCCGGTAGGGGAATCCGAGCGTGCAGGTCTTCGCGCGACTCGCCGTGAAAACAGCTAACAAGTTGCTTCTTCAATGTTTCGCACGATCTCGACACCGACAGAGATTATAAAAGAATAGTTACAAAAACAGAGTCGCCGCTGTAACGTCCAAAAGGAAGAGGACTATAACAAGGAACAAACAACAGCCTATGCTCGCGCTACGGTGTTGCTTCACGATTCACAAGAAGGACATGGCGGTGAAGTATAATGCCATCGCCGCCTCTGTCCATTTCCACCGCCTCTGCTACTTCCTCTTCATGCTCTTCACCTTCTCTTTCCTCTCCCTTGTCTACTTGTCTCGGTTCAGACCTGGTCTGGCCGCCACCGCAAGCACCACCACGCGCCACTCCATCGACCTGCTCTCCTTCCACTCGGCGTGGAACCACCTCCACTTCTCCCACTCTCCTCCCCCCAGGCGACTCAAGATTGCTCTCTTCGTCAAGAAGTGGCCGCAGGGCGCCCTTGCAGGGGGGCTCGAGCGCCACGCCATGACCCTCTACCTCGCCTTGGCCCGCCGGGGCCACGAGCTGCATGTCTTCACCACGTCCCCCGACCCGTCCGCCGCGGAACAGGACGAGGCCAATGTGAACGTACACCTAAGCCTCCCCACCGCCGCCGGCAACCTCGACCAGGCCGTCGCCTGGGCACAGTTCCACTCCCACAACTCCACTGCCAGGCCGTTCGACGTGCTCTACACCAAGAGTGTCGCCATCTTCCACGGGCGCGCCCGCGGGATACCGAACCTGGCCGTCTCCTGGCACGGCATCGACTACGAGACCATCCACTCCGACATCGTCCAGGAGCTCCTCCGCGCACGGGAGGAGCCGAAGCAGGCCATGCTGGCGGAGAGGGTCGCCAGGGTGGCTGAGGAGATAAGGTTCTTTCCCAGCTACGCCCACCATATCGCCACCAGCGACCACGTTGGGGACGTCCTCAAACGCGTCTACATGATTCCCGATGACCGAGTTCACGTCATCATCAACGGCGCCGACGACCAAGTCTTCAAACCAGACGCCTTGCGCCGCAGAGAATTCAGGCGGGAGGTCGGCGTGCCGGAGGACGCCGGCCTGGTCATCGGGATGGCGGGGAGGCTGGTGAAGGACAAAGGGCACCCCATCATGTTCGAGGCCCTGCGGCAGCTGTTCGAGGAGGACGAGGCCTTCCAGCGTGGGATCGTCGTGCTGGTCGCCGGGGACGGGCCGTGGGGGGACCGGTACGGCGAGCTCGGCCCCAGCCTGATGGTGCTGGGGCCGCTGGAGCGGGAGCAGCTGGCGGAGTTCTACAGCGCGCTGGACGTGTTCGCGAACCCGACGCTGCGGGCGCAGGGGTTGGACAACACGTTCCTGGAGGCGATGCTGGCCGGCGTGCCGGTGATGGGCACACGGTTCGCCAGCATCGTGGGATCCGTCATCACGGACGTGGAGGTGGGCTACACGTTCGCCCCCACGGTGGCGTCCCTCAAGAAGGCGCTGAGGAGGGTCTGGGAAGAGGCTGGGAGGAGAGAGCTGAGGAGGAGGGGCGCGGCCGCGAGAAGAAGAGCCCTGGAGCTGTTCACGGCCACCAAGATGGCGGCTGCCTACGAGAGGCTCTTCCTCTGCATCTCGAAGCAGACACAGGCCAAGGAGGACAGGAACGATTACTGCAAGTATCCTCTTCCTTGGGATGATCAAGAAGCCAGCAACAGCAGCAGCTAAGTTTTTTATTTTTTTTTTTTTTTTTTTTTTTTTTAAATTAACGCATCAATAAGGTACAACGTCAAAGATGCAGTGCATTGCATGGTTGGTTTAGACGCGGCTTCGGCCGTCATCAACCTCTGCTATAGGTGGGTTCCTTGTAAATCTCTGTCTAAACAGTTTGGCATCACAATAGTCTCTTGTGGGGAAAAGAAGAAAAATTTAGGTATTGACTTGCACATGATTTGGAACCACGACCATGGATTGCAGATCCCCTCAGGTCCTCACCATGTGTTTGCCAAAAAAATAGATCCTCTACATCCAGGTTTAAACTGGACTCAATCAATAAACATAGGAGAAGGTTTCAAAAAATTTCTAATTTTTATGAAAGACTCTCTCCTTTCTTATCTATACTGATTGAGTTCAGTTCAAACCTACGAAAAGGAACAGCACTCTTGCCGAAATGCACAAATGGTAGAGAGCCGATGGCTAAGTGCCAGGAGCTCAATGTGGGAAATAAATACGCATTTGTAAGAAGTTTGGAAATGGGGGAGTTGGACTAGTTTAGATTGAGATTTTTTACTTTACTTTTTTTTAGAATAGATTACCTACTGGGGCCCTAAGACATTTAATTTTTTAAAAAAGGGTCCAGAAGAAAAGGTCTAAGTGATCCTATTCCACTTTTCATACTAGAACTAGAGGATGTTTGCCTTCTTAACATTTTTTTACAAAAAATAAAGAATCAAGAAAAATATTTTTTAAAAGAGTAAAATCATGAGAAATCGAATCAAGGGAAACATTACCTCAAAGGGAGATGATACATGGAAAAAGGGAAATATTCTAGAATATGTGGATTATTCTCCCAACCAACTTTTACTCCCATTTTACAAAATTTGTGAAAGTTAGTTGGAAAAATATTTTCGTAGAAGTTTTAGAGAATACAGACACCCCCACTCCATTTTGATCCAATTGGTTTATTTCATACGGTAGGAAGAAAGGTGGGAATCTGAAAAAGAGATATTTTTTATTTTTTAAAGATCATAAACCAATCAAAGTAAATGGATTACAAATAAGATAGAGAAAATGGGAGAGGGTGTGGATCTTCTTTGGCAAGGTTGTGGGATACAACTTCCCGGATAAAAGGATGTCAACAATGTCAACTTTGTTTAGTACAGTCGCTATTGCCTAAACTTTAGCCGCACCCCCACCTCGTGGGGATATGCTTCCATATGTTTTATATGTATTAAGAGTAAGATAGAAGCATGATCGTTTGAGAGCATGGGATGACAAAGTATTATATTGGGAGAATTTTTCAGCTTTTTATTATATAAAGAGTTAGATTATATGAGAATTTAGAATGGGGTGAGATGTGGTTCCCGTGAAACATGCTGTCGTGAGACTTAAAATCTCATTTGGATATAAACATAATTGTCTGGAATTTTAGACGTTCATCTATATTTTATCTCTTATATTTATCTTATATTTTAAAATCATTTGATTTAACATAAGCTATCACAAAATATCAACCTTAAAATCACCAATCTTGAAAACGATCAAATTAAGCTCACTGGTTTTAAATAGTATTGAGACTGAGAAATAAAAGAGTCATTTGGGTCAGCGTTATTTATAACTCATTAATTTTGCAGTATTCCGAAAGTTAAAAATATATATATATATATAAACAAATTATGATTATTTCAACATAACAAAAGTATAATATTTTATAATATTTTATGAAACACAAAAGAAATGACTGTAAAAAAAATTCTATTCTCAAATAAAACCTACACAGAAAACATGCTAGCCAAGGGACAGTAATTAAAAATGCAAACTTCCATTAAACTGTATAAGAGAAGAACTTTCTACCACCTCAGTCTTGAGATTATTACTCTTCATGAACAATGGAATGTCTTGGTGGAGATCGAAGGACTAAAATAATTCCGGACATTAAATAACTGAAAAATAGTTTTGTGACACAAAACTTTGACACTAGACACATGGTACAAATTTTAAGATAAATAAATAAAAATTATTACATGTGTCTAATGTCAAATATATGTATCAAATTTTTGTGTCATAAAATTATGTTTCCAAATAAATTAAACTATATCGTGCCTACTCAAATATTGCTCATCGAGTTCTTCAACGCTCCACGTGAACCTCGAGACCGGCGAGTTTTTGTATTGTCAGTTGTTTTAGTTAGGGATGGATATGCTTACTGTTGGATATTGGGCAAATATACATATGTAGCATATCTCAAAAATATCATTTCACTAGGTCCATCTATAATCTTATGCATAAGAAACATTTTATTGATCACCCTCAATTTAAAAGGAATTTAAACGGAGCATTAGAGTGAGGTGCTTGATAACATTTCCTTTTGTCTTACATATGTTTTCATCCAAGTGTTATAGTCGAAGAAGAATATCTTCAAAGGTATTGCGTGGAAATTTTGACATTCTTTGTGTACAATGTCCTTCTAAGCGTTTTACTGATAATAATGTTGAAAATCGCAAAACTTGCAAATGTAATTGAAAGTGCCAAGAAGAAGGCACTAATAAAATGAGTTTTACTTAGGCGAGATAAGGATACGTACCTTCACACGTAGGGGCACTACAATAGGTCAATCAATTTTTTTTTAGGTCAGCTCTGAGGTGTCTTAACCATCTGTACGGTGTAATGTCTGATCTCACGACCTATCTCAATATCTTATCCCATTGTGATGGTTAATGATTGGGACCTAAGGTTATTGTTTTCATCACATGGAGTAACAACCACTTGACCTAATAGTAAAGCGATCCTAGGGATTCCATGCTATTAATTGGAGATGTTTCAAGGTTATAATTTTTAATTCTCTCTCTCGTGTCACATGAAAGAGGGAGCTGCATGTTGCGTAACGATAAATTCAGCATGCTCCAAGCAAGGTCCTCAAAATTGTGGCAGCCTGGCTTGATGCTCTCGATTTTATAATAAGGATGTATAAATAATTAATTACTCAACGTACGGCAAGTAAGATTAAGCTGAACGCATCCATGGTGACGTATGTTGACTACTAAACCATGTTTTTTCTTCTTTGAATCAAAGAACCGTAGACCCTGATCAACCAATCAACAAATAATTGCAAGCAGAAGCATGCCTAGGGTTTGGGTCACAGTTGTGGCTGGTGGAACTCGACGTGCATGCCGTTGCCGTCCGCGTGAGCGCACATAAAAAGCGTGGACAAGCTTTTTTACGGCAGGCGAATTTGGGCCAGCCCAACTTCATATTGGATCAGCGCATATCCAACCTAACCCGATCTCATCTCCCTTGCTTTTAATTTAGCAAAACAAGGTACTATTGGAAGGGACCACGTAATCTTACATACTATTATACCCTAATCAACGAGGGACTCATCATTACAGCCCCATTAACATTCGATTGTATATGATCTAATTCAACCGGCTTCATTTATAGGCAACGCCATCTTTAGTATTCTTTACATCTGAGAGAGCCCCGTTTAATCTGGCCCATTTGCCTTGTGGGCCGGCCCGATAGAGGGCGCCCTAGCCTCTTGCTGGGGGGCTGGTTGGACTTTTCAGCCAGCGAGCTCTGCGGGAGACTTTGAATCCGAAACAGACTCTGGCACCCTGCAGGCGCGAGAGACTTCCTGCCTAAGGAAGTCATCTTCAAATCCTTCTCCGATCTACAGATAAAAAAAATTGGCGCTAAACTAGGAAGGTCAGAATCTCGTTCCGCTCGAGGATCGGATCGGGCTTCCTCTGTATGATCTCCAATCGAATTTTGCCACAGCCTCATGGCTGTTCTTATAAACGAGACCCCCCGATGCCCTTAGGAGGTACATTCTACGGACTCTAGCAGAACTTTCTGCTCTTTTCTTTATGCTTTCACTCTGATTTAGACATTGGAAGAGGTTCGCTTAAATCTCAACCGGAGTCTCCTCTGACCTAGTATATGTCTCGCAAAGACAGCGAAGAATTTTCTACGATCCGAGAGTGTCTCAACTGTCCGATTCCGATCGGACGAATCTACGACCCAACATCTATGGGGCACTTTTCTCTTGTCTTGTTTACGAAGCGATATGAATCACTGCAACCGTATCCACGATGCTCTCAAAAGAATCTTCTCTCTGATCCCAAAAGAACAACTTCACTTCACTTCACCGACAGAGAACGAGAAGGAGAATTACTTTGCATGCACCATGGAGGGTGAAAACAGCAGATAATGCTCTCCCCATTCTCTCGTGTTAGTGGGTGCACCTAAAAAATGGAAAGCAAATCCGCACCTGTCACATTCAACTCAGAGCAAGCTGCACCAGCTTCTCTAGTGCTGCCTCCATTCAGGCGGAAGTGGAGTTCAAAAGGTGTCATCTTCCCATGCATTCACAAATCGCTTCTTTGATCACTGCTTTCAATATAAATCCCCCCTCTGTAGGTCTAGGATAGTCCCAACCTGCGCAGTGTGGAGGAGAAGCTAATGGTAATGGAAGGCCCAAGCAACTTGTTTCTGTGCCTTCTTGTCCTGTTCTTGGTGGTGGCGGGGGCTCCTGCGCTGCCGGGCGCAGACGGAGCCGGCGAGTGCGGGAGGGTCCCCGCTGACTGGATGGCCGTCCGGATGTTGCCGTGCGCACAGGCGTCGCAGGACGCAAGCGCCCCCGTCTCGGACAGGTGCTGCGCCGAGGTGAGGAAGCTGGGCCAGACCCCGAGCTGCCTTTGCGCCGTCATGCTCTCCAACACCGCCAGGAACGCCGGCGCCAAGCCAGAGGTCTCCATTACCATCCCCAGGCGCTGCCACATCGCCGACAGGCCTGTGGGCTACAAGTGCGGGGGTACGTCGCTATAGAATATATGGAAGGATTTCCGTAGTCACCTCTTTTGTGATCTCATTGTTTCTTCCCGCTAGCTGATGCCTCAACGTTTATATTTAAGACTAGCATTTATATTGAGCATTTCTCTAATGTTTATGCTTTATTTATTGCTAGATTACACATTGCCATGAGAGGAGAAGGACGTACCTGGCCTTGTGTGTGCTACCGCTACTCTCCAGCAGCTGGACTGGACTGGTCTATGTTACTAAGATAATAAAGATGGGGACACTGTATGTCTGGATAATGTGAATGTGTGGACAATGGAAACCATGTTGTGCATGTGTGGGTAATGGGTGTCTGATGGTTTTAAGTAAATGAAATCCGTGTTATGATCTTATCCTTGCTCCCCTGCCTATTGTTTCTTCTTCAAACCCCAGTTTTATGTCCCCACATGATTTATTATTACAAGTCTAGGAGAGGGAAACATCCGGCCTTGCCTTTGAAAAGTATAGTAATCATTTGATTAAGATCATTTCAATACTCAGAAAGATAACTAAATCATAAGAATTATGACATCTCGAATTCAAGAAGAAAAAAATACGCCATTGAAGGTTGCCAAGAAGATGGAGATCCAACGATGAATTAGGCGGACATACCTCCTCTACCAATGGCAGTCAAGTAAATAGTCTTCTTGAAGAAAAATTTGAACAAGAAATTCTCGTGTAGATTGTGGGACTTTGGAAAAGTGATAGGAGAGTTTTGCTATATTTGGATTTATCTACTCCTTTTTACAATGCAAGATACGTATAAAACAAATGGACAATGATAACTTATATGGCATCCAATTTAAAATCAGTGATTAACCCTGGGTGCTATTCCTTTCACATTAGGAGACACGCATCCTAGTTGTCAAATTTGGCCAAACACTCTTTTAAAACTCAATGATCTATCCAGCAATAAATCGTCACATTTTGATAAAAAATGTTACGATCGAAGAACATTTACCATAAACTCAAAGAAACATCCAAGATGTTTAAACCAAAATACGACAACTAAAGAACACAACATTACGCTTGTACTTCCTTGGCTCTCAGCACTTCCGCCGGAGCAAGAGGCATGTTTACTAACGCCAAATGTTACACGTAGCTTCCTGGGAGATCGGCTACTTAACTAACACAAAATCTCCATACTGACACTGCGCATCACACCTATGGATTCCTACTGAATGCACGCAAACAGACAACAACAGTTTGTTTCGAGTATGAGATTAACTATATACTAAACGCAACCGCATGGTGCTTCTCCAGAATCGCCGGGGTGCCTGAAAGCAGCATGGAAAATATCACAGGCATCAAGTGTTTTTCCAGGTACATGACATCATTCTTTCTAAAAACTAAGAAGCTGAAATCGCAACTCATGAAAATATTATAATGCAAGCAAGCTACTCGAAAGGAACCCTGAAGATGTCAATCCTTCTACACCAGTCGGGCCTTCTGGGTGAACTCCTGGTGGTTATCTTTTGTGAATTAGATGTCTGGCAAAGTTCTTCCCATCTGTAGATTATCCCACCTCGGACAATGGCATAAAATTTCCAACATACGCTGCAAGTCTGCAAGAAGTCCTACGCTTACCTTACACTCAGCAGTGATGCCATTGAGATGATCTCCTGCGCAACTTTATATACCTCAAATTCAAAGTGGCCTCTTCACAGGAAACAGTCCTCCCCGGAGACAGAGGAATGTAGCAGTTCCTATGTGATGGTATTGCAATCACATAATCCTGTAAAGTTCCCTCTTAAGTGTCCACAATGACGTAGCACACACTACTTTTCTCTTGGTGATTGGTGGAAGAATGAAGCACAAATCAATAAATCAAATCAACTATGACATTTTCCAACCGATCTGAAGCTAGGTTGCTGTAATAAAAGATTTCTCACCCTTATCGTCACATTTCAAACAAAGCCTTCTCAAAGAGTATGAGCATCAGAAGCTAGAAACTCTTGAAAGAGGTTGAGCATATCAAAAGCTTGAAAGTATAGCAGATGTCATGGTGTTTGAAAAGAGGAGGTACGCAACAATAGTGAGGCATGTGACTTAAAGTATTCCTGAAACTGATACTAGTATGCTTGGAAATTTTTAGTGCATGATTGAGTACCAAAAAGGGCAATGCTAAGTAACAGCTGACAACTATCAAAAAGAAATTGCACAATGTAGTTAATATCAACATAAATGTTCAGATATTGAGAATTCATAGATCAAAGATAAAAAGTTGCAGCAACATGCATGTAAATGTTCTGATATTTAAAACTGGTAGACTTTCCCTTTGAAGATGAACATTTAGGTTTCTGGTACTCTAAGACATTTAGCTTTAGTAATACCAGACCATTCTCAAGGTTAAATATTAGCAGATCATTCTCAAAACCAACCTAACACCTCAGCCTAGCTTTACAACGCTCAACAAACAGTTCCATCTGATTGAACTTTTGGAAATATGCTCTTCTGTAGCCCAATGCTTGAGTTGACCTAGCACAACATCTTTCCCCATGGATAAACTGCTATTGATCTTGGTGGAAGCTCCACATGCAATATTGTAAATAACTTTGTCCACTTCAGAAACCGAATCTGCCTCTCTCCTCTCCAGTTGCCAATGAGCCCTAGCCCTTCCCAATTTCATCCTGTTTTTAAACTCTTCGATATCCTGTTCTTGGTGTCATGATTCTAAGAAATGAGTACACATCCTTGAAAGGCAACTAATGCTGAAGTTCTTGGCATCAATCTGTTCACAAGGTATACATTCCTATAGGTCACTTTACAAATATTCCATTCTTTCAAAACTTATACCTACGGAGTCCAAGGAGGGGGGGTGTGTGGTTGTGGGGGGAATCTCATGATCATGAACCACATAAATTCCAAGCAGATACAATCCTTTATTTATGCCTAGGGCTATTTAATTATTAAGTACTCACATGATTTACCATGTGCTTTTTGTATCCTTGCATAAATTGATATAGTGATATGGATTGTTCGTGATCAATAATTAAATATAAGTCAAGTTTAATTACCTTTGTTTTGTTCGAAAATGTTGTCTTGTTGCTTGGATGAACTTTAAATGCATGACCTTTGCTTTTAGTTGCATCTACTAATTTATTAAATTTTTCCTTCCTTGGGCAAACCAAGAAAGTTGTAATCGGTGCTAAAAATAACAGTCAAGAATAAACATAAATCAAAATTTTCAGATCCACAATACAAAGTTAAGAAATACCTTCTCCCATCTGAATGAAGAGCACAGTCAACTTGATGTACTAACCCTAATAATATAGTGATCCTGGGAGGACAGAGAATGTTATAAATGAATAGCTGTCCGTAAAGGTCAAGATCTTAGACAGAATTGCTCTCATACCTTGCCACCAATTCCCTCTGAGAGCGACATCTGAATTGTTTGAATCATCTTCTCCATCCTTCTTGTACTGAACATGTCGAGAGTTAAATGCATGACATTACTAGGAGGGAGAAGATCATCATACCATTTAAAATATGCATTGCCAATATTGTGATAATTGACTGAAACTATTACAAAGAGTTAAAAACTATGCATTAATTATATATATATTACTCACGTTATATCTGGTGTCAGGAGAGCTTGAAGTATTGGTGCAAATATCTCGATCCCCATAGTACAGAGATGAACCAAAAAGGCATGGATCTACTTTTTCGTGCTGAACAGTTGTGTTCTTGTTGTTATTAAGTGCGCTTTCTCCTCTGCTTCCGCTCCCATAGGATGTGCCATCTGGACCTACTTGAGTTGAAGTGACCACTTTATAATTGTCTAGAGATGAGCATCAAATTTTCTTCTTATCTTGTATTTGTTATGCTGGATTGCTTGATAGTTGATACTATATTCCAATAACTCCGATGATGTATCGTATGCCAATAGTGGCCTTACTCAAATGCTTAACTTTTACATGTGATGTGACTGCTTGAATTATCTCCAGTTCAAGGAAAAAAATAATTGAATTGTCATGAGACAGAGGTGAGTTCTCATCATTATGTGTTAAGACTTGCAAGGAACATAGCAGTATAAGTTTTTCACTCTTAAGACATAACCAATTGGTGTCTACCGCCCCTGACCATCAGAGATGAAGAAACTGAAAATATAATACAGCACTTTTGCTGCCTTGGAGGCAAAAGATAAATTAAGCTTACATGAGATAAATTTGTAAGAACATGCCAGAATCTATGTCAATAATTTACTTTGTATCCACTTTATCTCAACATGTAACTGAAAGATAGGATCTGACCTCATTCAGGTAATTTTATTCCTCAACAAGTGAACAAAAATATGCTTGTTCGGAAGCTTTGAATCTAACTTTTAGACCAAATTAAGTTCAAATGCCTACTTGCAAATTGGTTTAAGCAAGGTGATATGAAAGAGATTACTGTCGAGAAAGTAGAATAATTAACAGAATGGCAAAAGAAATGGACCTTTCAGATGCCTGCTATCTTCAAGTAATTTTTCTTGTAGAGCACAAAAGCCAAAGAATCTTACAGCAAGAAACTTCAGCAAGAGCCAACCCCAGTTTAGAAGACTGTGATTTCCATGTGATAGATGTATCAGGTAAAATGAAGACAACGAAACCCATGTACCCTGTTCATAGACATCAGTCTCTATTTTTGGCATTAACAACATATCAAGTGAAAGTTTGTATTACCCTGACCAGATTCTAATATAAGGCATCAATGAATTCGCATCTCCAATACCCAAGAACCATAGATGAAAGCTGCAAGACAAGGTCACAGTTTTTCTTTTCCAGGAGTCAACAAGTAATGAACTGATAAATACAGGCACACCTGCTCAAAGGCTACCATATATCCGTCATACCCCTATAGCTTTGCCCAGAACGTGGCAACGTGCATGGTGCTGTAAAATGTCGTAATTTTCCCGTTTTAAAATCTCTGGTTGGTCTTGTAAAACGACATTATCTTCCGGTTTTAAATTAAAATTGGTGGTTTTAAAAACCCTGGGTTCTGATTTATAGTGGTTTTGCACTGAAAACAAAACCGTATAAAAATGAATGTAACAAAAGTTGACCATATTAAAAACCCAAAGCATTTCCAGCATACCAAACATCAGAAGAAAAAAAGACTGTAAAATGGTATTTTACATCACACCAAACAACACCTTACAGGAAGAACCCATGATAGTGACTTAAGACCTCTAAGAAAATGTCGTACAAAAACCAATCCGAGATGAACCCCTTCTAAGAAGAAGCATTATTCATTCTAGCGATTACAAATATGATTCTCACCTTCACACTTCTTCAAAGGGCCAAAGATGTCTGGCTGCGGTGTATCCCTTGCCTTCACCTAGAACAACATTAGCGGGGATGTCACCATGGACCCATCAACACAGAAATGGCAAGATAACCAAATGCTGAGGAATTCTCATGTCATGTGTATTAATCCAGAGCAAACATCAACCAATTTTAAAACAGAAAGAGTCCATGATAGAAGACAACAGCAAAACCCATCTCCAAGAACTCAAAAAAAAAAAAAAAAAAAATCAAACAATGCCCAGAAGACAGACGCTCAGCATAATCGCCGCAATCCACCAATACTGAACAACAAAACGCTGTAAGAAGGAAACAAAAAAACATAGCATTTGCAGACAAGCAAGGGAATAGGGATTCGTACGGAGGAAGCAGACGGGAAGACACGGTCGAAGAGACCCGAAGACGAAGCGGAATTGGGCTTAGGCGCATTCTTCCCGCCGAAGAGGTCTGCCCCCAGCGAGGAGGACGGCGGGCAAGAGGAACCCGACTGCTTCTTCCCCTCCATTACACTGTCGACTACTCCACACCCACGCGCACCCCTCCTCCACGGAGAAGAATGGGAGAGCTCAAGAAAGAGAAGGGGGAGGGGGCGCGGGGCAGCTGAACAAGAAGAGAAGAGGAACGGAACAAAGGGAGAGAAGGCGCAGAGAAGAAGAGAGGAACACGTGAACGAGGGTGGAAGACAGGAGTGAGATTTATAGCCACGACACCCACCCACCTGCAGCTGTGCCCACACTACCCAACCCTCTCTCCCTCTCTCTCCTCTGGTTGGCTTCCCTCCTGTAAAGGTGTCGCCTTTCTCAAAATCCGACAGATTCCCAAGCAATCTTCTGACGCTCAAGTCCCAACCCTTCTCTATCGTTATCTATTTACATATTTATCGTTTCTGGGAGCTCTCACTGGGGTTTATCCTCTGCCAGCAGATAAGCGCGACGTGGGTCCGCCGTATCTCCCCTGTGGGCAGGGGAACAGTTGGTCAAAAACGCTACCTTTCTACTCCTCTCCCTCCCTGCCGCCGCCGCCCGTCCGACGTCTACCATCAAGTGTTAACCAACTGGTCCGCTGAGAGCAAAGTCGCAAATGTTTGATTGCGGGACTTGGGATTCTCAAGCTTGGGATTTTCCTAGAGATGTGGGCAGTAGTACCTGTGAGAGCTTCCTAGGCGGAAGTTTGGGAAGATCGCTGCTTTATTTAAGTGGGATAGTATTGAATCACCAGAAGTAGTTCCAATCTCAGCTGCAGCACCAGTCAACAAATTTTTGATACTGATGAGAACTTAGTCCAAATTTGTAAATTTGCAGAGACTGACCTAATAAACCAGCTCATTAACGATCAACGCCTCCTTCTAATACTGTTTTAAGACCCCAACTACTTCTTATATAAATCACATGAGAAGTCCCAACTCCCCACTTTTTACTCTCATTTCAACATCCACCTCGGTCATGTCCACGACTCTCGACTATAACTTGACTTAAGCATTGAAGGATTTTGCCATGGGGTCACCGCCAGTGCCTCTAACCTTGTCTATTTTGCGAGCCCAATGGACTTCGGCATCACAAAGCTCGGCTATACAGTCCAAACCATCACAAGTCGACCCAACTCATCCGAAGGGACCACTCAAGCTCAGGTCGTCTAGGTCTCGTCGCCCGTCTTCCTTATAACTAGACGGAGAAAGAAGCTTCCAAGTCTCCCCTTGGCTCGCTAAGCTCAACAAGGTCCTCATATCTCGGCGCAACAACTCGGATGGGGCCAACGAAGGTAAACCTTACCCCACACCTCGGCATGTCAAATTGAACTCGTACAGGTCGGACTCAAATCATTGGTCGGTGGTTGGATATGTGGTATTCGGTCATGTTCAAATATACATAAGATAAATTCAATAAATATTTATTGAGAACGAATTCTAAATTTAGAATTATTAGATTAAAAAGTTGAAAATCTTATTTTAGTATTTTACATTAATATGATCGAGCTTCAAGAATTATCTCTTTATAGGACCTAAAAGCGAATCACTTATCATGGTAGGATCAGACAAACCCACTCATACGGTTCTCCTTCTCCCTTTCCGAGCGAGGGTTTCACGTTCACAACGGCTAGAGCTCGCGTTCGCAGCGGCTCCCGACTCTGGCAATCTCCCGGGGGGGTTGAGGTTTCCTCTTCCAATAGGAAGACTGAGCCCCTCCTCCCCCCTCTCCCTCCCTAGAGGCTCGATCTCCCCATTGGGAGGCTGCTTTTCTTCTCTCCTGTGAAGAGTTTGGGTCTTTCCTTTGGTAAAGGTTTTTAATCAGGACAGCTTGCTCTCCTGGGACGGTCTTCCTCAAGTGGTGTTCTCCTTCATCGGCTACAACATTTTTCCTTATCCATCCTTTCGAGCAGTAGGTTGTTGCCTCACTTTGTTTGAGGCTCACAGACGGAATAACGAATTAGCAATTTTTGAGTCTAGGATGAACTGACTTATTCTCCTTATTCTTTGAATAAGTTATCTGTACCGATATAAATTATTCCGCTTGTCAAAATTAAGTTAAACTTATTTTCACTTTATTCGTCCTTATTCTTTTTTTATTCTCCGATCAAAAGGACGCCTTAAGTCCTTCCAATATCCTTAGCAAGTGTCTGCAGTTCTTTGGTGCTGGGTCTATCAGTTGGTGCAGGATTTAGCTTCTTCCTCTGTTAGGTGATACTTTGTTGAAGTTGAGCTATGCAGTCCAAGCAAAGCTTCGCACACCACGCGTTCAACATAATGCCGAAACTAAAGTGAAGGCTCCAGTTTGTGCACGTATTCCCTTGCTCGGATGCCGTGAGCAGGCCCTCCGAGATCTCCTATTCCAATGACAAACTGCTTCAACCTTTGCAACCTTCGTTGAAAGTTTCTATTATGGAACTACCTCCATGCTTCTTCAGTAAGTTTGGACGGCTCCTCAAACAACCTACGGATTCCAGCTATCTCTTTAATTTGTATTTGTTGAGCTTTAAGCTGTGTTATTCATGGAAGGTGTTTGTTAGTTTGTTTTCCTGTTGTACTCTGGCTGGTCTCATAAAGTTTCCCTTCTTTTCTGTTCAAAAAGGACAAAAAAGAAAGCATCACTTACGGCTCTTTGACTTTGTTAGAAGATTTCTAAGGATATGAAAGATCTTCTTGACATAAAGTATGAAGAACTCCCAAATCTGTCCCGCAAGCCGCAACGTAGACTAATTAGATTTGGAAGTAGCATCAATCTTTGTTCATACAATATTTTCTTTTTTTGAAGAGTGTAGCCTAATGGTTAAAAGTCAGAAGACACCCCTGTGCCCACCAAGGTGGGCGCCCCACCCCCCAGGCATGTACGTGTACGTTTTCAGTACAAACTTGAGTCATTGTCTTTTTTTTTTTAGTCGAAAAACTTGAGTCATTGTCGGATGGGCATGAAAGTTTCTTTGACAATTGATCAACTATTTACAAGTATATCGTTTTTGGGCAATTGGTGAACTATTTAGCTGATTTGTGATCTTTGGTATGACGCGACTCGGGAAGATCCCAAGATGAGGAAGAAGACAAGAAAGTGGGAACAAACAAGGTTAGAACTTGGAAGAAGAGGGGGGAGAGGCATATATAATGGAGGCAGGGGTCCCCCGGCCAACCGCCTCTCTCCATTCGGGGTCGGGGCATCGCGGGATAAGAAAATGACAGGCTTGGGAGTTGGGGCCTTTCCATCTCAGATAGCACTTCTCTTCTTTTAGATTGAAAGATATGTTTCAAACACATCCACATTGATCAGACACAAATTAGATCCGTGAGTAATATTCCTTTCTAATGTTCAAAGAGAAAAGAGTAATTTTCCCTTCCAAGAAAGAAGAAGCATCTTGCCACTTAAGTGGGAGTGTCTATGGATCATAGTTAGTTAAATACTTAAATATGGTGTCGTATTATACGATAAAAATATGTCCGAGTATAATTCGGTTTAAAATTTGAATAAGATGGTAAAAAGAAAATCAGTCAAACAATTAAAAGATTAAAAAATTTTGATAGGACATATATAAATTTTATATCTTAAAAGATATTTAAATAGTAAAATAGCAAAAGTCTTATCTTAATTTAATAGCATAATGTATTAAATAGAAAGTATTAAACATTTTTATATTATATGTGAATAAAATGATTGATTAGTGTCAAAAATGAATATTTTTCTATATTTTTTTGGTTCAGTGAGACATATGAAAGTTTAATTTGAAAATTCAAACGTACGCAAATTATAAGTGTATAATATTATATTTAACTAACTATGCTCTGGACAAGCCTCGGAGGTGATTGGGATGGAACTTGCAAAGTTTAGACTTACTCATCAGATGAATTAACCCTAACTTTCCATTTTATAGACTTCTTTTTGTGTGTAGGGATATTGAATGGTAATATCCATTTGTTCAAATCATGCATGCATAAGTTGCATTTTTTGTGGAAATTCAACACACACAAAAGTTGGAGAGTTTTTGTTTAGTTTAATTACCTTAGGGGGATAAGGGCCATCTAGGGAAGAAGATGGGAGGTGTTTCTTCAGTGATCCTAGCTAGCTGCTGGGTAATGGTTCTCTTTTGGTTCAAAGACGATTGCGTTCTTTGCTAGATGAAATTATGCCATGGCGCTTTAGCCATCTGTTTAGTCAAATGTCACACATTACAGAGATTTTAATCACTATGATCTAATAATTGTTAATGACTAGTCCACTTGAATGATACAGAAGGCAAAAGCTCTGCATACTCAAGAGTCGAAGGTAACCGGGCCTTTTAAAGGTGTGAATTGTGAGGCGGCTTTTTTCATTTTATTTCTTTCGTTTTTTCTGGAGGAGAGTAAGTGAAAAATATCTTCGCACTATGGTGTTCGATCGCATGGTGCGATCAAACTCATTAAGTTCTTTTTTTTTTGTCTAAATTATGGAATTGACTCACGTCGGTTCACTCACTGAGTGATGCAAATACTCGGGTCATTCACCAAGAGAGGAGCACACATTAAAGCTTGAAATTCCACTATTCAGTCGATCATTATGTATCCCAGAGCTCGTCGTGTTGATGCCTGCAGTACACTTTTAGGCTTAAATTTTCAAACCGAAGAATGTTTTGATAATGAGGTGAAGGTGTTGGGCTTCCTTTATATCTTCTCGATGCCAAACACGCCCTAATGACATGAATTTGCGAGAAGATGCTCTGTTTTAGGAACATAACCCACATAAAGGTCTCTAGATTCAGGTAAAGAGAGGAAACTAAGGGTGACACCTATGAGTTGCATCTATGGTCATTAGGGTTTTAGGTCTCTTCATAGCAATCTTGTACTTCAGTTATGAAGAGACGACTAGACTTTGTTTTCTGTACTCTAATACACCTCCAACTCACAAAAGTTAAAGGCGAATTAATATTTCACC
Source organism: Zantedeschia hybrid cultivar (assembly GCA_030544215.1). Classification (NCBI taxonomy): domain Eukaryota; kingdom Viridiplantae; phylum Streptophyta; class Magnoliopsida; order Alismatales; family Araceae; genus Zantedeschia; species Zantedeschia hybrid cultivar. Next base: position 14,701,760 of record JARZZO010000014.1, on the reverse strand, counting down.
TATTTTTTTGATCAAATAGTAAATTTATCTCCAACCTGACAAATGAGGGCACAGACACCAGCCTCATTAGTTCTGACCGACTGGCTAAGCTGGATGGTACTCCATAAATAGAGTACATTTATTTGGGATTCTCCATGAGGTGAGTGGGGCACTACCCACATGAAGATTTTGTTACATTTGACCTTCAAGATCGGTCCTTTTGCCCACTGTTTGACATTTTTTGGCGACGAATCAAGGATTTGTTCTACTAGTTAACTGCGAATATTCGACCGGGATATGCCTGTTTCTGATTCTTTTTTTTTTAACCATTAAAGCTGCCATTAAATTTCACATGCAAACGTTACAGGGAGTATATCAGGGAGGAGATGGAACCCATGCTAAGCATAGCCATAAGGAAAAATATAGTAGAACGCACGCAACCAAAAGAATTACAAACGAGCCCCAAAGAAACAAAAACTCCGGTGATTGCCGGAATCCTCCAGTTAACTGAAAGCAACTCCGCTAGCCGACGCCTACTGTCGATGAGACTGGCACAACAAGAGCAACGCCATCTAAAGGCGAGGAAAGGCTGAAACGAGAAGCAGCCGAGGTCGAAGAGCTCGGAATAACACACGAGCAAAGGCGTGTAAACATGAATGGTGGAGGGGTGGCGGTAGGCTCAGAAGGAAGGAGATGGCCGCTGGCAGTGGCGGACGGTAGCAAGCAAACAAAAAAGGGAGAAATAGAACCAGACAATGGAGGGGACAGGGGAGTCCCCGGAGTAACCTCCCCCCACCCAAGAGGACGGTCTCCACTCGACGAGGTCACCTGAATTGGCGATGTTCAACCGGTAAAATTGGCGACGGTTCCGCCTGACGAGGGCTTCGTTCGGTGCGAGAGAAAGGGAAAGTAGCTGCACGTGCAAACCCTGATTCCTGAACAAAGTCCCCTGTAGAAATAAAATAAGGAATTGAGATAGTCCTGGGTCTTAGGTGAACTATAGACGATTAATAAAGAGAGGAAGAAGAGAGCCAAAAATTGTTAAAACCCATTTCACTGGTACTCCCGTGATTGCAAAATTTTAGCTTCTCTCCTCTTCTCTTTACTGACCGTCTACAGTCCGTTAAGAACCCTAAACGATCTCAACTCTAAAATAAGACATGCTAGCTATGCATGATAACTGTTAACTACATAGCACGCATAGCAGGTCGTCTAGAGGAAGACAAGAAAAAGATCTGTCCTCTTAACTAGATGATCGGAAAATTGGCATCATAATTTAACACTTAACAAGCAAAGTGCAAACTAGTAATAACCACGTGAAGTGGAGTTGAGATCAAGTTCAGCAGTGCAGAGAGAAGGAGGGGGGCAGGTTTAAATCCTTCACTTGCTCCAAAAAATTTGCAAATACTTGGGCCCTCCTCTTCTCTGCACTGTTGGACTTTTGTCGAACAAGGCACTAAAGAGGACCTCCTCTCAGTGCCGCCGGGTCACTAGCAGTAAGAGGGAGAAAAAAAACAAAGATTTAGGAAGATGACCTGGTGAATTGACACATAACAGGTTAACTTGGGGCGTTCTTCCTGTGTACTGATTTGTAACGTGTGGCGCATGGATATCATCCAAGGACGTTGTACGTTCCGGCGTTCATGATCAAGCTTTCTTAGAAGAACTTAGTTCTCATTTTCCATGCAAACGCCACAGGTATCAGAATGGATCATGCACGGTTAGTATACATAGAAGCTTACCATTCCTACAAGCGTTGTGTTCCCTGTCATCCACTCATTGTAACATATTTCACAGGCATATCCTTTTCAGAAATCTCTGCTTAAAGAGAAAGCAGAACACTGAAGCAGCAAGAAGATTGCTATTCCCCAGCAGCATCAGGCACACGATATTATTCCAATCTAGAGGCATATTACGAATCATCCCTGCCGGCCAGTTATTCCATGCATGCTTCTTCCAACGCTCCGTATCATCACCTCAGCCGGCAAAAATCAACATATAAAAAGCCTCATTCGAGGTGAACACACTCCTGAGGGAGGGCAGTGGGGACGCATCCACTGGAGCATCGTGATCAGTTCATCACCTTGGCCCAAACACAGGCATCGGAGGGAACAGTACACCCCCTCCTCAGACCCAGTGGCGGTGCCAGTGACCCAGAAGCAGCTCCTCGTTCACCTGAAGGGAAGGGATGTCTGCATGCAGGCGTTGTTCTCCTCTTTTAGAGGGCGTCTGCACTGTCGGGGAAGGAGGTTAGTCATGACTCACAGGTGCCGGGACAGACTTCTCAAAGCAAAGTAGATCTATACATGGCGGATAGATTTGTGAATCGGCGTGTTCACTGTTCGACGAGCTGACGAAGGCTAGTGGACACTACGTACTGGCTTAGAAGATATCACGAGGTTTGTTAGGCTGCGGACCAACAGCTGAGTCTTGCAATACATCCGCTCAATGTCAAACACACTTGAAAATATTAAAGTTACAAGTAGAGATCTTCCGAAGCTTGGATTGAACTGAGTCAGTGCAGTGAGAAAAACTTTTCACAAAAAACCCCTCACAGGGTGTTTTTACCATTCAGGTGTTTATGAAAGATTCGATCATTCCCTCTTTACAGTAACTGAGTTCAGTCTAAGCTTACCGGTAGATAATTTCTACTCCAAATTACAACTTTTAAGGCCACCTTAAACAGAGAACATATTATTTATTTAAACATATTTTACTTTATCCTTTAAATCATGTACTAGACTCTAACACGTGAATAACAACGAACGTAAATACGGAGGCAGAAAGTTTGGGAAGGAAGGGCAAATAGTTAGTATGGTTTTGATCCGTTTAGAAAAATTCCGGTTACCTGACCTATAAACCAGTAGTAGGTCAAAGAATCGGATTCTCAGTATTGTAGCGACTAGGATCCAGAGATGACCAAACGCACACACTCACACAAGAGAGAACGAAAAATCAATTAGAAAAAGTCAAGCTCTTTTCATTAAGAAAAGAAATTTTACACTCTTTCTCTTTGACACTTTCCCTCCACGCACTCGACCCTCATGGTGGTGAGCCGCTCTTTGGAGGTTACACATATTTATAGAGGGGAGAAACCTTAGTAGTCGCTCTCAATCCGAACCCTTTCTAAACTCCCACCCATAGGTGATCAGAGTCCAAATCTGACTCTTACCCCATGCCATCCGAGTTCGTTTTAGATCAAGTCATCCGCACAACATACTAGATACATGCATTCGGTTAAAAGTTTTTTTTTTTGGTTAATTTATTTGTTATTCATGTTGGTTTTAACAAAACTGTCTACTAATGTCCTGCATAATTTGGGGGTTATTTGATGTGTGGTAAAATACTGCAAAATATTGTAAATAGACAAAACAATAAGTCCTTATATTTAGACTGTTGCAAATTATTTTATGTGTGGAGTATCGTAAATTACTGTATTTTAAAAGTAGTTGACCTCTAAAATCTTCCTTTTAGCTAATTACGATTTTCAATCTAGATTTTACTGCACTTTACTACACACAAAATGAATCCTTGGTTGAATAATCAAGTTATCCATTGTCATTTACATTCCTACAAGTAACTCGATACCATGTGTTGGATATTGCTTGATCTGATGTTACTGCGGCAGGTGATCACTATGCTAATTGTCCATTCTAATGCTATGTCGTCGCTCGTCAGTGGGAAAGAATGGAAGGGGATGAACTAGGGCGGGGCTGAAGGAAACAACAGAAAGTTTCAACAAAGAGGGCTTGTCTTTTAATGTGAAGAAGAAAAGGTAAAATAAGTTTGGAAGGCCTTGGGGAGGGGGGGAGGCAATTCCACCCCCTTCAGCATCATATGTAGGATTGAGATCTTCTTCTTTACTTTTTATTATTATTATTTATATTTTAGTTAGGAATCTTTTAAAAAATAAAAAAGTTACTATTTTCCTGTCTCACTTCTTGTCTATCTTAATAGATTAATCAATCAAATTGAGCGGAATATAAATGATGTAAAAAGAATAAAATAAAAGATCCCAATCTTTATGTGTGACCTAAGTCATAATTCTAAACTATGATGACTATAGTGGGTATCGGGGGCAGGCCAAATGCCGAAAGAGGATACCATTAATACTGAGAGGTGTAGAAAAATGTTCTAGTGGAAAAGAAGATGGAGGCAGCCCGAACGGTGAAAAGATGGGAGCTGCCTAAGGTTTGGCACTACTCTACGGGACTTGCCAATTTTTGGCGTTCGGTTGGAAGCGGAAAGCCCATTTTCTGTCAGGCTTTTGGGCCTCTCTCAGCTTGAAAATAAGAATTGGCTCAAATTTTGTTACAAGCTCGGCCCAAAATTTTCATGGGCTTAATTCCGCTGCTTAATTCCCTTTATTTAGCATCTGGCCCAGGCCGGGCTGGGGGGAAGATGAAGAAAAAATGTATATATCTTTTTGGCGCTCCTTGGACAAATGAGATTGGGGCTGTAATATTTAGGGCTGTCAATGGGCTGGGACGGCCAGTGGGTTTCCGGGCTAGGCCAGATGCGGGTTACATTTCGGGCCGATACTCTAAGCACGCGGACCAAAGTCGGGCCTAAAAATGGGCCGATGGGTTGAGCCCGGTAGCCCGAGGCAGATGTCTCTCTCGTGATCGCAGACCCTACTTCCCCAGCACCAGCGCCAGTCCATTCGGATCCAGGCCCGATAAGCATTGCGAAAGCGGATCCAACTCTCCCGTCGACGGTGCCGCCACAGCCGCAGCAGCAGATCCTGGCGACCGGAGGCTCCCGAGGTGGGAAGCTTCTGGCCGGGCACCTCGCCCACGAGTTCCTCACCAAGGGGACCCTTTTTGGCCGCCGTTGGGACCTCGTTGCTGCCGCCGTCTACAAGGGGCCGACGGCTGCAGCGTACACAGAGGTGATGTACATGTTGAAGGCAGATGGGGGCAGCGTCCCTGGGGTCATCAACCCTACGCAGTTGCTCCAGTTGATCCAGATGTGAATCGCTCTTTCTCGCTCTACAACTCATCTCCTTCTTCCTCCTCTGATGAAGACGACAACATCGGCATCTATACCTCGCTTGTTCAAGATTCTGCATCAGTCTTGGGAGGGGGCGATAGAAGGAGAAGGGGAAGTGCCACGAGTCGGGCCCCCATTAGGTCCCACGGGCTTTGTAATATGTATGCGGACTGGGTTGGGCTGGACCAGGCTGTAGCACAGGTCGGGCCAAACTGTAGCACGGGCTGTGCTGGGTTAAGCAGTCGAGCCGGGCCCAGCCCGTTGACAGCCCTAGTAATTTTTGGTGGGTCAAGTTGAATTCAAATGGGTCAGGTTGAACCCAACCAGGGTAGGCTTGATTTGGGCTAAGACATTAGATAGGTTGGATTGGGTTGGCTTCGACCAACCTGACTTAACTTGAGTCAAATATTAATATAAATAACTGATAACTTAGATCCCTCACTCTGTACTTACTGAGCCCCATCCTCACATGCACTTAGGGTCCATTTGGTTTCTTGTAAAACATGCCGCAGGAACAGTTTTTAGGAAAAGTTGAGACATGTGAGTTATTTGGTAACATGTAAAACCATAGTTAACACGAAAAGCATTTCATTGACTGCTCCTAAATCTCAATTGTGCATCCCCAAAAACAGTTCATATGCCATTTTCTGGAAGGACTCTAGTAGAACTGTTCATTCAGTATAGTGGGCCTCTTCCCTCGGCGCAAAAGTGCCTACCTCCTTTTCCTTTTGCAGTTGTTACAAGTAACTCGCTAAAAATATTCAATATTTGTGGAAGAGAATAACTTGTTTCATTGTCATAGTAAAAAAAAAATTTGAAGGCCCACAACATTACTTGCATCCTCGTATAATTAGATTTTTCATAAGACAACTCATAAAAACATGAAAATTCAAAAACCTTAGCTCCATAAATAGTGTTCATTGGGATTAGGTTTTTAAATTTTCATCTTTTTTTGGGATGTTCCATCTAAAATCGAATTAGATAGACATGTAAAACATGTCAGGGGCTTTCATAAAAAACTCAAAAAATATGAAAAAAATAAAATAATCGAGCCCTAATGAACAATATATGGGGTCAATTTTTGAACTTTCATCTTTTTTTGAGATGTCCAATAAAAAATCAAATTATATGAGCTTGTAGGTTATATTAGAAGCCTTCAAAAAAGTTTATGAAAATAAAAAAATTGATCCTCAATGAATAGTATATTACTGTTCATCGAGCCTTGATTTGAATTTTTATTATTTTTTAGGATGTCCAATCAAAAATCTAATTGTATGGACATGTAGGGCATGTTGGGGGTTAAAAAAAAAAAGTTTATAGTTTGATTGTACCGTCAGGGACGTAATATCCCCAAACAGTGCAATAAGTTATTCTCCCTTTAGAATTACTTATATTTATGGCCTTAAAACTTAAAATATTATAATTTTAAGTAGAACCAGACCAAACTTACCCCAAGCTGAAAATTAAAAAGAAAGAAAAAAATATCTTTTAATGTTAAGGTTCGAATTTTGATCATGTGAAGATATGACCTTTTTTATTTGAATTGTCTAATCAAATGTAGAGTTGAGCTATTGTCTGTCATATCTATGTTAAAAACAAAAATTAATGCTAATTTTTTTTTAAGCAAACAAATGTATGAAATCATTTTTAGGAAAAGATGTTACGGGTAAACAAATGAATAAAAAGATTTTTAAAAGAATATTTTCAGAAGTGTCAAATGGTCAATTACATTTTCATTTTTCTTGTAAATTGACTTCCTTAAAAAATCTTTTACATCTTATTATGTTTTAGGGTTTTATGTTTTATGTTTTACATGCAACCAAACAGACCCTTAGAGGATCCGGACTGACTGAGGGAACACCCATTTAGAAAATGCTAGTAACATGGATCATATATAGATATATATATATATATAGAGAGAGAGAGAGAGGGGCCGGCTATAATGCATCTAACTTAGATGTGCTTCCTTAGATCTTTTTATTTTGATGTCAAAAAAAAAAAAAAAACTCACTATAAATTTTAAAATATTCAAATACCTTCGTCTAAGTTGGATTTTACCTTTTGAGATCAATTGTTGTTGTTGGATCGAAAAACTTAATCGTAGTCATTCAATCAAATACATCATTATTTGAGGATGACAACTAAAGTATGAGAAGGTGGAAACAATCTTAAAAGTTAATCTGATAACTTTTTATTTTTTAATCATTATTTTAATATTTAAAAATATTAAGTTTTCATACATACTCAATTGGACGGTTCTAATTGATCATTAAGATTTAGACAGTGAATTAAAGTCCAGGGATGGAAGCAATCTCAAGAAGTCTATTTGAATATTTAAAAATTATTAAAAATTTCATTCTTTTTTAATATGAAGTAGGTGAATTTCAATAGAGGACATAACTAACTTAGATGACCTTTGGAGTGCGTCAAATCTTTTCCATATATATACGTGTGTAAAACACTAAATAGAATAGAATCCTTCGTCAAATGGTTCACCTACAAACTTCTTACCTGGCAGCTAGCTCACCTGGTTAGTGAGGGTGCAAAGGAGTAGAGCTGAGCCAAATTTTACCATGCTCAGACTAGGCTCAACCAATTTACGTTGGGCTCGAATTCGACCGAGTTGGCAATCTTTCTATTCAAACTCGACTCGATTAAGAACTCGTCGAGGTCGAGTTCAACCTCTGAGCAGACGAGCCCAAAACGAAACTCGGCCCACAACCCTTGATGAATACTTTCTGCAATGTCCTGGGCGTTGCAGGTAGGGTCATTGCAGTGGGTGAATTTTTTTTTTTTAATTTTTTTTCTAGTCGGCTCAAGGTGCTCTAAACGTCTATATAGGCTGATCACTTATCGAATGTCCTAAAAAATCTTAAATGAAAAATCGAACCTCAATGAATAGTAAAAAAATATTTTTAATGGGCCAAACTTAATAATAATTTTTTATTTTTCATTTCTTTTGAAGCGTCCAATCGGTGATCAGCTTGCACCGTCTAAGACACCTCGGGGCCAATTTGAAAAAAATTAAACAATAAAAGTTTATTTTATCTCCTGCGAGGGCGCCTATTTTAATGATATAATAATATCATTTTTTAACACTATTTTTGATACGTATAACTGACAAAACCGTGTTACTATTTCCCCTTGAAAATAATCAAGAAAGATGGCCTTTTAAAAAGTTGTCCTGGCTCCTACTTTGTGAAACTTCCGGTCTTGGACTGTGCTGGCCCATCTGCCGCTCCCCAACAAAGCCGTGAATAGTTCCTTTCCCAATTCCCATCCTATTTACAGATTATTTACAATGTGCTTTTTAACTACTAGCTTTCTTAACGTGTCATTTTTATGTATAACATCGTATAATCTTAAATTATTTGATAAAAATTCTATAAAATGTTAAATATCTCAATAATGAACTTTATTCATAAATAGAATGACTGGATGCATTTAAATGAGCATTAAGACAGTTTTTTAATGAGTATTTAAACGAGTTTTTAACTAGTTCTTAAACGAACCTATCCACAAACATAACTGAGTCGAGTTCACATGTGTTCAAATTTGACCTCCTTTATGAATCAAGTTTAAATTTTTATTGAAACTTGTTTATTTAATTAATAAACGAGCCGAATCGAGCCGTTATCGAGTAATCTTTCGAGCTATTCATTGAACATATTGATTCGTTTGCGGCCAGCGGCGGATCCAACCTTAAGCTAGTGGGTCCCGTGACCCTACTAGATTTATATAAGATATCTATATATGACACATATATTTACAATAAATATATACATGTGACACTAAAATACTAATATATTTATGTATATAACATTAATAGAAAGTATATATGTATATTAAATTTATTTATTCATTTTTTTGGTTTGGTTTAGTTTCAAATGTTTATGAAACCAATTCAAACCAAACTTAAATTCAAATCAAACAGACTGAACCAAATCACTTGATTCAATTTAGTTTTCAGTTTGAATCGAATTATGAACATCCCTAGAATTGTACACAATAGGTCTTTATTTTTTGTCTTGATCATGAAATTGATTTTATTTTATTATAGGTTGACCTTTTTTTTTTAGTTCCATGATGTTGATATACTGAGTTTCCTAATGACATCCACCAATGGTGTTTTATGTCCCCCTGGAACCCCACAGGAGAGATGAGCTTATTTGGAAAACCTGTTGTTCTCATTCCTTTTCAACTGTTCGAATTTCTTGAGATTAGAACTTGAATTTTAATGGTAAGGGCAGTACTCGATTACGTTTCAAGTGTCTTCTTTTTCCTCTTAAAAGGCATGTGCTTCTAATTGCATTCGGGCATCTATTTGATATCAGATGCCAAGTGATACTTATCGGTTTAGGTGGTGATTCTATTTTTATCCCCATCTTGTAAGAAAACTTGTATATCTCCTTTTTTGTCTTTACCCTAATGTATCCTTATCCTTCACATTTATCAGAAATAGTTATGTAAAGTTCAAATCCCAGATAATATAATGTGCAAATGTAACATTCCCCTTCTATTCCTTGTAAATTAATAGAAATTATGTATCTAAGATATTACAAGGTATAAGTTTTTTAACTGACATTCATAAAACCTTTGTTCATCAAACATGTAACCTGTTAATGTAAAAGTAAAATTTATAAATAGGTCAATGGAAAATGGAGGGTGGGGGTGAGAGAATGTGGTGGTAAATGAGATATCTATCTCATCAAAGACTTGGATGACTTAAGAGAAAAAGAAAGCTAGATAAATATTTGGTACTCAGACCCAAGAATATGTGCATCTTTATGTCTATTTGAGGTTATTTAGATATATGTTGCTCTTTATCATTATCCCAACAAATTGATCGTACCCTCATCACCTGTTTGTTCGTTAAAGCTTTGAAAACAAACACATAACATTTGATGTATCTAAGTAGTCCGTAATAGTGAAATGTTGGTTTCCTAATATCTTGTAATCAGGAAGACTTAAGATGTGCCTATAATTGGTATGTTTATAAGGTTGTCTTTACTTCATGAAATGTTCTTTGTATCCGTTTCCTCTAATTATTTTGAAGTGTGGAAAAAAAATCAAACTCTCCCTTGTATTAGTAAGAAATAAGAACCATTTTGCTTTGACAATTGATTATAATTGTTTCATGTTGTTCACATTTTCATCTTAATAGGTCATAAATATTTCCCTTTTATTGAGTTGAAAACTTTTATTCTTGAAGCCATATCAAGTTGACACCTCCTACCTTCTTGGGTCTACCTTTTGTTCACATGAAGTCCACAGTTTGTCATCTTTGGTAGGTATCTAATCATTTGCCAAGAACCCTAGACTTAATCAATAAAATAATGTCTTCCCCCAATGGTATTTTTTAATTTAATATTAGATATTATAAAATATTGATTTATTTTATATCGTTTGTTTACAATTATATTTATTCTTTCAAGGAAGTATTCGCACGAAGTGCGTTATTAGCTAGTGTGTGTGTATATATATATATATATATATATCTATATATCATATATAAGAAACAAATTGATGGTTTTTTCGTCGCCGGTTCAACTTGTTGCATTCAACCCGGCTCTCGGTTCAACTTGCATATTCAGTCGCCGATTCAACTTGTTGGATTCAATCCGACTCCCAGTTCAACTCTTTGCTCTTTCGCAGTGCATGTGTCCCACGCAAACAAGGATTCGTGTCTCTCCATCTCCATTCAGTTCTGAACCATGTTCTCCAACAAGAAGTCTTCTCTATAAGGCTACACCTCTTCTACTAGGACTCAATCATCGCATTATAAATATCTCCATTGTCGCAATATGATCTTCTATATTGGTTTCTGGATTTTTGGAAATCTCTCTATTGTTGCGATCTGGTCTTTTATCTCTGCTTTGACACGGCAGTCAAGGTCCTTCTTCCAGGTAATGTCCGTTTCAAGCTGTAAAATTGAGAAATTTGCTGGTTTTTTATGGATTAAGTTTGAGGAAGAAGATGGTTTTCTATTGTCGCAATCTAATCTTCCATATTGATTTCTGGCCTTCTATCTTGGTTTCTTCTCACTCAATAATGTATTATCAATCTATTATAATCTATTGCTGCTGGCTTGCTATTTTGGCGGTGATGTTGTTGCTGTCGCTGGCTGCTTGAGCTGGGTAGGAGAGAGCTTTTGGAGGATAGATCATTTTGTTATTGGGTCGAATCGTCCGGAAAGGAGGCTGCTTGGTCGCATTTTTGGACGCCGCCGCTGATTTGGGAACGTCAGTAACCGACGGTTCCGTTGGTTTCAATATGGAGGAAGGTGCTATTTGGAGGGCTCACATGGGCTCCGACTTCCCCGATCCTTGAAGTCGTTTCTCATCTGGTTTGTTTGGAACCTCTGGGTAGGGGCATGTTCTTGATGAGCTGCAAGGGGTAACCTCTATTTCAGATTTTCCCTCTTCCTTGACCTATAATCCTTTGAAAACTTCTCTAGCTATATCATATCACTGCATCTTGCAAATTCTTTATGAGTGCAGATCCTCGCTCAATGACACAGCATGAATTTTCTGCAAATGTCATCCGTCCCAAACACCAATAGCATTGAGTGACACCTCCTGGCCGGAAGCCCACCAGTTTCATCTGATTTTCCAGTAAAAAAAAAACCACCTCGATGAGGACTCCTTCCTAAAATCTCTTCCAACAGTTGCATTGCCAGATAATTCTGGTAATGAATCCATAGTGGCCCCCTCAAATGAAGTGCTAAAGATTTCCTCCGACAAACAGAAGCATGCTGTCGCGTGGGTACGAGCTGCCTTTCCCACTGATCTTTCACCATTCTCCATGTACAGCAATGCCTAATCCGGTACTGCCATTCCACATCATGGTCGATACCTATTTAGCAAAAAAACAAATTTTAATAAAACGTTATTGAATTAACCTTTATTTGTGTCTATATATTAATTCATGATCGACAAATCATTTAATCACAAACTTTTATTTATCATTTGCTCTTGACCATTATTGGGTTTACTTTTTTTAAAGGATATAAAAATAAAATTATTTGGGTGTTCTTGTGTCGGTTTTTATTGTGGAAGTCCATATGAAGAATTTTGAGAAATACGAACCGCTAAAAATTGTTTCGGTCAAGATTTATAGTTTTTTCCTTAAACTAGATCGCAGTCGATACGAGTGTTTTTTTTTTTTTATGAAGGCCCATATGATGAATTTTGAGAAATACGAACCACTAAAAATTGTTTAGGTCAAGATTTATGATTTTGTCCTTAAACTAGATCGTAGTCGATACGGGTGTTTTTTTTAGTCGTGGAGGCCTATATAAAAAATGATCAGACCACCGTCCGTCTCCGACCACTATCTCATCCTACAATTCAGTGATCAGACTCTTAGACCATTTTTGCTATCACATACGCATAAAAAAATTTCATGTTATGATCCCCATCCTTAAGCCACTGCAATCTTGCTTTTTGTCTCCAGAAAGATTCCTCCTAGGAATACAAGAGGATAAAGAGGACCTTGCAGGCTCCAGGATCACAAAATTATCTAAACATGGTTCTTCCTCATAACTATGTTGAGCCACATCAACCTTTTCTTCTGCTGCACAAATATTGATAGATATATTCCCGAAAACATTCTTGTTCCAATCTATGAGCATTTTTCTCATTGATTTAAAATTCAGCTGAGCATGAACATGCAGGAGAAGGATATTGTAGCCGAAGACCAGCATTTTGTAGCATCTGATAAAAATTTATCATGATAGGTCCTCATATGTTGAAAAGTAAATGTTGACGCATGTTGGAACTGAGAATTAACAAGGAAGGCTAATAAGGGAGCGTGATCAGAAGCCTCCCTAGAAAGATGCTTGAGTTGAATGGGAGCCCAAGCCAAATAAGTCAAAACATGATCCAGCTTAGCCATATTCCTCAAGAACCTTTCTGACCATTGTGCCAATTAAACCTGCTACCCTCAAATCCAAGATGTATCTAGCCCAATGACAAAATAAAATTATGACAATCAGAGAAAGAAGATAGATGAAGGTTGCGCCCTCCTAACTTCTGATCATCTACTAGAACAGTGTTGATCATGTGGAAGCTGGCCCTGGGGAGGCTACATACTATGGATAGACTTAAAATGTTAGCTAATACCCAGAAGCATAGTTGTATATTCTATGGAAGGTTTGATGAGAATGCATATTATCTTTTTTGTCATTGTGGGATTGTTAATATATTATCGGCCTCTTTATGCAATACCTTGCATATTTCCTGGATGAGCCTTGCATATATTATTAATACTTTGCATATATTGTTAATACCTTTCAAATTGAATAAATCTTAAGCATCCGTTTGTATACCCTTGTAGCGATGTTTTATAAGGTTTGCTATGCTCTTCTTTCATCAAAAATAGAATATGTTACTTGAATACACACATGGGTTGCGTCGCTGCCGCATCTGTCTCCGACCACCATCTCATCCTACAATTGAATGATCAGACTCTTAGACCTTTTTTGCTATCACAGACGCATGAAAAAATTTCGTGTTATGATCCCCATCCTTAAGCCACTGCAATCTTGCTTTTTGTCTTCAGAAAGATTCCTCCTAAGAATACAAGAGGATAAAGAGGACCTTGCAGCCTCCAGGATCACAAAATTATCTAAACATGGTTCTTCCTCATAACTATGTTGAGCCAGATCAACCTTTTCTTCCGCTGCACGGATATTGATAGATATATTCCCGAAAACATTCTTGTTCCAATCTATGAGCATTTTTCTTATTGATTTAAAATTCAGTTGAGCATGAACATGTGGGAGAAGGATATTGGAGCCGAAGACCAGCATTCTGTAGCATCTGATAAAAATTTATCATGATAGGTCCACATATGTTGAAAAGTAAATGTTGACGCATGTTGGAGCTGAGAATTAACAAGGGAGACTAATAAGGGAGCATGATCAGAAGCCTTGCATATTATATTTTTTGTCATTGTAGGATTGTTAATATATTGTCGGTCTCTGTATGCAATACCTTACATATTTCCTAGAGGAGCCTTGCATATATTATTAATACCTTGCATATATTGTTAATACCTTGCAAATTGAATAAATCTTAAGCATCCGTTTATATACCCTTGTAGCGATGTTTTATAAGGTTTGCTATGCTCTTCTTTCATCAAAAATAGAATATGTTACTTGAATACACACATAGGTATTTATGTGAAATAATATAAACCAATCATAAATAATGTTTATTATCTTCTTATCTAAGTTAATTCTTTGTGTCTGTCATTTTTATGTTGCAATGTTTTACATACAAATAGTTAATTTTTGATAATGTACTTTGCTTGACAAATTTGCCTTATCATCTTTACTTTCGAACATTATGTTTTAATACACAATAATAATTATGCTGCAATCTTTTCTTTAATACAGCTATTACATCTTGTCCTATCATGGAGGAAAATTATATGAAAAAAAATGGAGAAAACAACCAACATAAAAAAGGTAATAAAAAACTTACAATATATTAAGTAGAAATTATAGATTGAATTATTTTACTAACTATTCTTGACCTTTTAAAGAGCTTCTAGAAAAAAGGAATAAAAGAAGAAGAGAAAAATATGCAAACATGGATGAAGAGAAAAGATGCATGATGTTAGCCAAAAGACGAGAAATATATCAAATGAAGTTAGATGGTCCACATTGTGTGAAGATCACTTCAAATTGTAAATACTGCAAGGCGAAGAGGTTTGAGTATGAACCGCCAACATTCTGTTGCTATAATGGAGAGGTTGTACTGAAGATCAACCATATGCTAGAAGATTTATTTCAGTTATACACCTCTGATACAGAAGAATCTAAACATTTCAGAAATTCTATACGTGGATATAATAGTGCCTTTGCATTTACATCATTGGGTGTGAAATATGACAAGTCCTTAGCAAATATGAAGAATGGGACATACACTTTTAGAGTCCAAGGACAAGTCCACCATTATATTCCCACATTATGTCCTACAGATAGCAAAGCTAGATTTCTGCAATTATATTTTTATGACACAGAAAATGAAGTTTCAAATAGAATGGCTCATCTTCCAAACTTAAATACAGTTATAATAGAAAAGTTGATATTGATTTTGAATATCAATCCTTACTCTAGATTTTTAAGAAATCTAAGGGATCTAGATTGTTTAGAAAATAAAATTATCTCAATTAGGAAAGATTGTGGGCTAGATCAACGTGTGTATAATGCCCCGACAGCAGACCAGGTTGCAGCAATTTGGGTTGAAGGACACAATATACAAGGAAGATATGAGACTGATATCCTTGTTCATAGTCATGGCGAACATGGTTATAAAGTAAAACTATATTTTGGTTGTTATGATCCATTGCAATATCCTTTGCTTTTTCCAAGAGGAGAGACAGGGTGGCATAGAGGTATAAGAAAAAGTAAAGCCAAACAAGATTCAAGACATGTGGACAATTTCATGGCATACAACAATCATAACAACTTATCCAATATCATCCACATAGAAGAAGGTATGTTTATAAATATATCGTAAATTACTAAGTACAAAATAATTATTTAAAATGTCTATTTTTTTTTTCAGAAATAGCCAAAGAACAAAGTAGATCATGTGTTTCAGCTAGAGAATACTATGCATACGTATTGCAAATTCGAGAAACAGAAAAAACCACAATATTGTTTAGCGGGCGTCTATTGCAACAGTATGTGGTCGATATGTATATAAAGATAGAAACAGATAGATTGGATTTCTATTATAGAAACCAACAAAATATCAGGGCAGATTTATATCAAGGATTAGTCGATGCAGTTAACAGTGGTGAAGCAAATGGAAACAAGGTTGGAAAGAGAATCATTTTACCAGCAACTTTTATTGGAGGACCTCGAGATATGCGAAATCGTTACTTAAATGCAATGGCTTTAGTCCATCGTTTTGGTAAACCAGATATCTTTCTAACTATCACTTGTAATCCAGAATGGGAAGAGATCAAATCACAGCTTCAACCATGGGAAAGTTCTTTTAATAGGCCAGACATAACATTACGCATTTTCAGAGCCAAGTTACAAAATCTAAAGAAAAAATTATTCAAAGAAGAAATATTTGGTAGGGTGGCAGCCCATGTTTATGTCATTGAGTTCCAAAAAAGGGGCCTCCCACATGCCCATTTTCTGGTTATTTTGCAACAAGAAAATAAGATCCTCTCTCCAAAAATGTATGATAACATAGTAAGTGCAGAAATTCCAGACCCTGATGTTGATCCGTTGTTGTATGAGACAGTTTTAAAACACATGATGCATGAGCCATGCGGACATTTAAGGCCTTCTTCTCCCTGCATGAGAAAAGGACGGTGCAAGTGTCATTATCCTCGTCCCTTTTGTGAAACATCAATGCAAGGTCGAAATTCTTATCCGATCTATCGAAGGAGAAACAATGGTCGTCAAGCAAAGGTCAGGAATCATATGTTAGATAATAGGTGGGTTGTGCCATACAATGAGTATTTGCTAAAAAGGTACAATTGTCACATTAACGTTGAAATATGCTCTTGCATAACAGTTGTGAAATATCTTTACAAATATGTTTATAAAGGACATGACCGTGTCTCAGTCTTTATACGCCCTGAAGACGAAAACAAGCCTGTGGATAAGATAAGAAACTTTCAAGATGGAAGATGGGTGTCACCACCAGAGGCCATGTGGAGAATATATGAATTTTCTCTTAATGAGATATATCCTTCAGTCATTCCATTACAAATACATCTCCCAGATAAGCAATTAGTCTCTTATAGAAAGAATAATAATTTAAATCAGATTCTATCACAAGATCGTTCAACAAAAACAATGCTTACTGAATTCTTTAAGAAAAATATAACAGATGCAGATGCTAGAAGATTGCTATGTAGAGAATTTCCAGAACACTATGTGTGGAACAAAGGAAAATTATGTTGGACTAAAAGGAAACAAAAACAATCAATTGATCGTGTAACTGCTACAAATCCAACAGAAGGAGAAAGACACATCTTAAGGATCCTCTTAAACCATGTTCGTGGTCCAACATCTTTTACAGATTTGTACATTGTAGATGGTATAGTATATTCAACATTTAGAGAGGCAGCTCAAAAGCGTGGCCTTCTTGAATCTGACAATGGAATTTTATGTTGTCTCCAAGAAGCAATAGCTTATCAAATGCCATGTTCTTTAAGAAGGTTATTTGCTACAATACTTGTATTTTGTGAGCCAAGTGATGTTAGAATGTTGTGGAATATGTTTCTCAAAGACATGTCTGAAGACTATGCTAGGGATACAAAATTATCAAGTGAACAACAATCAATTGCAACATTAAGAGATATACAATCTTTACTATAGAGCATGGGAAAGAAGATTACATATTATGATTTACCTATCATTCCTATCATAATGGTAAAAGACCACAGACAATCAAAAGAAATTCTTGATGAGATGACAATTATTACACCAACAGAAGATATTATTGCAAAAGATTTACTCAATGAAGAACAATGTCAAGCATTCAAGACAATATTAGATCATGTAAACAATAAGCATGGGTCCATTTTTTTTGTGGATGGTCCAGGAGGAACAGGAAAAACTTTTTTATATCGAGCAATACTCGCACACATTAGATCAAATGGCCACATTGCATTAGCCACTGCAACTTCTGGAGTAGCAGCATCAATCTTACCAGGGGGCCGTACTGCTCATTCTAGATTCAAAATACCACTAGATGTAAATCACTCATCTATATGTGGTATAAGAAAACAGAGTGGTCTTGCATATCTTATACGAAAATGTAAATTAATTATATGGGATGAAGCTCCCATGTCAACAAAATTTGCAATTGAAGCACTTGATCGAACAATGCAAGATATAATGGATTCAGAAATGCTCTTTGGTGGTAAAGTCATGGTCTTTGGTGGAGATTTTAGACAAGTTCTTCCAGTTGTGCCTAAAGGTACTAGAAAACAAATGGTTGAAGCATGTATGGTCACATCATATTTATGGCCAAGTGTAAATAAGTTACATCTTAAAGAGAATATGCGAGCAAGAAATGACAAAGAATTTGCAAACTTCTTACTACGTGTCGGTGATGGTGTCGAACCAACAAATAATGAAGATATGATAAGTGTTCCAAAAGAAATGCTCATCAAATATGACACAGAAGAAGTATCAAAACAAAGGTTGATCGATAGCATATTTTCACACATGTTTCAAAAAGGACATTGTTCAAATTACATCACCGAGCGAGCTATATTGGCCACTAAAAATGAGTATGTTCATGACTTGAACGAAATAATCATTAGAAAATTCTCAGGAAAAGAGTACAACTATTATAGTTTCGACAGTGCAGTGGATGAAACAAATAACAACTATCAAGTTGAATTCTTGAACAATCTTACACCCAATGGCATGCCACCACATAAACTGATGTTGAAGATTCATTGCCCAATAATGCTTCTAAGGAACTTGGATCCAACCAATGGACTTTGTAATGGTACAAGGCTCGTGTGCATGGATTTTCAAAAAAACGTAATCTATGCCAAAATAGATGTTGGACAATTTATTGGAAAAGAGGTTCTACTTCCAAGAATACCATCTATCCAACTGAAAATGAAAAATATCCTTTTAGTTTCAAGCGTAAGCAATTTCCAATCAAATTAGCCTTCTCTATGACGATAAACAAGGCACAAGGTCAAACAATATCAAATGTAGATGTTTACTTACCTGAGCCAGTATTTTCACATGGGCAACTCTACGTGGCACTGTCAAGAGGCATATCCAAACATACAACAAAATTGCTTATAAAGCCATTGAACATTAGAGACTGTGAAGATGCCAAGCAATATACAAAAAACATTGTTTTTACTGAAATCTATCACTCGAATTCATAAGGTATTGACTTATAATCTCTGATGTACTTATATTTGAATATTGATATTTAATCCTTCATTTAACATAATAATATTGTCTATGCAGAGGAATGGATATTCAGAACAAGCTTTTCTCAGAGTTGACCACAGAAACAACGGATTGGACAGTAAAATGCAAGCTCGTTAAAAGAGAACAACCATATCATTTTACAAAGAATGGATCGTCCGGAACAGTTGTAAATATGTATCTTAGTGATGAACAAGTAATATCATAAATTTTACTACACATGAGTTAATATCTTATATAATTTATATTTTATTGACAACAAAATAAAGATCTTATTAATTACTTCATCCAACTATATTTGTTTTTTTAACAGGGTTCAATTATTCAAGCAACAATGTTCTCAGAGATTATAACAAAGTTTGATGCATTATTGTCTGAAGATCATTACTACAAAATTTCAAAAGGACAAATTAAACAAGCCCATCCAATTTTCAACAAAGGTACCATAAAAAACAACATTGTTTTTAACATAAGTACTGACATCGCCGAGATACCAGCTTTTAAAATTGAAAGTCTCACTCTACCAACGTTAATTTACAATCAAAGAAAGGAAAAAAGATTTATCACAATAAAAGAATTGATCAGCAAAAACGTGCAAAATGATATAGTTGGTAAGTTTTTATATTCTAAGTTCTTTTTATACATACTGTACCCATCAAATAATTCGAATTACTAACTATGATATTTCAATTATCTTGCAGATCTTGTTGCAGTTGTTATCGAATCAGATGAGGCAACCACCGTTATAAGAAAATCAGACGGTGTAAAAATTCAAAGGCAAAATATAACTTTAATAGATAACTCGTGAGTATTAAACCCATCACTGTAACTACAAATACTTCATCTTTATTTACTCTGATTTTTTTATATTTTTACAAACATGCAGTTGTCAAAGCCATATTGTACTAACTTTGTGGGAGAATTTTGTTAACAACGAAGGTGCAACAATTCTAAAATCAATAGATGAGAGGCCAATAATCCAAGCAACATCTGTGCGCACTCATTCATATCAAGGTAATATATGTTGTACAACACTATATCTAGATATTTTTAGAATATTTAATTTGGTTCTCTTCTAAAGGAAACTTCGGACTATCAACGACGAGAACGACAACCATAGAAGTACAAAAAACAAGTGAAACAGTCATGGATGACAAAGAATGGTACGTAATACTCTCATAATAAAAAAATATTATTCAAGATAACAAAATTCCATCATTTAACTTTTAATCATCTCTAATACAGGGATAAAATAAATAAGCATGAGTTGATGGATAGATTAAAAACTAAAAAGTCAAAAATCATCACAAATCCAAAGCATGAGTTGGTGACTATAGATGAACTATTGGAAAATACAAGAAATAGAACGACAAAGGTATGCAAATAACATATGTTTCTTTCCTTAATTCACGTAATATGAAAATAGTCATTTAATGCTGAACTTTTAATGTAGGCATGTTTTTTTCAAGTGAAAGTTAATGTCATAGATATCAATAAGAACAAAGACCCTTGGTACACAGCTTGCCATATTTGCAACAAAACACTAATAGAAAATGATGGAAAATTATTTTGTAAAAAATGTTCATCACATCAAGTTGATGCTACTCAGAGGTAACTAATTCTGACAGCATTATTTATTATCTACTTATAAGTATTCAATATTCTCAAATAAACCTTTATCATTTAGGTATTACTTGAGATTAAAGATAGCTGATAACACCGGAGCCATTTGGGTGACATTTTTTAACGAGGAAGCTGAAACAATTTTAGGCCTATCAGTAGACAATTTACAGAACAAAAAGGTATATATTAAACATGAAGATGAAACTTTTTACATATGAACATTCCATATGATTCTATTCCTATTTTATTCACAGAAAAATGAAGATGCAGAATTCAGAAGAATTATTGATCGGTGCTTGAAGAAGCAACTTACATTGATAATTAAGGCAACAGACAAAGTTGATAATGCTTTTGGAGTGAACTACACATGTATTACAGTTCAAGAAACAACAAACATGATAGAATTTGACATCAATGAGCATTCTGAAGAAAATGAAATAGATGCAGAAAAACGATCATCTAAATCAAAAAGAAGAAAAATCATATTGCAAAATAAGGATTCTGACAATGAATAACATTTACCATTTACTTGACATTTTTATCAAGAATAGTATGATGCTCGCATAGCTTTAACGTGTACTTTTTCATGGATATTATATATATTACTTGGATACATTTGTTTGAGTTCTTATGCATACGCTTCCTTTTAAATTTACTAATTTATTCATTTTCTTACCCACTCCTTATATTTGATTCATCATTTTCTTCTTTTTCACATGTTAAATCTCCTATAAAACCAAGTATTTCATCTACATGATAAAATGCACTGCAGCATGTTTAAAAAGTCCATTGAATTATTTTTTTAAAATGAAGCTTTTGCCAGCAGTGCAGTTGCATATAATATAACTTATAATATGCATCAATGGTACAATTACAACTTATAACGATACAACGTCCTCTCTCTTCTGCAACAAATTGGCTAGATGGCGACAATGTGAAAGGGGTCATGTTGTACATGAGGTTGTTCTCGTGTGACAAGCTGTAATGGTGATTGGGATGACAGGTTGGTGGCATAAACATATACATGCACTAGCAGTGCCCGCAGCACAATGTGATTTTTTTTTTTTTATGCAATAAGCCAACCCATGCAACATGATAATCTCCTATAAGCAATCTCACACGTAGCCCCTTCCATCCATCCAATCTCACAATGGCAGCCACCTTCTCACATCTTGCATAGTCAATTCTCCACCATCCTCCCACTCAATAAAATCATCTTACAGTGATGCAACTACCTTCCACCATTTCCCATTCCATGCAACACTTCCATCTTCATTTCTCCAATTATCACTGTTGTGGCATATTTTCAATAGTAGGTATTAGATACTCCCATGCATTATTACATTTCGCTACGTAGCTTTAACAAATGGGGTACTACCAAATGAGGGAGATGATGTATTGCATTATTGAGAAGAAGCTGGGAAGGGAATATGGAGGCTAAGGGAAGAGATAATTCAAAGTCAAGGCCTTGCAAACTCGAGAAGAAGATCAAGACTCGGATCACTTCAGTGAGTCCTTTCTTTCAATTACCTTCTTTCTCCCTGTGGTGAGAACAAATGATGTTTGTTTTTGGGTTGTTTGTATGAATCTATTGCATAGGTTGCCGTTGATGACATAAAACATGGTGAAATTATAAGTTTATGTTTCATTATACACATCTGGGAAGATGCCATGGTGCAATCCGTAAACAGCCTCTTTGCAAAAATCAAGGGTCAGGCTGCGCACAGTTGACTCCTCCCGAGCCCCTTGAGTGGTTGGATCCTTATGACAGTGGGGCTGCCCTTTTGTTATTTCATATATAAACTTAGTCATTCATTTAAAGCTGAGGTTTATTTTTATGTCCTTTCTAAAGTTAAGTCTTCTGTGATTATGAATTGACTATTTGCATGATTGTCCTACAGTAAATGTTACTTTAATATTGAGTAGAGTCTTTTACTTGTTTCCTATTCAAAATGTGATGTGCATCCATAATGTTAAGACCACAGTGGACTCTCTACTCCTTTTGCCTTTCTATCTGTCTAATTGTGATCATTAGAAGAACATAGAAAGATCTATGTACGAAATTGCACTAACCTTTGGGAATGGTAAAGCTCATATGGAAAGTCTATTTAATAATCTTTTTAATATGGTGAGGATTTATAGGTAGGATACTTTGTTCAAACAGTATTGGATAGTCTGGATCATCTAAATGTCCTTCTGGATATTCCACAGCTTTTTTAGCTTTCTTCTTTCACCATTTATATTCTTCAGCTTTGTCTGTTTGGAGATTGTGAACAGGTCTCAAACTTGTGTTCAGTGTCTGTGGTAATGCCAGCAACATGGATTTCCTTGTATGCATGTGTTTCTTATTGGATTGCAATACCATCTTTCTATAGCCAGAGTTTCAGTTCATATGTGTTAGCATTTATGTCATTTTATGTCGAAGCTTTTCTTTTCCATCTTGCAATTTATTCTGTAATCCTAAATTATTTTGCACAAACAGGCTCCTCGAGTAAAACAGGTCACATATAAGTTATCCCCAAAAGTTGACAGCAAGGTCCAAACCCCCAAAACTGAAATCAAGGTTCAAACTCCCCCTAAGAAAGGGAATGCAAATGGATCAATGGAAGAGCCTGAGAAACCAGTTAAGCAACGTTCCCCTGTTGGAAGGAATTCTTTAGAAGTTGCTAATAATGGACTTCCTGGGAACTTGCTGAAGTTCAGTCTCAATCGCAGAAAGTTGACAGACGGGAGTGTTTCATGGGCTTCACTCCCACCATCTCTGTAAAACTTGGAAAGGTATGCTTTGTATCTTTTCCATTCAATTTGTGGTCTTATAAGAACTTATCTGTCATATTTTTTTGAAATATCTTGGTTTTTTTTGTCCTAAAAGGGTTGAGCTGCCACCTATTTTCGTGTGTCCTGTACAGGCAGGTCAGTGATATGAAGGCTCTAGATTAAATGTTCAGCTCAAGATAGGATGGGCAACTTAAAATATTAAAATGGTTTACTAATTATTCTTTTGGGATATATCCATTTGTAGAGAAAGTTGCCAAATATAGTTCTTTTAAACATATTTCTCCATGTGTTGTTATAAGCCCTTGGTGACATGTTTGCCATTACCATCATCCTCCGTCATACACAAGTTAGGGAGCCTTGGCCAATGTTTGTTAAATGCTAACGAGAGTTGATAAATGTCTAAGATGCTCACAACTAAATGGATTGGGTGGCAACGTCCATCAAACCCCTCCCCACCAGCAGCCATTGTCGCTGCTACGCCCACTTGAGGAAGGGAAGGGAATAGGGATGAGTATTTTCATCCAAGCAAGCAGATTTAGTGGTTGTGATGAAATATCCATGTATCCTTTTCATATGCTATTGACGTTGGCCATAAGGATTTGTATGAGACTATATTTTCAAGACCTCTAAATTTGGTATTTTCTATTGAGGTGTATTTATATGAAAACACCTTTTCCATGCCTTAGTAACAATACTAACAAGTATCTTTTGTGATTCAGGAGGTCTTGAAGCATAGAAATGCAGCACACCTTGCACCTATTAAGGCTATTCAAGAAGCTTCTGCTACAGAGAGTTTGGTCCGGTGCTTGAGGTAATCATTTGTCATCTCAATTAACTGAACAATTTTGATAAGGTTGTCAATTACTTGGTGGCTTCCCTTTTTTGGGCCGAGTGATGATTTTCTTGTTATAACATAGAAATGAAACTACTGAAAAAGGTGACAATAATTTTTTTTAATCACATTCACATGTGCAGCCAGTGGGATCTAATCAGTTCTTTTATAAAAATGTGCTTTGGTATCAGTTACCTTGAAGATTAGACAATACGTAAAAAATGCTATATATCTACACGTTCCTCCCTTTGGGCACCTTGAAACCTTGATTGTGTTATGTTCTCTTTCTCCATGCTAATTCATATTTCCCACCATAGGTAGAAACCGCACAGCTTCTTGACATTTGCCTTTGTCCACTTGCATGTTACACTGACATATGTTGTTGCCAAATGTTATTTTTGGTGTACAAGAGCCTTTTTTGGATACCTCATATTCACATATAATCTAACGTGCCATATACATGTTCTATATATATCTTTTACATGAGTACCTCTTTCAATCTATTGTTACCCTGCTACTTTATGACGGACTTTGATGGACAAACAGGTTCAGAAAACTATTTCATCTATAATTTTGTTGCCAAAAAATTTAATCACCATTCTTTATGTTAATACATTGTCAAATATTCAGAAAACTACCATATTGATTCTTCTTTTTCAAAACTTTGTTCAGCGTTTATGCAGAGCTCAGCTCATCTGCCAAGGAGCATAACCCCCAGCATAGTGTAGAACGGTTTCTTGCCCTCCATGCAAGTTTAAATCGTGCAGGACTTGTTGCTGACTCCCTCCTGAAATCTCTTCCAGCAGTTGCATCGCCAGATAATTCTGGTAATGAATCCACAGTGGCCCCCTCAGATAAAGTGCTAAAGATTTCCTCCAACAAACAGAAGCATGTTGCCGTGTGGGTATGAGCTGCCCTTGCCACTGATCTTTCACCATTCTCCATGTACAGTAATATGCCTAATCCGGCACTGCCATTCCACGTCATGGTCGATATCTATTTAGCAAAAAACCAACTTTTAATTAAACGTTATTGAATTAACTTTTATTTGTGTCTATATATTAATTCATGATCGACAAATCATTTTATCACAAACATTTATTTATCATTTGCTCTTGACCATTATTGGGTTTACTTTTTTTAAAGGATATAAAAATAAAAAATATTACTTCTCATATTTTAAATTTAATTATTCCAAAATTTATAACTTACAACATTCGTTCATTTAAATAAAACAATACACGCGCGAAGCGCGTTCTTTTAACTAGTATATATATAGAGGAAAACTCTGTTACAAACCATAAGATTTAATCTAACGGCTGAAAAATCTCAAAAAGCAGAAGGATTAGGCTAAGTGCGCCCCACAGGTGTAATTCCCATCCCCGCCGGGATTCCCGCCTGTTGGTAGGTTCCGCCCGCTGGCCGCTGGCGCGTGGTAAATTCCCAGCTTGCGTCGTTTACCGCACGCCACTGCGCGCTCGGAATTTCGCCAGCGTAAGCTGACAAGCTGGACAGCCTCGATCGGTTTATTTTATATATATCTCTGGAAAATATCGTATTTGAAATTTTTAAAAAATTGTACTTATATCTCTTCATCTAAAGATTTTATATAGATACTCCTAAATTCACTTATATTTTACATGTATATCTTTCAATTCACCAAAATTTGCATATGTACCTTTGACTCCTCCAATGTTATCATGATTTATGGAATGTTTTTGACATATTCTGTTGAAACTTACCTTAATTTGACGGAGGAGCATAAATGCAACAGTTTAAAATTTTTAGAGGTATTCTTGATAATAGGAGAGAGTTCGGGGGTATATATACAAATACCTTATTTCAAGGGATATATATGCAAAAAACCCTAAACGGTAATATGTAATAAAATCCTGTTTCTTGCCGATCATCTTTAGGGTACCCTGGACACCCGCAACATATTAAATTTACTTTTAAATTCTAAATTTTTTCAACCACTAGATCACATCATAAGTTATCTAACGGTCAAAAAAATTGGTAATAGAAAATTCATTTTTATATTAAAAATTGATAAAAAAATTATTTATGATGTTTGACTATTTAAATAAGTCATTAGGATTGATTCTATCTCCATAATTTTAATTTTCATCTTCTGATCTTAAAAATCAATCTTAACTATTCGATTGGGTGTGCATAAAAAACTAACCTCTAACAACGTTGAAAAGATAATTAAAAAGTACAAAAAAATCTTCATATTAGTCTTTATGGTCGATTCCATCTCCTGAAATTTTAATTTTAATCTTAAACTAATGATACATTTGATTAGATGGTTACTAGTTGAATTTTTTAATTTGACATTAAAAATTAAATATTAAGCGGTAGAAATCAACTTAGAAGGATATTTAAATATTTTTAAACTCGCAAATTTAATTTTTAAAAATATGAAAAAATAATTAAAAATAAAAAAATTGTCACATTATCCTTAAGATTATTCCTATCACTTGTGATTGTTAGTATTTAGATGGTAAGAATTAAAATCCAAGGGATAAAAAAAACTTTAGAAAGATTCAAAATTTATATTTTTTTAACATAGAGATGAGGTCCAAACATAATATATGATTTGACCGCACAGATAATCAACAGGGAGCCGAAGTGGAGACGGTAAAAAATATATTTTTTTTAACGAACCGGAGATGAGTTTGAGTAGAACTTCCCAACGCGCAGTTATCGCGCGCTGGACTCCGCGTAATGCATATCGATCCGGGAGATCATATACGAACGTAGTGCGGCTCCTCTCCTCCATCTATATATACGAGATCACACGTGAGCATACCGTGGCTCCACTCCTCCCCAGCTCAAGAATGGCGTCGCGGACCTCTCTTATCCTGCCCTCATGGCCACTGATCTTCTTGTTACTTCTCCTCACTGATCTTTCTCCTGTTACCTTCGCCGCATCAGAGAGAAAGGTGAGAATCTTGTTCATGCTTCCTTCCATCTCCTATTTCTCTAACATGTTCTTGTTCTTTGCTCGATCCATTCATCTTTTAGTCTCTCTCTAACCTGTTCTTTTTCATATCTTTGGTGCATGCAGGCTTATATCGTTTACATGGGGGCGCTCCCCCGAGACATCTCAACAGCCGACGCAGAAGCTGCTCACAAGGACATATTAGATCGTGTTAGTGGCAGGTAAGCCTTCTGCAGGAACTTCCCATTGTCTTCAAACCTACTAAGAATTTCCCTCTATTGAGGAAAAGTTAGTATTCTGACTGTGTATCTCTTCCCATGGTTGCCACAGCGATTCTTCTTCGACTAATTTATTGTACAGTTACAAGAGAAGCTTCAATGGCTTCTCGGCCATGCTATCCGAGGAAGAAGCTGAGGTGATTAGAGGTAAAGGAACATAAGCTATTCTGTCATGTCACGGTGTTCCACGATGTTCTATTAGTTAGCTTTCAATTCAAGGCTTAGCATCTTCTAAAGTTCTTATGCCTCATTCATGCATGTATTCAGACATGGATGGAGTTGTGTCCGTCTTCCCTAGCAAGAATAGGCAGCTCCACACGACAAGGTCTTGGGACTTCATGAACTTCCACCTTGGTGCCTCCAGAAATCCTTCCATCGAGAGTGATGTTATCGTGGGCGTCATAGACACTGGGATCTGGCCAGGATCAGAAAGCTTCGACGATACTGGTTATGGGCCGCCACCGAATAAATGGAAGGGCACTTGCCGAACTTCAAAATATTTCAAATGCAACAAGTACGTCACGTTCCAACTATGTAGATGTATCATGAATCAACATTTTTGTGACGTTCTATGCTAGCTAGAATGCACACATTTGGCATATATTATATGGTTTTCCAGATATTTCAAAACTACTTTTCAAAAGAATTAATATTTTGATGTCCTATTTGAGTTCAAAATAAGGTGTTTTCGTATGCTTCTATATATGACGTGTAGGAAATTAATGTTTGCACGTAACAGAAAGAAGAAACTTTCATGGATAACTCTCTGAATAATCTTTCATAATATAAAATCCTTGAATATAAAAATTTAAGTTATTTTCTTGTACTTGGAAAAAAATTAATGCTATGACGCACGTCAAGAGGTGAGATTAATGTTTCTTAACACGCTATCACAAATTTTAACGAAAAAGATAAATTTTCAGTTTTTAACCTCTCTTTCCCCTCACTATATCGTCCCAACACATCGAAATTTTGACATAAGAATGAGTTGGCTGACAGGTCCTTGATGCGTCCATCGTGTAATGTGGTAATATTTAAGGGTAGCTAGGCTGGCACAGTAAGAGATTATTATACATTCGTTGCTTAAAATATGATGTTACATATACATATATAAGAGGATTTTTCTGCACATATATAACAGATTTTGAAGCATTATTTGCCAAAAAGTAGCAAAAAAAAAACCATGGTGATAATTGATGATAGTTCTTATCGTAAGTTAATCATCGATTTGGCTGTTATTGACTGGTGCAGCAAGATCATTGGGGCTCAATTCTACCACTCTGGGAGAAACATGACGACGCCGGACATCCCATCCCCCGTGGACACAGACGGCCACGGAACACACACAGCATCAACGGTGGCCGGCCGACAGGTCACCGCCGGCCTCTATGGCTACGCACAGGGAATCGCTCGTGGCGGTGTGCCCTCGGCTCGGATTGCCGTCTACAAGGTCTGCTGGTCAGACAATTGTGACGATACAGACATCCTTGCAGCCTTCGACGATGCCATCGCCGACGGCGTGGACATCTTATCCCTATCTCTAGGGGGTATAACCGTAGACTATATCTATGATGCACTTGCCATTGGGTCATTCCATGCCATGAGGAGGGGGATCCTCACCTCGATCTCTGCTGGCAACTCAGGCTTGTCCCTTGGCAGTGTCACAAATATTGCTCCCTGGATGTTAACTGTGGCTGCCAGCACCATTGATAGGAAGTTAGTCGCTGATGCAAAGTTGGGTGATGGGAAGATATATGAGGTAATTAAGGCTGTTATTAAGTTTGTTTTAATCATCAATTAGCTGGAAGGCATATGTCTATATGTAAGATAATATTGTCTTTTTAAGCCTGCAGTAGATACTAAATAATGCCCATGCATGTGCGCCATACTTGCTATTGAAAAGTGAGCGACATAAACCTACCATTCTGTTAGCGTAATTTTTGTGAGAGACTTCAGAGGAACCAACTAGTATACTTCATTACGTGAACCAGCCAGGTAACCCATAAAGGTTAATTAGATTAGCTAATAGGTAAGAAAATCTGGTATTCTACTCTCTCTCACAGTTGGAATTTTTAGGATATCAAGAAGCTGCAGGCCGTGCAAATAATGCCCAATGGTTTATAAACTTTTCAAGAATCTTTTTGTTTCAATTAACTAATTAAGAGCTGTGCTTCTTCTCTGATACAGGGTGTTGCAATCAACATCTATGACCTCGAGGACAGGATGTATCCTATCATATATGGAGGAGATGCTGCAAACAAGTCAGCAGTCGAAGGATACATAGCCATGGCAAGGTAATGCCCCAAAATCACAAGCATTTTCCTGTATCCAGTTGAGGAGCATCAAGGACAGAGTTATTGAGATAGAATCCCAAGAATGTGCAATATTCCTAAACACTAGAGGGTCATTGCTAATGACTGATCATGTGCTTCTCTCTAAATGCAGCAACTGTTTTATGGGCGCACTGGACAAGAACTTGGTTACAGGGAAGATTGTCTTTTGTGATTCACCTATTCTTGGCTTGGAAGTGACAAGCGCGGGTGGTGTTGGGACAATAATGCAATACAACTTTAGTTTGACTAGTTCCTACACCGCACCTGCAACACTCGTGAGTATGGAGGATGGAAGAGATATTAAGACCTACATGAACAAGACGAGGTGGGTTAACTTAGATTAATTTCAAGCTAGCTAGCTTAGCCTCTCAGAAGCATATAATTACATGTCATGATAGATTACTTACATTGATGTCTTCATAGAAATCCAACGGCGGCTTTATCAAAGACCAGACAGGTCGGAGACCCCGAAGCTCCGGTTGTTGCTGACTTCTCATCGCGGGGTCCTAACACCATTGCTGAAATTTTGAAGGTGTTATCCCCCACATGAAATTCTCTGCGCTGCATTAATTGTACGTCATTGTGAAATTCTTACTCATAGCATGCAGAAATACTAAATGTTGAAACTTTTCACGCAGCCTGACCTAACAGCTCCAGGGGTAAACATATTAGCAGCGTGGTCATCATATTCCAGCATGACAGGAGCTGCAGAGGATACGAGGAAAGTACCATATAATATAATCTCTGGCACGTCCATGTCATGCCCCCACGTTACTGGGGCTGCTGCCTACGTCAAGACCTTCCACCCAGCTTGGTCGCCTGCTGCAATCAAGTCTGCTCTTATGACAACGGGTACGAAATATATGCCACATATCATTGTCTAGATAACCAATGTAGCATAAATTATATATTCTCTTTGCCTGAGATTAGCTTTCTGACTTGTGTATTAATTGCAACTACTCTCTTGCTATACATGTGTTTCTTTTGAAGCATGGCCGATGAGACCATCAAAAAATCCTGATAAGGAGTTTTCCTACGGTGCTGGTCATCTAAGTCCCCACAGAGCCCTCCAACCCGGCTTGATATATGATGCGGGTGAAGAAGACTATGTAAGATTTTTATGTGGTGCAGGCTATAGCACAGAGTTGCTGAGGCAAGTCACTGGCGATAAAAGCGTCTGCACTGCCTCCAACAATGGAACTGCATGGGATCTCAATTACCCCTCGTTTGCTCTGGTCATCACGGAGGATGTAATCACAAGGTCCTTCCACAGGACCGTGACCAACGTAGGATTGCCGCGTTCCACTTACAGAGCTACAGTGAATGCTCCACATGAGCTCAGAGTCCTTGTCAATCCCAACGTCTTATCATTCGAGAGAGTGCAGGAAAAGCAGTCCTTTGTTGTGCACATCACAGCAGAATTGAAGGATATAAGGATGACGCAGTTCAATATGTCCTCTGCTTCACTGACGTGGAGTGATGGACTCCATGAAGTGAGGAGCCCAATTGTCGTCTACATGCCACCACCACCACCGCAAATCGATGAGTACTAATTATATGCATACATAGTTAGTAGATATATAGATTGTATAGCTAATTAATGTGGCATTGGAACTTCTTCTACGCAACCAGCTAGATCAGTTTCTAATATTTAGTATAAGCAATGTCTAGCTAGCTTTTATATACGTTCTGCTATTTCCATTGCTTCTTTGCAGATTTCAGTGCCCTGATGATCATGTCTCTTTAATGATAGCCGACAATAACCTGATTATATATGCTCTATCGTTTTATTTATTTATATTGCAATGAAAGGCCCAAACTTGTACGTACGTATTATTTCCCCTTTGCATATATATGGACGACGCATTTGATCACATGCGTTTGTTTTGTATAACATAGACACCAATGATATACGGATATGCACATTGAATAAATATGTACTATAGCTATTTATCAGGAAGGAACTGACATTCGGTCTTCTATTGCCTCTGGCAGGATGATATTTTAGTATATAGTTGACTTACTAACGCGATGACAAATTACTCATTAGAAAATTGTTTAATAAGTGGGCGAAAAGGATCATGATGTTGTCCTCCGCTTTGGTACAAGCATCGTATATAGTTACAGTCTATGCATGCTTACATTAATTTATGATAGATCATGATTAGAGGAAAAATTGAAGGGGGAGGTAGACATATGCAACAATAGATGATTTAAGGCATGGCCACAATTCTTATGATTTAAGTATGAACCTTGACGATTGAAGCGCAAAGTTAGGCGTGTTATACCTCCCAATGTCTCAAGTATTGAATTTCTAATTTTCAGTACTGTTTATCATTAGCCTACTTATAAATAGAAACGATCGATTCAACTGATCACGTCAAATCCACAAGTAATCTATTAATTAGCTTAATAGTATGGTAGAGAACAGGGGCCCACCATAATAGTTGACATTTGAGATGTCAATGGGTCGGATAAGGTACACTTTTATAGTGTCCTTACTGTATCCACTAGGCAATCATGTATTCGTTTCTTGTCCGTTAATTGTCAAAAACTATTATATCTGAAATTAATCACTTTTTAATATCCGGATATTAGATTAATGGTCAACATGAGATGCCATAGATGCTAATTTGAAGAAAAAATTAACCTATAAGTTATCCTATTTAAACTCAAGTTTAAACATTAAGATAACTATTCTTTAAGAAAGGTAAAGACAAACTTAATTTAAATTTATCTCATCATAAACATAGCATAGAAATAGCAATCCATGTAAATCATATGAAGACAAAGTTTTAGAGGTCAAGAGTATCCGCCAAGATAAATAAAATAGAGCAAATAATGGATTGGAATCTACGAACTCATACTAAAGCTACTTAAATGAAGTATTCATATATATTTAGCAATTTATAAAAATGAGACTATTCGTTTCTGTAAGAGATAAGGAGACAAGTTAGAAGCTCCTTATTGGATCGAAATATGTCCTACCTGCCCCCACCTTTTCTCAAATAAGATGAGATTCTTTAGATCTTGAAATGTGTCCTCATTCACATAAAAAAATAATGAAAATAGGTCAAAGTGTGCCTTCACTCACATAAGGTAGGGCTAAATTTTTTTTTTCACTTGAAAAAGTGAGTGGAAGACCTACATTCATCCCTTCTCTATATAGTATTACACTCTGATCCAAAAAATGAGATGTAGATAATGTTTTTTTTTTTTTGCAAAATGAAAACAATGTGCCTTCACTCACATAAGGTAGGACTAAATAAATTTTTTCACTTGAAAAGTGAGTGTAGGACGTACATTCATCTCTTCTCTATATGAGTAGAGTTACACTTTGATCCAAAAATGAGATCTAGATAATGGTATCTCTTCTTAAACAACCCCTCAATAATATTCCTCTCCCTGAGTGAACAAAAAAAGGGCTTAGAAGACCAAGGGAACGCGACTACGATGGAGTCACTTGTAACATAGTCGGTGTATACATAGCACATTATAGTGCAGACAACCTGATAATACGACCTAGATAGGTGATGCAAAATTAATTAGCTATGTTGTTCACTACTGAACACCATATTAACATGATGCTAAGCATAGATGTAACTGAAAGACGGAACATATGGATGTCATGGAGGCCACGCCAACACTTCAAGGAGATCGGGGATGCCAAAGTTTTTTAAAAAAAAGACTGCGTGTTACTTTTTTTCTCCTCAGTCAGATGCCAGAGGCACATGCATGGCCCATTAGTATACTTTAAGCAAACTACAAACGGAGGACAACGGCAGAATACAGATCATTTTGATATGATAATGGGCCATGTAGGCCCATCATTGAGGTGATGACAACGGAGACGCATACAAACGGACATGTTCCGCCAGCTAAACTTGATACGTCCTTCGCACCATCCAATTACTTAAATATAGTTAAAAAAATAAATAAAAAACAAGAATTCCCACTCGTCCTGGTGATGACACTTGTACATGGAGTAGCGGCGTCCTCTCATACGACCTTAACCGTTCTTTTGGTGGCTCATACAAAACTTCAATATCTATGTATTTCTAAAAAATACATAGAACTTGACCACACCACCCCACCTTATTGGGGTCAAGAAACTAGAACTTGACCTTGTGAGCCCTGGCGTAGTGCATCCAATCACCATCGTTAGAGTAGTGATGATTGAGGTTGGTGGAATTAAAATCGTCATGAGTAAAGTTTGAACGAAGTAGCTCGACCCTAATATGTCTCACTCGCAAAAAATTAGAAGTGCATTTGGTAATTTACCTAAAATATGGTCAAATGCTTAATTCACCTTGGCTCTTTTAAGTAGAGACATACAAGAGTGGATAGAATAAGATTTAGATGATTTTATCTCCATTCCATCTACGACAATGAGTTTAGATGAATTAAATTCAAAAGATATATCTGTAACCTGGAGTGGAACTTGGAGTAACTTGTGGTCAAATTTTCTTACTTTAATATTACCAATGAAAGTCAAAGTTAAAATGACTCCATTGACCCAGTTTTTCAAACTTATAACTTCAATCCACTTTTAAAAGTCAACTTAAAACAAGTCAATGGGTCGGACCAGATTATACTGAGGTCTGTGCGCATCCCTCCCCTTCTCTGGTACATTGCGCCGCGGTGCAGAGAATGCCGCTTCTCCACAAGGACCACCACCCTCCGATTCAGCTACCTACCTGAACAGGGCCGACCAACCGACCCCTCGTTTACCAACAAATAAATTAATATCTGGACACAGGTGGAAAATAGGTGCCGCCGGGGGGCCATTTAAAAAAAGGCCCTCTCGGCCTTCTCGTCGTTTTTTTCCGTTTCTCATTACCAGGCTTCTTCTCCCCACTCCCCCCACCCAACCTGACCTGATCCCCCTCT
Source organism: Zantedeschia hybrid cultivar (assembly GCA_030544215.1). Lineage (NCBI taxonomy): Eukaryota > Viridiplantae > Streptophyta > Magnoliopsida > Alismatales > Araceae > Zantedeschia > Zantedeschia hybrid cultivar. Next base: position 14,667,169 of record JARZZO010000014.1, on the reverse strand, counting down.
GATTCCCAATTCTAGGGTTCCTCCGATCCCGATCGCTCCGGCCATCATAGGTGCGTTCGAAGTCGGGATCTTTCTGTTGTTTCTGTTCGATTCGTCCCGGTTTCTTCGTCTCATCTTCTGATCTTGGTGTTTTCCTTCGATTCCGGGCGCGGATCCGGCGCAGATCGAGGGGAGGAAGAGGGGCTGGTGGTGGGTTGGCGATGGCACACAGGGTAGACCACGAGTACGACTACCTGTTCAAGATCGTGCTGATCGGCGACTCGGGCGTGGGGAAGTCGAACATCCTCTCCAGGTTCACGAGGAACGAGTTCTGCCTCGAGTCGAAGTCCACCATCGGCGTCGAGTTCGCCACACGGACCCTCCAGGTGTGGGCTTTTCTCCGGATGTTGTTCGCCTGCTGATCTCTCGTTCACAATGTTTCTGATATTTCATTTTTTTTTCTTTGTGGTGTGTTATGAGGAATTTGATGATTTGGGTTCCCGTGAGTTATTTTTTCGTGTGTTATATCTTCTATGTGATCTTTTGGATTTTTAGGTTGGTTATTTGTGAATATGGTTGCCAAGTTTTGATTTACGTGAATGCATAAGGGCCATCATGCAATTAGGTTCACTTTGTTTGCAGAATTACTTATACCAGAATAAGGTTGTGGGGATTTCTTAAACCATAATAAGAAGCATTTTGATGATAAGTTGTTGGTATTCCATCTAGAATAAGGGGAATTACACTGCGTTATTCCAAGTGATTTGACAGGAAGGAGTGGAATAAAGAGTGGAATAAGGAGTAGAAATACTCATGTTGCCCTTACAATTCCAGGCATATGCTATTCTCAATTTGGGGAATTGTAAGGTTTTATGCTTGATGGTTTGGAGGAATTTTTATTGTGATTGGATTTTTATTCTCCATTTTGTTGCAGAAATGAGTTTTCTGTATTAGAGAGATCTGCGTTCATTAAATTAGGTTTTTATGAGGAAAACGGTTTAAACATCATTTTTTGGATGTTGTTTTTGGCACGGTTGATGCGGCGCATGAGCAAGTGGATGGTTCGGCTGTCTTCTCAAGGAGTTTTGCTGGGTTGCTGGTACAACACCATCAGTGGACCTTTACGGTAAGAGTTTAAAAAAAGAGAGGAAAAAAGCTAAAGGTTCATTTAACCCTTGACCTAAGATCCGGGAAATGGCTCCAACCATTGTTGTCCATGCCGTCCCTATGAGTATATCATGCCGTAACCTGTCTACCCGTTCTGTTCCAGCCAAAATGTTGTGGTCTAACCTGAGATCTTCCAAGCTTCTCAATGTTTTACTGTAACTTATTCTAAGCTGTCCATTTCATAAATATACCACTTTATGAACCCATAAACCTATCACAAGGACACTAACCCTTTGGTAAACATGGATTGTATAAATTACCATAATATACATGTTTGATAAAGAGCAGAATGCATTATTGATCTTATTGTTATTTTCGTGTGATATGTTTTTTTTTAGGCTATTTTATTTTATATTGTGTTCTGTATTTGTCAGAACATATATGCAAAAATTCCCTAGACAAGATGTTGAAATCGTTCGTAATATAGGATGCCCCACCCCAGTAGCTTCAACTAGAGCATGAAGGGGAAAAGCAAGAGGTTGGTGTTGGGGGGGTAGTTGGTAGTGCAAGAGAAGTCGAACCTACATGTAGTCAACGTGTTATAGAAGTCACCATTAAGTTTGAGGACTAGATTAGGTTACCCTGATGAGTGTTCCCATCAAGAACCCATCAACTATGGTATGCTCAAATTGATTATACAGTTCATGTGCACCCTCCTTCTCAACCCTCTGGTGCACCACAACATGAATGCATGCTCAGTCATGTGTACACATACACTTAACGAGGAAGTGAGAGAGTAAGGGCAAGGAGGAAAGGTGGTGGAGCTACTTGGGGGAGGGGGCAAAGGTGGGAGGGAGAGTTCCTGAGAGTAAAAAAGGGGGAAGAAGGGGGAGGAAGTCATTCTTCCACAGTTGGGAGGAAAAGAGGTGAGGGGGGTCCATGGAGGAAGAGGGGGAGAGTGTTCCTTGGGGGCCATCTGCCGTACGGCTGCGGTGTGCAAGAAGGGGACCTCTGTTACAAAAGGCGCCCGAGGCGAATGCTTAGGCAACGAGGCGAGGCGAGGCAAGGCGATGGTATGGCGCATCGCTTCCCTGCTTTTCGCCTAGGCGATCGCGGGAAACGCCTCGGTCACCCAAGCGTTCGCCTAGGCGCGCCTCGTCCTCCTTCAGCGCTTTAGAGCGCCTTACGAAAAAAGCCCAAAGGCCCGTTACGAAAAAAACCCACTGGCCCGATACATGCAGTAACCCCGTCCGGTTCGTTTGGGGATTAAACCGGCCCAATATGGAAACCGACCCACCCTTATAAACCTCCCTCCCTCCACGTTTAACCCTAAATCTGTTCCCTGCGTCCCGACACGAGCGGGCATCTGCGGTCTCCCCCGGCAATGACACGAGCAAGCATCGGCAAGAACCGACTTCGGCGGCAACAGACAACTTCTTTGGCGACGGCGACGACGGCGGCAGTAAGTCCTCTCTCTTTCTCTCTCGCTCTGTCTCCCTCTCTCTCTCTCTCTCTCTCTCTCTCTCTCTCTCTCTCTCTCTCTCGCGCGCGCGCGCGCGCGCACTGTCACCCTCTCTCTCTCACTCTCGCTCTGTCTCCCTCTGTGTGTGTGTGTCTCTGTCTGTATGTCTGTCTATCTCTCTTACTGTCACCCTCGCTCTATCTCCCTCTCGCTCTCGCTCTGTCTCCCTCTCTCTCTCTCTCTCTCTCTCTCTCTCTCTCTCTCTCTCTCTCTCTCTCTCTCTCTCTCTCTCTCTCTCTGTTTGGTTGAAGGGGGCCGAGGCCCTCTCTCAGCCTCTCACACTCTGTCTCGCTCTCTCGCACACTCTCTGCCTCTCTCTCTCACATACAGTCTCTATCTCGCTCTCTCACACATTCTCTGTCTCACTCTCTCGCACACTAGATTGTAAAGGAGGGGTCCACCGATTGAAACAATAGCTAGCAGGGACTTCTATAAATGTGACAGCTTGCTTGAAGGTGACACCAGAGGCAAAAGAAGAAATTAAAAAGTACATGGAGTAATCAAAACAAGCAAGGATTGAAAAGAAATGTTTGATTAGGGAAGCAGAAAGTCGAGATGATATTTTTAGAGATTTCGTTTCCAAATATTCATCATTTAAGGTTAATCAAGTTGATGACATTCTTGCAAAGCCTCCTCAGATGAAAGGTCCCTTAGATAGATTTTGTACTCCTAATCATAAAGATTCAAAAGGTAAATCTATCAAGGACAAGAAGCATGAGAAGGAAGCACGAGAAAGGGTCATCCAATACATAGCTAGGTGGATGTATCAAATCGGAATCTCATTTAATACCGTGCGTCTAAATAGTTTCCAAACAATATTAAAAGTTATAGGACAATTCGGTCCGGGATTGAAAGGCCCTAGCTACCATGAAATTCGTGAGACCCTTCTCTAAAAGGAGATTCAAAAGACTCAAGAATTAGTAGATTTACAAAAATCCAGTTGGGTGAAGTTTGGGTGTACTATCATGTTTGATGCATAGACAGATGGGAAAGGCCGTACTTTGGTAAATTTTTTGGTCAATTCACCTACTAGAACTGTGTTCTTGAGGTCTATTAACGCATCTTAATATGTCAAAGATGCAAAGTTGTTGACTTACTTATTGAACAAGATAGTTATAGAAGTTGGTGTGGAGAACGTGATACTGGTTGTCACGGATAATGAAACAATATATGTTGCTGTAGGAAAAATGTTGATGGTAGCCCACCCTTACTTATTTTGGACACCATGTGCTGCCCATTGCCTAGACTTGATATTGGAGGACATTTCCAAGGTGTCTCCAATCAAGTCAACCATTCGGAGGGCAAGGACGATTACTACATTTATTATGCACATACAAGGGTGCTTGCTATAATAGAAAGTATACAAATGAAAAGAATCTTGTTCGTGCCGTTGTGACCCACTTTGCCACCAATTATTTGATTCTGCAAAGTTTGCTGGATTGTAAAGATGGTTTGAGAAGAATGTTTACATCTGCTGATTGGACAACCAATAATAAGTGGGCAAGAAAAACAGAAAGAAAGAAAGCACAGGATATAAATTTGAAGACTCAGTTTTGGAAAGGAGTTATTTATGCACTAAAGATATTCAAGCCCCTTGTCATGGTTCTACGGTTGGTTGATGGAGAGAAGCCGTCAATGGGTTGGTTATATTTATGAAGCCATGGAATGCGCCAAGGAAAGTATCAAGAATGCTCTTGATGGAAAAGTGGATGTCTTATGTAGTTAATTGGTGGGTGGATTTTGGGAGCAAAACTCCTAATCTGCAAAAGATGACCATTCGCATCTTGAGCCTCACTTGTAGTGCATCTAGTTGTGAATGCAATTAGAGTACATTTGAGCAGGTTTAGATTTTTATTAACTTTCTTTGAATAATACATCTTATGCTTATTTTTTATTTTATATTAATCTAATACGGATATTTTTCTAGGTGCACACTAAGAAAAAGAATAGGTTTGAGTAAAAGAAGCTTAATGATCTTGTGTTTATGCAATACAACCAACGCCTTCGAGATCGCTTTTTACGTTTCCAATAAAGTGAGCTTGATCTTATAAGTTTGGAAGATATTGATGATTGCAATGAGTGGATAGCACATCCCCATGATAATGAAGATGTTGTACATGAGGATGAGGACCTCACATGGTTACATGTTGAGATTGCTGCAGGGATTGGTGAAGAAGAAGGTCCACATACAAGGTCAACATTAAAGAAACGTTGTTTTAGGGAAGGGGAAAGCGGCTGCAACAAGTTCCACATTAGAGTCTATTGATGAGCTTGAAGTTGGGTCTAATGATACAACGGAGGACTCTGAGGGGAAACTTCCACTTGAGCAAGATGAGGATTCTGAGAGTGATGAATGAGTGAGGCTTGAGAGTTGTGAAAGGAATGTATTCATAGGTTTGTTAGCCTTATTTGGAAATGTTAGCTACTTATTTTCTTAACGAACATTTGAATGTTGTAATAGACTTATTTACCTTACATTTATACATTTCTATTGTGTTTGCTTAGCATGTCGTTGATAAATTTTCATTATGGTGGATTTAATTAGTAGCAAAATGTCCATGAATTTGTTGATTACATCCTTGCATGATTAAATTTTATTTCAATTAGTTTGATTTAAAATTATTTGGTTATATTTGATAATTTGAGTGAATGAATATGTCATTATCTATGATTATATTTGCGTTTTTGACATTTTGTATAATAAGTAAATTATAAATATATATATTTTTAAAATGTCGCCTCAAACACCTAGGGCATCGCCTAGGCATTTAAGGCTGAGGCGACCCCCTGGTCACCTCGGTCGCTTCTCGCCTCTGACTACATAGAAGGGGACAATATGAGGAGACAGGTGGGGAATGGATTGAGGAGGTTAGGCTCTAACTTTAAATGATTTTGTAAAAACCTAATCTGGAATTCAGTTATGTGAAAAGTGGGCTGAATGAGATAATCAACTTCTATTAATCTCATCCAAACAGTGTTTGTGTGCCAGTTGTGATTATATGTCGCCTCAAACACCTAGGGCATCGCCTAGGCATTTGAGGCTGAGGCGACCCCCTGGTCGCCTCAGTCGCTTCTCGCCTCTGACTACGTAGAAGGGGACAGTATGAGGAGATAGGTGGGGGATGGATTAAGGAGGTTAGGCTCTAACTTTAAATGATTTGTAAAACCTAATCTGGAATTCAGTTATGTGAAAAGTGGGCTGAATGAGATAATCAACTTCTATTAATCTCATCCAAACAGTGTTTGTGTGCCAGTTGTGAATTCATATGACAACATGGCATTGTGTACTCACAAGGTAATTATATGAAAGGCTATAGCGTAAGGTGATTAACTAACCTCTTCAATAGAATATGGAGATCAAAGCATATGCCAGATGCTTGAAGGTTGAATATGTTGATACCCTTTTATATGAAGAAGGGAGATATCCAATATTGCTTGTTACCAGGAAATTAAGCTTATAAGTCACCAGGTTATGAACGTCTAAAGAATAGTTGTTGGAAGATGTGAAGGGCATTTGCTGCAGTCTCTGACTATCAGTTTGGATGAATGACTGCTCGAGAATTAATACATGTATTGTATCAGATGATGGAGAAGTTCAATGGAGAAGAAAACAAAATTTTCATATTGTCTTTATTGATTTTTGGAAGGCCTGTGTCTCCCAACAACATGCATTTAGGCGGCGTTTGCTAATGCTTAACCGGCTCTAAAATCTAATGTAGTAAGATGTTGACCAATTAAGTGCATTTGATGAAAACAGCAAATTCACATCTGAAAGTTTAAAAAACGCCTTAAATCACCTCTGAAGTAATAAGCTCCTAAATAGTTGCTTAACACATAAGAAGCAGAATAAGAGGCAGCAAAAACCCACCCGTCCCTCTATAGGACATATAAAACTCTCCCCAACAGTAGGCGTTGCTTTACAGTTTCTTTCCACACTGAACTCTCCCAACCCACCTGTCACTCTATATGACATATAAAACTTAATTTTACATACTTATCATTACATATTTAAAATACTTTTATATTCTATATGGTGTAGAGAATACTTTTATTATTCTGTATGACATATAAAACTTAAGTCGTACATACTAAATATTACATATTTTACATATTAAACCAAAATATATTTAACATATTAAATATTTAATGTATATTTAATACTTAAAAGGATGAATAAAATAAAAAGATTGCACATTTAATGTTGCATATTCTACACATTTTATTACATTATCTATTCAGTATAGTAAGAATGTATGCTGGGGTTTCCCGATATATATATATATATATATATAAGAATGTATTTAAATATATATTCACATATTAAACTATTTTGATTGAGATATATGTAACATTTTATTAAAATAGTTTTTATATTTTATATATTGAGTTAGTATGTTTCATATTTTTATGTTTATATCTAAAACATTATTATTGTTGGATAGAAAGATAAAATTCTGAGCTTGTTAACTATTCAGACATTATTTTTGAAGTTACCAGACATTTTATTACACTCAGTGGTCTGTTAGCTTCAGGACTTCTTTATTGCCTAATCAGGTTTAAGATATGAATCTCAATTTTCAGACTTAGGATCTCAATGTTATAAAACGCCACCTTAGCGGACCATTGAGGAAAAAAAGCATTTGTCTAGCAGACACATATAAATCATGAAAGGTATGATGTATGTATTAAATTAGACAATACCTTAGTGAGAATTGTATGTGCAGAGACTGAGGAATGTTTGTTGCAAATGGCTTATAGCAAGGCTCTGCATTGTTTCTTTATATTTTTGCTATAATGTTCTGCACGATAATTGAAGAAGTTCAGACATATGCCCCTTGGTGTATGCTCTTTGCTGTTAATATTAGTTTAATTGATAGTTGGAGTACTGCTCTTGAAGTTAAGGCACTGCTTCAGAACCATATCAAAAGTACTTCGTTGAGAGGTGCCATCAGAAGGATGTGCCTATAAGTAGGAATCCTTATTATCTTAAGTAAAAGCTATTTGGGAACACAATATGGACAGTTAAGTCTGATAATAAACAAACTGGAGTCTAAAGATGTTATATAGCTATTGGTGTTTCACAAAATAAGGATTAATGTTGAAACATTCAACATAATTGATAACTTACCTATATACTTAGAAGTTAATGTTCATTAGTTTAAACTATATTCTTCAAATATTTTCTGCTTTTGGGTCCAACACATATCAAAGATTGTCACCCTCTCCTCACATCTATCATGCCCTTTTGCCAATGTGCTTCAAAAATACAAATAAGGCTTGCAAACATAGTGAAAGAAGGACAAATCATCGCCCCTCTCAATCCTTCCCGTCTCCTTCCTCCATCTAAAAGCAACAACATTGCCCCCTCATCTCTCTCACTGTCCACTCATGTTCTCTGGTTCTATGAATGATCACATCTATTAGTGCCAGTGATTGGGCACTGCACAACCGCAACATCAGCAGAGACACCAGTGGCTGGCTACCATGGAATGACGAACAAAGGTGGGAGACGATTGGCTTTGGTGTACTGCAGCTGCAAGAGGGTAACAGACATGTTGGAGGGTGGTGGATGCACTGGCTGGGCTGCCATGGCCCATGGTTTGAGTGGGCAGTAGTAGGGTCAAGTATGCAATAGAGACGGTAGTAGTACAAAAAAATAAACAAGAGAGGTCTTTTGTGAGAAGATAAAAGTGAATGATTTATATTGCTTGAAAGGATTCCAATGTCGTCCAAGCCCATAGGCCCATGTAAAAAGTGAGTAGAAACCTCCCTGTTCAATGCCTAGAATGCCTAAAAGTCATCCCAAGGGTTATAAATCCTTTGGGCTTCCTAAACACATCAAGTATGATTCTTAAACTCCTATGTACTCTCCAATAATGAGGAGTTTCAAAGGAGATTCTTACGTCCCCTACAGTTGCATTAAAAAGATTCTTCCCCAAAGGACTCTTTAACACTAATGACTCCTATGACCACTAACTCTTCATTTGACCATTGGGATCCACAATTTCATCAGGGAGATCAATAGGAAAGGAAGTGATTCTAAGATGGAATAAAAGTTATTTAGGATTTCTAAGTAGTTTCCAAATGCACCCCAATAGTTTTTTTATCAGTTGAACTAAAAGTAATATAACTTGAAGGTGGTATAAATAATGAAGGTATCCCTATTGATGGCAATAGCATCCCCTCAGCTTTCTGGGTCCTATCTTACAGAATAATGCAGACAATGATGCAGCCTTGAGTAATAGAATTAAAATACGTTGGGGGAGGCAGAGACGCAAAAGGTCAGGTGTGTGATTCTTAAGTGCCTCTGAAGGTAAAATGAAAATTTCTACAAGATGTAAGGTCACTATGTTGTATAGAACTGAGTGTCGATATATGACTCTTCGAATGGGAGATTGGGCATCATATTAACAGCAGCCAGAAGACTTATCCCCTATTTTTTGGATTATTGAATCCTAAGCTGACTGCACGTTGATGTGACAAGGCGTTACAACAACAATGACGAAGGATGCCACAGCTGTCCTCAGATATGATAGTGTCAGTCAGGTGTGAATCGTGACTGTGACATGATGAAAGTGTCCCTAGACATTTGCCTCAGCAATCTTGTTTAGTTTGAATATGAAAATTGGACTGAACCTATATTATTGAATCCTTAGTTTTTGGTTTGGGGTTTGTTTGGATTGATGTAATATGCACGTAAAGGGTAGCCCAGTGCCATGAGGTCTTGGGAAGGTCAATTGTTTACAGCCTTGCTCTTACCTTTTGCAAGAAGGTTGACTCCAGATTTGAACCTGTGACCTGTAGGTCACAATGGAGCAACATTACCATCCTACCAAGGTTCCCCCTCTATGCTAAAATTTCATGTATTTTATTTATTTTCTATGTTGATTTTATTAACACATGAAAACAAAACTTAAGGTTTCTATGGCAGCCAATTCCCTGCCTTTGGTTTTCATGAAAAAAGCAGACTAAACCAACAACAGGGATTTTATTGATTTAAAAGATGCTGATTCCACTGTTTTGTAGTAATCCAAACAACTGCTTAATGTGGGTGAATTTTATCTTATTTGTATGTAAATCTGCACCTTCCTATGACTTGTGAGTGGATGTTTAAGGAAACCTTTTGTTTGGTCTGAGAAACTATTCAACAGACAGCAAACTGCTTAAATCTGACTAAAGTATTTACAAATTTTGATAGTGTAGCACTTGGTAATAATTAGTTATTGTATAGAATAAAAATTAGCCATTCTTTTTCAGTATATTAAAATTGTTATGCTGTGTAAGCAGGTAGATGGTAAGACAATCAAGGCACAGATATGGGATACTGCTGGTCAAGAGAGATATCGAGCCATTACTAGTGCTTACTACAGGGGAGCGGTAGGTGCCCTCCTGGTCTATGACATAACAAAGAAGCAAACTTTTGACAATGTGCAGAGATGGCTACGTGAACTAAGAGATCATGCAGACTCCAACATCGTCATCATGATGGCTGGTAATAAGTCTGATCTGAACCACTTGAGAGCTGTTCCAGAGGAGGATGGTAAGGTAATGGCCGAGAAGGAGGGACTTTCCTTCCTGGAGACATCAGCACTAGGGGCAGTCAACATTGAAGAGGCGTTTCGGACTATTCTAACAGAAATATATCACATAATAAGTAAGAAGGCACTTGCCGCACAAGAGGCAGCAACGATAGCTGGACCACCTGGTCAGGGCACCACCATCAATGTTTCAGACACAGGAAGCTCCACAAGGAGAGTCTGCTGTTCTACATAGGTATGTTTTCTTTGAGGAAGCAAAACAGGAGTATTTGGGTCTTGAGACTTTCAAATCTGAATTCTGAAGGTCATGTAGACATTTCTGTGACATGTTTTGAAGGCTGTGAAAGGTAAGAGATTCATCTTCGGAAGTTAACTTTTATCAAGTGATAGATAAGCAGTGTAGTTGTGTACTGTGTTTTTTTTTTTTCCTTTCTCCTTTTCCTGCATTGCAACTGACAAGAACTTGAGAAATTGGACAGAAACATTCAAGTGTGGTGTACTTGTACCTGAGTTTTTTAAAACTTTGTAATAATAAAGCATCCTATACATTCTCACAACCGAAGGCTTTGCATCCTTTTCTGTTTTTGGCATAGATGAACGTCCCATTGCCAACAACCCCCCCAAAGCCTAAACTTGCTCATTGGATCCTTGAAATGAGTGAATATTATCATTTTAATTCTCTGATACTGGGTACAGTAGTTGATTTATGGGTGCTTTGTTTTGAGTCGTACACTGTAAACGGTTGAAAGCTTCAGATCCTGTTTTGTTTTGGTAGACGTACAATATCGAAACCTTTGAATTCTTTTTTATTTAGGTGGGAAATTGGAAGAGTAATGCTAGCGTGTTAGCAGCATGTCAACATTACTCATGGTTGACATCCAACGTCAAGGTCAATCATCTCATAAGAGAATCTTAGGTTTTGTTTTTCATCAAAAAATTGTTGTATATCAAATTTTAGTGCTTTTAAAACTGGTGATTTCAAAATTCAAACTCTCTCTTGACATATCAAATCTCCGTCCTCCAATGACACAGTGGCAACATATGTATTTAGCAAGCTTCTCTCTAATTACTGCCGGGTCAAAAGAGCAGACATCCATGCAAATAAGAGGCTGCTGTGACTTCAGATGAAACCGAAATTCCCGAAAGCAACAACATGGCACGCTATTTTGGGTGTTATCAGTGCTCAACCAGTTTCTCCCATATCCTGAAACAATAATTTACACAGGACTTAAACAGATTTTAGTTTCTCGTAAATCTAGAGTATTGAAGTCACCTTAAGGTTTTGAGTCGAGTAGGCATCATTTATTTAATATTTTTTTTCTTTTGTCTTTTTTTCGATATAAGACTATTCTAACATAGAGGTATTCCAACTTTTAAGAAACGTTCACCCAAGACAAATAAATCGCACTTGTTCATGCCACTGCAAATAGTCGGATGGCAATACAACAGGCTACACGGTCACCTCTTCCTTACGAAACCTCTCGAGCTTAGATCCATGCTGAGCAGCTAAATGGTTTCAATTTTTTCCTCTTATTATGAATATAACGGTTACCTTTGCTCCACTCCAGTGCTTATCGACTTGTTTGAACCATGCAAGCCCTCTAAAATATTGCTGCATAACCCTGTGACCATTTTATTCTTATGGTTCATATTCAACGAGAGTAATATTTGCTGCAATATGCAGGAATAATGCAAAATATAACCGTCATCCATCCGATCATAAGATCAGGTGCATGAGTTTTTAAGTTTTGTTGTATCTTTTATGGGGCCGTATGATGTGCCATCTGGCATGATTGAAGCAGCAAGTATTATTCATTCATCAAATACAACAGTCAACCTAAATTTTAAGAGATTTTTACTTTTCAATCCCTATAATCTTCCAATATTTCCAATAAATCCTTACAATCTTTATATTTTTTATTAATCCTAGATAATCACTTAAAATATTGTTTTATCCTTCGACCCTCTCTAAAAACCCTCTTTGGAGTAGGGATGCAAACAAATACAAACATATCTGTTTTGTATTCGTACTCGCATCCAATTTTACTAAATATGGATATATATTACATCTGCTTTAAATATGGATGCAAATATGGTTATTCTAAAAGATCTGTATAATTCTAAAAGATCCGTACTCGAATACAAATCATCAACCAATTCATATAGAATAAAAAAAAATCATATGTTTAACATGGTTGTTACCTTCGAAATTTGGACCGTACATTAAATATTTTATCTTTTAAGGTTATTTTCTACTTTCTATAAACGTTTTACTATATTTGATTTACTTCCGTATTTGTTTATTACAAATATGAATATTAATTTTATTTCGATGATTATTCCCATTCAGATTGGTATTTGCATATAAAATATGAAAACAAATATGGATATGTATATATCTGGTCCATATTCGCTCAGTTTACATCCCTACTTTAGAGGGACTTTTTAAGGATCGTACAAAGGTTGTGGGGGGGTTTAAGAAAATATGTAGATAGCAAGGACTTATAAGAAATATTAGAAAATTATAGGGACTGAAAGGTCAAAAAATCTAAATTTTAATTGTTCCGTATTCAAAAAATATGGTTGGACTGAAGTGAGCTAGGCTGGCTGACCCACCTGGCCCATTCTATCTCTGTCACAATTGAAACCAGTGACTAAGCTCTTCTTTGAGGAAAAGTACTATAATTAATCTGAGGTCATTCCTTCGAATCTATTCACATTTCTTTATTTGAGTTGGTTCCTTTGTCTTAAGTTGATCCATTTGGTGTTGTATCCTATCAATCATTCTCAGTCACTAATCTTTATGCTTCTTCTTTTATTAAATATTTATTGCTAGATGTGAGTAATTCTATTTTTATGCATACATTAGTAAATTATTTGTAAAGTTTTGTTATTTGAAGACAAATTGATCGGAAGATTTTTTTGTAGAGAACTTTTCCTTAGGATCCCTTTGGTTGTTTGAAAGTAATATCGGAAGTAAGTGAATTCCATGTAATTCACTCACTTTGCCCCACTTCCAGTAATTTGGTTGTTTGAAGTTTTTAAAAATATTAGAACTCACCTCCTTAAAAGAGTTCGAAAAGAATCAAGGTGGCTTCTTAAGAAAAAGTTAAGAAGATACTTTTATGTAACTCACCTTCCTCTGTTAAACCTAAATACCACTTCTTTCTTAATACCTATATATAGACAAATGGTCAAAACTAACTATTTGTATGCAACCAAATAATAAAACCGACCTCTTGAAAGTAAATTATAGATAACTAAACTACCACACTTTGGACTCACTTATAAGTAGCCCACTTTCACGGACTTACCTCCAATATAAGTGCTACCTCTATTCAACCAAAGGTTCCCTTAGTTATGTGACAATAAGATGTTGGCTGAGCACATTTTACTTCCCCAACTTTTTCTTTTTCATTACATCTCAAGAACTCTTTTCTCTATTTGGCAATCACTTTTTTGTTTCAATTTTTAATGTTCTGATAATGTATTTCAAATTTGTTTCATTAGCATAATAAAATTTTATAATTGAAAATACAGATACATATTTACTTAATATGTTACTAAACTAAGTTGTAGAAAAATCTATAACTTGTAAATATTTTAAGAGAAGGTGTAATGACAACTTGGATAATTATGAAGCATATAGCAACTACTAAAAGTTATACATTGGTCCCCACATCTCAGTTGTCCTGTTCAAACACTAGGCCACTAAGATTAGAAAAAATGATAGTCTTTTTAGGCTAATATGATAGTCTTTTTAGGCTATAGTGTAGTGGAAAAAATTATAAATCTGCGTTAGATTTGCACCAAATCCAATTTGTTCACATCCCCAAGTCTTCAACACATGAATGTGGACCCTATACCTAGAATGGTGGTTTTGGTCTCCCACCCCCAACTTAGGGGAAGAACTAATGAGACTCCCTGAATATTAATACAGGATGCCAAGCATGACTGAAAATAATCAATTCTTACTCAATCTCTCTGTTACACCTATATCTCAAGTTCTATTGATGCGCCCTAGATCAGATACCATTGTGCGGAATCGTTCTTGCTTGCCTCACCAACTGGGTCAGACATAACAAACAAACTAGAGAGAGAGAGAGAGAGAGAAGAGAGGGAGAGAGAGATAGCACATAAGGATTTACATGCTTTGACAATATGTATATGCCCACAGAGTCCGACTCCGTCATCGATGTCTTGCACTATTCTTTTCTAAGAACACAAGTATAAGCACATAGTCTTAGAAGGATCTCTAGTCACCTCTTTGTTATTTCCAACCTCTAGGGTACATTTCCTGAGATTACAATATAAATAACCCCTTAAAATTAAGCCCAAAAGAACCCCTGTGTCTGTGCACATCGGGGTGGTGTCAACATCACCCAGTGATTGGCTTCTAGGGGGTGCCCAAGGTGTCGACACCCTGATGAGTGAGTGGTGTCGACACCATCTGGCCCCTACTTTTGTTATTGCTACTGTGGTTCTCAGGGTATTGACACCACCTTCATAGTGTTGACACCCCTTTCTTCTGTGGTTGTCTCGAGTTTTCGAGTCTCCTTGAGTTTCCTCGCTAATCATGTACATGTCGATTCAAATTCAGTCAGACAAAGAGATGGTAGAGGTAGGGACTTGCTTTGAAATAGGCCTAGAGGCTTGAGCAAACAAATCACAAACGAAGGAGATTCCAGGCGTATTGTCATAGCTATTTGCAGCGATGGAGCCCACTCCCGAAAGATCGTAGCAATTATGCAAGACCCGAAAGCCCTCTTCATCAAATCTAATATCTCTTTTTTTTTGTCCTTATCAAATCTAATATCTCTATTAGACATAATTATTTCCAGAGACCGTAGTCTAGTGGCTCATCGCTTAGCTCAATTTGGCCCTCCTGTTCCCCGAGACACCACCTGACTCTATCCAGATGGTCCGTCTATCACAAAGCAATTTGTAATGTCTGACCTTACTACCAGTAACAGTAATGAATAGGAGCACAGCTCCTTATTTTCGACCCAAAGAAGAAGAAGAAGAAGAAGCTGGCAACATGCCCCGGTGCTACACTGAAGAACAGTAAGCTCTAATGTTCTTTGGCATCTTTTGTAGACTTTACCAACCGCTGATCTTTGCTAAAGTCCTGCAGCAAGAGCTGATGAACCGTGTTGTTCCAAGTGTGACTGTGAGAGCAACTAGTTGCCATCACTGGCTCCTTTAGACCATGATTTCTCAATAGATTAGGGGGAAATAATTTTCCTTGTACTACCTTGAGGCACTCTCTTATGGTACTTCCCAAATGTCAAGCAGACGACCACCCACTTGTATTTATTTCAGCCAACTTCGTCTCATTATGGTTTTGGACATTCAAAGCTTATCTTAATGCCACCCCTAACATTCTTTATGTTAGCGTTCGGGTTAAGACAGTGAGGCAGTGAGGTGTGACGTTGGCTGTTGGCGATCATGCTCCCCGCGAAGGTGGGCCCTAACTTTGTGCTCAGCTCGTGTCAGTGGGCTTACCCATGGCCAAGACAATTCTCTTAGCCTCCAGGCCAACCTGTTTAACGTTTATTAAAACCGCCTTATAGGTCAATTTAGAGTGGGTCAAATTGGGCAGGTTTAGAGTTCTCCTTGGCCCACTAACACTCGTTTTTAAAAAGTTTTAGCAGCACTCATCACCTAAACATTGCGCGTCGGATCGTGTGGTCGCACAATCTGACGGCGTGTGTTCCAACAGCTCCAATTGCGTGATGTGCCATCTCAATTTTTATTTTTTACACTTTTACTATTCTTTGACCATCCGATCAAAGATCGTACAAACATCAATTTAACGTGGTCCCTTAACTTGGTAAAAAAAATATATATGTTGACTGTCTCACCAAAGTGATTGGATGGCGCCGAAATGGTGCAGAGCCTAAAGTTGTTGGGTCATTGATCGGCCCAGCCTTGTTCTTTTCCCAAAGCTTTTGGAGTTTAATATACCTACTCCCGAACCAAAAATCTTTAACTATGCATCCGTAACAGATCCTATGTATCTATGAGATGTGCATCTGTAACACGGTATGCTAATTATATGAGTGAAACTTGCTGCGCCACCATGTGGTTCTACAACACTCGGGCGGTGTTTATAATTTAATTTTTTAAAGCTTTTTCTTGAAGGATCACAAGATGTTCTATATGACCGTACAATATGATCTTGAATCAGATAACTCAAAAGAAGACAAAAATCAAAAACAAAATCCAATAAACAGTAAAAGCTTTCAAAGACATTTTTAATTTTTTTAAAAATTAAAAATACAACAAGGTGATGTAGAATCACCTGACGGTGCAGTAAGTTTAACTCTAGTTATATCATCATTCATCTAAATTAAGTCTACAGCCGAGAGCCAGCAGCCCATGAGTCCTGTCCCAACCAGTGCGATCACATCATGATACACTCTCTCTCTCTCTCTCTCTCTCTCTCTCTCTCTCTCTCAACTGCAGTAGTGAATTAAGAATGGCAACGAAGATCTCCTATACTTCTAGTTCTAGGTGGGACTACACCGATCAGTCGGCACACTTCAAAATCGATAACATGACTCAAAATTATAAAAGAAGAGTCTGTTAAGACCAAATTGAAATAGTTTGATCGAAGGGGAGAAAGGGGCCTTTTTTTTTCAAATTTATCCGATTGTCCCATGTAGGGTCCATTTCAAGTGACATCGACTTTCTCCGATCATGTAAAATTGTCAAAGATTTGCACCTTAACAATAGAGATGGAGTTACTTTGCTTTGCTTTTTCTAATCATGCATGGATAAGTACCAGAGAGTCCAGGCTCTGCGGATCGACTTCAACGGCAGCAATCAGCATACCTTCTTGTTCTTCTTTGCGACCGACATGCTCTCCAGCGGCTGGACCGTGTGAAACGTTAAGACATGGAATGGAATGTTTGACTCTGGGAATCTGACCACCACGGGGGATATGGTCTTAGATCGTAATCCACCGGAATAATCACGGTCAGAACGCAACATTGCTTCCCAGCGGGCCCACGAGAAGCCCTTTTCGGCCGGCCCCCAACGGTCCACTGCATGGGCCCGATGGGCCCACCGAGGCGTCCCTACATGGTTCATGGGCTGCATAAGGGGGCCCAACAAAGATTGGCACGGCAGCTATTCTATTCAGACTTGAGTCCTGGAGACCATGCAGAGGCCATGTGGCTTCACAGTGATGCTTTTGGGAGGACCTTGTGGCCGGCACTAACTGGTCAAGCCCCTCACATTAGATCTCCTCGTGTGCAGCTTCCAAGTTCCCGCCCAGTCATCTACACTGTGGAATAACAAGTGCAGATCTTTCATGGCCTAAATGAGCCGATTTAATTTGGTCGGTAACATACGTGCCATGAGGCCCGTGACCCCTTCACCTTGGGGAACTTGGTTGCCTATCCCACTCTTTGTGCTCCATCTTCTTTTACTAGCTAGCTAGTTTATGTTTACAAATAAATCAGCCTTCATTTTTCTCCTCATGTAGTTTTTAGAGGAATAAAGTGATATGCAATATTCCTATATCATCCGTTGCTATCATTCCTGATATTCATCTTCTCCTGTAAATTTATGAGATCAAATTAATTAAGGTGTCGAAACATATAATTAATATGTTAATTGTATACTACAGTGCCTTATCTTTGGGTATGTTCGAAATATGCCTCGAGAGGATGGATGGTCTGAGCAGACGATGAGTGACAGAGCGGTGATCGCCAATAATAACAGTGATTTTTTTTGTGCGTATGGATTAATAAAATGAGATAAGATAAGAGAAAAAATTAGAGCAGTTGACAGTGATGGATCTAGCATACATTCATTGCTATTAGATTTTATAAAATTTAAGAAGACTATCTAATTTTGACTTATTAGAGTGATCTCGACCAATTAGAATGATCTTATTGATTAATTGATTTCGATTCAATAGAACGATTCCACACTGATTTATTGTCCGAGTGACTCGAACATAACAAAATTTCGATCCCTTACGTAGGAGCTGACTCCTATTAGATTAGCAAAAAGTAGCGTTCATCTCCGGATAAGTATCGACTGAGGTTGGCTCAACCCGACTATACAAGATCCGGACTCCTTCGAATGACAGATGATGCTACAACTTGCATGGGCGGATGGGGGATCTATGCAAATGTGCTGCCGGCGTAGTCCCCCACCTATAGTGGATCCTCCCATGCGAGCTCTTCCTCCCCGTCGACACGTCCAAAATTCCCCTTCGCGTTGGGCTCGGGCCGCCATTAGGCCATCTGTCATCCCTACGCATCCCCATCGGAGTGCAATTTGCAACCCACGAATCTCTTCAACCCTTGCATGCATATCGTGATCATATACTGACTACCGTGGAGAATTTATGTACAGGCGGGCAGACAGAGACCGCCGCTGTTGCTGCCTGTAATAGCCTTGTGCTCACAGCCTCGCTGTGTTCCACATGGGCGCCTCTTTGTGCCGCTTTGATCCCCACACAACACCTCCGCGCTTGTCGCGTTGCAGAAGGAGACGTCGTCAAGGAGAAGCCGGTGACCCGTTTGCGGCGACGTGAAAGGAGGGGAAAGGTGGTGGTGGTAGGAAGTCCTTGTTTACCCCATGGGGGTGGATGCTCGGAACTCCAGGCCGGCCGCTGCCGACGCTGGCTTTTGCTGACAGATCCGACGTGTGGTGCTGTTCGAGGAAATGCCTGCGATGGCGAGACTGACAGTTGCGAAAAAGCCGAAAGTTGCACCACCCGCCCTTTGCATCTTCTGGTCCCGCTGGGCTTGATGCTTATTCTCTCGCAAAAGGGTGGTGCCTGACTGAGACAGGTAGGGAGATCTCTCCAGCTGGTTCTCTCCTTTTCCTTCCCAGGAAAGAAAGAGAAAAAAGGAACAAGATGAAGAGGAAGTAGGAGGAGAAAAAGAAAAGATTTTTCCAAAACCATGTGCTGATCCGCTGTTAATGGCATGTGACATGGGATTGGGTGATGGTGTTCCGGGCAGTGCATGGCGAATTATCTTAGTATGTGTTTGGCCAACTTCCAAATGGAAACATGCTTGGACTTTATTACATATTCAGTCCACTTATCTTGAGAGGAGGGCATTGGACTTGGGAAGTTGTTTTTGCAGGTTTTTGGTCGTTAATCATAAGTTCCAAATTTGAACTTTATATGTAGAGGAAAATAGGGTTATTTGAAGATAGTTCCATTAGTGTGATTATCCAAAATTAGTTGCTTCTTTGCAGCAGATGGAGTTGCCGCCATCTTCGAAGAGGAAGGGGAGGAAATAGGAATGGCGAAGGACAAGATGTTTATCTTCTCCTCATGTTCGGCCAAACATGACAATTTTATACATTTTATAATTCATAGGTATTTTACATTATTTTTAATAAAATTATATAAAATATTATAATATAACCAAACACCTCATAATGTTTTTTACGTTGAAAACGAAAGCCAAATCTAGCTTCCAAAAAGATATTGGCTAAACATGTCCTCAGCATGATTTAAAGATAAATTATCAGACCTTGGGCCTAAAATTAAGCCATAAGATTCTTGATTACCTTCGTGCCCATTAAATTATTACATATGCACCATCGTAACTAAATTAGGGTTTGAGTTCCATTAAGCGACTAGGATGTCTATCTACCTGTAGATCCTTTGACTTCACAACTGCCTAATTTTCGATCAAGAGCTATTGCTTCCTCTCACATCTTCTTCTGCTCATTGCAGCTTTGAATTGTGTGGGAAACTTACACATATGGGAAAATCAAGAAGCACGCTTAATTTTCTGGAAATTTTCAGCATCGTTGGACATTTACAAGGCACTGCAGCATTACGAATATATGTTCCTTGCATGTCTAGTCCACTAAGAAATAAGGTAAACTGACTTGGCCATAGTTTTTCAGGTAATTTGGTTTTTCCATATACTGAAGTGTCTGTTACAGAGGATTCCTTGGGTTAGGACGTCTCTATGGGATACCTCAAATGTGTTCAGGATATGTCTAAACCCTCAGCTTCGGGTGATCGAGTGCCTAGGAGTCACCCAATGTACCTTTGGCTCCTTTGAATTCAAAGCTTTACCTACTCAACTTGTTTTACAGTCATTGCAGAATGTACAACTGGTAGCATAGAATTGGTTTGTGGTATTGTGCCTATGAGATGAATTATTACCTACAAGCACTATGCTTCGCTTATTAAAATTAGATCAGATCTCAGTAGGAGTGCACGGGACGCCTAACCTAGCAATTTAGAATTTTTTCTAAGTTAAAATTTCTTTGAGGACTCTATGTTCACCTATACAACCTACTCTTCGGCACTCACTTCGGTTTGTGGTCCTTCTTGGGCATTGCCCTTTCGTTTACCTGAAAGTTCAGTCCTGTACGTAGCCCCATTGACATAACGATCGGCTTTTTGTGAGTTTGGATCTCCTCAATGTACTGTCGGACTAAGTCCGATTAATGTAGTTTGGTATCAGAGCATTGATCTTGGGTTTGACCTCTTTCGCCTCTCCTTTCATTTCCACAGCCCATGGTGGCCGTGAGGGGGAATGTTGGTTATTAGCTCATGGTGGCTTTAGACAATTAGCCCTATATCGATTTCTAAATTATGGTTCCAGTGCATATAAGCATGTGCCTCTGAATCTCAACACCGCGGTTTTGAGATTTCATCTGATTTAGAAAGATTTCCTTCCCGTCGAAGTGAAAAGTTCAACGGATCTCATCTTTTAGACTCAGTTCAATAATGTACTGAGGAGATCTAGACTCATTTCATCTTGGTATCAGAGCATTGATCCTGGGCTTGACCTCTTTCGCCTTTCCTTTCATTTCCACGGCCCATGGTGGCCGTGAGGGGGAGTGTTGGTTATTGGCTCATGGTGGCTTTGGACAATTAGTCCTATATCGGTTTCTAAATTATAGTTCCAGTGCATATAAGCCTGTGCCTCTGAATCTCAACACCACGGTTTTGGGATTTCATCTGATTTAGAAAGATTTCCTTCCCGTCGAAGTGAAAAGTTCAACGGATCTCATCTTTTAGACTCAGTTCAATAATGTACTGAGGAGATCTAGACTCATTTCATCTTCGTATCAGTGCATTAATCTTGAGCTTGACCTCTTTCACCTCTCCTTTCATTTCCACGGCCCATGGTGGCCGTGAGGGAGAGTGTTGGTTATTGGCTCATTGTGGCTTTGGATAATTAGTCCTATATCGGTTTTTTATTATGGTTCCAGTGCATATAAGCCTGTGCCTCTGAATTTCAACACCGCGGTTTTGAGATTTCATCTGATTTAGAAAGATTTCCTTCCCGTCGAAGTGAAAAGTTCAACGGATCTCATCTTTTAGACTCAGTTCAATAATGTACTGAGGAGATCTAGACTCATTTCATCTTGGTATCAGAGCATTGATCCTGGGCTTGACCTCTTTCGCCTCTCCTTTCATTTCCACGGCCCATGGTAACCGTGAGGGAGAGTGTTGGTTATTGGCTCATGGTGGCTTTGGACAATTAGTCTTATATCGGTTTTTAAATTATGGTTCCAGTGCATATAAGCCTGTGCCTCTGAATCTCAACACCGCAGTTTTGGGATTTCATCTGATTTAGAAAGATTTCCTTCCTGTCGAAGTGAAAAGTTCAACGGATCTCATCTTTTAGACTCAGTTCAATAATGTACTAAGGAGATCTAGACTCATTTTTTATGATTCCGATTGAACCGCAGATGAGGATTTATGCATTGGATTGAAAGATCTACAGTAAAATTTGGTCAAGAATGTGTTAATATTAGTCGTATGAAATCTCTCTCTTTGTGCGCGCGCGCTGACAACATAAGTTGCCATGACTTCGCTATCTCAGGATCTCTAATCAAAAAAGTAATACTTGTTGCAATGCCTGCAATCCAACGTAGATTGCAATGCCATGCACAACAACTGTCCGATCAGGTCCGATCGGACGGCTGCTGTGCAGCCCGTCCATTTTAAGGGGTTGCGGTTGGAGGGCGTTTTTCTTTTTCTTTTTTTCTTGTCAGATTTTTTAAATTTTTTTAAGACATCCAATCAAAAATCCGAGAGTATATCCGGGTTGCTCGGGTCGGCACCGACCCGAATCTATATTTTTTTCAAAAAAAATTATTTTGCACATAAATTGAGGTTTGTGTCCAATTTTTTTAAAAAAAATATATATATATATATAGATTTCAGTCGAAGCCGACCTGAACAACTCAGATATACTTTCAGATTTTTAATCGAACATTCCAAAAGAATTTAAAAAGTTCGATAAGAAAACCAAAAAAAATAAAAAAAATGGACGGCTGCTGCAGCCGTTCTATCGGATCCAATCGGAGGGCTGCTGTGCATGGCATTGCAATCCACGTTGAATTGCAATGCCATGCATTGCAGCAAGTATTACTCTATCCAGACTGGGGTCAAAAGGTAAAGAATGATGTATGACTGGGTGGTCCTTAAAACTCCTCTCATTCGTCCGATTGCCACTTGGGGAAGGATATGGGCTTCCCAAGATAAATACGATCACCACGATCCCCATTAGGTAATTGTCTATTGCAAGTTGAAGACGTACGATTTGAGAATCACACATGATCCCCACAGGATATGAAATGCTAGAGACGAAAAATAATTTCATTGCCTTAGTCAAGGATCCGAAAATGGCATCTTTCCTTTCATGGTTACCGTCTACCAACCCAAGTTAGTCAGTAAGCCCTCGTATGGTGAAATATATAAGCATATATATAAAGAATTGAGATCTCAGGACTGACCGGACTCAGTCAAATGAGAGTTTTTCCAAAAAAAAAAAAGATTCTCTCGTTTGAAACTTCTCCAATCTGGGTGTTAGTTTTTTTAAAAAAAAATCCGTGTCTTCCTGTTTACACTCACTTGAGTTCTAAGAGGAATTCAACTCATATATAGATGTCAATATGATTAACATCTGCTTCAACCAACAAGATCTTTGAGCACGTTTCCATTGTCAATTTATTTACGATCATGTATGGTGGTTGCCTTTCCACTGTGAAATAGTTGTGATGATGTACATAAGGAGTTCTTGAGAGAAATGGAGGCACTGAAAGCAAAGAGATTATGTTAGTGGGTGGTACACTATGACCAACAAACACAACTCTTGTCGAGGATATGTGATTTGATTTTAACTTTGTTTTCCTGCTCTCCACCATGCCCGAACAACCTCCAATTAGTGTTACAGTGCAGACTCCACCAAGTGCGCTAAAAGATGGCTAAACTAACGCATGCCCATTAGCCTTCCACAGGATGTTGTCGGTAAACGTTCTTGCTTGACAGATCATGTTATGTTAGTGTTCATTGTTTGACTCTCTGTAGCCAACGAGAAAGCAGAAGACACAAACTAGTGTTTGTCCAAAGTGCCGAGGAGGCCAGAGTAGACTAATAGATCTAGACGCCCTCACATTGCTCTCGTTACTGACCCACTGTTGGCAGTAGAACAGATGGAGAAAGTTTGAGAATGGGGCGGGGATGGCCATCCAGGAAAAGGAACAGAGAACGGCTTGCTGCACACTCAGCGTGCGAGTATGCTCACACACCGTGCGCTGATGGGCCAGTGCAGTGGGCGGGTGTGCACTAAGTATTACCCAAAGGAACATGTGTATTGCTGCATGCCCGTACTGACCCAGTACTGTTGGCTGCAAAACAGATGGGAAAGTTTGAGAACGGAAGCATGGCGGACGCCATATCCAGGAACATGTGTAAAGGTTAGGGAAGTTCTCGCAACCACAACGTCGAGAAGAGACGAATAGTTCAGAGGACAAATGGGTTGGTGCAGTAAAGTCATTTACGTGCTCACATATTTGATAGGAGATCGGATCCTTTCAGTACACTAATTGATTTTTCAAAACCTTGACCCCTCCTCCACTGTGCTGACGGTCGTATTTTTGGACAATACCCTATCGTATGTTCATCTGCCGTTTCATCAATCAAACAACGTTTTACCATGCATGCTCCCGCTAACAAAGTACTGAGGAGTACGCTTTATGTCATCATCCAATGGAGGATCGGCACAAGCAACCTGCAGCGACGAAGTCTCGACGCCAACATAATTTAGTCAGCAAGCTGTAAATATCTGTAGATATATATACGTCATGTGTAGTCAAATCTCCTCTTGTTGTGGGAGTCTTTCTGTGTACATCCTTATCCTCGCAGCTGTACCAGGTTACTAATCATATTAGATACGGTCTGTCCTTAATTAATTACCAGCAGAGGAGACACTTCGCCCAAACCATTGGTTGTACCGTCTGCTAATTACGTTCTTGATATGATATTTAGGAGACTATTAGCGCATGGAAGGCTAATTATAGACAGTTATATATTCCAAACATCGCATGCCGTCCTCGGAAATATATATAGTTATTGTAAATGATTTGGCAAGATAAAATGCTTCTTTTTAGACATACGAGTATAAAGTCAGCGATTCTGGGAGACCAATTAATGCGCGCGCTACATGACTTCTAACTTGCTTTTCAAAGAAAAGGTGCCTAGTTATGATGGAATTTTCTTATCGGCAGGCATCAACACTGAACCGAAGTGAAGCTTCCACAGTGGCATACATCTAATTGTCCAATCAAAAGAATGAGATTACATTATACATAGGTGGACTTTGTTGCTGAACCTCTCATGATTCGCCCCACAGATGGGGACACCTTTTTGAATAATGGGTCTAAACTTGAACCAGGCCACGCCCTTCCTCTCAGCTCACCGCAAGGATTCGATTCCCATCTTGGCTCTCCCTAGCTAACAGCGACCCGACGTGCCAGGACTAAACTGTTTCACATATGCACGATGATGGGTCCATTGCAAAGCGGCATGCGAGGGAAAGCAGAGGAAAAATGTCACTCGGATGAGATATTATATAAGGAAGCACAAAGCACCCTCTTCTCATCCACAAGAAGCCCGACAACTGAGTTGAATTCTCAAGCTATCCCCTTGCCACCTTCAAAAATATAACCTCTCCCAGTAAAGCACCACAGTTCTTTCTTTCTTGGGCCTGTTGTTGGGGAATTTAGTTAGCACAGTCCCTAACATGGAGATCGAGCTCTCACCCGAGAGGATGAGGGGGAAGCAGGATCAGGAGAAATGGGTCTACGACTCCTCTGCTGATCATAAGGGGAGGGTTCCCTTCAGGGCCTCCACTGGTATCTGGAAGGCGTCTCTCTTCATCATAGGTACACAAGGAACATGTACATCATGTAGTACACATCATTTATGTCTGAACAGAGATCCTCTACGTCCAGGTTTGCAGTACCGCTTTCTTAGCTAATATTTGACCAGTCTGCTGTCTCCTTTTTGCGGTGCTCTGTAGCGATCGAGTTCAGCGAGAGGCTGAGCTACTTCGGCCTGTCCACCAACCTCATCGTCTACCTCACCAAGGTCATCCACGAGGAGATCAAGACGGCGGCGAAGAATGTGAACTATTGGATGGGGGTGACGACCGTGATGCCCCTCCTCGGCGGGTTCGTCGCCGACGCCTACCTGGGTCGGTTCTCCACCGTCATGGTCTCCACCTTGATCTATCTACTGGTACTTATCAGACCTCTGATCTAATCATCCTCCTCTTCACCAACACAAACACACGCAAATATACATCTGCAGGGATATATTCGATTGTGTTCTGATCTGTGGAGAGAATTTAATTAACAGGGCCTGGGACTCCTGACCATGTCTCGGTTCGTCCCCAGCCTCAAACCCTGCGAAGGCTCTTCGTGCGGCCACGCGTCCCTCAGGCTGCACGAGGTGATCTTCTTCGTCGCCATCTACCTCATCTCCATCGGCACCGGTGGCCACAAGCCGGCGTTGGAGAGCTTTGGCGCCGACCAGTTCGACGACGAGCACCCCGAGGAGAGGAAGAAGAAGATGTCGTTCTTCAACTGGTGGAACTTTGGCCTCTGCTGCGGCCTAGTCCTGGGCGTCACCGTCGTCGTGTACGTGCAGGACCACGTCGGCTGGGGTATCGCCGATGTTATCCTCATGGCGGTCATGGCCACCAGCCTCCTCATCTTCTACCTGGGCCGGCCCTACTACCGCTTCCGGAAGCCTGAGGGGAGCCCCCTGATGCCGCTGCTGCAGGTCCTCGTCGCCGCCGTCGCCAAGAGACGCCTGCCACTCCCAGCCGACCCCGCGGAGCTCCACGAGGTGCCCAGGTCGCAGGAGAAGAGGCTGCTGTGCCACACCGGCAAGCTCAGGTTCCTCGACAAGGCCGCCATCGTCCAGCAAGACGGCGGGGAAAAGGCGGCGAGCCGGTGGAGACTTGCGACGGTGACGAAGGTGGAGGAGACGAAGCTGGTGGTGGCTATGGTGCCCATCTGGCTGAGCACCATCGCGTTCGGCCTCTGCGCGGCGCAGACCTCCACCTTCTTCATCAAGCAGGCGGGGCTCATGGACCGGAAGCTCGGCGACCACTTCGTGATCCCGCAGGCCTCCATCTACGCCATCGGCGCCGTCGGCATGATCATCTCGGTGTTCATCTACGACAAGTTCCTGGTGCCCTTCCTGCGGCGCGTGACGGGCAACGAGAGGGGCATGAGCATCCTCCGCCGGATCGGCATCGGCATGGCGTTCGTCGTCGTCGCCATGGCCGTGGCCGCCGTGGTGGAGAAGGAGAGGCGGGCGAGGGCGACCAGCTCCAAGTCCCCCATGAGCGTGTTCTGGCTGTCCCCTCAGTTCCTCATCCTGGGCTTCGGCGACGGCTTCGCTCTGGTGGGGCTGCAGGAGTTCTTTTACGATCAGGTGCCGGACAGCATGCGCAGCCTGGGCATCGCCTTCTACCTCAGCGTCATCGGTGCCGCCAACTTCATCAGCGGCCTCCTCATCACGGTGGTCGACAAGGTGACCTCCCGCCTGGGGAAGGAGTGGTTCGAGAAGGACCTGAACAAGAGCCGAGTCGACAACTTCTACTGGCTGCTGGCCGCCATTGGCACCGTTAACCTGTGCGTCTACGTGTACCTAGCCAGCCGCTACACCTATAAGAACGTCCAGAAGAGGGTGGCCAGCGCCGAGTTCTCCTCCTCCGGCGACGACCACGACCTGGAGAAGAACTAGTTGTTCTACAACTCAGGGAATCCATCTGCGATTCTGTATCACTGACGTTTAGCTTTTTATATGTGTAGCATTAAGATATGATGCTAGATGTGTAGGGCAACCGAAGGAAAGAAAAGAAAAAGTGATGCCCGTTAGAGTAGATGGGAAGCTGGAGTCTGTTTGCACTGTTCGAGCTTGGAACCCCCATAAAGGGAAATTTAGCGGTTACTGTGTGGAGTGCTGACTTCTACGGTCCAACTAGGACCGTAGAGGATCTCTATGCAATATCCATGTGCTACAGAAGAGTCAGGATCTTTTATGGTCCTCATTAGACTGTAAAGAATCAGTACTCACTGGAGAAGTGTTTTTCAATTTTCTTTTTTCCCCCCTCCCCCAGTGAACACTGACCCTCTACGGTCCAACGAGGACCGTAGAGGATCCGAACTCGCTATAGAATGTCGTGTATATATAATTGCTGTAAGATCAACTGGTCGTAACTCGTAATGTAGGTACGCTCTTTTCCAGTTAGTCCGCTTCTTGACCGAGAAGAGATCCTGGTATGTTGTAATGTAGATATGCTTCTCTCAGTGTATATTGTTGAACCCAAGTCCAACAATGCAGAGAAAAAAAAATACCAAGTATTTGCAAAAGTCTTGAGCAAGAGGAAGGGTTTTTTTTACAAATATTTATCCTTTCTCTTTTTGGTACTGTTGAATTTAGATCTAACAGTACATTGAGACGATTTAATCATCCAACTCCAAAAAATTTAGAGGAGTCGAGAAGTATTTATCAAGAAAGAATGCCTTATCCTATGCAATCGACCCCGCCCCCTCCCACCTCAAATCGTCTTCGTTACTTGCTCCCACCACGATAGTCCAGGGTCTCCGCTTACTTTTACGCCTATGTTTGGTTGGGGTATCATAATTGATACAATATTAATTTTGATATTAATATTTTTAAAATATTGAATATTAATATCAAAATTGATATGATACAATATTGTGGTGTTTGGATAAAGTTGTATCAATATCAAAAGTGATATAAGAGACTATTTAGATGACTTTTCTTATTAATTTTAATTTACTATAATAACTATGTGGTCATTTTGGTGTGCTGTAAAATTTATAAAATATCATAAACTACTATAAAGTAATATCTTCTTCTACTTGGTGTGCTATAAATATTCTTAATCATGAAAATATTATTTTAGAATAATAATAAATCAAAATTAGAGATTTAAAGTGTTGCAAATTGTTGGGTGTAAATAAACATCTTTCTATTTGCATTTTCAGTCCAAAACCACTTAGAAATAAATCAAAGTCTTCTGTATTAATGATTTTAAAATCAGATATTTTTCAGCAAATTTAAAATTAAGTTTTTAACATTGTTTCATGTGTAAATAAAATCAAATTGTACTTAAATACTATTGATTTTATTTTAAAAAATAAAATTATGATCAATTACGAACAAAGCACAATGCTGAAAGTCTAAATGTTAAAACAAATACAAGCAGGTGGAGAACTTGGTGGTGGAGAGGAAGAGAGGTGAGGGGAGGAGATGCAGACGTCAGGCACGGCTCCCTCCGTCTCTATCGATTTTAATATATGTAGAAGCCTGTATTAAATCTGTTACTATTAGGGTTTTCAATGAGTGTAACTTTTAAAATTAATACAGGTAGCCAAACACTTAATTTAAGTGCTTTTAATATTAATATTAAAAGTAACAGTGATACACCTAGTTAATAGCGTAACCAAACAGGGCGTTAACTTTTAATTCTTCGAACTACGTAATGAGGTTCAAGATTCTGATTTTGTAGTATCAGAGATCGACAGAACCCAGTTTTATGCAATATATTAAAATTTATTACTAAAATAAATATCTGATTAAATGTTTCTGCCTTGTTGCACTAGAGAGAGTCAGAGACACTGTGTTTTTGATATTTTTGAAACATACATTAGACAAATGTGAATATATTACAGAAATATGTCAAAATTTTATCCTAATATATTATTAACTTTTATTGCAATATATTATGTTTGTATGATTCCATTACTACCTAAAAAAAACTTATCTGGATTGAGCCCCAATCTTGCTTTGTCACCTCAAGAAATCACATGGAGATTGTCTCACCATTCAATGCACTGGGCGTCACAGGGACAAGGAGGGATTAGATTAAAAAAGAAAAAGAAAAAATTTATCAAATTCTTCATAATCGTGCTCTTGAGAGCACAATGCTCTCATCCAGATGCTCTCTAGAGTATAATCTCATGCTCTTGAGAACGTAATCATACTCCCTCGAAAAGTAATTTAGTGTATTTTCTTAAATTTAATCTTTTCATGTACACCAATGTATGATAATGTCGGAACGTATTTAATAAAAAAGATAATTTCTCTGTGGCCTCTCTAAGTGGTAGAACGGGATTGATGACTCAATTTATATATTTTTTTTTTTTTTTTTACGGTGTCGGCGGCGGATGCATGCAGTAAGTATTACTTTTTTAAACAAATATGCGTAGCAGTGACGTCACGTCCACATTAATTGCTCCCGGTCTTCATGGAAGGGAGTTTGTATAGGCTCCTCCAAGGCGGCGTCTCACCTTCTCTATGCCATGCACAACTTTGTGTAAACGTGCTACACTTACCCTAGTTGCTTGAGATGGGTGGGACTGCATGTAACCAGAAATCTACGACTGTAGTAGAGAGCCCACACGAGCTTTTTATGCCATCTGCATGTTGCACATGGTTCCAAAGTAACCTAATTGCATGTCTTGTCGACTTGGGAACAGATGGTCCCGTGGAGGTCAAATCGCATGAAGGCAGCAATTCTTCCTTTCGTGCATGCCAAAGTTTCTTTTTCTCTCAATAATTGGAGGTGAATGAAGTGGATCAATAGACATACCCGTAAGGCCACATGCAGTGACCTTTTTTTTGTGGTTCAGAAGCCGTATGCAGTAACATAGTAGTTCTATCTAGGGTTGGCGATGAGTCGAGTAGTTCGCGAATCGTTCGGACTCGGCTTAGTTTCGGCTCGACTCGAAATTTTAAACGAGTTAAGCACAAGTTTAAATTAAAGTTCGAATAATTTAATGAGTCGAGTTCAAGTTTATTGTGACTCGACTCGTAGGCTCGTGAGCCAGCTCGATATATTTAGTATATTTTTTTAATTTTTCCAAATTATTGTGCATTTAATTGTCTTTGTTGAGATTTTAATTGAATTGACTATTTTTTATTTTATGCGTTGATAGAATATAATTACACAAACTCGAATGAGAATATTGAAAGACCCTCGTTCAAATTGTGCATCAAATGACTAAAACTAAATAAAATTTGTCTAAATTTATGTGGTTCAAACTTGAGCCTAGCAAAAATGAGACGAATTGAACTAGAGTACAAATTTAGAGCTCGAACCGAACTCGAGTCAAACTTCTTTGACTCGAGTCGAACCTGAGCCATACAAAGTTCGGCTCGGTTCGACTCATTGCCGGTCCTAGTTCTATCTATCCCCTTCGCATAAAAAGACGTAGATTTGCATATTGTTGGGTGCAAATTTCCTTGTTAGGTGGCACGGTGCTATGAAATTAATTATTTATCTGATTGATAATATCGGAGTCAGAAAAAAATCGTCCCTGTGCTTATAGAATCTCGCTGGTGTGGCATTATCTTCTATTGAGAGATTAAACCATTGGCAAAATGTTAAAAATGCTCTAAACCATGTTCTTCCTTTCTGAAAGGTCGTGCAAATATTTAGTCAATTAAACCATTGCAAGAGAGAGAGAAAATTGTCACAGTTAATTAATATGGGATCTGCTCCTGCAAAAACAACAGATCTTGCGTTTACAAGAAAAGGCTCTGTAAAGCCAGTGTAGTCCTAATGGACTGGTCACTAGATGGAATCACACAAAGCTATTTAGCCCGTTATCAACAGAGATCAATCCCTTTTCTCTTTTTAATTGAGTAATATATACTACATCGTATATAGTGGAGCCTAAAAAATAATAGTTTTCTTTTAAATTTTTTCATGGTTGGCATATTTTGTCCGACATGTTTGTACAAACTGATCTCTTACCACGTGATCCAAAAAAAATTTAAAAATTAAAAATTAAACCCCGATAAACGGTAAAAAAAACATCCTTCATGGGCTGAGCCCAATAAAATGGAGTTCTGACTTTTTATTTTTTAAAAAAAAATTAGATCATCTAATCGGAGATGAAGTTATATAAAATTATTACTCTTTTTTAATTTCCAGCTATATATAGATGCAACTTAAAGTTAGTGGACCTGTAAGCCATTAGCATGACATTATGACAGGTTGGAGAATCCGATATATGCGTACATATCACAGCTTGTGTGAGGCTTGAGTCTGGATCTCATCTCTTGAGTCCACATATATCAGTCATTTTATTAAAAAAAAGGCAACTGGATCACTTCTATCATTGAGTCTTTATATTTTATTATTATTATTATTATTATTATTGAAAGATATTTTACTATTTATAAGAAGTCTAAGGAGGAAACAAGGTCAGCCACTAAGGCTGCAAAAATACATTGGGGAAAAGAAGGGAGTTCCCAAGTAAGTTCAGATTTAGATGAAATGGCAAACTGAGCAAGCTCGTGAGCAACCCGATTTCCAATTCGAGGGACAAATGAAATGGAGAGGGAGGGCTCCAAAAGCAGCCTATGACGGCATTCTTCGATCAAGGCCGTAGCTCTCCACAGAGTAGATCTCTGCCCGTTAATTGCTTGGATAATGGAAAGAGCATCTCCTTCAATAGCAACAGGTGCTTGTAATGAATTAGCTAGCTGGATACCATAAAGAATGGCTCTGCATTCACAGATTTCTGGACAGAGATCATCTCCTATGAAGGTCTTACAAAGGAGTGGATGACCCTCAACATCACGAAACCAGAACTGCTGTATCCGTTTCTCAGTGCACCGTCAACATTGATTTTGAAACAATTGGGAGGAGGAGGTGTCCACTGATGATTGGGCGCCTTTTTCAGTTCTTGAGATTCAGCAGAGAATGTCCAGAGAGAGAAATCGGCGTGTGGGTTTGACAATTTGCCCTCCATAACGAATTTGCACCTGTGCTTCCAGAGTTGCCACATGAGAGAACATTTGAAAGCCAGATTTTTGAATTTATCTAATTCATTGGGGAATGGAGAGTTGAACCAACTGATGAAACGCTCTTCAAGATTACCTTTCTCAGCATCAGTATGATGAGAAAAGGGGGAGGCAAACCAAGAAGCTCTGGCAATCTGGCAGTGAAACAGAATATGCTCAATGGATTCTTCATGTTCGTCACATTGACTACATTGCGAGGATACCTTTCTGGTGCATTTTGCAAGCCTGGCATTAGTAGGGATGGCGCCATTCAATGTTTTCCATAAAAACAGGATGATTCGAGGAGGAATATTTCCAGTCATCTTGGGATGCCAAAGAAATTTCCAAATGATAGCTCGGTTTGAAGTAGATGGTCTCTGGGCATCAGCTAAGCAACGATATGTTGATTTAATGTTGAAGGTACCATCACTGGTAGGTCTCCAAACTAATTTGTCAGAACTCCAGCTGGAGTACTGAAATAGATGGATCTTGAGGATGGCTTTCTGGACTTGAGGTGTAAATAATTTGGAAATTTTATCAATATCCCAGGCCCCATTAGAGATGAGGTCTATCACTCGTTGTGGAGTGGATCCAACATAATCCTTATCAACTTGCAGCAAGGAATGAAGATCAGGAACCCAGAAATCCTTCCAAATATTAATATGTGCACCAGAACTGACAATCCAAATGCAACGGCTAAAAATTTCTTCTCTAACAGACAGCATACTCGCCCAGGTGGAAGAAATATTGGGTTTCTGTTTAAAATCCCAAAAGGAGACAGAACTTAGGTACTTCGCTCGGAGTAGACAAGCCTAGGGGCTATCAAAATCTTGCAAGAATTTCCAAGTGATTTTCATAAGAGCAGCCTTATTGTAAATTTTGAAGTCACGGATGCCCAGACCACCGTGGTGTTTGTGAGATGTGATCTTATTCCAGCTAGTGAGGTTGAGTTTATGTTTCTCTGAAGATCCCCACCAAAAATCTTTCCGGATTCTATTCAGATTCTTGAGCAAGGTTGTGGGGAGTAATGTAGTTTCCATGAGATGAGCAGGGACTACACTGAGTGTTTATTTTATCAGAACAGTTCTTCCAGCAGTGGAGAGAATATTGGCCTTCCACCTGTTTAGTCTTTGCCGTAAACGATCTTCAATGTAATGAAATTGGTTGATTCTTCGTCTGCTGAGACAGATAGGCACCCCTAGATATAATGAGTCTTTCCTCAAAGGGGGAAGATGGCAGATATCAGCCAGCTGTCTGCGGATCTGAGCAGGAGTATTTGGGCTGAACATAATGCTAGATTTAGCAATATTCACTTCTTGACCAGACCAGGTAGCATACTGTTGGAGGCAAGACATGAATTCAGACATCTCCTCAGGAATAGCCCTCCCAAACAAAAATGGATCATCTGCATACATGAGATGGGTGAAAGATTGAGTCTGGGCGTTAATTTTAAAACCTTTAATTTTGCCCTCCAACTGACAATGATGGATCATGGCTGAGAGAATTTCCGAGCAGAGGATAAAAATATAAGGAGATAAGGGGCAACCCTGTCTAATTCCCCTTTCAGCTGCAAACTGACCAGCAGGTTCACCATTGATAATAATAGAGAAAGTGGTAGATGAGATGCATTGCTTGATCAGATTCAGGGTCTTATCAGAGAAGCCATGACTTCTAAGAGCTGACCAGATGAAGGGCCATTCAAGTCTGTCATAGGCCCTTGAGATATCCAACTTCATTGCAAAGACGCTGGTCTTACCTTTCCTGTGTTGAAGAGAATGTAATAATTCCTTCAAGATTACAACACAGTCAGTCATCTGTCGATTAGGAACAAAGGCACCTTGATATGGAGAGATCAGTGAGGGCAATATGGGTTTAATTCTATTCGCAATAATTTTGGCAATAATTTTGTAAACAGTATTACACAAACTGATAGGATGAAAATCTTTGGGGGAATCAGCAGGGAATTTCTTGGGGATTAGAACTATATGGGAATGATTGAGCCCAACAGGGAAAACATTAGACTGAAACACAAGTTGGATAAGCTCAGTTACCTCTTTACTTACAATGGACCAAAATTTTTGATAAAATAATGGTGGAAGACCATCTGGACCCGAAGCTTTCAGTGGCGCAAACTGACGGAGCACCTGTGTAATCTCCCCCTCCGACGGAGGCATGGTAATTTGTGAATCTGCCAATGGGGAGATTGGAGGATAACTGGTGGGGAGGATTGATGGAGGTAGAGGTGAGGAAGATGTAAATAAGGAAGAGAAAAAGCGAAGAAAAATGGTCTTAACAATGTCCCGATTTCCAGTCCAATTGCCTTGAGTGTCTTGGATCCAGGTGATGCTGTTGGTTCTCCTTCTATTACAGGCTTGGGCATGAAAAAATTTAGAGCATCTGTCTACCTCTTTGAGCCAATGGATTTTGGCCCTCTGTTTCCAATACAATTCTTGTTTGGTAATTTCTTCTTCCAATTCCATTTCAAGAGCTGCTTCTCTAATAAGATTGGTGTCTGAGATTGGCATTTTACTCAGATCTGTCAATTCAGAATGAATTTGATCAATTCTCTTGTTGGGATTCTGGAAATTTTTTCTCTTCCACTTGGTCAAGTGTTTCTGGAAATGACTGATTTTGCTATGGAAATGAATAAGTGAAGCTTGAGTGTTCCAAAAGTTCTTAATTGTCTCTCCAAATTGGGGGTGCTTTAACCACATTGCTTCAAATCTGGAGGAGTTGTGCCTTATGAACTGTAACCCAGCTAGATTGATATAGATTGGGCAATGATCGCTACAATACCAGGGGAGATGGTGAACAACTGCATTGGGGAATTTGATATGCCAGTCATAGTTGGCAAAAGCTCTATCCAAATGCTCCCTGATATATGAATGAGACCTTCGCCGATTAGACCAGGTGAAAGCAGGACCCTGGAAGCCAAGATCAATCAATTTTGCCTTGTGCACAAAGTTGTTAAGTGTTTGCATCTGTCTGTGATTTGGTCTGGCTCCACCTTGTTTATCAGACGGATGCAGGATGCAATTCATGTCTCCAACAATCAAAATGGGACTATTGATATTGAGTGTAAATTGGAGAAGGTCCTGCCAAAACTGTTTTCTAACTGAAAACAGGGGAGGAGCATATATGCAAATAAGAACCCAAAGATGATTATGATGAGAAGCCTCCACTTCAGCAGCTATCTAGTTCCGATTACTGTCAATAATGTTCAGATCACAGTCTGATTTCCACCAAAGGCATAAGCCACCAGAGCGACCTTGTGCTTCCACCATATGGAAGTTGGTGATATTTCTGATCTGAAAGAAACTAAAGATCTTCCTCGAGTTACATTTAGTTTCGGAGAGGAAGGAGATGTCCTGATTGAGGGAGAGGGATAATTGATTAATGAAGGAAACTGTCTTAGTCCCACCCATGCCTTGACAGTTCCATACTAAAAGTTTCATTGTTGTTGGGGCGATGGTTCAGGGTCCATCGCCATACCCTTGTTATGTTTGGATGAAGATCCAGCACGTCTTAAACTTCTCTTCAGTTGGGTAGCTCTTTGTGGGTGTTCAACTTTAGTTTTGGACAGATTAATATGCTGAATATTGGAACTCTCCACAATGCCTGGATTATAAGTGTAAGGATCAGCCATAAAAGGATCAGGGCTAGCTGGTTTGGACTTTTTGGGAGTTTGCTGAGGAAGCCAGTCAATCTTTCTCTTGGGAATACTGGTGCATGAGTTGATTGAGATAGGTGGATTAGGGGATGAGAGGTCGGGGGGAGTGGGGTTGAAAGGTATTAAGGCTTTGGTTATAATAGGTAAATTTCCTTTGGAGGGTAGTTCAAGGTTAGGGGTGGGTAAGATATGATCTAGTAGATTGTCCTTTGTATCTTGTAGTATATTTAGAGTGGCAGGAGGGGATATGTTCAAGGGTAGGTAGGGAGAGGACAAGGTTGGTTCAGGATGCTTAGTCCACATTGGGGAAGTATGGTGGATAGGGTGCCTGGGAATGGGTTTGACAGGAGTAGTGCAGGCCATACCTGAGTTGGGTGGTAGGTGGAGAACTTGGACTGTAGAGATTGACGTAGAGGCTCCCAGCAATGGAACTGAATCTTGGTGATCAGTAACCGATTCATCAGGGCTATTGTGACTTTTCTGAGCATCCATAATGATTTCCGAAGCAAGAAATTTGTTAGAAACTCGGAGAGAATATGAGAATGAAAACTTGATAGCCTTCTCCATTTCCTTTCTAAGTTGAGGGGAAGATTGAACCTGGATGCTGTTTCTAATTTCTGCCAAACTGTTACAGAGTTCCACTTCATGACCTACAAGACCGCAAAATTTGCAAAATCTGGGGAGCCTTTCATAGGCAACTGGAAATTTTTCGAGAGTTCCTCCAGGTAGAGTGGCATGAATGAACTGAGTTAACGGGATGAGAACATTGATTGTCACTTTGATTCTGATAAATTTGCTCCAACTCTTGATATTCTCTTCCATGGGTTGGTGAGGTGTCCCAATGTGACTGGCTAGTTGCAGAGCAGCTCTCAGAGTGAGAAATTCTTCGGGAACATCATAGATACGAACCCATAAATCGGAAAACTTAAGCACATACTCAGAGGGTGATATACCTGGCTTAGCTTTCTGGACCAGAACCAGATCATTGTTGAACAACCAAGGGACACGTTTGCATACCTTATCTGCATCTGCCAAATCTGAGAATCGGACTATGAAAGTGTTATTTGGATAATCCAACATCTCCCAATGGCCGTGGGGGTTCCACATTTTATGCATCCATTCTTTCAAACCCGCGGGGCGAATAGTGATATCTGAGTGGACTTTGGCAATCACAGCAAAGTTGCATCTTCGGATCTCAGAGGAGTCCTCAATCCTTAGCTGACTGATGGTTGAAGATTGATCACCGGACAACATGCCTTTGAACCTTTGTAACACAGCTTCTTCTTGAATGGATAGTGGAGTTTCTTCATTATCACCAAGAGTCATAGTAGATAGAGGAGGCAAGAAATAAAACCAGAGGAGGTTAGGAGAGAAATGAAGTAGAGAGTCCAGGCGAATAGGGGTACATAGCAGAATGCCAAAGAAAGGAACACTGGTGAAAAGGAAGGCGGAGCCGGGGAAAATGACAGGAGAAAACAACTCAGGAAGGTTGGCTGAAAGGAGAGGGATGGGATGAATTGAGACAACAGAAAGAGAAAGCTAGGGGATGCAGAGGAGGGAGATGACACAGTTCCGGAAGACCCACAGGGATCTCAAATGTTTCGAAAGCTAGTCAGAGAACGCTCTGAGAAGCTCCGATCAGGAGGGGCTTGTTATCATTGAGTCTTTATAAATAAATATACACTTGGATCCAGAAAATAAACTTGAGAAATTGATCAAAGATAGAACAGGAGTGCACAAAATGGAATGGATAATCTCTTATAGATAGGAATTTAAAGTATGTGATCTTGCAACTTACTATAAAATCGATTCAACCTTTATTCTCGTTTGAATAGAATATGAATATTATCCTATTTCACATTATTAAAGTAAATTGTAAAATCCAAATCCGCTTTCACCTCTTCTTTTGTTACGAAACCTACACTTCTATATATGTTTAAACTCTTTCAGAACAGATTCTTAATTTCTTATATATTGCGATTTTTTATGAGGAACTATTTTTTGTGATGGAAATGTTACCTAACAGGGAAAGTTTCCAATTTTGTTAGGTAGAAAATCCTCTAACCGGAAACTTCAACCTAAGGTTTTCATTTGGTAACACTTCTAGCATGATGAGGCAGAATCCGATTCGGCCCATTAAAACAAGTCCAACACAAATCAGCCCAACAGCAGCAGTAAAAGGTCCCCTGGAAGCCTTCGGCCCGTTAGCGGCATTACAGCCCTCGGCCCAACAGGCAGCCCAGTGATCTTCGGCCCGTCAGCGGCCCAATAGCCTTCGGCCCGTTAGCGGCGCAGCAGCCCTCGGCCCAGCAGGCTCCAGCCCGTCAGCGGCCCAAGAGCCTTCGGCCCGTTAGCGGCACTGCAGCCCTCGGCCCAGCAGGCTTCGGCCCGTCAGCGGCCCAACCCAGTTCAGCCCAATAGCCGTGTCCGGCCCACTCCGGTGGAGGACTAGGCACTATGGCGGTTTACCAGTAAGCCCGGAACATAGTCCTATATCGGCTACCACCGTTAACCATCCTTTATCCTCTGCTATAAATACACGGCTATTTATTGCCAAAGGTATGTCTCCGTGACCCTCAAGGACCATAGTCCAAATAGCATTAAAGCTACTCTTCGTCTTCTGAATCGAATCGTCTTCAGAAGCTAACTTAACCGTCGGAGGGGGTTCCTAAGGGCCGAAGCCCGGGACTCCTACTGACCGGTTTCTTCTTCTTTCTCTCCTGCAGGGGCTCGGTTCGAATCATCGCCAACCTCCCCGAATCGGTCTCGGCCACCGACCTCGGACTCCTCCCTCCGGTCTCGACGCCGATCGCCGGCTGCTCCTCGCCCGAAGGTGACTTAGTTCCACACCGACCGACCTCCAGTCGGAGGGACTTCGGCCGCGCCTTCCGGAGGCAAGCCAACATCCGACCGAGCGACCCTCGGCCTCGGACCTTCAACTACGTCTCTGCCTCCTTCGACTTCCGGATCCCCGTCGGGCCTCTCCACCGATCCGACCCAGCTCCGGATCCCCGAAACTTCGGATTCCAACTTCGGAATCCGGTCGTGATAGCTTCGGCTACATCACGTGGTGCCGTCTGTGGGAAACAAACAAACAAGTCATGTCTCAACGACCTGTAACCCGACGATCCGGACAGAGCGAAGCAGAGACACGGGAAGCCTCAACACAGCTGCTGCCCTCCGAAGGCGCCCCGTCTGCTCCTCCGAGCGCGACTCTGCCAGTCATACCAGAGTCCCTCACCACAGGAGACGACCGGGTAGGAGTGCTCCTGTAAGGACTGAGGTTTCGGGTTCGGTTTTCGGTTCGGTTTCGGGCCGGATCCCCTGGGTCGGACCTTGTGGGGTCTGGAGAATTTCCTCTGAATAGCGTCGGAGGATCACGACGCCTTTCAAACGGCGTCTGGATAGGTGGACGCCATTTAGGCGAATTTCTGTTGTGCCACGTGGGTGCCACGTGGGGGGGGTTTTGGGCCGCGAGAGTACGGCCCCTGTCTTGTCATCTGAACGGCGTCCATGATGGACGACGCGATTCAGACTGCCACCCTGCGATGTCAGTGTACGGTGCCTGACATGTCAGCTGAACGGCGTCCATGGTGGTCGACGCGTTTCAGACAGCTGTCAGTACGGCACGTCCTGTCATCTAATAGGCGTCCGTCTTGTTCGACTCGTTTTAAGTAGTTTCTGATGACCCCCGCGAGCCCTCCTTTCTTTCCCTCATTTCTCACCTCTCACTCTCTCTCCCCTCCCTCTCCGCCTCCTCCGACCCCCTCTCTTCCCCTTTCCCTTCCTCTTCTTCCTCTTCCACCACTCCAACGCCTCCCTACCTCTCACCTCTGCCACCACCACTTCCTTCGCGGCGTTCCATTCTCCGGACGGCGGCCGACGTTCCGGCGGAGTGGCGACATTCTCGGGGGTACCGACGGCGGTCTGCGGCGCGGCGGTTGGGCGACACGGAGCCAGGAGGAGTTCAAGTATCCGGTAGGGGGACGAACCTTGTATATGTTGCTCGTGCTTTCCTAGGCGTGGTTTGATGTGTTTTGGGCTAGATTGAGCATGTTTAGGGGGTATTCTTGTGGGCTTGGTCGCGTTTGTGAATGTGGTTTTGTAGCATGTTGTGGTGGATCTACTTATCTTCCTCCCCCTTTCTGTTTTGGGGCTTTTTCGGGGTATTTTGGGTTAAGGGAGAAACCCTCGGTTCGAACCAGAGAACCAGGTTTCTGGCGCTAAACGGCGTCGTGCCTGGTCGACGCCTTTTAGAAGGACGTCGGGACAGTACGACGCATTTTAGCGCAGAAACCTCCCCTGTTCGAGGTTTGTCAGGCTAGGAGTTCTGGCGCTAAATGACGTCATGGGTGGTCGACGCCTTTTAGAAGGACGTCGAGCCACCATGACGCCATTTAGGCAGGAAATTACCCCGACTGAGGGTCCGTCAGCTCGGGATTCTGGGACTAAAAGACGTCATGGTCGGACGACGCGATTCGAATGGCGTCGGGCGACCATGACGCCTTTTAAGGCAGAAATCCCCTGGGTACTATTTTCCCGAAATTCTGGATTTATCTGATGAATGGCGTCGAAGGATGTCGACGCGTTTTTAAAAGGCGACCGCTGGTGTCGACGCCTTTTAGGCCAGATTTCCGTGGCCTCTGTTTTATGAACCAGTTTAGGGAGCTTGAATGGCGTCGGCCTTGGGCGACGCGATTCAAGACAGAACAACACTAATTCATGCCAGTAAAATGTATTCATACTGCTAGATAGTTGGTTAGTGCATGCTTTAGTATACATGGATTCTTCGTGACCAGATGGCACTGCATTGTGTGTAGTGCGATCGCGGGCTTTTCACGTGACCGGATCGTACCGTGCTGGGTTTTGGTGTTTTGAGTTACTGTGGACCTGGAGTGACATTGTAGCACTTTATCACCCTGTGCTGGTGGGGGCGTGAGCACAGCGCCGGTGGGGGCGTGGGCGGGGTGACGCCTAGTGAGAGAGGGTCACCTGGTGAACCCCGGGGTCAGCTAGTACCGGTGTCGGAGTGGTACATTCGGAGAGTCACTCGTGCTGAGGGAAGGAGTAACCACCTGAGCCTGTTTGGCCGGAGTAGCTAGCGTGCTATCCGAGGGGTTACTGTTTGGTCTCAGCGGGTCGGTGTTTCCTACTTGTGCTTGTGTGGACGGTGTTTTCCCACTTACGGCTGTGTGGTTGGTGTTTCCCACGTGTGGAGGAGTGGTTGACGTGTTTTGCCGAGACGGGAGTTGTAGGCTCCCTGATAGTATGACTTTAGAATTATGCATGTTACATTCCGAAGGCACTTGGTTCATATCGAGGTTTTAGGAGTAGTGTGTGACAGCTTTACTTGCCCTATTACCTGTATCTTTGTTACTGCACTTGTGGGTGTGTGTGTGGGAGGCAGGGGATCGGATGATCCCTACTGAGCCCAATTTTGGTGTGGCTCACTCCCTGCGTTTTCAGGTGTAGACCTTGTGGCGTGTGGCGGCGCGTGGCGTTCTCCTTGGTGTGCGGACCAGCAGCTATCTCAGTTCCCGGGGTATGCCCCGATGTTGTTGTACTTTATTTCTGCCTGTACTTAATTAAATTGTTGGACATGTAATTATTGTTGGACTGTGTACGGACATTGTTACTTTACTTCCTGCGCACTGTACCCCTTGTAGTCCGTATGAATGTTATATTTAATCTTGTTTAACGCTTACTCCTCCAGATGTGCGAATAAGATCCTGGCATGAACCTACAGTTAATGGGCCGACATCCATTTAGTGACCGGGTCTCCGGTCATAGGATGGCGGGTCGTTACAGCTCCAGCAGCAGATGGCGACGCTAGCCGCTGCCGTAACCTCCCTTGCGCCTCTTCAGGAGATGATGTCCGCCATCGCCCAGCGCATGGGATTGCTGGGCCAGCTTCCTCAGCAAGCGCCACTCCCTCCACTCTACCCAGTCCAAGATGCAAGGCTCCGGCCAGCGCCCTCACCGGTTTCTCCCGACGAAACCGCTACGGCACGCAGCGACCCCTCGGCGCTACCTGCCCGAGCCCCTCGCGCCGACCGCATGACGGAGTAAGGCTATGCTTCGTCTGAGTTCCGCCCAGCCAGAACCGGAGGACAATCGGTCGCCACCTCAACCACCCCGGACCTGGACCGGCGGCTGACGGCGATGAGGAAAGAAATGCAGCAGATGGTGTCTCGGCCTTATGGGGCACCCCTTGCTAGCAACATCCTGGAACAAACCCCGTTCACGCCGGAGCTCCTGGCTACCGAGGTACCTCCTAATTTCAAGCTGCCAAAGGGCCCTCTCTACGACGGAATGACAGATCCGGTCTGTCATTTCCAG
This sequence comes from Zantedeschia hybrid cultivar, assembly GCA_030544215.1. Classification (NCBI taxonomy): domain Eukaryota; kingdom Viridiplantae; phylum Streptophyta; class Magnoliopsida; order Alismatales; family Araceae; genus Zantedeschia; species Zantedeschia hybrid cultivar. The sequence continues at coordinate 14,624,885 of JARZZO010000014.1, read as the reverse complement.
AGATTCAACACCTACCTCTCGGTCCGAGGGGTCGCCGAGGCAGTCCGCTGCCGTCTTTTCCCCCTCACCCTTGAGAAGACTGTCCTAACTTGGTTCGAGACACTGGCCCCCAACTCTATCCACTCCCTAGTCCAGTTGGGCCAGCTGTTTATCGACCAATTCTATGACGCCACCCAGCAATGTAAAACTTCCGCCAGCCTACTAGCCATCCGGCAAGGCCCTACCGAAACTCTTCAGGAGTATTTTACCCAGTTTCGGACCGAGGCCGCCCAAATCCCAAACCTTGACAGCTCGATTGCGGTTTCGGCCGTGATCAGCGGGTGCCGGGATGAAGGGATCCTCGGCTCCATCGGGAAGCGCCATCCCCCTACCTTCCAGGACCTCGTAGCCCGGGCCCACAAGTATATCAACCGGGAGGCCCTGATGATGTCCAAAGGTAAAGGCGCAGCCGAAGCAGCTTCGGCGCCTGCCCCCCAGGTGGTCCGCCCTCGGCCCGAAGATCAAGAGCCATCCCAAAAGCGATATCGCAGGGAGGAGTGGGACCGAGAAAGGCGACGGGATCCGCAGCCGCGGTACCTACCGCTACCCGCTCCCCCTTCCCGAATGCTCATGGAGGTGAAGGGCATGATCCGGCGGCCGGAGCGCATTAAGACGGATCTTCGCCGAAGGGACCCCGGCAAATACTGCGAGTATCATCGGGAGATCGGCCATACGAGTGACGACTGCCGACACCTTCGGGAGGAAATCGACCGCCTCATCAGGGAAGGCAGACTACCGCAGCTTCGGCGAGAACAGCGTCAGCTACAGCGGAACCGGGACGTCCCAGAGACGGCCAGGCCACAGCAACCCCCGGAGAAAGAAGCCGCTCTTCCGCCAAAGATTACCTCGGCCCCGGTGGAAACATCTCATCAAAGACCCAGCTCTGGGTCCATTATGATGATATTTGGAGGGCCGGGAGAAGGATCAAGGCGCCGACAGCGCAGCTCTGCAACTATAGCGACGGTCGACGTCGAGCCGAAGCGGTTTCACTAAGAAGATATTACCTTCGGCTCAGAAGACCTGATTGATATTCAGGTCCCTCATGACGACGTCCTCGTCATAAATGCTGTAATAAACAGTTACGATGTACATCGTATTTTTGTTGATAATGGAAGCGCCCCGAACATCTTGTTTTACGATTGTTTTGTAAAAATGGGATTGAGTGAGGCTAATATGAAGCCTCACCGGGGCCCCCTCTTCGGCTTCAACGGTTCGCCCTGCCGAGTAGAGGGCATTGTCCGACTCCCCGTAACCATAGGCTCCGCCCCCCGGCAACTAACCGTAGAGACGGATTTTGCCGTTGTAAAAATCGACTCAGCCTACAACGCCATCTTCAGCCGAAGGCTAATCGGCGGGGTCGGAGCTGTGCCTTCGTCTTTCCATCAAAAGCTAAAGTTCCATACTAGCCATGGAATAGGCGAGGCCAGGGGAAATCAAGAAGCAACTCGACAATGCTATATGATTTCGGTCAAAGGGAAAGCTGCAGCCGAGTCCCTGTCGATTGAATCATCAGCCGAAGCCTCCCCGGGAAAAGAACTCATCGCCATCCCGGTTCCGGGAGGCGAAGGACGAACCCTGATGATAGGCTCCGGCCTAAAGAAAACCGAAGCGGAGAAGCTCACCGAGTTCTTGAAGAAGAATCTCGACGTCTTCGCATGGACTCCGACCGATATGCCCGGGGTCGACCCGGAAATAGCACAACACCAGCTACACACCGACCCTAACCAGCCCCCGGTCAAGCAGAATCGGCGTACCTTCAATCAAGAAAGGAGAGCCGCCATCCAGGCCGAAGTTCAAAAGGGGCTGGATGCCGGACACCTCCAAGAGGTGCATCATCCGGACTGGATCGCCAATGTAGTGATGGTGCCGAAGAAGGATGGCAAGTGGCGAATGTGCGTGGACTTCACCAACCTTAACAAAGCATGTCCGATGGATAGCTTCCCGCTACCTCGGATAGATCAGGTGGTGGACGCAACTTCCAGCCACGAGCTCCTAAGCTTCTTGGATGCCTATTCAGGCTATCACCAGATCCGAATGCATCCGGATGATGAAAGCAAGACCAGCTTCACGACTGATCTTGGTTTGTATTGCTATACCCGGATGCCCTTCAGCCTGAAGAATGCTGGCGCGACATATCAGCGCCTCGTCAACAAAGTGTTCGCCCCACAGCTCGGCCGCAACATGAAAGTCTACATCGACGATATGCTGGTCAAGAGCTACGTCGCGGCAGACCATTTGGCCGACTTAGCCGAGACATTCTCCGCCCTGCGGCAATACAAAATGAAGCTGAACCCGACCAAATGCGCCTTCGGAGTAGCCTCCGGGAAATTCCTCGGCTACATGGTCACTCACCGAGGGGTGGAAGCAAACCCCGAGAAGGTTTCGGCCATCATGCAGATGCACCCTCCGGCTAACCTCCGAGAGGTACATAAGCTGAACGGAAGGATCGCTGCCTTGAGCCGCTTCATGTCCAGGGCTGCGGATTACTGCTTCCCCTTCTTCAAGCTGCTGAAGAAGGCCAATAGCTTCGCCTGGACGGACGAGTGCCAGGCAGCTTTCGAGAAACTGAAGGCCTATCTCTCCAGGATTCCCATCCTATCCAAGCCAGTCCACGGAGAGCCGCTATGCCTTTACCTCGCGGTATCCGAGACCGCTATCAGCGCCGTCCTCGTCCGAGAACAAGACGGCATTCAGAAGCCAGTCTATTATACAAGCCGAGCCCTTCAATGAGCGGAACTCCAGTATCTTGCTCTAGAGAAGCTGGCTTTGGCCCTCGTCTCGTTCGCGAGGAGGCTCCGGCCTTATTTTCTTGCCCATTCAGTAAAGGTCCTCACCGACCAGCCTCTGAAGCAAGTTCTCTCCCGGCCGGAGGTATCCGGCAGACTGGCGAAATGGGCGATCGAACTAGGAGAGTTCGACATCTCCTACGTACCTCGGATAGCAATAAAAGCCCAGGCGTTAGCCGACTTTATTGCCGAGCTCACTCCCGAAGCTCCCTCGGCACCTCAGCCGGAAGCCGACACATCCAAAGCCGAGGACACTTCGGCTCGCACACCGGCGGATGAGTGGTAGCTTTATGTAGACGGCTCCGCGTGCTCTACGGGCAGCGGCGCCGGATGGATCTTGGCGTCTCTCGAAGGGGTCGTCACAGAGTACGCATTACGCTTCTCCTTTCCAGCCACCAATAACGCCGCCGAGTATGAATCCCTCATCTCCGGCCTCCGGGCCGCAAGAAAGCTTGGCGTCCGGAACCTAAAAGCTTTTAGCGATTCTCAGCTGATTGCCAGTCACGTTTCCGGGGAGTACGAAGCTCGGGATGCGATAATGACATCTTATCTCCAGGTGAGTCGCAAGATCCTCGCTCAATTCGATTCTTGCAAAATTGTGCGGATCTCGAGAGCCGAGAATGCCCGAGCCGACACCCTTTCCCGACTGGCATCAACCCAAGACGGGGGAGGAGGCCGAATGATCCTTGTAGAAGAACTCGCCGAGCCTAGCCTCGGAGAGCCTGAGGTCATGCAAGTAACCGAATCCGAGGCCGAGACCTGGATGACTCCCCTTGTCGCTTTCCTCCTCTAAGGAGAAGTCCCGCCCGATCCAAGGGAAGCGAAGCATGTTCGGCAGCGTTCATCTCACTTCCTTCTTCTGGACGGGCTGCTGTATAAGAAGTCCTTCGGCCGACCGTTATTACGGTGCCTCGGCCCAGCCGAAGCCGACTACGCCATGCGAGAGGTGCACGAAGGGGTATGCGGAGCACATGCGGGAGGAAGGTCCCTGGCTCACAAGCTTCTAAGGCAAGGATACTGGTGGCCAACGCTCCGAGAGGACACATTATCCCTCGTACGTCGCTGCGATCAGTGCCAGAGGTTCAGTTCCCTCATCCACCAATCAGCCACCCTTCTGACTCCTTTATCCGACCCCTGGCCCTTCGCTCAATGGGGAATCAACCTCCTGGGGCCCTTTCCTGTCGCCACCGGCCAAAGGAAATTCCTCATCGTGACAGTAGACTACTTCTCCAAGTGGGTAGAAGCCGAACCCCTCGCGTCCATAACCGATAGCAATGCTTGGAACTTCGTGTGGAAGTCCATCATCTGCCGGTTCGGCATCCCCCGGGCCATCATCTCAGACAACGGCAAGCAGTTCGATAGCCGTCGGTTCAACGATAACTGCGCCGGCTTCGGCATCCTTCACAAGTTCACTTCAGTAGCACACCCCCGGGCGAACGGCCAGGTCGAGGTCACCAACCGAAGTCTGTTGCAAGGACTAAAAACCCGCCTCGGCGAAGCCAAAGGCCGATGGGTAGAGGAGCTACCAAGTGTTCTCTGGGCGTATCGGACTACGAGCCGAACCCCCACCGGCGAAACTCTGTTTCGCATGGCTTACGGGATAGAAGCCGTTATTCCTGTAGAAATCGGCCTTCCCTCTCCAAGAGTCGTTACTTACGATCCAGAGACTAATGAAGAAGTCTTGAAGGATTATCTTGATCTTATAGAAGAAACCCGAGATAAAGCTCGCATTCGGCTGGCAGCTTATCAACAGCGCATGGCCAGGTACCACATCACTCGAGTAAAGCCTCGAAGCTTTGAAATTGGGAGCCTCGTGCAGAGGAATGCTCACGCATCTAAGCCAGCCGAAGCCGTAGGAAAGCTCGCCCCCAACTGGGAGGGGCCGTATCGGGTAAAGGAGGTAATCATACGAGGGGCTTATCGGTTGGAGACCCTTTCGGGCCAACCTCTCCCTCGCACCTGGAATGTGGAACGCCTTCGGCGTTACTTCATGTAAGTCACTTCCCCCGGAATTTAGCCGGAAGGCATGAATAAAAATCTCCTTTTCAAAAAGCCATGACTGTTCTAAGTCCGCATAAACCGTACCGGGAGTGGCTTCGGCCATGCAAACCGTATCGGGAGCGGCATGGTTTTCTAAGTCCGCGTAAACCGTACCGGGAGTAGCTTCGGCCATGCAAACCGTATCGGGAGCGACATGGTATTCTCCAAGTCCGCGTAAACCGTACCGGGAGTGGCTTCGGCCATGCAAACCGTATCGGGAGCGGCATGGTTTTCTAAGTCCGCGTAAACCGTACCGGGAGTGGCTTTGGCCATGCAAACCGTATCGGGAGCGGCATGGTATTCTCCAAGTCCGCGTAAACCGTACCAGGAGTGGCTTTGGCCATGCAAACCGTATTGGGAGCGGCATGGTATTCTCCAAGTCCGCGTAAACCGTACCGGGAGTGGCTTCGGCCATGCAAACCGTATCGGGAGCGGCATGGTATTCTCCAAGTCCGCGTAAACCGTACCAAGAGTGGCTTTGGCCATGCAAACCGTATCGGGAGCGGCATGGTATTCTCCAAGTCCGCGTAAACCGTACCGGGAGTGGCTTCGGCCATGCAAACCGTATCAGGAGCGGGATGGTTTTCTAAGTCCGCGTAAACTGTACCGAGAGTGGCTTCGGCCATGCAAACCGTATCGGGAGCGGCATGGTATTCTCTAAGTCCGCGTAAACCGTACCGGGAGTGGCTTCGGCCATGCAAACCGTATCGGGAGCGGCATGGTATTCTCTAAGTCCGCGTAAACCGTACCGGGAGTGGCTTCGGCCATGCAAACTATATCGGGAGCGGCATGGTATTCTCTAAGGCCGCGTAAACCGTACCGGGAGTGGCTTCGGCCATGCAAACCGTATCGGGAGCGGCATGGTTTTCTAAGTCTGCGTAAATCGTACCGGGAGTGGCTTCAGCCATGCAAACCGTATCGGGAGCGGCATGTTATTCTCTCCGTTCGCATGAACCGTATCGGTGAAGGCCTCGGCCACGTAAACCGTATCGGGAGCGACACTATTCTCCAACTCCATATCCGAACCTGGATCGGGTTTCAGCCATGCGAGCCGCAACTAAACGACGAGGAGGTCTCGGGCACAAGAAGAGCCAGACTCGGACATTCATTCAGAATACAAAGGCGAAGCAAAGGTACTTTCTATATATACCAAAAAGGTACAAAATCGGCCGTCCATCTGGCCGCAGACTTACAAGGAAAGTCCAGACAAAAACCGGGACAGGCCCCCGTATCAGCCCTCGGTGTTCTCCCCATCCACATCAACTGGGCTCCGGCTAGGAGATGGGGAGGGGGAGTCCACGATCTGCACGGCTTCGGAAGGGGCGGCTTCGACGGGAGTTGCCTCGGCTGGAACGGCCTCGGCTGGAACGGCCTCGCCGCCTTCCGCTGAAGCTGAGGCCCTCTCAGCCGCAAGCCCCTTCCACCAGGACAGGAGCTCTTCACCCTCCTCATCCGTCGGCAGGGTGACACCGGTTAAGTCCACAGCAGGGCAGACCTTCTGAGCGGCGGCCAGTCCGATAGTATAGACTGAGGAAGCCGCTAGAAACTGTGCCTGGATTATCTCCTCGGCGAAGTCTGGGCCAGCCTTATAATCGGCCACGGCTGAATGAACAGCCTCCTCGGCCTTAGCTTCCAGGTCCAGCGTCAGGGCCGACAGCTACTCGGCGTGGCGGCGGCTATCCGAAGCCCGCTGGGCGTCCTTGTCCTGGATCTCGGCCTTTAAAGCCCGGTTTTCGGCCCGGACCGCCTCCAGCTCCCGCTCGACCTTCTCCTTCTCCCGTTCGGCCTTCGCCTTGGCCTCAGAAGAAGCTCAAGTCGCCGCCGCCTGCTCCTCCAGCTGAGCCCGCATCCGGGCATTCGCCGCCAAGAGCCAGTCAACACTGGACTCAAAGTCGCGCTCCGCCGAGGGGCCCTCGCCTGAAGCCAACGATGTCGACGCCCTCTCGGCGTCCTGGAGTTGGTCTCGGATGATCGCCTGACGACGGATCAGGACGCTACCCGTGATCGCAGCCTGCAGCCGAAAGCATATAAGAGTCAGCAAACCCGAAAAAAGCTAAGGGAAATGCTAGACCGAAGCACACAAAAAAACTTCTTACCTGGACTGCCAATCGGGCGCTGACCAGCGCCAGTTCAGTGGCCGAGTGATCCTTCAGTTGCTCCAGGGCCGACGGGAGAGTTAGGCCGTGAAGTCTCCAGGGTCTCGTCCTTGTAGATCCCCAAGTTGGGGACCCATAGCTCGCGCTCCTGCTCGTCAGGCCCCTGCGACCCGGCGCCTTCCAGATTTTCCGCCCCCGCCGCCATGGCCGAGGGAGAATCGCCCCTCGGCGCTTTAGGGGGCGACGGCATCGGGGCCCTTCGGGCCGCAACCAATTTTTTAGCCGCCGGGGCGGGCTCTGCTTCGCCAGGCTCGTCCGCCCGGCCCCGCTTCGACTGTCGGCCGCCCCTTCGGGCAACCGACTTACTTTTCCGCTCCCTCTCGAGAGCGGCTGCAGCAGCGCGGCCCTCAGAGGAAGCCGCCGTCATCGTAATCCCGGCCCGGACGCCCGGGGCCACAACACCTCGTACGGCCCCTCCTGCCTCCTGCGGACGGGACGACTGAGGTTGGCCGCCCTGCTGAGCTATCCGGCTGAGGAGGCCTTTGATCCCAGACATTGCTGCAAACGGGAGAAGAAGTGTTAAATGTTTATAACGCGCATAATCCGCAACTCAAGACCGACTTACCCTCGGCCGAAGCCTCAGCAACCTCTGCGGCCGGAGGAGCTTCGGCCGGAGGCGTGACCTCGGCGTTTCCTTCAGTCTCCCCCGAAGTCTCCTCGGGGGGAAGATAAGGGAAAGCCCGCGGAGGATCCATCGACGGGTCCGGCCACGCCCCAGTATCCACAAGCAGCTCCGCCTCATGGAAGAGCTCCGCGATATTGTACGGAGCCGAGGCCTCAATAAGGCCCACAATGCGACGCTGAGCGGAGTTGAGGGAGGGCGGATCAGAAAGACCGTCGGCCAGCGGTGCCCACTTGGTAGGAAAGGGCCACACGCCCTTCTCATTCTCCGGGAGGGAAACTAGGATGAAGTTCCTCTTCCAATCATGAATGGACGAGGGTTTCCCAGAGAAGATACCCCGGCCTAGCCGAGGGACGAAGCAGTACCACTCGGATCTCCCCTGCCGTTGAATCTTGAAGAGGTAGCGGAAGATATTGACCGAGGGGATGACCCTGATATGGGCAAACACAGCCAAGAAGGCGTAGACTGTGCGCCAAGAATTTGGGAAGAATTGAGACGGGGCCAACCCGTAGAAGCATAGAAGGTTGATGACGAAGGTGGAAAGAGGAAGGCGGAAGCCCGCCCGAAAGCTTTCCTCATAAATGGAAAAACTATCCGGACGGGGAGTATTGGCCCTGGTATTCGAACCAGGCCGATAGGGGGTCATCCAAGAAGGGAACTGATAATAGGAAGCAATGTATCTAACCCCATCATCGGTGAGGGAGCAGACTGCTTCCGAAGCGGTCTCGGGACGACGACGACCCGAGGAGGAAGCCTGGCCCGGGGTATGAACCTCCTCGGACCCTTCGGCAGCAGAGGCTTCGGCCTCGTCCGCCATGGCAGAAGCAAGGGAATTCGAGGAGAAGATAAGAAAGACTCAGGGGACTGGGACGGAGTATAGTCCTCGTCTGAGGGAGTGATCTCACTCGAAGAAGAGCTGTGGGGCATGAGATCGCGGGAATGAAGAAAGGAGATTGAGGCTTACCCTTAAAGAAAAAAGGGATCTCCTCGATCGAGCGTCGCCGTTCGAGCAAAAAGAACCTCCCCGGCGACGATTCCGGGCGATAGAGAACTCTGCAACGGGCGACACGCTCGGAAGCACCTTCGAATGGCTTGCACGTCGCCGGAGAAGACGGAGAGCTCGGGTGGTCGCAGAGAGACGCAGGCGTAGGAAGCAGGAAGAAGAACAATGCCCTGCGAAGGGTTTCTATTTATAGGCTAAGTTCGAAACCCTCCCCGCCGAAACCTACGGCTAAGATCGTCTCCTTCATCTCACCACCTCTCCCGGATGCGTGCCACGTACACCGTCCTTCGGTAATGATGACGACCCAACCCCGGGAATTGAGGCAAGGTAATCAACGGCCGAAAGCGGTCCGACCCTTCGGCTGATCTCTCGGATGCCTGCCACGTAATCCAATCCGCGCGACAAGTGAGGAAGAGGCGGCAATCCGAGTGGAACCTCGGACAGAGAGCCGAGGTGACCCGCGATCCGCACGCGGCCAGGATCTCTTTGTGTTTTTAACGGAGCGGCCGGATGCGCGACGCGTGTCCTGTGTTTCTTCGCGAAACGACCGTTCTGACGGAAAACTCGACGGCTGTCCCGTCCATTTATTGAGCCTGACACAAGTCAGAAGGCTCGGCCCTTCGAAATCAAAGGCGAAGGCCTTCGTCACCGCATCCCGAACGAGGACAGCTAAGTGGCTACTGACCCTCAGCTGACCGATGGCATCTTTTCTTCTTAAACAGAACAGAAAGCCTCGGATAGCGGCTGCTGCGTTATCCCCCGAGGAGGCCACATGCTATAAGTTATACTCTCGCCATCTCAAAACTGAGGAAGACAAGAGTGGGGGACTATGTGATGAGGCAAAATCCGATTCGGCCCATTAAAACAAGCCCAACACAAATCAGCCCAACAGCGGCAGTAAAAGGCCCCCTGGAAGCCTTCGGCCCGTTAGCGGCATTACAGCCCTCGGCCCAACAGGCAACCCAGTGGTCTTCGGCCCGTCAGCGGCCCAATAGCCTTCGGCCCGTTAGCGGCGCAGCAGCCCTCGGCCCAGCAGGCTCCAGCCCATCAGCGGCCCAAGAGCCTTCGGCCCGTTAGCGGCACTGCAGCCCTCGGCCCAGCAGGCTTCGGCCCGTCAGCGGCCCAACCCCCTTCGGCCCAATAGCCGTGTCCGGCCCACTCCGGTGGAGGACTAAGCACTATGGCGGTTTACCAGTAAGTCCGGAACATAGTCCTATATCGGCTACCACCGTTAACCATCTTTTATCCTCCGCTATAAATACACCGCTATTTATTGCCAAAGGTATGTCTCCGTGACCCTCAAGGACCATAGTCCAAATAGCATTAAAACTACTCTTCTTCTTCTGAATCGAATCGTCTTCAGAAGCTAACTTAACCGTCGGAGGGGGTTCCTAAGGGCCGAAGCCCGGGACTCCTACTGACCGGTTTCTTCTTCTTTCCCTCCTGCAGGGGCTCGGTTCGAATCATCGCCGACCTCCCCGAGTCGGTCTCGGTCACCGACCTCGGACTCCTCCCTCCGGTCTCGACGCCGATCGCCGGCTGCTCCTCGCCCGAAGGTGACTCGGTTCCGCACCGACCGACCTCCAACCGGAGGGACTTCGGCCGCGCCTTCCGGAGGCAAGCCGACATCCGACCGAGCGACCCTCGGCCTCGGACCTTCAACCACGTCTCTGCCTCCTTCGACTTCCGGATCCCCGTCGGGCCTCTCCACCGATCCGACTCAGCTCCGGATCTCCGAAACTTCGGATTCCAGCTTTGGAATCTGGTCGTGATAGCTTCGGCTACATCATAGCACTACCATTCGTTGGGGTTAAAAATCCTGCTAACAGGAAACTTCAACCTCAGCTTTTCATTTGGTAACACTATGATATGGGTCTCCACAGAATGTGAAGTTTTGAGATACGAGGGAAAATATTACCAAATGTAGGCTTTCTTGGTTTGCTCTCCTCTGTCTTCTTGAGATCGCCTAGCCTGTCTATTAACAGAGAACTCTTTTTTGGGCCGTTCAATCTTTAATTTGTTGGCAGGAAAAACCCACCTTGTTTGTCGCAGGGATGCCCCATGACTCTGTGAATTGGAGTAGAGAAATCTTTGTTGTACTGTGGGCACCGCGCGACACGTAGCAAGCGGTGCAGAAAGTATTTTTCTTTTAAAAAAAAAAAAATTGCCGAGTTGGAGGGCATCATACCATCCGATCGGAGCTCCGCTGCACGCGGTGCAACGAGTATTTCTCATTAGAGCAATACGTGCTGCACCATCAAATAGTGTAGTACTTGCACAGTAGTATCAGGGGTATAATTTTTATTTTCAACTAAAATCTTAAAGGGAGGAAGCAATCTTAAGAGGCTTGTCCGAACCGTCTCATCAAAGATTGGATATTAAGCCGTTAAAAAATTAAAAAAAATATGTTTCCATGTTATCTATGGCTAGAATCATGTGAGACATTCATAGCATGATGCAGCCGTATTGCACTGTGCTACAGTGCAGCAGGTATTACTTTGTGAACTGACGCCTCAAAGTCTCAAGATCCACCCCCACATCATCACAGTGCGAGAAGATGGGCCTCCACCTCCATGATGTTGCCATGGGCCCCAGGCTTAAACCTGGGAATCTCGGATAAGTCCCTTCACTTTGGATATTTCAAATTCGGCCCCCACTATAACATGTCAAATTAGGCCCACTACTACTCGGTGTATGACCGCATAACGTAATTGCGGATTACAACATATTCGGACCTTTCCCAGTCAATTAAATAATAATCTTGACGGCACTGTCACGCGTGAAGGCTGATGGCCGATGACAAAAGGCTCTCTCTTTTATTCCCTTTCCTGCTACTCACGCTCAAAATCAAAAGCCAAAGCAATCGAATTCAAAGATGCATGTAAAAGGGTACTCGAATATTTGGTTTTGAAGCTTAAAGAAAAATATTTACATCATTTTTGATCTTTTAAAATAAGAAAAATAAAATTATTTGTATCTGAGTGTTTTTTGGATAAGGATATAGATATGCATATTATTGGAACTGATTATTCAGTTGAGTCATCTTAACCACTAATCACATCTTTAGGACTCTTATTTCACATATTTGAGGAATTAGATTCCAATTGCATATCCATCCTATTGCGAGTCCCGTTGTCTATGCCACTCACTTAACCCTCATCCACTTGTTTAAAAATGCTAATTTTCACACATGTCCCGCCTTTAATAAGCAGAAATTGTGTGGACTGGTTTCCATTAATCTATATCTAATTATGTGTTGAAATATTCTGGCTTAATTAAAACCAAATTAACAAAAATATGGTCGCAAATAATATTATTTATTCGCTAACTTAATTTTGATGGTTATAGTAAATGATAAAGATTATAAAGATAAAAATGAATTCTTTTCTTAAAAGAAACAATAATAGAGATATTATCCTGTCCGATGGATATCTTTTAGCAACTATTTACCTCTCCAAGGGTCTCTATTAATTGAATGATTTCTTAAAGAACACACGAAACACAGACCACAATTAAACTTCCGACTAAGGTCCTCCGCACAAAATCTTCTGGAACAATAACCTAAAATAAAACCCACACAAATTTGAATACAAATATCTGAGGCTGTGCGCACGTTACCGCCCGTCATATTCTGCCTAAATTGCCTTGCTTTGCTGTCGGCTCCCCCCCGGTGGCAGCAGCTTTTAGGGTTTCCCTCGCGTTCCCCTGTACCGCGCTGCACCTTTAACAACTAAACTGCACACACTTTTTCGCCAAGCTCACTTTGACAGTGGTTACAATTGTATGAGTTAATTTGAATCCCTTACAAAAAGTATTTTATTTTGATAGCAAAGTGGAATCTAAGATGAAATACTAAAGGTTTCATTTGATAACCATTCTATCTTAGATTCAGAATCTTGGCGAGATCTAGAAAACATAAAAAAAATTTCAAACAAAAAAAAGTACGTAGATTCTCTAAAAATCTAGATTTGGTTCCATGTTGAAAAAAGACTTATTTTCCATGCCTGATATATCTTTTGAAAATAGAATAAGAGGAGGATGTGAAAATTCTAAATTCTAAAAATTAATATATTCTTTTTTTATTTTTATATTTTTAAAATTCTTAAAAAAGAGTAATATGAGGATATTAAAGTGTTTATCAATGTGTCTTCAAATTTGAATTTTTATAATTTTTTTAAATAAAATTTTTAAAAATAAATAATCTTTTTTGTAAAAAATTAAATTCAAGAGCTGATGATGTGACTCTCTTCAAAATCTGAAGACTTCGAAAATCTAAAACTCTAAAATCGTTATCAAACGAAATCTAAGTTCTTAGGTTAGGTAGCCATATTCGAATGTTTAAAATTTTCGTTGACGGGTGCAACTCGTAAATACCAGGATGTAATAACCTATAACAATCCTCACAAACATCAGACCGGAAAATATGGAAAAAAGAAAAGCGAAAACCAGAAAAATAGAGCTCCATCTCCCTCTCGAAGTCTGCGTAGCGGAGCTGTTGGCGCCAACTGCCAAGTTACCCTTTCAAGAGGAAACTGGGAGCTAGGGTTTTCGCCGAGGTCTCCATGGCCGCTGGGCGCGAAGAAGGGAACCCACGCCGGAGGAGGAGGCCGTTCTGAACCCTTTTTCTTCTATCTAGGATTTCCTAGGGTGCGAGGATGCAGGCGGAGGCTCGGGTCGGCGCGCTCAACGGCGGGATGGGCGGTGGAGCGGCGGCAGTGGATGGAGGGGCGGCGAGGAAGTACACGCACCATCATCACCAGCAGCAGCGGCCGCCGAAGCAGGCCTTGCAGCAGCAACCGCAGATCGGCACGTGGCCGCACCTCCTGGCCGGAGGGGTGGCCGGGGCCGTGAGCAAGACCTGCACGGCGCCGCTGGCTCGCCTCACCATACTCTTCCAGGTGCGTTCCCTCGACTACTTGATCTCCCTAACCGAAGAAATCTCTCTTAGCTAAAGGGTCCTTAAGAATATGTGACGAGATTGGCAGTTGTAACGTAGGAGGGAAAATTTGGTGTCAAAATTCCGGCTACTGCTCTTCTCATAACAAGCCTTTTTCTTTTTTGTGTATGCTTGATATTTTCTATTCAAATGAGGAGATAAAACGTGTGCTTTGGTGTTGAGTTTGGAGAACTTCGTCTTTCAAGTCAATAATTCTTTCACATGGGCTTCCGCAACATTGCAGCCTCAGCAATATGCAATCAAGTTGTGAGCTGGGACAGTCTGCTTTATGAAGGTTGTGAGTTTGCTTCTAGAAGTATTTGATTTTTTATAAACCACAGACAATAAAGTAATACCTGTGCTTTGGTTTTTCCCCTTTAGAGTGTTAGAATAGTCCTATATCCGAAAAAAATACGAAATCAAAAAGTGTTTAATAGGTGGTGCATATTCTACTCAATGCCTTAAGGTTTTTAGTTGGATGACCCAATAACTTCAACATGGTATTAGAGCCCATGGTTATGAACTGGACCATGCACCTCGTAATTGTAGTCCACGTGATAGAGCCTAAAATCAACATATACGTGAGGGCATAGTTGTCAAGGCGGTAAGGCGACCCAATGCATACTTGAGGTCCCTGAGCGCCTAAGCGCTTAGGTGCCTACCTAAGCGGCGCCTAGGAGGCACCTTCATAATCATGGGGTTACTCACATGCAAAGAGACAAACACTTGAAGAGAAGAGGGAAGAAAACATGGGCATATAGAAAACTTAGGAAGGGTGAGAGGATGCTGATGGGGCATAAAGGGGTTCCAAATTTGTGGACATAGGCAAGTAAGGCTTGTTGTCTCATCGTGGTCATCATAGTAAGAGGAGAATGCATAGGAGTGCCTCATCGTTGATGTCGATATTTGTTCACTGAGGAGAGATGATGTCAAAGACAATGAGAAAGATGAAACAATAAAGACAACAAGATGAATCAATATCTAAACCTAAGGCCCAATCATCCACATAACTCTATTTATATTAGGATTGAGCCCAATGACCCGATTTGATTGGCCCATGAACTAGCTTAGGCAGTGCTTAGACGTCTAGGGGGTCCTAAGCATGCCTAAGCGATGCCTAGGCACACTTTTTTCAAATCCCAATAAGTTGTTTAACTACCTAGACCTTGAAAATGGCGCCTAAGCGATAATAGATGGTGCTTACTCTACTCAATGCCTTCAGGTTTTGAGTTGGATGGCCCAACAACTTCAATATAGAGGAAATCCACCTCAATCAGGCTTCTTCCTTCCCTTTCCATTCCTACTTCTTGAACGGTATGCTCTTTAGGGATAAATATTTATGAGACTCGTGTATATATGAGCTTCTTACTACTGTTAGATATCTCTTTGGAGCGTGAGCAAGAATGGGAGCAATTATAAGGAGATCGGAGAGGTGAAGCGAAGAATATCTTCTAGGTAAAATTCAACTTTTTCTTGGGCGTGGTGGTTCTAAGGTTTTCCTGGGAAAAGATTTGAAGCCATGCGTTTATTTGGATGCAAAAGTTTGCCATGTTGTTAAAATTCTTACTTAGATAGTCTTTGGCATCCATTCCTAGAAACTTATTCTCACTTAAAATGAGGAATGAGCTAAGTTAAATGTCTTTGGTAACCCTTCTAGGAAAACCTTCCGAGAAAGAAGGGTTGATTCCAAAGAGAACGAGAATGACTTTGAAGGCTCCTCCTTATATTTCAAAAGGCCTTCCTTAAAAAAAAACATTACTTCTTTTAGAATTAACATTGCCTTAAAAGAGACATTCTTGCATTAGTTAAAAAAAAGATAAGCAAATGACATTCTGATTCTAAAAATGAGGAATGGAGAATGCCTTTTTGCTTTTTAGAATAAAGAATGAGAAGGAAATTCCAAGAATGGATGCCAAAGATAGCCTTATTCTAATCTTGGGCAACCTTAAAGAGAAAGGCAATGGATTCAATGAATCTTGGCCATCTCTAAAGTTTGTAACTGAACAATGATACGCCAGGTGGGTGAACTACGGATTACTTATTTCTATCTCTCGCTTCATTTTAGGAGCCCAATGTCTCAAAGTGGAATTTTCTTATTCAAAACTTTTAGAGACGGCTATCCATGTGCAAGATAGGAGTTATCTTTTGGAGAGATATTAACCCTACTTAACACAATGCTATCTTTGTTTTTACTTTGGTTATTGATATTTTAATATTTTTGGTTCCAAGAATTGTTTTGGGGAGATTGGAAGACATTATAAGGTGATTCTTATGGGGTTGTGACGGTAATAATAGCAGCAAGGCCATTCCACTAGTATAAATGGAACTTAGCCTTTTCTAATAAGCAAGAAAGATGGGGGCCAACCTTAGCTCTAAATGTAGTCAGAGGCAAGAGGCGATTGAGGTGATTAGGGGTTCGCTTCAACCTCAAAGGCCTAGGTAATCGCCTAGGCATTTGAGGCGTTTGTTCTCTCATAAATCATTATGAAGGAATAAAATGACAAAACAAGAAAAATAAAAAAAATCCAAGAAAATCATATGTAAGACTCTGGGACGCACTGGTCATGTCCAACAGTAATGTCTAGCCCACTCTAATTTCTAATGATTTATTGTTAAAGGAGGCATTACCCACTCTAAATTGCCTATAATATTGTTGAAGGAGGCATTACCCACTCTAAATTAATTAATAGTAAGAAAAAGTAGTACCGCATAATTAAAAAAGAAACAATTATATGGCATAGACATTATAGGCAAGTGCTTAGGTGAGTGAGGCAAACATGAGGCGAGGCGAGATATTTTGGCTCGCCTCAGCCTATTTCATTGCCTAGGTGAGCGAGGCGATCTCCTTTGATGACATGGGCTCTAATGGCTAGCTTGACTAGTTGTTGGAGCCTCCTACTAGCTATCACTTCACTGAAGTGCCCTCTAACCTCCATGCCCTTACTCTTCTCTCACAATATTTGAAAATCTCTTTGTTGCTTTCATTGATCTAAAGTAGGGTATTTGTGTCAGGATAATCAAATCTCTTCCAATTGGCTAATCACTCCTAGCTTATTTCCCAACTTAGGACCAAGAGACGTGCAGGGGATACAGTTAGCCTGACATGGACATCTAGATCTAGATTAGTTGCATGTTCAATTTGTATATTTATACATTCCTTTTGAATTATTTTGAATGCTTAAAATAGGGCCAACTTTGACGATGATAGATCTGCCAACATTGTTCGTGGTCAAGGTCTGCAAGATCGGCACGGATCGGATCTGATCGGATTCGGGCCGGTACAATCTGATCCCGTGCCCCCATCCTCTGATCCTCAACCATGATAGGCGGATCAGGTAAGATCGGACTGTATTAGAATAAATCGGCCAGATCGGCCAATTTGCTTTGCAATGGCTAGTTTGGAACTAGTCGTCGCCCAAGGGCTAGTTTGAAACTAGTTGTTGACTAGTCCTTGGGAATGTTTCCAATGGCTAGTCGGGGGCTTGGGGGGTCTAAACCCCTCCATGCCCATTCCCCATCCTTACCAACACATTCACATTTCTCTCTCTCTCAGATCTCATTTTCTCTCTACTTCCTCTCTAAAGCTCTCATTTGGTGTAAAGAAACTTTGGCGGGTTGCTCTTTACAACGATTGGTGGCATTAGGCAACATTTCCACACTTTTTTTTCTCTTTCTAACTCTCTCTAAAATTTTCCCTCTATTCTCATTTCTAACTCTTTAAAATTATCCTCTTTCAACTTTCAAGTTTCTATCTCTCATTTTTTGCATTCTATTTTTAAGTCTTTCTCTCTCTCTATTTTTCTCAATTTTTACACTTTTACCTTAATCTCTTAGTTTCTTTTTTAAGATATCAATGTCGGGGCAAAATGAGGCAACATATGTCGCTTCTTGCAGTGACCTGTGATGGAACCATTGTATTGCCATGGACATGCAACAACGAAAAGTGAAGTGTAACTATTGCAATAGGATAATTTCAAGTGGAGTTTTCCATCTAAAGGAACACTTGACGGGCGTCAAGGAGAGGTAAAAGCGTTGCTCTAATGCACCTTTGGAGGTCAGAAGTCAATTCAAGAACTATCTACAATAGTGGGATGCTGAAAGAAGACTAACATCTATTATGAGGGGTCGAATTAGGGAGGGATGACACGTCCTTCTACCATCGAAATCCATATATACTCTCTGAGAGAAGAGCCCTAGGATTTAGAGAGTAGGAGGTCTACAACATTTGAGGATTTTTCTCGAGTTAATAGTTATATACCTATTGATCTTTTCTTATCTTTCTTTCCTTAGAATAAATTTTAATTTTAATAAATTATTTTTTTAAAAGATGAATTGCGGGGGGCACCAACGTAGGGTTCACGTGAGTTCAAAGCCCCAGACTTCAAGTCAAGGGAAGGCCCAATGCCTGAGAGATGGTTGGCGGGCCTATGGTTTAGGATTAGGGCTGTCAATGGGCGGGCTTGGGCTGGCCCGACCACAGCCCAGCCCGGCCCGTGGATTAGTTGGCCCAGCCCGAGCCCGGCCCAAGCCCTGCAGGCCTGATGTCTTGGATGGTAAGTTGGCCCGCCCAGCAACAAAAAGCCCATGCCAGGCCCGGGTAAGCCCGTGGGTGATTGAAAAATTTCTAACGGACCAGAAAGTAATATCTAATGACAAAAAAACCTTGCATTTTCCATTTATGCTTTTTTATTTATTATTTTAATACCAAGCAGCTACAATTAGTTAAAGTAAAACCAGGTTTTTTACGTAAGTTTTAATTTATTTTAATTTAGGCTGATCTCATCTCAACGTACAACACAAACTTTTCTCCTGGTAAAATTAAAAAAACACTAGTAAAAATATAACACAATTCCACAGCAAAAAAGAGTGCACAAGGCCAGCCTTAACTGTCCATAAAGATCCGCACAAACATATCCCCAAATTAAATAAGTTTTGAACAAACACTTATACTTTTCAAACTAGCAGTACATAGTCATTCTTAAAGACAATATATCTCAGAATAAAATGTCTAAACAAACATGCTCCTTGTGCCTCAGCCAGAGCTTTTTCGATGGCCTTGTTAATGACTTCATAGCCTCCATTCCTCATGGACTTTGTACTGCAAACAACAAAATATAGCCTGCTTATCCACCCTAGAGCACATTCTCCACATTCTCCACAGTTGGGATCTGCATTAGACAGCTGATAGAATATTTGAATGAACAAGTTACATAGCTAATACAATAATTCAAATGTTAGACACAATAAGAACTAACCTATATAGCATACACATCTTTAGGTCTAGCCGAAAGAATTATGTAAGAGGATTATAATTTGGCAATTCAACTAATGTTTTCTTTTTAATGGGAGATTCTTTTGCACCGTCACCGTAGTTCTCCTTTCTTCTAATGATTATTTTGAGTTTAGAGGCCTTACCGTATGAAGCAATATTCTTCCCACGGATCCCATTATCTGTGAAGAACACTTGGATTCCCTATATCCAAAATATCTTTAAGAATGCTTCCCTCCCTGAGCATTTAAACCACACTAATATTGTGCTCATCCCTAAGAAAAAGCCCACTATTACTACTTCAGATTATAGACCTATTAGCCTTACAAATGTCCTTTACAAAGTCTACTCAAAGATCCTTGCTAATAGGATCAAGCCTCTATTGCCAAAACTTATCTATGAGAACTAAATTATATTATCCATTTGCCTCCCTCTGTGGGTTAGCCAGAGGATAACTTAGAAGGATGGAATTCAGGTAACCCGGATTTGTCATGCCAGTGGTGGACGATTCGTCTCACGTCGAAATTTCAATGTACCATAACATCCATTCAGTTCGGAAAAGATTTGCGTCCATTATGTTATCCCATAGATTTAGAAAGCCTATCCATTAACCAACAAAAATTAACAATCAGTTACCATTTACATGCTACTAATGGTCCAAAACCTTAATTTTCTCGAAAGAATTCTTAACATGCTGAACTACCTCATCTGTAAGACGGTCCCCAGCTACCAGCTTATAATGTTCAAACTTCGCCTCGTCACACTTCAAGGCTGCATTCCTACAGGCCCTAATGCTTCCTGTCACATTGAGAAACACAGAAAGAAATTGAATTTAAGAAATTGAGTGAGAAATTGGTGTTAAAAGATTAACCTTAGTGATATTACCAACATGAGTAGACCATTTCAAACTTAATCTTGCATATAAAATTAGCTTATGAAGCACGTCCAGAAGAACTACAGGACATTCAAAGAATTATAGATGGCAAACAGGCCATGGTTAAATATGGGTCATGCACACATATGGTTGGAAGATTAAAGCACCTGAAATCTGCATGGATGCATATTGTGGAAGAATCATTGCCAAAATTTGATAGACCTTATTCATCACTCACCATGTGGACATCATATGATTGTTTCCCTTGATATGCCTTTTGTCATACTCAACAAAAGCATTTAAAAATTCCCATGATGACAGGATTATGAATTCACGAAAAACCAAATACCTCATACATTTGTTTAAAGAACTAGGGCGGAATTTATGCACGTTACTGTAAGTGAACATGAAAATCTGAAGTAGCTCCTACCAGTTCGAATCCGAGACCTTCCATGAGGGAGGCAAGTGTAAAACCAACTACCCAAATTTGTAACCTGCAGAGAAAAATAAATTTAAAATATAACAAGAAAACAACCAACTTACCAAGCAAGAACACCCATCACACGTCTCTAAGAGAATACTCCTCCTCGTCTCAGTCCTCAAGAGATGAGGTCCATTCTAAGAAAAGGAAAAACTAATTAGTAAGTTAACATGAAATATAAGTTTAAAATAGAATTCATAAAATTAATGTACCTTCTAAATTAGCCTTCAACCAATCTTGGGAGCAAATCAAAGTCTTAACTGACTCTGGAGTTAAAGAACTCCGATATTGGTCAATAATCCTTCCACTTGTGCTAAAAGTGGATTCTGATGCAACAGTTGATGCTGGAATTCCCAAAATGTCTCGTGCCATTCTTGATAATGTTGGATATTTGATGGTGTTATCTTTCCACCAAGCTAAGATGGTAAAACCCTTTTGAGTTCGAGCAACAACGCTTTCCTCCAGATATTGATCCAATTCAGATTTAGAATCTTCTGATAATATTTGTGAATGAAGGAATTGGTCAAAGCCACTCAAGATATCATCATCATCATTTGCCTCAACTATCACATTCTCATTTCCTTGGATATCAAGACTCCGTTCACTTGCATTTGACGAAGTAAAATGACACAAATAGGCATCGAAAAGATCATACAAGCCTTGTCTAACATGAAGAATATGTGATGGAGCATCAGAACCGTAAAATTCCATGAAAGCATAAGTAACAAACACCATCTTATACCTAGGATCAAGCACTGTAGCAATAGCAAATTGTAATGTTGAATCTTGTATCTCCGCCTAATACTTATCAAATTTTCCTTGCATTTTTGCCACCATGTTACACACAAACTCATTTAAATTCCGTTGCTCAAGCTTCAATAGCCTTTGAACATTGCAAATCTCTAGCAAGGCTATGTTTGAAGTTGGTTCCTCAATTTTTGAAAAAGCATTCGTTGCATTGTAAAAAATTTTCAAAAACTTACACATAAATTCAGCTTTGGACCAATCATCAACTGAAGGAGCACACGAAAAACTTGTATCCCATGTTTCTAATGCCATGAAAGCCTTTTTATAAAATAGAGCAGCATCTAACATCATATAAGTTGAATTCCACCTTGTTGGAGTGTCATTCGGAAGACCTTTATTTTTACACAATCCTACTTGTTGTACGATCTCGTGAAATTTTTGTTTTCGTGCTCGTGAAGTTTTAACATACTTTACACTCTCACGAACATTGTGAATTGCATTGCGTGCTTCATTCAAACCATCTTGAACAATCAAATTCAAGATATGAGCACAACATCTTACATGAAAAAACTTTCCTCCCAACAAAAGTGATTGCTTCTCTACAAGATTGCTCTTAATCAATCTACTGAAAACATCATTAGCTGAAGAATTATCCAAAGCAAGACTGAAAATTTTTCGATCAATTCCCCAATCCACAAGTGACTTCAGAAGAACCTTTGCAAGTGCAGCCCCAGTATGTGGTGATTCTACCATTGAAAATTCAAGAATCCGCTTTTGCAATTTCCAATTAGTGTCCACGAAATGACATGTAACACACATATATCCTAATGTCTGATTTGAAGTCCACAGATCAGAAGTGAGACTAACTCTCCCATATTCTTGACTTAAAAAGTCTATCAATTTCACTTTCTCTTCTTCATATACTTTCTCACAATCAGCCTTGATAGTATTTCGCGTCACATGCACAACTTCTGGATTAAGGCTTCTAGTATAATTTCTAAAAGCAATATGCTCAACAAATATAAATGGGAGTTCTTGCATGATAATCATTTTTGCTAACTGAAGGCGAGAAAATTCTTGATCAAACTTAAAGTTTAAAAGACGATGTTGTTTTGAACAACGTGGACTAGTAGTATCCAAAGCACACTTGGAACATTGATTAAGATGTCGTGACATATGACTAGTCCCAATGTTGTTAGAGCAAGCAAAAGAGGCATTACAATAGTTGCACAATGCTCTTTTAATCCCATCTTCAAAAGTCCTTTCGGTAAAATGATCCCATACTTTAGAAGACCGTTTCCGAGGTCGCTTAAAAGATGGCCATGTTCCAAATTCAACTGTATTCAAACTTGTACTCGATTCAGTAACATTCAAGCTCATATTGTCTTCCTCATTCACATTAGACATTTCTGGAGAATACACATATAAAAAATACATGAACATATATACATAAACATATATAGTAATTTTATGACACTATCAATGAATTCATCATTTACTGAAGTCACAACATTCAAATAGCTAATTCTCTAGTATGTTGTTGGGCAACTTGGATTCCAAGTCCAGAGTCTACAGAAGCATCAAAGAAAAGATACAAACTTTTCCATGTACTCTGATAGAACAGGGCAAACCTTAAAATCCCATCACCTCAATCCAAATTTCTCCATCACCAGACATAGAAATTGAGGAACACAACAAACCCACAAAACATTCCATCATGATCAACCCAGCAAACTCCAGGAAATCCCTAAACTTGGCGGACCAGCACATACAAAGAATCAAATCTACATGATTACCACCAAATCAACAAAGACAAGACACTGGTATGAACAGTGAACAAAATGGAGATCGCAACCAGAAAATTGAGGAAAAAAAAGGAGTATACCCAAAAAAAGATTGGAGCTTGCGGGAGACGACAGAGCCCTCCTACGCTCTACTCTACTTCACCCGGCGGAGAAGAAAAAAGTCGAAACCGTAGGCTACGCAGACCAGTTCACTGTTGGTTGCTACCCTCCCTCGTCGCCTACGGCAGCGCCGTCGCCCAGGACCCCAACAAGCTTGGCCGCGTCACCACCGACCTCAGCCTCGCCCCGTCGCCCGCATCCGCTCCGTCTACGGCCTACATCGCCTCTCTCCGGCGCACGGCCGACCTGACGCAGAGGACAACTGCCGAGCTGGGGCTGCTCCCGGCCGCGAAGGGCATGGAGGTGGCGTGGCGGGTGAGCAAGATGACCGCCGCGGCGCCGCCTGGCACCGTTGAGAGCCGGAAGGGGGCGGAATGGAGGATTCGAAGGCTGCTAGGTTAGCTCAAGATGTCGGGCCCGACGGGCCTCCGACCGAAG
Organism: Zantedeschia hybrid cultivar; assembly: GCA_030544215.1. NCBI lineage: Eukaryota > Viridiplantae > Streptophyta > Magnoliopsida > Alismatales > Araceae > Zantedeschia > Zantedeschia hybrid cultivar. The sequence continues at coordinate 14,601,590 of JARZZO010000014.1, read as the reverse complement.
CCCGGCCCGAGCCCATAAACTAACGGGCTTGATATGGAGCCCAAATAATACCCGCCGGGCTAAAAGAGCCCGCCCAAATGCAGCCCGTCACGGGCCAGCCCGTCGGGCTCGTGGGCTGGCCCAGCCCGTTGACAGCCCTATTTAGGATATTGGTGATGCAAGGCTCGATCTTGAGTTTGTGGGTTTACTCTTGGAATTCCAAGAAAAAGAAAGATGAATTGTGACGTGCAATGGAACAAAGTGTGCCGGATCGGCACAGATCAGATCAGATCGGTTGATTTGATCGGTTTCGGGCCGGTCCAATCCGATCCTGTAACAGTCCCAGTTATAGACCTCCGGCAAGTGCACAATTCTAAAATAAAATAATAAGAAGCATGAAATTAAAAGTGTAAGAGGGATGTCATGTCTATTATATTACAGAAAGATACAACAAATAAAACACATATCCCAAGAATTCAAATAAATTGGCCATACTTGAACTTTCTAAATGCACATTGACCTTATTCTTTGTCTCCTATTTCTGAAAAACATCATTTCATCTTTTATAAGAATTTGTTAATCGAGATCTCAATATAGATCATTTATATCCTTACTGTTATCCCGCATATACCACCCCATTCTCTCAATTCTTCGTATGCATGATTTTGCTTACCTTTTTGGGATGCAACATGATGTGCATGCAATTTCTACATTTCTAAGTAAAACAAGTAGCGGATGAAATATGAACAATCATAACTTGATATCATAATCTGACATTGATCAAATTTCATGTTTTTTTTTATTTTCTTTTATCGCTTATTAGTGGTAAACTATATTTTATTAGTAGTTATAATGAATGTTTAAAGTATAGAAACTATTCTTTACAAATTATCATCCTCAGATTTTAGGAGTGAGCCCTTTCTTTCTTTTTCTTTCTTTCGTTCTTTACCAGTTAGTAACTCATAGTCAAACTCCACACCGACAGTGACTCACCCTTCAACCCACAGTGACAGAGATAATCATTAACTAACAGTTATAATGGTGAGTTAGTCATCTCCTGATGCACCTACCACCTTATAGCCTATCCAGCCCAGTAAGTCTCTGGAAACCTACCGGAGAGGCTAGGAAGGGCTAAGTTGGGTCTACAGTATACTCCCTCTATGGTCTGGCTCCTCTAGGGGTCTGGCTCTGCTTTGGCGATTTGGCGAAGGCTAGGACGGCGGCAGCACCCAGTATGCAGGAAACCCTAACCCTAGACGTACTTGGTCGTAGGCTGAAGAAGATGGCCCAGTGGGTGGTGAACCGGAGTGATGGTGTTGACCAAGTAGGTTGTCCAGCGATGGACTGGGCGGCTTCAAGTGGCGGGCCTTTTGAGCGGTATCTTCAAATTTTGGATCCCTCTTTTCTAGTTTTGGATGTGGACCCTTGTACCGATGGAGCAGATGGTGGTTTGGGTTTGGGACTGTCGGGTAGCGGATCGGATCTTTCTCGATCAGAGGGTTGAGAACCTTCGTCGAGGGTCCTTTTAGGGCTTCGGCCAGATGTTGGGGATCTCCTCGTCAAAGCTGAGGGGGAGCGGCGGGCAGACAAACTCGGCGATCCTTCTTCTTCGGCCCGGGTGGTGGTGGATGCCGTCATTCAGGCGAGCGGAAGGCCTTTTGATACGAGGGTTGGCGATGGCGATCCAGGATCGGGGGCCTTGGAGCAGGTCCCTCCATCGTGCGTGGTGGGAGCGAAGCCGAGGGTAGTTGGCAACTCTGATGCGGGTCCGGAGCTGGACAATGGAGTCTTGCCGGCTTTAGGTGGCCCAGGTACACCTCCTGTCCCCTCCTTTCTCCCCCCTTGTGGAGCTAGAGGGAGGATGGGCGTCGGCGCTTGGTGCTCTCTTCAGGGATGAGATCTCTCGGGTCGAGACTGCTGATGAAGGTCTTTCTGACACGGATGGGGACTTAGAGATGACACTCCTTCAAATGAAGAAGGGAAAGAGGGTTGCGTGCAGACATAAGATTGAGGAGTCCCTGGCGTTATCGGTGTCGGAAGCTCGTTTGCTAGCAGCTGCGGTGGGGATTGAAGGTCTCTCGGACTCATGTGTTCAGAGGATCCTTGCTCATGTCAACTGCAGTCTTCCTCAGGAGAAAAGGGGACACCAAGCTGCGTCCTGCTCTAGAGGGGCAGTGAGGGACCCTCTTGAGTGTTTGAGGGGAGGCTCTCCAAGGCACTATATATATATTTTTTTGTTTTGGGTGTATTAGGGTCTGTATGGGGTGGTTGGGGCTATTATGATGTTTTCCAGGGGGGGAGGATTTTGATTCGGGTTGCTGTCTTGAGTTTTTCTTTGGGTTTTGAGTGCCGGGTTTTCTGTGTGCTTGGGGTGGGGCAATGGGTTTCTCTGGGGTTTCTTCCTGTGTATTCACTATTTTCTCAATTTTATAAAAGTGGTACTATCCACCTTAAAAAAAATAGTTTATTTATATTTATATATCACTTATAGAAGTGTATATTCATATTTATATATCATATATATCCGTATTTTTGGTACCGACTTCTTCAACTAGGGACGTATTGTACACCATATGTATCTCATACCGAATTTTTGCCAAATGTGAATCTTTGACTGAATATTTGACTGTATTGGAAAAAATGAAAGCCGATTTATACTCACACATACCCTGTCCCGTTTCTTTACCATACTGTATTTAACTATGGTTGTATTACGTCTTCCTTTTCGAATAAGATCGGTGGTACGTATACAATTTTCTCAAAAAAAGGATTTTCAGAGTGTTTTTGCCACCAATAGATTAGTGGATGTGGGTACTGATAAACCCAGTTTCTTAAAAAATATGGAGCTGGATAGTTTCATTTTTGAACCTGCTTTACAGCAATGACCATTAAGAGTATATAATTAATTTCAATCAATCCAAGGGCTGACAACAAGTGACACTTTTGGGATGTGGATTGGGATCTAGGTTTGTGCTGCATTAGAGTTTCTTTCAGTGTGGTCTAGATAGATACATGATCTGCTTAATAGATATGGTAATGAATAGTCCACTATGCGCACCATATCTGGCCTGTTGACGTTCCTACAGTCCTGTGCAATGAAGCTCCCACCATTGTGGAGTTTAGGGAGGGTCCACAAAAGGGACTATTTTCTGTTTTGAACCTATGCCCTCCAGGTCACAATGGAGCAGCAGCCTTACCATTGCACCAGGACTCCCCTCATGATTGTTTCAAGTAGTACCAACGCATGTTTCTTAGCTTGCTGGCTGAAGCCTATCAGTGTAGTTAATTTGATCATACTCTTTGTATTAGATCCTTTTAGTCATTTAGAATTCACCCTAATCAATCAAGTGCATAACCCACTGCACATTTTTCTTTCTGCAGGTCCAAGGTATGCATTCTGATGTTGCAACTTTGAGAAAAGCTAGTATATGGCGTGAGGCTTCACGTATAGTTTGTGAAGAAGGAGTTAGAGCATTCTGGAAAGGGAATTTGGTCACAATTGCTCATAGGCTGCCTTATTCTTCTATAAGCTTCTATGCTTATGAACGATACAAGACTGTGAGTATGAATGTGGTCCAGAAGAACATTTCTCATCGATGAGTTGTTTGCGTTAAGTTTTTAAAAGTGTACCTCTTTGTCTCTATTTTCTTTCAGATACTACAGTCACTCCCTGGACTGGACAGACATAAGGACTTTGTCGCTGCAGATGTGTGTCTTCGGTTGCTGGGAGGTGGTTTGGCAGGAATAACAGCCGCATCCATGACTTACCCATTAGATCTTGTGAGGACACGACTTGCAGCTCAGGTAAGCTAAAGCGCTTCTTCAAATGGTAGTAACAGGGAAGCTTTTTGTGGAGGTTCAACATACCAGTTAGGAGTTAGCTCTTTTAGGTGGGATGTGATAGATAATCTAATAGCAACGTATGTTACTTTGCATGCTTAGTTTCTCTTTTGAGAGGAAGAAACAGCCCTTGTTGAGTTAGGTACTTTTGATTGTGGCTTATGGATCATGTAGGACCACATGATGTGCTTTTTACTCTACTCTTTCTTTCATTGACATTTTTGCTTTCTAGTTTGTCAAAATGATAGAAAGTCAGAGTTTGGCCTCTCTGGTGTATTGGGTCTGGTTTTGCAATGGGATTTCTCTTGTCAAATGTCTGTCTGACAAAATCCAATTCGAGACCAGCATGTTGGCATCAACTCAACTCAATTCAACTAACTCTTAATCCGACATTAATTGGGGTCGGCTATGTGAATTCTCTGTCTCCACTCTAAACGGTTTAGGGCTACTTCTTCTGAAAAGTTTAAAGCTTCCAAATCATATTATACTACCATCTTCTAAGTTAATCTAGGTTTACCCCTTCCTCTCTTCCTTCCTCTATCCTAATATTCTCTACTTTTCTAATTGGAGTCTTCGTAGGTCTATGTCTAACATGCCCAAACCATCTCAACCTCTCTTCTCTCAATTTGTCCTCAATTGATACCACTCCTACCTTTTCTCTAATATACTCATTACGAATTTTATCTAGCCTAGTATATCTGCACATCTACTTTAACATTCTCATCTCGGCAAAATTCATTTTTGAGACATGTTACTCCTTTATCGCCCAACACTCGCTATCATACAACATTGCAAGTCTTATCGCCGTATGGGAGAATTTCTTTTCAACTTTGTTGGAATCTTGCGGTCACACGACTCTCGCGGCAAGTCTTCACTTCACCTATCTTGCTTTAATTATATGGCTAACATTCTCTTCGCACCTTTTATCTTTTTGGAGGATCGAATCAAGATATTTGGAATGAGTATTTTAAGGTATTGCCATTCCATCTAAGTTAACTCCCTCTTTTTCGCCCTACCAACTTTTACTAAACTTACAATGCATATATTATGTTTTAGTTCTACTTAACTTGAAATCCTTAAACTTTAAGGTGCTCCTCTAAAGCTTTAGTTTTCTATTAACGCTCTCTTGCGTCTCATCTAATTCAACTCAATCAAGCCTTAATCCCAAATTAATTGGAGTTAGCTATATGGATTGTCTGTCTCCATTATAAACGATTTTAGGCTACCTCTTCTGAAAGGTCTAAAGCTTCCAAATCATATTATACTATCCTCTTCCAAGTTAATCTAGGCCTACCATTTCCTTTCTTCCCTTCCTCTGTCTTAATGTGCTCCACTTTTCTAATTGGAGCTGTCTTAGGTCTACATCTAGTATGCTCAAATCATCTCAATCTCTCTTCTTTAAATTTGTCATCAATTGATACCACTCCCATATTTTCTCTAATATATTCATTACAAATTTTATCTAACCTAGTATGTCCGCACATTCACCTTAATATTTTTATCTTAGCAACACTCATCTTAGAAACATGTTGCCCATTCATCGCCCAACACTTGCTACCATATAACATTGTAGGTCTTATTGTCGTACGGTAGAATTTTTCTTTCAATTTCGTTAGGATCTTGCGGTTACACATGACTCGTGGTAAGTCTCTACTTCACCCATCATATTTTAATCTTATGGCTAACATATTCCTCACACCCTCCATTTTTTTAGAGGATCGAACTAAGATATTTGAAATGGGTGTTTTAAGATATTGTTATCTCATCCAAGTTAACTCTCTATTTTTCGCTCATCTAACCTTCACTAAATTTACAATGCATGTATTCTGTTTTAGTTCTACTTAACCTGAAACTTTTAGACTCTAAGGTACTCCTTTAAAATTCTAGTTTTCTATTACCTTCCTCTTACATTTCATCTATTAATACAATATCATCCGCAAATGTCATACACTACGGAATGTCCTCTTGTATATCTTTTGTTAAATCATCAATAACATGCGAAAAGGTAAGGACTTATTACTGATTCTTGATACACTCTAACTGAAATAGGAAAATCTCTTGTTTCTTCTCTAAGTGTGCGGACACTGATAGTTGTTCCTTCATATATGTCTTTTAATACTTATATATACTTTGTAAATATCATCTTACGTTTCAACACTCATCACAAGACATCTCTTAGAACTCTATCATAAGCCTTCTCCAAATCGATGAACATCATGTGTAAATCTTTCTTCATATCTCTATATTTCTCTATCAAGTTCCTAATGAAGAAGATAACTTTCATAGAGCCGAATTAGTTGGCCGAGATAGTTATGTTACAACATAAACGATGTTCCACAACTCTCTTCCACAGCTTCATAGTATGACTCATGAGCTTAATTCTTCTATAGTTTGAGCAGCTCTAGATATCTTCTTTGTTTTTAAAAATAGGTACAAGAGTGCGCTTCTTCCATTCATCTGGCATTTTCTTAGAAACTTGGATCTTGTTAAACAGCTAGATTAACCATTCCACTCCTATATCTTCTAAACATTTTCACACTTCAATAAGAATTCCATCAGAACCATAAGCTTTACCTACTTTCATCCTCGTCAATGCTTCATTGACTTCCGAAAATCTAATCATCCTAATTTAATTCACATTACGCTTTGTTGTACATTCTATGCTTACTATGTTTCTATTATGATTATTATTAAAAAGATTATCAAATTAGTTTCTCCACCTTTCTTTGATGTCTTCATCTTTTACTAAAAATTGTTCTTTACTATCATTGATGCACCTAACTTAGTTAAGATCCTGACATCTTTTCTCTCTCATCCTTGTCAATCTATAAATATATTTTTTCTCCTTCCTTAGTTCCAAGTTTCTCATACATATTTTTAAAGGCCTGAGCTTTTGCTCAACTGACAGCCTTTTTTACTTATTTTTTTCTTATCTTGTATTATTCATAAGCTTCATTATTATCACACTTTGGTTATCTTTTATATCATTATCTTTTACTCTTTACCGCCTTTTGTACCTCTTCATTCCACCACCACCTCTCCTTCGTAGGTGGTCATGTCCTTTAGACTCTCTGAGCACTTTTCCACCTATTTCTCTAATCTTTGAGGCCATATCTATTTATATAGTATTAGCCTCCAAATCCGACTTCAATCACCTATGTTGATAAATTCATTCTTAAGCATTACTTGTTTCATCATTTTTAATTTTCACTACCTTATTCTAGCAACAATCTTCCTTCTAAACGTATCTGACCATCTCTTGATCTTAATATCTAAGACCACTAACTTATATTGACTTGTTGAGGCCTCTCTAGGGATAATTTTGCAGTTCTTGCATAAAGTGCGATTTGTTTTTCTTGTGAGAAGGAAGTCAATTTGACTTTTATTTTGTCTACTTTTAAAGGTCACTAAATGAGATTCCTTTTTTATAAAGTGGTATTTGTTAATATAAGGTCGTAGGCCATAGCAAAATTGAGGATGCTTTTTTCCTCCTCATTTATGGTCCCAAAGTCATAACCTCCATTAACTTTTTCATAATCCTGACGTTCACTTTTTACATGCCCATTGAGGTCCTTATTAATAAAGATATTATCTTCATTTAGTATGATGTTTTGTATGAGGTCATCCATATCCTCCCAAAACCTCCGTTTACTCTCACTATCTAATCCAACTTGTGGAGCATAGACACTAACTATATGCATCTCCCTCTATAATTAATTACATTAGGATAATGTTATCTCCTACTCTCCTCACCGCTACCACTGCATCTTTCAAAGTTTTATCAATAATAATACTTACCACATTTTTATTTCTCTCATTTCTCGTATACCACAATTTGTAGTACGTATTTTTCACTTTTTTACTTTTCTCTCCTACCCATTTAGTCTTTTGAATGTAAGCAATATTGACTTTTTTTCTCTCTATGGTGTCAACAAGTTCTATCAATTTTCTTGTAAGAGATCTAATATTCTAAGTACCTACTTTGATCCACCTCTTAACCCGCACTTTCCTAGAATTCTTTCTATAGTAACATCTATTACTTTGATCCACCTCTATTATTGTGTCTCATCTATCAACACAATATCATCTGCAAATTTTATACACCACGGAATGTCCTCTTGTATATTTTTTGTTAAATCATCTATAACTAATGTGAAAAGATAAGGTCTTACTATTGATCCTTAATGTAATCCAACTGAAATAAGAAAATCTCTTGTTTTCTCTCCAACCGTGTAGACACTAATAGTTGTTCTTTCATATATGACTTTTAATACTTGTATGTACCTAATAGATACTCTCTTGCACTCCAACACTCATCACAAGATATCTTTTAGAATTCTATCATAGGCCTTCTCCAAATCGATGAACACCATATGTAGATCTTTTTTATATCTCTATATTTCTCCATCAAGCTCCTAATTAGAAAGATAGTTTCCATAGTTGATCAACCCGACATAAAGTCAAATTGGTTGGCCGATAGTTGTGTCACAACGTAAACGATGTTCCACAACTCTTTTCTGCGGCTTCATAGTATGACTCACGAGTTATTGGCATCATTAGCTATATTTACTTTTCATGGTATAGTAGGATTTAAATTAGACAATTTGCAAATGCATTTTACAATTTATTATGTGTTTGGCCACATTAACAAATTTTATCCAGCTTTGTGTACATTGGGATTAGTTGATCTAATATCTAATGAGCCATCTGCTTTAGACCCAATGAGCTCATGCATGAAAAGACTTGGTGAATCTGATTGTGTAACTGCACACCACTTTATTGTAGTTTTCTATTTCGGTAAATGTGCTTCCCTTAGGTTTGGACAATTCAAAACATGAGACATTCTTCGTGTTTATGTTCTCAGCTGGTGGCTGTGGTTAATTGTGGAATTTGAACCAAGAGGCTTTAATAATCCATTCAGCGGATGTTGGGATGTTTGGGTAAATTGCTCTGGAAGTCTACTGCCCCCATCCCTTGTGGATGGAGACGACTGTTTACTTTCAGATGACTGCACTTTAAAACTATAGCCAGTGAGAGGTCAATTAATGCATGGAGGTCTCCTTGCAGGGATAGGGACAGCTGCTATATGGTTGATTGTTGAAGAACTCGTCTGCAAGTTCTGATTGCTTTGAGATCTTCAACAGATTCAGCCATTTTTATACCCATGACTATTGATTCTTAAGGAATTTGTCAGCTTCTCAAAGGCATCTACTCAATCAAAAGATGCTGTTGTATCCACGCATTTTCTTTAAGGACTCTGGACATCCATTTAGAACTCTCAACTTGCAGCCAAAGGTGGTACCGGCCTTTATCTTTTGTGTGCACTGATCATCAGCATGGAGGCCAGACAGTGAACCCATTTTGAACTCTTAAGCTGTTATTCAATTGATTTTCCAAGTTTCATTCAGGTAGGCAACTTACGGGACATAATTGGCCATTTGTAACCACTTTTGCCTTTGACTTTTTTGACTGGATGAGAATGCCACCTCATGTTTCTAGGTTATCAAATCCCACAAAATGCAAACTCTCGTATCTGTTCAAGAAATTATAATTGTCTAGCAGATGATATGAGAGTAGTTCCTTCATGTTTCTGTGTCTCAAGCTCTGGTCCATTGATGCCTCACTAATCTGGTCGAGGATTGAGAGCCCTGAGGGCACATGTCTCACAGACCTACGTCTAGTTTTTTCTTAACACATTTTTTAACAATGGATGTTTCCTTCTCAAACTGAAGATTCCTGGTTGTATATGGTGATTGCAATGAACCGGCATGATGTTCTTCATTTAACATGAAGTAGAGAATTGTGCATTACATTGTAACATGAAAAAGAGAATTAGTGCATGAAGTAATAGATACTGTTTTCTGAAGGTTAGAGTGGGCTATCAGTGTTTGTTTGACGTTTATGACCATAAATTTCATTTAGGATTTGATATTGGTGCAAGAGGGAAAATAGTTCTTTCATCTTCTTCTTTTTTCTTTGCTGGATGTCGATCAATCATGTCACTTTTTTTCTCTCCTTTTTGGAGGAAGGACCAGATATTAACCTGCATATACCTCTTATATCAGACAAGATTTTTCCATTCATCTCTGTATGTATGTGACCTTTATGATCTAAAATTTCAGACAAATAACATCTACTATAGGGGTATTACGCATTCCCTTTATGCCATTTGTAAAGATGAGGGACCCAGAGGACTGTATAAAGGTCTGGGGGCAACATTATTGGTAAGTTACATTCTTGATTGGTAAGTTACGTTCTTTCAATTTATGTTGTATCCCTATATGTCTTGTTCATTTAGGTTTCCATTTACCTATTCCTCTCATACAGGGTGTCGGGCCCAGTATTGCAATCAGTTTCTCTGTTTATGAGGAATTAAGGTCCACTTGGCAGTTGCAAAGGTATTTCTGTATACCCTTTCCTTTTTTGGCTTTGCTCTCTTATTGGGTGCATATGTTGTCAGAATTAGGATTATTAGTGCTCCTTGGAATTTGATCAAATGCATGTTACAATATTGCAAGCGTGGATGTTTGTGCACTGCTCTGCCCTTTAGAACGAACCATGAAAAGTTTGATAATGCTCCTCAACAATTCAAATGTAAATGTGTAAGGTAATCTTTTATGAAAGCTGCCAGCTTTTGGTTCATGGGATTACAAATAAGCTTGGAAAAAGGGAGGTTTTCTGCCTTCGTGTCTCTGAAAATGTGGCCTTTTGCATGGTTGGTTTTAGATGGTTCACGAAACATCCCTTTTTTTTGTCATCTTCAACGGGTGTTTGCTGGTGCAGGCCTGATGATAATACTGCTCTAGTTAGCTTGGCTTGCGGGAGCCTTTCTGGGGTTGCTTCATCCACAGGTAATCATTGGACTTGATTGGTGCGGTTAACGCAAATATTTGCCACTTGATAGTCGTGCAGATCTCGGCAATTTCAACAGCACAGTGAATTACCCTCCAGCAAAAATACCAGTGCTTGGAGTTGTATCCCCCATGCTGACGGTTCTGCTTTTTTTTATTTTTTTTGTACAGTCACGTTTCCTTTAGATCTTGTAAGACGTCGGATGCAGTTGGAAGGAGCAGCTGGTAGAGCTCGCATCTACAACATGAGTCTCTTTGCCACGTTTGGGCACATTGTCCGGCATGAAGGCTTCCGCGGCTTGTACAGGGGCATCTTGCCCGAGTACTACAAAGTCGTACCTAGTGTTGGTATAGTCTTCCTGACCTATGAGTCGCTGAAGGCATTCTTATTGCGCACACCTTCTAACAACTAGCAACTCATTAAAGAGATACCAATTCGACAGAAACGAGGTGGCTAGTATTTTCCTAGTACTTTCTTGCTGATTCCCAGCATTTCCATTGTCTATGAACACTTGCAATTCCATGGATGAGTTTTTTTATGGATGATCAAGTAGAAGAGTTTTGTGGGATATCCAAGAATCAAATGGCGGTAAGTTTTGCAGTTGCTGCCGTAAAACATTATCCTTCCCTGTATAGAAGCAAAAGATTAATGTCATATGTATTCGCTGATCACACAACTGCTACAATTTTTTTTTTTTCTTTTTCTCAAAGAAGAAGAGTGGATGCAGGTTATATCTAATAGCCCACTTGTCTTGCTTTGTCGAATACTTTGCTAATATGCGAGCGTGCCTGGGGATACGTCAACATGAGCACACTACGGCCGATCAACCTGTTCTGTCTATGCCCACCAACTTGAGTGATGTATATCTTGAGTGACGATTCTTTTTCGGAGAATGCTCATACTCTATGATTGCTGATGATCCTATGTAAATTAATCAAGGTTCATATGTAAAATTGATATTTAGTTGTTCCATTGTGGACGGAAATACCAGGGAAAGCACTTAAATATTTATTAGTTAAAATATATGTGCAAATGTATGGAGAGAAGAAAATCGAATATGAGAACGATCGAATATTATAAACACAACGTCTGATAAATTTAAACCCTTCAAAGTATTTTATCAATAAAAATGTACAATTCTGATAATAAGATGATTAATTTATATTGTTTACCTAAACTATGTATTTTTCTCCCAAGGCCCGCTTTTGGTGATATGCGATATTCAAAATTAACATGTGAATTGGAAAAAGCAAGCATCCGGCGTGCTTCTACCACCAATTGTCATGACTCATAACAATAGTGTAATAAATATAAAAAGTATTATACTTGGGAACCAAAAGAGAAGTATATTAATCAGCGCGCATAGGCAGGTACGTTTGTGGCATGCTAGAGACGTGTGAAAAATATTGGACGGGTATATATACTTACGGAGCCAAGACGTCTAGTTGGACGAGGTTTTTTTTTTTTGAAGTTTTTTTTATAACTCTAAGCAGAGCTACAAGGTGTCAATCTGCCGGGAAGGGAACGGTGCTCGCAAAGTTCTCATCATTTGACTACGATCGGACAGTTAAATTTTTTAATTTTTAATTTTTTCCTTTTCCACCAAATTTTCTTTATCGTGAATTTTAGGCATGGTAAGTATTGCAACATCTTAAAATTTTTGATTCAACTGCCAGTAGATATAAATAAGGAAGCACACTCGCTATATGTCTTCTTGGAGAAATACTTGCAAGGCTCGCTTGCAACTGTAAGATCAACTTTGATCAACTGTAGCAGCAAGTATTATTTCTTATTTTTTTCAGAGGAGTGGAGACAATTTTAAAGGAGCTATTTTTATTCATTCAATCTTTGATTGGACTATCTCAAAAAATGGGAAAAAGTGCTATCCTTCTGTCACCTTTTCTTAGATTTTTTTTTAAAAAAATCTGATCATAGGTTGGACAGTAGAGATAACTCTCTTAAAGTTGCCCCTACCTCCTGATTTAAAAAAAAAAAAAAAAAAAAACTTGCTACTGTAGTCTTCTGATTAAATCTGATCAGATGGCTGCGTGGCTGCAACCTGAGGTTAACTAATTTCAATGATCCTAGATGGCAACAAAAGCATACTTAATGTTAAGTTTGGTAGAGTATCTCGATCCAGAAAGGAAAAGGGCGCAACAGTGCTTATCTTTCTTGTGACAAATCAAGTTCCTTCTCTCTTAATTAATGTTCTCCTCCATGAAATTACTTCACTTATAAGTAGAAGATCTCCAATTAAACGCATTCTAATATCTCACAACAGCTAGCTCTCCCCGTGTGTGGAATGGAGCCAACAATGATGAAAGCAGATTACATCCCACTACCCTTATTAAGTACATATAGGGGATATCGAGGACCATGTGATCAACATCTAACTACTCCGGGCAATACTCATCGGAACAACATTACTAGATCTGCCTCATGAACTATATATCGAAGTTGATCAGGACATAATAAATGTAGAAATATTTCCGTCTATATATCACTGTCTTATTGCCAAGCAAATCATCTAATCCACACCACATATATAACGTGGACTACTCGTTTATATATGGAAAGTGGAACGAGAGTATCAACTTCTATACGTTCCCCTACATGCACCAACTCCTCCCGTGAATGTTCTCTCTCTCTCTATATATATAAATACCGAGGCTTCCCCCAGCTCCGGACCCGCGTCGAAGATCTCAGAGCCTCAGCATCAAAACCCATTTATATATATATATATAGTCTCTCAGGTTAGCCATGGCAGTAAAGACTTGCTTCCGCCTCCCTCTACTCGTTCTCCTGGCCATCTTCCTCGGCCCCCTCTCCTCGCCCTGCTCCGCCGACGACTTCCTACTCAGCGGCCGCAGCCTCTACGCCGGACAGTACCTCGTCAACGGTGGCTACAGCCTCATCATGCAAACCGACTGCAACCTGGTGCTGTACGACAACGGCCGCCCTGTGTGGGCCTCCGGCACCAACGGCCGCGGCAGCAACTGCCAGGCCTCCATGCAGAGGGATGGCAACCTCGTCATCTACAGCAACGGCGAAGCCCTGTGGGCGAGCAACACCGACAGGGGCAACGGTAACTACGTCCTGGTTCTCCAGAGGGACCGCAACGTCGTCATCTACGGCGGGTCGATCTGGTCCACCGGCACCTACACCTATGGATCAGCGGGGTTTGCCATCACCGGGGCGCAAAATGCTGCAGCTGCCAAGGACGACACCTTGGCGCCCACCGTGGTGGCGCTGAACGCCACCGCCGGGGAGGGACAGCTGGGCCAGGATCCGAAGCTCGACATGGGGATCAACAAAGCCTGAACGAGAATACTTATGAGAGACTGCGCATCTCCATTGCGCACCCATATGGACGTCGATCGTGGATGTTGCATAAATTAAGAATAAAGATTTTCTACGTGCAGATTTGGATCGAACATAGTCAGTAAAAAGAGTAATTATACTAATAAATTAAGGCACATTAGTGCGTGGAAGTACTTGTTCGATCTGTCTGTTCCATTAATGTTGACATGCTATATAGCCTGCGGTTTATCGAATGAAGGACTCTTTGTTTTCCTCGACGCAACCACTGGATACGAGGACGTTCAGTAATTAGAGATTGAAATCACCTCGACTCATTTTTAGGATCTGCTTTAATTTTATGGAAGGGAAATAATTTTGTGACACATAAATTTAATGCACTCAGAATATGTCAAATTTCTGTGTCACAAAATTGTTTTGCTTTGTGGAATAAGATCTTTTAGACTCCATAATGACCAATAATTTTTTAGGGTCTAAAACATCCCATTTAAAATTTTAATGGAAAGAAAAAACAACTTATTGGTAGGTAGAATAATAAATACATTTTTCCCTCTATTAACATTTAAGGGCCTACGAAGGGTCTAAAGAGTCGGATATCAATCCCACTATTACGGCTTTGTTTGAACCCAACTTCAGTAGTCCCACTTTGTTTGCAGAATTAGAGAAGAATAAAGGCTCTTATTCTTAGAATAAGATTAATTCTAATTTGATGGACGGAATGATTATGCCCACAAAATATTTGTCATGCGTACATATATTTGTCATGTCTAAAATCTTATACCTCTATTTAATATTTGTCTGACATACTTGTAAAAAAAGACGTCTAACCCATATGACATCTGTCTAATTAGATCAATAACATTGCAAGATAACTTAGTCTTACTGCATTGACCTTCAGTACAATAAACACTACCCCGCTGGGCCTGGCCCGTTCATAATCTGGCTTGGGCTAGAGTCTTACGTCTACGAACTTATTTTGGCTTAAGTTAGATAACTCACAGTTAGATTTTTTTTTTGACAAAAAGAAGATTCATTCATATCAAAGAGATGAGGAAACAGAGGATAAGTCTGCAAATAAAGCAGAGGTGATACAGGGTGGAATATTGGACAGGTTCCAACTATTCCCAGATAAGGAACGAACAGCAAGTCTAGCAATAGCATGGGCCACACCATTACAAGAGCGAGGAACAAATCTAAGATTTACCAAATTACTAACTAGGAGCAATTGGCAGTTATGAATGATCGTCTTGGCTTTCCAAGGTGGAGCTCTAAGCTTTAAACATGCATGGATAATAATCTCAGCATCACCTTCAATCAAAATATGAGAGTTGAGATTAGCTTGGTTTGCAAACTTCAAAGCTTCCCAAAGAGCCAATGCCTCAACTATAGTAGGGTCCATAGAGTAAGAAATCTTTGAGGAGCAAGCAATGGGGTAACCCTGCCAATTTCTGATAACCAGGCCAGTAGCAGCACAATTACTGGATACAGCACCATCAAAATTAATCTTATAGGAACCGAAGCTCGGCAATTCCCAATTGAGGGAATTTGAAATGGGGATCCCAGGAGAAGTGGTACAACAAGAGGAAGACAACCAGAAATCCACATCCGCCAACGCTCTTCTGATAACAGTGATGGGGTTAACAATGATGCCATCAAAAACTCGCTTACACCTGCTCTTCCAAATATGCCAGGCAATAGAGAAACAAGTAGACATGAAGGACCTATCCTTCTTATCATAAGTGAAAGGGGGCTTACTCCACTCAAGGATTTTAATATCCAGTTGACAGAAATCTTCGGAGGAATGAAAGTTTAGAGGAGAGCCGAGCCAAATAAGTCTAGCGAAATCACACTTAAAGAGCATATGATCCACAGTTTCAGCTTCCTTGCAGCAAATCTGACAGAGGCTGCTAACAAAAGGAATTCTCTTGGCAATACACTGATTAACTGGCAGCGCTTCAACCAAACATTTCCAGATGAAGTGAAG
Organism: Zantedeschia hybrid cultivar; assembly: GCA_030544215.1. Lineage (NCBI taxonomy): Eukaryota > Viridiplantae > Streptophyta > Magnoliopsida > Alismatales > Araceae > Zantedeschia > Zantedeschia hybrid cultivar. The sequence goes on along the minus strand of JARZZO010000014.1, from coordinate 14,585,617 downwards.
GACTTTAGGGGGAACAATTCTTTTCAGTTGAGGATCCCACAGACACTTCCAAACCGGGTTGGGACTGGAGGCAGTCGGGGCAGGAGAAATATCAGAGAGATATCTATAAGATGACTTAATAGAGAAACAACCATCCTCAGTAAGTGGCCAGATGAACTGGTCCCCCGTACCCTCCAAGTAATGAGGGAGGACAATGGCTAAGATTGCTTTCGCAGATTCTTCAGAGAAGATGGAATAAATTAAGGAGGTATTCCAATTTCCATTACGGATCAATTGGAAAACCCACACAGGAGGAGGCCCCGAAAATTGATGCCTAACAATGGGGGGACCAAGGTGGTTAGGGATCCAATTATCTGCCCAAATATTAGTAGATAAACCATCCTGGATTCTTTTGAAGTATAGATTATCCATAAGCTGTCTAACCTTGAGCATTGCTTTCCAGGGGGCAGAGCCATCAGAAGAACTATTCACTTCCCAGAAGGAACATGACCTCAGATATTTAGCTTTTACCAGTTTAGGCCAGACAGAGGTATGCTCATTAATGAATTTCCAAACTAGTTTCAAAACACAAACCTTGTTTAGGGTCTCCAGATCTCTGATACCAAGACCACCAAAGTGTTGATGCTTTTTTAATACCTCCCAATTTCGGAAATGGATCTTCTTATGATCAGCTCTGTCACCCCACAGAAACGAACATTGAATGGAGTTCAATTTAGCTAAAGTCTTCTTGGGAAGTAATCCCATACCCATGACATGTAGTGGAATGGCAGCCAAAACCGAATTTATAAGAGTGACTTTACCTGCCATGGAGAGAGTGTTTGCCTTCCAGAGCTTGAGCCTGGCAGTCAATTTACCTTCCAGGTAAGAGAACTGATCAACTCTACCCCGTTTGGGCCAGAAAGGCACGCCAAGATAAGTCTGCTCCCTAGCCATGATAGGAATCTGGAGCTGGTTAGATAAATAACTGCATAAATCCCGGGAGGTATTACAGCTGAAAGCCAAACCCGACTTTGATCTATTGATATATTGTCCAGACCACGCACCATAGATGCTGAAACACTCAAGGAATGAATTAATATTCGCCTCACTAGCTCTGCCAAATAAAACCACATCGTCTGCATACATTAAATGAGACACGGCAGGAGCATTCCTGCAAGGTTTAAAGGCACTAAGCCGGCCGTCATTCACCCGAGAATTGATAAGCTGAGTCAACATTTCAGTACAGAGAATGTAGAGGTAGGGGGAGAGAGGGCAACCTTGCCTAATGCCCCTCGAGGGAACAATACAACCAACATTCTGTCCATTGATGTTAATAGAGTAGGAGGCAGTGGTAACACACAACATGAGGGCTTTGATCACAAGATCAGAAAATCCAAACTTTTCCAAGGTGTTCAAGATAAACTGCCATTCAAGTTTGTCATAAGCCTTAGCAATGTCCACTTTCATGCTGAAGATGCCATCTTTTCCTTTAATGTTTTTCATCGAATGGACCAATTCTTGAGTAATCAAGATGTTGTCAAGTAGTAATCTGCCAGGAACGAAAGCAGACTGGTTGTAGGAAATAAGCCGAGCAAGAAGAGGTTTAATCCTAGCAGCCAGAATCTTGGCATAGATCTTATAGATGACATTGGAAAGGCTTATAGGCCTGTAATCCATAGGCGTGGCTGGAGAATTGACTTTGGGGATCAAAACAATGTTAGTGTGGTTTAAACTGCAAGGCATGTTGGAAAACCTGAACATATCCTGAATCATCTGCACAACCTCGAACTTAACAATATCCCAATCCTTCTGGAAAAAGGCAGGGGGGAAACCATCAGGGCCGGGAGCTTTGTAGGGAGCCATACTAAACAAGGCATCCTTGATTTCAACCTCAGTAGGTATGCAACTAATGGAAAGATTTTCAGCTCTGGTAACTTGTCTGTGCTTCAACTGAGGAGGCTGCCAATGGCTGAAAGAGTTATCCGTGGACTGAGACTGATAAAGATTTCTGAAGTACTCAACAAAGATCTCATTCACAATGCTCATATCACTTACCCAAACACCTGATTGAAGTTGGATGCCAGAGATTCTATTGAGGTTTCTTCTGCAAAGGACAGAGACATGGAAGAACTTGGTATTTCTCTCTCCCTCTTTATGCCAATGCAGCTTTGCACGTTGCTTCCAGTATGCATTTTCCTCCACCAAGGCTTGAGTGTACTCCTTATTGATACGCTGACCTTCTCTAATATTAGATTCATTGATGGGAGCGGAATCAATATCATTGAGATTATTACACAGCAGGTCCATTCTAACCTTGGCATTGGAGTAATTCTTCCTCTTCCAACTCCTCAACTTCCTTTGAAGACTAGAGATTTTACACAGATAATTGGAACTCAGGGGAGGAGAAGCAGACCACATACTATTCAATGCGCTTTGGAAATTTTCCCGAAGTGACCAAGCGATTTCAAATTTAAAAGGCCAGTGCTTTCTGTTGGAGTTGGCATCAGTGTTAAGAAGAATAGGATTATGATCACTCGCAATCCTGGGCAGATGCAGAACTTTGGCGTTAGGGAATTGGAGGATCCACTTGGAGCAAGCAAGGGCACGATCTAGCCTTTCTCTGATGTGATAAGATAGTGCTCTATTATTACTCCAGGTGTAGGCAGGCCCATCGTGGAGGAGATCAACAAGCCCTGACCTGCAAATAAAGGATTGAAAGTGCCTAACTTGTGAGAAGGAAACATAATTTCCCCCATACTTCTCCTGCTGACCACGAATCTCATTTAAATCCCCAATGAGGCAAATAGGTCCATTGATGTTATGAATACAAGAGGTAATTTTTTCCCAGAAACCTTTTCTCTCTGTAGATTTAGCAGGAGCATAAATACACAGTAAGAACCAATGTGACCCATTAGGTTTGACAATTTTCGCCAGAATGCAATTCTTATCCGAGTGAGTTACAGTGAGGTTGATTGAAGGATTCCACCATATCCACAGGCCACCTGCTAATCCATTTGCTTGAACAACATGGAACTCCTCAATTTGTCTACTATTGAAGAAATTAAGACTAGATTGCAGATTAGCTTTAGTCTCAGAAAGGAACATAATATCCGGATTAATAGACTGGGTCAGTTGCTTTATGAAGGGAACTGTCGCTGACCCTTTCACACCTCGACAGTTCCAAGCGATGATCTTCATTGGGGAAATTGCGGCGTTTTAAGGTCGGCCGCCACGACCTGTTCCTTGAGCTCGGTTGAGTCAATATGTTGGTTGCTGCTCATCACCTTCTTGCTTCTAGCACACCTTAACTTGCTTTTGTCGGGGGATTTAATAACCAAACCAGGTGCGTAGTTCACTTTTGTGAGGGAGAGAAGCTCTGCCGGTGAGTCCGTAGACGAGCATTGGTACCCTTTAGCTCTTTTCAGTTCCATAGAATACTTCTGATTTTCTTGCTGCATACTGACCTTTCTTTTTGAGGGGGAGTGAGTAATGGGAACACTCGAGGACTGTGGGTTACTAGCACTGGTGCCATAGGTAGCCGGCACATGGGTATTGGGAGAGGAGGTAATCAAATCCCAGGAATCCAGGTCATTGACACATACAATAGGAGGATCTACAGCCGTCCTAGTTATCAAATCCCTGGATCTCCGCAAAACAGGATCAACACATGTATTGACCTGGAGTGAAGGACCCAAGGAGCACAATTCTTCAGACTGCTGGATAAAACTTGAGAGGGGGACAGATGTACCTGATCGAGCTTCACCAGCCTGTGCAAGGTGAGCACTTGACCCAATGCCCTCTTGGAGAGTACAGCAGAGATGGTCCTCAAGCAACCTACTACAGTCCGGGGGATTTGAAAGATCCAACTCGGGAGGGAGGGAGGGGTTAACCACAGGTTCAGGTTGAAGCGGGAACATCAGCTTCTTTTTGGCACTCTGAACCGGAAACTCTTTACTGCTAATTGGCTGGAGATGAATATGTCAAGGGGGGGCATTCGCTGGTACAGGGGGAGAATTGGACTTCTGAACCAACAGCTTTTCCCTAAGAACACTGGGAGGGACATTTGAGGCTCTCAGCCAGTCGCCGAAATCAAACTTAATAGCCTTCAACATATGATTCCTCAAGACTGGGGAGTAAGAAGTTTTGATTTGAGCCTTGATGTGAGAGAGAGCAGTACAGGAAACAGCTTCATGCCCAAGAACACCGCAGTAGGAACACAATCTTGGTAGTCTTTCATAGGCAACCTCAAAGGACCTGATATCTCCATTAGGAGACTTGACTGCAACTTTGGTTCTGAGAGGGGAATTCACATCCAAGGAGATTTTAATCCTGGCATACGTGCTCCAGTAGATGATAGCTCCCTCAAGGGGAGGGTAGACTCTGCCTAACTGACAGGCAAGTTTGGTTACCACATTTACAGATAAGAACTCTTCTGGCAAATCAAAGATTCTAACCCAAATGTCTCCCCATTTCAGTTGGTACTCAGATGGAGGAGTGTTAGCTCTACATCTTTCCATAAGAAGAAGGTCCCCGTTAAAAAACCAGGGGGATCTCGCAAATGCACGGTCGACGTCCTCAATACAAGACAGTCTGACAAGGAAGGTGTTTGAGGAGTAGTCGAGAAAATTCCACTGACCTTTGGGGCTCCACATCCGTGTGATCCATTCACGTAGACCAGCAGGTCGGGACTTGATATCCGAGTGGACCTTCACGATAATACTAGATCTCCATCTAGTAGAGTCTCCCAGATCTTCCTCCTTCAGCTCAAGCAGGGGCCCTGTAGACTCTTTGGATAAGAGCTTTTGAAAATTATCAAGTACCTCAGCTTCCAGGTGATTCAGGGACTCCTCCGAAGGATCCATGTCCATGATAATGTAGGAGGAGCCAAGACAGGGAGAGAGGTTCTGGTGAGGGAGGAAAGGGGTATTGACAGTTACAGAGCAAACTAAAAACGAGAGCAATATATTGATTACTGTAGGAGAAGAAGACACCGCAAGAGGTGGTTGGAGCCTTGGGATTCTCCAAGTAACCGACAAAACACAACGTCGTTGGAAAATCGACCAAGTAGTAAAATGGACGAGGGGGAGACGGGTAATAAAACCCGCAGGGGAGAGTGGCTGGTTGTGACCTGTAAGAAGGTAGAAGAGAAAGATCCCAGGAGGGAAAGGAGAAGAGACACAAGAAAACGGGAGCAGGAGCTCCGAGAAATCCACCCAGGCGGGTGAGGAACTTTGGGAAGGCTGAGAACTGTGAATCCACACACAGTTAGATTAGAAGGGGGTTATTTGTAAATATCTAAGAAACACTTGCTAAGTTATACCATTCATGTAATTGCAGGTTTTAAATCTGTTGTATCTACTTTAGGGTGGCACAGCGACTATGTATATGGTATGTGCCGTACGCTACATTGCAATATATATTTATCTTAATAAATGTGGTTATAAGTGGTCCATTCTCTTCACAATGGGCCTAAAATGGCATCTTCACTTTTTCGAGTAACACTTGTTGTATCGACCCCAGTGTTGCATTAAGAGTCAGTGCAGTTCAATAATTTTTTAATTTTTTAATTTATTTAAGTTGATCCTGATGTGCGACACATTCATACAAATTGATCTTCGATCGAACAATCCAAAAAAATATGAAAAATCAAAAATTCTTATTGAGCTTGGCCCATTAAAGGTACTTTTTATTATTCATTAGAGTTCAATTTTTTTATTTTTAAACTCTTTTTTAAATCATCCAATTAGAGATCAACTTGTACGAATGTGTAAAACACTTTGGGGACGACCTAAAAATTTTTAAAAACAAAAAAATTACTCCACTATACTGACCCTGCAGCAAGTGTTACTTTACCTTTTATTAGCAATTAGTGTTTTATATGAACCAGGACAAAAATAGTGGTTCTTTGGTTTTTTTTTTTTTTTCTTTTTCCTTTTTTTTTGGGGGGGGGGGGAGATGGGTGTTGGGAAGGATGATGTGATGATTCAGGACTTTTTTTTACCATTGATGATGATTTAGGAGTTGGAGGTAAGATTTGGGCAAGAATCGACTTTGCTTAGACAGTGCCCGGCATATGTCGCTTGATTGCGCAGTCTTGCCATATCATCAATAGAGGCTGTTGCCTGTTAGGTATTGCATCACTGGGTACTATCATATGTATTACCGTCTACTTAGTACTTGATGAGTGGTAACATAAAAATGAGTCCGGATCCCCTACGGTCGACGTTGGACCGTAGGGGATCAGTAGTTACTGGGGGAGGGGGGACGAATTTAATGCAGTAGGGCCCAGACATGATATTTTTCGGATTTTAAATTCGCCCCCCTCCCCCAGTGACTACTGATCCCCTACGGTCCAACGTCGACCGTAGGGGATCCGGACTCCATAAAAATCTATGACATTATAAAAAATTACGAACTGATCAGATCTTTCGTCTTTCACATTTTCACCCAAATCATGAATTATCAAAACAAATCCTTTTTTCTGTTCATGAAAACAATGGCACATTCAAGAAATTATGATTTATTCGTAACTTAATCATGTGCTAGAAAGATTACACTTTCTTTAAAATTAAACTTATTTTTATGTTATCCATATTTGCATTTCTCTAAAATTAAACTTATTTTTATAAAATTAAAAGCCGACTCGTGCTTTCCTCAACCAACATTGAGTTTGGGTACTCAGCTTTCACCGTGAACTTTGCTCAACTCACTCTGCCTCTGCCATCGCTATCCCTTTACCGATCCATCTCAAGGTTTGTGAAACCGTACAACGGTATCGGATATCATCCGTCAATTTTCGGGCCACGAAAGAAGGATAGAAATATAATTTGTCAAGTTATTAGAATAAGGATAAAAGATATATTCTTAAACGTCACTTTGAGTGAAGAATTGGAGAAGAATAAAGATGAATAAAAGGAGAAAAAACTTAATTTTGTTTTGACAAGCACAATGACTCATACCGTGTAAAATAACGAATCCGAAAAATAAGGAGAATAAAACATCTCACCTTAGACCCAAAAATTACTTATACTTCTTATTCCGTCAGCGGATCCCACAAAACTATCAGACCGAAATACCTCTTATTCTGGTGTACGCTATTCCGTCAATAAATCCCACGTAATCGTTTATTCTACAAACAAAGTGAGACTCACCGTCTAGACAAACTCACAAACATCAGAAAAAGACAATGACTCTGCATCTAGACAGAATCAAATAAAGACAATGCCACACAATCTGCAAATTGGATTATCTAATTATCTATCTTTTTTTTAGCATTTGTCCTAAGTTTTTATCACATCTATGGCTTTTATTTTTTAAAGATAAACCCAAATGGTATATTATTTTTATGGAGTTATATATAATTTTGAACATTCTCTCTCATGTGCCATATTCTCCGCTCTTTTGCCGTCTGGTCTCACGTGCTAATATATCATATACTAAGAAATATGGTTGTCGTACGCTTGAATTTTAGTTTCTTTTTCTTTTTGAACTATCTTGCATTTTACTTTCTAAAGTAGTTCCAGCATATCACGCTGATTTAACTACAGTACATTAATAAGGGCAATAACTCGTATTATTAGTTAGTTAATCAAATAAACTATCATTTCGACGTGACATAATTGAAAGGGTGTAATGCTACTGTGACTGTGACTGGGAAGTCTTCCCCATTTTATTTATCGAGCTGATGTAACCTCAATTGATATGTTTCCTTCTTTAAAGACCTCGTTAATTACCTCTCAAAAAAACCTACAACCTCTACCTTTCCTTCGAAGATAAATGGGGAAGAGTTCCCGTCACCTTAGCATTGCTCATTGAAAGGCCACCGATATCCGCAACTATAGATTTCAAGATAATTTGTAATTTAGGGGGTGTTTTGGCTTTTAAATTGTTAGTTTTAAACTAACAAAAAAAAATCATTAATTTTAATATCTTCAATTTTAGTTTTCAATAGTTTTGGACCAAAAACTAAAACCAACTAAAAAGAAAATTATAAGAATCAACTTGAAGGAGAAAAATTTCGTCTAGTCCAAACATCTAGTAGGTCGACCTAGTAATGCAGACATAAACGATCAAATGCGTCTCACCCAGACTCAATCCGAGGGAGGTCCAAAACTGGACTCCGACAGCTTTAACATAAGGACCAAATGACTGCAAGGGACAGTGGATCCAAATCTGTTTCATAACAGAACACTCGGGCCGATCTGATCAGATTGAGAGCTCTGCTTCAATTAGAACTCAACTCGGATTGAGAAACCTCGCTCCTCTTAACCCAATTTGATTGCAACTCGGAGCATATCAAGATGAATCTAGGAATCCATCTTGGATGTGGCCTTCCTAGAATGGTCTTTTTCGATTTGGGACATCCCCTCCCCCCCCCCCCCCCAACCCAGCTTTCGTGATTGAGATTGATTCCTCACGAGGCTATGTGCTACTACAAAAGGACTCCTAGTCCAGAACTTGAACTACCTCTACTTTTCTTTAGTATCCCACCCTTCTGACTTAGGCATCAGAGAGGGCTCCCATAAATCATTATTAGAGACTCTTAACGGTATTCTCTTTTGTAGAAATAATTGATCATCAACCCTCCAATGTCAGGCGAAAGGCTCTGATCGTGAAGGATGAAATTGTGATCCATCACAACCAATTTTGGATTATGATAATTTAGGACACTCTAAATATATATACAAAAAATAAAGTAAAATAATTTTAACAATCCAAACATAAGAAAAAGATTGCTTTTTTTATGTAAGATGCACACCATTTTATTGTTTGTGTGCTCTTTTGGATTTGTTTGCTCCCGCATTATTTTTCATTAATCATGCTGTCGGTAATCATGCACCCCATGAGTTACCACTTACCCACTCTGGGGCCAATACTTGTCGTAGAGTAATACTTGTTGCGATGCCGTTGCATTGCAATGCAGCAATGATCGGACGACTTGTGTGCAGCCCGACTGGATGGGTATCGATTTTTTTTTTCTTCAAATTTTTAAATTTTGTTTAGTAACCGATCAAAAATCAGACGGTATAATTAAGTTGCTCTGATCAACTTCAACCCGACAATATTTTTTCTTTAAAAGTTATTTTTATTTTTGTGCGCAAATCAAAGTATTCTTAAAAAATTTAAAAAAAATTATATATCCGAATCGGAGCCGACCTGAACAATTTGACTGTACATTTTGATTTTTGATTAGATGCTCTAAAAATTTTTGAAAAAAAATCTGAACAAAGAATAAAAAAGTAAAAAATTAATATTCACCCATCCTGTCGGATTGCACAGTAATCATCTGACGTTGGATCGACTGCCGCTTCAGCATTGGAATCTACACGTTAGATTTCAATGCGGCAACATTGCGGCCAGTGGCGGACGCAGGAATTTGATCCAGTGGGGTCCTCCTATTGAGTACTGCCCACCGAACTCGAGCCTAGCTCATTTAAATTAAGCCCACTTAATTAACAAGCCCAAAGTCAGTCCATCAACAGTCCTACAAAGCCATCCTCTTCAAGCCCAAAGCCCACCCGCCCAGCTGCAAGCCCAAAGCCCACCCGCCCAGGCCCAGCCGCACCCGCCCAGGCCCAGCCGCACCCGCCCAGCTGCAAGCCCACCCGCCCAGGCCCAGCCGCACCCGCCCAGCTGCAAGCCCACCCGCCCAGGCCCAGCCGCACCCACCCAGCTGCAAGCCCAAAGCCCACCCGCCCAGCACGCTTACGGCTTACTTATTAGTCCTACATCGGCCGCGTGAAAAATTTCTGGTGGCTTATATGCTTCAGAATACTTCACGTGTTCGAGTAGCTGCTACTCCAGCACTTGCAAGTCGTGTTGATTCCTGTGGTTGTTGTGTATTTGAGAGACTTAAATTAAGTATTAATGTTTATTTTGATGCGAGCCAACTCGTGAGCTCGATCGAACTCTGGCTCGACTAGTTTACTAAAACGAGCTTCATCTTAAGCTCGGGCTTGGCTCGTTTAGGCAAACGAGTCGAGCTCAACTCAGAGCCGAGTTCGAACAACTCACGAGTCAGTGGGGTCCTGGAGTCCTATAGTGAGTCAGTGGGGTCCTCTGGGCCTGCGGCCTGCCTAAGTGGGCTGGGCGATCGGACAGTCCAGTGGGTTCCTGCATCTGTGGCCAGTGGGGTCCCAGACAGTAAATATTGAGGTGGACCTCTAAGATTTCGAATTCCAGTGAGGTCCTGGGACCCCACTGATTGTACATTGGATCCGCCACTGATTGCGGCAAGTTTTGCAGTAACAATAGACACTGCTGGATGCGAGGGTCGGTTAGTTTGATGCGAGCCAACTCGTGAGCTCGATCGAACTCTGGCTCGACTAGTTTACTAAAACGAGCTTCATCTTAAGCTCGGGCTTGGCTCGTTTAGGCAAACGAGTCGAGCTCAACTCAGAGCCGAGTTCGAACAACTCACGAGTCAGTGGGGTCCTGGAGTCCTATAGTGAGTCAGTGGAGTCCTCTGGGCCTGCGGCCTGCCTAAGTGGGCTGGGCGATCGGACAGTCCAGTGGGTTCCTGCATCTGTGGCCAGTGGGGTCCCAGACAGTAAATATTGAGGTGGACCTCTAAGATTTCGAATTCCAGTGAGGTCCTGGGACCCCACTGATTGTACATTGGATCCGCCACTGATTGCGGCAAGTTTTGCAGTAACAATAGACACTGCTGGATGCGAGGGTCGGTTAGTTTACCCACTCCCGAGTCCGGACGGATACTTTATTGGAACAATGACAAATTAAACGAGATCCGGACGCATTCATATGCCCACATGTCTCGTCGCCAAGCAAATCACCTGTCGTGTACTGCTGCCATGCGGCACAGACAGTCACCGCACATCACCAGATAAGCCATCACTGTTGTAAATTAAAATTCAGTGATTAGACTAAAAAAAGTGTCCGATCTTAGGCCTAGAACGAACTCGCCAAGATTTTTTTCGATCTAATTCGATCGATCGTCAAGTGAGCTAAAGACCTGTTCAGAGAAAAAAAAACGTCTTAGTTCTTATCCCCAAACTCAATCACACCATCTTAGTTTTTATCCTCAAGAAGACACCAGCTGCTTTCTCTGCAGATTATAGACCTATTAGTCTCACTAATGTTATCTATAAAATCTGTTCTAAGTTACTGGCCTCCATGATCAAATCTCTCCTAATCAGGCTTATTTCATTTAACCAAGTTGCCTTTGTCTCAAGTAGATTGTTATTAGACAATATTTTGATCTCTCAAGAGTTGATTCACTCTATGAAGACCAAAGGAGGTAATTCGGGCATTTTCTTTATGAAAGTTCTCCAAAGCCTTTGACAAGCCTGAGTGGAATTTTATTTCAGAGGCTCTACACAAATTGGGCTTTTCTATTGATGTCATTAAATTAGTCATGATGTGCATTTTCTCTTCTACCCTCTCAGTGACCATTAATGGCGAAAATATAGGCATGATCCAACCTACTAGATGCATCCAACAGGGATGTCCTCTGTCTCCTTACATATACATTACTTGTACTGAATTCCTATCCCAGTTGATCAATGTTAAACAGAAAAGTGGCACCATCAAAGACTTCAAAGTCAACAGATTTGCGCCCACACTTACCCACCTCTTATATGCTGATGATATCGTCTTTTTTGGCAGAGCCGATATCACTGAGTTAAGTGAATTCTTCAACTGTCTTGATACTTTTGGTCAGTGGTCTAGTCAGAATATTAATAAAAACAAATCTAGGCTGATTTTTAGTCCTAATACTCCCAGTTCCATCCGCCAGCAACTGTGTACTCAATTTCATATATCTGAGATGACTAAACATGAATTTTATCTGGGCATTCCTCCATGGCCAGGCAGAAACAAAGTTGATCAGCTCTCATACTTGGAATGTAAACTAAAATCCAAACTCACTGTCTGGAAGGCAAATACTCTGTCAACAGCTAGGAAAGTCATCCTTATCAATTCAGTTCTTTCATCTATCCCCCTTCATGTCATGGGAATTGGGCTACTTCCTAAAAAGACATTATCTCGAGTAAATGCAATTATATGCTCTTTCTTTTGGGGAGACAAGGATGACCATCGCAAGATTCACTTCAAAAACTGGAAATCTCTAAAAAGACACCCTTTGTCAGGGGGTTTAGGCATTCGTGACCTGGAAACTCTTAATAAAACTTCTATTCTGAAGCTTATCTGGAAATTCATCAATGACAACAACTCCATTTAGAGCTCTCTGATTAAAGCTAAATACCTGCAACATGCCCCCTTGTGGGATTTAGAACCCTCTGAGAAAGGATCCTCACCATGGAGAGCAATGCTTCTATTAAAATCTCATATGCATAACATCTGTTGCAGAAATATTCAAGATGGTTTCTCCACCAACATTTGGACTGACAGATGGATTCCTAGTCTTATTGGTCCCCCGGAATTTAAATATCATGCTTTGGACTACTCACCTATTTGGGTATTCCAACTTATCAAAGATGGTAGTTGGGATCAGTCCTTAATCAACAACCTCTTCTCCAAAGAGATTGCTCAAAAAATTCTATCTCTGCATCTTCCATTTGGTTCCATTTAAATGGGTGATCAATATATTTGGCCTCTCACTACTGATGGCATTTTCACTTTCAAATCTGCTTACAAATATTTATCTGAAATCAATTCATGCCCTTCCTCTTCTCAGAGCAATCCCATCTGGAAAATTATTTGGGATCCCACTTTGAGGAAGTTTGTGCTTCCAAAGATTCTGATATTCATCTGGAAATGCATGTCTAATGTTCTCCCTGTCAACTCCAATATTGCCAGCAGGGTCCCCCATATTGATCCTATTTGCCAGCTCTGTTTTCAGGCACAGGAAACCATTCAACATATGCTATTTGACTGTGATTTTGCCCGTATGGTCTGGATTGCCTCCCCACTAAATTATCATTCCTCTGCTGATTTTAAGTCTTTAACTGACAGAATTCTAGATTGGTCAAATGCTCCTTTCTGTCAACAAGCAAATGATAAAAGCTTCTTGATCACTTGCTTTTCTATTTTATGGAACATTTGGAAGAGCAGATGCGAGTGGTCTATTCAAGGATTGAAGGCAAATCCTATTATTGTGTTTCACAGAGCTTTAAGGGATGTTCAGTTTTGGCTTTCTCCCAACAATCTGAATATGTTCAGACTAAAATTCAGGTTCCCGCCTCCACCGTCTGGGTGCCTCCCCAACCGGGTAAACTCAAAATCAACTTCGATGGGGCAATTTTCCATTCATCTGGAGCCTGTGGGATAATCCTAAGAGATTGCTGTGGGAATCCTTCTTATTGTTTCTCCAAACTTGTTCCCTCCAATGATCCTTTTGTAGTCGAAGCTACTGCTCTGTTCGAAGCCTTATCCTTTGCTCAAAATTTCGAAGATGTTGAAGTTGAAGGTGATGCACAAGTCCTCATCTTGGCCTATCTGAAGCTTAAAGCCCCTCCGTGGCAAACCAAGATATTATCCACAACTGCCAGCAAATCTTAAGTACCTCTAATATGCATCTTGACTTTGCACCTAGATCGTGAAACAATGTAGCTCATGTCACTGCAAAATTCTCCATTTCTAATCTCCTTGAAAGCTTTTGGACCTGGTCCTTCTTGCCGGAATGTATTAGATCTGCCATATGTACTGACATTTCCCTTCTCAGTAATTAATGAATGGCTTACCTTGCTTGTCAAAAAAAAAAAGAGAAAAAAAACGTCAAGTGAGCTAAGGATATAATTAGAAAATATTAATGTCTTTAAATTTTAGAGGTAATTTAAGATAAATCATAATTAATTAAAATAAAGTTAGTACTGTCAAATAAGACCTATACGGTATTATTATATATTTGAATTATCCAAAGAGTTTCGACTAACATATTCACACCTCATGCACTCAAACTTCTGGGAATTTATTCTCTTCTTGCTTCTTGTGAGAATCTGTTCTTAGGAATTTTTTAACTTTAAGTTATGCAACATGTCGTGAAGAATTATAATTATGTTTGTCTACATATTTCATATTATACAGTATATTAAATACTCTAATGTTAGCTGACAAATCAAATCATCCGTTGAGTCCAGTTCAATTCCAAATTCTTATTTTTAAACTCTATCTCCAATTAAACCCTCCCTCCTCTATAAATACCGAGGTTGGTGTGCTCAACATAAGCAGCAAAAATCCATAGTTACTCTCGGGCAAGCCATGGCAGCTGCAAAGAAGGCTTGCTTCTGCCTCCCTCTCCTCCTCCTCCCCCTGGCCATCTTCCTCGGCCTCCTCTCCTCGCCCTGCCCCGCCGACGAGGTCCTGCCGAGCGGCCATAGCCTCTCCCAAGGGCAGGCCCTCACCAGTTGCGGCCGCACCCTCATCATGCAGACCGACTGCAACCTGGTGCTCTACGACAGCAGCCACGCCTTGTGGTCCTCCGGCACCAGCGGACGGGGGGGCAACTGCCTGTTGAAGGATAATCCAATTCGGTTAGTTTGGTGAAACCGGTTGAAAGTCTATCATAGAATTTGATTTGGAGTATGCCTTAGAGCCAAAGTTTTCCTTGTGTAGTGATAAATATAAAACATGTTTATCTAATTAGTTGTGTTAGACTTAGGATAACTCCTTTGATTGAAGTTTTTGTCTTACTAAGACTATTCTTAATAGTCTATATATATGGCCTAGTGCCCAAAGAATATAACAGAAGACAATGATATAGAATATCATATTCTCCACCTTCCCTTCTTATTCTCCACGTCTCTCCTCCTCTTCTCATGTTAATGCATACTGCTGAGTAGCCTATTTAGTATGGTGGCTGTGAAAGACCCCAAAGCCACGTGAAAGCCTTCAACGACAACTGGTGCATGCGGTGGACGTCTCTCGTGCATGTGCTTATTACGTGAAGTTGCTGCAACTGCTGCGACTGGTGAACACAGACTATCCGGATTACTGCAGCAAGGCTCGTCTTCACAAGGTTCATTTTTTTAACAAGTGGTATCATAACCACTTTGATTGTCGGCATATCCCAACGTTGTTGTTGCGATTCGGTTTCTTGCGAGAGGCCGAAAAAGTTGGTGACGTTCGTACCTCACCGTTGTTAATGGTTAATCATAGCGACAAATAACATGATCCAACCACAATTGCTGAAGTTCACAGGGAAGAACTTCAAGTATTGGAGCACTCATATACGATGCTTGTTTGCATCCCAAGAGTTATGGGATGTCGTGGAGTCGGGCTACACCGAGGTAGCAAATCAAAAGGAGTTTGACGTTCTTCCGTAAGCGCGCAAAGATGCACTGAGAGAAAGTCGCAAGAAAGATAAAAATGCATTATTTTTCATTTATCAGGCGGTAGATGAGGTCGTTTTCGAGAGGATCTCAAGAGCGACCACTACAAAGGAGGCATGGATATTACTTGAGAAAAGTTACAAAGGAGAAGAAAAAGTAAAAAAGGTATACTTACAAAAACTTAGAGGAGAATTTGAAACTTTAAAGATGAAAGATAATGAGTCGATCTCTGACTATTTTGGTCGGGTGATCTCCGTCTCCAATCAGATTCGTCTGAACGGAGAGGATATTCCAGACATAAGAGTTGTAGAAAAGATTTTGAGAACTCTGGCGACTAAATTTGATCATGTTGTTTGTGCAATTGAGGAGTCAAAAGAAATTGATGATTTGACTGTAGAAGGCCTTATGGGTTCTTTGCAAGCCCATGAACACAGGTTACAGCAGAGATCAATGCAGTTAGTTGAGCAAACTCTCAAAACTCAACTGATAGTAAATGACAAAACTCAGCAAAGAAGTAGATGTAGAAGATCAGGACGCAGTCGAGGCCGTGGACATGGTAGAGGTCGTGGTCAAGAGGATTCAATATCAAATGACAAAGAAGAGAAACCGAATAATAATAGAGGCAGAGGCAGAGGAAGAGGTAGATCAAATTATCAGAGGTATGACAAATCTCAGATCCAATGCTATAATTGTGACAAATATGGTCATTATCAGTATGAGTGTAGAAAGAAGGCAGCAGAAGAAAAAAATAATGCAAATTTTGTTGAGAATAATGATGATGTTCCCTTGCTTTTAATTTGTGATTCATCTGAGTCTAGTAGTAATAATTTATGGTACATAGACTCCGGATGTAGTAATCACATGTCTGGAAAGAAAGATATGTTTGTAGATCTGGATGAGTCGGTTAGCAGTATGGTTAGATTTGGAAATAATAGTAAAATTTCAATCAAAGGAAAGGGAAATATTATAGTTCGTACAGGTAATGATGATCATCTTATCCTATCATATGTCTATTACGTGCCCGGACTAAAATGTAATTTGTTGAGTACTGGTCAATTACAAGAAAAAGATTATAGTCTTGTTTTAGAGAAAGGGAATTATAAATTGAGGGATAAGTAGAAGAGATTAATTGTTAAGGTACCCATGACCAAAAGTCGGATGTTTCCGATAAAGATTGAAAATACTGCTTTAGCATGTTTTAAAACAATTGTTCATGATGAATCTTGGCTTTGACACTTGAGATTTGGTCACTTGAATTTTGAAGGACTGAAAAATCTTATTACACAAAACATGGTAAAAGGATTACCTAGAATTAATCATTCAAATCAGATTTGTGAAGGTTGCATTCGTGGAAAGCAACATAGAAGTCTTTTTCTTAAAAGAGAGTCTGTTAGAGCAAAGAAACCTCTGCAGTTAATTCACACTGATTTATGTGAGATGGGTACTCTCTCTTTTGAAAAGTGTAGATATTTCATGACTTTTATTGATGATTTCAGTAGAAAGACATGAATTTATTTTTTGAAAGAAAAGTCTAATGCCTTTGATACCTTTTGCCAGTTCAAGTCACTAGTTGAGAAACAAAGTGGCTATTATGTGAAAATTTTGATATCTGAAGATGGAGGAGAATATTTCTCTTCACAGTTTAATGAGTTTTGCAGGAAGTAAGAAATTTAGCACCAAAGTACAACTGCTTACACTCCTCAGCAGAACGGAGTAGCAGAGAGAAAGAACAGAACCATTGTGGAGATGGTGAGGACCATGTTGATTGAAAAAGGTCTTCCTAAAATATTTTGGGCTGAAGCAACCGCTTGTACAGTTTATGTATTGAATAGATGTCCTACAAAAAGTATATCCAAAAGGACACCTGAACGAGCATGGAGCAGGAGGAAGCCATCGATTCGGCACCTTAGGGTGTTTGGATCTATGGCTTATGCACATATGCTAAAGTAGAATAGAAAGAAGTTAGATGATAAAGGTGTCAAGTGTATCTTTGTGGGTTACTGTGGACATATGAAGGCTTACAAATTGTACAATCCTTCTACTCAGAAGGTTATACTGAGCAGAGATGTAGAGTTTGATGAGGTTGCAGTTTGGGATTAGACAAAAGAAGAGAAAGAGAAGTATGATGTCAATATTGAACTTGAAGAAGAGACGGTGGATGTGAGAGAAAAAGCTCCAAGTCCTCATAGTTCTCCTTCTCCATCACCTTCCACCTCCAAAACATCCGCTCTTTTTCCATCACCATCACCTTCCTCCTCTAGTCTATCTACATCTCACTCCTCTCCTCCAGTCAGAAGGAATCTTCCACGGAGTGCAGCAATGCCCTCCAGATTTGATGATTTTATTATTGATGATGATGATATTGGTGAGCTAACCCAATACATCATGTTTTCAGATTGTGATCCTCTCAGGTTTGAAGATACAGTCAAAGAAGAGAAATGGAGAAAAGCCATGAATGAAGAGATTGATGCTATTGAAAGAAACAACACATGGAAGTTGACTAAACTTCCAAAAAGTCAAAAGATGCAAGGATTGAGGTTTTCGGATCCGGTTATCGGGTCAGTTTTCTTGGTCGGATCCCGTAGTTCAGACCCTGATGGGGCTAGGACTCTATTATGTTTCAGTCGAGCCTGCGAGACGCGGTTTAAACAGCGTCCAGTAATGTAGACGTATTTTACGTTGTGCCACGTGGGCACCACGTGGGCTGGCCTTGGGAGAGTACGGCCCCGGTCATATCGTCTGAATGGCGTCTTAGATGGACGACGCCATTCAGAGTACGATCCTGGCTTGTCAGTGTACGGCCCGTTCTTGTCATCTGAAAGACGTTGGGCGTGTACGACGCGTTTTACCCAGCTTCGGGTTGACCCCGCGAACCCTCATTCCTTTCCCTCATTCCCTCCTTCCTCTCCTCTCTCCTCTCTTCCTCCGGTGGCACCAGCGGCCCCTTTCCCCCTCCTTCATTTTCCTCCCTTCATTTCACCTCTCCCTCCACTCCAATAACCTTCCAACTCTCACCACTACCACCACCATCTCCTCCGCGGCGCTTTTCTCTCTGGACGGCGGCCGACGTCCCGGTGGAGTAACGGCGTCTACGGCGGTACCGACGGCGGCGTGGGGCAAGAGGGGTTGGCGGCTTGGAGTTAGGAAGAGTCTGAGTAACCGGTAGGGTGACGATCCTCGTAGTATTTCATTTAAAAACCATGTTTTCCCGCTTTGAAGCATGTTTATGGGTATTCTTGGGGTAAAAATACTAAATGTATGAAATAAGAAATTGAGTGTTTTAAATGAGTAGTTAGGTTCTTCTCCCCATTCTCCATGTTTTTCATGTTTTTACACGATTTTGAGGAGGAAATCTCACCCTATGGACCGGGAGATGGCGGAGGGAGAACCTGTCTGTGAGGGTTAAATGGCGTCGGGGGACAGCAACGCCTTTTAGAAAGGCGGCTTCCACCCGCGACGCGATTTAGCCCAGTAACAGACTCTGTCTCTGGACTGATAAGTGTCCAGGGACAGCGACGCGTTTTAGAAAGGCGACTTGCCTGAACGACGCTTTTTAGTGAAAATCACCCTGTGGCCTGTCCCTGCTTCTGTCGCTATCTGGCGACGAGGGACAGCAATGCCTTTCAAAAGGCGGCTACATGTGACGACGCCTTTTAGGCCATGTTCTGAGGCCGAGATTTCATGAACCAGTTTAGGAGGCTTGAATGGCGTCGGCCTTGGGCGACGCAATTCAATACAGAATCACATTAATTCATGCTGTTAACATATCTTCACACTGTTAGATAGTTTGGTTTATTGCATGTTTGAAATCGTACTCGAGGATAAGGATTTTTATGTGATCGAATCGCACTGTATTGTGTTTCGTGCGACCGTGGACCTAGAGTGACAGTTGTAGCGCTTGCCACCCTGTGTCGGTGTGGGAGGGACACAGCGCCGGTGTGGGAGTAGCGGGGTGACGCCTAGTGAGAGAGGGTCACCTGGTGAACCCCGGAGTTAGCTAGTACCGGTGTAGGAGTGGTACCTGTGGAGTGTCACTCGTGCTGAAGGAAGGAGTAACCACCTGAGCCAGTTGGGCCGGAGTAGCTAGCGTGCTATCCGAGAAGTTACTGTTTGGTCTCAACAGGTCGGTGTTTCCCACGTTTGGTTGTGTGGTTGACGTGTTTTGACGAGACGCTGGTGGTAGGCTCCTTGGTAAAATATTTTCTGAGATACGCATGGTACATTCCGAATGCATGTGGTTTATATCGAAAATTAGGAGTAATAATTACTGCTTTACTTATTTACTTTACATTTATCTGTGTTACTGCACTTGTGGGTGCGTGATTGGGTGGTGGGGATCGAAGGATCCCTACTGAGTCTTTTTGTTGAGACTCACTCCTGCGGTTTTCAAGTGAGGGTTCCAAGCAGGCTTAGCGAGGAGAGTGCTGCTTTGGGTTGCACGCCAGCAGCTGTTGTTCCGGAGTATTGCCCCGATGTAGTTGTTATTTTATTTTCTGGCATGTACGCTTAATTATTTCTCTTCAGTTGGAGTATATAATTATTTGTTGTGTCGAGTCGCATTGTAATAACTTTTAATTCTTGCACTTCCTTTTTTAATTCAATGCGATGTAAATGTTTAGTTTAGTTAATTGTTTATTTCTCAGACTTATCTAGATCCTGATTTGCCTCCAAATTAATGATTCAGTACCCATTTAGTTATCGGATCTCTGATTATAGGGTGGCGGGTCGTTACAAAAGACCATTGGCGTCAAGTGGGTATACAAGACAAAGTATAAGCAAGATGGTTTTGTAGATCGTTACAAAACAAGACTTGTAGTGAAAGGCTACAAGCAAAAGCCAAGAATTGATTATCATGAAGTGTTCGCTCCTGTTGCCAGATTGGAGTTTGTAAGGCTCTTGATTGCATTAGCAGCTCAGAAGCAGTGGAAGATTCATCAGATGGATGTGAAGTATGCTTTCTTAAACGGATTTTTAGAAGAAGAAGTGTATGTAGAGCAGTCTCCCGGCTTCATACACAAAGGTCAAGAAGATAGAGTTTACAGATTGAGAAAGGCTCTCTATGGCTTAAAGCAAACTCCACGGACATGCTCGTATTGACTCTTACTTTCTGAAGAATGATTTTATTAAGTGCCCATATGAACATGCTCTTTACATTAAGCACAGTAATCATGGCAGTGTGTTATTTGTCTCGTTATATGTTGATGATTTGATATTTACTGGAGATGATGATAATAGGGTAGATGAGTTTAAAAAGAGCATAGTTCATGAGTTTGAGATGAATGACATGGGGTTGATGTCTTATTATCTTGGTATTAAGGTGTCTCAAAGTGAAGGAGAAATTTTTTTTTCTCAAAGAAAGTATGCAGGTAAAATTCTTGACAGGTTCAAGATGGCTGATAGTAAGCCAGTTACTATTCCGGTAGAGACTGGTTTAAAGTTGTGTAAGAAAGGTGACGGGAAACTAGTAGATCTCACGTTCTTAAGCAACTGGTAGGGAGTCTTCGCTACTTGACTGCTACAAGGCCTAACATTATGTATAGTGTCGGATTGATCAATAGATATATGGAGAAACCAACTCAAATCCACTTGCAGGCAGCAAAGAGGATTTTGCGCTACATCAAAAGAACCATTAGCTATAATATTTTATATATTTTTGGTGATGATTCAGAATTGGTTGGATGCACCGACAGTGATTGGAGCGGTGACATAGATAAAAGAAAAAGTGCATCAGATAATGCATTTTTTTTTGCAGTAATGTATTGTGGCGCTTTTAACAATAGAAGTCGAGTACATAGTTGCATCGGCTTGTGCAACTCAGGCAGTGTGGCTAAGAAGGATACTTGGAAAACTGGATGCTACTCAAGATATTCCCACGAAGATTTACTATGATAATAGTTCTGCTTATCTATTGGAAAGAATCATGTCTTCCATAGAAGAAGCAAACATATCGAAATTCGTTTTCACTACATCAGAGAGTTGATCAAGAACAAAAAAATTGAGTTACATTATTGCAGAAATAAAGAACAGGTTGCAGATATTTTTACAAAGTCTTTGAAGTCGGAGACTTTCATCAAGTTGTGAAAGTTACTTGGTACGGAAGAATTTGAATTAAGGGAGGATGCTGAAAGATAATCCAATTCGGTTAGTTTGGTGAAACCGGTTGAAAGTCTATTAGAACTATCAGAATTACCCCCTCGTGCCCGCTAAGCGATTCCGCTCGGACCCGATTAATGCATGGTGGTTTTTTCAACGTGGCGCATATCGTACTGGCGTACCCTGTGACCTGTCCATGTAAATTCGATGTTCTTGCAAGCATCAGATTTAAATTTGGCATTTTCAAAATCACCACCATCAGATTTATTAGATCAATGTAGCATGTCAGTATTCTCAAAAACAGGCGTTTGCAATATATATATATATATATATATATATATATATATATATATATATATATATATATATATCCAAAGGCGATTGGGGGAATGACATTTGCCATTTGCGCTATGTATATGCCTAGTGAAATGGGCAAGAAGAACTTACTTTGTTCTCTGGAATTCCGTGCCCCCAAACAATACTCTGGTGTGTCGTGGCAGCGCAATCTCCGTTAAACATATGGTCTCCATGGGGCCATCGTGGGTCGGCTATCCTATAATCCTATGTTAAGTTGGGTGTTCGTGGAATCAGTGCAGTGGATAGCAAAATAGAGCTTGGGCTCCAGCAAATGAAAATAACGAAAAAGCAGCCACTTTTTAAGGAAAAGATGGTACTTGTACTTTTTAAGATACTTTCATAAGATACTACTGCTTACACTCAATCATCCAGAATGTTAAATTATAGTTATATAAAGTTTTTTATTATGGTTTCAATGGTCGTTCATGATGGCAGATTTCTACATTCTTCATTAAGTCATTAGTTAACAGAAAGCTTTGAGATTTTTCATTCTACATTTAGAAATTAATGAATTAACAGAAAACCTCAGAACATTCTATTTCAAAGACTAGGGTTTGGTATCGTGACAAATAAGAAACAGTGATGAGTTGTCCGTTTTTTTTTTTTTTGGAATAAGATCTTATGGACCCTTTCCCTGGACCCTTCCTTGGGTCCTAAAAGGCTATTGGTTGAAATTTAATTTTCAAATCATTATAGATGCAGCAGAACCCACATAAATTGTTCATTCCCAACCAATAACTTTGTAGGGCCTAGAGAAAGGGTCAAGAGGACCTCATTCCATTTTTTTTCTACTTTCAAAACAAATGAGAAAAGGGATAGAAATGAGTCACCGATCCTAGCTAGCTTTCAATTTTTTATGTCTCACATCTTCATTTTTTTCCAATTCTTTGAACAAATGAGGAATAAATCATTCTAACTTTTTAGAGTACAGCTTGTCTCAATTTCTTGACGTACCCTTAATTTAATAAGCATGCAAGAGGACAAGACACCTAATTATAATTGATGACCAACAGACACCTCATTATAATTAATGTCTCATCTCACAGGAACTCTCTCTTCCGTCGACGTAAGGTTATGCTTCTCATTTTTATTTGAAATGAGAATGAGATTACTTCACCCCAGCTACAGTGCGTAATGCCCGCATGAATAAGCAACATTATAACATAAATCTGCACTTTTTTAAAATATCAAATTTAATCACACTTTTCTGTTTCAATATAAAAAGAATCATAAGATCTTCATAAATTGAAAAACTCATGAAATAATCACATAATTTTCAAAGTGGCCACATTTTCTAAAATAAATGACTCGTTTTACAGTATATACATTTTTAGATTTTATATCTTGCAACTTGTATTGTACCTGAAATCTTCTGATACTTTTGGCCAAAGTGTAGGCCAATGCACTGACAGATCGAATATACACATGAAGAATGGCAAAAGGTCCCACCCATCCTTTCCTCTTTTTTTTTTTCAGTGTCTCGGTGCTTCCTACACTAGTCGTAAAGAGTAAGCTCCCTACCCCAAATACATTTTTAGATTTTATATCTTGCAACTTGTATTGTACATGAAATCTTCTTATACTTTTGGCCAAAGTATAGGCCAGTGCACTGACAGATCGAATATACACATGAAGAATAGCAAAAGGTCCACCCATCCTTTCCTCTCCTTTTTTTTTTTTTTTCCGGTGCCTCGGTGCTCCCTACACTAGTGGTAAAGAGTAAGCTCCCTACCCCAAATCCATGGTGGCCTCCCACCCACCCCAACCTCAGTGCCCAGCTCAACCACTGAGCTGGGCTCAGCTGACTCTTTTCCTTATCGGACGAAGGTGAAAACAAAGAATTTGAAGCCGCATAATAAGTTATGAATAAATATCTAAGTATTGAACGCGTCGACCCCTCGACCTTGTCAGGTAAGCTCTGGACGTTTGCCACATCCGTGCTAGGCCATTATCTGATAGTGTACAAAATGCTTACGGAATTTTCCCATCAGAAAAAAGAAAATCCTTTCCATAATAAAACCAATTGTTCTCGACATGACGTAAAGATTTATTTCTCCAGCTCTCTCTCTCTGTGGAGGAAACACAACTCACGAAAGTTTCCCTCCACCTATGTTCTTAATTTCTTCTGCATTAAATTCTTCCTATTCTTTTTTTTATCCAATATGTAAATCCGCCTTGTTGACTCTCAGATAAATCTTTATTTGAATTCCAACTATTTTCTTATGTTCACAAATGACCAGTTAGGACGACCTGGCTTCCACGATGTTCGCAGGGGCCTCCACGCTTCATGATGTGTCCGGAGATGCCGGACTCTTCATTGTTCAATCCGTTCGGACAAAAAGTGTCAACGCAAAGTTGACGATAAGATGCTTATGGATATCAAAAATGAGTTCAGGAGTAAGTTTACACTGGGCCCCATGTTCCTTTATTAATTAGAGGTTACACGGATGAGACACCACTTCAATTTGTCACTGTTCTAAATTGCTCTTGTAGTAGTATAGTAGACTTTGACCTCCCCCGGCCCCTTCGAGGCGATTGTGGGTTCTGACTCACGTTCGTCACGGGCAACTTTGTTGTTATAATTATTCCAGGTCAACTATGCCATGTTTCAAAAAAAAAAAAAAAAAAAAAGTCCTTTATTTTAAAATAAGAAAAAAAAAGACTATCAAAGTTACAAAGGGACAAAAGGTCAAAAGTCAAAGGCAAGTGAAAAAACAAACAGTTCGCATAAAATGTTATTAAAATAATTGAATAAAATTCTCATAAATCCATGTTATCTCATGACATTAAACACCATGGAATGATAGAAGTTTCTAGCCTTAAAGACCCGCTGACTAGCTGCCCGTAAACCCTAAAAGTGGGTCTCGAACTCTCATCAAGGTAACTTCTTCTCCAAGAGACGATCGACGGTCAAACTAAAGTGGGGCCTGAAAATCCTGAAGTCATCATCTTAAGGGGCCTCTTGTGGGCCGTCGATCAAGAATCAAAGAGATACAGGGCTAACAACAAAGATATATGTTTAATGTTCCCAATAACAAAAATATCGGGCTTCTGTGTGCGAGGCCTGTGCACGTAAGGCCAACTTCGAGATCCAAAGGGACTGTCAAATGACAAAGCTCAAAGCCAATTAAAAGATCCGGACGAAGGCTACACAAGTCCTTAGATCGAATTTGACCCATGTGTTGAGATGAGGATTTGTTTTCCTTCATACAAGTGGCCCATCTGTTGAGATACTTTTTTTGTAGATAAGTGAATGTTTTATGACTACAGTTAATATATATTTGCTGTAATGTTCCTGTAGCCATCAAAAACTGGTCAGGAGGCGATGTCCATCCGGTTCGGCTTCCAAATACGCGATAAATCTTGTTACAGTGGAAACGCTCATAGTAGGAGCCTGTGAGAGGGAAGAAGGCAATCAGGGGGTTTTCCGTCTAACTAAGGGGAAAGATCCTTTAATACCCAAGCCAAATCCTTGTAGAAGGAGACTGTAAGATTAGAAATTTCTCTGAGTGTAAGATTGCGTATCTCTTTCTAGAAGTTAATGTATCTATCATATAGAATCAATAAGAAGTGTTGGAAGATCTTCTCGTAACGGCCAACTAGTGACCCACGATTTAGGCCTCTTAATTGAGGAGATCGTGGACCTCTAAGTTGGAAGGCACAATCCACTCTCTTGAAAAAGGGCAGAAATCGTAGGATTATGCCTTTAGTGGACAGTCATCTTTTGTGGGCTCAAATTTCCCGTTGTAATGGCAGGAATTTGAAACTTAGTTGGGGTTTTTTTCAAAAGGAAAGGTGATCATCCACGTAGGAAGAGATTCCCCAATGATTTGACTCCTCTCAAGAAGTTAGTTCTCTCGAGAGATATGACGAGTAGTTTCTTTGGCTCTAGCACGGCGTTGAGCAGTTGGAATTGTTACTAATTAACGTTCCTCCATGTCAGGAAGTAGGAAGTTGATTGAGGTTCCTCCTCTGAGAAGCGATGATTTCTCAATTGACCCTCCTTCTTTTGAAAAGTTGGTACTCGATCGAACCGAACGCCATGTAGCCCCCAAAGGCCTGGTAGTCTAGAGGACTGCATGGGCCCATAGCTCATATTTGCTTTTAAACCTGATCAGCTTGCCTCTTTCTAGACTATGGGCCATTGGATACTAACTATTAGACTATCTATAGGCTTGAGCCAATTTAACCCTTGTCAGTTCCAAAAATATTATAACTGCAACTCGTCTAATCACACGATGGAATAACATATGGACTTTAAATTTCACTTCACTCCTGCACATGGGTCGGTGTGGTGACCGTACACTATCAGATATTGTGGTTATAATATTTTGGGATATTGCAGCAAACATTTTGCGGGCCCTGAGTAGGGTGAGATTTTGGGAATTTTTGCCCTCCCCCGCTCTTTACTGAGGATCGTAGTAGACGATCTCAGTTCTGTAACAAAACTCAATGCGGACCCCACATATGATGGAAAACAAAATCTCATCTCAACAGATATATGTTCCAAATTCCATCCACCCTCTTCTTCTTAGAAAAAAATGTTTATATTAAACGGAACGCAATGTAAAGAGAATTTTGAAAACATTTCAACCTCTCCAAGTTCCAAGTGGTGCAGCACTCGATATATTTCTCATGGTAACAAAACGCAACGCCAAAGAGTTTCTGAAAGATTGCATCATCTCGCAAGCGAGGTGAGGGGGTGCGTCATGCGGAGAAGGAAAGAGACTTAAATTTTGCCTGCCTTGTGATATTGACCATATGCTTCTATAATCATAAGACTAGAGAAGGGAAAACAGAAAGAACCATTCATCGTGCAGAAAATGGTATGTTTATTTGGATCGGACACTAAGACCGAACCATTACAACTGACGGATCGACGAAGACAAAACTATAAAAGCTCTCATGTGGACTTATTAGTTCATGACAGGAAGCTCATCTGCTGGCTGGCTTCTCTACGCATATGGTGCTGGTGGGTGCAGTCCGTACGAGTACGGCGGCGATGGCACCTGATACGGAGGTGGTGGCTGCCCGAGTACGGGTGGTGTGTATTGCATGGGCGGCGGAGGGTGGCTCACGTGAGACGGCGGTTGGTAGCCATGAGATGGTGGTGCTGGCGGCAGATAGCCTGGAGGTGGTGGCGGCTTGTAGTGATGAGGCGGCGGGTGCGGGTAGTGATGTGGAGGCTTCCGGTGATGCGGCGGGGGGTACGCCGGAGTCGGTGGCGGGTACTTGGGAGACGGTGGATGATACTTGGGTGTGGGTGGTGGATATTGCGGTGTTGGTGGAGGATACTTAGGCGTCGGTGGTGGATACTTGGGCGATGGCGGAGGATGCTTGGGACTGGGGGGAGGATACTTCGGCGTTGGTGGCAGATACTTAGGGGTCGGTGGTGGGGGATACTTGGGAGTGGGAGAAGGATACTTAGGGGTCGGTGGTGGATACTTGGGAGTAGGCGGAGGATACTTGGGAGTCGGGGGAGGATAGTTCTGCGTGGGAGGAGGATACTGCGGACTCGGTGGAGGATACTTCGGAGATGGCGGAGGATACTTCGGCGTTGGTGGCAGATACTTAGGGGTCGGTGGTGGAGGATACTTGGGAGTGGGAGAAGGATACTTAGGGGTCGGTGGTGGAGGATACTTGGGAGTGGGAGAAGGATACTTAGGGGTCGGTGGTGGATACTTGGGAGTAGGCGGAGGATACTTGGGAGTCGGGGGAGGATACTTGGGCGTGGGAGGAGGATACTTTGGAGATGGCGGAGGATACTTGGGCGTGGGAGGAGGATACTCAGGGGTCGGTGGTGGATACTTGGGCGTGGGAGGAGGATACTCAGGGGTGGGTGGTGGATACTTTGGAGATGGCGGAGGATACTTGGGAGTGGGTGGCTGACACTTTGGAGATGGCGGAGGATACTTTGGAGTCGGTGGTAGGTACGCAGGAGACGGCGGCGGATAGCCGTAGCCGTCGGGTGGCAGGGTTTTGTGATGGCGGTCGTGCTCGTGGTGCTCAGGTTTCTCGCCGCCAGGGGAGACACCAGTATCCCCCACAGCTAGGCCCACGGCTAGCAGCCACAGCAACACGACCAAGCAACCCTTCCCCATCTCCCCCCAACCCAAACACTGCGGTTTCCCTCCTGAGTGCCTCACTACTACAAGTGAAGAGTGGCTTGCTAGCTATGAGGTATATCCCACGGCAGGGCGAGAGGCATCGATTTATATAGCCGCGGAGGACAGCGGTGGCTTGTGCCTCTCATGGATGACGGCCAATATCTGGTGCCGAACCCACGCAACGTTTCATAATATCCCCCCGCGGCAGCTGGTTCCCCATGCATGCTTGTGAGCTGTGGCTCTTTACGTGAGCGATGAAAAGATGGATAGCGCGCAGAGCAGCGCACGCCACGCGGTGCGCGGCACATGATGGCGCGACACGTATCAAAGCGAACCTGGGGGCGCCATTAACGCACGCATTAATGTGGGCCTGAATGGTGGTTTTGGTTTGTTGTGTTGCACGGATGGCCGCCGGATGGCAGGGCGGGCCGGGAGGGTGGGAATTGGGGCGGGGGCGCAAAAGCTGGAGCGGAACCCGGGGGTGGGCCCGCTTTGACTTGGGGGCCGTCTTGTTTGTTTGTTTGTGATACGATAACCTAAGACGGGTGAGGTGCTCTTTGGCTGAGCTCTCTGAGGTTTGATGGACGTGCTGCCAACGGGGGCAGACCGTTCCAAGTTTGCCACTGATGATAGAGGATGGCATGCGCGTGCTGTTCCCATTTTTAGCAAATAGTAATATTTATTGTATCATGCATATGTCGTCATGTTATACCGTCTAAAAAAAACTAAAATTTTTGCATACTCGGCCACACCATGTCAATATATCCATATAATTCAGTTTTTTGATCACACGACCTAAAGAATTTAAAAAATTAAAAATTAAGTTATAATGAACAGTAAAGAAAGAAAGGTCGTTAATAAGTCAAACTAATCAAAATTTAACGTTATTTTTTTATTTTTTTTCTAATTTTTTAGATCATCGGATTCAAGGATGAATTATACAAATATGTTAGACATGATCGGATTGGCCTTGAAAAAATTTTAAAAAAAAATCTTTTTTGGATTGCACCCCATACAGTGCAACAGGCTTAATGCACCACATGCAGCACAGTAAGTCTTACTCTTCAGAAAGTGTTGATATGCATTTTCTCAGTATTTGCTTACACTGGAGTAAACAACAGCATACATTGTCTTTGCTTAAATCCAAAAATGGACCCCTCTCACTTTTTATCATCCATCACTAACAAGATGAGATTTATTAGACCTCATTCTTTAGATCAAAATGTTCTTCACTCAACCAGATATGATATCTATCCATTGAGCTTGAAGAATGTTGTACTATATATTTTTAATGAAATGACTCTTTCACTCTGTCTATGTGAGTGACAGTATACTATGATCTGAAAAATGAGAACCAGAAGGTCTAATCTCATCATTAACAAATCTAGATGTTGAAATACCACATCCCTTTAGTTGCACATCATTCAGATCCCAAAGAACTCTGACAATAAGCATTGCGTGTTTGCAGGAATGTTTCTCTAAAATTATACAGATCATCGAACAGGAGACTAGTCTGTTTTACTTTGGATGGACTGATTAAAAATAATATTGTGACGGTCCTACTTTATTCACTCAATTATTATTTATTGTAGATATTTTTTATTTTTACCATAAATCTCATTGTGTTTTTTTTTTTTGGTTTAAGCAGTGGCTTTAAGTTCAAATATGAATCGTTTTCAAATGATCTTTGTAAAAGAAAATAAGGATTTTTACATATATATCCCCATAGTTCTGATTCCCACATATTATTATAAGCATTCCTAACATCCTTAGAAAGGCTAAAAAATTGTAATGCCTCCTCAGTGCAGTAACTACTAATCGCAAAGCAAAATTTATACTATAATACTAAAATAGAGTTCTCTTTTTTCCCACTAAAATTAAAACCACGACACACGGTAGCAAGAGAATCTCTCTCTATATATATCTCTCTTTATGAAGAATTATTAAAACAGAATTCCTATTTTTCTGTCAACTAAAATTTGTTAATTCAAATTTGATATTTTACTGTGCATTGCATGGGCATAGAACTGATAATTAATAAATTTTGAAGCTTTTACATATATATTCTTAAAAATATCATATTTATACCTTAACTCTTACATATTGTTTTCAAGATCCCCAAAATCTCAAAAACATTGTCGTTATGTCCTCCGTCAAAATAACGTGAACTTCAGGAGAAAATGCTAAAAATATTTTGTAAATCTCAATAATATCAGGAGTCATATAAAATTTCTAGTGACTTTAAGGGCATATATGTAAAATATTAGTGAATTCAAAGGTATGTACGCAAAATATTTAGATCTGATTTAACGACAATTTGATGGAGAAGTATAATTACAATATTTCTAAGATTTGAGAGGTATTGAAAATAATATTTGGGAGTTGAGGTTATATTAATGGCCAGCTTTTTGATGAACGGACTAGAAAGGCCATTGGTTTTAGTTCTTTCCCAATTAACCGGCCGCTCAAATCCAATTTTTAAAACACTGATATGCACATCATGTTCTCCGCATTTTTTCTAGCTACGGTTAGAGAAAAACGTGCAACATATATTGAAGCCAAACTGTACGAATGAAGCGAAAATATGCCATGACAAGAAATATTCAAATTGAATCAAAATACATAGCATAAAGAAAAAAATATGTAACATGGGTTCTTTCATTCTAAATATGACATTCACAAAATTGGAGGAAAAGCCAGATCATGTAATTGATGAAACATTAACAAACTAAAGTGGACAAGGCAAGGCAAATATAGATTTAATATATATTTTGACAATTTTTAATAAAATAGTATGATTGTTTGAAAAAAAGCCTTTTTGGATATGACAAAGCCTGCACCTACTATTTCTACCAATTATAATTTTTCAGCCGATTTATGTTTGCAAGAAAGGACGTTTTTTTTCTCTCTCTAACCACGCCAGTTGATGAGAACTGCCACACGAGCTTAATTACAATTAACCGACCACATGCAGCTTCTAAAAATATTAAACTTTCTTCAGTTTCAAGTGCTTTTTTTTCACTTTTGACTAGAAGCTCCAAAGTGACGCATTGTGAATTAGAATAAAATGCTGTTAGGATCAATCTCAGTTATAAATGGCATACTTAAGTAATCTCCAACTGGAAGCCTCAGCGCATACAAGCCTAAAAAAATTAGAGAAAGACGATGATAGAATGCTATTTATCAGAAAATGCGAGTAAGAAGGGTAGGGACTTTATGCAGCGATGCGACGCTTCCCATAAAAAGCGAATGATTAAGCTTTACCATGGCCTTTGGCAGCCTCGAGCTTCCGTGTTCCTTGTGATGCACAACACAACCATTCAGGATCCGTTGCGTACGTCATAGATTATTTTGTGCGTTTCTGAAAGATTTGGGAGCCGGCTTATAAAGGAAAATATAAGAATAGCAAGATCATTACCCTTTCGTAGTTCTACCTAAGATTGATAGGACTTGGGACTGTGGAGAAACCCAACGTAAAAGCTGTGTTCATATGGTACCTACTGATACTATGGCTAAGCCGTTCTCATGGATACAATTGATGGACATCAGAGCAGCCAATTTACACTACCGGCACCCCAAAGAAATGGCTCAATAATCAGGAATGCAAGCATCACGTCAAGCTGCCTTTGGCCCATCAACATAAACTCAACTTGTGATTCAAAAAAAAAAAACATAAACTCAACTGTATGACGAAATTTGTCGTGAAGGAATTATAGGTGGGAGGGGAAGAACGGAAAAAAAACAAAAAACAAAAAAACAAAAACAAAAAAAAAGGTCTTTGAGTCCTAAAGTAACATCCTTAACTGCTGATTCTCCTTTCGCAGGTAGTGGACTTCTTTCTGTAAGTCATCCAGCTTCTCCAGTACTGAGTTCATCAAGCTAGTCATCTCCATCTGTTTTGGTGAGAACGCTATGTTATAGATGGAGTAATGGACCGAACCACACAGACAACATAATAATACAACACATCACAACATACACGGGGGGAAAGAGAGAGATTACCTCTTGCATATGGAATTGCCTTAGCAGTTCAATATGAAGGTTCCTAACATCTTCGTGGATGGACATTTGCACAGACCCCAGTGACTCTTCAAGAGTGCGCTGAACGAGCTGAAGGGAAAAGGATGAGCCACCCTGAAGCTGATCTGCTGAATGGGCTACGTCTGTCTGGGATAGAGCCATGACACCCTAACAGTATAAAATTTCCAATCAGTTTCTCAC
Organism: Zantedeschia hybrid cultivar; assembly: GCA_030544215.1. Lineage (NCBI taxonomy): Eukaryota > Viridiplantae > Streptophyta > Magnoliopsida > Alismatales > Araceae > Zantedeschia > Zantedeschia hybrid cultivar. The sequence continues at coordinate 14,553,612 of JARZZO010000014.1, read as the reverse complement.
ATGGAAACATTTCTACACAGCATAAGAAAAATAGGAATACAGAGTGAAGAATCATGTCGTTACATTGGTTGTGGGAAGGCTCCCAGTTCCAGCTGCAGATGACGAGTCGTGCCTTGACAGCAAACTATTGACAAGTTCCTCCCTGGTTTCAGATCCCGTTTTCTTTGATTTAGGTGAACTCCCAGCAGAACTTGAACCATCACCTATTGTGGTGCTTATTCTCTCAGAATATGTAGAGAATCTGCGAGGGAGAACCGATGATAATGTTCCTGGTATGTCAATATTGGCCTGTGCAGCTTGAGTTTTGGTCCCTAGGGATGTGGACATAGAACTCAAACGGAAAGCAGATGAAGACTCTGAAGTTCCAGGAGGATTGCTCTGCAGGTTTGATGAACTAAACCCAGGACCTGCTAACGAACTCTTCATTGAGTAGCCCGAAGGAGCAGATGAATCTTGTAACCCTGCAAACACAGATCCAGATGATAATGAGCCAGTAGGAAGAAATCGTGACAGTGCTACTGGTTGGCGGCGACCGGTCAATTTGTCGGGCAGTACACTTCCACCCCATGCTTCAGTAGCTGTACTGGATAATAATTCACTCTTTGAGGATGTAACAAGTGTGTCACCCAATTGTGAGATAGTGGAGGGTGCATCTTCCTGCAGAGAGTGAAGGTTGGACGGAAACTTGCAATTATTAGCACAATCAATGGTAGCTATTATTGATTAGACAAAGAAATGTAGCACGTAGCACAGAGGTAAAGTTTAATACACTCTATAGGTAGAAATTTGAACATCATAGACCTTGTGGGGGAAAAGAAGTTGGACGGTGTAAATAAAGATATCAGATTCTAGCAAGATCAGTAGGTCTTCAAATCATCAAAAGCCTAGTGAACTGGAATATGAGGGCACTGTTGAAAAATTCATGAGCTACTCGGAGATATGGTAAGATGTTGGAGGCCATGAACCTCTTGTTTCCTAATTGGCAATGTAAATATTTGTGTAGTTGTTCAAGACATCCAGTTGGTTACTCAACTTCAACTACTCCAAAGATGAATTCAAAACCCTAATACAGGAGTGGATCAACAAGGATAAGGAAGTACTGAACCTGGCCAGAGGAAGAGTCGGATCTCCAATCTGAGATAGGATGTACATCAGAATTCCCTTCTGATTGAGGAAATCTTCTGATAGATGAATGGAACAATGCTGACTTCTTATCACCAGCTAGAGTATCTTTCTTGGCTTCTTCGTGGTCATCCCACCAATTACCAACTGAGGGTGTGATTGGCTGAACATCAACAAGTGGGGAGAAAACATCCATATCATCTTTAAAGTTAAACGTATTCCGTGGAGCCTGCAATCTTGACAGAGATCCACCAGGCCATAATTGACTCCGAAGAGGAGTCCCTTCTGCTGCAAGAACATGTGCTGCAGTTGACAGTGATCCACTGGTAGTTGCTGTCGACGAACCACGGGAAAACGTTGCCACCATACTAGAAAAGCTTGATGATGTTGACGGGAGTGGATCAGGCATAAGTACAGAATCTTCCCCAGTACTTCCAAGAAGAGCAATCTCAGAAGTACAATTCTCACTCACAACTACAGGCTTTGACCTTTGCCAGCATAAACTTGTAACTGCCTGATGGAAGTTGAAAAACATTAGTGTTAAAAAATGATAATTGAAGAAACACATTTTAATCCCCAAATCAGCGATTTTTGCCAGCCAAACCACCGCAATATACAAGAAGAGATTCTGTCTGTGTTATAAATTAACAAATGTCTCTATGACACTATGGCCTACTGTGCCCACTATCAATAATAAGAAAATCATTGAATAATAAGAATATCCATAGAGCCATATCAGATCATTAGAAAAATGGCCCGTGCACTAAGGAAAGAGAAACTTGACAGAGTTCGATACAGCGACCAGCACATTGATGACCTTATATTGGGTGGGGTTGTGGGACATGAACTGCATCTTGCCTATAGTCAAAGTCATTCCCAACTTTGGGGAGATAATTAGACTCACAGTTATTCCCAAGTCCGGGGAGATAATTAGACAGCCAGCTGTGCTATGGAATAAAGATTTAGCTTATAAAGAAGACAAATCCCACAATAAAAATTAACATAGCATGAGCATTTTACAGCAATTCATATTCTTCAAAGAAAATCCAACGACAGTTCTGAAGTAAGCACAAAGCATAGTTATACAGAAAGTTCCATCTGACATCCCTATTCCACCATTTTCTATAGTCTAGAAATTCAACCCATTGAGCAATAGAATAAATGTGAAGAAGAATATCCCAACATATGTGGATTAGTCTATCATACATCAACTTTCTGTTTGGCAAAAGACGGCTGGAATAAAGAAAATTTTTAACATGAGGGTGGGACATCCAACACCCTTTCTTTTACTTGAGAGCAGACCCAAATAGAAATCACTCGGTTATTCTGCCTTTTGACCAAATGTCCTACACCCTAAATATTTCAGTTGCCAAACGGTATTTTAGCACCGATTACTGGATAGCCTATTCCACCCACTCATTCCATTGCAAAATGAACTTAAACTAATCTGAGTCCCTTCAGAATAACCCCCCAAAAGAACAAATCAACCTTGCTTTGCAAGCTATTGCTTCTAAAGAGCTGTTTCCAGGAAATTTCCCCATTCCTCCCCCCAGAGAGTTAGAGACCAAAGGCACTTCCTGATCAGCAGCAATATATAACAGGTACAAGAAATGGACAAAGAGGAAAAATGTTCGAGCACTGTCCCTGAGGAGTAGAACTAAAAGTTGGCTCTACCATCTGTAGAATCAGACACCAAACTGCTTGAGTAGCGGAGGAAAGGTATGGTTCCCTTCTATCTCTCCAAAACACATTTCCAGCTAATCCTGAAGCCTGGCCCCAACACAAACATGTAAGGATGCTCAGCCCTAATAGATTAATGCACTTATAGGAAAAATAAAAAAAATATTAATGTCCTAGAAGCTTCCCATTTTGACTCAAGTTTTTTTTTTTATTATTCCTTTTGCAAAATCATTTTGTTCCCCACTCTGCTCCATATACTCTCACAAACTTTAGACAATTAACAAGATTTCTGTCTTCATTCTTTCTCTCAAAAAAGGAAAGAAAGTTCAGTCCTCATTCCACATGATATACGAACACACCTCGACTGATAAGATGCAGTGCTTTTTCGAATCCTTGTCTCTGCAAATGATGTATGCCAATGCAGGTGATCTTCGAAGCAACATATCCGATGGAACAATGGTAAAGCAGGACAAAATGGAGTTTCAGATATTTAAATGTTGAAGCATGCACCCATCACCAAACAGGATTCAATATTTTAATCTAGCCAAGCTAAGAAACTTTTGGACATTGTTCTGGTCAAAATATACGACCAAAATACTCAAATAAAGATCAAAATAATTGGCAAAATGAAAATTTGCATCACAAAATTTTAGCAACTCCCTTTGAGGCATGCACATGATTACACCCAATTGAGAAATGTATTTCTTTCAGGGTTCACCCTAAGCTCTGTTACTACCCTCCACCAGTAAGAACCATGAAGGCACTTCCAATTTAAGACTTTGGGTTCTATAATCAGGAAGTTTTGATGAATGAACTTAATTTGTAATAAGTTGTCAAAAAGACCAGTTCAATGATATACACACTTCGTTGAAAGAATAAAATGTTGACCTCGTCTTGAGATTTTATTTCCATTCAATGCAAGGTTTGCCACACGAAAATAATCTCATAGAATTAGAATTGTACAACTGCTTGCTAAGAAATATAACGATTAAAGAATACAGGTTACATCAGGAAAAGGGCAATACAACAAGAAGAATTTAAGAAAGTCACATGATTTAAGATCATTTCAACTTTCAGAGAGGTTGTACAGTGGAAGGTAACAATTTGCACCTCAGAACTATTATAAGCACGAAGAACAGTCAATGGCTGAGGTTTTCCCCGAACATCATAGAAGACCACACGGCCAGTATTTGTTCCAGCAGCCAATATAAGACCATCATCCCTAAATGCCAATGAAGAGAATGGTGCCTCATGAGGAGTGCAAGATGTAGGCCTTCTATTCCCCGAATCAAATGTGTATAGCTTTTTATCCAGTCCAACACTAGCAATTATCTGTGGGAAGGAAAAGAGTCTGTAAGTGGTCCTAAAACCTGTGAAAGCAAGAGAAAAATAATCAAATTATCCCAAAATTATGCAGTATGAGAAAATTAGACCTTATCACTACACGGAGAGAAGCAAACACCAGTTGTTGGAGCAGAATGTTGTTTGAGCCAAGATAGCTGTCACATGTAAAGAATGCAAATGTTTCACTATATGCACAATTTTTTTATATTCGTCAAACAATAGAAGCAAAACAACAAAAGTCACTAACCATGAGAACCATCTGCTTTAGTTGATAGGCAATACCAATCACTTAAATCCACGTTTAGATAATGATTTCTAAAGAAGCAATCAATGGTAAAGCTCAAGTATTTCCCTAGCGAATTCTTTTGAGCATAATGTACACTTGGATTACCAGCATGATTGACTACTACTCAAACAGGGTCTTGCATCTAGTTCAAGGCTCTATCCACTTTCAAAATAAAGATGAGCAAGTACAAATTTCTGGTTCTCTCGGATTATGGCTCGTAAGGAATTTTTTAGTAACGTGACAGTAGCAACAAAGCTAAGCATATGTGAAAGAGAATGGTTTTTCTTCATTTATTTTTTCCTTAAATTAGAAATCAACATACTATCTCACCACAACGTGCATTTCCTCTTCCAAATATGGCAGATTCAAGGTCAACAGAACACCTGAGTAGCAGGTGAGAAATGGATAAAATCAAGCCATGCCCACGTGCATGTCTGGAAGAAGCCATGAAGCTTAAAACATCAAGTTCCAACAAAACTTCAAGTACTGACATTCAGATCCAAGGAAGCACACCCATTTCACTATGCAATTAAAACTTTGTTCACTGTGAAAGTTTAAGTCATCCAGAGTTTCACATAGAACCTGCCAAATGTTGCTTTATACCAGGTTCCACATGGTTAGTTATTAAGTTTAGATTTCTTTGGAGGCATGAGGGGGAGTACCACTCCACAATGTAGTCCACATCACATAGAGAGAGCTGCCAATGGATTATGTTGTGCAAGGCTTACTCACTCAACCCCTGACTAGGAACTGAACCTAGACAGGGCTTAAATCATGGGCATGTGGGGAACAAACATAAGCTGTGGGCATGCCCGCCTATGCATGCAACATATGCCTACAAGGGAGTCAATTTGAGATGTCTGGCAAATCTACTAATGTCTGACAAAATGCGACTGGTTCTGGTTCCTACCCTGTTGCAGATTGGGGAATCCTGAACCAAGCCCAGATGAGGAGAGGGAGTGGAGTGTATTAGGTTTTCACTGTTTCAGCTTGTATATCCACAATTGTACCTTGAGTGCTAATACTTGAAATCTCCATCTCTGGCCATTTAAGTCACTCCTCATGTTGCATCACATCTAGGAATACAAGTGAACAATTGTACAAAAAATAGAAATAGTTAATTGACTTTTCTATCCAAACCAAGTTAATTGGAATAGGCCCCCACTGTTCAGTTTTCACGTTAATGATGTTCATCAAACATCAATGTACTGAAAAAAAAAAAAAAAAAAAAAAAGGACATCAATGTATCACAAACCTTTGGCTTCCCGGCAGTTGTATCCCACAAATGTATAGATCCATCATCACCTGCTGTCACCAAAATGTGTCGACTAAGTCGTGAGTAATCAAGCACCCTCAATACCTGGCCTCGAAGCATGGAAAGAATTAGAGAATAAAAATACAGAATAAGCCAATTACCTGATAAACAATAAATTTTGCTTTAATATATGATGATTATGGGGGCGGTGGGGGGGTAAGGATTCAAATAACCAAAAAACAACCTGTCCATTTGGGTCCTTCAGTTCAGCAGCTCGAGCCCCAGAAGCAAGGTTGTGAACAATTATATCCCCTTTCAAACTGATGGAGGCTAAATGCTCATCTTTACAATTATACATAACACCAGTAACTGTATCAGTGTGACCGCTCAACCATTTAATACAACGCTTCCGCTGGAGATCCCAAATTCTAACAATATGGCTACTTCCTCCTGAACAAAGATATCTGGAGCCTTTGTTGCTAAAACTGATAGTGGATATAGATTCCTACAAAGGATTTTGCAAGAAATCATGAATGGCACAAGTTAGGTACCATAGAGAAGAAGTCATGCTATACAAGCAAGATAATACACACATACATACATATATCAGACATATACAATATATAGGAGATGCGTTACAACTTGGTGCAAATACCATTCTAGATTTCTTTGGCATCTTTTAAGTTTTATCTAAAGTACTCTGCCCTTGCAATCATCTAGATAAAAAGAATCAAGGGATTATATTATTCCGGCATTTAACCATGTAAAACTATCTAAATAGGTCGAAGATTAAAAATTGCATAGACAAATAAAACTGCTCCACTTAACACTGAGTTAGACTTGAAATTAAGTCACAAAACCAAAAGAGATTAAACTAGACAAGGAGTTCTTAGAGGATAGTAGAATCACTACCTGTGTCAGAACCAGTATCACCAGCATTGTAATCATAATGCAAAACAATCTGATGATGCTCAGATGCTACAAGGCAATGCCAACTACCTGGCCAAGGAAACTTTATCCAGAAGGTCTCTCAAGAATCTCAGAAGCCCAATTTAAATAATCTAATAGACCATGTGGATCAAAAACACACATGACCAGGAGAAACCCTCAAAGGTTTTACACTTTAAAAGGATCTAGATAAAGCAAAAGGCAAAGTTAGATTCTCATGAAAGGGTATTCATGGTTTGGTTTGGTCTTGAGGAAATTTTAGAGAACCAAAACCAAACCAAACAAAATCTCAAACTAAACCAAAGTGAAATAGTTCAATTTGGTTTGGTCTAGCCTTCATATGAGCCTTTAGCTCCCAAATAAGTCATCAACAATTAAACAACTTAAACTATAATAAGTAGATACTTTATGTAGGCAAAGATTAAATATACTATTTAGTGATTCTAATGGAACTTTTAGTGGAGGACTTAGACAAATATAAAACAAAAATTTTACTACAATAATAACTAAAGGCTGGGGCAGCTCTCGGGCCAGACGCCTACGCCATACCAGTTAGACCGGTTGGGGCGAGGGCAGCTCTTAGGCTAGACAACTACATGTGAGGGAGGAAATACGTGCTGGGAGAACTACTTTGGGGAAGCACAGGGAATCGAACCCACAACCTGCAGGAATTTAACCCGTCGAAGGCCGGAGCCTATTGCATGATTGAGGATGATGTTCTTAATTTAAATAGAGAGGATCACGTTACCCCATTACACTTTATGATTTACTTAGATACACAAGACCACCACCAAATGTAGAGACATTTTCCTAAAAATATGAAGGGATGGTACCCCTTGAAGAAGGACCAGTTTCAAAAATATTGTCAGACAACTTAGAATATAGAAAGAAATCGCATTCAAAGAATTCCCCTGTTTCTCTTAGAAATCACTAATTATCTTCTGAGGTATGTTGTACGCAACAAAGATAGCCTTCTGGCCATGTCGTCAATAGTAATTGATACATTCCCTCAACCAATCTCTGCAGTCCCTCTGGATTTATCAGATCTCAATCATCTGATCCAGCTCCTCCCCGTGCCACAAGGAGACCAAATAAACTTCAAAATAAGATCCCCCCAAAAAGTAGACCATTTGAATCCAGGACACTTGACACAACTTAATTCAGGCGAAGTGATCCTAAATTTAACTTTTCCTTTAGTCCTCTCCTTTAAGTTACATGCATAAGTCTAGACACCCGTCATAGAAAAGAAAGCTTGAAGCTGACAATTCAATCTTCACATGCGACAACATCACATAACTTTTCATGACATTGTAAAAATTAATACATAAATTTCAGACAAGGATTGTACCAACCGATGCATTCACATCCAAGTATATTTATCTAAACTAGGAAAGACTTCATGATAGTTTCACAAGCAAAAAATCCAAAGACAAGGACAAGAAGGCAAACACTCCTAAGTGGCAGATTCTCTGGACAATGGGCCAATGGCGAAGTTATTTTTTTTAAAAGGCCAATATGTTGCATTTCTCAACAGTTTACCGCAGAACAAGCCTCATAACTAAACCCCTGAAGTGAAAAGATTGTGATAAAAGGACAGAGAAATGAGATTTTAGAATTGGCAAGTATGCTATCAACTACAAGAGTACTCCCATTTCCAGTCTTGCCGTTCTTCTATGATTGAAAATTCCTAGAAAAATCATCAATCACAGCAAAACTGATGCCAACTCACTAGAAGACAAGCTTCCAGCAAAGCTAAGTTGGCAGTAAATTGAAAACAATGGACATCAGCTTCCATTTGTTTTATACCTTGAACCAATATAAAACAACTAGACTATACAATAGATACACCTAGTTTGTAGGGGACGAGTAGATTGAGCAAATGAACAATCCTACAGTTCCAAGATTTCTGTCTTATAGGAGCTTAATCATTACAAGGTTAATTGTAGAGGCCTGTAAACATTAGGGTTTCCATCAAATCTGATAGAAATAGAATATAAGACTTTAAGATTTTAAATTAAATAATTAATTATTTTGACACAACTTATAATATCATCAAATTCCAATGGATGGAATGAGAAGTGGCAAAACAAAAGAAACAGGATTCTATCAAGACTCTTTTCCTTTATTTGATGACTAGGGGAAAGCCAAACCCTGCACCTCAGGTGTGCTGACAAGCATCCCCCCACCCCCAACCCCCAAACACCCAACCTGAACTGGAGATGTGGCCTCACAGCCTCACCTCAGGGCCTGCAAACGTGTGATGGTAGTAAAACCCACCAACTGCATGCCAGAATGGACCAGGGCAATTGTTAAGACCATTATTAAGTGAATCACACAGGGAAAAATTGAGTAGCTCCAACACCTGTCAGGGCAATTGTTAAGGCCATTATTAATTGAATTACACAGGGAAAAATTGAGTAGCTCCAAGAACCTGATTAAATGAACGGCTAAGTTCATAAAGCAACAAAAGAAAAGTACATACATTGATATTATCACCAGCATCACTACCAGCAAGCGGCACTGTCCCAATACTTTGCCCATTTTTCCGCCAGAGGGAGATCTTTTTATCTTCTCCAGCACTGGCAACAATTAAATCTGCAATAATAAAAGTACAGTTAAGCAGAATTATTTTCAGTTCAAGGAACAGCAGCAAGCACCTTACCACTGCATATGCCTTGATTTAAAGGAATATCGACTTACACAAGACACACAAAGAGCAGCTATCATGTTGCATTAATGTGTTATTGAGGATGTATCATCCCCCAAAAGATGTGCCTTCTCAGTTGTAAAAGTATCCATAGCTTCATTACCAGGGTCATGTGTTTCTTTCTTCCTCTTTTTATAGGCTTCCTTCCACCAGAAGAATCCAAACCATGCCCATTTATTTTTATATTATAAGTGGTAGCACCCTAGATGCATGTGAAGGTTGGCAATTCACTTTGTCAAGCAATGTCCCAAGGACATTAGTGCTTGCCATGCATCTTTTGTTTCCCTTTTAAGTCAGATGAATCCATTCAAGGTAGATTCAGCTGCCTTTGCCCAATGTATGGTTGTTTCTCATCATCCAAGGTCAATATATAAAATATAAAGTAAAAGGCTATGAAACCCTTGTTCATGAACAAAATCGGTAACCTGCTCCCAAAAATACCTTGTGAAGGAACAATAAATGTTATGGTTTTTTATACATAAGCCCCTATAATCTTTTGATACTACAAATAAGCCCCCCTAATATGATTATTTACAAATAAACCCCCACAATCATAACAAATAAGCCCCTAAAAGGGGCTTATTTGTAATACTCTCAGGGACTTATTTGTAAGCTTTAGGGACCTTTTACTAATTCATAGAAGATTGTGAGGGCTTACTTGTAAATAGTCATACTAAGGGGACTTATTTGTAATATCAATAGATTACAAGGGCTTATATGTAAAAAAAAAGAAAACTAAATGTTAACTTGATTCCTTGCATTATTGCAAGCTCTGCAGTTCATCTTCAAAACAATCATATGATTTGAGGATAAGAAAAGACACAATTTCCACATCAATATCAAATGACTTCTCATTCTCCACCAACAACTTTCTCCCCCACAAAGCATTAAGGGCAGCACTTAATGGATGAGGTTAATGTTTTCAGATTGCATGGAAAGAAAATGAACTTCCCATTATCTTTGGAGAAGCAAGTTATCAAATATTAGAGAAACTTCCCAAGTACTTCTTGAAATCACTTTGTTTAAAAGAGTTCCAAACAAGGAAAAGTAAATAAAGCAGCATTGATAATGGTTTAAGCTTTCGGTGTCAGGAATTCAAAGCAGTGAAACATGCAAACACTGTCTTCAAATGAAGTGGGAATAAACACAGTGTTTCCTATTGTCATTCTCAAAAAGTGTTAATGGATAAGATAATCACCATGTAAATCTAGAAACTATACTTCACTTTAGGTATAAGAGGGTGTTTGGATATAGTTTTTTTACCTCTTTTTTCTTTCAAATTTAAAATTAGAAGTAAAATGAGAAGAAAAACCCATTTGGCAAGATCTCTCCTATTTTTAAGGAAACCATCCCACCCTTCACAAATCTCTCTCAAGAATAAAACAACTCATGAGTTGTTTTTATTTTGAGGAAAATTTCCTCTCTTTCCATATCTCCCTCCATGATTCTCTCCCCCCACCTCCACTTTTCTCTCTCAGCTCAACTACGTTCTCTCTCTCCTTTTTCTCTCTCCTCTTTTACTTCTTACCAACTCTCTTAAAAATAACTACAAATTTACCAAGCAAAGAAAGAATTAAAGTACAGCAAATTTAAAAATCAAAATAAAACTTTTAATAAAAAAAATTAAGTACAAAATAACCTGACAAGAAAAAACATCCCCAAACACCCTATAAAATTTTCTTAGTAAAAATTCCTCAAGCATCCACAAATATACTATAGACCCTAAACATTTGATACACAAGACCTCTTGGTGTGGTGAGAGTCTCAACGGTGAACCCCTATTCTAACAAAGATATATATTAAAGTTTACGTTAAAAAGTATGCCATGGACGTAGGTGCATCAAATAAAACTAAATCAGATCGTTATCTCATGAAGCTGACTATTCCACTAGCAGCGGTTACATAATGTATAGCAAATCTAGGCTTGCAGCATTTTGATAAAGAAAGGAGAACGAGAGTGCTTCTGATGTAACATCGACAGAAAATATACTTCTATTAGGCCTCGCTAACGAACAAAGAGTAAAATATCACTGATCAGTTACCACATTGTATAAAAATCCTTTCCTAGAAAAAAAGAAACAAATAATACCACTCCCAGCAAAATGACACAGCTTTATTGGTCAACCTCCAAAAAAATAGCCAGGTGAGGCAATTTACGACACGCCTAACTACATCAAAAACCCAGGATTTGATGATGCGTTTGGCAAATGAACAAAAGTACATTTTTTTCCAAGAAACGACAATAAGCTTAAAGCAAACCAACATAATGCCACCATCCGAACAATTCACAGCACATCAACATAATTAAATCAGAAGCCAGCAAAACTACATACTGGTGTGGTTCCACTTGACGGAGTTCACGTGAGATCCGGGTGCCGGCGTGTAGCTGAGGACGCAGGGGTCGCCCGACTCCGTCGTCAGGTCGAAGAGCTTCACCGTATCGCCTCCGCAGGTGGCCAGAAGCGCCGCCAGTGGGTCCGCGAGGCTCGTACCCCCCATCCCTCCCATCCCAACAACCACCACCACCACCAATTCCAACTCCTACTTCTTCCCCCACTCCCGGCCCTCTCCTCTGTGAATCCAACAATCTTTCTGCCCCTTCCCCGCAAGTGCTGATCCAATCGCAGGGTTAATCCAGATTTAGAGCGACCGGAGGGAAATGGTGCCCTAAAACTGAGCACGGAGACCAAGGGAGGGAGGAAAGCTGGGGAAATCTGAGCAAGAGAAGGGTATGATACCTTCTACTGCCGCCACATCGCGTTCTTCCTCGTCATCTCCGGCGAGAGGAAGAAAGCAGAGTGCGCGTTTGAGAAATGAAGAGGAGGGAGAGGAGAAGGGGGGTTACCGAGGACGGTGACGAGTCGAACATGGATGTTCACGGTTTGGTTTCATTTGATTTTGAAAATATTTTAAAGAATTTAAAGTAAGTAAATTTTAAATTAAAAAAAAATAAAATTAAATTGAATTAAATTAAAGTGAAATACTTCGATTGAATTCGGTTTAATTTAGTTTAATCATCATAATATATCTTATCTCTTAAATAAATGATTTTATAACTTATATAATGAGTGAATAATTCTTATAAATAAAGATAATATATTATTTAGTTATTCTAATTAACATTCTAGTAGATGATTTAGACATATAATGATAAAAAAATAATTAATTTAAAATAAACAGTACTATAATTCTTTACACTTTAATTTAAACAAAACTTATATTATATTTACATACGAACAGGAGAATATGTTTTTAATTCAAATAGAAAGAATTATAGTATTTTATTATACTTAATAATTTTAAGAATTTTAGTTAAATATATATGACAATTATTAAATATTTACATTAAATTTATATCATTTTATGTAATTATAATTTGATTTGATTTATAAAATGTAAAAATCAAATCAAACTAATTTTTTTTATTCGATTTGATTTCATTCCAAATCAAAATTTCGTAAACTTCAAACTAAACCAAATCAAATTGAATGAGTCGATTCGATTTAATTTTTTTGTTTGAATCAAATAACGAACACCCCTACCCCTAGTTAAGCCTACCAGGGGGTGCCTTTTCACTTTTGCCTTTATTTGAAAATTTTACAAGAGGGTACGAATGAAATTTGGATATTTATTTCTTAGGGGTTTTGCGAATAATCTTTCAAGTGTGGCGGATTTGCAAACGCCGCGTGTATAATGAGATAGGGCTGTTTGCTTCACGTAAAATATTGACGCCTGTTGTATGTCAGTTAAGAAAATACGAATAAGTTTTATTTATCATAAGGCTATAAATCATAAATATACTTTTTGTCAACTCATATTTGATTGTATTATATGGACTCAAGTGAATTTACGATATGATAATCCAAGAGAGACTCTAGCATAAATCAACTCCTAACAGATTTATGAAAACCATATTTATAGGGTTATTTTGAATTTATAATAAATTCAAGTGAGCTTATGATAAACTTATCTTTTTTACCATATAAGTTAAGGTTACGGTGAAAAAATACATTTATCATAAACGTAAATGTGTTTATGACTTTTGCATCACTACAAAATATTATCTAAAATATGTATGATACAAATTTAAGGATAATGATAAAGATATTAACTTATCTTTTTAAGTTAAGAATAAAAAAACTCTTTCCATATATTATAAGTGGATTATCTGTCTTTTTATGTTTATATATTTTATGTGAATTGTTTGATCGAAGTAGATCACTTGACCAATAGTTATTATTTAGACACATTTGAACTCAAAAAGATGTAAATCTCTCAAAAAGGTGTATAGGTCTAAATCTCTCTCCTAAATCTCAGTTTAGAATGCTAGAAGAGTAAGAAATTTTCTTTTCTGTTTCCCTTGGGAACTGGAGTGCCTTTGTTAAGGCACCCTTATGTCGAAAATTCCTGAAATTGAGGAAGTGGAACAAGCTTTGACTCATCAAAGGGGTACCACAGCAACAATGTCTTGGTAGATTGCATCCTATTTGGGCACTTGACTTTTAAAATTTTTGGCTTCTACTTTTTAAATAAAATGACTTGAGGGAGAGAGGTTATAAATAATTTCAGTTTGTTACAAAAATCAACTCTTTCGTAACAACTTCACTTTTTCTCCAATTTTGAAAGCTCCTTCCTTATAGTTTTTGGTTGGAAGCTAAAACACAAGTAATATACCACATAAATGATTTCTAAAATTTAATAGCTTCCATAAAAAATAACTAACTGAGAAATGCAAAAATACTTCAAAATGGAAGTTGCGCCAAACACGCCCTTAATTTGCTTGGCCAACCTTTCTACGAACTACCACAGCTTGTAGGGGGTATCTCAATTTTGTTCAAAATCCTTTTTGTCTTAAAAGTCTTCTTTGTCTTGTGCTTTTCGTCACCTTCCTCTGGAAATTCTTAAACATATCATTTGTCTCGAAGGTAACAGGAGGTGCGTACCGCTTCATGATGTCTCTTTTTTCAGTCCAACGTGGAATTTTAGAAATACTAAGAGAGAAGCAGGGGTAAACGAGCCCAATTGTATTTTATTCAATTTTAATTTAACTATTTTTAATTGAATTCGAGTTTGAGCCAAATATTTATGATAGTTGTTTAAACTTGACTTATTTAAATATTAAACGAATTCGAGATGAGTATCAGTTAACTCATGAGTCTAATGAGTCCATCAAAGATTTAGTCTATTTTTTTTTAAATTAAAATTTTGAACTCAAGTCAAACTATGATAACTACCAAGTTGTTTGCACCCTTAGTTATTTGATAGAAAATACTACAAGACTTTAAATATCTTACAAATTAAATTCATTTATAAATAAAATAATCTTATGAGTACTTTAAAGAGATGGTAATGGGTACTTAAATGAGTTCATAACCAGTATTAAAACGACTTCTTAACGAGTATTTAAACAAACTTGTTTATCAACATAATTGAGTTGAGCTCGTATGTGGTCAAATTTTGCTCATTTAATGAATCAAGTTGAAATATTTGTTCAAACTTGTTTATTTAACTTAATAAACAAGTCGAGTCAAACTATTATAGAATAGTTTTACGAGTTGTTCATCTAATATTTTAGCTTTTATATATTTGTTCCAATAAATTTTGAAGATAAAGATTATAATAAGATTATCTAATATAATGTCTAATGGGGACTGATGCTCACAATCATAGGGCATAGGAAACAATTTCTGCTTTTTGTTTTGCAGTGGACATTAGAATTTATTCAAGGATCACCCTCATTTGCGGAGGTCAGGTATCCATTGACACAATGGCGGATCTAGGGTTTGAGCAGTGGGGTCCTAAGATCCCACTTGCTTTTTGCAACTCTACAGTCCAGTCCTGGTCAGGATGTCCCAAGACCCCATTGACCTATTCGTAGGAATTCATTGGACTTTGGCCCAGCCGCCTAATCCACGGTCATGTGTACAACTATATGCTTAGCCCTCTACCCGTCTGTATCTTTCAAATAAATCATTCAGTCTAAGTAAACCTCATTGCTACCTTAGCAATGCAAATGTTAACCAATCGATAACCAATCATTAGTTTATAGGTCAATTAACGAATTGTCTTTTCAAATCGACATTTATAGTGGATAAAGTAACCAATACATATTTTTTTAAACCGAATACATATGGTACACTAAGATTCGATTGTCCGACCGATTATTAACTTATAGGATCATTAATAGATATATTTTTAAACTGATAACTTAATGGATATAGTCATAGATTTACACTAGATCTGCATCGAATCTGACCCGTTTGCATCCTTAGCTGTCCCCCCTTTAATATGGCCCACAATACTCAATTCGGATGACCCCACTGGACAAAATTCTTATGTCCCCATGACATTGACACTCTGGGACATGTTAAGCAACCTTTTACTTTGTGAAAATACCCTTCTTGTTCATGTTCTTACTTGAATTATATTTATAACTGTGAATCATAATTAATTAGTTATCATTTATTTCAATTATTATACTATTAGCATTTGATAGGTTTGATTACTTACTGAGTGGTTATACTAAAAAAACTTACTAATATTTTCAAAGTCTGAAGAAGGGAGTTAGGACTCGAAGAGGATTTGTTTTGAGGAGTTTGATTTAGATTCTTTAAGAAGATTATCTAGTTTGGTTTGATTTTTTATATAGTAGATTTGATGTAATTGAGTGTTTGAGTGAGATATATATTTTTTTATTTCTTTAGTAAATTGAGTTACTTCTGCTAGATATTTGATGTTATTTAAATATCTTAATATTGCTGATGTAATATGTGGAACAATGGTATTGATAATGAAAATTTATATTTAGGAATTTGATGGTAATTAGTATTATTACTTTAGTTATTTGTCTCTCTTCATTCATTTTTTATTTGTATGTAATTTTAGTTCCGTAGTTACGTACTTGAATATGAAGTAAGTCTAAATGACTAAATCAAATCATGGACGTAGCACATATGCTGAGAAATAAATAAGATCATCAAAATATAAAATTTAATAATCATGAAGTAGACATCCAGATCAAGCTTTTTAGCAATTGATTAGCTTTTAAAAATATTTAAAAATAATATAATTTTTAATACAAAATATATCATGCTTATGGTTATCTGCCTATCTTTTGAAAAAAGTTCGATTCTTGGTAGATCCTAAAGTTCTTCTAAGTAAATTCCATGACTTCCAATCATTCCAAACTCTTTTTCACACGTTCTAAAACCTAAAAAAAGCTTTTTCACGTTGAAGAAACACTCCTTTATAGCTTAGTAGCCTTCCCTCTCTCTTTCTCTCAAGAGTAACATGTAAACTAACTTCTCTAAGCGAAACTGTAGCTAGGATATGGTCTGCATGAATTTGGATAGTTATAAATAGTATTTTCCCTCTTACAATCCTTCTCAAACTTTCCCACTCTTCTATGGTTAGAGTTGTCTTAAGAGAGACATTCATCTTATAGATAAGTTTCCAACTTGAAATAGAATTCATCCAGATTTTTGATAGATTTTGTTCCGTCAAAAGACATCCAAATTCGAACTAATAAACAAATTATTTTGAAAATATGATATGTATAAAAGTTATAGAATTTTGAGCTAGCTTTCTAATGAGAGTTGTTTCATCAAATTTAGAATATTTTACTTGAAGTTATAGTTACAATACCAGAACTGTATCAAGTAAATATGTGCGCAGAATCCTAATTTAAATAGGATTCTAATTATTACTTTTTATTTATAAATTTGAATCTTAAGCATACTTAAATTTTATTGTATTCTACTTTTAATCAAACACAAAGATCTCTTCTAAAAAATTTTATGTCATAGTTAACTTTAATTATACTTTCTATGTTTCCTAATTCAAATCTTAATCTTATTAGGACTTATTTTTCGCAAACAACCATTTATATAACTGATTATTAATATTTTTAAACCTTAAAGTATCTGAACTAATAAAAATATTTTTTTATAAAGTTAGAGATCTTTTCAATCTTCTTTTCAAAGGTACCAATCATGCCTTAATTTTAAGTCCTTTATAGAAAGTTATTGTCATTTTATAATGTTGTTGTACAGTTCATCCGAATTCAGAATTTTAACTAACTTAATAGGCTATTTTAATTTATTTAAATGGGCTAATGGACGTTCATAATTGAGTTAATTAGACTAAATTAAATTAGTTAAAGTCACTAATAAGTTCTCATAATTAGTTAATTGGTCAACTTAAATTCATTAATGTATTGTAAAAGAGTATGGCATAACATGCCGAAGAGTCTATGACCAGGACATGACAACATATTAGAAAATGTATTTTTTGATGATGTTTTGAGGCATCCAATTCGAGTGAGTGAACTAATTACGATTTGACAGTTGACTATACTATAAATTCACTAGAGAGCATTGCACGAATGAAAGATTATAACTGGGTGATAGTTGATGACGAAAATGTTAATTGAACAAGTTACTGAACCCCAATGCTTTTCGGGATCGTGCGGTGTTGCTAGACACCCAACTTGATCGAAAGTCAGATCGATTATTATGAGATGATAAATCTATTAAATAAATTATTTTAAGTCATTAAAAGATTATTAGACTTAATGTGCTTAAAATTGGACTGACACTTAGGCATAGAGGGTCACACGCATAAAATTCTCGGTCAATGAGAATTAAGTGAGAATTTATATTAATTTAGAGGGTTTTGTGAAAAGTCACCGAAAACTAGTATAAATAAACATCAAAGAGAAACTTTGTGTGAAGCTCAAGGATTTTCTTAGCCTGGCCGCCTCCTCCTCTCTCTCTCCTTTGGCCGACCCTCCCTATTAATGACGCCTCTCTTTGTCTCTCTTGCTTGCTCCATTTGCCTTGCATAAGTCATCGTTCGCATGCCGCGAGTGCCTATGACGAGAAGAATGGCAAGGAATTAGGTGAATCCCGTCGAGGAAATAAGGACGATTTCTCAATCAGAGAACTGTATGGATACCACTAGAGGTCGGATACTTATGTAGCTAGTAGCATTGTTCTACTAGAATTGAATGAATGCATATTCAACTTCACGCAAGGTGAAGAATCATTCTCCTTGTCTTTATTCTTAGATATGGATCGAAAATATACATGGATTTTAATTTCCGCTACGTTCATGTTGCTTATAGTTCTAGTCTGCATCTCCTTATTCGATCCTTACACCATAGCGGCCGAGCTCTCGAGCATTCGAAAGAACATCCCTCGCACCCGCCCCTTGTTCACCAGCTACATCTAGCATCGATCCCCCACCTCGTCATCGCCAAAGCCACCAAGCGGGGAGAGAGCGGTGGAGATGGAGAGGAATCACATAGAGATAGGCCTGCAATGGAGATGCAGAAGGAGAGAATTAGGGTTGTTCATAATTTGGTTCAAACTGAAAAATCGAACCAAACTGCGCGATTCAGTTCGGTTCGATTTGGTTCGGTTTGGAATTGGGTTCAGTTCGATTTGGTTTCATAAGCATATGAAACCACATCGAACCGAAAGATCGAATAAATTGAATCGGTTCGATTTGGAATTGGGTTCAATTCGATTTGGTTTCATAAGCATATGAAACCAAATCAAACCGAAAGATCGAATAAATTGAATTTAATATAAATATATATTTTATATTAACATTGTATACATAAATGTATTAATAATTAATGTCACATGTATATATTTATATGCAAATATATGTCATATATATACAATTATATATACACATATTTTATTTTAATTTCAATTATTAAAAAATATAAATATGTAATATGAATCATGATGATTTTTTTTATTTGAACAAAATTTTAGATATAAGTTCGGTTTAGTTCGGTTCGATTTCAAATCTAAGTTTGGTTATGTCTGGTTTGAAAATTTCTTGCCTAAAATCAAACGGAACCAAATCATGAACAGTCCTAGAGAGAAGTGGGAGCAAAGACATAGATAAAGAAAGTGGGGTAGGTGGAGGGGGCATGGAGAAGGGAGAGATTGCAAATTGACGCCACAGAGGTAAAAAAAAGAAGAAGAGATGGTTAGACCCCTTTTTCTCTTTGTTAATGTGTTTGGTGAAGGTAAACTCTACAAAAATATATCTTGAGTGCGTCTGTCTGCCAAACACATTTGTCTAGCCACTTTTCTGATAAAATTATATTTTTGTAAAAAAAAATATGTCATTATATTGTAACCAAACATTAGTTGGACCGAGGTTGGTTCTTTGACGCCTTGACTATCTCCATTGGTGCCATTATGGCCGGATTATTATAGATTCCCATGCCTTATAGGGTGTTTGGTTGCACTATAATATTTTATATAATTTTGTTACAAAAAAATATATTAAAATAAAAAATGTCATGATTTTTAAAATATAAAATGCATATAATTATCACAAACAATGAAAGGGTAAAACCTAGTGAAGATGCCAAACCACATAAACAAATGCCCAGCTAGGCCTCCCGTCACAGTGACGCTTGATGGCGGTTCCTGCACTGGAGCAGATGACCCACACGTCCTCGGCCTCCCCCAGGCAGGCCGCTGCCGTGAGGCATTGCGTGGGTGCTCGAATCAGGTGCCGGCACGAGGCCTCCCGTTGCCAGGCGTCTGTCCGTGCCGGTGACAAGTGAAGCTCTGCAGCCACGACGATGACTGGCAGGGGATGAACCTCTATCGCTGTAGGTCATCTTGGACGACGATGGCGCGTGTGGACAATGGTGGGGAGAAGGGGAGTACTTGAGGGCGAGTGGAGATCGGTGGTGGCGAAGCGGTGCAGCGAGATGGTGGTGCTCGATGAACCCGCGAGCTGACTGCGAGTACATGCGTATTCATGACGGGAGTGCACGACGACCGACAGCGGCCTCGATCGAGAGGCCCCAACAACTACCGCCTCATCGTCCAAGGCGACGGGAGCATTGTCCCATTGATCAAACAAAAAATAAAACAGGTCTCCTCTCTTTTTTATTTTATCATGTTTTGTGAGTTAAGAGTGTTATTAAAATATGTTTTAATAGTGTAACCAAATACCCCTTTTAATATATTTTCACTATAAAAATATATATTTGTAAAAAAATGTTGCATTATAATGCAACCAAACAATCCATTATATTAGGTTCACCAGTTTTTTTTTGTTATAGTACTTGATTCATAATTAGATGTGCAGCACACCCATCATCCAATTACACTGATGTTCAATACTTGCCGTCTGATGTTTTTTATCATATTGTGACAAGTATTAATCCTTTTGGTTTGCCTTTGACACGAAAGGCGTAGGTACCTAGAGATTTCGCAAGTTGCAATAGCCAGGTCCCTTCCTTTCTGATGTAGACTGGATCTATCACGACCGGATCCCGCAAACGGGGATCCGAAACAAGGAGGATCCGGAGCCGGTCCGGATCGAGCGGTGACGAGGGGACCCGACGGGGATCCACAGCGGGGCGAAGCCGAGGCTCTTTCAGAGTGAAGAGGATCCGCCCGCGGGGGGCGCGATCTGCCGCCGGAGCTGCTCTTGGATAGTGAGCCGCTGCTCCTTCGGTCGGACGAAGGCGCGGCGCGAGCAGGAGCTCCTGTCGGCGGAGCTGTAGACGGGCGTCGGAGCAGAAGCCGGAAAGTCCGAGATCGGACGGGGGGACGGCTTGCTCTCCGACGAGGGGGTCCGAAGGCGCCTTCAGCGCGAGGCCGAGTCTCCTGGCGCGGGGCGACCGACGGGATCGCCCTCGGACGGCGAGTCCGAAGGCCACTTCAGCGTGAGACCGAGTCTCCTGGCGCGGGGCAGCCGGCGTTCGGCGTCGAGACCGGGGAGAGGAGTCCGAGGTCGGCGGCCGAGACCGACTCGGGGAGGTCGGCGATGATTCGAACCGAGCCCCTGCAGAAGGGAGAGAAGAAGAAGAACCAGTCAGCAGGAGTCCCGGGCGTCAGCCCTGGGGAACCCCCTCCGACGGTCAAGTTAGCTTCTGAAGAAGATTCGATTCAGGAAGCAAGAGGAAACAGCTCGAACCCTATTCGGACAGTAGTCCTTTAAGGGGTTTCGGAAGCTTAGAGGGGCATCCGTTTTTTCCACCACCCCTTTGGCCATAAGTAGCAGGATACTTATAGCGGAGGGTAGCGGATGGTTAACGGTGGCAGCCGATATAGGACTAAAAGGAGGCTTACTGATAAACCGCCATAGCGTCTGATCCGCCACCGGAGTGGGCCGGATTCGGCTACCGGGCCGGAGGGGGTTGGGCCGCTGACGGGCCGAAGCCTGCTGGGCCCTGGGCCGCCGTGCTGTTCCCGGGTCGTAGGCTGATGGGCCGCTGACGGGCTGAAGCCTGTTGGGCCGGGAGCGACGGGGCCGCTTATGGGCCGAGGGCTGCTGGGCCGCTAGCGGGCCGAAGGCCGCCGGAGGGCCTAGCACTGCTGCTGTTGGGCTGAATGGGGTTTGGGCCTGCTGCAATGGGCCGAATCGGATTCTGCCGCATCACATAGCCCCCCACTCTTGTCTTCCTCAGTTCTGAGACGGCAAGAGTATAGCCTGAAACTGCCAGAAAAGAAAGAAAATCACAGCAGGCGTCTTCCTGGGAGTCGTATTCCCCCTTCTTCTGGAAGAGGAGGCCCTCGGTCGGCCGAGGGCCGCGCGGTCGCTTTGTCCTTGCTCAGAAGGTCGGCGAAGGCTGAGGGCTGAGAAGCCGAAGGGTCGGTACCTCTGACCCGCGTCAGGCCTCATTAAACGGACGGGACGGCGCGTCGCTTCGCGAGGAAGCACGGGACACGCGTCGCGCATCCAACCGCTCTGGAGAAAACACAAACGGATCCCGACCGCCCGTGGGTCGCGGATCGCCCCGGCTCTCTGCCCGAGGCTCCGCTCGGATTGCCGCCGCTCCCTTTGTCGCCTGCGGATCGGGACGCGTGGCGGGCATCCGAGTGGTGAGCCGAAGGGTCGGAGCGCTGTCAGCCGCTGATCGCTCTTGCCTCAAGTCCCGGAGCCGGTCCGCCATCATTGCCGAAGGACGGCACACGTGGCGGGCATCCGGAAGGAGCGACGGGACGAGCGGGACGATCTCGGCCGTAGGCTTCGGCGGGAGGCGTATCGACCGGGCTCTATAAATACAGGCCCTCTGCGGGGCACTGTTCCTCTTCTTGCTACCGCGCTTACGCTCCCCCCCGCAACTGCCTGAGCTCTTCTTCCTTCTCCTGCGAGAGGCCAGTTTCCTGAAGGCTTCATCCGAGCTTCGTCGGCTACCGGGGGAGGCTCTTCGTCCCTCAGAGTGCATTGCCTGTGGAGTCTGGAGGCTTGAGGCGACGCCTGGTTTCAGGAGAGATCCTCTCCTTCTTTCTGCGAGTAAGCCTCAGTCTTCTTCCCTCCCTCCGCGGCTTTATGGTCCGGAGCTCTTCTAGTGAGATTACCCCTTCGGACGAGGAGTACACTCCCCCCTCCTTGTCGGACCCTCTTGCCTCGGGATCTCTTACTTCTGCGATGTCCGGGGAGTCTGAAAGCTCCGGGTCCGAAACTTCCGGGACTGAGGTTTCTGGAGCCGAGGCTTCTGGGACCGAGGCTTCTGGGACCGAGGCTTCTGAGGCCGAGGCTCCCGAGGCCGAGGCTTCCGGGGCCGAGGCTTTTCAGGAAGTTCGGGACTCGGGCCAGGCTTCCACCTCGGAACGCCGCCTCCCGGATGTTGCTTCGGGGGCTAGCTGTGCCCTTTCGGATGTAGAGGTGAGGAACTTAGTTTCTTACTTTCAGCTTCCCTCTTGGACGACCCCCCTTCGGCCCGATTCCGCCACTAGGGCAAATACCGTTCGCCCGGGGTCTTTTTCCATTTACGTCGATAGCTTTGAGGCGGGATTCCGTCTCCCTCTCCCCACCTTCGTCGTCAATCTTCTTAGCTTCTACGGGCTGGCCCCTTCTCAGCTCTTCCCCAACTCTTGGCGCACTGTGTATGGATTCCTGAGTGTCTTCGCTCACGTGAAAATCCGCCCCTCCCTCAATGTCTTTCGCTATCTCTTCAAGATCCAGACGCAGGGGAAGTCGGAATGGTACTGCTTTGTCCCCCGGGTTGGCCGGAGGATTTTCTCTGGGAAGCCTTCGTCTATCCATGGCTGGAAGAGGAAGTTTATCTTCGTCTCTCTGCCGGAGAAGGAGAAGGGTGTGTGGCCCTTCCCCACCGAGTGGGTGCCGCTGGCCGAAGGACTCTCGGGACCTCCTGTTCTGTCTCCCGTCCAGAGTACCATCGTGGGTCACGTTCAGGCGAAGGCCCCTTACGACGTTTCGGTGCTTCTTTCCGACGCGGAGCGGTTGATAGGTGCCGGGGTTTGGCCGGACCCTAAGCGTGATCCGGAGCGGGTCTTTCCGTACCTACCTCCCGGGGAGGCTCCGCGGGGCCGCGGGGGAAGGACTGCCGCTCCTCCGGCCGAAGCTCTTCCGGCTTTGGAGGCTGACGAAGTTTCGGCCGAGGGTAAGTCGGCTCTGAGTCTTTTACTCGATCGTTGTTTTTGGCTTCTGATATCCCTTCTTGCTTTGCAGCAATGGCCCAGCTCGACACCCTCCTCGACCAGCTATCGGATCAGCGCGCTTCGCGCCGGGCGCCGGCCCCGCAGGCGGTGAGCAGGCCTGTCCGAGGCACCGGGGGTCCGAGGACGAGAGGCGGGGGCCTCGGGACTGCGGCCTCCGCCGAGGGTCGTGCAGTCGCCGCTGCTCTTGAGAGGGAGCAGAGGACTAAGTTCGCCTCTCGGGGAGGCGGCCGAGCGTCGAAGCGCCCCCGGGTAGAGGAGGCCGAGGGAGAGGTGGAAGTCCAGCTAATCAGGAGGAGCGCCGGGGCCCGAAGGGCTGCAAGGTTGGCGTCTCCTGAGATGCCGAGGGGTGACTCCCCTCCGGCCGTATCGGCAGGAGCCGATGGAGGAGATGCCGAACCGCGGGCGCAGCTCGAGCGGCGGCACCCCGCATCGGGGGAGAGCATGGAGGACCCGCAGACGTGCCTTCGTCTGCTCAACAGCCTCACTCTCCCTTCAATCTTTGAGGAGCTGAAGGCCCACTCCATCACCGATCTGACGGAGATGAGTGCCCGTCTGTCGGTTCAGGTGAGCACCCCGAAAGTGTTTCAGCTCATCTTCAGCTTCTTCTTTTGATTCTACTGGCCCTCATCTGCCCTTGATCCGCAGGCTTCGATGACGACCCGTGTCCTGATGCATCGTCAGGAGCTGCTTCAGCGTAAGCTTCTGCAAGCCGAGGTGCATCCGGTTGGTTCGGGGGAAGGCACTTCGGCGGCTCCTCGCATCGAGCCCCTAGTTGAGGAGCTCGTGACTGCGAGTGCCCGAGCGCGGAAGCAGCTGGAGAAGAGGGCAGCAGAGGCCCGTGCCGCCGCTGAGGCCAAGGAGAAGGCCGAGAGCGATCTTGCGGCGGTCGAGTCCGAATTCCGGACTTTCAAAGCTCGGACCCAGGACAGGGAGGCTCGGGGAGCTTCGGAGAAGCGCCGCCTCATCGAGGAGGTGTCGACCTTGAAGCGGGAACTGGGAAAGGCAGCGGAGTCGGCCGTGGCCAACTACAAGGCCGGGAGCGACTATGCCCAGGAGATCCTCCGAGCCCAGCTGCAGGCTTCTTCGGCGGTTTTTGACCTCGGACTAGCAGTCGCCCAGAGGGCCTGCCCGAGCGTCGATCTGACCGGGGAAGCCATGCCAAAGGGCGGGGAAGCCAGGGAGCTTTTATCCTGGTGGGAGGAGCTCGTGGCGGAGAGGGCCCCGCCTCCAGCTGATGCCGAGGAGGCCGGTGCCGAGGAGGCCGAGACCGAAGAGGCCGAGACCGAAGAGGCCGATGCCGAAGAGGCCGATGCTGAAGAAGCAAATGCCGAAGAGGCCGCTGCTGAAGATGCCCTTGCTGAAGGCGCCGCTTCCGAAGCGGTGCAGGTCGTCGACTCTCCCTCTCCTTCTCCTGACCGAAACGTCGTCGCGGTGGAGGAGGAGGGGGTTGTCGAGGACTGATTCGAGGGTTCCCCTCGGTTTTCTTTTTGCTCTACTTTTGTAAGCTCTTGGCCAGGCGTACGGCTGAGCTTTGTATCTCCCTTTATTTTAAAAAATGGAAGGAAGGTTTTTGGCTTTACCTGGCTGCTTGCGTGCGATCGACCGAATGTAGCCCTTCAGGAGCCTTAGATCCCGTCGTCGTTCGCTATAGCTTGTAAGGCCGAAACCCGATGCCGGTTCGGATAGAACGTCGTCACAGTATTCGGCCGGGGCCTTTACTATGGTAGTTCATATGATCCCTTAGGGGCGTCTTGCCGCTTCTTACGCTTGTCGGATGGCCGAAGCCCTTCACGCTTCCGCTCGCGCGAACTTATATATGCCTCGGCGCCTCCAGAATCGGTATACGTGGCCGGAGCCATTCCCGGAACGATTTACGCGGACTTTAGAGAAAACCCTGCCGCTCCCGATACGGTTTGCATGGCCGAAGCCACTCCCGGTACGGTTTACACGGACTTAGAGAAAACCTTGCCGCTCCCGATACGGTTTGCATGGCCGAAGCCACTCCCGGTACGGTTTACACGGACTTAGAGAGAATACCATGCCGCTCCCGATACGGTTTGCATGGCCGAAGCCACTCCCGGTACGGTTTATACGGACTTAGAGAAAACCTTGCCGCTCCCGATACGGTTTGCATGGCCGAAGCTACCCCCGATACGGTTTACACGGACTTAGAGAGAATACCATGCCGCTCCCGATACGGTTTGCATGGCCGAAGCCACTCCCGGTACGGTTTATACGGACTTAGAGAAAACCTTGCCGCTCCCGATACGGTTTGCATGGCCGAAGCCACCCCCGGTACGGTTTACACGGACTTAGAGAGAATACCATGCCGCTCCCGATACGGTTTGCATGGCCGAAGCCACTCCCGGTACGGTTTACACGGACTTAGAGAAAACCTTGCCGCTCCCGATACGGTTTGCATGGCCGAAGCCACCCCCGGTACGGTTTACACGGACTTAGAGAGAATACCATGCCGCTCCCGATACGGTTTGCATGGCCGAAGCCACTCCCGGTACGGTTTACACGGACTTAGAGAAAACCTTGCCGCTCCCGATACGGTTTGCATGGCCGAAGCCACTCCCGGTACGGTTTACACGGACTTAGAGAGAATACCATGCCGCTCCCGATACGGTTTGCATGGCCGAAGCCACTCCCGGTACGGTTTACACGGACTTAGAGAAAACCTTGCCGCTCCCGATACGGTTTGCATGGCCGAAGCCACCCCCGGTACGGTTTACACGGACTTAGAGAAAACCTTGCCGCTCCCGATACGGTTTGCATGGCCAAAGCCACTCCCGGTACGGTTTACACGGACTTAGAGAGAATACCATGCCGCTCCCGATACGGTTTGCATGGCCGAAGCCACTCCCGGTACGGTTTACACGGACTTTAGAGAAAACCCTGCCGCTCCCGATACGGTTTGCATGGCCGAAGCCACTCCCGGTACGGTTTACACGGACTTAGAGAGAATACCATGCCGCTCCCGATACGGTTTGCATGGCCGAAGCCACTCCTGGTACGGTTTACACGGACTTAGAGAAAACCTTGCCGCTCCCGATACGGTTTGCATGGCCGAAGCCACCCCCGGTACGGTTTACACGGACTTAGAGAAAACCTTGACAAGTTTTTCTGAAAGAAAGCGAGTTCCTTTATTTATAGCCTCCGGCTAAAAGCCTGGGGAGAGTTGACTTACATGTAATAACGCCGAAGGCGCTCCACATTCCATGTGCGAGGAAGGGGTTGGCCCGAAAGGGTTTCCAACCGGTAAGCTCCTCGTCTGATTACCTCCCTGACCCGGTAGGGCCCCTCCCAGTTGGGGGCAAGCTTCCCCGAGGCTTCGGCTGGCTTGGAAGCATGGGCATTCCTTAACACGAGATTCCCCACTTCAAAGCTCCGGGGCTTTACTCGAGTGTTATGGTACTTGGCCATTCGTTGCTGATAAGCCGCCAGTCGGATACGAGCTTTATCTCGGACCTCCTCAATGAGGTCCAAGTGGTCTTTCAGATTTTCCTCAGTGGCTTCCGCATTATAGGCAATGACTCTGGGAGAAGGGAGGCCGATCTCTATGGGAATGACGGCCTCTACCCCATAGGCCATGCGGAAGGGAGTTTCGCCGGTGGGGGTTCGGCTCGTCGTCCGATAGGCCCACAGGACACTCGGCAGTTCTTCCACCCATCGGCCCTTAGCTTCGCCGAGTCGGGTTTTCAATCCCTGCAAAAGGCTTCGGTTAGTGACTTCGGCTTGGCCGTTCGCTTGAGGATGCGCTACCGAAGTAAACTTGTGGAGTATGCCGAAGCTGGCGCAGTTATCACCGAACCGTCGGCTATCGAACTGCTTTCCGTTGTCTGAGATGATGGCTCGAGGGACGCCGAACCGGCAAATGATGGACTTCCACACGAAGTTCCAAGCATTGCTGTCGGTTATTGAGGCGAGAGGTTCGGCCTCGACCCATTTGGTGAAGTAGTCGACTGCCACGATGAGGAATTTCCTTTGGCCGGTGGCGACGGGAAAAGGTCCCAGGATGTCGACTCCCCATTGGGCGAAAGGCCAGGGATCAGATAACGGGGTCAGGAGGGTGGCTGCCTGATGAGTGAGGGAGCTAAACCTCTGGCACTGGTCGCAGCGCCGTACGAGGGCTAAAGCGTCCTCTCGAAGCGTGGGCCACCAGTAGCCTTGCCTTAGGAGCTTGTGAGCCAGGGCCCTTCCTCCCGCATGCGCCCCGCACACCTCTTCGTGGACTTCCCTTATGGCGTAGTCGGCCTCGGCCGGGCCGAGGCACCGCAGCAAAGGTCGGCCAAATGATTTCTTGTACAACACCCCGTCCAAAAGGAGAAAGTGGGATGAGCGCTGCCGGATGCGCTTCGCCTCCCTAGGATCTGGAGGGACTTCTCCTTGGAGAAGGAAAGCGATGAGGGGAGTCATCCATGTCTCGGCTTCTACTTCAGCAATCTGCATGGCTTCGGTTTCGCCGAGGCTGGGTTCGGCGAGCTCCTCGACGAGGATCATCCGGCCTCCGCCCCCGTCTTGGGTTGACGCCAGCCGGGAAAGGGCATCGGCCCGGGTATTCTCGCCTCTCGGGATCCTCACGATTTCACAAGAATCGAATTGAGCGAGGATCTTGCGAGTTACCTGGAGATAAGACGCCATCACTGCGTCCCGAGCCTCATACTCCCCGGAGACGTGGCCGGCGATTAACTGGGAATCGCTGAAGGCTTTTAAGTTCCGGGCGCCGAGTTTTTTCGCGGCTCGGAGGCCGGAAATGAGGGCTTCATACTCGGCGGCGTTGTTAGTTGCAGGAAAGGAGAAACGCAGGGCGTACTCCGTCACGACTCCTTCGGGTGATGCCAGGATCCATCCGGCGCCGCTGCCCGTGGAGCACGCGGAGCCGTCCACGAAGAGTCGCCATTCGTCCGGTGGTGCCGGTGCTGAAAGAGCCTCGGCTTCGGCCACCTTGGGTTCTGGCTGCGACGTCGTGCAAGCGCCGGGGGTAAGCTCGGCGATGAAGTCTGCCAATGCTTGGGCTTTTATTGCCACTCGAGGGGCGTAGGAGATGTCGAACTCTCCTAGCTCAATTGCCCACTTCACCAGCCTGCCGGACACCTCTGGTCGGGAGAGAACCTGCCTCAAGGGCTGGTTGGTGAGGACTTTCACAGAATGGGCCAGGAAGTACGGCCGAAGCCTTCTTGCAGAAGTGACGAGGGCCAGAGCCAACTTTTCCAGGGCTTGGTACCGGAGTTCCGCTCCCTGAAGGGCTCGGCTGGTGTAATAAACGGGCTTCTGAATGCCTTCTTGCTCTCGGACGAGGACGGTGCTGAGGGCCGTCTCGGAGATTGCGAGGTATAGACTTAGAGGCTCTCCGGAAATCGGTTTTGACAGGATGGGGACTTTGGAGAGGTAGGCCTTCAACTGATTGAAGGCTGTCTGACACTCTTCCGTCCAGTCGAAGTTGTTGGCCTTCTTCAGCAGCTTGAAGAAGGGAAAACAGTAGTCGGCCGCCCTGGACATGAAGCGGCTGAGAGCTGCGATCCTCCCGTTCAGCTTCTGTACCTCTCGGAGGTTAGCCGGGGGGTGCATCTTCATGATGGCCGAAACCTTCTCGGGATTAGCCTCCACCCCTCGGTGCGTGACCATGTAGCCGAGGAACTTGCCGGAGGCTACCCCGAAGGCGCACTTGGCCGGGTTCAGCTTCATCTTGTACCGCCTGAGGGCGGAGAAAGTCTCGGCCAGGTCGGCCAGGTGCTCCGCAGCAACGCGGCTCTTCACCAACATGTCGTCTATATAGACCTCCATGTTTCGGCCGAGCTGCGCGGCGAATACCTTGTTGACCAGTCGCTGATATGTCGCGCCGGCGTTCTTCAGACCGAAGGGCATTCGGGTGTAGCAGTATAGACCCAAATCGGTGGTGAAGCTGGTCTTGCTCTCGTCGTCCGGATGCATCCGGATCTGGTGGTAGCCTGAATAGGCGTCGAGGAAGCTTAAGAGCTCGTGGCCAGAAGTGGCGTCCACCACCTGGTCTATCCGAGGCAGTGGAAAGCTGTCCATTGGACAGGCCTTGTTGAGGTTGGTGAAGTCCACGCACATGCGCCATTTGCCATCTTTCTTTGGCACCATGACCACATTGGCTATCCAGTCTGGATGATGCACCTCTCGGAGATGTCCGGCGTCCAGTCCCTTTTGTACTTCAGCCTGGATGGCGGCTCTCCTTTCCTGGTTGAAGGTGCGCCGCCTCTGCTTCACCGGAGGCTGATTGGGATCGGTATGGAGTCGGTGCTCTGCTACCTCCGGGTCCACCCCGGGCATGTCTGCCGGAGACCAGGCGAAGACGTCGAGGTTCTTTTTCAAGAACTCGGTAAGCTTCTCCGCTTCACCTTTCTCCAGGCCGGAGCCTATCATCAGGACTCGTCCTTCGCCTCCTGGAACAGGGACGGCGAGGAGTGCTTCTCCCGGAGACGCTTCGGCTGATGACTCGATCGCTAGGGTTTCAGCTGCGTTCTTCCCTTTGACCGAAATCATGTAGCATTGCCGAGCGGCTTCTTGGTTTCCTTTGGCCTCGCCGATCCCGTGGTCGGTATGAAACTTCAGCTTCTGATGGAAGGATGAGGGCACGGCTCCGACCCCGCCGATGAGCCTTCGGCCGAATATGGCGTTGTAGGCTGACTCGATCTTTACAACGGCAAAGTCCGTTTCAACGGTCAATTGCCGGGGGGCGGAGCCTAAGGTCACAGGAAGCCGAACAATACCTTCTACTCGGCAGGGCGAGCCGTTAAAACCGAAGAGAGGGCCCCGATGAGGCTTCATACTAGCCTCACTCAATCCCATTTTCACGAAACAATCGTAAAACAAGATGTTTGGGGCGCTTCCATTATCTACAAAGATCCTATGTACATCATAGTTATTTATTACAGCGTTGACGACGAGAGCGTCGTCATGAGGGACCTGAACATCCGTCAGGTCTTCGGCGCCGAAGGTGATGTCTTCCAGACGAGGCCTCTTCGGCTCGCCCTCAACTGCTGCTACTGTGCTACGCTGCCGCGGCCTGGACCCTTCCCCCGGTCCTCCGGATATCATCATGATAGACCCAGAACTGGGTCTTTGATGGGATGATTCAACCGGGGCCGAGGTGGCTTTGGGCGGAGGAGCGGCTTCTGCTGTTGAGGGCTGCTGTTGTCTGGGCGCTGCAGGGGCGTCCTGGTTTTGTTGCGGTGGCTTCTCCCGGCGGTACTGCGGCAGTTTCCCCTCCCGGATGATGCGGTCAATCTCTTCCCGGAGCTGCCGACACTCATCCGTCGTGTGGCCGATCTCCCGGTGGTATTCACAATACCTGCCGGGATCCCTTCGGCGGGGATCGGTCTTGATGCGATCGGGCCGTCGGAGCATGCCTTTCACCTCCATGAGCATTCGGGAAGGGGGAGCAGGTAAGGGTAGGTACCGCGGCTGCGCGTCCCGTCGCCTCTCCCTGTCCCATTCCTCCCTGCGATAGCGCTTTCGCGAGGACTCCTGGTCCTCCGGCCGAGGTCGGACCACCTGGGGAGCAGGTGCCGAGATGGCTTCGGTGGCGCCTCTTCCTCTGGACAGCATCAGGGCCTCCCGGTTGATGTATTTGTGGGCCCGTGCCACAAGGTCCTGGAAGGTCGGGGGATGGCGCTTCCCAATGGAACCGAGGAGCCCCTCGTCCCGACACCCGCTGATCACGGCCGAAACCGCGATCGAGCTGTCGAGGTTCGGGATCTGGGCGGCCTCGGTCCGGAACCTGGTGAAGTAGCCCTGGAGAGTCTCGGCAGGACCTTGCCGAATAGCCAGCAGACTGGCGGAGGTCTTGCTCTGCCGGGTGGCATCATAGAACTGGTCGATAAACAACTGGCCCAACTGTGCTAAGGAGTGGATGGAATTGGGGGCCAGCGTCTCAAACCAGGTGAGGGCGATCTTTTCAAGGGTGAGGGGGAAGAGACGGCAGCGGACTGCCTCGGAGATCCCCCGGACCCGGAGGTAGGAGTTGAACTTCCGGAAATGACAGACCGGATCTGTCATCCCATCATAGGGAGGGCCCTTCGGCAGCTTGAAGTCGGGGGGCACCTCAGTGGCCAGGAGCTCCGCCGTGAACGGGGTCTGCTCCAGGATGCTGCTGGCGAGGGGCGCCCCGTGAGGCCGGGACACCATCTGCTGCATCTCCTTGCGCATCGCCGTCAGCCGCTAGTCCAGGTCCGGGGCGGCCGAAGTGGCGACGGATGGCCCTCCGGTGCGGGCCGGATGGTACTCCGACGAAGCATAATCCTGCTCCGTCGGGCGATCGACGCGGGGAGCTCGGGCAGGCAATGCCGAGGGCTCGCTGCGCGCCGCCGCAGCTTCGTAGAGAGAGGCTGGCGCAGGCACCGGTCGGAACCGGGCGTCTTGTACTGAGTAGAGTGGGGGGAGCGGCGCCTGCTGGGGAGGCTGCCCCGTCAGTCCCATGCGCTGGGCGATGGCAGATACCATCTCCTGAAGAGGCGCTAGGGACGTGACGGCAGCGGCCAGCGTGGCCACCTGCTGTTGGAGTACCCCCACTCGGTCTTCCGAGCCGAAGGACTCCGGGATGGTCGGCAGAGGCGGGTTCGGCGGGGCAGATGGCGCGCCTTCGGAAAGCGGCATCTGTGCCGAAGCCTCCCGCGCTTCCGCTTCGCTCTGCCCGGATCGTCGGGTCACGGGTCGCTGAGACATGACTTGTTTTGTTGGTTTCCCACAGACGGCGCCACGTGATGTAGACTGGATCTATCACGACCAGATCCCGCAAACGGGGATCCGAAACAAGGAGGATCCGGAGCCGGTCCGGATCGAGCGGTGACGAGGGGACCCGACGGGGATCCACAGCGGGGCGAAGCCGAGGCTCTTTCAGAGTGAAGAGGATCCGCCCGCGGGGGGCGCGATCTGCCGCCGGAGCTGCTCTTGGATAGTGAGCCGCTGCTCCTTCGGTCGGACGAAGGCGCGGCGCGAGCAGGAGCTCCTGTCGGCGGAGCTGTAGACGGGCGTCGGAGCAGAAGCCGGAAAGTCCGAGATCGGACGGGGGGACAGCTTGCTCTCCGACGAGGGGGTCCGAAGGCGCCTTCAGCGCGAGGCCGAGTCTCCTGGCGCGGGGCGACCGACGGGATCGCCCTCGGACGGCGAGTCCGAAGGCCACTTCAGCGTGAGACCGAGTCTCCTGGCGCGGGGCAGCCGGCGTTCGGCGTCGAGACCGGGGAGAGGAGTCCGAGGTCGGCGGCCGAGACCGACTCGGGGAGGTCGGCGATGATTCGAACCGAGCCCCTGCAGGAGGGAGAGAAGAAGAAGAACCAGTCAGCAGGAGTCCCGGGCGTCAGCCCTGGGGAACCCCCTCCGACGGTCAAGTTAGCTTCTGAAGAAGATTCGATTCAGGAAGCAAGAGGAAACAGCTCGAACCCTATTCGGACAATAGTCCTTTAAGGGGTTTCGGAAGCTTAGAGGGGCATCCGTTTTTTCCACCACCCCTTTGGCCATAAGTAGCAGGATACTTATAGCGGAGGGTAGCGGATGGTTAACGGTGGCAGCCGATATAGGACTAAAAGGAGGCTTACTGATAAACCGCCATAGCGTCTGATCCGCCACCGGAGTGGGCCGGATTCAGCTACCGGGCCGGAGGGGGTTGGGCCGCTGACGGGCCGAAGCCTGCTGGGCCCTGGGCCGCCGTGCTGTTCCCGGGTCGTAGGCTGATGGGCCGCTGACGGGCTGAAGTCTGTTGGGCCGGGAGCGACGGGGCCGCTTATGGGCCGAGGGCTGCTGGGCCGCTAGCGGGCCGAAGGCCGCCGGAGGGCCTAGCACTGCTGCTGTTGGGCTGAATGGGGTTTGGGCCTGCTGCAATGGGCCGAATCGGATTCTGCCGCATCACTTTCTTTCCTCACAGTGCTGCAGCTAGGGGTGTTTACTATTCGGTTTAAACCGAAAAATCAAATCGAATCAGTTAATTTGGTTTGATTTGATTTGGTTGGAACTTCTGAAAATTTCATTTTGATTTACCGAATTAAGAAATTTGCTTTGCAACCCCAATAAATCAAATTACGTTAAAAGCGTATGGTATAAGTATTAAATTCTTAGATTAAGTGTGAGTTATGTAAATTATAAGATATAAAATTTTAAATTATTTTTAAGTAGTATTTTTTAGATCGTAATCGTGTACAAAAAAAGGTGCGGAGTCCTTAATAAAATATGATGTTTAATTATAATAATTCATTTCGAGACTTGAAACTTTCAAATGATTTTTAAATAGCATTTTTAATGACTATTTTTTTAAAAAATAATATTGAAATGAATTATTTAACTATAGTGACCCATTATAAAGTCTAAACCGCAAATCAAACCGAATCAAATCGAATTATTCTGATTTGATTTGATTCGATTTTAAATTATTACGATTTAATTTGATTTGATTTAATTTTTTACTTTAATTTAATTTGATTTTTAAAATTTGACACTCAAATCAAATCAAATCGTGAACACTCTTAACTGTAACTGTGACAGCGACACATTACACGGTCCAAGCCTACCAAGGAAGCCAGCAAGGGAATGAAATCATCTGGACTGTTTTTGTCTAATTCTCGATGTGTACTTTCAGACTCAACAAAAAATACTGCATTTAGTCATCCTATCATTTCAAATGCACCTCTTTTTGTTTCATTTCAGACTCAAATGCAATCGCAGGTTTTCAACGAAATGACAACCAGAACAGTAATGCGAGTTGCCGCGCTCCCTCTCGCTCTACCCCGCAGGACCAACGCGCTCACACAACCACTAGCTCCTCGTCTCGACCCACCTTCCCGTTTTCACCTGAAGCAATCACGTCTCCAATGGAGAGAGAAGAAAACGTCATTTTCGTCAGTTCTCTTCCTCTCATATTAGTGGATGATAGAGAGAAGAATAGGAAGGCAAGCTCTAAAGCATGAAACAGTAGAGGAATTGAGGGGCAGGAAATGTCATCTGTCTCTTTGTTTCAACAGGTTTCGGTGAGCTCATGATGTTGGCATTTTAGCTTTCTCTTTACCGCAACATCATGTGCTCACCATTTTCCATGTTCTCTTACTTGCCTTCTTCCCTCGTTGTCTCTTGACCACCTTTTGGCCAAAAACCAAATGGTAGGTGGCATGTGGAATGCACGGTCACCCAACGCCACCTCTTATCCAGTGTCCAACTGTAGATTTTTTGTCAACCTAGTTTTTTTAGGGTGGGTTAAGAATTTGAAGATTGGAGAAAAATGTTGGGCGTGTTTGACACAACCTTTAATTGAAAGTTTCTTTTGATTTTTTCTCGTAATATGAAAAAAGATTGATACAAATAATCATAATTAATTTTAAGTGGTTACAAAAGTTAAATCTCTCTTAACAACTCTAGTTTTTCTTCAATTTAAAAAATTTTAAATTATAACTTTTAGTTAGAAACTAAAAAGTAAATTTACCGTGTTTGACACAACTTTCATTTCGAAATACTTTTGCACTTTCATTTAAACTATTTTTGTGGAAGCACTTGAATTTTGGAAATTATTTATATAGTATTTTAATTATATTTGAGCTTCCAACTAAAAATTACAAGGTGAAATTTTCAAGATTGAAAAAAAGTTGAGGCTGGTACAAAAAAGTTAGACTTTTGTAACAAATCAAAATAAACTATAATATCTCTCCCTCAAGTCATTCTATACGAGAAGTGTTGGAAGTTAAAAGTGACTTTTGAGTAGAAGTTTTGCCGAACACGTTTTAAATGCCATGAGAGTAAAAGTCTTAAAATGTTTCTAATTGGAAGTTGCTTCCGTTGCGCCTGTTCACTTTTTTAGGAAAATTGTTTTCATAAGTTTATAAATTTAAAAAATAGCTATGAAAAACTTTTTGTTCTTTGGGTAAAAAATTAAAATACATATTAATAAGCTCAATATTTTTTTGAGAAAAATCAAATTTCTGTTTCAATATCCGTAGATCTCTTTCTTTTGCTCTAAACAACCACGATATTTTTAATTTTAAAAAAATTGAAAACCTTTTTGATAGTCCTCATTGGGACCTGCATGATCATGCATTTGAAGTTGATTTTTAGTTTTTTATTTTTTTTTAAAGTAATGTAATCGAAAATCAGATTGTATCAATATAAATGTCTAAGATATAATGAGACTCACAAAAAAATAATTTCTTAGATTGGTACACAGTAAACAACAAGTTATTCTCGGCAATAAGAATCACACGTTTAAAAGCCTAAAAGCTGGCTCGTCTCTGTCTCCTTCAACTTTTTCCTTTTCTTTCGGCTACCACCCTTCGGGAAAATAAACCTTCGATATTATGATGGGCCGCGTGATGATTGCGTGGCGTTGCGATGCGCCTGCTGTACCGACGGGTCCCAAGTCCAACACGTTGTGGGCCAGTTCAAACCATGCTTGACGTAAAATCGACTTGGTGAGCTACACGACGTCCAACTGGTAGGCAGAGTCCATTAAGATTTTTGTCTTTTTTAACAATAGGGTTATATTACATAATTTACTAGCGTATTTTAAAATCTATTTGTATTACTTTATTAAATAATTTGATCAAGATGTAAACACATGAAACAAGTATTTTTTTTGACAAATATGGGACAAATTAAGATTATTCATTACTCAAGAAATTTAAACAAGTTGATGAATAAAC
This sequence comes from Zantedeschia hybrid cultivar, assembly GCA_030544215.1. Taxonomy (NCBI): domain Eukaryota; kingdom Viridiplantae; phylum Streptophyta; class Magnoliopsida; order Alismatales; family Araceae; genus Zantedeschia; species Zantedeschia hybrid cultivar. The sequence goes on along the minus strand of JARZZO010000014.1, from coordinate 14,517,173 downwards.
AAGTCACACTTGTTTATAAATATAATTCACTTCAAGTTCAACCCACGAAAAATAAATAAAACCTTAAATAGAACAAAATTTAACTCGAGTTAACTTATTTACATCGTACTTCGTTGAAACAAAGAAGTGAGTCACCACCATGATGAAAGATGAGAAAAGATTTTTGCCATCTTCGTGGTGGGCCCATGGGACGCCCTCCTAGTGGTTGGGCCCAATGCGCCGGTGGTCCAGCAAATCCACTCGGCCGTCACCGTCGGGCTCGTGCCCTCGGCACGCACGCTATCCCATGCGCCCCCCTCTCTCTCTAACTTCCCCTCCCTCTCTCTATCTTTCCCGGCGCGGAGTCCTCTTCGAAGAACAGCGCGGGGAAGAAGAATCTGACGTCGTTCGATCCGCATCCGGATCAGAGGCCTCCGCTATCTACTAGGGTTCTTTTCTTCCTCTCTTTCTCGATCTGTTCGATTTGATCGTCTCCATCCCGTTCGAAAGCTTGATTCTTTGATTGCTAGCTGTTTAACAGGGTTTTTGTTTTTTAATCGATTTGTTGGATTGATCAGATCAATCGCGAATTCTACCGCCGTTTCTTCCCTCTTCTTCGTCGTCTTGCGTCGCCGTTTCCCCTCCGGAGATGGGTTCGGGTGCCAACACCAGCGACGGCGGATGGTTTCTGGACTACGGGGGGCTGGAGGACGAGGTCCCGGCGGTGGATCTCATGTGGCCGCCCCAGATTATGGACGATCCCACGCAATCGAGGTAACCTCTTCGAACCTTCTTGTTTTGGAGTTCTTGGTTTTGTTTTCGCTTTTGCATGTGTTTATATTAATTCTTTTATATGCATTTCGATGAAGATTGAAGATTGCTACTTGCTGTGATGGCTTTTTGCTCTTTTTTTTATTTTTTTTTATTTAAGGCAATCTGCGCACAGGGTGTTATTTTTGTATTTTTCCCCTCTTTGAAGCAAGCTAGACGCAAAAAAGGATAATTTTTCTCTTCTGTGTATCTTCTAAAGTTTATTTACTTTTTCTATCTTTGCCTCTACTGTCTTTTTTTTTTTAATGTAGAAGAACAATATCATGATTGAGATGGTGCTTTGATCGTTTTTTCTGTTCTAAAACTCATTCTTCCCCCTTTTCTTCCCTTGCTTCTTCGCGTTTTTTTTGCCAGATTGTGCCTTTTCTTTCGATTGTTTGCTTCACCAGTGGGCAATCTTCTTCCGTCGTTAATGGAGTGGTTGACGTCACGTCAACGTATGCGATGAAGAGAAAAAAATGTTCAAAGAATTTTGAGCCCTAAACTGGCGCTAGAATGATGGAATAAGGCTTGATGATTATGATGTTTGCTCAAGCTTGGATATTATGATTATGTTTGCATGGGCTTGGATATTTAAGAGCTTCATTCTTCAGTGCATCCGTGACTGACATGGATCTGATGCATCTAATTGTTTTTGTGCTTTTGTAATTAGTTTGGTCATGACATGAATTGCAATATGTTATGGGCTGGTTGATGTCCTATGGCACCTCTTATTTTTTTTCACCTTTTATTTGCAGTGCACTTGGGCTAGAATTTTTACGGAAAGAAGATGACAATTTTGACGGTGTTTCTAAGAAACGGTATGCAGTTTTAATTTTGTTAATTCAATGACAACTCTCATGTTAGACAATGTTTTTGGTGTCCCTATGAACCTGTGTGAAAAGGAAGCACCTTTCTTTGGTTGTGTTGCTAACTTGTCAGCTAAGACTGATTATTGCGTGATTGGAATGGAACAACATGGGCAGTGCAATGTTATTGGTTGATTCATGATGAACTCCAGCCTGTCCTTTCGATAAGAAATTGCATATCTTTGCTCAGTTTAGGAGGCACAACCTTTGTTCAACACCAATCTATGGATTGCATGCTTCTATTATAAATTAGATATCTTGTGTTCAGTTTGTTCCAGTTTAAGACTTCATTTTACCTCATCAAAAGTAGATGCTTGCAGTGATTTAAAAATCGGCCACCTCGCCACCTAGACGGTTCTCACCCCATTCCTGCTTAGGCGGAAACCGACTCGTCTTCTTTTATGATATTTTAGTTGGATATCTTCACCTTTTGTTGAAGGACCTTTATGCTTCTACAATAACTCATACATGACCTTGAAAATTGTCTTTTGTATAAATGCATCTCATTCATGTGGTATATCCATAAAGGCCACGATGAAAGGTTCGCTTTGTGTTTGCATAGGACACAACTCTTTTGTCTGTCCTACTATATCAACTGGTGGGGGCTGCAGCTATGTGGAGACTTCCCTCCTCCACAAAAACTGCAATCAGTGACAGTCATGAGCCTTCAAAGATGATTCTCGCATCTTGAGATATTGGCATAGCAGCAGCTTTCTGTTCAATACTATATTATTTTTTAAAATAGTTACTGACTTGTAGCAAATTAGGATTTATAATTGAATTGGACATCTTTTATTTTATGATGCGTATATGAGTGAATATGAGATGTCTATAGTCGATACCATTATCAATCAACAGAGAGTATATATAGAAACTTCAAAAAAAGGTCTAAAAAAAATAACCGGCTCAGAATTGAGGTGCCCACCTTGCCGCTTAGGCATTCCACCTAGGCAGTAACCTGGTTGGCCAACTTGTTCTGCCTAGGCGTTTTTAAAACACTGGATGCTTGGTAGCGGCATGTTAGAAGTTCTATTCTATACATAATTTGTATTGGTAATCTCCATTACAAGGGTGAGAGTTAAAAAACGGTGATGACTTGAGAAGTTTCTCTGGTTTTAGTATAAATTATGTTTCCTTGGTCCCATATGTCACTAATTCTCTTAAGTGATGCATGCATTGGATTAAATAGATAACATTCATTCTTTATTTGGTATGTATTGAAAATAATTGAATTAACTGATTATATATCTTATGAATAAATTGTGCTTGTGTTAGCACCTAGCTTTTGTCTTCCTACAGTTATGACGGGGCTTGTAACATTGTCAGAATGGCTTCTCCTTTATTTCTTTGATAATTGAGCATTAATATGAAACCATTTGTTTACGTAGTCATATTCTAATCATGCATTACTTTTTACACTGGGTAATCATATTCGATTATTCATTATGTTTTGCTTGTGGGTTTCTGGTTATTGTTACAGAAATCGTGAGAACTCATGTGCTAGACTGGGAACTAAAGCTTGCCGTGAGAAAATGCGCAGGGATAGGCTCAATGACAGGCATGTCCTTATTGCTTTATGATGTCCAAAACAGAAAATGTGTAGATATTCATTTTGTTTCTGTTAGTTTGATTGACTTGCAGGCTGTAGTAATAGCTGATTTATCTGTTATCAGGTTCGTGGAGCTGTCTTCGATTTTGGATCCAGGGAGATCTCCAAAAGCAGATAAAGTTGCCATATTGAGTGATGCAACTCGTCATTTGAATCAGTTGCGAGTAGAGGCACAGAAGCTTAAAGAATCAAATGAGGCACTTCAGGACAAAATAAAAAATCTCAAGGTAAAAGAACTATCAGGATATTGAGCTCTACTGTATGATTCAATGACATTTGTGTCAATAACTTTTCCTGATATTTTTCTGTCATAAGTTTCCCGATCAGAATTCATGTTCATCAATAAAGACCCCACACAGCGGATATTTGCAATTGATAATCCCATGATGTTCTGATTCAAATTTTCATCTTATGGCATGTATTCACCTTGATGCACCTAAGCAGTCATCCATCCAAACAAAAGCATTTTGGACGGACTATCTGGAATATCTCTGTAACTTAAAAGTGTCTTGTTTTGATGTACTCCTTTAGTTGCGCACCATGACATGCTGGCGGTTGAAGTTGAAATTGAGCATTACGTTGGTAATTGCTGATGTTCCTCTTTAATTGTGTGCCTTGTGCTGCAGGCAGAGAAAATGGAGTTGAGGGATGAAAAAGTGAGGCTTAAGGCCGAGAAAGAACGAATAGAGCAAATGCTCAAAGCTGTGAGCGTTCCTTCATTTATCGCACACCCAGCTGCTGCCCCATTCCACCCAGCTGCTTATGCTACCTGCAACAAGAATGGCCCCTACACAACTTATCCACCGGTGGCAATGTGGCAGTGGATTCCACCGGCTGCCCTAGATACTTCTCAAGATCATGCACTCAGGCCTCCTGTTGCTTAGCCTGTACCCATCTTTTGTGGCCAAAACCTCATTGGTCAATTCCGACTTGGATGGCTAAATCTGCTTCTGGGCAGTCTTATTGACCATTTTTGACCGCATGAGTACCAAAGCAAAATCAAGTTTTGGTTCCCTGGTGGTCATGTAATTAATGTCAACTAGTCGCCTTTAATGCTATGAAATCTATTGGCAAATTGCCAATAATTCTGCTTCAGGTTAATGATGTGCGTGTAGTGTGATTTACCACGTTTCTTTCTAACCTGGGATGTTTCACAATGAAGTTCATGCAATTGCTTTCTTCATCATGGAAATTATTCCTTCTTATTAGCCTTAAGATTTTAAGGATTTTACTGTCGGAAGGACATTATGCTAAGATTTCGCCTTCTAGAATCTAATTGCATCTTACCACTAGCAACTCTGCTGCGTCAACTCTGCATATTTCTAACTTTCAAAAAAAAAAAAAAAACTCTGCATATTTCACAATGCCCACCCGCTTGCTACCAGCTTCACTAATTCTAGTGTCCTTGGTTGACCGACAACCTATTATTTGAGGTCAGGAGGGATAATTTAACAAACCTATTTTTTGAACCGAAGGATACAAAATACGGTGATGGCGAGAAAAATGTCAATGCAGACTTATTTCCAGGAAGGTGGTGTTTCAAAATGCAAAGAAACCTGTTCTAATATAAGGGTGTTTCAATATGGGTTTTTAGTCACTGCGAGCTACTTAATTTAGAAAAAATTCCTTATAAACTCTCTATTTAGTAATTTTTTTGGTAAACTCACTTTTTCCCTTTTTCAAGGAGCCTTTCAAGATATGTAGGATTTTTTGAAGAAAAATTAAAAATAGAGAGGTTTTTTTTTCACTGAACAGAGAGATTATAGGAAATTGTCTAAATTAAGTAGACTAGAGGGACCAAAACTAAAAAAACCTTTGGAGATTTAATGATTTATGCCTTTTGAGCTAAATTACCTGTGCTTACTAGATAACTTTGGGAGTGCACCCAGGTGTATGATATTACATAATTTGGACGCACAGTTGGCATAACTCGTCTGGGTGGTGTAGTTGGTCATCACGCTAGTCTCACACACTAGAGGTCCCCGGTTCGAACCCGGGCTCAGACAATTGTTTTTAGACTTTTTTTTAATTAAATCCTGCATTCTGCTCACATCAGCTCACCCACATTTCCTGTATGGAGTAAACATAGAATGTGTTTACTTGGGGAAAAAAAAAAGGTAATGTTAACACAAAAGATGTTTAGATTCATTGTTAGCTAGCATAACAACAACAAAATAATACCATCCAATCGAAGTTGGAAAAAAGGTAATATTAACACAAAAGACGTTTAGAATCAATTTTTAGCTAGCATAAAAACAACAAAATAATATGAGCAACACTTTTACACCCCATGCAAAAGTTTGAATGGATGACTCCAACAGCAAGTAATGTCCTTTTTTTAAACTAAAATGCTAGGGGAGGGTGTAACCCAAAGGAACCTATCTGTACTATCCAATAAAAAAATAAAAATAAATAGATAGCTTATTTTTTAAATTTTTAATTATTTGATCAAAGATCAAGTAGTGATTGGATGGTATGAATTAACCCACAGGGTTGCCCCCTCCCCCCAGGATGTTAGTAAAGAAAAAAATCAAAAAAGAATTTGCTGCTTCAATCATCTGATCTCCCTTGTGTGCTCCAGCAAGTACTACTCAAGTAAAGTTGATAAGTGGTTTCTTAATAAAATTAATATTCAATTAGTATAAAAGTTTTAACACCATTTTTACATGTGCGTGTTATTAATTTTAATAAGATTTTTTTCAAAAAAAGTATTTGTAAACCATACTTTTATTGTTATCTAGACAAAAGCAAATATTTGTGTGCGTAAAAAAAGAGAGAGAGAAGGTAGGATGTAATCTTCATGATGGTCGACGATGTTTTTCGTATCTTAACATTTACAGTATATTTCCCAACAAAGTCTAGAATTTGAAATGTATTACCAATTATTCTGGCAGCATGTTAGAAAGTCCTATTTCATTAGAGTTAGATCATCCAGGTAGTCACCCCTACCCCTACCCCCACCAACACTACCCCTCCATCTATTAGAGAATCAGAGATGGTCCTTGCCTTCACTCAGACATGTTCTGTAGTCCAAACAGCCTATCCAAGTTTCACAAGGAGAAGGGAGGGAGGGTGGTTAAAAAGAGGACTTCTCAACAGGTGAAACTTGCTTCTGCACTTCTACGTTTCCTGGGTCATTCTCCCTCCCAGGAAACCTAGAAGTGAGAGAGAGAGAGAGAGTACTTACATTGACGAAGAGCCAACCAAAGTGAGAGTGAGTGAATGGCATGAAAGAATCACATGGTAAAAAGGGAAAAAATAGGAAGCAAAACCAACAAGACAACTTTTGCCTTCTCCTATAGACCCACACAATCGAGTGTAGGGACGGGCATGACTAAAGGAGGAATGTGTCCCTTCAGTAGCTACTTGTGTTGTGGAAGATCTGGTTTGTGTTTAGAGATGGAGATATAATCTAATTGCCTAGGGAGGTCACAACTACACAAGAGAGTAAGTCCCCAACCTAACCAGAGAGAGAGAGAGAGAGAGAGAGAGAGAGAGAGAGAGAGGGGGGGAGGGAGGGAGGTGAGGTGGAAGGTGAGGGGTGCACACTGGTTTTTATTTTAATTCTAACTTGTTTTCTAGATGATACTATTAACTTTATATAAATACAAATTCTCGTGGGCACGCCACTAATTGAGTGGATGAGTTGTTCGAAATGTACTTTATAAATGTTAAAGTAGGCCTGACCACTTCCCATCCTCATTAGTTACGTGACGTTATGTGACTAAAGTCAAGTTTTACATGAAAGAGATGTCTTTTCGCACATGTAACTTAAGCAAGAGATTGAAGTTAGAAGCTTTCATATTAACAATATGAAAATAATTTGCTGCTCCGTGGGATGTCCAGTGCAGTAAAGGAAATTTTTTTTTTCTTTTTTTTAAGAAGAACTCATGGTACCTTATCTGACCGTATAATCTGATCTTAAATTAGACGACCTGAAAGTAAGGTGGATCGGAGTCTTTCCTTTTGCTACACCGCCAAACGGGCAACAAGATATTCTCTAACAATATACATAGAAAAGTGACCATATATCTTTTGTTTTTAATTAAGACAACCAATAGGTCCTTCTCTAGTGCTAGCTGCATCATGTATCTTAGAAAGTGACAAAGGAAAATATAGGAAAGTTTTAAAGAGTAATTTCATTACACGTGATTTTTCAAATTTTGCCATTGAAATTGATTAAATATGTAGATAGAGTTCGAGATGAATTCGAACTCAAGTCAATCACATTGGTAATAGATGAAGTTAGTTTGGATAGAGATTCCGATGAGTCCTTCTATTGGAAAGAAGAATACGGACTACTTTATACGTGAAGACGTATTTTATAAGAGAACCTGCTTCTGCTTCTCCTCATCTCTCTCCTGATTTTCGCTTCCTCTGTCTCTCTCTTTCTCTTTTTGAGGAACCACCTCGACATCCAGAAATTTGCCGTGGGAGATTTTGATAGCTTCCCCACGTTAGGACGATCTTGAGGACACTGTCGTTACATGTTCGATGATCTTTCTATCGACTGCGATTTCAGATAAATATGTGTTTGAGGATTCCTAGTATCAGAGTCAAGATAGGCTCGTCGTTCCTCGTCGCAAAAACTTGTCTATATTTTTTTTGTTATCGTGACGGATTGATTCGAGCGGCGGAGTGGTGGAGAGCGTATCGGGTGCCTCCCTCACGGTCAAGGCCTGCTGGGCGCTGGCAAGGCGTGTAGATAAGGCAGCGGCGACACTCACGGGTAGGCTTGTCGTGGCTTGGCGGTGTTGGTTGTGCGCGGGCAAGGCCCGCCGCACGTCGACTGCAGCCCTACCGCGCCGGCCCCAGCCCTGCCGCGTGGGCAAGGCCCGCCGCACGCCTAGGCGGCGCCTACCACGTGGGCAATGCCCGCCGCACGCCGGCCGCAGCCCTGCCGCACACCCAACCGGTGCCTGCCGTGCGAACAAGACCCACCGTGCGGCGGCTACAGGCCCGCCTCACGTCGACCGAAGCCCGCCACACGGGCAAGGTCCGCCGTGCCCAGGCCGCTCCTATCACATAGGCAGGGCCACCGCGCACCAGTGGCATGAGCAGCTGCAGCGAGAACTGCCGCCGCACCGGTGCATTGGCCCTCGTGGGCAACCGTTCACCACCGCCCACAGGCGCCGCCGTCGACCCTTCTGAGGGTTTCTAGCATCCTTCCCCCTCGTAGGGAAGAAGAAGAAGGTCTATTTGGAGTTTAGCCTTGACTTTGTCGGAGAGAGATACTCGCAATTGCATGTGTATCTTCTGGATTGAAAGGAGAGATTTCACAGTGGAAGCTTTTAAATTAAAACTTCTTTAACTAGTATGTCCTCTAGTAGTTACCCAGCGGTGAAAGGCTTCCACCAAAAATAAAAATAAAGAAAAATAAAGAAAAAACACTCGATTCTTTCCTCTCCTTTCTCGGATATTTACTCTTTCAAGTCACGCTTAGCAGCGTTAAATAGATACTTACTGCAAGACATGCAGTGTAGCAAGCTTGCTTCACTGTATGAGGTACAGTCCCAAACTATAAAGAAAAACCTTTTCAATTTTTTTTAAAGTCGGCCCCGTTATGTCCAAACATGTTTGTACTACCCGATTTCTATCGGAGGATAAAACAAGCTAAAAAATAAAAAACCAAACTCCAATGTAGTTGGCTGGGCCCATTAAAGTTTTTTACTGTTCATTGAGATTAGATTTTTTATTTTTCAGAATTTTTGAGTTGTCCAATTGAAGATCGGATTATAGGATCATCTTAAATATTATGGATCCGACTTTATATATATATATCCATAATATTTAAGATGATCCTATAATCCGATCTTCAATTAGACAACTCAAAAATTCATATGAGGTGCAGCAAGTATCACTGTTCCCTTTACGCTTCTCTGTTCCTGAAGCTTGAGGGTTGCTTTTTAAACTTTCTAGATAAGGATGAAAACTATCCATATCCAGATAATTTCAGATAATGATACATATACCGCTATGTTTGTGTCCAAGTACCCACATTGTTCATCTCGGACATTGAAGAAAATCTCAGTTGCGATTCTGATTTCTCACACATTTATAGATATTTGTGGTTCCACTTTTTACATATTTCTGCTCATTTGCGTTTCTACTTCTGTTTATGCATAAATCTCGATCACATCCACTTGAACATTTCCCACATGGCTTTCGTACCCTTATTTCTCTTTCCCCCGTTGTGTTGAAATTAGATTTTGAAATTTGCATTCTCTACAAGAAATATAATAAGCAGCCAAATTTGACACATCCATTTTTTCGTAGCTCTGAAAGATAAAGATAAGGATACATAAAAACAAAGAAAAGATTACACTTTTTTTTAAAGGAGCCAAATTTGCCACCATTCTTTTCCGATTAGTTTGGACCGGAAAAGAATGGATTAGACTTCTTTCTGTATTGCCGAATAAGCCCCCGCTCCTGAAAGAGGAAACAGGAGGACGTGATACAAAGGCCAATGTAGTATAAATATTCAATTTTTTGAGAAAATTTGATTCATTTCAAACATTTTTTTACTAATAAATTATATTTTATTAAAAATCTTTAAGATATTTATAATTCAAGAGTCAATTTAATCATGATGATTAAATTCTTAAAAGAAATCAACATGTTTTTATACTGCATATTTTAAGATATGCATCATATTTTACAATAACTTCTCTATATTAAAATTATTATCTTCATGACTTTTTCCGTAAAGCTTTCAGATCTTTCACCGAATTGGGATCTTTTCCTTAAAATCAATTTCTTTCCGAATCCTAGCTCGGTATCATCGGACAAGATTACCATTGGGAGCAATAAGCATCAGGTGATATTTTAGATATTTAAGACTTAAACATTGTCCCCTGAGCCTCTTCAACTTATAGTATAGATCCCTTCTTTCCGACTACTTTTATGCTTTGAATGTGTTCACGATGCCTACTTGCTTCGAAACACTATTATCCCTACCAAAGTAGATAGCGTTTGTGGTTGGCTAAAAGATCAACGTACTTATTAGTCCATTTTAACAAAAAAGTTAATCACAGAATAGTATTCCGACTCATGTTTGGCCTAAGCTAACATCTTACCGATAAACTCAGTACTTGCTGGTTTCTCACGTTACACAGGCTTATTATGGTCGTTTATGCGCCCTTCTGGGTTACCTCCTAGGCTTGCTGTCATAATAGTTACCACAGCTTCCCACTAGCAGTGCATCACTTAACAAAGAGGAACTTGCTGGAAACAGATAACCTGGCTAGATGCGGAAAAAGTAATGTACAACCCGGCTCATCACAGATGTGGTTTTAGTTGACAGCTCAGACGTAACATCACAAAAAACAATAAACGAATCGAGACTATATGTAGAGAGAAAAATAAGACTGGAGATGCCGACATGAAAATTGTGGTATCATCCAACAAGGGGAACTCTAAAAGACGACCTCTTGATATCAGGCGAAAAAAGGATAGGAGTGCAAAAAATCTTCAGGTATTAAAGCTGCGGTCTCCAGCATCTCCCAGGCCCGGGACTATAAACCTGGAATTAGTAAAAGCAATGGTAGGTGTAATTAAAGTGGGTGCAGATTGGAGCAGGGTTTGTACAAGCATGTTGAAAGAAAAGAAATACCCCTTTTCATTGACAACTGCATCGATAATTCCAGTATACACATGAACCCTGTGGAAGCAAATCAAGGATATCACACAATGTGGCTATTGAGTTTTGCTCAACAAGTCAGATGAAAATAAGAAGAGTGTGTAATTACCCAGGGCATTTCTTGCTGAGCTTTTGAAGTGCTGGAGGTGCGGCAACAGCTGATATCTGAGACCAACGATTAACAAAATTTTGAATGAGACAATATACTGATTTAGGCCATTTTCAGACCAAGGCTATTCATGAACAACTAACTGCCCTCCTATTACCATGCAGGTTACAAAGTGTTGACCAATATCTTATGGGGATAAGCTGGGATTACCAAAAGAAGCTTTAGATATTTGTGGATGCAACATTTAGGGTGAAAAAGTCACCCAATCTGCAGTAAAAAGGGAGTAGAAATAGAATAACTTATCCCAGTAGAACTGTCTATGATGTTAAAGGTTGCTTTACCCAGTATAAAAGTTATTCTGTTTCCTTTCATTTCTTCTCTTTTTAATTTTTCCCCTCATCATCTCCCTTTTCCATTTTCATCACCAGTAATTGTTTTGTTTTTTAATTTTTGTTGCCATTTAAAACCCAAACCCGACCTATGGAATCTGTTAAGCCATCCATTTTAAGTGCCATCAGCAACCAAATGCAGAAGAATACACGTTGCAGTATCTCCAGACTCTCCACCTTAAAAAAGAAAAGGAAAGGGAGAAAACTTGGGGGAGAAACCATAGCTCATTATAGAAACATGTTCACGCTCAGTTGCAATAGCAAAGTCAGCCTTTATCGCAAAGATAGTGGTAAAATAGCCAAATTCCTAAATAAAAAGATGAATTCTATGTATGACAAACATGTTGATGTTATGCCCACTAGAAATCAAAGCATAAGACAATGTGAACTAAAAGAGAGAAAGCAGTCTGAATATCTGAGTAACCAAAGGAAAAACAAGGGAAAACTGATATTGACTGTCAAACTTACTATCTTTATTTGCTTATTATCAACTCCACGATCCTTCAACAAGTCAATTGCTGCAACAATTGTACCACCTAAAATTGGTGAAGATTAGGTATTTCCGTCAAATTACATGATTACAAAAGAACATGAGGACTTGAATAGAAAAATCAGGATGCTGATAAAAACTACATGTATAGTGCCACAGAAAGCCAAATATTTGCAATTAATTGCACCAACATTGCACAAACTACGGAATAACCAAAAACAATCAAACACACCAGGTTTATTTTATCTTGTAATCACAAGCATTTGAAACAGAGGTCTGCAACTCATTCCTAGTCAAGAAAACTATTTGGATGGGCTCTAGCAGAGAAGATATGGTAAAAGTCAACATATATCAGTGAGACTTAGGTGCCGTTTGAGTTGAGATTCCAATGATTGGCTTGTACTTGAGAGGAAGCAAAAAGGGGACAAGGGGGGAACAAGTGCATTTAATGCACTTTTTCCCCAAATGCCATGTAAAATCTTCCTTTCACACCCCTGAGAGAGATAGGCACAAGAAGAAGAGAGGATTAGAGAGAGAGAGAAAGCTGTGGGGAGTGAGCTTTTGGAAATTTTTGGGGAGATTTTATTCATTGTTGCGGGGCCCATGTTCTCAACATCTCAAACTCACCTTTTTCCACGCCTATTTTCAAACAGCACCTTAATGAACTATCATATGGTGTTAACTTTTAACCATTATATTTCTGTGTACCTCATTACTCTATGTTGTGGGGTTGAAACAGAATGCCATTATATAGATTTTCATTTTCTACATGACAGCTAAAGTCCCCTACAGTGGTCAGCCCTCTTACAGTTTTCTTAGATTACTACCCACTAACATAAAGTCACCTTTTGGCGACTACTGCTCCAGTAGCTCTTCATATCTGCCTTGCATGGAAGGTGAGAACCAGGTGACAATCATGTAAAATTCCATGGTGATGACTAAGAGCCATGTAGCTGCAGCTCAAGGATTGGAAGAAGCAGTACAAAAGAAGGCTTGGGAATTTGTGGCACTACGGAAGGACAAAGATGACTGATAGAGAAGTGAATGTTAACATAAAATCATTTTGTCGGACACAATTAAAAATAATGATGAATAAGACTCCATGTAAACATTTTTAATAGAATAACCGTAGTTATCCATATTGGTGGCAGGACTCGACAGAATCAGTCACCCGGGCAACATCAAGGTTGGAACTTTATTACAAATCAGTTACAGCATGATCCATTTTGATCAGAGAAGAAAAGCAGGCAAACCAACCAAGCACTATCATACATTTGGATCACACTTGAGAGTTATCATTGATTGTCAAGATCATCAGAGCATAAAAAAATAATGGAAGTTCATGACATGTATGCAAAGACCATAGAAAAATCATAGTTGTCAATCCCGTCTCGTCCCGGCCTGTCCCGGCCGAGATGTCCCGTCCCAGTGAGAAAACGGGACGGGATAATTTCTGGTATGTCCCAGTACCTATCTCGGTCTGTCCCCGTCCCGGCATGTCCCAACCAGAATTTGTATTTTTACATGAGATTTTCCTAAGTACTTAAGCTCCTTGTAAACTTATTTTGGGGGGTTCATTTGATGAATATTCTCATCTATAAACCCATAAATCTGTCATCAATGCTTCTATTGCATTAATTTTGCGTTATTTATATATTTATATGTTTATTTTTATAATATTTATTATATACGCATGTCTTATATTTGTTGACATATGTACGAAAAAAATTTCGGGACGGGACACCGGAATCGTCCGGGACACCGGAACGTCCCATCCCAGTAGAAAAATGGGACATGGACCAATACGGGATTGACAACTATGAGAAAAATAGGTAATCAGAGAAAAACGAACAACATTCAAATACAGTAATGGAGGAATGGAGGATTTAGCAAAATCTATAAAACAATTCAACAAAAATCAAAGAGTGAGGACTAGTCAGAACATAGAGGTCAACAGCTAGGATTAATCAACAAGCCAAGGGGAAAAAATGTGAAAAATCACACCAGTCGCAAGCATAGGATCCACAAGAAGTACACGGCAACCCTCTGGGAACTTGTCAGGCAAACTGTAAGAGAAAAAAGAATTGGACTTGAGAAGTTTCCACTGACATTTAAATAAACATGGACACATGAAAAAGCCACTCTCGTAAATAGGAAATGTAGGAATCTTATCTTACTTGTTCAAGTATATTGAAGGCTGAAGTGTGTTTTCATCTCTCCGCAGCCCTTCATTTGCAAAAGGAAAAGGATAACAGTATCAGATGAACATCAAAATGAGCAGAAAAAAGACATTGTGTCACAAAAGTGGGTGCAGAGTACCTAATAACAAATCGTTATGTCATTATTTATCAAAATGTCCTGTTTAGATAAGTTTTGGTTGGCAAATTAGCATGTTAGCTAATTCCTTTTTTATGATCAAATCAAACACAGAAGATGAACCTTGTAAGATTGATAAGATGAAAAGACATCATACACAAGAGTGCCACAAAAATGTTACAACTCATTTTGTCTTTTTCTTATGTTTTTGCTAAACATGCTAAACATGCTTAACAGTATCAGATGAACATCAAAATGAGCAGAAAAAAGACATTGTGTCACAAAAGTGGGTGCAGAGCACCTAATAACAAATCGTTATGTCATTATTTATCAAAATGTCCTGTTTAGATAAGTTTTGGTTGGCAAATTAGCATGTTAGCTAATTCCTTTTTTATGATCAAATCAAACACAGAAGATGAACCTTGTAAGATTGATAAGATGAAAAGACATCATACACAAGAGTGCCACAAAAATGTTACAACTCATTTTGTCTTTTTCTTATGTTTTTGCTAAACATGCATAGTCTTTCCTTACCCAGATGATAAGTTTTTGTTGCAGGCAATATAGACGATGCGTGCTCTACAAGAGCGAGACCAGCTCTTAATATTGGAACAAGCTGCAATTCAAAGTCACAAAGTTTCAGAGCATGCATTGATATATAACCATACAGCAGAAGGGAACAAAGTTTTCCTATAAAGGCCCACTCCGGAAGGATCATGGAACTTTGACAACAAAAGAACGTGATTTTGCAAGTTTGGAGAAATAAAAATGCTTCTGATTGAGGAGAAATATCACAGAGCAACATAAAGTTCAGATATCTCATGTAATATCATCATATCCATACCATCACGGGCTCCCTTGGATCGATGAACTCCACAGAGGCAACACCCATAGGTGTCTGAATCTCTCCACTTATTGTAGGCTGCAAAACAATCATAATAGATGCCACATCAGGGTCACCTGAAGAACATACCTTATGACACTGTGATGGTGATCAGACAAGGAAACCAGATTGCTACTCTAACAAGAATAGAAAGTTCCTTGTTTTCAAATATTTTGGTGATTTCTTTTGTTTAAAGAATCTTTGATGAGCTGATGATAGACTGCATTTTAATACTGAAGGTAGAAGTAGGGATAAAAAAGCAATCAACTTACCAGCCAATCTCTTGATGCTTCATATATTAATAGTCTCCCAAGTTCTGCCATCGCACTCTCTACATCAAATATAAAACGATAGATCTTAGAAGCATACAAAGACAGTGGGGTATAGAGAAATGACAAGCAAGAACCAATTATGATTCTTTCATGTTTGGTGATTTAAGCAATCTCATAATGAAATGGGCAAGTGTACATGAAAATTAGGATAAACCCATGATAGTAATAAAGGTACCAAAGAATAATTGCAATGCAGTAACTAACTAATGTGGAGGTGAGGAAAGGAACATGATAAAAGGTCAATATGTTTGTGTGGCGTTAATAGAAGAAGGAACCCTAAAAAGTCCTAGTTGAAATGTAACCTCATCAAAAATCCTATGTCTATCATATATCAGAGTGTGGAATAGAAACATATGGAATACTATCAAAGTGGTTAATTGTATAATTTTGAAATAGTACTTATGTATTCATTCTTATAAATCAAACTAGCTAGACATTTTTTACTTGGTATGTCATGCTTAGATATTTGGTCTCCATGCGAAGTCATACGTAGATGCAAGGACGGAATAATCATAAGTCTCTGACTGGCTCTTCCTCATTTCAGTTTCCAACTTCTCCCTTTTTTCCTATAAATGAAGCTCAAGCACAACTCAAGCCTGTCTCCTAAGCCTGAGTATATGAAGGTTTGACACTTGCACATGACAAGAACTTGAACTTTGAAAAAGAAAGGAATAAAGAAAAAGACTGAGCCATCAATCATAAAGAAACTACATGCAGAAACCCATTGCATAATAGATTTGTAACAATGACAAAAACTAAGCTTACGAGAATCTAGTATGGAATTATGGATACGAAATTGACAGAACAAGAAAATGGGAATAACCCAGAATAAACTGGAATGCTAGCCTGAAGGAACAACGTGCACCCGATTAGATGAGTAAGCGATGGATGCTACACACGCTTGCATGCTTGCAAGCATACATGTGAATAAGTCGTGTTTTATATGTATACAGCAAAAATAAAAAAATGACACAAAATGGAAGAAACATTGTATAGAGTGAGGACAAACAAGTATAAGCGATTTCGTGGCAAATTTTTCCATAGGTAACATGAAAGATCCACACAATTCTTCTCGGAATCACAGGCAATAATATCAAAGCATAAAAGAAAATATTACGAGTGAGGATTTGTAGCAACAAGTAACTTCGGCAGACCAAGAAAGAAGGTGATAATGCAGTCAATAACTGGATGGGCCATTTAAAACTAACAAAAAAGACAAACGCAAAATTCTAACTCACAGAAACCCCATTACTTACTGAAAATGGCACTTGGGGTCTCCTCATTCCTGAGAACCGAGATCCAGTGCTTGATCAGCGGGTGCGGCGGGACGAACACCTTCAATGCCGCAACCAAATCCCCAAAACAATCCCATCAAGTCCCCGCAGCGGGAAGCAAGAACACAACAACCAAACATAAAGGCAGCTACACCAAGAAAGGGAACACTACCAGCATCCGGTCGTCCGACACTGCCTTATCATCCATGGCCATGGAGGCGGCGGCGGCGACGCAGCCCATCACCTTCCTCCTCCCAGACGCCGCCACCGGCTGGGGAATTCGCCGGCGCAGGAGGCGAGCGACCGCGTTAGGGTTTCAGCAGACGGGGTTCAACAACAGAGAGAGAAAGCGAGAGAGCGCTCTCACCTTGGGGAAGCGGTTTTTGTTTAATAGAAGGGGGAAGAAGGCGGCGCGAAGGGGCGGGGTTGGCCGCGCAGAGGAGGGCAGACGCGTCGCCGGGAAATGCGGCGCTTCCAGCGTGGAGATTTTAACGCCCAACGAGGCCATCGGAGGCCACTGCGAGCGCAGGCGGCGGAGCCGTGCGCGGGGCAGTGGCGAATCTCGAAAAAGCTGGGAATCCGTGATTCTGAATGATGAGCGATATATATAGCGCTATCAGATTTTTGACTCCGCTGGTTCCATTTTCAGAAAAAAAAAAAAAAAGCTCCGCTGGTTGTCACCTGTCGCGGGGTGTCCTGCTCGCATTCTAAAAGCAAAAAATTATGGAAAGTATTTCTTCGAGGAGTAAGAAATTATGAAAAAAATATTTTTTACAAAATAAAAATAAATATTTACAAATTTTATAAAAAATAAATAAAAAATAAAGAGAAGATCCAACTTAAGGAGAAGGAGAGAGAGGTGCAAAAGTAAAAATACGGATAATATTTCCTCGTGAAAAAATTTTAACTAACACAAACACCGCTTTAATATTTCTTGAAATCTTGGCTTACACTTGGCACTAAAATCAATTGAATGGTTATGTGCTCTCTTAAGCTTCACACACTTTTTAATAAATTGAAGACGGCCACACTCCCTTTCACCACTGATACCTTCTTTTTTTAAGGAGATCGTCATCATAATTTCGTTAAATAAAAGAATGATTTGAAAGATACCACGCTTAGATATTAAATTTTAAAAATATTGTGTTTTCACACACATTATCCTTTATGTCCTAACAAAATAACATATTCTCTCAAATATATCTTTCCAGTGGGATATACGAAACATTCATATATATATATATATATATATAAAGTATGTCAGTAATTGACAGGTCAATTTTGAAACATTATATATACTAGAAAATTATGTAGAATAATATGCAGCTAAATATGATGTTTTTGAAATTTAACATATGAGGGTGGCATATTTAGAATTATCCCTTAAATAAAAATGAATTTGTTCATGAAAAATCTCTTGTGTAATTAGTAGACATAAATACCCCTGTATAGTTACCGTCCACATATAATTATCTGGGATTCATCTATCGAGATCATATACTTGTACGGTAAAAGAATATTACATTCAAAATATCTAAAAAAGGAATATACGAGTATTGATGCTGCCGAAGCACTCATGCAAGTCAGATCGGAGAGTTGTGTCTGGTCCAGAAGGCAAAATTGAGCCTCACATTGAGCAACCACATTAGTTGGGCCTCCGAAGATGTTCTCGGGATGGCTCCTCCGATTGCCAATTCAACAGAGAGCAAGTGATAGAGTGTTCTATAGGCTTGAAGGAGAAGATTCTACTTAACTTGATTAGATTTGCGTAGCTCTCTTTTATA
The DNA here is from genome assembly GCA_030544215.1 of Zantedeschia hybrid cultivar. Classification (NCBI taxonomy): domain Eukaryota; kingdom Viridiplantae; phylum Streptophyta; class Magnoliopsida; order Alismatales; family Araceae; genus Zantedeschia; species Zantedeschia hybrid cultivar. The sequence continues at coordinate 14,498,690 of JARZZO010000014.1, read as the reverse complement.
AAAAAAAAAAGAAGAGTAAGTGAAAACTTTCTAAGACTTTCGTTGCCAGACTATTCACATGATAATGACTGACCTTTTGAGTGGGCCGAGAGAAGAGTCTTCTCAACAGGTGGGCCGAGCCTGAGAAGAAAGGAATTGCCCTCATCAGGTATGACAACCTATGCTCTCAAATCCCCCTGCTTGCAATACGAAGTTGAAGCATTCTTACGCAAAAGCACTGAAGTTAGTCCTACAGGGACGCCATTTGTAGAGAGCATTCGGGCATCAGTTTCCATGAAATGAAAGTGGATTTTGAACTTAAAAGACTTTTATTTTGAAAAAGAGGTTAGATGTCATTGAATCTTTGACAACTAATAAGAGTAAAAATATGACTAGAACATGTCTCTAGCAATGCAATGATGACTTGTTGGCCGACCTGTCTTTTGTGCTCCTGTACTTTATTTTCTTCCTATTTCCCTAACAGGAAATAGATGCATCTATTCTATGTTGCCAAGCTGCTGCACTAATGTCCTAGCAAGAATTCTATAGTGAATCAGCCGTCCTGTAATCTCACTTGTCTTTGAGGCTCCTCCCCTCATGTTCTTCTTCTATTATTCCCACTTTCCATCGATGAAGTCTAACTTCATTGCATGCGTTTTTGACGAAAGGCGAATAGCACATTGGGAGGAGTAGATCCTCTCAGTATTGTTTTGAACTGCAGTTTAACATAATTGAGAGAGGGAGGACTCATGTGATATCCCATTTTGACAAACACCTGAGTTCTCTTCTTCTCAATACTGCTGGACTCCAATCTAAAATAATACTAAGAAGATTTCCTCTGTTGAGAGGAAGGCGATGTTGGCCATGGGTCGGTGCGAAGTGGACACTTGCATGCAAGTATGCAACGCCTTTGTGTCCTAATTGAACCATCATAAAAAAAATAGTAGGCAAATGATGAGTTGATCGATAGCTAATTGTTAATAAATCATTATTTTAATTGACTCTAATTTTACTAGGTATGTATATATTATGTATGTTTTTGAGGGGTCCATAATATGAGCAGATCTTTTGATATCGGTTAGAAGAATCACGCTGAATTTATTCGAAAATCTTATTTAATTATTTCTACTCATTTGATAATAGTAATAAATAGATGCCTAGTCAAACCTTGAACAGTAAACTCTGTAAATGTACAAATTTGGATAAATGAGGTCAATAGTGTTAGACATGATGGAGGGTGTAGTGCATAAGCATCCACATTAAATTCTTTTCCAAGGTGGAAAAGGACTTGGAGGTTTGAATCCTATTACATGGGGACTCTTGTAGAGCATACGGAGAAGAGAAGAACCCAATGTGAGCCCTCCTCTTATTCTCTCCAGAAACTCCTCCCACTCCTTTCTTTCTCTCCCTTGAAAGAATTACCAAGGCTTCTGGGATTTGACGCGTGGACTCTACGAGTGACTTTGGTAGCCGTTCTATACTGATGAGAGGACGCTTCCTCTCCACGCCGACACAACACCGTATGCGCTACGAAGATAAATTCTCAACATTGGTATCGGAGTCGTGGAAGATCATCGGACTATCCACCGGATGACGGCGACTGCACGCCCGCGCAGGGCACTAGGGCGGCGCTGTGCACCAGCACGCGGGGCAGCGCACCAGCACGCGGGGCGACATGCCTTTGCATCCGCGCATGGTGCTGTGGGGGTGACCCGCGAGTTACTGTTCATACTCGTTTTACTGTTCACGTGAAAAATAACCCGCAGGTTGAAGAAGATGAGACGATTCTATTTTTTTTAAGTTACACAGTTTTAGTAATTGTTAATATGTCCCTATTATTTCTTTTTTGTTTAAATGGCCTACAAATCTCTTTCTTAAAAATTTGTTTAGAGTTATGAGAAGGGCCTAAAAATACTTCACTCGAATCTGATAAATTTCATGCAATTTTATCTTGCAATTTTCCTGTTTAAAAAAATATATATATATTTTGTCATGACGGGGAGATAATTAATTACATAAAATCCAATGGAAATTGCATGGATGTGTGATTGTGTAGACGGATGGCCAGTGTTCCAAAAAAAAATTTTAGGGACTTGTTGGAGATGATAGGATCTATCTTCATATGAGAGAATTTTTTTTACTTTTATTGTAGTTATAAGGGGTCCATCTGAATCGATTCCTGAGTTGTACAATTTAAGCAATGTAATATTAGACTATGGACTTTGGACTATTAATGTGGCCAATATTTTATCTGGATGATAGACTAACTGGGATACTGGCTATCCGACAATTTTTTTATTATTATTGGACACATTTGTAATAATTTAAGGGAGGGAGTAGTTTATTTTTTAAATAATTAATAAATTGCATGTATACGTTTATCATATTGGTCTATGGTAGTATTAAAATTCAATTTTTTTGCTGAGTAATGCGATCAATATATCCCTCTTGTGAATGCATGTTATATTTAGGGAATGCGTTGTCTATACTTATTGATGTAGACTGGATCTATCACGACCGGACTCCGAGGCCGGAATCCGGAAAAGATGATCCGAAGCCGGTTCGGATCGGTGTTGCTGAGGCCCGACGGGGATCCGGAAGGCCGAGGAGGCGGAGGCGGAGACGAGGGTCCGAAGGCCGAAGGGCGCTTCGGTCAGTGCGGACTCGTCCTCCGGGAAGTCGGGGCCGAGGCTCCTTCGGCGGGCGAAGGGGCGGCGCGGATGAAGCTCTTTCTTGGCAATACGGCCGATAGGCGATGAAGCCGGACGAAGGGACGGCGCGGGGCCGAGCCTCCCGTTGCGGGGCAGCCGTCGGACGGCGTCGAGACCGGGGAGAGGAGTCCGAGGTCGGCGGCCGAGACCGACTCGGGGAGGTCGGCGATGATTCGAACCGAGCCCCTGCAGGAGGGAAAGAAGAAGAAGAACCAGTCAGCAGGAGTCCCGGGCGTCAGCCCTGGGGAACCCCCTCCGACGGTCAAGTTAGCTTCTGAAGAAGATTCGATTCAGGAAGCAAGAAGAAATAGTTAGAACACTATTCGGACAGTAGTCCTTTAAGGGGTTTCGGAAGCTTAGGGGGGCTTCCGTTTTTCCCACCACCCTCCTTGGCCACAAATAGCAGGATACTTATAGCGGAGGGTAGCGGATGGTTAACGGTGGCAGCCGATATAGGACTAAAAGGAGGCTTTCTGACAAACCGCCATAGCGTCCGATCCGCCACCGGAGTGGGCCGGATTCGGCTACCGGGCCGAAGGGGGTTGGGCCGCTGACGGGCCGAAGCCTGCTGGGCCCTGGGCCGCCGTGCTGTTCCCGGGCCGTAGGCTGGTGGGCCGCTGACGGGCTGAAGCCTGCTGGGCCGGGAGCGACGGGGCCGCTTATGGGCCGAGGGCTGCTGGGCCGCTAACGGGTCGAAGGCCGCCGGAGGGCCTAATACTGCTACTGTTGGGCTGATTGGGGTTTGGGCCTGCTTCAATGGGCTGAATCGGATTCTGCCGCATCACATAGCCCCCCACTCTTGTCTTCCTCAGTTCTGAGATGGCAAGAGTAAAATCTGAGACCTCCTCGGAAGAGTGATACGGTATATGCTTCGTTTAAAAAACCTTTGCTTTGTATAAAAAAGCCGCTTCTGGTCGGCCGAGGGCTGTTGGCAAACAGCTTCGTCTAAGGCCGGGACCTTGTCGGAGATACCTTCGTCTTATGTCGAGACTTGGTGTACATAGAACACCATGTCGCTTCCCGATCGGTACGGGTTATTTGCGGACTTAGAAATATACCGTGCCGCTTCCCGAACCGGTATACATGGCCGAAGCCACTCTCGGTTCAGGTTACCTGCGGGCTTAGAAGAACCGTGCCGCTTCCCGAATGGTACGGGTTATTTGCGGACTTAGAAATATACCGTGCCGCTTCCCGAACCGGTACACATGGCCGAAGCCACTCTCGGTTCAGGTTACCTGCGGGCTTAGAAGAACCGTGCCGCTTCCCGATCGGTACGGGTTATTTGCGGACTTAGAAATATCCCGTGCCGCTTCCCGAACCGGTACACATGGCCGAAGCCACTCTCGGTTCAGGTTACCTGCGGGCTTAGAAGAACCGTGCCGCTTCCCGATCGGTACGGGTTATTTGCGGACTTAGAAGAACCGTGCCGCTTCCCGATCGGTACGGGTTATTTGCGGACTTAGAAATATACCGTGCCGCTTCCCGAACCGGTACACATGGCCGAAGCCACTCTCGGTTCAGGTTACCTGCGGGCTTAGAAGAACCGTGCCGCTTCCCGATCGGTACGGGTTATTTGCGGACTTAGAAAATATACCGTGCCGCTTCCCGAACCGGTACACATGGCCGAAGCCACTCTCGGTTCAGGTTACCTGCGGGCTTAGAAGAACCGTGCCGCTTCCCGATCGGTACGGGTTATTTGCGGACTTAGAAGAACCGTGCCGCTTCCCGATTGGTACGGGTTGTTTGCAGACTTAGAAAATATACCGTGCCGCTTCCCGAACCGGTACACATGGCCGAAGCCACTCTCGGTTCAGGTTACCTGCGGGCTTAGAAGAACCGTGCCGCTTCCCGATCGGTACGGGTTATTTGCGGACTTAGAAAATATACCGTGCCGCTTTCCGAACCGGTACACATGGACGAAGCCACTCTCGGTTCAGGTTACCTGCGGGCTTAGAAGAACCGTGCCGCTTCCCGATCGGTACGGGTTATTTGCGGACTTAGAAAATATACCGTGCCGCTTCCCGAACCGGTACACATGGCCGAAGCCACTCTCGGTTCAGGTTACCTGCGGGCTTAGAAGAACCGTGCCGCTTCCCGATCGGTACGGGTTATTTGCGGACTTAGAAAATATACCGTGCCGCTTCCCGAACCGGTACACATGGCCGAAGCCACTCTCGGTTCAGGTTACCTGCGGGCTTAGAAGAACCGTGCCGCTTCCCGAACGGTACGGGTTATTTGCGGACTTAGAAGAACCGTGCCGCTTCCCGATCGGTACGGGTTATTTGCGGACTTAGAAAATATACCGTGCCGCTTCCCGAACCGGTACACATGGCCGAAGCCACTCTCGGTTCAGGTTACCTGCGGGCTTAGAAGAACCGTGCCGCTTCCCGAACGGTTTGCATGGCCGAAGCCACTCCCGGTACGGTTTACACGGACTTAGAGAAAACCTTGCCGCTCCCGATACGGTTTGCATGGCCGAAGCCACTCCCGGTACGGTTTACACGGACTTAGAGAAAACCTTGTCGCTCCCGATACGGTTTGCATGGCCGAAGCCACTCCCGGTACGGTTTACACGGACTTAGAGAAAACCTTGCCGCTCCCGATATGGTTTGCATGGCCGAAGCCACTCCCGGTACGGTTTACACGGACTTAGAGAAAACCTTGCCGCTCCCGATACGGTTTGCATGGCCGAGGCCACTCCCGGTACGGTTTACACGGACTTAGAGAAAACCATGCCGCTCCCGATACGGTTTGCATGGCCGAAGCCACTCCCGGTACGGTTTACACGGACTTAGAGAAAACCTTGCCGCTCCCGATACGGTTTGCATGGCCGAAGCCACTCCCGGTACGGTTTACACGGACTTAGAGAAAACCTTGCCGCTCCCGATACGGTTTGCATGGCCGAAGCCACTCCCGGTACGGTTTACACGGACTTAGAGAAAACCTTGCCGCTCCCGATACGGTTTGCATGGCCGAAGCCACTCCCGGTACGGTTTACACGGACTTAGAGAAAACCTTGCCGCTCCCGATACGGTTTGCATGGCCGAAGCCACTCCCGGTACGGTTTACACGGACTTAGAGAAAACCTTGCCGCTCCCGATACGGTTTGCATGGCCGAAGCCACTCCCGGTACGGTTTACACGGACTTAGAGAAAACCTTGCCGCTCCCGATACGGTTTGCATGGCCGAAGCCACTCCCGGTACGGTTTACACGGACTTAGAGAAAACCTTGCCGCTCCCGATACGGTTTGCATGGCCGAGGCCACTCCCGGTACGGTTTACACGGACTTAGAGAAAACCATGCCGCTCCCGATACGGTTTGCATGGCCGAAGCCACTCCCGGTACGGTTTACACGGACTTAGAGAAAACCTTGCCGCTCCCGATACGGTTTGCATGGCCGAAGCCACTCCCGGTACGGTTTACACGGACTTAGAGAAAACCTTGCCGCTCCCGATACGGTTTGCATGGCCGAAGCCACTCCCGGTACGGTTTACACGGACTTAGAGAAAACCTTGCCGCTCCCGATACGGTTTGCATGGCCGAAGCCACTCCCGGTACGGTTTACACGGACTTAGAGAAAACCATGCCGCTCCCGATACGGTTTGCATGGCCGAAGCCACTCCCGGTACGGTTTACACGGACTTAGAGAAAACCTTGCCGCTCCCGATACGGTTTGCATGGCCGAAGCCACTCCCGGTACGGTTTACACGGACTTAGAGAAAACCTTGCCGCTCCCGATACGGTTTGCATGGCCGAAGCCACTCCCGGTACGGTTTACACGGACTTAGAGAAAACCTTGCCGCTCCCGATACGGTTTGCATGGCCGAAGCCACTCCCGGTACGGTTTACACGGACTTAGAGAAAACCTTGCCGCTCCCGATACGGTTTGCATGGCCGAAGCCACTCCCGGTACGGTTTACACGGACTTAGAGAAAACCATGCCGCTCCCGATACAGTTTGCATGGCCGAAGCCACTCCCGGTACGGTTTACACGGACTTAGAGAAAGCCATGCCGCTCCCGATACGGTTTGCATGGCCGAAGCCACTCCCGGTACGGTTTACACGGACTTAGAGAAAAGCTTGCCGCTCCCGATACGGTTTGCATGGCCGAGGCCACTCCCGGTACGGTTTACACGGACTTTGAATAACGCCGCTCCGATCCGATACTAATGGCCAGAGCCGCCCTCGGATCGGGTTGACGCGGTCTTATGAATAATGTCGCTCTGGCCGGCGGATCAAGTCCTTCATCTCCATGAGCATTTGGGAAGGGGAAGCAGGCAAGGGTAGATGCCGCTGTTGCGGGTCCCGTCGCCTCTCTCAGTCCCATTCCTCCCTGCGATACCGCTTTCGGGAGGACTGCTGGTCTTCGGGCCGAGGGTGGACCACTCGGGGGACAGGCGCCAAAGTTGCGTCGGCTACGCCTTTACCTTTAGATATCATCAGGGCCTCCCGGTTGACATACTTGTGTGCCCGGGCTACGAGGTCCTGGAAGGTAGGGGGATGGCGTTTCCCGATGGAGCCGAGGAGCCCTTCGTCCTGACACCCGCTGATCACGGCCAAGACCGCGATCGAGCTATCAAGGTTTGGGATTTGGGCGGCCTCGGTCCAAAACCTGGTGAAATACTCCTGGAGAGTTTCGGTGGAGCCTTGCCGGATGGCTAATAGGCTAGCCGATGTCTTGTACTGCCGGGTGGCATCATAAAACTGGTCGATAAACAACTGACCTAACTGGACCAAGGAATGGATGGAGTTGGGGGCCAGTGCTTCGAACCAGGTTAGAGCAGTCTTCTCGAGGGTGAGGGGGAAAAGTCGGCAGCGGACTGCTTCGGTGACCCCTCGGACCGAGAGATATGCGTTGAATCTCTGGAGATGATAGACCGGATCTGTCATTCCGTTGTAGAGAGGACCCTTCGGCAGTTTGAAATCTGGAGGCACTTCGGTAGCCAGGAGCTCCGCCGTGAACGGGGTCCGCTCCAGGATGTTACTGGCCAGAGGTGCTCCGTATGGCCGAGATACCATCTTCTGCATTTCCTTCTTCATCGCCGCTAGCCGCCGGTCCAGGTCCGGGGCGGTTGAGGTGGCGACTGACTGTCCACCGGTTCTGACCGGGCGGAATTCGGACGAAACAAAGCCTTTCTTTGTCAGGCGATCGATGCGAGGGGCTCGGGCAGGTAGTGCCGAGGGCTTGCTGCGTGCTGAGGCGGTTTTGCCAAGGAAAACCGGTGCGGGTGCTGGCCGGAGCCTCACATCTTGAACCGGATAAAGTGGAGGGAGCAGTGCTTGCTGAGGAAGCTGTCCTATCAGTCCCATGCGCTGGACGATGGCAGACACCATCTCCTGAAGAGGCGCTAGGGACTTGACGGCAGTTGCCAGCGTTGCTATCTGCTGCTGGAGTACTCCCACCCGGTTGTCTTCCACGACAAGGGACTCTGGTAAGACTGGCAGAGTCGCTCTTGTCGGAGTACAAGGGGCGCCTTCGGACGTCAACAGCTGTGCCGAGGCTTCCCATGCCTCCGCTTCGCTCTGTCCGGATTGTCGGGTGACAGGTCGTTGAGACATGACTTGTTTGTTTGTTTCCCACAGACGGCGCCACGTGATGTAGACTGGATCTATCACGACCGGACTCCGAGGCCGGAATCCGGAAAAGAGGATCCGAAGCCGGTTCGGATCGGTGTTGCTGAGGCCCGACGGGGATCCGGAAGGCCGAGGAGGCGGAGGCGGAGACGAGGGTCCGAAGGCCGAAGGGCGCTTCGGTCAGTGCGGACTCGTCCTCCGGGAAGTCGGGGCCGAGGCTCCTTCGGCGGGCGAAGGGGCGGCGCGGATGAAGCTCTTTCTTGGCAATACGGCCGATAGGCGATGAAGCCGGACGAAGGGACGGCGCGGGGCTGAGCCTCCCGTTGCGGGGCAGCCGTCGGACGGCGTCGAGACCGGGGAGAGGAGTCCGAGGTCGGCGGCCGAGACCGACTCGGGGAGGTCGGCGATGATTCGAACCGAGCCCCTGCAGGAGGGAAAGAAGAAGAAGAACCAGTCAGCAGGAGTCCCGGGCGTCAGCCCTGGGGAACCCCCTCCGACGGTCAAGTTAGCTTCTGAAGAAGATTCGATTCAGGAAGCAAGAAGAAATAGTTAGAACACTATTCGGACAGTAGTCCTTTAAGGGGTTTCGGAAGCTTAGGGGGGCTTCCGTTTTTCCCACCACCCTCCTTGGCCACAAATAGCAGGATACTTATAGCGGAGGGTAGCGGATGGTTAACGGTGGCAGCCGATATAGGACTAAAAGGAGGCTTTCTGACAAACCGCCATAGCGTCCGATCCGCCACCGGAGTGGGCCGGATTCGGCTACCGGGCCGAAGGGGGTTGGGCCGCTGACGGGCCGAAGCCTGCTGGGCCCTGGGCCGCCGTGCTGTTCCCGGGCCGTAGGCTGGTGGGCCGCTGACGGGCTGAAGCCTGCTGGGCCGGGAGCGACGGGGCCGCTTATGGGCCGAGGGCTGCTGGGCCGCTAACGGGCCGAAGGCCGCCGGAGGGCCTAATACTGCTACTGTTGGGCTGATTGGGGTTTGGGCCTGCTTCAATGGGCTGAATCGGATTCTGCCGCATCACTTATCATGCATTTTAAAGCAAAATGTCCGATATTTTTTTAAATCATGTGGATTTAAAATTAGGGAATGAGTCCCTTAATGTTTTATTTTTCCACTCTTATTTTAATTGAAAATCTAGTTTATGACATATATGAAGGTGATGATTACGAGCCTAACAAAATTTTTGAATCGACATATGTGAAATAAACTATATGACCAATTAATTTAAAAAAAAATAAATTTTTAAGTGCCTAATTATTTTTTTTGTGCAATGTAGAAGGTAAAGATGGTTTCAAAAGGTTTATATCACGAGTTGTCTGGTCAAGATAAATTAAAAGACGAAAATTATGACATGTAGCACAGAAAAATTCAGTATCTCCTGAATGAGAAAGATGTGTCTATGTACATGGATTGGGATAATCACATCATTCTTTTTGATTTGTCTATATAGATCCTTATGCCTAGCAGATAGGATGTTTCTCCCATATCCTTTATGGAGAAGGTCTTAGATAATCAAGACTTGGTTGATGTCAACATCGCTACAGTATTCTCAATGAGTAGGATGTCATCAACGTAAAGGACCAAGAAAGCCGCTGAGCTCCCACTAATCTTCTTGTAACACATAGCTCGTCTTCATTCTGAATGAAGTCGAAAGTTTTGATGGCCTCATCAAATCTTAAGTTTCAACTCCAAGAAGCCTGTTTTAGTTCATAAATAGACCTTTACAACCTGCATACCTTATTAGGATGTTGCTTAGATGTGAAACCTTCAGGATGCACCATGTACACCTCTTCTAACATATTTCAATTAAGGAAAGCTATCTTCACATCCATTTGCCAGATTTTATAATCGAAGTATGCTACAATAGCAAGGAGAATTTTGATTGACTTAACCATAGTTACCGGTGAAAAAGTCTCGTCATAGTCAATGCCTTGCCTCTGACGATATGTTTTTGCCACCAACCTGGCTTAGTAAGTGTCAAGTTGTCTATTTGCACTGATCTTCCTCTTGAAGATCCATTTGCAACTGATAGGAACTATTCCTTCAGGTGCATCAATTAGGTTCCAAACTTAGTTGGTGTTTATAGACTGTATTTTAAAATTCATCTTCTATTTCTCGAAGTCTGCACAACAAACTGCTTCATGGTAGGATTGAAGATCTTCATCCTCATTGACTTGTACCTTAGAAGACCTCTCAGAGATATGTCCAACATATTTCTTTGGCTCTCTAGGTATCCTACCATATCTTCATAGTACATGTGTTTCTTCTCGAATAGACTCCACCGATGGTGTCTCATATAATGAGATACTGTCTCTAGTTTGTGTCTTCTGGACCTCGTCCAGTTCTATCTGGCTCCCACTATTTTTCTGGAGTGGGTATTCCTTCTCCAGGAATACAACTCTTTTGGCCACTAAGACCCTTTGCTCGTAAAAGTGATAGAAGTAATATTCAAAGGTCTCTTTTGGATACCTCACAAACTTATACTTATCGGTTCTAGATTCAAGTTTGTCAAGGTCATTCCTTTTTAAATGGGCAGAACATCCTCAAATTTTAATGTGATTAAAATTTGATTTTCTGCCCTTCATATCTCATATGGTGTAAAATGAATTGACTTGCTTGAGATCCTATTCAATAAATAGGTTGCGGTCTCTAAGGCATAGCCCCAGATAGACAAGAGTAGTCCTGCCAAGGACATCATGAATCGGACCATGTCCAACATGGTCATGTTTCTCCTCTTGGATACACTATTCTGCTGCGGTGTATATGATGGGGTCTATTAAGAAAGTATCCCATTGTCTTTTGAGGGAATAAGGATTCCTTTAATTCCTTTAAAAAATTCACCATTTTTGAATCCCAATTCCAATGATCTCTTTCAAGACCATTATAGGGCCAAGTGATGTTCCTGACCTTAACACTAATTTTCCATTCCACTTTGTTCCCTTACAAAACAGATGTCAAAGAGAGAATTTTGTAGACACAATATTTTTGACATTCTACCGTCCACCCATCATATTATTTGTAAGATTCTCAAATTGGGTCCAAAATCATGAATTTTCACTTAATACGTTAAAACTGGACTTAATTGGCCATGTGGATCATTATGAGGGTCCATTGGCCATGTGGATCACTAGCTAGGAGGGTCCATAGGAGAGGTGTGTATAGTTTTCCAAAGAGTCATGCACACACCTTGTGCAGTTCTTATGACTCCTGAGCTGTCTAAAGGCCAAATGAGGGGTCTGCTTCGAGAAAGATTTGGTGCACAGACCTCAGCACTGTCATCCGATCATTTGGCAGCTCTCAACTGGGTGTTATACGCACTTGGGTACGTTAAATCATTCGACCAAAGATCAGATGGTACATACGGCTCAGGTCAACTCCAAACTCACCATTTAAAACAAAAACTGCACGTTCCCTAATTGCCATCCAATCAATGCCACTGATGAGATTGTAATGTCTGGTCAGTGCAGCAAACCTTTTTCATCTGCTTCAGCCTCTTATCAAGGCCGCTGCTATTAGCATTTCTGACTTCGGCGATCTCTGGTTCTCCAACTTGGCTTTATGGTATCTGATGTTGGTCACAGAGTCGGAGATTTTGCTGGGGTTTGCATATATGATCTGTTTTGCATCACCGAAAAGGAGGATGTGCGAGGGCTGTGTTCTTAGGACTGCTTAAGCGGCTTCCCACAATGCAATTAAGGAACTTCTGCCCCTACGCTACTTTATATGTTAGATCAACACTTCCGTGGAGCAGTAAAGCCATTATATCAAAAAGAATTAAGATTTGCACTAAGACAAGATCCAAATTAACTTTTCAGATTAGAAATCTTGGTCAGAGCTTGGTTATGGCTGATTTTGGTTAAGAACTCTTAAAGTTATGGTTGGATTAGGAAGAAAGCTATTTATCTATATACAAAGCCACGTAAGCTTTGATTATGTGAACAAGGGCACGAAATCAGTGTCGTTCTTTACATTCTTATTTGAATAGAATATAGCTTTCAAGAGTAGAATATAGGTCCCTTTTTTATTTAAAAGGAATAGAATATAGGTTTTTAAGAGTGGAAATCTTGCCAGTCTCAAATTTGGTAAGAAAGAACAAAAGAGAGGGGTAACTAAACACAATGGTCTACTCCATGCAGTATTATACCGGCGTCAAATGATCATACCATGCACTAATTAGAGGGTATCATGCTTTAATCTAAATTCGTTTTAGTGCCATTACCGGCGGAAGTGTACACATTTGCACATTAATCCGTAGGTTTGTTGGACTTCCTGCTAGGTGGAACCAGATAGTAGTTTGGGTTGATAACTTGGTGTCCAGTGCTCGGCATTACCGAGAAACAGAAATGGATAAGAACATGAAAGCAATCATGATAGGCCAACACCTTATCCATCCAATTGGCACCCAACGACTACCTAAATGGATGACAAAGTACATGAATCGGACTTCGTGGAGATAACCCTATTAACACAAAAAAAGTACAAAATGTAGTAGAACGCAACAAATCATAAACACTAAATCGGGAAATATATAGATGCAGTTCCAATCTTAAGCACCCAGAAGCAGCAAGCCCACGTCCTTCTTCCCAAAGAGAAAAATCTTCCAGGTTCAAAATTTCAACTGGAATGATTTGAGAGGCATCCCATGTACTGTGGAGGCAATTGATGAAAAATTTTTGAACTCAAACCGAGAACGTGAATAAATATATACTGTGGCATGACAAAGAAAGACATGAGACACATTTAACGTGAAATTACAGTAGTAGTTTTCAGAACACTGGCAAATACGGCAATATTCAGAGCAAAAGACATCAGTGTATTCAACTCCAGAAACTCGATCATGTTGGGCAGTTTCCTTCAGCACAATCTTGATAAGTAACTGCTACCATTATATTTTAAACGCAGAAAAGACCAAGTAATACCTTTATGCCCACAAACAAAGCATCCGTTCAAGTAATTTTTTGAGAAGGAACAAAAAGGAATGAATGTGCATCTCACCTCGCGTGGCTGCACCCGTGATTCATAGGGTTGTGCAAGATAAAGTTAAAAAGGGATATGCAGACTTCTGGAACATGAGACAAAATGCGCCATCAGCATGAGCAATCAGTGAAGCGAAACCTTGAATCCAATAAAGCATTCGATCAAATTGCCATATAATAGTCACCAGTCTATCGTTACTATGCACATTTCGTTAAAACTGCAACATCCCCAAATAAAAATGGACAGGCTATGCTCAAATTTAACAACCAAAAAATGAACAGTTCAAAGGAAGGCAATCACACGAGTAGTCCAAACTGGAATACATAAACAGCAGGCAATCTTCAGTTACCTGTACATCAAAGGTCAGCAGCTTTGGTCAGAGTTCCCTTCATTGGTACAATCTTTCATGCAAAGAAGAAAATCTTGATAAAAATGGCTAGGAAAAACTGCAACAGAAAGGCACCGACTGCCAACACCATCAGATCACTCCCCTCAGTGTAAGATCTCAAGTTTGATAAAATGAAACAAGCGGATGCAGAACCAGCAAGTATCGTGATAATCCAGCGAATTATCTCAATGGGAATGACTAAGAGCAACTGAAAATAGCGAGTGTACATCAAGTAAATATACCATTGGGAGAATCAGAAGTAATCACATGAATGCAGTCTTCTTCGGGTAGAAGTAGCAACTTAATATATTAAATAGAAATTCACACAACCCTACGGTAGTAAGGTCAGGAGACGTATTTCCACACAAAACAAATAGACTTACAGAAGAAGACTTCAGAAATGTTGATCTAATATTAGAAAAGTCGATAATGAAAGCCACTAAATTTAGGCAAAAGTTCAAGTAGATGGGCCCCATTAAACTGAGTAAAATGCTCATTGATCTAGGACTTTGTGATCCATTCTAAGTCAAGAATATCATTACAAGAACCGAGTTATTCCTGCCTACAATTTCCTAATGAACCTAGCAGGGCAAGGAAGACAAAAGAATGAATTTTCTAACCTTCTTAGGATATCCGTGAGAGGCCAGGTGCAAAACACATGCCTGGAAATGCTAAAATTGTGCCAGGCCATACCCACCTTTGAGTCCCCGTTAGAAAGTGCTTACATGTTTTAGTCAAAAAAAGTAGATGCAAAGCTACCCATTTCAGTGGCCTCTCATGGATTGGCCGCATGCTCTAGATTTATACTATACCCATTTTGGCTCATTAACATTCTGAGGCCCTGTTTGGTTGCAATTTAAGAAAACAGATGGAGTTATCATAAATCTGTTCATCATAAAAGCATTTTCTGTAAATTTATTTGGTTATTCTGCATAAACATAGCTGAGTCTGTGATAAACATGAGAGAAACTCCAGCGGAAACCCTTTTATATGGAGTGTTTGAGGTTATGATAAACTAAAGGGAGTTTATGGTAAACATGCTTTTTACCATCCAAACTAAGGTTATTGTGGAAAACAAGTTTACGTGAACCTAAACACATTAATGGCTCTTGATTTATCCAGACATCATAACACAGTTCAGGTCATAGGTGTTTGCCACTCAGCAATACTGAAAATCCAGTTCAAGCCAACCTAGTTAACATCCCGTCAATAGCTGAAGCACAATCCATTTAGAGCATGCTCAGAAAGAACTGAGAAACAAAGCATCAGAATTCCAAGTAGTTAGATGTTACAAGTGAAATTCAGATTCTTAGCATATATGTAATAGCAGATTTAAAAAAAAGGATTAAATACCAAGAAGATTATTTCATTCACTAATTCCATGGATCTTCTAATAGAACTCTTGCCAAAATCACCTTGACCAAGTCATCATTATATAAGCCTAACCCCATTAATGTGGGGATGGCTACATGTATCCTGTTCCACCATCATAATCTATCCAAGGGCATATTTGTGGTTACACCTAGGAAGATCAGGTCCTTATACCATACTTTGCCATCTCTTCCCATATCTCTGGGATCTATCAAAACCTTCTCTCTCTCTCCAAGGGTGCGAAATGAAATCTCTACCAAGATCAAGAATAACAGGCAGATGGAGGAAGAGCAATGGAAAGCAGTAGGATAAAGGAGGAGGAGAAGATGAAGAAGAGGATGAGATGGTGACAATGCTGATAGCGGAGGAGGAGATGAGGATGACAATAGAGGAGGAGAGCTTTCCAAACACACGCAGATGGCATTGACATTCGAGCAAGCAATCCTTGTACATGAGTAAAATGCTTTTACATTGTTCTTGAAATTATTATGATAATTTAATTGTATTGGATGGCTAAATGCATGAAGTATAAAGGTTCCTTTAAGAAGTGCAACATGATCATGATCCATGTTCATGAATTGAGGTCTGATATGTCCATGTTCAATCACATTCTATTTACGGCTTCCCCAAGTTCTTATATTGTCCACAAATTTGATCATACTTCCAGCCAGTGAGGCGGTCACAAACTCAGACATCAGCACACATGACCGAACAATCTGAGTCTTTTTTCCCTAAGCTTAATGTGAATAAGAGTTACAGCTATGTCTCTATGTATAACACACGACTGAACAATCTGAGTCTTTTTTCCCTAAGCTTAATGTGAATAAAAAGTTACAGCTAAGTCTCTATGTATATGTTCATTTGAATCTTAACCTTTATAGTCTTACTGCATATCCATCTCAACATCCTCATCTCGGCAACACCATTTTTGCAAGTTTTTCCTCCTCGAAGTGCAACCTTCGATCCCATGCGGCATTGCAGGTCTTGCAGTAGTTACATAGGGCAACTGTCAATCACAAAGGTTTAAACTCACTTCTCTACTTCAACCAACTTCCCTTTATTGTATGCACAACATCCTCTTGGAGCTCTCCATTCTCTAGAATAATAAATCCTAAACATCAGAAGGTATTGGTATTAGGAATAACTTAACCATCAATCATAGCCAAATCCTCTTGGTCTACCCTCATATTATGAAAATTATGTTTCATATACTGTGACTTTTTTGCTTAAATCTTAAAACCTTCAGATTTCAAAGCATACCCAAGTACCTGTCACCATCTTGTATAGGGTTGACATGGAGCAGCAGAAAAGGTCTGAAAACTATGACAAAGCCTTATATCCTTATTGGATCAGACAAAACCTCAATGTGATAAGGCTTATGATGATGATAACAATGACTGATATCCCAAGCCAAAGTAGTTTTTAGGCAATCAAGGCTCAAAGTGTACTCCATAAAAATAGACTTTTACTTAACTATAAATTATAAACTGGTTGCATAATATTCAAAACCATGCCAATTCATTTTTATATTTATCATCATGGATATTAATATATATCTCAAAGCTCAAGTAATAAATTAAGTTAAAAATCATTAACAAACAGAAGAATTCATACTTAAGGAAATGCATTTGCAAGTTGTTAATTACAAGTAATTCTTACATAAATGAATAGGTGAATATTGGATATGGAACTTTACAAAACTAAATGAACATGTAAACACTGCATACTTACAGAACTTGGCATAAAAATGAAAAGAGAGTAACCCCAAATACACCAGAGACATATGAGGCTTGCATTTGATCCAAGGTACTGGAGCAAGAGGTAAAATGCAGCTGGCAGTATAAGTAAATAAAGATATATTAAACATGCAGCCCAGCTTAAATATGCTACATCAAAATTCCACTGTGTACTTGCATCCATCTTTCTCTGCATCAGATAGCTGGCACAGTTTCCAAGTAAAGCTGACATGACGACCAACGTTGTAGAGATCCAAACAGGCCCATATCTGGCAGACAATAACTTTCGTTGTAAGCAATGCTTGCTTTAAAAGACACAAGCTTGAAATTCAGTGGTAAAGGGAATATTTTATTGCTATGAGTAAAATATTCTCAAGGGCCTTCTCTAGGACCCAATAGAAATAAAGAATGCATCAACTTTCCTTTCCTGGGGGTTGAAAAATGGGTGCCATTGGAGATAATACCTATCCATTCCTCTTGGAAGATAATACTTAACCACTTCACTGATGACAGAGTTTATGTGTATGCTGTGTGGATGAGATGATACTGATTCATACAAATTGAGCTCAACATTCTATGAACAAGATCGGACTTTAACAATCAGGAAGATGTTGAAAGTGTTGACAATGATGCCTATAAAAAATACTTTAATTTCAAACTAATGAGGTTATCTTAATTTCAAAATTCAAACCAATGATAAATAATCAATCATAGGCAAAAGATCAGTCATATATATGTTCAAAATTAACATGAAACAGATTGATCGCTGACAACAGTTTTCACCTTCAGGGAGGTAAGCTTCTGCATATACTAGCATGGTTCCAATCCTGAGCTAAGCAGATGGAGATGGTAGTGACCTAGAGTTTGGTGCAAGAGAGGTAATCTAAGGGTGTGCTTTTAATATAAAAACTAGGACAACCTTTAGGCAGTCTAAAAAGTGCAAAAAGAATCAATCTCAATCAGATAATTACAGTTAGTATCATATCATCCTACTGTTTTGGTGATAACACAAAAAGCTTCCTAGGTCCCAGAAACCCCCACGAACAGAAGATTAATGAAGGGGGGAGGGGGCACCTTTATCATGCATTAATGGTGGACCCATGGGCCAGCTTTTCATATGTTAATGATGGGTAAGTACTGATCATTTGTCTTTATTCCCCCTTCTTTCTTTTAGAAGGGGCTGGCCAAAGAGGAAGAATACCAATGTGGAACGGCCACTGTTTAATGATTAAATGGGTATTGGGTGGGCTCATGGACCATCATGCATGTGCATGTAGGCTAAGCGCACCAATTGCATCTTTCACTTCCTTATGGCCGACTCATTTTGTGAAATTAAAACAGGGAAGGAATAAAAAGAGGAAGAAAAGGATGCATATGGGCTTCCAACTTTAAATATTCAGAGGACACCCCCCCCGCCCCCCAACCACACACACACATACCCTTGAAGATACACAAGCACCTTGCCACATGAGCATGTCTCGTTATTTAACCGATTGACAATCAATCACTTAATGCACCAACATTGGTCAAAGACTCCAAGAAGGCAAGAAAGGCCTATTAAAGTGTCCCCTTAGAGGAAAGGATAGAGGAGAAATTCAGGAGAGAGAGGTTGGTGATCTTCATCCAAAGGTGAGAGCTTTTCAAAGAAGCTCTGTGGAGAGAACTTATAATAGTTATGTTTCTAAGTACCTATCAAAATTGACATAGCTAACAGTGAACCACCTTTAAAATATTCATACCAAGGATGATAGTACCGGTATCGGAGGGTACCGATACTGATCCCACTACTATATGGGTTTTAAAAATTCTGAAAATGCTGAGAAATCAGAAAAAATTAAGAAAATCAGAAAAAATGAAAAAAAAAATGGATATGTGTTGAGTGTGAAAAAGGTGGATTAACTATAAGAAATATGCATAAGACGTACGAAATGATTATTTGATACATATTAAACATGAAAATGGTCTACCATTGTAATAGACATTAATAAATAATAATAAATAAGATGATCCTTACCCATAAGAAACATGAATGAGTACTTTAATATGGATAATAGCATGTAGGACCTTCTAATTTATCCTCCAGTTACTACTGCTGATATCCATAAGAAAACTGCATATATTCCTCATATTTAGCATAACCGAACAAGGATGCAGCCAAGTCGTGCAACCCTCTCTGGATCCCTCTTGGAGTATAAGTTTAGTGACTTGATAGAAATCTAGGAAACCTTCATACTCTGCTTGATATCCCCAGCAATACATGCATGCTTGTTGTTGGCCACCTCCATAACATGATTGTTGCCCATCCTGACCTTGTGAATCATAACCTCCTTGATTATGTTCTCTATCAATGTCAATATGCAAGGAGAAACTAGGTGCATACGTTCCACGACTAGTTGTAGAACCTGCAGTTGCACCAGCATCATCACTAGGAGCTTGTGTGTCATTGTAGTCATCATCATCATCATCATAAGCAGTAATCAACCTCCTTCTAGCCTTGCTTTCTTTCCTTGTGATGCTTGTTACTAGTGTCCGCTCTCTTATACATGTTCCTTTAGCCTATCGTGTACTCCTTTTCCCCGAGGCATATGTCTCACATAAATACGCTTCATCCCATTAATCACAAAGTCTTCTCTAGCAGCAACATTACTCCTCTTAAGTGTTAACGTGCTTCTTCTTAAGAATGATGACGGCTCAATCATTCTAGGAGTGACTAGCTTGCTATCTTATTCTAAGTATCTGACATGCTCAACCTCAGTGTCAAGCATAAACAAAGACATAGGCTCTCTCTAACGCTTAACTGAAGGAGGTAGATCTTCTCTTGGCCTCTTTGATGTTCTTAATTCTGAATGTTTTGCAACAACTCCATCTAATATACCCTTTGTCCATTTTGTATCTTCAGGATCAAAAACATGCTCATCAACCTAAGCTTGCGTCTCAACCCAAGATTGCAAGGGATGGTCATCATCAAATAATGTCTCCACATCAATTTGGCCAACTGTATCTTCTAAGTACAGTTGTCCAGCAAGTTCTAAGGCTCGTTTCTCTCAATTGTTGTCTCAACTTGATGTTTCTGATCCTCAATCTCATATTATAATGACAATATATTAATTTTTCTAACCGTTCAGTCTTTAGTTGATTGTGAACTTTTGAATGTATAAGGCTGAATGTACTCTAATTTCTTTCATGTTGGCTTGCTGATGTTGCTTCACTCAACACTCTGACTGTAATGTAAGCCAATGAGTTTTTTGCTCATATCCCTATTCTTCATCATGACCTACCACTCAATTGTTCCACTAGTAGGAAAAAAATAAATATAAATTAAGATTAGTTCTTATGTAAGTAGTAAGTTGTAACACATACGAATCCAATTTTATCACTTAGACTTAGTATACCTGGGCTCACTCTTTGAGTAGTGTATTGCATTGGTCCTCCTCGTATGTTCCAGTCTTTAACCTATAACTCTTCATCTATAAGGACAAAATGAATAATTCAGTGACTTATATGTAACTAATTCATATAATCGATAAAGACCTGTATTTTAGCCTCAATTCTTTCTTTTGATGTCCTCGATAAGCAACCAATGACATTGAGGTTGCCTTGAATCACTTCTTCATCAATGTGTGTATTAGTACTATATATAATCCAAGGATTTAAATAATAACATGCATTCACTTAGAACTAGTAAATAAGAATATAAAATAAATAAAATAATGGATGATTTAACAATACAATTGATTGCTTACCAGCTATACATGCAAGTCATGGTGTAATGTACCTTCTCATCTATTATTAATTTCCTCTACCACTTCTTATAACTTTGGGAAAATATGTTCTTCAGCTTTAACTTGGCAAGATCCATGGCCTCATATAGGTGTTCCGTATCATTTTTGTCATCACCATCTACCATTCTTAGGACCTTTACGAGAGTCCGTACACTGTTCTAGAAATCTTTGTCATCTATGATTTTCAGTATATCCAAGTCATCAAGTTAAGCATCAGTATTGTATTTGTCTACATAATCCCATAACTCCTTGTACATAAAACCCTTGAGCTCATTCTTGAACATGTGCAAAGACTCTAAAGAATTCGATGCAAATCTTGTAGGTCCTACACGGATGATATCTCGGCCCTCAATTGTTGTTCCTCTAAATATGTTCAAGATCTTCGGCTGGCCACAAATGTAGTGGATAACCATTTATGCTTGCCCAATTGTATGCTTCATATGCTTGTCCTTTGCCAATATCTTCAAGTATCAAGTCTAAGCCGTGTGCTATACATAAGACGCAAATAAGTGTATGCGGTTCTCCATCAACTTCTTTTCCACAACCTTGATTGTCGGTGACCACTTGGACAATATTTTCTTCTCCAATTCTTGTACCATCTGATCTATTAAACCGAACAAATAATTTACATATTTTGTATAATTTGATGTATCAATAGATTTCATGAAAATGTACCTTCAGTACAATAACCCAAAAGGTTAATCATAGACTTTTTTGTAGTACCAGTCCAACCATCACGCATAAATGCACATCCTTTCTCCCTTTGGATAATTTTAAAGCTTTCAACTCATTGTTGAAGCTCATCATACTCTTCATCAAGGCCTCCATATATGTCTCAACGTGTCAAGGCCTTTAAGCCAGGGCCAGTATCTACTATGACACAAATCATAGGCTGAAAATATGTTGATTCAACCGCATGTGAGGAACACATGCATGCAAAAATTATTTGCAAATGCTTTTAAATACATGTTTTACTACTTCTGTTGGCTTTTTCACTCCTCTCAATGCTCGCTTGATTTTTGGTTATGTATAGCTACGCTTTCTGAACACATAACTATCCATGGGACCTACTCTCTGTTAATCATACCCTACATATGTGCGTCAAACTATAATGGAGTAACTTCCGAGGGTCTAACATTTCATGTTCTTAATGGTCCAACACCTTTTCGTCGAGCCTCATTTTCTGCTTAAACCCATAAACTCTCTTTCTTAGATTGGGTCAAGTCTGGGTCTGAATCTTTATGTCCCGTTTGGTACCAGGATAAAAATGAGTAGGAATAAGCATAAGTCGTCCTGGTATAATTTATCCTTATCCTTATTCTTAGATACGTTTGGTATGTAAGGGGTTAAGAAAAAAGTTAATCCCGTTCTCCGTTGGTGAAAATGTGGATAACAGCTGGGATAATTTAGTAAAAAATATCCTTCTAAAAGGTAGGAGACGGGGTTAAGAGGTAAGTTAACTTATTCCACCTAAAAGCTAGAATGAGTTATCCTCGTTTTTAACCCCATTTTTAGGGTTAACCCTAATCCTCTTAACCCCCTTATCCCTAGTGAAATTTAAGATGCCAAACAAGGAACAAGATTGAAGTAGGGATATCCCCCGTCTGTCCCGATAACAAACGGGACCATAGTGTCCTCATCAGTAGACTCATCAAGAATCTGCTCACCCCTCTCATGTATTGAAATGCCACGCCCTGAGGTGGACTTCCCTTTTCCTTTTTTACTTCCTTTACCAAAAGTCTCCTCACTGAGTTCAACTTCTTGTTCAGCTCTTTGTTCTTTCTCCTTTTTCCATCTGAGCAACAATTGTCACATTTCATTGGCCATCGGTTTGGGACAGAGGGTACATTTTGTGACATGTCCTTTGATCCCTCCTAAATGCTCATCTTCTCTAGTCGCTCCACCACCTATCTCTTTGCTACAATATTTGTATTTCACTCTTTATTTTGTAGCATCGATTAAGATGATGTGAACCCACCCTGGATCCTATGTATCCTACCCTTGATCAAACTGACGTGCAACCATGATCCTGCAATAATCAGGTCAAAAAGATGAAGAAATGTAAGTACATTAATAAGTCATAATGAAGTTTAATTAAGTTTCAATTGATGTTGAATTAAAGTAATTAGACAAAAGCTTGAATTTTTAACTACTAATTAAGGTCAAATTTAGATATTTTGTCTCATTAACCCACAATTGATTCAATTGACAATATGTTCCTACTCTAATGTGTGCAATGAGGCTTAATTAAACTTCAATTGATGTTTAATTAAGGTAACTAGACAAAAGCCCCAATTTTTTACCACTAATTAGGGTCAAATTTAGGGATTTCGTCCGTTTTTAGAGGAAGAAAATAATGCTAAAGCAAACACACACTTAACAAGTTAAAATTAATTAAAAAAGGAAAAAAATACAAGAATTTCTTTTTCTTCTTTTTTCTTCCACTCGAAACGTCGTCGGGGACTTTGACAGTGGTGGCGGCGGCAACAAGCTCCCCCTAACTTCCCCCTCGCTCCTACCTACTCTCTGTGATAGGAAGGGAGAAAGACCCCTTTTAAAAGGGGCCTTTCGCGTGGTACCAGACTGTACCACTCGATTTCAGGCGTATTGGAACGACTGAAACCAGCCCAATACCGATCGATACAGTGAAATGTTTCCTTTTTTTTTGGGGGGGGGGGAGGGAGGGGGGATTTGGTATCAAGCTTTATGCGGGTATTGTCTCGATACGCACTGATATTAATACGTATCAATATCGGCCGGTACTCCCAACCATGATTCATACAAAGGTGGCTTATCCCAAATCTATGAAAATTGACGAAGCCCCAATGAGCCCGCTTTTAAATAACTAAAGTGCCCTCTAGCCCCACTTTATAGGAGTCCTATAAACACTTGCAAAAATTGAATGCACAACAATGGATCCATAGTTAAATATATATAAAGGTGGCCCTCTAGTGCATATTTAAATATACAATGGTAGCACCTCCAAACTTGAAGAAATTGATTGAAGTCCAAATAATCTTGCTTTCAAATATTTAAAGCTAGTTCCCCAGTACACCCTAAGATACGCAAAGGTGGCCCATCTTAACATGTGTCCAGCGTGACCTCCACCTTTAAATATTTAAAGGTAGCCCTTTGGCCGAAGGTAGGAAGAATCGGGGATTGGCCACGGATCGGCCCACTCCGGATCGAATTGGATTGGCCTCCATTTATTTTTTAAAATATTAAAAAAAAATGGTCCAATCCCAATCCCATTCGGTCTAATCCTGGACCGATCTCGTCCGACGCCAACCAATCTCGGCCACTTCCAGCCAATCCGACTGATCCCAGCCCAGACTAATGGATCGGGGCATGCAAGGATTGCAGTATTGGTATCGGTACCGGTATCGGAGAGTACCGATACAGATATCGATACCGATATCGGTATTGATATGTATCGGCTGGTACCGGCCAATAAAAATATTAAAAAAATTTCTTAACTATAAAGACCGTTAACGATACCCCCCAGTATCGGTACTGTTATCGGTACTGGGCAAGGCCGATACCAATACGTACCGATCGATATGTATCGGTCTCGGTCGATACTGCCAACCATGGGGGCATGAGATCGAGTCAATTCAGGTCAAAATCGATCAAATCGGCCGATCCGATCCAATTTGTATCGATCTTGCCTTCCTTGCTTGGACCACCTTTAGATATATAAAGGTGGCCACTTTAAATATCTAATGGTGACCTTCTATTATAGTTCTTGATATTTGGCTAAACTCTAGACTTGGGCCATAATTTGGTATGCCCAATAGACCTATGTCTAGGGCATATATGTATCAATTAGATTCTAAAATTAATTCATCAATCATCAGCACATCTCGGTATCGTACCATGACACTGCACTACTTCACACTTTTAATTGAAGGTGGATAATACCACAAATTCATTAAATGGAAAAAGAAATGTACAAGTATAGAAGCCAAAGAATCCTCCCAAAGAAGCTCTACCAATACAAAAAACACCAAGGAGGTGTATTCCTCACAAGCCCCTTAGAAGAACCAAAAAGGAGGATTTACAAGTATGCTTGTTACACAAAACAGAAGCCCACTCCCTCACTCTTTCCCTTACAAAAGAAGCAACCCTATCTGCAATCGAGGCTTCTTTCTAGAAGATTCTTATGTTTCTTTCACCCCATAGAGCACAGAAGGTGGCATGGAGGATCAGCCACCACAGATTCTTCTGCACTACCTCACACTGCACCTGCACAAACTTGTTAGCATTGTGTTATCTTTTATTGGACATCGTTAAGAGGCAGAAAAAATCAAGGGTTGCCTCTTATCAGAGGGAGGTCATCAGCACTGGCTGTAGGCTGGTGGAGAGGGTCCAAATTAAAGGACATAGAAACACACCTTCACTAGAGTAAAGACGGAACTAAAACAATTTAAAATAGATGCCTAATCCCAAAGAAAATTTTAGACACCTAATTCCAATGTATCAACAGTTGGCCAGCTTCTTTTCCCCATCTCTTCGAAAGTTAGTATTATTTCTAGGCCATATCAGATCAAACTAGACTAATCAGCTGCAAACCAAATTCACACTACAATAGGCATGATTATTCCAGTCATGTCAAATGAAAATAAATTAATCAGCTGAAAACCAAACTCAAACTTGAAGCACTGTTCTCTAAGCATGATTATTATGGTCTCAGTAAATGCATTATTGCATGCATCACGGAATTATGCAAAGCCAAGGGATCCCAAATTTTGAAGTTCGGATGATAGGACTACCCAAAAATGTCAAGACTGCATTATCTCAGCCACAAATCTCCAATGTTCTAACTTGGCATTGTAGCTACTTAGTTAGGTCTTTGCATGCATGGATTTGAACCAAAATACAACCAGTGTGCACAAGGAAGCAGAGTGTATTGCATCACCATATTCCTTTCCGATGGATTCCAAGTTTCCGACCTCATCCAATGTTCCAAATAAAAGGAAAACGAAATGGCAATACAAAAAGCCAAGCAGTAAATAGCACTACTAAATGGCAGAAGAAAGGCTGCTGTGCTATAAGAACAACTTACAGATCAGGACAAGCATCAATCTTTCCGAAAAAATCACCACGAAAGGGATAAACAGAACTTATTATCCTATCCACCACAACATCGGTATCAACATTGAAATAAGGGAGGTATGATGAAATGCTAAATAATCCCCTCCAGCTGGCTGCAGCTTGCTCACCTCCACCTGCATGTGTAGTGACATGACATCCAAGCATGAACAAAAAAGGCAAAGAAACATGCAAACTAGAAATTTTTGCTTTATGCATGAAACATATCTCAAGAGTCTTAAAACTTGCATATCAATCGTGAGAATAAGACAATAAGAATACAAATATAGCTAAAAAGCAAAAGGACCAAAGAGGATTAAATAAATAAGAAATAGTGGCCTCATTTTTTTGCATGCAAGCCAAGAGTATGTATAGTAGGGCATCCAGCAAGGCACCAACATGGCATAACATAAGGATATATAATCTGATGGAGATAACCATGGAAAAAAATGAGAATGCAGGTATTTTCATAAGAGTTAAATTAATTTATGTAAGGTTATGATGATAAACCCATCAGCCGCTGGAGAGGCCCAAGATTAGCATAGTTACCGAGTGGCTCATGAATATCCAGTTAATTCCTGGGAAGATTATTGATCCAGCAGAGGATCAGAGTGATCCTAAATTCCCGAAAATACTATGCTACGCCCTACATTTCTCTAATGTTCAGGACTGAATGGTGATCAATGTGAGATCGAAATACGATTGTATCTATTCCGTCATGCACCTTCATCAGTTAGAAATTAGGATATTTCAAAAACATGAAAACATGTTATACAGCAGGCATTACATACCGTTCGGACTCCTAGAACTTTGGAAGCCTTCACTGTTGGTTGGAAATATTTGTGTGTTTTCCTTTACACCTGAACAAGATAAATGCAATAATGCATGATGGTTGGAAACTAAAATACTTTTACAATTGGGAAGCGAGATGATTAGTCATTAAGCGTAACCATAAGAAGACAGAGGAAATGCAAAAAAGGAACTGTAGAGGTTAAAAACAGGAATTTTATGCAATCAAACCTTCATTCACTTCGGGCCTTTTGTCTTCAGTAATCACAGCCTGCAAGCAAGATTCCACGATGTAAACGACAAATGATACAAATACCAAGAACTTCAAAATGGAAACATTGAGCCAAACCAGAAAAATGAAGGACATCCCGGTTGCACACATTAAGACCAATTCTGACGCAATCAACACCCTAAGAACGAGAACAGGAATCCACTTAAGCAATTAGCACATGTAACCCCATTTCGATCGTGTCTAAATCCATTTTCAAAACGATCGTGCGCGCAAGTGAATACAGAACCGTGTTTTTCGAAACTCCAACGGATCAATGTGGGGAATCCGAAGAAAATGAAGAAACCAAGGTATCCTGGAGAATGCGGCACTGCGTACCGGGACGGAGCCGAGGAGGTGGCTGGAAGGGAGGCTGCTGTAAGCGTCGACCATGACGGGAGCGATGGATTGGAATGTCGAGCGAGAGAGATAGGAAGGGCGAAGATCTTCCCTTCCGGGATGATCACCGCGTCGGCGTCGGCGACGGCGATGGCGAGGGTTCTTCCTCTCAGAGAAGATGGATCCCGTCTCCACGATCGCCGACGTTTTCTTACTCTGCATTGCCTACCATTTTTTTGTACGTGGATTCGCGCCCCCTTCTCCGGTGAATAAAAAATAGTATAATTATTGTAAAATTGTTAATTTATAGCATTTAAAAATATTTTAGATATATGTATTAACTATTAAGGTTATAAATAGTTGAAGATGAAAATGAAACTGGGCATCTTCCAAAATAAATAAAAAACATGTATATTTCGTTTCTTCTTTTTATTTCTCATTTGAAGCAAAAAAGGAAATAAAAGGCATCATTTCCATTCCATCTTCCCCCACATATGTCATCCCAAGTTACGGGCAATGTGCATTTACTTCTCATTTTTTTTCTAGTCAAAAAGTTTCATTTTAAAAATTGTGTATAAAAAAAAAAGATCAGTTCTTTTTAACACTTATCCATTTCCAAAATGTCGTAGATAACTTTTTTTTTTAAGCAAATATTTGCCATTTGTGGAATTATTAACCATGAATTTGATCAAAATTTTCTAATTAAAATTTTGATTATGCCGGATGACAACAACATGAGCAAGGAAGTTTTTGAATCAATTTCATATAAGTTCCAAAATCCTGTGTATGGATAAATCAGTGTATACGCTAGATGAGTTCGGTGAGTCTGTAGATACATCACTCAAACACCATAGAGATTAGCAAAAACTTAAGCATGATCAGAGTAACCAGTTGATTAGGATCTCTCTTTTCTTTGTAAAAGACGCTTACTTCTCTTTGATATTAGTAATTTTCTTTGCCATAATAAAATGTTATCCTCCTCTGAAGACGTGAAAAAATGAAAGCATGTCAATTACCTTCGAGCGTACAATATGACCTGCTCTCGAACTCATCGACATCAGCTTAAACTCCCGTTTTGGTCATTAAAGACAAGGACGTGCACTGCTTATGATCCACAAATTGGCAGACATCAAATTCGAATTGAATTCATGAAAAGTAACAAGAGGTAATGTTCATTAAAGACAGCGTAAGTCCCACCAAGCTCCACGAAAGCCTACCTCTCACAACTCGCAGAAGTGTCTCGGCTCTATATTCAAGCCAACAGTCGAACCTTGCAGAAAGTATGAAAGGGAAACGGAAAAGGGGTCAAACTTCTACCAAAAATCTAAGGACATGTACTAAATTGAGGCAATGAGGGCATACCATACATTAACGGATCCTTAACTGGAAACATAACTGCCGAACATTGGTAAACAATTTAAAAGGGGACAGAAAGGCACATGACAGCCGACTGTCACGACCGAAATTGTGACTTAAGTTTTTATTAAGTCTTGATTATTCGGGAATGTCGAGAGGGGCAGTCTAGTTGATGAAGTCTCTTATTTCGCGGATGAATGTAGTCAGATTATGTCAGTAGGTTGCGGCCTCATCCGACTAGACCTTCTCAGCCACACTTCAGTTGTGTGGCCCCCGCGTTTAGGTGTGACCTAACGTGCTGGTGAATTCCTTCATAGAAAGCCGAACTTAGCAATGGCGGAAGGCCATGCTAGGTGCGAGGAGATTCTTGGAGGAGACTGTCCCCTAAGGTCCGCTTATTGTAGAATATGTTGCGCCAACTAACCGAAGGCAAATCGGGCAGGTGGCCGTCTTCTCTCTTAGTATGCGCAGGGTTAAGCGCATGCCTTGTATGTTTCAACGAAGGTAAGAAGTTGGTGCTACTTGTCTGTACGCATCTCCCGCAAGACGGTGGTAGTCTTGAACACCGAGTGGCCCGTGAAGCAAGTTGTGCATCGAGGGAGACCCGTTCTTACAGAGTTAAGTCTCGTAAGGCGACGAAGACTATGAACTTCGGAGCAACCGTTGAAGCAGGATTCGTGCAAAGACGATGGACCCGGCATGCAAGTTCGTGCGTGAAAGGCGGCGGTGGCATGGTTCTCCGAAGCAATCCCGCTGAGGCGGCGATGTTTGGCAGCTAGGTATTGGCCAAGTTGAAGGCCTTTATGTGTAACTAACTGAGCAGATCCCGGACTATGCCATTCACCCTCTTGCAAGGCCAAGAGGCCGATTAACGTGGGATAGACCTAAGCGAGGGAGCTTAGGTGAAAGCGTGATGCACGTAGCCGGCAAGTCCCGAGCGAAGGTGCAGTGCAGTAGCGAGGGTGCTTAGGTGAAGGCACGAGGCATAGAACTGACATGCCCCAAACGCAAGTCCGCATAGCCGTAGCAGAGTGCCTAGGTGAGGCACTATGTATGAACCGATAAGCCCAAGTGAAGGCCCGCCCCACCGAGCGAAGGTGTCTAGATGAGGTGCAGTGCGCGTAGTCGGTAGGCCCCAAGCGAAGATCAACTCAACCAACGTGCGAGCGCCTAGACAAATTGTATAGGCGCGGAGCCGATGGCAAGTGCAGAGGTCTTGATCATAGGGCAAGGATGATGAGGGCAATTTGTATGGGTACAGTGCCAACTGGACCCAAGTAACGACCATCCTGCGTTACGCAACTTGCGCGGGTGCCCAGGGTTTGGTGTGGCAAACCACCCCGGAAAGATTTGTGCGAGGCTTGCGGGCTGAGCACTTGGGCACTACGAAACTCTGGTATGATGCAAAAAATTTGTAGGCTGATCTCCCATGTGTGCTTCTGCCACCGGAGCGGCGTACGACATCGTCAGGAACTTGAGCTTCTCTAAGTTATGTTATGACAAGTGGTATCAAAGCACTCGCAGCTGGTATTCGTGCGGGTAAAGTGGGGTGTGCCGGTACTTTTGGTGATGGCTGAACCATACTGTCTGTGTTGAAGACCGTCTTGAACTTGGCGAGTCCTTGTTTGACATGTGAAACATGGCCAGATCAACAATCAGAGGGATTTGTTTACTTGAAGTTTGCAAAATAAAAAGGCACTTAGGAGACGTATATATAGCCGTTTGATAAAGTGTTTGTCCAGCTCGACCTTAGCGATAGATGATCTCCTAAGGTGTGTCGAGGGACAGTCAGTGTATACAAAGATGTTGAACTTGGGGTGCAGAATTGTTCAAGTTAGCCGAAAGTGCAGTTCCCTTCATATTCCAGTTGGCGTATGTAGTGCGCTTGGTCAAATCCATATGAGCAAGTATTATCGCAATGCTCAAAGCCTGAGGGTTGTGGGATGAAACTTGGGAAAAGCTGAACTTGAGGACCACATTGCTGCACGATGTTCCTTCCCCATAGTCGCATGGGTCGGCAGGAGACATGGGTATGAAGATGGTCAGCAGTGGAACTAGTGAGTTGACCTTATGCAAAGGTCAGTGTGTTTACTAGGTCGTGATGCTAGCATACTCGTATAACTCGCAGAGCGTCAAGAAGCCAAGGGCAAGAGACCGCCGAGTGAAACAGTGCCAAAATGTGTGTTCACCTCATCTTGTTGTGGTCGTGTTAGTTGAAAATTTGGGCACTAGAACTAGTGACAGTGACCCTAGTTGTCTTGTGGGAAGACTGAAGCTAGCCGAGTCCACCAAATGTTGTGACACCAAGATAGCAATTCTGAAACATATTGTCCAAGATCCTTTCCCGCTTTGAAGCTGCAAGTGCAAAAGTGCAAAATCAACAGGATGGTCTCAACCAGTCAAGCTACATGACTGAGCTATGTTGTCTACCGTGTTCGCTACCCACCACAAGTCGTGCAGTGGTGCGGTAAGTAACCTCCTTCTCCGTGTTAACGCGTTTATCTTGTTGTTCGCAGTCCCGTTGGCAACGCGGTAGAAGAAAAAAGGACTTGGTGAAAGCATCTTGTGCGGCGAGTGCCAAGGTCAGGAGCACAAAAGTGCAGGTTGAATGTCCGTCACACTCTAACCATCCGTTCAACCGAACTAAAGAGT
This sequence comes from Zantedeschia hybrid cultivar, assembly GCA_030544215.1. Classification (NCBI taxonomy): domain Eukaryota; kingdom Viridiplantae; phylum Streptophyta; class Magnoliopsida; order Alismatales; family Araceae; genus Zantedeschia; species Zantedeschia hybrid cultivar. Next base: position 14,467,674 of record JARZZO010000014.1, on the reverse strand, counting down.
AGTTCACAAGACAGACAAAGCATGCAGAATATCCGCCGGGGCACGAGATGCAAGGCACGATGTCCGTCTGTTACGATTGCCAGAGCGCCAAACTCCACGGAGTTGACGGTGCTTGTCCAAGAGCATTGCAAGAAGGTGGAAGTGCGGAGGTGTTGATGAAGCCGGCGTATGGAAACTTTGTGATCACGCGGGAGATCTTGAACCCGGCCGCAACTGGGTGGACTTAGGCAGAGCTGGACCGCCAAGTCTTTTGAAGTCGAAGGAAGAGTCTGATCATATGTTGTGCAGTAGAGCCCAAACAGTTCTCCATGCAGGAGTTGTAAAAGAGGAGTGCCATATAAGTAGAATTGAAGGAGTTCAAAGTCAACGTGTTGGAGCGAAGTTTGCAGTGAGTAGATAGATCCTGATGGAGACAAAATGACTGAAGATTGAAGCGTAGCCAGAGCTAAACTGGGGTACTAGTGGGAATAGTGGTTGCAACATCGAAGGTTGGCAGAAGTCAGAGGTCAACGAAGACATCGACAACTTATCTGGAGGAGTCTGTCACGACCGAAATTGTGACTTAAGCTTTTTACTAAGCCTAAACTATTCGGGGGTACTGGGAGGGGCGACCTAGTTGGTGAAGTTTCTTATTCGCGAATGATTGATGTAACCGGACTATGTCCGAAGAGCAGTAAGTTGCGGCCTCGTCCGGTCAGACCCCCTCAACCACACTTCGATTGTGTGGCCGCCACATTTAGGTATGACCTAACGTGCCGGAGCTGGACTTAGCCATAGCGAAAGAACATGCTAGATGCAAGGGAATTCTTAGAGGAGTCTATCCCCTAAAGTCTACTTGCCATAGACTGTGTCGCGCCAACTAGTTGAAGGCAAGTCCTGCAGGTGGCCGTCTTCTATTCTTATGCGAAAGACTAGACACATATCTTGTATGCTTTAACGAAGGAAAGAAGTTAGTGTTATTTGTCTGTGCGCATCTCCTGCAAGACGATAGCGACCTTGAATACTGAGTGACCCGTAAAGCAAGTTGTGCTTCGAGAGAGACCCGTTCTTATAGAGCCAAGTCCCGTAAGGTGGCGGAGGCCGTGAACTTAAGAAAAACCATTAAAGCAAGACCCGTGCAAATGCGATGGACCTGGCATGCAAGTTCGTACGTGAAGAGTGGCAGTGGCATGGTGCTCCGACGCAATCCCGCAGAGGCAACGATGTTTGGCGACTAGATATTAGCCAAGTTGATGACCTTTATGTGTAACTAGTTGAGCGGATTCCGGACTATGCCATTCACCCTTCTACAAGGCTAAAAGGCCAAGGACCGGTTAACCTAGGGTAGACCTAAGTGAAGGAGCCTAGACAAAGACGCGATACGCGTAACTAGCAAGCTCCAAGCAAAGGTACATTAGGGTAACGAGGGTGTCTAAGTGACGGCGCAAGACACAGAACGGACAGGCCCTAAACGCAAATCCGCATAGCCGTAACGGAGTGCCTAGATGAGGCGCTATGCGCATAGCCGACAGACCCAAGCGAAAACCCGCCTGCCCGAGCGAGAGTACCTAGATAAGGCGTGATGCGCATAGTGGACAGACCCTGAGTGAAGGTCTGCTCGATCAACGTGCGAGCGTTTAAGCATAATGTATGGACGCATAGTCAATGACAAGTGCAGAAGTCTTAATCGTGGGGCGAAGACGCCGAAGGCAATGTATATGAACGCAGATGTCGACCAGACCCAAGCGACGACCATCACGCGTTTGCGCAACCTGCGCAGGTGTCAGAGATTTGGCTTAGTAAACCTCCCCCAAAAAATTTGTGCAAGACCTGCAGACTGAGCACTTAGACGCTGCGGAACTCTGGTAATACAAAAAATTTGTAAGATGGCCTCGATGCGTGCTTCCGCCATCAGAACGTCGCACGACATAGCCGGTAACTTGAGATTTTCTAAGTTATGTCGTGACATGACGGATCAACAACAATCATGTATAAAAGCGAAGCTATCTAGCCAACGGAAGATGACAAGCAACCGGTTTGGAAAGAATGGAAAATACGAGCATTGGAAGTAGTCCATTCCCAAAACATTTTCAAAATGTATTAGCGGATGGGAACAATTAAGAATACAAAGAAAAGGAAAAGAAAGTAGTTTATTATTACTAATGATTGTCCATCCAACTTATTATAACTTATGAATGATTTATCCATCCCTCCGTCAGCAGATATAAAATCGCCTTGATGACAAGAACAAAGCATAGATCGTTAAGTAGTCCACTTAATTTCCAAGTCAAAGTTTCATACCTCAATATTTCAGCAGGTCCATGGGAATTGAGCAACCCTGATCTATTCAGCCAAGAATATTAACTTGTATCAGCCAATACCAGGCCGAAACGCCCAATACCGGTGCCAGTAATGATAACAATACTGACATGAGAATAAAAGAATTCAGGCAACCTGCACTCCTAACTAACAACCAAAATAAAATTACCTTATATAATCAGATGGTTAAATAAAACATTTACATGAGCTGAAGTAAAAACCAAAAACAGTGAAAGAAAGTGCAGCAGGAATAGCAATCCAATCCAGTAGATGGTGAATCAGAACTACATGTGCTATTGCAGAATTTTCATAAACAATATCTGGAATCACTGTGTGTACTGTGTAGAAGGTTGTACCAACACATAAATTTCATGACCTCAATTAAATCCATATCCTTGAACACATGTACAAGCTCAAGAGTCAATCCCGGGCACTGCAGGTTCTGGGGACCGGAAATGGTACAGCCTTACCTTGCTTTTTGCAAAAGGACCATTTCCAGCTTTGAACCCGACCGCAGGTCACGATGGTGCAACCTCATTATTGCCCCAAGGCTCCCCCTCATACTTAAGATTCAATCATGATGCAATATTCAATCAGAAATATTTGGCAGCACTCAATTATAAACTAACCATGAAAAGACCATATCAATAAGGATCAGTATGTCATAACAGCTACAAAATAAAAAGTTTAACAACATGAATAAAAAGATCTCTTAAAGCATATGCACCAGGTAAAACATAATTGAATTGGAACTTGGGCACAAAATTTTGAGTTCAACTTTACCAGCATAAGACCTATAAATTTTACTTTCCACTCAACACTGGCTTTTCCTAAGTCAATATTCTGCAAGTGATTCTCACTCCATTATGACATGGGTAACTGGCAAGCCCTTCAACACAAAAAAAAAATATCTTGTACAAATACTGTTCACAAAGATCTTGTCTTCACATTCATTCCTGAACAAATTGCTTCACCTTCTTTAGCCATAATAAATATTCACGGCTATCCTTGTTAATCATGTACTCATGCAAGTAATTTGTTGTGCTCGGTGAGATGCCTCTGATCTCCAAATACTTGTGGAAGGCCTTTTGAAGGTTCTCATCAAGATCACTAGACAATGGTGGATTCCAAAGTAAGAAACAGGTCAGGAAAATAAAATGCCTTAAAAAAAATAATCAAGCAAATAGTATCAGCTTACCTGAAATCAGGTCCTTCATAAGCAAGATCTTGATCTGTCAATCCTGCTTCCCTAACAATCATGTGGTCGATGCAAACCTCATCAGCGTAGGCAGTGCAGCCAAACTCCAAGGAAGTCCCATCTCCCTTTGAGAGATTGACAATCAGTGGGAGGCTAGGCTGGCCACTTTTCTGCTCATCCCTCTCAGCATCTTCATCATCCCTTTCCCCCGTGACAAGATCCGGCATTGAAACAATGACTTTAACATTCTCCCCATGATAGACCTTACCGAGGGTTATAGTTGTGGATCCGGGAACATCTTCAATTTCAAAAGGAAACTGATTTGGAATCTCATCCTTCTGCCCATAAAATGGAAAGAAAACCATGAAATTCTCTAGTCTATACATTTCCTTCCAAAAAGAAAGAAGCTAAAATTACAAAAAATAGACCTTCAAAAATAACAGCTAAATATGATGGCCAAGCTTTGAGGACTGGGATATAAGAGTATAATAACTTACCTAAAATCATACTGCATAGGTCCTATTCCCCACTTCAGTTGTAAAAACTTGATTAGAGTGAAATATCAGCTATAAAAGATCTAAGATAAACATCAGCAAGGAATTTGGACTATTCAATTGGTCAAAGAGAAGGGTTAGATTTAAAAGCTGAGGCCCTTTAGCAAATGAGATGCACTCCATGGGCAAATCCCAAGGGCAAGAATCAAGAATCATATAAGCCAATAACCCCATCTAATGTTGGGAAACTCAGGACTTCTCTCCAATTCCTTCCACTAGTTTTAGCATCAAAAGGAGAGGCAAAATGTAACTCGCAGGACCACAAGCACTCTCTATATCCCAACGTATCACAAGAAACAACATGAATGAGATAGAGGAACATCAATAGTAGGACAAATGGGAGAAAAGCTGTGTTTTAAACTAATGAGTTATGCCCCATTATCACCAAAGCTTTCATAGGAAGAGCAACTAAAGAAGCCAGTTCCATAACCAGGGGTTACAATCCTAATGGAATGCAGCAGTTGGTTTGATGCACATACTATCTAATGTTCAATGCGGTTAGAGTATTAGTTTGATACTAATATTTTTTGGGGTTTCCCATATAAACCATTGTTAGAACGAAAATTGCAGATTTACCACTCTTTCGTTTGAGTTTTCACATATATAATTAAGAACGCTGATGATGTGCAAGAAAGACTGCAAAATGCTCCTTTTGCACGTCCAGTTGGTTTTTCCGCACATAGAAAGTGGATTTTTTGCATTTTATTGACATTCTTAATGATATATGTGAAAATTGGAACTGCAGGAGCAATCAATCTGCAATTCTCATTCTAACAACCGATTGCATGAAAAAAAAATTAGAGCCTATAATTTCAATACAATAGTTGATATAAAAAGAACGGGGAAGGTAACAACCAAAGGAAAAGGAGAGAGATAGGGATATGGAAGGGAGAGCAAAGAGCTCTCGAAACCTGAATGGTAATGTTTAATATACAGGTTCAGGCCTACAATAAATTTGTTACAACAATAGATTCATCTAACACACAAATACTAAAAATTGATAGAACGTCCAAATAATCACTATCAGTAGCAATATCAAAACTGCTACCAACACAGGTAAACACAGGTATCCGCAACCAACCTCCCCATAAATTAGCAAAGCTTATTACACAAGAAAACATGGTTTCGTACAAAAATGTTCATACATGCCCAAGACAACATTATATGAGGCGGTAGTCATTCTATTTGCCAACCAGCTACGAACTAAAAAAAGAGGGGGACAGCCCACCCATGCCCCACTAACTCCCGTTGCTGGGTTTACAATGTGAGAAACGGAGAATTGGGTATGACAATGGAGACCGACCAAATTTCCCCAATTCTCTACGTGCACGTACTCCCAAATAGTATGCATCGACAATTTGATGCAGCAATGCCTAATCGTAATGATGATGAAGGTGACGGCATGATGATGCCATACGCAAAATCGCGTACACATAACAAGGAACAAGAAAAGCACCGAAAGAACACGCCTTTGCAACAAACGAGCACAAATGTTCACCTCCCCATTCTCTTCCGAACCAAGGGGTCTATATCTCATGGAAATGCCGTGTTTTATAACATTTTCATGCGTTTTACACCAAACAAAACAGCACCCAAAAAGGGGAAAAAAACAGAGAAGCGCAAATCGAGGCGGGCGGTGAGCGAGCTCACCCGGTCGTGGTCGTCGCACTCCTCGGCGCACTTGATCTCCGCGTCGAGCACCTGGAGAATGCTCGAGTCAGAGGGGAAACCCACCTTCTGCGCCTGCGCCGAGAAGGCGCGAGCGGAGAGAGGACCGGGAGCTCCCCCGCCGAGGACCTCCTCAAGAGGTGAGTAGAAGGAGGAGGCGGAGGTGGCCCTCGTGGCGCCCTCGGCCACATGACGGAGGAGGGCAGAGGGGTAGCCATGGCGGCCGCCCAGCGCGCGGGTGGCGAGGGGTCTGGCGAATGACGCCGCTCGGCGGAGGAGGGTGGCGGAGGAGGCCATCGTCGCCGGCGTCTCTCGCGCCTGGTTTTCGTCGTCGGTGGTCTGGCTGGCGGGTGGGGGTTTGTTAGGGTTTTAAGAAGGGTACGGGTGTGGTCGGTGAAGGTGCCGGGTGCCGGGGGATGCCCGAAACCCGAAGCATGTATTAGACCCGATTGTCCCAACGGGGCATCGGACGCAGCCGACGGCCCAGATTTCGGGCTTCACTTGTCCCAACCGCCATCTATCGTTTGGACCTTCGTGCGATATAGAGGGAAGCCAGAATTTGGGGAGCGTTTGGTGTGCGGTGAGATAGTGTAAAATATATTGTGGTTAATTTCATATTAACCACTCTTACATATAAGTGGTTGAAATTATCTCAAAATATTAAAACGCTTTATGTTTAGAGTTTTTATGGTGTTTTATTCATGTCTATGGTACTATAAATTATTACATTTCAAAATTATGTTAACCTGTACGGCATTCTCTATATCCAATTTTGATTTTCAGTTAAAAACTGTCAAAAATCAAAATCAAATATTTAATAACTAATATTTTAATATGAAATAATTTCATGTTAATCATTCTTATATGTTAAATTTTAAAAATGCTATATTTATTTACATATTATCCTACATATCATCTGAATATATATAATATTTTAAAATGATCATATCAATGGCATATTTGATATGTATGGATATTTCATATATGCCACTGAAATGAATATTTGATAGATATGTTACATTGTAAGTATATGTATGATAATATGAAAATAAGTATGGCATTTTTGAAACTTAACATACATGGGTAGTTATGTTAAATCATCCCTTTTAAAATTAACACTTTTATTGTTATTATTTTTAAAATTAGGATTTCATGTTATTTTATGTTAAATTAAATGACTCTTGGTGATTGGAGGGGTTGGAAACATACTCGTTAATTTGATAATTCATTTTTTGATGAACTCTCAAGGCGTACACCTTTTACAAGTCTGTTTTACCTGTCATGGTGATCCAGTAACAATGAGCTCACTAAGTCTATTTGAAGGTTTGCCTACCAAACTGCATCTACTTCTCAACTCATACGTACACCCCCACCCCCAATTAGAGTGCAAACCCTGTTCAAACTTAGTTTTGATTAATGTTATTCAAGTTCAAGTTCGAGCTGAGTATGTATGACGGTTGTTTAAGCTTGGTTCGTTAAGATATCGAACGAGTTCAAGCCAAATATCAAATAACTCATGAGCCTAATGAATCCATGATAGATTTAATTCAAATATTTTAAATTTAAACTTATAAATTCAAGCCAAACCACGAGTACCATTCTGTTTGTGTTCTTAATTATTTGATAAAAAATTCTATAAGACAGTAAATATCTTATTAGTTACGTTTAATCGTGAATAGAATAATTAAATGAATACTTAATGTGTACTTGAATAAGTTCTTAATGAGTGTGTAAATGAGGTCTTAATGAATACTAAAACAAGTTCTTAACAAATCTCAAATGAGTTTATTCACGAGCATAATCAAGTTGAGCTTGCCTATATTTAAGCTTAGCTCATCTAATGCAATAACTTAAATTTTTGTTCAAACTTAAATAACCTGAGTCAAACTATTATCATCTAGTGCGTTAGTTTGTTTGCAGTTGCAATACGACCCCCAACACTTTGAAGGTTTGCCCACCAAATACCAAATTGGTATTCCTAACATATAATAAGAAAAGCTGTATCAACTCCTTAACTTTACCTCTATCTGTAACGCCATATATTTCAACTATCAAGGTATTATTTGTTTTATCCCAAAGTCCTCACAATCTTGTCCTTTTTAGAGGTAATTAATCATAGAGTAAGGATTTTTTGCTCATCTCATTATTATTTCCGACTAAACACGTTTAATTATGAATTTTTTTTTTTACATGTTATTTGAAGGATTGGGTTAATATTTTGAATTTCAGGTTTCTAGGGCTATTTGAGCATCTTTTTCACGAGCTGAATATTTGAAGGCCGTCGTGTACACCTTGACCATTTGGAAATCTGATCGGATGAAATATTGGTACAAAAAACCCATAGGTTTCAGTGGTAAGTCACTTCGGTAAGGGTGTTTCTTTTTTTTGGTTGGAAAAGAGGAGCAAAGCTCCATATATTACTAGGGAACTGCTGCATCATTAAGTACATCAGATTGGATACGCATTGGGATGTCCGGAGAACTGCAGGTAGCATCCTTTTCGATAGACAAAACATATTTAGCTAAATGGTGAGCGACCTAATTACAGGATCTTGGGATATGGCGAATAATGACCTGAAGCTTCTTCTGAAGGATCTTGCAGTCCTGAATGATAGGACTGATCTTCCAAGGGTAGGAGTGTTCATGGACGATAGCATTGACAATTTTGTGAGCATCTCCTTCAATGGTCGCCTTTAGATCTAAGGACCCTGAGATGTTAAGCGCTGCTCTAATAGCTTCAGCTTCGGCCTGTTCAGGATCAGGGTGAGGGAGTTTGATGGATTTACAAAGTCTGATGACTCCAACATGATTCCTGATAACAATAGCAATGGAACTGGAATTTGTATTGGTGGCTGCATCAACATTGATTTTAACCAACCCCATGAGGGGATATTCCCAACGATCCGAATTGATGGTAGGAATTTGACGGGTTGGGTGGGCAGCAATACTCCAGTTTTGAACATCATACATAGCTCTCCTCACAGTATTAGTGGGAGAGGGAGTTTTGTTGTTGAAGATTGCATCACATCTGACCTACCAGATATTCCAAAGGAGGGCGAACCTTTGACAAGAGTGCCAAATATCCTTCTTTGAGTTGGCAAAAGGCTGGGATCTCCACTCCAAAATCCTGTCCTCAATATTCCTGGAGTCGTAGTTAGTGTGGTAGTTTAGAGGGGACATCTTCCAGGTTGCCCTTGCATGTTCACAATTAAATAGTGCATGTAGGATGTTCTCCTCTTCTAAATTGCAAAGTTGGCAGAGACTATTCAAATGGGGTAAAATTGTCTTCATTCTAGCAGCCAACGGGAGCATATTGTTGATGCTCTTCCAAATGAAGATCGTGATCTTGGGAGGGACAACCTTAGTTAGGTGAGAATTCCACAAAGCAGACCAAATAGAGTCCATATTAGAGGAGGAAGGGGGTCTGAAGTGATCCGTGAACAACTTGTAGGCAGATTTGAGGGTGAACTCACCATTCTCAGGCGGCCTCCAGCTGAGTTGATCCAAATTCTTTGGATTAATTTTGGGAAGGGGGATGGATAGAATCCTTTTGGCAACATTTGGGATGCTCACTATGTAATATATTTTTTTAACAAATAAAATATATTTTAATTAAGGACAAAAATACCATTTTTTAGACGTAAAACATTAATTATACAATATTGGTAGGTAGGCATAAATTATTTGTAACTTTGAACTCTTGTGTGGCTATTTTGTGTACATTAACAACTTTATATTTCTCCAGAGTTACTTTGTGCTTGAGGATATGTAATATTCTGTTCCAATCTATATTTCACTCACTACACAAATGAACACCAATCTCCTTATCTACGGATTCATATATTTACAAACATAAACAGTAGTGTAGGTGTGCACATGTTCGATAAGTTGACTTATTCACCTATTTCCTTACATGTCCAATGGAGTCCTTAGGAAATAGGCCAAGGTATATTTACTGAAGAATATCAACATTCAATCGTCACTGAATCCGACTCAGGCACAAAAAAAAATAAAATAAGGACACCTGTAAAAAACTTGGAATATAAGAAGATATTTTTGTTACTCTGGAGTCTTGTGCCGGACTAAGTGCTTATTCAAAAGTCATTTTGTATCTATTAAAAGGTAACTTCAATATTCCTCTAACTAAATGAATTTTTGCGAAATCCTAATGTGTACTTGATAGCTTTCGTTCTAGCTGCTTCAGATTTCTCAGATACAATATGTCCAATTAAACAGTTTCCCATTGAAACGTTTAGTAAACTCTCATTGAGAAATAAAAGAGGCAACTAGGCAATAGACTGCAACAAATAATCCTATACGAACGTAGCTGCAATTTAAAGTCTTAAGCCTTCAGATACTACCATTACAGACCAGATGACGTTGTAAAATCTTATTACCAAACATACATGAAGAAAATTAACAAATGCAGTTTAAGCTGAATCTCAAATCCAACACAGGTCGACACAAGCAAACACGACAGGTCCACCGTCCTCTGATCTAGCTACCAATATACCCCGTTCATACTTCGCCATCCCAGGCTTCCTCAACAGTTTTGTAAAGCCCGTTTTCATGAATAACAAAGAGCCACCCGAGTAGCCTCTCCTGCATAATCGAAAACACGTGTCAGCATAAGGAAATACAGAGCTATTGCATGCTAAGGATTCAGAATTAAACAAATGGCTCAGAGGGGAATTTAGGAGACTTTTATAGGTATCCAGCTGCTGCACTGCAAGGATGGTCCCAGCAGTCTGCTGTTCTCAAAGTGTAATTGTTTGGTTTGACGTAAGAAACCGTAATGTACTGAAAACATCGCATTTCCATGAGGCATAACATGCAGCAGTTTACGGCATTTTAAATATCAAATGAATCACAAAACGCCAGCTGTTTATGTTTAGTTTAATCTTATTGGTGAAGACTTTGCAAGTACTGTGGCCAAAAAGAATCATCGGAAAACAGTCAATTAATCACACCATGTATGTTAAGTTACTAGCAGCTGTTTTATGGTAATTCTACAAGGGCTCAAATTGCAACGACTGGCTTGATGTTAAATCCTTAGATAACTTGCCTGCTCTATTTCTGAGAATTTAGCGAACATGTCCTCAGGGATGCACCAGTCAAATATGTCGAGATTCCCCTTTATCCTGGCTTCTTTTGTGCTCTTGGGCAATACACTGTTCCCCATTTGCAGTCCCCAGCGAAGAGCAACTTGTGCAGGAGTCTTATGCAACTGTTCTGCAGCTGTTTTGATGATTGGATGTGCAAGGACATCATGTTTGACCCATGACGTACCTGGTGAACCCAATGGAGAGTATCCCTGCAGAAAAGATCTCATTAGATGCAACTCCAGCACAAATGAAGACCTCAGATGAGTATCAAAATATCATGGCTGACTTGAAGAAGGGAAAAGCTAAATGAGTCAACTCCTTAATACAAGTGTTTGCCCGCATTTATGTAGCTATGAGCACTCTATGAACACATAAAGACCATCACCTCCCTTGAAGGTTCATGCATGATTTAGATGGTTAATTCTTAAATCCATGAGGAGGTGCTTTCAAGAAAGATTGTCCACAGAGGGTCACTTCCTGATTAGTTGTCCTTCGAGAGGGTTGAAAACGTAATGCATTCAAAAAATAGTGTCAGATAGAGCTACCAGCTTTAGAGAACTCACCGAGAGGTGAACACCATGAGCCTGGCAGATAGCACGAAGTTTAGGCTGTTGCCAACCAGGGTGGCATTCTACTTGGTTAACAGCAGGAGGCACACGTGCAACAGCCAATAAATTCTCCAGCTTCTTGCAAGTGAAGTTGCTAACACCGATTGCGCGAGCCTTGCTCTCGTCATACAGTTTCTCCATTGCAATCCACGTACTAGGAATATCAAATGGGATAACGTTCTCACCATTGAGGCTGTGTCCTTGCTTGACCCGGAAAGGTGAATGTATCTTCAAGGTATTCATAGAATGGTGTCAGTTGCAAAGGAATCATAATATTGGAAGAATGATTTAATTAAATACCCATATACACCTACATAGCCCCAGAATAGCAAGTTTTATACAAGCAAGATGCTTGGGAGACGAGGGAGTTCCAAAAAAAAAAAAAAAATCAGGAGAGGTGGAAGACAGTATATATAGCGCTTTCTCTGTTCGCATAGGTTATTAAGTACTCCATTTCAGAGGCAAACACCTTGTACTTACAAAGGAACACAAGGATCCAACATCTCAAAGCCTTACTAACTAGTGAATCATAGGTCTATATCTTCCTCAGTGGAAGACTCAGTCCACTCACAGATCACAAACTTCTTGAAAAATGAAACATGAAAAGTCAACACTGAATGAAGCTGAAAAACATCAGGCTGCCTTCATGAAGAAAACACCGAAAATTATTTGTGTTTAACTAACTAAACAAAGGCAACATGCAAATCTTGCCCTTCTCAAAAAAGATATTATGTATCTTCCCTACTAAGAATTGACACTTTCACTTGTTTATCCTCTCTGTGTGCCTGTTAAAGATAGGGAGTAAGTGACTGCTGAGTTTGACAATGAGACCTATGAAGTAGTTTTGCAAGTGATATTTCACAGTAGGTGCGGAGTTATTCCCCTAGGAGTGATTGTAGATTTCTTTTTCTGAGGTTGTCACCAGCTGCTTAGTTATAATTTCCTGTTTGGGATATGTACTTTCCATTTTTCCTCTGGTAGGGTACTTTATTTCTTTGAGTTCTGGACTCGCTTTATTTTAATTGCAGTATGATGGACTTGGACAATACTCTTCCAGTCTAATTTGGACAATACTCTTCTAATCTAATTTTGTGATTCCGCCATCCTTTAGTTTCATATTTGTATACTCCCATCTTCACAGTTTCACACAGGCCCCTCACACAATGACAGAAGATGAACTATGGTCCAGATGACGAGCTGAGATCCAACAGGTCCTCAGATTTTGGATTATAGTAGATCCAGAGTACACTTGCAGGAATATTTTAGTGGGTGCAGGACCAAAGAAAGAAATAAAACCTTACAAGATCAAAAAATTGAACAGGAACCATTTATCAACAACATATCAAAAGTAGCTTGCTTTAACAACTAGATTAAACATTTGAAGCAAAAGCAAAAGAAAAACATACGAGGTAAAGATCCACATAATCGAGTTGCAGATCACTCAAGGTTGAATGTAATGCCCCTGGCACATCCTCTGGGGCAAAATTGTTACTCCTGCAGATTGATCTCTCATTTGACAATATCATTATTGTGGAAAGTTAAAAATGTATTAACAAGAAACAAAGATAAAAAGCATAAAGTTCTTCAAATAAATTACCAAAGCTACACTAACCAAATCTTAGATGTAATAAACAAATCTTCACGCTTCACTGTTCCATCTTCAAATAACTTCTTCAGAGCCAGACCCACCTGCAGTTGAAACAAATACATTAATTATATGCAGTACGATGATGCTCATTAATGAATTAAGAAATTTTTGTAATATTGTCATGCAATTATGAGGATTAATAAGGCAAACAATTTGCCAAGCTGAAAGAATAATGAGAGATGTCTGGGTCAATGTCAAGCAGATTCAGATAGCACCCATGTGGATAATTTGGTTAATTAATTATTACACAATACAGTTCATCTATTACTGTGGAAAGACGCTGGGAAATCTGATCTGTCTCAGGATTCAGGGAACCCTTAAAACTTAGATAGAGCTTGTCTGAAACGTGTGTCTCATATATTAATCAACACAAACTCAGCAGCAATGTGCCAAATATGACAAAATTCTAAATCAAGACATAAGGCCACGAGAGTATTCAAGTTAGTACACCTTCATATATGTTTCTTATGCCTGCGAATGCTCAAGTAAGATCAAGTACAATGTGTAAATTTTTGGGAAGATGGAATGGGAGACTAGCTCTGATGGAATGCCATAAACTCAATTACGATACGAAGTTACCAAAGCCCCATTGCCACAATGTTGATTTGGTACCTCTGGTCATCAATTGCCAATTATATCAGCATTCAAGAAAAAAAGTAGTTATCGATATCAGGTGCAACAAATGCCTGCCTGTTTTTGTTTTTTTATATTTCCAAGCAGAAGCATAAAGCTTATGCTCAAGGAACAAAAAACAAATGAATTCTGATACCATATCCGCTATGCTCTGCCTAAATCATATGGCTCCATAGACAATCCAGTGAATCTGCAGAACTTGCTTCTGCATCATCTTACTTAATAAAGGGTATGTATGTAAGATTCACTTGCTTCTGCATCATCTTGCTTATAAAGGTGGATATATGTATCTATGTCATTAACTAAATACATCCACAAATTTTACTACTAAGTCAGGAGAAACAAACTATACCAATGCATGCTAGATTCTAGAGTATAATTTACCATGCCTATAAATCACCATGAATCTAAATTATAATTCAATAACATTGCATAAAAGAGAAATAGCACGGTCAAGAGTATGCTTGTGGAGCCAGAGATCATCATGAAACATGTGCTATCATAATTACCTCCTTCTCATTTCCATATACTTGAGCGCAATCGATATGCCTGTAGCCAGCCTGCATTTGCATGGGATCAATTATTAGTGGCAACTGCAGCGTTCAGTACCAGTGCTAGAACAGTGGTCATATATGGTACAAGAATTAAAAAATGGATGAAAAGAATGAAGAGAAAGGAGAAAAAAAGAAAAAGACATGCCAAACATAGGGAAAATAATCTGTATACTTGCATTGAAGAAAGTGCATGCAGGTGGTGCTTGCAAAACAAACAATCATCTTCAAGCTAAAAGAGAAAGATATTTCAAATTTACAAAGCAAAGCCAATAGCATCAGAAATTAGTCGATTGTTATAACTTATAGTATGTGATAAAGCCTACTTTGGCAGCATTACATTGTTTCCAAGTGTGCTAACCTTATCTTTCAAGCATATCATCAAAACTGAGAAATCACAGTGAATTAATCAAATGATAGATGTTTCAAAAAAACCAAATGATAGATGCTGTCTGAAAATTAAAGTGGGATTTCAAGTGTAAAAAAAAAGGTACAGCAGCTCTACAACAGTTGAACACATCCTTCGTGGGTTAACGTCATGGTTGCGGATACAGAGAAATCCAAGAGGTAATAAACTAAAAACTCTGAAATCTAACTGAGAACAGTTACAACACGGACGCTGGCGCCCGAACAAAACGTATATCAATGTGTGGCTGGGAAAGAAAGAATAAGGGATATATAATTTCATATCAGCTACTTTTATATATTAAATTTCAAACACATCATGCTTATTTACATATTGATGAGGCAGAATCCGGTTCGGCCTATTAAAACAGGGCCAACGCTGTGATCAGCCCAACACCAGCAGTAAAAGGCAGGGCCTTCGGCCCGTTAACGCCCCAACGGCCCTCGGCCCAGTAGGCTTCGGCCCATCAGCGGCTCAACCCCCTTCGGCCCAGTAGCCGTATCCGACCCACTCCGGTGGGAGGGTTAGGCACTATGGCAGTTTACCAATAAACCCAGAACATAGTCTTATATCGGCTGCCACCGTTAAGCATCCTCTATCCTCCGCTATAAATACACGGCTATTTATTACCAAAGGTATATCTTCGTCACCCTTAAGGACTACAGTCCAAAAAGCATTAAAACTGTTTCTTCCACCTCTTTGACTTATGAATCGAATCATCTTCAGAAGCTAACTTAACCGTCGGAGGGGGTTCTTAAGGGCCGAAGCCCAGGACTCCTGCTGACTGGTTTTTCTTCTTCTTTCCCTCCTGCAGGGGTTCGGTTTGAATCTTCGCCGACCTCCCCGAGTCGGTCTCGGCCACCGACCTCGGACTTCTTCCTCCGGTCTCGACGCCATTCGCTGGCTGGTCCTCGCCTAAAGGTGCTTCGGCTCCGTCCCGCACCAGCTGTCCCTCAACCAGAGGAGCTTCGGCCGCGCCTTCCGCAGGCTAGCCCACATCCGACCGGGCGACCCTCGGCTTCGGATCTTCGGCCTCGTCTCCGCCCTCGCCCCGTTCCGAATCCCCGTCGGGCCTCTTCTTCGATCCGATCCAACTTCGGATCCCAACTACGGATTCTAACTTCGAAATCCGGTCGTGATAGCTTCGGCTACATCACATATCATCTTACATATATATATTTCAAAAATTACTACTTGGATGGTATATTTGATATAAATATTTCATACATACCTCTGAAATGACGGATGTGATAGATACATTATCTTGTAAGGATATATAAGATAATATGAAAATAGGTATGGCATTTTGAAACTAAACATACAAGAGTGGTTAATATATAATCATTTATTTAAAAGAATAAATATTCTGGAGTAAATACTAAAAACATAAGTTACAGGGTTTAGTTCTAAATATGAATACTTGCAGAGAGTAGAAGTTAAAAAAAAAAATTTAGATAAAATATGCATATAAACAAAAAGTTATCAGAATCATCCATGCAAACGTCCGCGTATGCATGAGCGACCCATTTCTAAATATCCCCCCTTTCGTTCTCAGGTACTGATCCAGAGGACTGAAACAAACAATAACACAGCGAACCAAATGCCAAAGCAAGGACGCGACAGAAGAGAGAGGACGAAGGAAGGGGGTGGTGACATGGTGATGGTGTTGCTGGGAGCTGGGCAGCCGTACCTTGACGGCGGCGGTGACGGCGGCGCCGACGACGCCGGGCTCGGACTGCCACGTACCCAAGCCGAGGGACGGCATCTTGGCGCCGGTGTTGAGGGTAAAGTACTTGATCGCGCCCGCCATTGCTGATCTCTTCTCCTCTCCCACCGCCTTCCCTTTCTCCTATCGTCTGCTACAAACAAACAGAGGTCCCCCGCGAAGAAGCAGCAAGAAGAAGAAGCTAACAGAGCAGTGTGCAGGCCTCCGAAGCCGCGACGCGTTCTTATAGGAGAGCAACTGGGCCCCACAAAAGTTGCAACAGGCTATTTAATGATAAAATAATGTAAGAGCGACCGGGTGCGTGAGTGGGAACAGGAGAATCAACGGGATTGGGAGGGCATGCGTCACGCTGACGATAGAGAATGGGAACCGGTGATGATGTTGTTGGTCAACACGGGGTGCGGCGCTATGCATCGCGGTACATTGAACCTTGCTTATGGGAACATTGAATATGGACGCGATTTGGTGCTTTATGGGGAATGGGTGCACCGTGCCACGGCGCAGCGAATTTTGTTTCGAATGGTTGAAAAATTCCCGATGAAAGCGGCGGAGGTGTTTTTCCAAGCCCATGTCTGAAACTGCGTGGCCAAAATAGAGATGAAGGTCGCTATCTCCCGGGGTAGATGTTTCTATCTTCATTTGAGAAATACTTTTTTTTTTTCTTCTGACCAAAAAAAAAAAAACATTTGAGAAATACTTTTATTAATACCCAAGTGTTGCAGTGCAGTCACCTTCCAATTTATATTGCCCATTTTTCGGAGACCACTGCATTTTATCACTGCACTCCATCCATGTAAATGATGTGCATACCAGCGGCCGCAAATCATATCTGCCAAATGAGGGATCGTGCTCATATTTTCCTCGGAATTCTATTCCCTGAAATATATTTTCTTTGAAGCCTTTTAAAAGATATGAATAAACTAAACTTAATGCAATCACTTAATAATACTAAAATTAAGCTATGACAATTGACAAAGATGTTTGTGTCCACAAAGGTAGAGACTAGGGGAGGGAAAGGGAAGAAAAAGATAAAGAAATGAGTAAGTCACGTGCGAATTACTAATCCTTTCTTTTAACCACATATAATGTGAGAAAGGGAAATGAGGTCAGATGACGTCCAGTATTCTCAATTTCTCCTTTTGCTGCTAAAACAAATAAGCCTTTTTTTTTTTGAACATAACGAGAACAAACAAGATTAAAAACAAAGATAAGAACAGTTAGATATTCTTAAATCCCAATATATGCTGATGCCACCAAACCTGGTCCAAATTCCTGACCAGCGATGGCAAGTGGCCTGCGTCCCGTTCAAAGGTTCTGGAAGGAAACAAAGGATCCGATTTCCTGCGTGGTGGGCCCAATCGGGCGCCAAATGGGCATCAAGTGTCCCACTTGCTAATTGGCCCGCCAGCCGCCGTGTACGGTGTGGACACGGGGAGTTTGGGATCGCTGACCCGCCCCCTTCGCCTTGCACCGCACAGAACTAAACAAAAGTATATATAAGTAATAAAAAATGGGGTTTGGGTTGAACCAGGTAGGTGGTGGGGTGGGCACGCGGGTGACCGACGCGGGGAGCGAATGTTCGTCCGGATCGGATCATCTGGTTTGGTTGTAAAGTATTACAAAATATTTGTATGTTTTTGTGAAACATAAAGTACATGAGTTTACCGTGTTTTTACAGTTACCTTTGGTTAATATTTGAAAAATTAATTCAGAAAATAAATTTGATAAAAGAATCTACAAGAAGTGTTTGCTTTTGAATATTTAAGTACTATATGATATAAAACATTATTCCTAGAAGAGATATTTTTTGCAAAATGCGTGACTAAATTGTAATTCTTTATTTTATAAATATTTTTAATAAATCATGATTTATTTGAAAAAAAATACATTGAGTGTGACTAACTCATGAGTCACCATCTTTTCAAAACTGGCAAATTTATGTTACGTTAGTTGTGATCTTCCATGCCATGGCATATTGAACCATGTTTAAATAAAAGGGGACTTTTGTGTACATACCACACTTTTTTAATTGTGCCTGTATCTCCATAAAATGTTATGTTATCTTTTAGTACTCCTAGATTCTACAACAATACTGCAATTATGCTCCCATCAATACTTACAAAATACTTAAAAAGTATCCCAATGGTCTAGTGCTCCTACGATACGATAGAGGTCACATATTTATATTCCTAATGAGTCAAATGACTAATAACTAAAGGTTATTTAATTATTTACATTTCCTAACCGCAGGGGGTTGATTAACGATGGTGATACCAGCCGCGCCTATAGAATATTTTGGTGAAAGTTAATGATATTTAGGACAACATGATGTTTACAACAATATAGGCACAACTAAGAAATAATTTAAAGAAGTTTTTATAATCCCAAACAATTATGTATTTGCAGATAACTCTATGCATGATATACATATGACCCGTTTAACTTAAGAGATTTTAGCAAATAACACTCTAAAAGATTCCATACTTACAAATAACCCCCTATATGATTCGTATTTCATATAACTCCTTAAATAATATATTTCTATATGAGTTAAAATACCGATATTCTATATATTCTATTATTAGTGTTAAATGAGAATATCAATAATACTTTTAGTAAAGTACAAACACCTTTCAAACTATATGTTGTTTCCTATAAGCAAAAAAAAATTCTACACATTTAGATGTGATAAATAAATAAAAATACTTCTCATAAAATAACTTGTGAATAAGTTGAATGCAACATTTCTTTGTGAATCTTTTAATGGGTTACTTGTGAATAAGAGTTTGCCAGCCTTTACGATTGTGCTAAATGCTTTTATTTTTTTAGAGTTATTAGTACAAGAGATGATACGTCTAGAATAATAGATTCTAGGTAATACAACAATAATATTTTTAAATTAAATTTATAAAAATAAAAAAATATAATACAATAAGTATCAGGTTCCATGTTCCTCCAACAGGACAGATGCTGAAGTCCCATGCATGAACTTGACGAGAACTATTAATGAGATAAATTTTCTCTTTCACACGCTGATAAAGGTGAAGATTTGATCTTAAAATCTCTTCCATGCAACTGCAGGAAAGCTATTCGTCCTATTAGACATCTTATTTATAAATATAACCCATGCACCCAGCAACTGAGAACGTACACTCGCGCGTAGCTTTTCGTTTGAGATCTGCTTGTCCTCAACAATTACAAGAAGCCCAGCAGTCGAGAAATTAAGCAAAATAGTTGTGCCCCACAATGCAGACACGTTTAACTGGTATATTTATATCTTGAAACACTATTCATTGCCCTTCTTTCCACCTGCATGGGTGGTCGTACTGGAGGTTCAGAAGAACTATCAGAAAAGTTCAAATTCTGGGAGTTCATTTTCTCAGTGAAAGGTTCAAGAAAATAGACAGTCAGAAATTAACCATGCATATTTTTGTTCCAAGTCGAAAAGTTTGGAGGAAAGTTTTCTGACCTTCCGAGAAATTTTTAGAGTGTGACAATTTTCTGAAAATTCTGTGCACATGACAAGTTTTACATTGTACAAAGCACAGCCTATGTATCTGGCCGGCATTATGTACTTCTAGGGTTCACTTAGTGGATGCATAAATTTTGTCTAGTGAGATCACTCGAACATTAAGTCATAGACATAGTTGGATTAGTGGGGTCTTGGACTAGGTCATACTAGATCTTGAGTTGGGCCAGTGAGATCTTAGACTAGATCAGTGAAGTCTCGAACTAGACTGTTTTAAATTAGACCAATAAATTTATCAAAATTCAGTAGAATCCTAAGACCTCACTAGATGAATACTGGACCCGCCACTGAATTCACCATAACATGGAAAAATTGGCATTCGTGATTAAGCTAGCATCATGCATTTTGTCTCGGACGACCGATCCTCATGAAGCTACAAAGAAGTCAACTTGAGCGAAGTTGAGAGTCTGGTTGCGAAATTTTCGTCTTCAAATTATTTAGACATTAGGTCAGTAAGAATCACATTAATGAATTGAGATTAGTGACCAGTTACTCTAATAAATTAAAATTAGACAGTTTTAATTAATTTTATAAAAATTCAGTTAGGCTATCCGCCACTGCAGGCTCAGCTACAGGAGAGATGTTATGCACGTGACGCTCACGTGGAGCTGTTCCTCCGCGACAAGTTGGGTTCTTTTCCGATAAGCATCACCCTGGACTTGAATAGTGAATAGCTACAGCGTTCCGAGTCATCATCACCTTCTTCACCGTCCCCTTCGTGGAGGAATCTAAGATGGGGATTATTTAGTTCACACACCGGGCTTTTTGCTCCTGAAAACAACTTTCTTTGTAATCTTCTCAATCGTCGGAGACCAAGATGTGCTTAATTAATATTACTTCGTGCATGGCGATTTTTCTACATCGTTGTGAACCCTTATTAACGCATTCAAAGACCAGAAGATTTTTTCTTTTTGCCCACTCAGATGTCCACCTTGGTTCGACGCCTGCACTGAACTTGCTTCTATTCTACAGAGAGAAGAATTTGCTGCACCGTCAGCCATGTAGTTCTACATAGCTTAGCAATATTTTTATTTAAATTATTTTTTAAAAAAATTAGGTAGACCTTAATCTGACCTACGAATTTTTACAATTCGATCTCTGGTTGGATGATCTAATAAAAAATAAAAAATAAAAAATAAAAAAATCAACCCTAATGAATGATAAAAAGATAGTATTTTTTATTAAAATTTGATATTTAATTTTAATTTTTTTTTTAAATCGTCTGACCGAAAATTAGATTACATGACCATGTAAGTAGAGTTAAAACCCAACTAAAAAAAATTGTAATTTTTCTAAAAGAAAAAACCACTGCCAGACAGAGGATGGAGCAAGGTTTTCTCCTCCAGAAAACTCAATGTTGTCGACTGAAATGATTGTTTCGGTGGCGCTATTTGCATGGTGGCGCTTCGTGGAGTATGAAAGGTCATGGTTAATTAAAGCCTCTATAACTTTTATTCTTGGAATAACCTTTGTTCTTTCGTCGGTTTATATCGTTGTATCTTTCGGTTTGCTGTCCTCTTTATTTTGTGGCCTTCCTTCATACCTATTATCGCCACCTTCCTTCCCTTGGATTCTGTTGGATCTTGGAGGCTTCCACTTTACCTCCTCGGGGTTGCTTAGGAACGGCCTCTGATCTGGGGTCGGGTGAGGCTCCCTAGTCTTTTAACAATCGTCAGGTTCAAGCTAGAGCTGTGTTATCAGGCTCAACCTCTGATGTTTGTGGTGTGTTTTATGTTATATGTAATCCAGGCACAGCCCAGAATGGGTTCCTACTAATACTGGTCTTGCTTCTACGTGCCTTTTGTTTTATCTTCTTCCTTGTAATGGGCTCCTTGCCCCTGTGTACTCTCTGTACTTGTCTTAATGTACTCCATGGACGGTTAAGTTTGAGTTTTAAGATTGAATCTTGATCGGACAGTCAAAATAAAATTCAAAACGATAGAAACAACTTTAAAGAGATTATAAAATATTTTAAATTTTATAAAAAATATTTTCTTTTAATATGAAAATGTAGTCCAAAACAATACGTGCTATTTTTAATTTTTCACTATTTTTTCATACTTTTTAAAAATCAAAATCACCATGTACTCGATGGACGGCTAAGATTGAAATTCAAAATGATGGAAACAACCTTAAAGAAGTTATAGAATATTTAAAATTTTATAAACAAAATTTCTTTTAATATGATGATGTAGTCCAAAACAATGCGTGCGATTTAACTGTACTCACTGTAGCAAACTGCATTCAAATATTTCTTATATATGCATATACATACCCATGTACCATGTTCCTACCAAAACATTCCTACTGCTTTCTTTAACGGTTGCTAATTGGAGAGATCTTTTAAGAAAGATTCAGAGATTGTGAGGAGTTTAGAATAAATATAAAGATTGCAAGGACTAGTAGAGAATATTAACGATTGTTGAGACCAAAAAATTTAAAAAATCACAAAAAGAGACGAACATCTCCTCCAAATGTTTTCTTACCGAAATTTTTAGGAAACCTGACGGGTATCGGAGAGGTAAATAGGCAATAGGCAACACACGGCAATCAGATTTGCAAGGCTCATACATAATAATATCATCTCTCTTTTTTAGGTCGGTAATCATAAGTCATGTCATTGAGGGCCGTACAAACATAGCAGCAATTAAACCCATAATTTTCGTCACATAACACACCATTACCGAAAAGGAAAGTGTAAATTTTGCTGAACCGCATCCTATAGACATACATCAAGGAAATTAACATAACTGCAATCAGAAAATATGGTTGTGATCTGCACAAATCATAGCTTTTCCAAAATAACCGCTGTGCGGAAGAGCAGATGTTCATATCTCGCCATCCCACAGCTCCTCAACACTTTTGTAGGGCCCATTTTCGTGAACCAGAAAGTCACCTCTGAGTAGCCTCCTCTGCATAATCATAATATATATCAGAACAAAACTATGTAAAGAAGTGATTAGAAGCTGAAAATTCAGAGGAAAAAAAACGGCTGCAAGCAATGTAAGAAACTTCTGTAGGATCCAGCTACAAGGATGTTCCCAGCAGTCTGCTGTCAAATCGCAGACCCCTCAGCTTATTTTCCAGCGCCAGACTGCCTAGATTCTCAGCTAATGAACTATACTTCCTGTTGGAGCAGGTATGGTCCTACATCGGTTAAGATGGGCTGTGAGCAGACCCTGGGCCCTTCAAACTCAACACCCGGGTTCTGTGGTTTGTAAGTTGGTATCAGAGCAGGTATATTGCCCAGCTTTATCTTCCGATCTGAGCCGCCTCCTATCTAATTTCCATGGCTCATCCTAGCCGTGAGGGGGAGTGTTGGAGGGTTATGTGGAGAGTCCCACATCGGTTATCTAGAGTGTGCTCCATGTGTTTAAGATCCTGAGCCTTAGAATCTCAATGACATAATTTTGGGATTTCTAGATAGTATCAGAGCAAGTGCCATAGGCCGCCTGAATGTTTCCGCCTCCACCCTATTAATTTTCACGGCCCATCTTGGCCGTGAGGGGCAGTGTAGGAGGGCTATGTGGAGATAGTCCCACATCGGTTATAGGTGTGCTCCATGTGTTCAAGATCTTGGGCCTAAGAATCTCAATGCCATGGTTTTAGAGTTTCTAGATATTGAACTTATTGGACCATCCAACTCAAAACCTTAAGGCAATTAGTGAAATAGACACCTTCTATTAAACACTTTTTGATTTTGTCATTTTTCAGATGTAAGACTATTCTAACACGTCCCCTCACGTGCAGGCCGATTTTAAGCTCTGTCACGTATACCACAAATATAGGATGCGTGGCCGATTCATAACCATAGGTTCTGATACCATATTGAAGTTATTGGGTCATCCAAGTCAAAACATTAAGGCATGAGTGGCATAGGCACCTTCTATTAAACACTTTTTGATTTTGTCTTTTTTCCGATGTAGGACTATTCTAACACTTCATTTTCAGAGAGTATGACAGATAGAATCATATCAGGTAAGCAACCTGTTATCTTTAATGTAATTTTATTGGGAAGTCTTCCCAGGTATCGTCTCCCAAAAGAATCATTAGAAAACTACCAAATAATTCCACCAAGCATGCCAACTTGCCAAGTTACTAACAGCTGTTCGATAGTGACTCTACGTGGTATAAATTGCAACTACCAGCATAATGTTAAGCTCTTAGATTACTTGCCTGCTCTATTTCTGAGAATTTAACGAACAAATCCTCGGGGATGGACCAATCAAA
Organism: Zantedeschia hybrid cultivar; assembly: GCA_030544215.1. Lineage (NCBI taxonomy): Eukaryota > Viridiplantae > Streptophyta > Magnoliopsida > Alismatales > Araceae > Zantedeschia > Zantedeschia hybrid cultivar. The sequence continues at coordinate 14,443,521 of JARZZO010000014.1, read as the reverse complement.
TATGTCGAGGTTCTCCTTTATCCTTGCTTCTTTTGTACTCTTCGGCAATACACTGTTTCCCATTTGCACTCCCCAACGAAGAACAACTTGTGCAGGAGTCTTACCCAACTTTTCTGCAACCATTTTGACGGTTGGATTCTCAAGAACATTGCCGTCAACAAATGATGTACCTGGTGAACCCAGTGGGGAAAATGCCTGGAGAAAAGTCTCATTAGAGAGAACTCCAACACAAATGAAGAGCTCAGATGATACCAAAATATTACAGGTTACTTGAAGAAAGGGCACAACTAGACTAAGTCCCCCCCACCCCTCAATATATAGTAATTAGCAAAAAGGCCCTGTATTTTTTTCAACCTGTTAGTAACTCCATAAGAACTAAGAACATAAGAAGCCTTACCTCCTTGGTCATTTGCAATTTACACTAATTAGTTTACATATGTTTTTTTTTTATATCCCTTGGACTAGAAATGAAAAGAATCCATTAAAGATGGTGCTTTCAAGAGAGACTGTCCATGCAAAGTCATTTTCCTGAGTAGATATATCTCGAAGGGGATTGAAAATAATCCAGAAAAAATCCAGAAAAAACTACCAGCTTTAAATATTCTTTGAGAACTCACTGAGAGGTGAACACCATGAGCCTGACAGAAAGCCCGCAGTTTAGTCTGTTGCCAAATAGGGTGGCATTCCACTTGGTTAACCGCTGGAGGGACACGTGCCACAGCCAATACATTCCCCAGTGTTTTGCAAGAGAAATTACTAACACCAATCGCACGAGCTTTGCCTTCATCATATAGTTGCTCCATTGCACTCCATGTACTCGGTATATCAAGTGGGACAACATTCTCACCACTGAAGTTACATCCTTTCTTGAGACGGCAGGGCCAATGTACCTTCAAATATCCATAGAAAGGTTTAGTTGCAAAAGAATAATAGTATCACAATAATAGCCTTTGTTAAACATCAACATGCAACTGCTTAGCCCCTGACAACTTCAGGACAAGTGGAAGACAATGCACCACCTTAACCATTTGCTTGCTTAGATTTAGGTCTCCTATTTCAAAGACAAAGATGTTATCCTTGAGCAAAAAAATAGAAAAAAGAAGGGTCCAACAGTCCAAACCTTCACTAACTAACGAACTTCAGGTTTCTGTCTTCCCTAAGGCGAGACACCGCCGATTCACAGATCGCAAACTTCTTGAAATATAAAAAAAGCCCATAGTAACTGAATCTAAAATATTGTGCTGCCTTATGAAAAACAGTAAGAACATTAGATGTTGTTCACAACTAAATAAATGGGGTTAATCTGCTACATCTTTCCCCTTCAAACCAGAAGTTATCTATCTTCCTAACTAAGGATTGCCAATTTTACTTGTTTACTCTGACATCTTGAATTATGGATATGGAAACCATGCAGATAGGGACTAAAAATTTTTCTTGATGGGGACCTTTTAACAGTTCTGGTTACCCTTTGACCAAATTCATATGGATCACATTCTGTACCATTTCACTGTGAAAAAGATAAAGGTCATTAGCTAATCAACCAACATGTCCCACTCACATTATGATAATTATTTTTAATGGACGAACGATGAAAGGAAGATTTTTAAAACACTTGCAAAACCAGTATACTGTCACATTGAATGAAAAATAAAAAAACCTTAAGATGTAAAGAAAGATAAGCCCCCAAGATTTTGTATAATGAAGTATCCTCAGTATTAAATTTGACTTATAAGTTTGGTATGGATATTGTTTGACTGAACCATTACCAAAAGCCTAAGAAAAGTATAAATTGTTTGAAAACTAAAGATGATTAGGCATACCAAAAATGCTTGACATAAACTAGCCTCTAGACTCCAGGTCAACTTTCACAAGAGCCAGCTTGTTGGGATTCACATGGAGAAGAGGATGCTTCGTAGGGCAGCCCTTATTTTGGGTTGTCAGCTTGGGAACTTCCCAATCATGTATTTGGGCCTGCCCCTTACTTCTGGGCCTTTGAGGTCAAGGACTGGCCGAAGGTGATCCACAAGTTTGAAGGGAGACTTGCTAGTTGGAAGGGTCAGCTTCTTTCCTATGGTGGTAGATTGGTCCTTTGTAATTTTGTTCTGGACAACCTCGAACCTACTTCTCCTACTTTTCCTCCATAAACTGGATTTCATCAGAAGTCACTTCTTTTGGACAGGTGAAAAGAGAGAGAGGGGGGGGGGGGGGGGGGGGGGGGTGGATGATATATGTTGGGGAAGGGTATGCAAGCCTAGGGAGATTGGTGGAGTAGGCATCAAAAGCCTCGCTGAGTTTAACTCAGCTCTTCTTACTAAGTGGCTGTGGAAGGTTGGCACGTCAAAGGAAAGACTTTGGGTGGAGATTATCAAGCACAAAAACTACAGTAGGACGAGAGTTTGGGATGTGTGACCGACTTCAACAAACTCAATTTCACATGTTTGGAAAGGCATCCTTAGCAGCTGGAATGTTTTGAAGGTGGGAGCGCATATTTCACTTGGTGATGGGCAGAAGTCTCTTCTGGCTGGATGGATGGTGTGAAGGTGTGCCCCTTAGCATTAGATTCCCCAAGCTGTTCCTCATTGCTTCTCAGCCCAGGGCAGCACTTGCTAGTGCTTTTGACTTTGAACAGTCCTCAGGTGTATGGCAGCCTACTTTCAAGAGACAGCTTAAGGATGATGAGATAGTAAAGTTTGCTCGACTACTTTCTCTACTTCAAGATGTTTCATGATCATTGGATTTGGAGGTGTGAGGCCAATGGGAACTTTTTAGTGAAGTCGGCATACAGGAAGATGGTGGACAGTGGGATTAGGTTTCCTCTTACAACTTCGATATGGAAGACAAAGTCACCTTTGAAGGTCAAGATCCTTGTGGCATGTCTATCATGGAGGACTGCGTACGTGCCAAAGGTTGGCTCTCTTCATTGACAGGCTGTCCTCCACTTGCCCATTGTGTGGGGTGGATAATGACACTGTAGATCTGATGCAGGAGTTGGATCGTGGAAGACGCACTTTCGGACTATGAGAAGATTTCGGCTACGTCATAATGTTTGTTGAGTTGTTTTCTTCTATCATGTACATTTTTTTAAAAATTTCTATTAGAGTCTAAGTTTAGTAGTTATAGTGTCTAGTTAGTTTTATTTGAGCAATTTGGGACTTGTACTTGGCCCATTTGAGGCCCGTTAAATATTTTTCATTTTTCTATTATTTTCTACATGCTCTTTTCCTATTTTAGGAGTCTAGGGGTGACATAGTAATTTTGGGTATTAGAGCTTCCTTTTTTGGGGCATATATATACCCTATGTATTCCCTTTTGGGAAACCGAATGATGAGTTATGATTGAAATGGGAAAGAGGAAGGTTCTATGCAGTCCCGTGTGTATTTGAGGCCTTGTGAAGGGATTGGTAGGAGGGTGTCAGGCCTCCCTGTTATCTTCTTCTTCCCCCTTCTTTGTTCTTCGCCCCTTCTTCCTCTTCTTTTACCCCTGTCGTGGCCTCCGAACCTTTCCTCCTATTTCCCCATCTTCGTGCCGCATCAATTTAGTATCAAAGCGGGTTTTGGATCGTCCTCACGATCCAAATCCTATATATAGACCTCTGATCTCCCACAACACTACCGCGCTGACGCCGTCCCTTGACGGAACTACCACATCTATTGCCGCTGCCGCCGACAGCCCCTACCAGCGCCGCCGCTGCCATCCACCATTGCTGCTGCTGCCCTGCCACCTTCTTCCCCCTTCTTTGTTCTTCCCCCCTTCTTCCTCTTCTTTTACCCCTGTCGTGGCCTCCGAGCCTTTCCTCCTATTTCCCCATCTTCGTGCCGCATCAATTTAGTATCAGAGCGGGTTTTGGATCATCCTCACGATCCAAATCCTATGTCTAAACCTCTGATTTCCCACCTCACTACCGCGCTGCCACCGTCCCTTGACGGAACCGCCACATCCATCGCCGCAGCCCCTACCAGCGCCGCCGCTGCCATCCACCATTGTTGCTGCTACCCTGCCACCTTCCCCATCCTCCAAAAGAACAAGCAATATAAGAAGAAGAAGAAGAAGAAGAAGGGGAGGGCTTGGGCCTCCAGCGACGTCGCCACCGTCGTTGGCACCTACCGGCACCGCATCGCCATTGCCGAACCTAGTCGGCGCCGCCACTGTGATTGCCACACCCAGCCACCGCCTTCACCCTCACCTCCCCTCTCCCACAACAAAACAAAGAAGAGTAGAAAAAGAAGAGAAAGAAGGAGCCGAAAGGAGCAGGCAGCCCTCCTGCCGCTGTCACTGGCACTCGCCGGCACCATCCATGCCAACACCAGACCCCACCGGGGTCGTCCACGCCGTCCACGCTCCTGACTGCTACTGTCGGCCCTTCGCTCTCTCTCCATCTGGTGCATTAAGGTTAGAAGAAGGGAAGAAGGGGAGAAGAAAACCCCTTTGATCGGGCCCATCCAAGTTTAAGTTAACCAGATCCATATACGATTCTGCTACCTGATTATATTTGAACCTTACTGGATATGGACCTAACAAGTTGATCCGATAACTTAAGCGAACCGATCTGGCCACCTATTTCCCAATTCGTCTTCAAGTTGGTCCAGTCCAAGCCCCAAACTAGGACCCTCCTCGTCTGCTACAGTGTGCTAGCGGTGCAGTAAGAGATCCTATCGCACTGCCAACGCTGAGGATTCGTTGGTGCTCCGACTCGCGAGCCGCTTGTGCCGTTGGGATCGTCTCAACGAGACCGACCTCGCTGCACATCCCGTATGCCAGTTGGACATCATTTTGCATGTCGCCCTTGCACATTTTACAAGGATGTTTGTGCTCGACATTCGAGATTGTCCTGAACTCCGTTTTACGAGCCGACTACATCAGCGGCTTCCTTACAGTGGGCCGACCCTGTTTAGTGCGCCATCCACTCCCCGGACAGCACAAGTTGAGATATGGAATCATGCTCTCCTCTTCTTTTTGTACTCTAGTTCGGTTACCAAATAGTCGTTGCTTTGAGATTTGATTCGCTTCAATGTGGCAATTGTGTTTCTCAAGAAATTGTGGAGTTATTAACTAAGACAGGTGAAACTGTTGTTAAGCACGATCATGCTTTTATGGAGTTCCACGCGAAATGTACGGAGCACACTCACTCCACAGATTTTATGTATTTTGATGTAGCTTGGGCTGAGATTTACCTGTCAAGAGGCTTCTCCATCATTGTGGGGTCTAAGTGGCTAAAAGAGTGGCATGCCACCATGAATTCTGAGCAATCTTAATGCATTCTACAGCCGCCACACTTGAAGGATAACTTTCTCTTTAAACCTTATGTTTCCGCTAAATCAACACCGACATCTCTGGAGTAGAAAGTGGCCAAGGTGGAGTCAACAACAATAGCCGCCAGTGTCCCAAGTAGCCATGTATGTGTTGTACCTACAATTGAGATTACCTCAGATGTTGGTGTGTTTATTGAGCTAGACTTTATTTGATATCAGATGATGTATTTGAGGACAGCTCATTGTTGACATATGCTAGTGAGCTATTTAATGTGGATTCATGGGATCACAATTTGCATGTTGATTTCTGGGTTGCATATGCTTGATTCCCTAGTGTTCGGTGTTGACTTGTTATACATTGGTGATCATGTCGTGATTTCTCCAGAGAGTCCAAATCCTCTATTAGTCGTGGAGTTAGGATTGGATTTTGTTGATATAGTAGACGTTTTGTGATTCACATGCAGTAGACTAGTTTGGGATTCTTGATATGACCCTCTACTTGAAGTCTCTCACAGATGATCCAGTCGTCCACATATTTATCCTAGCACATTTTAAAATTTGAGGGCGATTTTTTTTTAACCGAAGGAGAATGATGTGGAAGTTGGATCATGGAAGACGCATTTTCAAACTACAGGAAGACTTTTTCATTTAATTGTACTTTTTAAACTACGCGATTTTCAAACTACGCGATTTTTTTTTAACCGAAGGAGAATGATGCGGAAGCTGGATCATGGAAGACGCATTTTCAAACTACGGGAAGACTTTGGCTATGTCATGATGTTTGCCGAGTTGTTTTCATTTATCATGTACTTTTTTTATTTTTGTAGTTATAGTGTCTACTTAGTTTTATTTGAGCATTTTGGGACTTGTGCTCAGCCCATTTGAGGCACGTTAGACATTTTTCATTTTTTTATTATTTTTTGCATGTTCTTTTCCTATTTTAGGAGTCTAGAGGTGACATGGTAATTTTGGATATTATGGCTTCCTTTTTTAGGTCACATATATACCCTATGTATTCCTTTTGGGGAAATTGAATGATGAGTTATGATTGAAATGGGAAAGATGAAGGTTCTATGCGGTCCCGTGTGTGTTTGAAGGCCCCATGAAGGGGCTGGTTGGAGGGTGTGTGGCCCCCCTATTATCTTCTTCTTCCCCCTTCTCTATTCTTCCCAGCTTCTTCCTCTTCTTCTACCCTTGTCGTCCTCCTCCCCTTAGCCTCCGAGCCTTTCCTCATGTTCCCCTATCTTTGTGCCGCATCAGGATCACCTCTTCACTGGATGCTCTTTTTCTCTTGAGCTGTGGCAGTATTTGTTTGAGAAGCTGCACTTGCACCTCACACACTGAGAGTCTTATCTCTAGCATGTTCCTCTTCTAAAGAGAGCACTCACCCCCGATGGAGGATCGAGACAGTTGGTGGCTGATCTTGCACGCCACTATTTGGGCCATTTGCAGGGAGAGGAATAGAAGAATTTTCAAAAAGGATGCGCTTATTCTGGAAAGAGTTGGAAGGGACATCTATCTACATGTCAAGGAATGGGCGGTAGCCTTTTGTAAAGGGTCCATAGTTAACACTTCCCATTTTGTCCTTTTGGGTGATGATTGTTGAGTGGCGGATACACTGCCTTGGTGTCTTATTTTGTAATTGGGTTTCTTGGTGGATGACTCTTATATTTGTACATCCCCTTTCCTTTTGTATTCCATTTTTTATTTAATACAATTGTGGTACTATCCACTTTCAGAAAAACTAGCTCACAGTATGAGTGAAAATTTGGTGCAAGTAGGAATAAAAGAAACAAACAAACCCCACAGACAGAAATTGAAGGAGTGATCTGCATTGGCACATCAAAGGTAGCAGGCTATGATTATTACATTAAACACTTACAACCAAAACAAAGGAGAAGAAAAAGAAAAACATACAAGGTAGAGGTCAACGTAATCAAGCTGCAGATCATTCAAAGTTGAGGCCAATGCACCTGGAACATCTTCTGGGTAAAGATCACTGCACCTGAGCACATTTATTTTCCACTATTTTAGTATGATTATCTTTGGGAAAGGTAAAAACATATTCATACTATTAATAGGCAGAGATCAAAATAGGTTACGGCTCTGATGAATATGATTATGATGATGATGATGAATAGGCAGGGATAGAAAAGCTAAAATCCTTGGAGTACTCATATGACCTAACCAAATCTTAGATGTAATGAACAAATCTTCACGCTTCACTGTGCCATCTTCAAATAACTTCTTCAGAGCCTGACCCACCTGCAGTCGAAACCAAATCTGTTTAGCTACCAAAGGTGATGAAGCACATCTGCACTTTAGCTATGTATCAGATTATGTCGTACCTATGCAATGTACATTTAGAAATACTCATTAATGAACTGAAAAAAAATATTGCAATGTTATGCAACTCTGCCCATTAATAAGGTAAACAATGTTTTACTTTTCTTCCAAGCTGAATGAGTAATGCTGAGGCATTTATGCCAATGCCAAACAAATAGGATTTGTGAATAAATTTGGTCTATTACACATGATATGGTTCAGCTATTGTTGAGGCAAGTGACGCTAAGAAAACTGATTTTACTACATCTTAGGACTCGGGGCACGCTTAACATCACAAAAGAGAGACGGACAGACAAACTGACAGAGAGATAGTCCAGGCTTATCTGAAACTGTGTATGAGCTAGCCAACACAACTTTGCAGGGACATACGTCAAACATGGCAAATCCTAAAAACAAGGCATAAGGGCATAAGAGCATATAAGCTATGTACATATTCATGTATTTTCTTTGCATATGAATACTCAAGTAAGAACAACTACAATGCTTAATTGATGAAAAGATCGCACGATATGGACTTGAGCCGTTGTGATCAGATGCGAGCCGAACCGATACGCGTCGAGTCGCTGCGATCTGTCCTGATACGGGCAGATCCAATATGAGCCGGCCCTAAATCCTCCTTTCACTATCTGCTGCATTTCTGTTCGGACAGAAATGCAGTAGACGAAGCACCCGCAGCCTTCCAAGCCCTTCCCTCCTCTTCTTGCTTCCATTTCTCTTGGTGGTTTTGAGAAATCCAAGAGGTTTTCAAGGTTTGAGGTGATTTTGTTGGAAAAAAAAGGAGTTTTCAAGCTCTTTGGAATGTTTTCATCCGGTTTGAACAAGATAAGCATCCAAATCCTAAGAAATTTTTATTTTCATCTTCTTTTCTTATTGTTTGATGTTGTTTAAGATATTAAAACATGAAGAATAGGTAGATCTATTGTCTCTTTGTAATTTTGACATGAAAAAATTAAGATTTGTTCAAATTTGAGGTCGATTGATAGATTTTGATTAAATATTAAAAAATATAGAATAAATAAATAAATAAATAAATGATCTAGAGCAAGATGATGGGTATAGATCTATGACTTTCATATATTTGGTGAAATTTTGATTCAAAATCTTAGGATATAAAAAATAATTTATTAATATAATTATTAGAATATTAAATAAATTTTAAAATATAAAATAATTTATAAATTGTCTACTCTAGAAGTAAAACATGATTAGATTTAGATCTATATTTTAACTTTTAAGTTTTTAATATAAAATTTTTAGTTTTAAATGTTATTTTTAAGTAATTAAATTAATTAATGGTACAATATGTTATTACTTAATAATCTTTAAATGTGATACTTATATACAAATTTTGGACATGCCTCACAAAAAAAAAGATCTTGAACCGGGCCGACTCGTGCGAGTCAGCCCGAGTCGGGCCGATCTGGATCGGATCCGACTCGTATCTGGCCGGACCCGATCCGATCTGGATCTACATTACGGCGAACCTTGTATTATACACATACTTGAGAGTGGCCAGAACCAGTTGGGTTCAGGTCCTAAATTGGGGAATCAGAACCAGTCTTTCCTGGTTCCAATCCTGAATCCAACTTTGCAAACCATGTACTCAATATGCATATAGGCCATCATGAGTCATTAAATAGATATGAAGCATTAAATAGCCCAGAAGAAGAAGCTCCAACGGTATGATACTAGATCCTTGTGCTCGATAACATTCTCCTGTCCAATCCTTACACTTGGTTAAAGTTGGGATATTTTATATTAACTACTCTTGCATGTTAAATTTCAAAAATATCATGCTTACTTGCATATTATCTTACATATTGATGCGGGACAGCAAGGGGGAAGACCCGAAGTAGAAGGAAGAGAGGGGGTTGGAGAAGAAGAAGATTAGGGCACAGGTTCCCATCCCATCTCGGGAGAAAACGCACAACGATTGCTCTTCATTTCAAATCTTCTTCAATGCCTCCCAAAAGAGGGTTACAAGACAATAAATAGAGACTCCCCAAAGAAACCCTAACCCTAAAGACCAAAATACCCCTTATTCAAAATAAAACAGAGCTAATCTTTAAAAAAAGAAAATACATCGATTGGGCCTTTAATGGGCCAAACAAAATATAAAATGGGCCCCGAAATCCATTCAACAGCCTCTGAATTCCCATCATTCTCCCCAGGTTCAAAAAAATTCGTCCTCGAATTTTAAAGTGAGCCAGAATAAGTACGCGGACGACTGGATCATCAATAGGAGTTCTCAAGCAGAGGATCATCTCAAGAACCACAAACTGGTCTGCTACATGTGAATTATAAAAGTCCTGCCATACCATGTCCACTGAAGACGATAACAAATCATATGTGCCATCATATAGGGTATCTATCATTACACTCTCAGTAAGCGTTGGACGAGACTTTGAGTGAGCAAAAATATCATCAGCAATAAGATATAAACATGCCTCAACAAATAATTCATGATCCTATGAGACAATATGAACTAATGCAGTATCAAGTAGACCATAGTTAAACACATCTTCAGAAATACGATTCGATCCTGACCGTCTAAACAAAGCATGATCCCAACTATCAACCATATATCTGACATCAACCTCGAATACTATATCAACGATCATATGTAGTCCCGATGCCATGAATAAGTCGTGATCCCAACCAGTAACCGGTGATGGTGTTGCTTTAGCGAAACAAGCTAAATGCAGCGGTTGAAACCTCTCCTGAACCTGATAAGAGGCATTGAGAATACGAATGGATGTCTGGTATCCCTTGGGTCGTAAAAGACAGTCTCGCCAAGTGGGATCAATCACAACTTGCCGCTCGTCCATCCATTCTCTACCCAAACTGATATATGAACCATGTGGTATAATCTTACACCATGCATCATCATAATACCTGACGCGTCGGGAAGTGCTTTTGCTTTTGCTCTTTAAGAGACGGAAAAATGGCACATAGGCTTGGTCTCCAGAGACAATTATATAATCCGTATGGGAGATAGAATTCACAATAGATTGCGAGATAACATTGTCGAACGAAATTGCATTAAGAAATACCCTAACTTGCACGGAATTGGGTAGCTCCACCTCAAAGCTAAAATCCATGATGAGAAAATGTACCTAGGATTCCGAATTGTAAGAGCAAATTGGTTCTACCAGAGCAGGGCACGTAAAACAAAGCACCACAGGCTAAGACAGCGCTGGACAAGGTCTGCCTCGCTGCAAAGATGCCAACGGTACGATCGGCGCAAGAATCGGAGCTCAAATCACCAACCTCGGTATGCGTGCAAAAAGTGGCATGCAAAACGAGGTAAAGTGGACACTTGTTGCTGCGAAATTAGTGCATCAGAAGTTGGCATGCAAATCGAGGCAGTTGAGGTTAGCCTTAGGATGCGCGATCGGGGGTCTTCGATAGGTGTGCAGAAGTGGCACGCAAAACGAAGCAAATCTGGGACACAACACTGGTTCTGAGTTGGCCTAGTCAAGATGAATCCGACGGCACGAATAGTGCACAAATCAAAGTTCGAAAAGACCTCGAACTGCGAGTCCAAGTGTCCTCGTAAAGCGTACAAGTGCGGCACGCAAAATGAGACACTACTGACAGACGAGACGTGCAACGAGGTCGGCCTCGCTGAGACGATCCCAACGACGCAAGTGGCTCGCAAATCAGAGCACCGATGAATCCGGAACGAGGGCGATGCGCTAACAGCTGCAATTGTAGTACCCGGTACCCTGTATGGACCCAGATTGGACCCTGGCTCGAACCCAATAGTACCCTGGCTCAGACCGGGTAGCAGGTGGTCCGGACCACGTTGAACATGGCTTGGACCATGTTGGTAAAGGCTTGGGCTGGACCACCTCGGGCTGAACCATTTTGCAATATGGTTCGGGCTAGAACCGGTCAAACCCTGTTTGACCAGGTTTAGCCAAAGGGCACGAGCCCTTTGTCCTCCTTTCTTTTTCTATCCCGTAACAGAAGGGAAGAAGGGAGGGTGCAACTGGCGGATGGCTTCGGTGGTGTGAGGCGGCGGGCACGAAGGCGGCGAGCACCGCAGACGGTGGCGGCGGGCTAGTGGCCGGCCGGCGGCGGCCGGCGAGGGTGACTGCTCCGGCCTCTTCTTCTCCGTCTTCTCTTCCTGTTCCTCCTTTACGACGAACCAAGCGGGAGGCAGACAGCTTGAGGCGCAGGGGGGGAGGCCTGGCGGAGGCAGATCGAGGAGGTGGCGGAGCAGCGGAACGGCCGGGAGCGGCAGTGGTGCCGGCGGCCGACGAGTGCGGCGGCGGTGCCGACTGGTTGCGACAGTGCTGGCGGCGTTGGCTAGCGATGAAGGCGGATGTAGCGGTAGGGGGGGGGGGGGGGGGGGGCAGCGTCGGTGGAAGGCGACGTCACCGGTGGTAGCCGAGGCTAGTAGCGGCGTCGGCAGTGGCGACGGTGGCTCCTAGGTGAGTCCACACCCTTCTCTTCTTCTACTTCTTTCTCTGTTGCTGCTGGGACATGAATCGAGGTAAAGAAGGGGGGGGGGGGGGAGGTTAGGGGGTGGCATGGTGGAGGTGCCGGACTCGGGTTGTGAGAACAACCCAAAGAGCCTTGCTCTGATACCAAGTTGATGTGGGACAGCAAGGGAGAAGACCCGAAGTAGAAGGAAGAAAGGGGGTTGGAGAAGAAGAAGACTAGGGCACAGGTTCCCGTCCCATCTCGGGAGAAAACACGCAGCGGCGGCTCTTCATTTCAAATCTTCTTCAATGCCTCCCAAAGGAGGGTTACAAGACAATAAATATAGACTCCCCAAAGAAACCCTAACCCTAAAGACCAAAATACCCCTTATTCAAAATAAAATAGAGCTAAATCTTAAAAAAAAAAGAAAATACATCGATTGGACCTTTAATGGGCCAAACAAAATATAAAATAGGCTCCGAAATCCATTCAGCAGCCTCTGAATTCCCATCACATACCCTCCTAATATGTATAATGTTTCAAAATTGCCACGACCATGACATGTTTAATAAGTATAAGCATTTCATATATACAAGTGAAACGGTGTGTTTGATGGTTATGTTATTTTGTAAGGATATGTAGAAGAACATATAGGTATGCATCACATTTTTGAAATTTGGCATCAAGTGTTTTTAATAGGAAATTATCCCTTATGCCCCAATTTGTTTGCAGAATAGGTTATCCGAAATTACTTATCCAGAACGGTTTATACTAGAATAAGGGGTGTTTAGCTTTGATAGTTTTGTGGGACCCACTGGCGGAATAGGAAGAATAAGCAATTCTTGGGTGTAGGGTCGAATTGCTTATTCTTCTTATTCTAGTATAACCAATTCTAACGCGGTATAAGCTATTCCGCCCATCAAACTAGAATTAGCCTTATTCTAAGAATAAGACTCCTTATTCTACTCTTATTCTCCTATCAAACTGGCGCTTAAAAGTTTCCAAAATCATTGTGTCCATGGACTACTACTTTCCGTCCCATTTCATGGCCATACCTAACCTAGGTCACGTGTGAGATCATCATCTCTTTCTGAGCATCCTTAAGATCGTTAGCCAGCAAATAAGACAAGGTCTTCCTTTATCTTTTCGCCCTTTTTTAAATTGAAATAAAGCACAATATTATAAGCACCTTCAGGGGATCAACTGCAGGGGTTTAAGATGAACATGACACAGAAGAACAGAGCCAAGGATGCACTCCAAGATATTGATTTGAGATAAAGCACAGCACCAAAAGGCTAGCACCAAGATGTTGATAATAACCGAGTCCTTGAGAATCACAACTTAAATTGTGCTTCAAAAGAAAAAGAGCACTAAATCTTAAACAAGGTCTAAGGACAATCTTATTCTGCACAAATTATAATTTTAATGGTTTCTAAATGGACACTACAAACAACGATTTAACAGCCTCTGAAGTCTGAACTTTAAGATTGTCCCCACTAGTTAATAGTCAACATTGGAAGAAAAAGAGTACATCAGGTACCATGGATTTTAAAAACTGCTTTGACAAAGAAAACTCAGTAAAGTTCTAGACATCTTACACCCATTGATTACATGTATACAAGGAAAAACAAAGAAAAGAATGCAAGAAGCAACTTGCTTAAGATTTTCTCAGGTTACTTTATTTTAGTTCCTCAAAAGTAAATATAAACAGAAAACACTGTTGGCTATCTAAAGAAGATGAGCTTGGCATTTCCTGGGCCCTACATCTTTAGACGTTAGGAGGTAAGTGGTATTACTTTGGGAGCTTGGATCTATAGATGTAGGTTATTAGAAACCACATTGCTACTAATATGGGTTAATAAACCATGCGCACAATAGATTCTAGGGTGATGCTTACAAAGCACATAATCACCATAAAGATAAGTTAGATCTGTATAGAATTATATTAAGAAAAATCAATATGAACACAAATAACATGGTTGAGTAAAGGTGGAAACCAGCAGTTATAGTCAACCATGTGCTATGATAATTACCTCCTTCTCATTTCTGTAAATTCGAGCACAATCGATATGCCTGTAGCCTGCCTGCATTTGCATGGGATCAATTATTATCAAGCTTAAGCAGAGATCATTATACCAGAAACAAACTAGAATGTCAGCAAAGAAGATGGGGAAAGGGAAGAAAGAATTCATGCCAAACATAGTGGAAATATTCTGGCATGCTTGCATCGGAGATGGTGGAGACAGGTGTTGCTTGCAAAACAACAAAGATCATCAACCAAAAGACAGATATTTTGAATTCACAAAGCAAAACCAATAGCATCAGAAGTTAATTTGTTGCAGTTGTGGTAACTAACAGTAGTAGGCATGACTATGATAGCATTACATTTTTTTTTTGATAAGTCCATTACATTCAAGGTTCACCGTATCGCTGATCCGTATCGGATCGTATCTTCCCAGATACGTATAGTACCGATCCGACTTAGGCCAACTTGGTCCGACTCACGCGAGTCACACGAGTCCAGCCAATGAGTTTGTTAAAATCAATGAGTTATTTGTTAAAATAACGAGTTTAAGTCACACTTTAGAGAAATGTATCATATTAATTGATATAAAAACATAATCATGCTTATCAAATAGGAAAAACTCAACTTAAAACATTCTATTAAGCATGTATGAGTCGGCACGATCCGGTCCGACTCGATGTGTATTAGAGGATCAGGTCAGCCCATATACGAGTCGACTCATACGAGTCGGCCCGATCCGGTACGATACGGCAACCATGATTACATTACATTTGTGAACCGCGACCACCAAAGTTTAGCAATCACAATGTATGAGAGAATGGGTGTTTCCCTAAAACGAAATGAGATTTTGAGTATAAGATACAAGATGTAGTTGCTCCACACTAATTGATAAATCCTTTGCTGGCTAAGATGATGGTTGACGATTCATAGAAGATATATGAGTTTTATTTTTATTTTTATTCATTTACAAGTAAAAAGAATGGGATAGATGTAGGCAAACTCTCGTTGAACTATGTAAAAATTTCTGTGTTCCATTATGATCGATCTTTTTGTCTCCTTTATTTTCCACTTTCACCATTTTTTGCAATCATAGGGAGGCGTCCAACATCCAACAATGTGCTCCAACAAAGATGCAAATTACCTCAGAGTCCAGCAAGGAAAAAGAAGGCAAAATCATCCCCCCCCCAAAGCAGGTCAATTACATTATTGACCTGACTTGTGGCAAACTTTTGAAGCATTGTGCCTCACCTGACACACTCGTTTTATCCCATAAGCACAAGTGAATCATTTTCAAACACTTTTCCCCCACATGCACATTCCTTTTGATATATCACACGTATATTAACTCGTACACCAGATAGGAATTAAGAGATAAATCTCATCTTACAGAACATAATTATTAAGTATACATACGCTAATTAATATTTAGGAACAAGAAGATGGGTTCGATGTTTGCAATTTATAGTGCCTGGGGAAAAAATCTATTGAAAAAGACTAATATCACCCACTTCTGTCGAACGTCTCCTACACTCTTAGCTTAAGATCAAGATAAGCAGAGCAGATATATAATGCCCTGTTTGGTCAGAGTATTAGTTGTCATGTAATATTAATTTTGATACTGATATCTTTTGGATCAATAAAATATTAACATCACTATTAATACTGGAGAAACTTGAAGAAAGATGGCTGAAGCTGAAAGAGAGAGCTAGAGGTGAAAAGGGGAGATTTGGACTCTCAAACACTAAAAATTCCAAGGTTTTTAACACAGACTCAGAGGTATTAAATTGTGATCTGGTAAAACACTTTGCCAACGTACGAATTATCAAAATTGATAGCGTAACCAAACCCACAATATCAAAATTGGCGTTGATAGCGTTGTCTAATATAGCAACCAAACACCCCATAAAGCAAGAATCTTTGCTAAATACGAACCACAATTGGGGAAAACGTTCCCGAGACAGAAAAGCTTCTACCAGATACAGAACCACAGACCCGCAACTGGAACGGAATAACCAGCGAATCGAAAGCCAAAGCAGATAATACGCGAAAGAACGAAGACGAGGCAAGGGAACGGTGGTGCTGGGTTAGGACCGCTACCTTGATGGCAATGGTGACGGCGTCCTCGACGACGCCGGGCTCGGCCTGCCATGTCCCCAAGCCAATCGACGGAATCTTCGCACCGGTGTTGAGGGTGAAGAACCTGGGCTCCTCCGCCATTGCTCTCTTCTCTCCCTTTCCTCTCGTCTGCTACGAGCCCTCGAGAAGAACGAGCAAGAACAATCTTATCCGTTTAAAAATAGACATAAGAGGGCTGCGGACCCGTAGGCGGGGCCACGAAGATGACCGAGTGGAGAGACTGTTTAAAGGGGTAATGAGATTCTCTGTACCGAGGCACACTGCACCTTAGGATCCGTTTGTTTTTACGTAAAATGAGTCACATAAAATGTTTTCCGAAGACACAATCACTTATTTGGTAGTGTCTAAAACTCTAGTCACCCAAAACATAATTCATTCGTTGACTCTTCCTTTTTTTGATTTTGACATCTATACATAAGGTTGAATGCCTTTTTTTAAAGGAGTTGAAACTTTATGCGCCACTTTGATCGGAGAGTAGGAGAAGAATAAAGACAAATAAAAGAAGAATAAGTTTAATTTTGCTTTGGCTTATACCAGGATAGAGTAGCATATTCAAAGAATAAGGGCCACTTTGATTAGAGAATAGGAGAAGAATAAGGGAGAATAAGGGGAGAATAAGCTTAATTTTGCTTTGACAAGCAGAACGACTTATACCGGTGCAGAATAGCGTATTCGGAGAATAAGGAGAATAAGCCATCCCACCCTAGACCCAAGAATTACTTATTCTTCTTATTCCATTAGCGGGCCCCACAAAACTATCAAACCGAAACATCTCTTATTCTGGTATACGCCATTCCGTCAGTGGGCCCCACGTAATAACTTATTCTGCAAACAAAGTGAGGCAAGGAGAATAAGTCATCCTACCATAGACCCAAGAATTACTTATTCTTCTTATTTCATCAGCGAGCCCTACAAAACTATCAAACCGAAATATCCCTTATTCTAGTATACCGCGAGTGAGTCCCATGTAATAACTTATTCTGCAAACAAAGTGGGGATGAGCACCAAATGGCGAATCTTATTTTCATTTTTTTTGTAAATGTATATTTTTAGAAAATCCTTTCCATCCGATTATGTTTCACGTGTAATCAAACGGACCCTTAGGGTCTATTTGTTTTCACGTAAAATAGATCTTAGGAAAAAAATTTCCCAAAATGTTTATCACAATTACTTATTTGGTAATCCGTAAAATTCATGTCAATAGAAAACTTAATTTGTTGACTCTTCTTTTTCCTAATTTTGATATCTATAGAATAAGATCGAATGCTCTTTCCCAAAAACATTGAAAATATTTTCATGAGCACCAAATGACGACTTTTGTTTTTATTTTTATTATAAATATATTTTTTTCAAAAATATTTCCATCCAATTATATTTTATGTGTAATTAAACGGACCCTTAAGGTGCTTTGGTTTCTGGTGAAGTTAAGAGTATAGGTGAGTTTCATGTAAATTCACTTAGTTGATCAAACTTTTTTTTTGTTTAATTAGAAGTATTTACAACCCTTTCAAATGTAGTAAATATATATAGCTGATTTGTGATCGACGACAGCTCTATATTGAGAAATGTTAGTATTTGAGACATTATCTTTTTGCTTGAAAGAAGATTGAGATAGGAAGGTCATGTCTCTGACACCGATTCTCACAAACTCACGAGACAAATTTTCTTTTTTTTTACAATTGTTGAAGGTGAGATTTAAATCCAATATTTTTTATGAAAAGAAGGTCGAATAGTAGTGGGTTATAGGTTCTTTAGCATTTCACCACGCTTTCAATAGTTCCATCGTAAATTTTAAGAATAACTCACCTCTGTAAAGAGCTAAAAGATAGTCACCTTAAAAAAGTGCGGAAGACAGTTTGATACAAACGACTTCTCTCTATTCAATATAAACACTATTTTTTATCTTAATATCTGTGATTCATCAAACGATCAAAAGTGACTTCATAAAAGTGAGTAGCACATAATAAAGTAATAAGACCGACTTCTTAAATATGAGTTACTAGTAACTAAAATATCATAATTTGAACTCATTTTTACATAACACAATTTCATGAATTCACCTCCATTATTACTGAGTTATTTACCTTTGAGAAAACAGTAAGGTAACACAATTTTCTAACACCATTCTTAGACATGCTTGGGTGGCGCGCACACATTGGAAGAAAATATTAGTATTCCACACCTTTGACAATTACACCTTTCAAGGTATATATGTGTGTCACATAGGTTTATCAAAAAGTAGTATTAAGAAACTGTGTTATTATACTATTTTCTTTTTATAATCCACTTCAACATTTGTGCTAACCTCTTTTTTTTTTTGGTCCAAGCTCGAAGAGTTGAGTTCGAGTCCGCCGAAATACCAAAATATCCGCCAAAATAAGTGATTTTTCTGCTCAAAAAATGAGCGAGAAAAACCACGGCACGACCCCGCTGATCGATGCCGCGACCTCCCCGCCACTACGGGGAGGGCGTACTATTGTGCTAAGAGCGCTGTACAACATTTGTTCAACTTTTGGACACCGAAGCTATCTCCTCCGAATAGAATAATCTTATGTGTCCAATACACAATATTAAAGATTGTAAGGATTAATAGATAAAAGATCCAGAATAGGACTAAAATCTCCTCCAAACTGTTTCTTACTGAAATTACTAGGAAGCCTGATGAGAATCGGAGAGGTAAATAGACAACAGCCAACAGATGAGCTCATAATAATATATCATACTCTCTTTTTTAGGTCTGTAACCATAAAGTCATGCAACTGAGGGCCGTACAAACAGAGCAGGAACTAAACTCATAATTTCTTCACATATCACACCATTCTCGATAAGGTAAAGGGTAAATTTTACAAAGCCATATCCTATAGACATACATCAAGAAAATTTAGCAAACTGCAATCTGAAAATATGGTTGTGATCTTCACGAATCGTAGCTTTTCCGATATAACCCCGTCTGGAAAAGCAGATATTTATATCTCGCCATCCCACAGCTCCTCGACACTTTTGTAGGGACCATTTTCGTGAACCAGAAAGTTACCTCCGAGTAGCCTCCTCTGCACAATCATAAATATATATCAGAACAAAAATATGTAAAGAAATGATTACATGCTGAAAACTCAAAAAACCTAACCAAAAAAAAACTGTAAACAGTGCAAGAAACTTTTGTAGGATCCAGCTGCAAGGATGTTCCCAGCAGTCCGCTGTCAAATCACAAGACCCCAAGCCGAGTTTCCAGTGCCAGCTGCCTAAAAGATCTAGCACTGGTTTTGCCATCCTATTTCCCTTTGATCATTTGATCAGATGATTCTTACTGAAGTTACTGTTGACATAGCTTTTGTTTGTAGTTAACCCATGCAAGGAAAATTCTTTGATCAAATAATCAAACAGTTCTTAATGAACGTGAAAAAAAACGTGATAAAAACAATGGTACAATAACACTCTCAAAGGGCTATAATTATTTTTTAGAGTATGACGGATAAGATTGTATTAGGCAAGGTTCGCCGACTCGACGAGTTGAACCGACTTAGATCTCCCATGATCTGGTACGAGTCCGGTTGACTCATGCCAGCTGGTGCCATCTCGTACAAGTCGCACGGTCAAATCGTACAGACTCAATTGAATCGCACCGACTTAGGTTCGTCCTGATATGGTACGAGTCGTCCTAGTCGGCACGATTTGATCCGGTACGGTAAACCCTGGTATTAGGTCAGCCATCTATAATATTTAAATGTAATGTTACAGGGAAGTCTTCCCAGGTGTCGCCTCCCGAAAGAGTCATCAGAAAACTGTCGAATAATTCCACCAAGCATGCCAAGCTACTAACAGCTGTTCGATGGTGACTATACATGGTATAAATCGCAACTATCAGCATAATGTTAAGTGCTTAGATTACTTGCCTGTGGTATTTCTGAGAGTTGAACAAACAAATCCCCAGGGATGGACCAACCAAATATGTCGAGGTTCTCCTTCATCCTGGCTTCTTTTGTGCTCTTCGGCAATACACTGTTTCCCATTTGCACTCCCCAACGAAGAACAACTTGTGCAGGAGTCTTACCCAACTTCTCTGCAACCATTTTGACGATTGGATTCTCAAGAACATTGCCGTCGACAAGTGGTGAACCTGGTGAACCCAATGGGGAAAATGCCTGGAGAAAAGTCTTGTTAGAGAGAACTCCAACACAAATGAAGATCTCAGCTGAGTACCAAAACTACTATAGGTGACTTGGAAAAGGGCAAAGCTAGATTGAGTCCCCAATTCAATATATGGTCATTAGAAAAAAGGCCCTGAATTTTTTTTTAACCTACTAGTAACTCCATAAGAACATAAGAAGCATCACCTCCTTGGTCATCTGCAACTTACACTGTAATTTTGTTTACATCGCTGAGATTATAAATGAAATGGCACATTAAGGCGGTGCTTCTAAGAGATATATCTAGAGGGGGACTAAAAATAATCCATGCAAAAGTCAGACAAAACTACCAGCTTTAGATATTATTTGAGAACTCACCGAGAGGTGAACACCATGAGCCTGACAGAAAGCACGAAGTTTAGTCTGTTGCCAAACGGGGTGGCATTCCACTTGGTTAACTGCGGGAGGGACACGTGCAACAGCCAATACATTCCCCAGTGTCTTGCAAGAGAAATTACTAACACCAATGGCACGAGCTTTGCCTTCATCATACAGTTGCTCCATTGCACTCCACGTACCTGGTATATCAAGTGGGACAAGATTCTCACCGCTGAAGCTACATCCTTTCTTGAGACGGCAAGGCCAATGTACCTTCAAATATTCATAGAAACGTTTAGTTGCAAAAGAATAATAGTATCACAGTAATTGCCTCTGTTAAACACCAACATACAACTGCAAAGTCCCTGGCAAAGAGGGTTTTAGGTTTTATAAAAGCAGGATACTTCAGAGGAAGTGGAAGACAATGCACCACCTTTTAACCATTTGCCTGCTTAGATTTAGGTCTCCTATTTGAAAGCCAAACATGTTATCCACACACACACACACACACACACACACACACACAAAAAAAAAGGATATTGTCACATGGAATGAAAAATAAAAAACTTTAAGACGTAAAGAAAGATAAGCCCCCAAGATTTTGTAGAATCAAGTATCCATAATATTGAATTTGAATCAGAAGCTTTGTATGGATATTATTTGACTAAACCATACCAAAAATCTGAGAAAATCTAAACTGTTCGAAAACTAAAGATGATGAGACATACCAAAATGCCTGACATCAACTAGTCTCAAAGTATGAATGAAAATTTGGTGCGTGCTGAACTAAAAGAAAGAAACAAACCCCACAAACAGAAACTGAAGGAGTGATCTTGCATTGGCATGTCAAAGGTAGTAGGCTATGACTATTATATTAAACACCTCAAGAAGGAAAAAGGAGAAGGACAAGAAAACATACAAGGCATAGGTCAACGTAATCAAGCTGCAGATCGTTCAAAGTTGAGTCCAATGAACCTTGAACATCTTCTGGGGCAAGGTCACTGCACCTGAACATTTATTTTCCACTATTTTAGTATAATTAGCATTTGGAAAGTTAAAAACATATTGTTACTAATAATAGGCAGAGAACAAAACAGGATAAGGCTATGATGATAATGATGATGAAGTAGATAGAAATAGAAAAGCTAAAGTTCTTTGAGTACTTATATGAACTAACCAAATCTTAGATGTTATGAACAAATCCTCACGCTTCACTGTGCCATCTTCAAATAACATCTTCAGAGCCAGACCCACCTGCAGTCAAACCAAATATGTTTAGCTATCAAAGGTGATGAAGCACATCTGGACATTAGCTGTCTCACAACACATATAGATAATACTACAATTATTTTTGTATTTAGTTAATCAATATTTTTTTTGAGTTTGAACTTTGATTGAATTTGTTTGGATTTATTTAGTGACACCATCTAATGCAATGGCCGGGATCTTTTCTACCATATCAGTGGCTTCAAGTATAGATGTAGAGCACACCCAAGATGGGGAGGAAGAAAGTATGGTGATAGTAGAGGGAATCCCTACAATGATAATGATGATGACTTTGGCATATTTATATATTTCTTTATTTCATTTGTTACTTTACAGAATTACATTAAAAAATCAATAAAAATGCAAATAATATGATTAAGTAAATGTGGAAACCAGCAGTTACAGTCAATCATGTCTATGATAATTACCTCCTTCTCATTTCCGTAAATTCGAGCACAATCGATATGCCTGTAGCCTGCCTGCATTTTAATGGGATCAATTAGTATCAGAACTTAAGCAGAGATCACTATACCAGAATCAAACTAGAATGTGGGTGAAAAGATGATGGGGAAAGGGGAGAAAGAATTCATGCCAAACATAGTGGAAATATTCTGTCATGCTTACAATGGAGACGGTGGACACTTGCAAAACAACAATGATCTTCAACCAAAAGACAAAGCTATTTTGAATTTACAAAGCAAGGCCAATAGCATCAGAAGTTAATCTGTTGCAGTAACTAACAGTAATAGGCACTGTCATGATATCATTACATTTTTTTTCTGACAAGTGCATTCATTACGAAACTGTAATCACCAGAGTCGAGCAATCACAATGAAAAAGAGAATGGGCATTTCCCAAAAGTGAAATATTGAGTATAAAACATGACATGCAGCAGCTCCCCATTAGTTGAATAAATCCTTTGCTGGTAACATGATGGTTTGCGATTCACAGAATGTATGAGCTTTTTTTGTTCATTTACAAATAAAAAGGATGGGCATATGTGTTGAACAGGTATGGAGCCTAGAGATTTTTTTCTTCCTTTTTTTGGGTTAGGTTATCATTACGGCAAGATTACCCAGAACAGTTCACCTTAGTATCCTTGTGTTTTATAGGGATAAACTAAATACATAGTAAAACTCAGTAGGCAAACTCTTGGAACCATGGAAAAATTCCTATGTTCTATTATGATTGATCTTTTCTTCTCCTTTAATTTCCTCTTCCATCATTCTCGCAGATCATAGGAAGGTGTCCCGCATCCAACAAGACATGCTAAGAAAGATGCAAAACACAAGTGAATCATTTTCAAACACTTTCGCATATGCACATTGTTCACGTATATCCACTCGTACACCAGATAAGCATTAAGTGAGATAAATCTAACCTTCCGGAACATAATCTAATGTCTCCTGATTATAGTTATGGTAATTAATATTTAGGAACAAGACGGGCTCGATGTTTGCAATTTCTGTTCCTTAGAAGAAGAAAAAATCCATTAAAAAAGACTAATCCTGCGTCCATCAAACGTCTCCTGGACTCCAGGCTGAGATAAAGATGTGAGCAGAGCACATATATATTGCCCTGTTCAGTTGGAGTATTAGTTTTGATATAATATTAATTTTGATATTAGGCTAAGATACAGATGGATCAATAATAGTAACGCTAACATTAATATTGTAGAAACATAAAGAGAAAGATTGCTGCAGGTGAAAGAGACAGCTAGAGGTGAGAAAGGGAGAGAAGAGGAGGAGGTATTTGAACTCCCAAACACCCAATTCCAAGGTTTTTAATACAGATTCAGAGCGGTATTAAATTGTGATATGGTAATACACTCTACCAATGTAAGAATTATCAAAATTGATGGAGTGTAACCAAAAAACGCAGTATCAAAATTGGTGTTGATAGAGCTCTCTAACACCACCATAAAGCACCAGTCTTCGCTAAATACGAACCACAAGTGGGGAAAACATTACCGAGACAGAAAAGCTTCCACGAGACACAGAACCACAGAACCGAAACTGGAACGAAATAACCAGGGAATCGAGAGCCAAAGCAGATACGCGAAAAAACGAAGACGAAGCAAGGGAATGGTGCTGCTGGGCTTGGAGCGCTACCTTGATGGCGGTGGCGACGGCGTCCTCTACGACGCCGGGCTCGGCCTGCAAGGTCCCCAAGCCGACGGACGGAATCTTCGCACCGGTGTTGAGGGTGAAGCACCTGGCCTCCTCTGCCATTGCTCTCTTCTTCCCGCTTCCTCTTGTCTTCTGCGAGCCCCCGAGAAGAACGAGCAAGAAGAAGTTGCAGAGAGCGATGTGCAGGCTGCTGAGGCCGCGAGGCGTTCTAATATAATAGCGCAAGAGGCTTATTTAACAAAAAAATAGATAAAGAGCGCGGCGGTGGGGGCCACGCGACGACCGACCAGCGAGAGAGAGAAGAATGTTCCCATCAGGTCAAATGCGATTTTCTGTACCGGGGCACACCGCACATTAGGCTGCTGTTGGTTTCTAGAAGGTTTTCCTTTTAAAGGAGTTTCTAGAAGATGAAGTGACGTGTGATTCACCTATCGCATTTAACTTTTTCATTTAGTCAGAAATATTTACATGATCTCCCTAATAAAGTGGGCATACTTATCGACATTTTAATAAATATTTCCTCCAATGTATATAGGATTTGTTTGCAATAACTTTATATTTTTTGATAATTTTTCTAAATTCAAAAGTCACATCGCAAGTAGTAATAATTTTTTCATGGACTTCACCATCTATGGGGGGAGCAGAAATAGATTTTCACAAACTCGTGAGAGTCTGAGACAAATTCTTCTTCCTTTACAACCAATGAAGGTGAGATTTAAATCGATTTTTTTTTTAACAAAAAGGAGATCGAATCCTACTGAGCTATAATATAGTCAGCTGAAGAAAAAAGTGTGGAAGACACCTTTTATGTAATTGACTTTAATTTATTCAACTAAACATTATTTTCTATCTTGTTATCTACGACTAACCAAACAATCAAAACTAACTTAATTAAATAATAAAATTGACTTCTTAAACATGAGTTATAAGTAACTGAAGTATCTTAATTTGGACTCTGGTTACTCTTTTATATGACAGTTTCATGAATTTACCTCCATTCCGTTGTGAGTGAGCTATATTAGCCTTCAACAAAGACGCCGGCAACGTGGAAGGTTGCGCCAAGGGCGCCCTAAACCACGGCGCAGAGAATCTCTCGCTCCGGACCATTTGAGACATCGCTTCCAAGGGAAGACTACCTCTGACGCGTCTTCCCCGCGCGTTCGTTGTTTACCTTGGTGCGCCTCGTAAAAGGATGACGCAAGTTGGTGTGTTCAAAGGTTTCTAGAAGTGGGGGAAGAAAAAGGAAGGCAGGCGCTCCTGGGGTGGCGGGCGCTAACCGTCCTCCTCGTGCTCGTCGGGCTGAGCCCCATCATTGTAGCGCGGGTGCTCACCGTCTCTAATAATTCTTGTTGCAATGTCTCAACGTGTATTGTAATTCATGTCATAGTAATTATTTGATCAGATTTGGATCGGTCAGTTGCTGTGTAGTCCGTCTAGATTTAGAAGATTTTTTAGAGAATATTTTTTAATTTTTTTGTCGAATTTTTTTTTTTTTTTTTAACGTTCGATCAAAAATCCGATGGTACAGTCGAGTTGTTCAAGTTGGCTCTGACTTGACTATATATTTTTTTTCAATAAAACATTTTGCACATAAATCAAAATTTGTGTTCAAATTTTTTTGAAAAAAAAATATATAGTCGAATTGGGGTCGACCGAGCAACCCGAATGTACTGTTGAAATTTTTTATCGAACGTTTTAAAAAATTTAAAAAATCCGACAAAAAAACAAAAAAAATAAAAAACATCTTCCAAACAGCCTCCTAAATTTAGACAGGCTGCACAACAACTGTCCGATCCAGATCCGATCGGACAACTGTTGTACAATACATGACATTAGAGTAAGTATTACTCCACCGTCTCGATATACCCGGCAGAGCAGCCGTCTTCCATCTCCAGCAAGGACCTCGGCAAGGACAACAAGCAGGTTCCCTCGGCAATGATGTGGATGGGGCCGTGGCTCTGTTTCGATGATGACCCCTTGTTGAGAAAATGAGAAGGAGATGAAGG
Source organism: Zantedeschia hybrid cultivar (assembly GCA_030544215.1). Taxonomy (NCBI): domain Eukaryota; kingdom Viridiplantae; phylum Streptophyta; class Magnoliopsida; order Alismatales; family Araceae; genus Zantedeschia; species Zantedeschia hybrid cultivar. The sequence goes on along the minus strand of JARZZO010000014.1, from coordinate 14,417,427 downwards.
AGAAGAGGTCTCTCTATTCAGGTGTCTTTACATGGTTCTTACAATGGACATGGTATAAATATAAGAATAATACTTGCTGCAATGTCCGTGTATGTTGCATGTAGCATTGCATTGGATAATTTTTTTTAAAAAAATTTTAGGTCGGCTCCGAGATGTCCTAACCATTCATACAGTGCAATGCCTGATCGGACGACAAAAAAATCTGAAAAATAAAAAATCGAGCTCCAATGACTTTTTACTGATCATTGGAGCTCGATTTTTTATTTCTCATTTTTTTTTGTCGTCCGATCATGCACTGTATAGACAGTTAGGGTATATCCGGACCGATCTAAAAATAAAAAATAAAACATAAAAAAATTAATTTACCCAATACAATTCAGCAAGTATTACTCTAAATACAAATGTTCACCAACTTTTTTCTTCTGGCAGGAAATTTTTTCATGAATAATATTTGCTGCAATATTCCTATATTATAATAGATTGCAATGCAGGAGGTCGACCTAAACAACTCAACTGTACTATCCGATTTTTGATCGGACGTTCTAATTTTTTTTTTAAAATTTGACTAAAAAACAAAAGAAAATGAAAAATTGGCTTGCCTCACTCAATCGAGCTGCACAACAGTCGGATCGACTGCTCCCTTCTGCATTACAATCCACGTGGATTGTAATGCAAGGACATTGTAGCAAGATTACTCTTTTGTCATACATTTGTGACAGTCTATTTCTTAATGTAATGTAGAAATCTATATTCTTTACTTGAGTTCAAATATTTTTTTCACGAATGATTGGACATAAGTCCCCACAAATTCTATTGGACAAATATAATCACTAGAAGTGAAATTTGAGAGAGAAGCCCTCATGTGCTTTCTGTCCCATAAAGGAGAGGAGATTTCAATCGGCTTGTCTACATACATTCAGATGCTCTTTGAGCAGTCATTTGGGAGTAGCTAAGTTATTTTTTTGATTTTTTTCCTGATTTCAATCTGACAAGGAATATGATCATTTCATGCTGGATTTGTAAAATAATTTTTCTTATCAATGGTCTAATGACTTGAGTATATGGTTGAGTCCCTACCCTACTGGGCAAGGATCGAAACTGGCCACCATACTGAAGAGATCGGATGCCAACCGAGTCAAGCTTGTAGCAATTAATTTTGGACATTTTTGATAGATTCCTATAAGTATAGTGAATTCGGAAAAAATCTTGTATGATGCACATTTTGATATTAATTCTTATAAACTCAATATAATTCAGTAATAAATTCTTCCAGTTAAGAGTCGTTTTAAAAGAAATAAATATTCTTCAAACTAATGTTAAAATAGATAAAATATTTGAAATGACTCTAAAAGATAAAAATTTGAGCTCTAATGAACAGTAAAAATGACTTTAATAGGATTGAGTATGACAATAATTTTTATTTTTATTTTTTTAGGATTGTTCGATCAAAGATCTTATTGTATGTTAGTTTTAGATGCAGCAAGTAAAATTCAAAATTTAAATAAAGATATAAGTGACTTTTTTTAAGTGAGTTAAACTTAAACTTATGTTTAACTACGGTAAAGTTAAGAAAACTAACATAAGCAAACGATAGAGATTAAAAATTAAGAAATTTAAGTATGAAGAACTGATATCCAAATATGTAAGATACATAGACTTATTTCAAATTCATTGTATTTATAGAGATCAACATAAAAAAAAACCTAAGTCTATCTCTTATTAGAAAAGATCATTTGTTCATCTCTCCAGTATTACAAAACGCAAGAAAGAAAAGTGACCCCAAGAAAGAATTAAGAGTGATATTTTTTGCAATGCATTGCAAATCTACTCTTTTTGTAACGATTCGCCACCCTATAATCGGAGATTCGATTACTAAATAGGTACCGAATCATTTAATTTGAGCCAAATCAGGATCTAGTTAAGTCTGAGAAATAAATAATAAACTAAACTAAACATTCGCATCGCATTGAATTGAAAAGGAAGTGCAAGAATTAAAAGTTATTACAATGCAATTCGACACAGCAAATAATTATATACTCCAACTGAAAAGAAATAATTAAGCGTACAGGCCAGAAAATAAAATAACAACTACGTCGGGGCATACCCCAGAACAACAATTGCTGGCGCGCAGCCCAAAGTAGCACTCTTCTCGTTAAACCTGTCTGGAACCCTCACCTAAAAATCGTAGGAGTGAGTCTCAACGAAAAGACTCAGTAGGAATCCTTCGATCCCCACTGCCCACTCATGCACCCACAAGTGCAGTAACACAGATACAGGTAAAATAAGCAAGTAAAGATGTAACACAATTCCTAAATTTCGATATAAAATACATGCATTCGAGATATAACATACACAACTCTGAAACCATTCTACCATGGAACCTACAACCAGCGTCTCGACAAAACACGCCAACCACACAGCCGAACGCGGAAAACACCTACCTGCTGAGACCAAACAGTAACCCCTCGGATAGCACGCTAGCTACTCCGGCTTAACTGGCTCAAGGTGGTTTCTACTTCCCCCAGCACGAGTGACACTCCACAGGTACCACTCCTACACCGGTACTAGCCGACTCCGGGGTACACCAGGTGATCCTCTCTCTAGGCATCACCCCACCACTCCCACACCCGCGCTGTGTCCCTCCCACACCGACACAGGGTGACAAGCGCAACAACTGTCACTCTAAGTCCACAGTCGCACGAAACACAACACAGCGCGATCCGATCACGTAAAAATCCTCATAATCGAGTACGATTTCAAACATGCAATTAACCAAACTATCTAACAGTGTGAAGATATGTTAATAGCATGAATTAATGTAATTCTGCCTTGAATCGCGTCTAGCCCAAGGCCAACGCCATTCAAGTTTCTTAAACTGGTTCATCTGAAGTCTGACCTCGGAAATGGCCTAAAGCGCGTCGCCCATGCAAGTCGCCTTTTGAAAGGCGTCGCTGTCTCTAGACGCCATTCAGTTCCAGAGACAAAGTCTGGTATTTGGGCTAAATCGCGTCGCGGGTGGAAGCCGCCTTTCTAAAAGGCGTCGCTGTCCCCCGACGCCATTTAACCCTCATAGACAGGTTCTCCTCCGCCATCTTCCGGTCCACGTGGTGGGATTTTCTCCCCAAAATCGTGTAAAAACACGAAAAACATGGAGAATGGGGAGAAGAACCTAACTACCTATTTAAAACACCCAATTTCTCATTTCATGCATTTAGTATTTTCACTTCAAGAACACCCCTAAACATACTCAAAAGCGGGAAAACATGGTTTTTAAATGAAATACTATGGGAATCGTCATCCTACCGGTTACTCGAACTCCTTCAAACTCCGAGCCGCCAACCCGTTTCGCCCTACTCCGCCGCTAGTACTGCCGAAGACGTCGTTACTCTACCGGGACGTCGGCCGCCGTCCGGAGAGAAAACGCCGCGGAGAAAGTGGTGGTGGTAGTGGCGGGAGTTAGGAAGTCGATAGAGTGGAGGGAGAGATGAAATGGTGGGAGGAAAAGGAAGAAGGGGGAAAAGGAGCCGCCTGCTCGCCGGAGGAAGAGAGGGGAGAGAAGAGGGAGGAAGAAATGAGGGAAAGGAAGGAGAGTTCGCGGGATCAACCAGAAGCTAGGTAAAACGCGTTGTGCATGCCCGACGTCTTTCAGATGACAAGACCGGACCGTACATTGACAAGCCAGGGTCATACTCTGAAAGGCATCGTCCATCCAAGACGTCATTCAGACGATATGACCGGGGCCGTACTCTCGCGACCCAAAGCCAACCCACGTGGCACAGCCTAAAACGCGTCTACATTGCTGGACGCCGTTTAAACCGCGTCGAGCCTGCAGAACTGAGTCTCAGCCCCATCAGGATCCGAACTAAGGGATCCGACCCCGAAAACTGACCCGATAACCGGATCTGAAACCTCAATCCTTACACTTTTGACTATTAATGATAAGTGACCCCAAAAAAGAATAAGAACAATGTTTGTTGTAGGTCAGTGATTGTTCGATCTACTATGACAAGTATATTTCTTTTATTATTACTTTTTTAAAAATCTAGGGGAAAAGAGCAACCCTAAAGGGCTGATCTGTATCATCTATTTTTTAATCGGATGGTTTATAAATTAAAGAAGAAAAAAAAAAGACAAAAAGGACTGTCTAATTTTTATTTTTTAAGATTTTGTAACTAATTAAAGATCAAATGATATTGATGAGGCAGAATCCGATTCGGCCCATTAGAGCAGGCCCAAACCCCGTTTAGCCCAACAGCGGCAGTATCAGGCCCTCCGGGAGCCTCCAGCCCATCGGCGGCCCAGCAGCCCTCGGCCCCACAAGCGGCACCGTCGCTCCCGGCCCAACAGGCTTCGGCCCGTCAGCGGCCCGTCAGCGGCCCATCAGCCTAAGGCCCGGGAACAGCACGGCAGCCCAAGGCCCAGCAGGCTTCGGCCCCTCAGCGGCCCAACCCCCTTCGGCCCGATAGCCGAGTCCGGCCCACTCCGGTGGCGGATCCGGCACTATGGCGGTTTACCAGTAAGCCCAAACATAGTCCTATATCGGCTACCACCGTTAACCAACCTCTATCCTCTGCTATAAATACACAGCTATTTATTGCCAAAGGTATGCAACTCTTTGCCTCCGAGACCCTTAAGGACTACGGTCCAAATAGCATTAAAGCTACTTCTTGCCTTCTGAATCAAATCATCTTCAGAAGCTAACTTGACCGTCGGAGGGGGTTCCTAAGGGCCAGAGCCCGGGACTCCTGCTGACCGGTCTTTCTTCTTCTTTCCCTCCTGTAGGGGCTCGGTTTGAATCATCGCCGACCTTCCCGAGTCGGTCTCGACCGCCGACCTCGGACTCCTCTCCCTGGTCTCGACGCCGTACAACGGCTGCCCTGCGACAGGAGACTCGGCCCCGCGCTGTCCCCTCGTCCGGCAAAAGAGCTTTTGGGCTCACTATCCAAGAGCAAGCCGAGTCCGAGACCCTTCCGGCCTCAGACCGTCGGCTTCGGCTTCATCGCCTGTCAACAGTACAGCCCGAAGGAGCCTCGGCCCCGACTTCCCGGAGACGAGCCCGCTCCGATCGAAGCGCCCTTCGGCCTTCGGACCCTCGTCTTCGCCTCCGCCTCTTCGGCCTTCCGGATCCCCGTCGGGCCTCGGTAGCACCGATCCAAACCGGATTCGGATCCACTTCTCCGGGTTCCAGCCTCGGAATCCGGTCGTGATAGATCCAGTCTACATCACGTGGCGCCGTCTGTGGGAAACCAACAAAACAAGTCATGTCTCAGCGACCTGTGACCCGACGATCCGGACAAGGCGAAGCAGAAGCGCGGGAGGCCTCGGCGCAGATGCTGCCTTCCGAAGGCGCACCTTCTGCCCCGCCGAGCCTGCCTCTGCCGACCATACCGGAGTCTCTCGGCTCGGAAGACCGAGTGGGGGTGCTCCAGCAGCAAGTGGCAACGCTGGCCGCTGCCGTCATGTCCCTAGCGCCTCTCCAGGAAATGGTATCCGCCATCGCCCAGCGCATGGGGCTGATGGGACAGCTTCCTCAGCAGGCGCCGCTCCCCCTGCTCTGCCTAGTACAAGATGCCCGGTTCCGGCCGGCGCCTGCGCCGGTTCCTCCCAACGAGGCCGCGGAGACGCGCAGCGAGCCCTCGACGCTACCTGTCCGAACTCCTCGCGCTGATCGCCTGACGGAGCAGGATTATGCTTCGTCGGAGTACCGTCCGGCCCGAACCGGAGGGCAATCCGTCGCCACCTCGACCGCCCCAGACCTGGACCGGCGGTTGACGGCGATGCGCAAAGAGATGCAACAGATGGTGTCTCGGCCTCACGGGGCGCCCCTCGCCAGCAACATCTTGGAGCAGACCCCATTCACGGCGGAGCTCCTAACCACCGAGGTACCCCCCAACTTCAAGCTGCCGAAGGGCCCTCTCTACGACGGAATGACAGATCCGGTCTGTCATTTCCAGAGATTTAACACTTATCTTCGGGTCCGAGGGATCTCCGAGGTAGTCCGCTGCCGTCTTTTCCCCCTCACCCTTGAAAAAATCGCCCTCACCTGGTTCGAGACTCTGGCCCCCAACTCCATCCACTCCCTGGTTCAGTTGGGCCAATTGTTCATCGACCAGTTCTATGATGCCACCCGGCAGTCCAAAACTTCCGCCAGCTTGCTGGCCATCCGGCAAGGCCCCACCGAAACTCTCCAGGAGTACTTCACCAAGTTCTGGACTGAGGCCGCCCAGATCCCGAACCTCGACAGCTCGATCGCGGTCTCGGCCGTGATCAGCGGGTGCCGGGATGAGGGGCTCCTCGGCTCCATCGGAAAGCGCCATCCCCCTACCTTCCAGGACCTCGTGGCCCGGGCCCATAAGTACATCAACCGAGAGGCCCTGATGCTGTCCAGGGGCAAAGGCGCAACCGAAGCTACCTCGGCACCTGCTCCCCCGGTGGTCCGACCTCGGTCCGAGGACCAAGAGCCCTCCCGAAAGCGCTATCGCCGGGAGGATTGGGACAAGGAGAGGCGACGGGACCCGCAGCCGCGGTACCTACCCTTACCTGCTCCCCCTTCCCGGATGCTCATGGAGGTGAAGGGCATGCTCCGGCGGCCTGATCGCATCAAGACCGATCCTCGCCGAAGGGACCCCGGCAGATACTGCGAATATCACCGAGAGATCGGCCACACGACGGACGAGTGCCGACAGCTCCGGGAAGAAATCGACCGCATCATCCGGGAGGGGAGATTGCCGCAGTATCGGCTGTAGGTGCTTAGAATGACCGTGTGATTAACATGAAATATCTATGTTGTTTAGGTGTAAACTAACCTATTAAAAACAGCAACTAAAGTGCAGTGATCGCCAGAAACTTTTAACTTAAAAAGTTTCAAAAGAGAGTATGATCGCCTACCTTTCAAACGCGGAAGATTGAGTCCTTGGTTCCCCTCCCTCAGCCGGCTGAAGAAAGAGAGCCCTTTCTTTGCTTCTTTGTTCTTGCTGTGGAATTTGAGGTTGAGGATCGTCCAGAAGTTATGCTTGATTTCCCCCTTTTGATCTCTTGTTGTTGTTGAGTGCAGCAGAGACAGAGACAAAAAAAAACGAAGAACTATGATGAGAATTTAAGTAGAAGTAGTATCTGAACTAATCATGGTGTTAAGCATATTTAAAACAGCAAACTCACTTTTTTAATGGCTTTGAAACCCCTTAGATTAAGTAGGTTTTTGAAAGATTATGCTGTGGTGTGTGTTTGCATGAAGTGAATATGAAAAATGAAGATAATGAAGATGAATGCAGTAATGAAAAACTTATGCCCAATCGATTGAAGCTTTGAAAAGATGAAGATCTTGAAAGGACGCCGTCTTCTAGAAATGGCAGCGCTCCGGCGTTACGACGTTGTTGCTTCGATCTTCAAATCACTATAACGCTATGGCTCAACTCAATTCAATTCTGTTCTCTCTTTTTTCTCTTCAACATGCAGGGTATTTATAGGCATTTCTTGCGTTCGCGATTAACATTTGATAACTCTGAATTTATCCATCTTAACCGACAGATAAATACTGATTAATTCATCTTTATCTGTAATTATCTAAAAACGCGTCCACCTTGGCTGACGCCTTTCAGATTAATTAAGATAAGGATAAATATCCGGGAAAACTTATCTTTATCTTTATGAGGTAAAACGCGTCCACTTGTGTAGACGTCTTTTAGACTAATTAAGATAAGGATAAACATCCGGAGGAGAAGTTAAAATCACTTAGGAAACCTAAAACGCGTCTACATTTACAGACGCCTTTTAGTTAATTAATTAATTAATTAAAATTCAAATTTAAACGTTAAAACAGGAATAAACTCTAAATGGCGTCCACGTGGGTCGACGTCTTTTAGAATTCTTCATATTTTAACTCAAATTTGAGCTAAAATTAATTCAATTGATTAATTTAAACACATCTGTTAAACCCGACACTTAAAAAGATTAATAAAAATTAATTAATGATTAAATATCAGACCATTTCGAGGCATTATTGTATGATATGAAATTTACTCGAAATGACGTCAAAATTAGCGTGTCTACAGCTGCCTCACATTGGCATTGTCTTTGCAAGGGAGTGAAATGAAATGGAATGTACTGAAAAGGTGATGCCAAGGTGTGATGAGACACGCTCTTAACATCACATGACTGGAATTTTTCTCAAAATCATCAATGAAGATAGCTCAAAGAGATCAATGGAATTAATCCTGTCTGGATGAGGTAGACAAGGAAATAAAATAAAGTCGATCAACCTCCTCGGAGTGGGAAGTACCCCAGGTCGTAGACACTGTAGGTTTCATCATGGGGAGCGTTTGCCAGCCAATGTGGACGTGCTGCAGCCATGATGGATCTTAAAATAAAACAAGAAATATTGGATAAAGAATCCAATCAAGGATAAAATTCCAAGGATATCTTCAAGCGAACCTCAAAGATAATCAAGATACTCAATTCGGAATGGAATATTTCATATCATGTTGAGATTATTTGATTAATGGTCTGAAACTTAATCAATAATTAATCCTTATTTCACACTGATTTCAAAGTCCTACATGATGCATGCTGGGCTAAAAGAAAAATATAAAGTCAAATAAAATATAAATTAATCAAGGATAATATTGTTAAATTGTCATTAATGAGTCAAGATACCAATTCTTGTAATTCAGTGCTAAGCCAAAGCTCGTTTATCCACGCACCGTTTCACAAAAGTGGAACCATCGTCCCCACTAATTAACAACCCAACGGCCTATCCGTTAGATTAAGAATTCTCTGGAATTATCACTGTTTTTGTTGAAGGGGAACTCAAATTCCAGTTTCATCAAAACACAAGGTCCTTGATATAGTCTAATAAATACTTAATATATAGTAATGATGATGCAAAATAATCACATGGAATAATACAAGGATAGAAATAACCGTCTTTTTAGCCACGGTTAGGACTTCATGAATTCCACAGTGAGATTTTCTTAATATTTCCAGCTTTGCTCAGAATTTTCTGCAATCAAAATTATTAGTTCCAAACAAATATTCAATTTAAACATTAAAATCCACAGAATTTCGGGAAAATAGCAGATTTGATAAAACGCGTCGTGTCTCGAAGACGCCATTTAAATTTGAAACGCGTCAGGTATAATAGACGCCTTTTACTCACAGAAACAGGTTTCTAGTTGTTCTCTACCCGAACTCCAACTCTATCAATGCACATCCCTTTTCCAATCCGGAAAAGGTCTACTTAGGATCGCGATTCCTCTTATATAAACACCCTTAGGTTATTCCTAAGTAATCCTATCATAATCCAAAGATCCAAAGGAGAGTTTTCTTCCAAATCTTCAAGGTTTCTTCAAGGTTTTCAAACTTCCCAAGCTTCAAGAAGGAGAAACTCCGAAAAAGAGAGATGGATTCCTCAAACAAGAAGATGAAGATGTCTCTAGAGATGTTTGCAGATATAGAGAATCATCTTAGTGGAAGAAATCCCAATCTTCAAGTAAGTTCAATCAATTTTCTTTCATGTTCTTCATGTCTTTCATCATGCTCTTCATCATGCTTCCTTTTTTATCTTTCTTTCAGACCTACCCCATGTTTCCTGGCCCAAGAAAGTTCACGCCTCTCCCTTGGATTCGTAAACTTGCAAAAAGTGTTAAGCTTTCTATGCAAGTGTTCATATCCAAGTGGGATCTTCAAGGACTTGTAGTGCTCGCTAAGAATTACAAGAGTGCGAACGTAGACTGGGCGGCTATGGGCGCCTTGATCGAGTGGTGGCATCCCCAAACTCATACGTTCTTCTTTCAAGATTTCGAGTGCACAATCCTTCTAGAAGAGGCGGAACTTCTATTAGGTCTCCCAAAGACCAGAGATAACAGAGACAAGATAGCCTTGACAAAAGAGAGAATCACCGGTCAACAGCTATTGACATCTATCATGAAGGATCATTCAGAAGCTAAAGGATGCCTCACGAAGAAGGGGATCAATCTCGCAAAACTAGCCGAGTGGACTCTTTATGAAATTGAAGATTTAAGGGAGGATGAGGCGGAAGATGTAACGAAAGCTCTCGTTACATGCCTTGCTGGTGCCTTATTCTTTCCTGCACAGGATAACATCTTGGAAGACGATCAAATTAGTGCTATTTGCGCAATTTTCGAAGGTAAATCCATTAGCACTGCTCTCTTAGCATATCTCTACAGTGGACTTTCTGCAGCTTCTGTGGGTCGTCCTCCATATGGATGCATGCTACTCTTTGCCTTGTGGGTAGAACTTCACTTCAAATTCGAGCATAGCAAGAAAAGGCCTCTGAATCCATCTCAGATCTTCTTGAATAGTCCAATTCATTGCATTGCTAATATTGTAAAGTTCAATGAGTACATGGTCAACAAGGTTCCAAAACTCAAGACCCGAGCCGATTGGAGGGAGTATTTGAAACTCATGACGTCCGACATATTCGACTCGTCTCCGCTTGCTCTCGTTGGAAAACCAGTTTGGGTGCGCCGCACAGCAGGAGCAGATCTCAAGTTAATTGGAGCCACTGAGTTTGTGTTATACAATCCACACCGGTGCCTTACTCAACTCAGCTTGGCTCGTCGCAAGTTCCCTGAATTCTCTCCTACACTTCCAATCAAGAAGCGCGACTTGGAGTCTGATGAAGATTATGAAGCCATACAAATCATCATTACTCTATGGAACCTTGGCTTTAGTTATCGTGTAAGATCCTCTAAAGACAGAGATAAAGGATTGAAATCTCCTTATCTTAAAGATCTTCATGATATTCTCCCTTGAATGTCCTTTGTAATAAAGATTGATTCCATTGAATAAAGAACGATTTTTCATGTCTTAGAATCTTTTCCCCAACCTTCTGTGATGTGCACATGATTTTTCCTTAAGTAAAAACCTGATTTTTCCTGAAAATTCAACAGTTCGGGTTCTGTAAAATGCAAAATGCGTCCACTCAGAAAGACGCTTTTCAAACGATATTCTTTTCCAGAAATTCAATTTAATCCTTAAAAACCCGATTTAAGCTTAAAAAGCGTCTACCTGTATAGACGCCTTTCAATTCTCTCTCCTACTTTTCCCAGGATTCTGCCATTAATTCCATGATTAATTCCCTAAAACGCGTCCAGTAGACAAGACGCTTTTCATGATTTTCCTGTGTACGGCTCTGAACAGAACCTGAAACGCGTCTACCCATGTAGACGTGTTTCAACCAATTCAAACAGCTGTCCTTTACCGCCTCAACTTATGTGCGCTAAAACGCGTCTTCCTGAGTCGACGCCTTTCACCCTTTTCGTTACAGACCCGCGAAGGCCCTCCTTTCTTCCTCACTTTCTCAAAAATTCCTTCTCTCCACCCGAGCTCCGGCGATTCCGGTGATCTCTCTCTCAAAACTCCTTCTAGAGCCATGGAACACGGCGAGGGTTCAAGGAAGAAGAAGACCTTGGCCAAGAGGAGGCGAAGGCAAGAAGAAGAGGTTCCCGAGGAGGTGCCGGCGGCGTTAGCCGAGGCGGCGGCCTTCTTGGAGGAAGAGCTCCCTCCACCGGCGCCCATGGCGGTGGAAGAGGAAGAGGAGGGCGACCTCCACACGGTAAGTCTCTTGTGGTTTGAATGGGCAAGGAAAAGAGGGGAAGAAAGGGGTTCTTCGAAGAACCCGAAATCTGGACTTGAAAGGCGTCCAGACCAGGTGACGCCTTTCAAAAGGCGTCGCCCTTGGTCGACGTCTTTTAAGTCAAATTTCGGATTTTTAAAATAGGGAGAAAATATTTTTGAATTGCGTCAAGGTATGTGGACGTGTTTTGAAACACGTCTGTGTATGCTGACGCCTTTCAAAACAGAGTGAATTTTCCTGTTTTTATTAATACTGACCCTATTTTTTGTTGTTTCTATTCGCAGGGAGTGATGAGGGCTAGGATCTCCTGGGACCTAGTTGTAGGGGCTTACAGAGGGCTCCCGGACTTCCAAAAGGTGCGCCTGCGCCGGATGGGGTTCGGTGAGATACTAGACATCGAGCCATTTTGGCTCGATCTAGTCTTGTTACAGGCGCTCAGGGAGCGTTGGCATGCGGAAAGCCGGGCTTTCCTAATGCCGTGGGGACATATGGTCCCCACCCTAGAGGATGTGGCCAGGATCACTGGCCTCCGGGTAGAGGGCCGACCAGTTAGTGGGGTGACTTACCCCGATTATCGAGGGTTAGCAGAGGCCTTATTAGGGATAGAGGTATCTAGCATGGGCAGGGAGTCCAGGATGGTCCCCAGGGTAGAGGTAGAAGCTGCCCTAGGTCTAGATGAGCCCCGGCGTCGGTCTGACGAGACCCGGGAGGAGTTTAGGGATAGACTAGCAGAGTCGTCCTCTGCCATCTACTGCAGGGACCCTAGCCAGGTAGATGAGGTAGACCGACAGCTTAGGGTCTTTCTTGTCTTTTTCTTCGGTCGGTTGCTCTTCGGTACGAAGGGCGACCATATCCACTGTAGATTTTTGTATTTGTTAGATGACCTAGATAGCTTAGGTGAGTATGCTTGGGGTGCGGCCCTCCTGGCCCACCTGTTTGCAGATCTATCCGCGGTCATTCCGGACCGCGAGACTACTGTCAGCGGCTTCTCGCCGTTCCTCCAGGTATTAAATGTGTTATTATTTATTCATGATATGCAATATGATATGATGCTTTTTCTAACTTATATGTTTATGAATGCAGGTGTGGAGCTACTATTATTTCCCGCTCGGCAGAACGAGGATCGTTCGTCCAGATGCTGTCCCCTTGGCCTGCCGTTGGCAGCCAATTGTGGACACAGCTCCACAGCACCATCAGCTGACGGCCCTCCGCCGTCAGTTCTTGGACTATCCAGAGCTTTTGGTAAGTTTTTAACTTATTTAAAAAAAATTTATTAAATGCAATTCTTTTATTGTTTAAATGCAAATTATTTATATGAATGCATCTAATCTATATGCAGGTGATCTGGCGCCCGTACCTTGGTATGGGCGAGGAGGGTCAGCCGTGGGTGACGGCTGGCAGGAGGAGGTTCGGGAGGCAAATGTGGCTACATTGCCTCAACGAAATTGAGCCCCTCCGCCTCCGGCTTGTGATGAGGACCCTGCGCCTCCACCAGGAATGGATCGACGAGGAGGTCCCGGAGGACGTCGGTGTAGGTGCTTAGAATGACCGTGTGATTAACATGAAATATCTATGTTGTTTAGGTGTAAACTAACCTATTAAAAACAGCAACTAAAGTGCAGTGATCGCCAGAAACTTTTAACTTAAAAGTTTCAAAAGAGAGTATGATCGCCTACCTTTCAAACGCGGAAGATTGAGTCCTTGGTTCCCCTTCCTCAGCCGGCTGAAGAAAGAGAGCCCTTTCTTTGCTTTTCGTTCTTGCTGTGGAATTTGAGGTTGAGGATCGTCCAGAAGTTGTGCTTGATTTCCCCCTTTTGATCTCTTGTTGTTGTTGTTGAGTGCAGCAGAGACAGAAACAAAATGAAGAACTATGATGAGAATTTAAATAGAAGTAGTATCTAAACTAATCATGATTTTAAGCATATTTAAAACAGCAAACTTACTTTTTTAATGGCTTTGAAACCCCTTAAATCAAGTAGGTTTTTTTTTTTGAAAGATTATGCTGTGGTGTGTGTTTGCATGAAGTGAATATGAAAAATAAAACTAATGAAATGAATGCAGTAATGAAAAACTTATGCCCAATCGGTTGAAGCTTTGAAAGGATGAAGATCTTGAAAGGGACGCCGACTTCTGGAAATGGCAGCGCTCCGGCGTTACGACGTTGCTTCGATCTTCAACTCGCTATAATGCTATGGCTCAACTCAATTTAATTCTGTTCTCTTCTTTTTTTTCAACATGCAGGGTATTTATAGGCATTTCTCGCGTTCGCGATTAACATAGAAAAATCCCGAGATTTATCCATCTTAACCGACAGATAAATACTGATTAATTCATCTTTATCTGTAATTATCTAAAACGCGTCCACCTTGGCTGACGCCTTTCAGATTAATTAAGATAAGGATAAATATCCGGGAAAACTTATCTTTATCTTTATTAAGTAAAACGCGTCCACTTGTGTAGACGTCTTTTATACTAATTAAGATAAGGATAAACATCCGGAGGAGAAGTTAAAACCACTTAGGAAACTTAAAACGCGTCGACATTACCAGACGCCTTTTAGTTAATAAATCAATTAATTAAAATTCAAATTTAATCGTTAAAACAGGAATAAACTATAAATGGCGTCCACTTAGGTAGACGTCTTTTAGAATTCTTCATATTTTAACTCAAATTTGAATTAAAATCAATTCAATTGATTAACTTAAACACATCTGTTAAACCCGACACTCAAAAAGATTAAAAAATTAATTAATGATTAATTATCAGACCATTCTGAGGCATTATTGTGTGATATAAAATTTACTCGAAATGACGTCAAAATTAGCGTGTCTACAGCTGCCTCACCTTGGCATCGTCTTTGCAAGGGAGTGAAATGAAATGGAATGCACTGAAAAGGTGATGCCAAGGTGTGATGAGACACGCTCTTAACATCACATGACTGGAATTTTTCTCAAAATCATCAATGAAGATAGCTCAAGGAAATCAATGAAATTAATCCTGTCTGGATGAGGTAGACAAGGAAATAAAATAAGGTCGATCAACCTCCTCGGAGTGGGAAGTACCCCAGGTCGTAGACACTGCAGGTTTCATCATGGGGAGCGTTTGCCAGCCAATGTGGACGTGCTACAGCCATGATGGATCTTAAAAGGAAACAAGAATATTGGATAAAGAATCCAATCAAGGATAAAATTCCAAGGATATCTTCAAGCGAACCTCAAAGATAATCAAGATACTCAATTCGGAATGGAATATTTCATATCATGTTGGAGTTATTTGATTAATGGTCTGAAACTTAATCAATAATTAACCTTTATTTCACACTGATTTCAAAGTCCTACATGATGCATGCTGGGCTAAAAGAAAAATATAAAATCAAATAAAATATAAATTAATCAAGGATAATATTGTTAAATTGTTATTAATGAGTCAAGATACCAATTCTTGTAATTCAGTGCTAAGCCGAAGCTCGTTTATCCACGCACCGTTTTACAAAAGTGGAACCATCGTCCCCACTAATTAACAATCCAACGGCCTATCCGTGCGATTAAGAATTCTCTGGAATTATCACTGTTTTTGTTGAAGGGGAACTCAAATTCCAGTTTCATCAAAACACAAGGTCCTTGATATAATCTAATAAATATTTAATATATAGTAATGCAAATGCAAAGTAATTACATGGAAAGAGTACAAGGGTAGAAATAACCGTCTTTTTAGCCACGGTCGGGACTTCATGAATTCCACAATGAGATTTTCTTGATATTTCCAGCTTTGCTCAGACTTTCTTGAATTTTCTGCAATCAAAATTATTAGTTCCAAACAAATATTCAATTAAAATCACAGAATTTCGGGAAAATAACAGATTTGTTAAAACGCGTCGTGTCGAGCAGACGCCATTTAAGTTTGAAACGCGTCAGGTATTCTAGACGCCTTTTACTCACAGAAACAGATTTCTGGTTGTTCTCTATTCGAACTCCAACTCTATCAATGCACATCCCTTTTCCAATCCGGAAAAGGTCTACTTAGGATCGCGATTCCTCTTATATAAGCACCCTAAGGTTATTCCTAAGTAGTCCTATCATAATCCAAAGATCCAAAGGAGAGTTTTCTTCCAAATCTTCAAGGTTTCTTCAAGGTTTTCCAAGCCTCCCAAGCTTCAAGAAGGAGAAACTCCGAAAAAGAGAGATGGATTCCTCAAACAAGAAGATGAAGATGTCTCTAGAGATGTTTGCAGATATAGAGAATCATCTTAGTGGAAGAAATCTCAATCTTCAAGTAAGTTCAATCAACTTTCTTTCATGTTCTTCATGTCTTCCATCATGCTCTTCATCATGCTCTTCATCAAGCTTCCTTTTTATCTTTCTTTCAGACCTACCCCATGTTTCCTGGCCCAAGAAAGTTCACGTCTCTCCCTTGGATTCGTAAACTTGCAAAAAGTGTCAAGCTTTCTATGCAAGTGTTCATATCCAAGTGGGATCTTCAAGGACTTGTAGTGCTCGCTAAGAATTACAAGAGTGCGAACGTAGACTGGGCGGCTATGGGCGCCTTGATCGAGTGGTGGCATCCCCAAACTCATACGTTCTTCTTTCAAGATTTCGAGTGTACAATCCTTCTAGAAGAGGCGGAACTTCTATTAGGTCTCCCTAAGACCAGAGATAACAGAGACAAGATAGCCTTGACAAAAGAGAGAATCACCGGTCAACAGCTATTGACATCTATCATGAAGGATCCTTCAGAAACTAAAGGATGCCTCACGAAGAAGGGGATCAATCTCGCAAAACTAGCCGAGTGGACTCTTTATGAAATTGAAGATCTAAGGGAGGATGAGGCGGAAGATGTAACGAAAGCTCTCGTTACATGCCTTGCTGGTGCCTTATTCTTTCCTGCGCAGGATAACATCTTGGAAGACGATCAAATTAGTGTTATTTGCGCAATTTTCGAAGGTAAATCCATTAGCACTGCTCTCTTAGCATATCTCTACAGTGGACTTTCTGCAGCTTCTGTGGGTCATCCTCCATATGGATGCATGCTACTCTTTGCCTTATGGATAGAACTTCACTTCAAATTCGAGCATAGCAATAAAAGGCCTCTGAATCCATCTCAGATCTTCTTGAATAGTTCAATTCATTGCATTGCTAATATTGTAAAGTTCAACGAGTACATGGTCAACAAGGTTCCAAAACTCAAGACCCGAGCCGATTGGAGGGAGTATTTGAAACTCATGACGTCCGACATATTCGACTCGTCTCCGCTTGCTCTCGTTGGAAAACCAGTTTGGGTGCGCCGCACAGCAGGAGCAGATCTCAAGTTAATTGGAGCCACTGAGTTTGTGTTATACAATCCACACCGGTGCCTTACTCAACTCAGCTTGGCTCGTCGCGAGTTCCCTGAATTCTCTCCTACACTTCCAATCAAGAAGCGCGACTTGGAGTCTGATGAAGATTATGAAGCCATACAAATCATCATTACTCTATGGAATCTTGGCTTTAGCTATCGTGTAAGATCCTCTAAAGACAGAGATAAAGGATTGAAATCTCCTTATCTTAAGGATCTTCATGATATTCTCCCTTGAATGTTCTTTGTCTCTCTTTGATTTTGATGTAATAAAGAATTGGTTCCATTGAATAAAGAACGATTTTTCATGTCTTAGAATCTTTCCTCAACCTTCTGTGATGTGCACATGATTTTTCCTTCAGTAAAAACCTGATTTTTCCTGAAAAAACAACAGTTCGGGTTCTGTAAAATGTAAAATGCGTCCACTCAGAAAGACGCCTTTCAAACTAAAATTATTTTCCAGAAATTCAATTTAATCCTTAAAAACCCGTTTTAAGCTTAAAAAGCGTCTACATTAATAGACGCCTTTAAATTCTCTCTCCTACTTTTCCCAGGATTCTGCCATTAATTCCGTGATTAATTCCCTAAAACGCGTCTAGTAACAAAGACGCCTTTCATGATTTTCCTGTGTACGGCTCTGAACAGAACCTGAAACGCGTCTACCCATGTGGACGTGTTTCAACCAATTCAAACAGCTGTCCTTTACCGCCTCAACTTATGCACGCTAAAACGCGTCTTCCTGAGTCGACGCCTTTCACTTTTTTCGTTACAGACCCGCGAAGGCCCTCCTTTCTTCCTCACTTTCTCAAAAATTCCTTCTCTCCACCCGAGCTCCGACGATTCCGGTGATCTCTCTCTCAAAAACTCCTTCTAGAGAGCCATGGAACACGGCGAGGGTTCAAGGAAGAAGAAGACCTTGGCCAAGAGGCGGCGAAGGCAAGAAGAAGAGGTCCCCGAGGAGGTGCCGGCGGCGTTAGCCGAGGCGGCGGCCTTCTTGGAGGAAGAGCTCCCTCCACCGGCGCCCATGGCGGTGGAAGAGGAAGAGGAGGGCGACCTCCACACGGTAAGTCTCTTGTGGTTTGAATGGGCAAAGAAAAGAGGGGAAGAAAGGGGTTCTTCGAAGAACCCGAAATCTGGACTTGAAAGGCGTCCAGACCAGGTGACGCCTTTCAAAAGGCGTCGCCCTTGGTCGACGTCTTTTAAGTCAAATTTCGAATTTTTAAAATAGGTAGAAATATTTTTGAATGGCGTCAAGGTATGTGGA
Source organism: Zantedeschia hybrid cultivar (assembly GCA_030544215.1). NCBI lineage: Eukaryota > Viridiplantae > Streptophyta > Magnoliopsida > Alismatales > Araceae > Zantedeschia > Zantedeschia hybrid cultivar. Next base: position 14,399,236 of record JARZZO010000014.1, on the reverse strand, counting down.
CGTGTTTTGAAACACGTCTGTGTATGCTGACGCCTTTCAAAACAGAAAGTGAATTTTCCTGTTTTTTTTTATTACTGACCCTATTTTTTGTTGTTTTTATTTGCAGGGAGTGATGAGGGCTAGGATCTCTTGGGACCTAGTCATAGGGGCTTACAGAGGGCTCCCAGACTTCCAGAAGGTGCGCCTGCGTCGGATGGGGTTCGGTGAGATATTAGACATCGAGCCATTTTGGCTCGATCTAGTCTTGTTACAGGCGCTCAGGGAGCGTTGGCATGCGGAAAGCCGGGCTTTCCTAATGCCGTGGGGACATATGGTCCCCACCCTAGAGGATGTGGCCAGGATCACTGGCCTCCGGGTAGAGGGCCGACCGGTGAGTGGGGTGATTTACCCCGATTACCGAGGATTAGCAGAGGCCTTATTAGGGATAGAGGTATCTAGCATGGGCAGGGAGTCCAGGATGGTTCCCAGGGTAGAAGTAGAGGCTGCCCTTGGATTAGATGAGCCCCGGCGTCGGTCTGACGAGACCCGGGAGGAGTTTAGGGATAGGCTAGCAGAGTCGTCCTCTATCATCTACTGCAGGGACCCTAGTCAGGTAGAGGAGGTAGACCGACAGCTTAGGGTCTTTCTTGTCTTTTTCTTCGGTCGGTTGCTCTTCGGTACGAAGGGCGACCATATCCACTATAGATTTCTGTATTTGTTAGATGACCTAGATAGCTTAGGTGAGTACGCTTGGGGTGCGGCCCTCCTGGCCCACCTGTTTGCAGATCTATCCGCGGTCATTCCGGACCGCGAGACTACTGTCAGTGGCTTCTCGCCGTTCCTCCAGGTATTAAATGTTTTATTATTTATTCATGATATGCAATATGATATGATGCTTTTTCTAACTTATATGTTTATGCATGCAGGTGTGGAGCTACTATTATTTCCCGCTCGGCAGAGCGAGGATCGTTCGTCCAGATGCCATCCCCTTGGCCTGCCGTTGGCAGCCAATTGTGGACACAGCTCCACAGCACCATCAGCTGACGGCCCTCCGCCGTCAGTTCTTGGACTATCCAGAGCTTTTGGTAAGTTTTTAACTTATTCAAAAATTTTATTAAATGCAATTCTTTTATTGTTTAAATGTAAATTATTTATATGAATGCATCTAATCTATATGCAGGTGATCTGGCGCCCGTACCTTGGTATGGGCGAGGAGGGTCAGCCGTGGGTGACGGCTGGCAGGAGGAGGTTCGGGAGGCAAATGTGGCTACATTGCCTCAACGAAATTGAGCCTCTCCGCCTCCGGCTTGTGATGAGGACCCTGGGCCTCCACCAGGAATGGATCGACGAGGAGGTCCCGGAGGACGTCGGGAGGAGCATGAGGGGCAAGCAAGCCCTCATAGATTGGCGTGCGAAATTCCCCGAGCAGTACGAGGATTGGCACCGCCGCGGCGTACGGGTGGAGTCCCGTGCGGAGAGTAGCGAGGGCTACCTCCAGCATTACCGGGCCCATTACGCCGATCAACTTCGGCTCCTCCGACCACTCGATGTAAGTATGCATTCATGCGTCTTTAATTTTATTATTATCTTGATTTATGTTTGGTGAATGAATGTATGAATGCGTGACTTGCAGGATGCACGTGATGCGGTCATCATCGACCTCCGGGCCCGCCTACATGATGCGGAGGCCCAGCTAAAACAAGTCCAAAAAGAATTGTTCGATCTGGTATGTATGAATGAATATGAATGCATATTTTAATTAATTATTTATTTTGGCGATTAACCACTGACAGAGTTCTTTTGGTGCAGCGAGCCGTCTACACCCAGGCGGCTCCTCCTACCTTCGGGGCTTCATCATCCACTTCTTCATCCTATGATGCGGCTCTGGCTGACCTCCAGAGTCAGCTTGCCTCCGCCATCCACCGGGCTTCTCTCGCGGAGGAGGATCGTGCTGCTCGGGTAAGTTCTTCAACTTTTCATTTCTGAATTTGATTTTAATTACTTGACTGCCTTGAACTAACAATAACTTTTATTCAGGTTGCCGAGCTTCAGGAAGCCCTTCAGAGAGCTGAAGCGGAGCTGGAGCATGCCCGTACTGCAGCGGCTCGCGCCGAAGCTGATGCTGCGCGGATCCGGGCTCTAGAGGAGCAGGTGGCGCGTCTCTCCACTGGAGATTTTGCACGCCTCCAGATTCGCCTGGAGGTTGTGACTGAGGAGAGAGATCGCGACCGCCTTCGACTGGAGAGTCTTCAGGGTCGGCTGTCAGTCGCGGAGCATGAGCGCAAGATGGTGGAGGAGCGATATCAGCGAGCCCGCCAGCGAGCTATTGATCGAGGTCAGGCGAGTGCCTTTACTGCCAGCATAGCCATATCATCTGGCCAGGCAGGGCCAAGTGCGATGGGACCGCCTCCAGCTCCTAGAGCTCCACCGCCAGATGCCCAGGATGAGGCCCAGAGCCAGTTGGATGAGGGCGGAGGGGAGAGCCAGCCTTGAGGGCTTTTGTACTTCTTTTCCTTTTCATGTATCATGTACAAAATACTTTTGATATGAAACTTTTGGGCTCCAATTTCGTGTTCCTGTGCTTATCTTGCATCCTGTACAACACTTAACAAACAGGTTAAGTAACTGTTTAGGCTTAGCCCCTTGCCTGACCAAATAAATGGTCAATTAATCTTTTCCTTGAATAAATGGTCAAGGGGCATAACCTTTATTAACAAAGGTAATAAGAATAATCAGACTTAAAGAAAATGCAACATGCAAGCAAACAGATGCTCACTGAAAAATAAAAGGAGTGAAACACATTAAATGCAACAAGCAAATGCTAATTGAAATATTTTTGTGGTTTTGAAATATTCATTTTTGTTTGGGTTTTGAGATGTATATTTTTTTGAATTTTGAAAAATGTATATTTTTTTGAATTTTTGATTATGCAATTTTTTTTGAATTTTGACATATGCATTTTTTTTTGAATTTTTGACATATGCATTTTTTTTGAATTTTTGACATATGCAATTTTTTTTTGAATTTTTGGACATATGCAATTTTTTGAATTTTTGACATATGCAATTTTTTTTTTTTTGAATTTTTGACATATGCAATTTTTTTGAATTTTTGGAATATGCAATTTTTTGAATTTTTGACTAAAAGACCAGTATGGTACTTAGATCAACAGATCATATTCATTTATTAACTTAATTTCCAAATTGTTCTTTAACAGCTTAACTTAAAACCCATCGTGTTTGAACTTGTGTTTCCATTCGTGATCCCATTTGATGATTTGACCCTTAGTCAATCTAAGCCATTCTTTAAGCTTGAAGTACACCTCTTTAGAAAGAAAAGAAGAATAGATTTAGAAAGCCCATGAGAAGGTTCCGGAGACTTAAAAAGATGTCCCTTTCCAACCCTAATATCTATTGGGGTTCGGTCATTTTTTTTCCGGGGTATTTATCGACCTTGCGTTCCCTTTTGTTTCATTTCATGGCCTTGATGTAACATTTGTAGTGTATTGGCCTTTTGATTTTGAATTTGGCTTTTTGCCTTGCTTTTGCTTTTCTATTCTTTTCTTTCTTTGCTTTGCTTTGGAACGGATCTCCCCCATTTTTTTTATGACGGCCTCCTATTAAGATGGCGGGTATTCTTGGTAGTCTATTTTAAGTCTCGTTCCGACATCATGGGCCGAGTGTAAAACAGAATTCTATTTTAAAAGGAATGATTTGTACTTTATACTCTTAGTCAAGCTTTTGATATTCTTAAGGACTTGGCATCTCTTGTTACTCACGAATCAAACGTGTCAGTGTGTGCAGTAATGGGTTTGAAGTTAAATTATTCAGACTAACAAAGAAATTTGAGTTTATAAATTTTCTGATTCAACTGGTCTTTGTACCATACTGACCGACTCTTTATCTTAAGGGTAGTATTTCTTAAGGTGTAAACCATTCCAGGGATGATTTAGCTCTTCTCCTTCTGCATTAACCAAACGATAAGCATTACCAGGATAAACGTGCGATACAACATAAGGCCCTTCCCAGTTGGGTTGGAGCTTAGAATGCGGACCACCAGGTTTTACAAAAATTCTTTTAACGACCATTTCACCGACTTTGAACTTTCGTTCAATGACTTTCTTTTGATAAAAACGTGCTAATCTGTTTTGATAAACTTTTGCATGATTAGCAGCTGACCATCTTTTCTCGTCTAAAAGTTCCAATTGAGCAAGGAGTGCTGAACGATGTTCATCAATGGAGAATTCCTTGTTCAATTGTACTCTTAATGACGGTATAAGGATCTCATATGGAACTACCGCCTCCATTCCAAATGTTAAGGAATAAGGAGTTTGCCCAGTGGGCGTGCGGATTGAAGTTCGATAGGCCCATAGAGCCTCAACCAATTTTTCTGGCCAATCTGCGAATTTGTTAGATTTACACGTCTTTTTGATAATTTTTATCAAAGTCTTATTAGTTGCCTCTGCTTGGCCATTGCCTTGCGGATAATAAGGATATGAATGATGTAATGCAATTTTGTACCTGTTGCAGAGGTCCTTCAATTCCTGTGACACGAACTGCGGTCCGTTGTCGGTGACGATGGTACTTGGAATCCCGAATCTTGTGATGATGTTCCTCATGATGAATTTGCAGACGGTTGATGCTTTGATCTCCACGTATGCTTCAGCTTCTGCCCACTTGGTGAAGTATTCCGTTGCCGTGAGAATGAAAGATTTTTGCTTGATGCCGGAATCTGGGTTACCAAGAGGTCCAATAATGTCGAAAGCCCACATGGAGAAAGGCCATGGGGAAGAAACAGGATGGAGTGAAGATGCAGGAGAATGAATTTTGTCGGCGTGAAGTTGACACTTGGCACACCTACGGACATATCCTACACAGTCTTCTTCCATGGTTGGCCAATAAAATCCTTGTCTAAGGATCTTCTTTGCTAGCATCTGTCCATTGACATGGCCACCACAAACTCCACTATGAGCTCCTTCCATAACCTTCCAAAGCTCATCTTCGTCTAGACATCTCAGAAGAACTCCATCAAAACCTCTTTTATATAATGCTCCCCCAACTAGGGTGTATCGTTGAGAAACTCTCCTGATAGCTCTTTTTTCCTCAGTTGTAGCTTCTTCAGGATACGATTGATCTTCACAATATTTTGCAATTTCATAATACCATGGCTTCTGTTCATCATCCATCTCTTCTAACAGCTCCATCAACATGATTTCTCTTTTCTCCACGATACTTCCATCTTTGAATTTCTTCAGCAACTTCTCCTTAGTTCTAAGAAATGAAGGATCTTTCACGGCGGGTGAAAGACGCCTATGAATTATGATCGATTCAGATTGCTTGCTGATAGGAAAATCAAGAGAAGATGCAAGTGAAGCTAGAGCGTCAGCTAAGATGTTTTGATTTCTAGGAACATGGACAAAGATCAACTTTGTGAAAAGTTTCGAGTAAGCAGAAGTAAGTTCTTGATATGGCTTAAGCTTGGGATCAAGAGTTCGATACTTGGTCAGCACTTGGCGAAGAATTAATTGGCTATCACCTACAATCCTTAGTTTAGTGGCACCATGCAAATGAGCAGCCTCGAGACCAGCAAGAAGTGCCTCGTATTCAGCTATGTTATTGGTGACTGGAAAGTCAAGCTGAAAGGCTTGTGGAATGGTGACACCTTCAGGTGATAACAGAACGATTCCGATACCATTTCCATGAGAATTCAGAGCTCCGTCAAAATGCAGAGTCCACATATCATCTCTGATTTGATTTACGGACATCAGTTCCTCATCCGGAAACTCTGATCGTACTGGATCAAATCGAGGAAGGGGATGATGAGCGAGATGTTCTGCTATGGCATAGCCCTTGATTGCTTTCTGTTGAATGTAAATAATATCGAATTGAGATAGAAAGCTTTGCCATCGCGCTAACCTATCAGTAAGAACAGATTTCTCCAGAAGGAACTTAATCGGATTCATCCTAGCGATGAGATGGACTTCGTGGGCCAGAAAATAATGCTTTAATTTCTGAACAACCCAAACCAATGCTGCACATGTTTTCTCCATCGCCGTATATCTCTGTTCAGCGGGGTTGAGAAGTTTAGAGAGATAGTAGGCTGCCCTCTCTTTTCCTTCTTCATCCTCTTGTGCTAGGACAGCCCCCACTGCATCATCCAGGACTGAAATATAAAGTATCAATGGTCTGCCTGGAGATGGTGGTCTCAAAACAGGAGGACTTGCCAAATAGTCCTTTAATCCATCAAATGCCTCCTGACACTTATCGTCCCAATTGAATTTGACTCCTGGCTTGGTAAGCTCGTAGAACGGCTTACACCTTTGTGAGTGCTGGGAGACAAAACGGCGAATAAATTGTAACCTCCCGATTAATCCTCTTAACTCTTTCAAGTTTTTGGGAGGTGGCATTTCTCTGATAGCCTTCGCCTTATTGGGATCGATCTCAATTCCCCGTTTGCTGACAATGAATCCAAGCAATTTCCCTGAAGATACCCCGAATACACATTTCTTGGGGTTCATCTTCAACTGATATTCTCTTGATCTCTCTAATACCCTTGCCAAAACTTTGGCATGCTCAGCCTTCGTTTTAGACTTAACCAATAAGTCATCCACATACACTTCCAAATCTATATGCATCATGTCATGAAATATTGCCATCATAGCCCTTTGATAAGTGGCTCCAGCATTCTTCAATCCAAATGGCATGACGACATAACAATATGTTCCCCAAGGTATTGTGAATGAAGTCTTTTCTTGATCCTCTTCTGCCAGCTTAATCTGGTTGTATCCTGAAAATCCATCCATAAATGATAACGTCTCATAGCCAGCAGTGTTATCGATGAGTACATCAATATGAGGCAATGGAAAATCGTCTTTAGGACACGCCCGGTTTAGGTCGCGGAAGTCAATACAAATTCTGACCTTCCCGTCCTTTTTCATAACCGGGACTATATTGGCCACCCATTGTGGATAAAGGACAACTCTAATGAATTTGGCTTTGTGTAATTTGTCGACCTCTTCCTTCATCTTTAAAGCCATTTGTGGGTGGAATCGCCTTAATTTCTGCTTGACCGGACTAGCTCCATCTTTTAATGTTAACCTGTGTTCAACTAAAGATGAGTCTAACCCCGGCATATCCTCATAACTCCAGGCGAAAGTGTCCTTATAATCCTTAAGCACTTGTACCATTGCCTTTTCATCCTCTGCAGAAAGATTTTTACTGACGAGGACAACCTTAGGTTCGTCTTCAGTCCCTAAGTTTATTTCTTTTGTGGGCTCTTCGACGGCAGCTGAGGGTTCATCAAATCTCTTCACTCCACTGGCATATGCCTCAGCTGCGTCCTCATCATCTTCCTCATCTTCAACAATGGGGTCCTTTTCATGTAGTAACTCATATACCCCATACCCATCATTGACTGACTCATCATTTGTACAATCTTCTGGCATCTGAATTGGATCTTCTAAAAGCTGAGGGATTAAAGAGCAAAAGGAACATTTATCAGCCAAATCCTGGAGGTATCTTTCTGGAATTTGCCTACCCTTAGGCTTCCTAGACTTCCTAAACTGACTAAAACTAGACTCCCTAACTTCACTAAACTGCCTATCATAACCTAATGAAGATGAAGCAGGATGAAAATCCTGGGATACAAATGGAAATACAGGGGAATCCTCCCGTGGGGAGGGACAGAGTAGATCTAGGAGAGAATCTTGACCGACGGACCCGTGCGATGGGGTGTAATCGAACAAGTAAGATGTTTCCTCGATAATGATTTGGGAAGAATTTGTTGCCAAATTGGCGTTTTTTTTTTGACAATGAAAGAATTAAACATAAGGCAAGAATGAATACAAATGGGAGGAGAATCAGACGGAGGAAGCGGCACCAAGGCCAGAGGATTAGGGGGATCATATAGCAATATGTCCCAGATCAGATTATACAACCTCTCTAGGTCGAGAGGAGGTTGTGGAATAAAGTCCCGAGGGGACAGAGTTATCATAATGGGCGGAGCCCGTGGAATATCTTCAATTATGACCCGCGACCAAGTCGGGGTCAAGAGTAGTGTACGAAAAAGAGTATGGAGCATGAAGACATGTGAAGGATATGTCCCCCTCCATAGCAGATCTGTTGTGTAACCAGCTTCATAGGGGTCATCCGGCTCCCCTTCATCAGTTTGTTCGGACAGCAGTATCCGCTTGTCAAAGATTGTGCCAGGGCTCTCAATTAGCTCGTCAATCTGCTGTGGCCACTTGGGTTTTGCGGGATCCAGGAATAGTCTGTTCAGTGCTATGTATAGGTCCCTCAGGTCGAACCATCTGTACCATTCGCATTCAGGGTCATGGAATTTTCTCCTCTTCATAGGCCGCAGAGCCTCCAAGGATTGGTACGTAAGTAGTTCGGAACAATGTCTGGCCAAGTCCCTCCCATATATGTCATGGAAGTCAAAACAGGAAGTAATGACCACCATGTTGTCGTGACTAAGTATGGGCCCTTTCACAAAGTGTGTATATAGAGTCCATGTTAAGGGATCTCGGCCTTCTTTCAGTGGTGTGGACATTGTTTCCAAGATTTCTTGACCATCTTCTTGCTGAACCCTGTCTTGCTTCAGTTTCCTCGGCCTATAGCCCAGACCGCTTCCAGGTGCTGCCCGATGATCTTTAACAGGAGTGGTCCTGCCTTGCAACTGTGTGCCCAGACCTTTCCCAGGCTTGTAGCCGTTCTTCATCATGATCCTCCATCCCGGGGTACTCATGCACTTCCCCCTTTTGATAGCATTTAATGGATATGGAGAAATGGTAGCGGCTTTCAAAGGATCAGCCACTGGACGGTAGACCTGTAATACCGACAGAAAAGGTTGTCGGCCAGGTAAAACAGCAGATTTAATATTCAATGTATGAGCAGCAGCAAGGATCGGCATGCTCGTCACTTTAATAATTCGTCCTTTATAAGGGAATTTGAGGCATTGGTGATTCGTAGAAGGAATCGCCTCAAGAGTTTTGATATAAGGACGTCCCAGAATGGCATTTATGGAAGGGTCGATTTCTAGAATATGAAATTCAACCTCTGCATGACCTACTGGACCTAACTCTACCTTTAAATAAACCATTCCCAGAGGGGAACGGGTAGAATTGTCATATGCCGTAACTGAGATGGGGCTTGGCAGCCATTTCTCCTTGGGCACACCGCATAGCTCCAGGGTCTTCGGAGGTAAAACATTAATTGAAGCCCCTGTATCAACTAGGCATGCATCCACGGCCTTCTTGCAGATATTGACCGTGATGCTCAGAGCCATGCTTCTGGCGGCTGGCGGTGCTAGTTCCGATGTGTGGAATGTAATTGAGGGCTGATCCCCCTGAGGAACTAGTAGTGCTGCAATTTTCTCTACCGGCACGTCTTCATTGACCATCACCTTCTGTAGGTATTCCATTAAAGCTTCTTGGTGAATCTTGGACCTTTTAATCAATTCCAGTACAGTGATCCGTGCCGGTGTTTTGTCCAGATGTTTCAACAAGTCATATTGAGTGCCTGGTGCACTCTCTTCATTATGGGCTTCCTCAGTCGGCTGTGATGGGCCGTCTCTGACTGTGGACTGAGGAAAGACCTTGTTGAAAATCCTTCCACTCCGGAGCGCATGTTCCTCGACCGTGGAGGATCCGGGTGACACCTTGAGTACTGCAGAGTTGGGTGGCGTAAGCGGTGCGGAGGGTTGATGCGTAGGTGGTGGCGTTGGGTTAGGTGGTGATGGCGTAGGGTTAAGTGGTGATGGCGCGGTGCGGATTAAAGGCCTAGATGGTTGGATGGTAGATGGGTAAGTGGTTGGCGAAGTGGGGAATGGTACGCGTAGTAATGGTTTGGATGGTTGGGGCATATCTGGGTAGGTGGTAGTGGTAGCGGGTGAAGTAGGAAATGGTACGCGTAATAATGGCCTTGATGGTAAAAGGGGCGCGTTATTGGTTTGCGGAGGGGTATATGATGGAGGCGTAGGAGTGCGGGGCATAATGGGTCTAAGGAAGGTGGGTAGTGGTAGTGGGTTATTGGGTGAGGGCGAGTGATATGTGGGTGTGGGTAGAGGGGTAATGGTGACGGGTTGTGGTCTGGGTATGTGGATGGTGCGGCGTGGTAGTCGCTCTGCGGTACTTTGAACGTGACCCGTTGAGTAGAGAGAGGAAGAGTCCTCTATCCTCCATTGTTGCCCACGACCAGCCTCAGACTGGCTGTTCGTTAGAATGGGAGCAACCTGGTTCTGATTCTGGTGCTCCGGGAGCGGATTCTGCACTATGCCCATGTTGGGTGGTGCTGCTGCTTGTGCTGGTGGTCTTGCTTGCTGCTGCTGTTGCTGCTGCGGTCTTCTCGCCTTCAGGGCTGTTATGTATTTCTTCATTTCCTCCCAGTCTATGCCGCCCTGCTCGTTGAGATCATGAATGTAATCTCTGAATTGGAAGCATGTGTCAATGGTATGCCCAGGTTGCTTGTGGAAGTAGCAATACCTGGACGTATCGGCATTTTGAGGCCAGACGGCCTTTTCCCTTGGCAAAACTAAGGCGTTAGCTGCCATTAAAGCACTGAAGATATCGGCCAAGGATTCTGGGAGAGCCGGGTATTCTGCCCTCTTCGGGCCTGGAGGTCTCCTCTGCTGGTCGTAATCACCAGGAGGAGGGACATTGTGGTACGCCGGCGGTGCGCGCGGCTGGTACTGTGGCTGTTGCTGCTGCTGATGCTGCTGTTGCCGTTGCGGGTGTTGCTGTAGCTGTTGCTGGTTTTGATTCTGATTCGGCTGCTGGGGCCGTTGATACTGTTGTTGGTACTGGGGGTTCTGCTGCTGTCTGTACCCTTGCTGCTGTGGCCTCTGGTACTGCTGCTGACTCCTCACGAACTGGGGCGAGTTATTGTTCATGGTACTCACTTGCTCATGAGAGAGCGTGCCCTCAGTAGTCGGACCTGTGCTGGAAGAGTTCGGCACTGCAGGCTTCCGAGGCGGAGGTCTGCTAGGTCTATGAGGATCAAAGACGCTAGAGAATGTAGCGTCCTTGAAAGCATTCTGGCAGTACCGTGCTCTTTCATAGAGCTCTGCCATGTTAGTCAAATTGTTCAAGGAGAGGACGAGCTTGAACTGGGGGGTGGCATTGGAAATTAACATTTTCACTTGTTCAGATTCGGACAAGTGATCCTTCACCTTTTCAGCCAGACCCCGCCACCTGTCAGCAAAACTGACAAACTCCTCATCAGGTTTCATCTTTTCTGCAATGAGGTCCGTGATAGACAAGGAGGGTGCAACTCTGTCCTGGTATCGTTGAATAAATTTGCGTGAAACGATACCGTAATCTTCTACTTCTGAGGGTTCCAGGGAAAAGAACCACTCGAGGGCTGGTCCCTCTAGAGATCTCCTGAACAAGAAGGCCAACGACCTCTTGTCGTTCTGCCAGAAAGAGGATTCATACATGAACTCCTTCAGGTGTGTGAAGGGGTTACCAGTACCGTTGTACTTTCGGTACACTGGCATCTCGGAGGGTGGCAGATGGAATACTGGCAGACTCGGTAGACTGATCTCTGGTACAGCTCTGACCCCCATCATTTTCTGGAGGTTATTAAATTGCTCATCCATACGCTCCATTTTGGCCAACAGCGTTTGTGTGGTCAGATCTGCTTGAGGAGGAGGAGGAGGAGGAGGTACTTGGTAGGCTTGCTGCCTAGAGTACGTTGGGCAGGGTGGACAATAGAGGGGAGGTCCGGCAGCGCTTCCGCCATGCCTGAGGGCATTTTGATAAGTAGGCGTTTGCGGTCTAGCCGGTTGCCTAGATGATGAAAGCTGCGGCCCAGCTGGCCGAGAAGTAATATGAAGGCCCTCAACGGCCTGATGGATATAAGGAGGAGGAAAAGAAGGTTGCTGAGGAACAACAGGGGGAGCCACAGGGTTCGGCTCGGCAGGCTGCATAGGTGCCTTCCCCTTCAAAATAGATTGGATCGCCTCGAACTGCTGAGGGTCCAGTCGGGAGGCAAGAACTCCCAGAGCATTGATGAGATCCGTAGGATCAGAGGATGAGGGATCATTCTGGTTCATGTCCCCCTCAAGATCAGGATTAGGGATCGCATATTCATGCGGAAGAGGATCAGGATATTGATCACGTGGAGGCAAAAGAAGTGTCCGAACATTCCCATCTAGACGATACGGAATGGGGATAGAACTACGGGAGGCATCAGCATCTCTCCCACTCTCATAGTTGTACTCAGAATTCCGAGGGGCATTAGCATCTCCCTCGTAATTAATCATGGCGTCTGGAGCCACACTCAAGTCCCTACCTGATCGTAGCAACATGATGTTAGATTCCCTTTTCAAAGATTTAATCAAACAAGTTGTACAGAGATTAATCAAACAAGTGGATGCTTAACGTGATTTTAGGATTCCTTGTTGAGTTATTTGAATTGGATTAAACCACAATTTCGCTCAGGGAAAGGATCCTAGTTTCAGTTCGATTTCCACCGTTATTATCTAGGGCTTTCTCTCACAACGCTTTCAGAATCTAACCGGGACTTCAATTGGTACAACCAGCCCAATGATCAAGGAGGAATACCTTGATTTTGGGGACTTATGGAGGTCTCAACGTCAACTTCTGTAGTCTGATCAAGGGACCAACCCAATCAGAGAGAGTTGCTGACGTCGAGTAATGTGTTCCTAAGAAGAGGAAGGTATTAGCCTCAATGCGTATGTCCTGTGGCCTGGACGGCCTCTAATGCTTAGTAAGTAATGGGTAGCTAGCACTCAAAACACAAAAATCTAGAAACTGAAAAAGATTAAGAAACTGTCTGAATCGCGTCTATGGTAGTCGACGCTATTCAAAACAGAACTTAATTTTTCGCAGAAGCAGATGCAGAGAGCAGAGAAGCTGTGAAGCCTGAAAGGCGTCTAGGTGTGTTGACGCGGTTTGAAACGCGTCAGCTATTCTGGACGCTTTTCAGTTCGCAGAAACAGTTTTCCAGGAGGATTTTCTGGGTTGAATCCTCCTTAAACAAGATAAAAAGCAGTAAACAATCGACTCATGCAAAAATTTTTAGTTCCAGATTTTAAACAGGATGATTTACTAACTAAACAACTAGAAAAACAATCAATCACACATCATTTTTATCACAAAAACAGCTTTTTGAATTAATCAAGGGGAGGGCAAGATCTTGCCACTGGGGTGTGCACGTGGTGCACGAGGGAAATTAATTAAACTAAACACTCACCAATTGGTGAGGACGTGTCCAGAGACACAAATGGTGCACCGTGGGTGCCCGATATGATGATAGCAAGAACAAAAAGAAACTAAAAGATGGCGAGACCAAGTCCCACCGTGATCGCCAAAAAAGCTGTAGGTGCGTAGAATGACCGTGTGATTAACATGAAATATCTATGTTGTTTAGGTGTAAACTAACCTATTAAAAACAGCAACTAAAGTGCAGTGATCGCCAGAAACTTTTAACTTAAAAGTTTCAAAAGAGAGTATGATCGCCTACCTTTCAAACGCGGAAGATTGAGTCCTTGGTTCCCCTTCCTCAGCCGGCTGAAGAAAGAGAGCCCTTTCTTTGCTTTTTGTTCTTGCTGTGGAATTTGAGGTTGAGGATCGTCCAGAAGTTGTGCTTGATTTTCCCCTTTTGATCTCTTGTTGTTGTTGTTGAGTGCAGCAGAGACAGAAACAAAATGAAGAACTATGATGAGAATTTAAATAGAAGTAGTATCTGAACTAATCATGATTTTAAGCATATTTAAAACAGCAAACTTACTTTTTTAATGGCTTTGAAACCCCTTAAATCAAGTAGGTTTTTTTTTTTGAAAGATTATGCTGTGGTGTGTGTTTGCATGAAGTGAATATGAAAAATAAAACTAATGAAATGAATGCAGTAATGAAAAACTTATGCCCAATCGGTTGAAGCTTTGAAAGGATGAAGATCTTGAAAGGGACGCCGACTTCTGGAAATGGCAGCGCTCCGGCGTTACGACGTTGCTTCGATCTTCAACTCGCTATAATGCTATGGCTCAACTCAATTTAATTCTGTTCTCTTCTTTTTTTTCAACATGCAGGGTATTTATAGGCATTTCTCGCGTTCGCGATTAACATAGAAAAATCCCGAGATTTATCCATCTCAACCGACAGATAAATACTGATTAATTCATCTTTATCTGTAATTATCTAAAACGCGTCCACCTTGGCTGACGCCTTTCAGATTAATTAAGATAAGGATAAATATCCGGGAAAACTTATCTTTATCTTTATTAAGTAAAACGTGTCCACTTGTGTAGACGTCTTTTATACTAATTAAGATAAGGATAAACATCCGGAGGAGAAGTTAAAACCACTTAGGAAACTTAAAACGCGTCGACATTACCAGACGCCTTTTAGTTAATAAATCAATTAATTAAAATTCAAATTTAATCGTTAAAACAGGAATAAACTATAAATGGCGTCCACTTAGGTAGACGTCTTTTAGAATTCTTCATATTTTAACTCAAATTTGAATTAAAATCAATTCAATTGATTAACTTAAACACATCTGTTAAACCCGACACTCAAAAAGATTAAAAAATTAATTAATGATTAATTATCAGACCATTCTGAGGCATTATTGTGTGATATAAAATTTACTCGAAATGACGTCAAAATTAGCGTGTCTACAGTCGGGAGGAGCATGAGGGGCAAGCAAGCCCTCACAGATTGGCGTGCGAAATTCCCCGAGCAGTACGAGGATTGGCACCGCCGCGGCGTACGGGTGGAGTCCCGTGCGGAGAGTAGCGAGGGCTACCTCCAGCATTACCGGGCCCATTACGCCGATCAACTGCGGCTCCTCCGACCACTCGATGTAAGTATGCATTCATGCGTCTTTAATTTTATTATTATCTTGATTTATGTTGGTGAATGAATGTATGAATGCGTGACTTGCAGGATGCACGTGATGCGGTCATCATCGACCTCCGGGCCCGCCTACATGATGCGGAGGCCCAGCTAGAACAAGTCCAAAAAGAATTGTTCGATCTGGTATGTATGAATGAATATGAATGCATGTTTTAATTAATTATTTGTTTTGGCGATTAACCACTGACAGTGTTCTTTTGGTACAGCGAGCCGTCTACACCCAGGCGGCTCCTCCTACTCATGGAGCTTCATCTTCATCATCTGCTGCGCATGACGCTGCCTTGGCTGATCTCCAGAGTCAGCTTACCTCCGCCATCCACCGGGCCTCTCTCGCGGAGGAGGATCGTGCTGCTAGGGTAAGTTCTTCAACTTTTCATTTCTGAATTTGATTTTAATTACTTGATTGCCTTGAACTAACAATGACTTTTATTCAGGTTGCCGAGCTTCAGGAAGCCCTTCAGAGAGCTGAAGCGGAGCTGGAGCATGCCCGTACTGCAGCGGCTCGCGCCGAAGCTGATGCTGCGCGGATCCGGGCTCTAGAGGAGCAGGTGGCGCATCTCTCCACTGGAGATTTTGCACGCCTCCAGATTCGCCTGGAGGTTGTGACTGAGGAGAGAGATCGCGACCGCCTTCGACTGGAGAGTCTTCAGGGTCGGCTGTCAGTCGCGGAGCATGAGCGCAAGATGGTGGAGGAGCGATATCAGCGAGCCCGCCAGCGGGCTATCGATCGAGGTCAGGCGAGTGCTTTTACTGCCAGCATAGCCATATCATCTGGCCAGGCAGGGCCAAGTGCGATGGGACCGCCTCCAGCTCCTAGAGCTCCACCGCCAGATGCCCAGGACGAGGCCCAGAGCCAGTTGGATGAGGGCGGAGGGGAGAGCCAGCCTTGAGGGCTTTTGTACTTCTTTTCCTTTTCATGTATCATGTACAAAATACTTTTGATATATACATGAAACTTTTGGGCTCCAATTTCGTGTTCCTGTGCTTATCTTGCATCCTGTACAACACTTAACAAACAGGTTAAGTAACTGTTTAGGCTTAGCCCCTTGCCGGACCAAACAAATGGTCAATTAATCTTTTCCTTGAATAGATAGTCAAGGGGCATAGCCTTTATTAACAAAGGTAATAAGAGTAATCAGACTTAAGCAAAAATGCAACATGCAAACAAACATATGCTCACCGAAAATAAAATGAATGAAACACACTAAATGCCACAAGCAAATGCTAATTGAAATATTTTTGTGGTTTTGAAATATTCATTTTCGTTTGGGTTTTGAGATGTATATTTTTTTTTTGAATTTTGAAAAATGTATTTATTTTTTGAATTTTTGACTATGCAATTTTTTTTGAATTTTGACATATGCATTTTTTTGAATTTTTGACATATACAATTTTTTTTGAATTTTTGGACATATGCAATTTTTTTTGAATTTTTGACATATGCAATTTTTTTTGAATTTTTGACATATACATTTTTTTTTTGAATTTTTGACATACATTTTTTTTGAATTTTTGACATATATAATTTTTGACTAAAAGACCAGTATGGTACTTAGATCAAAAGATCATATTCATTTATTAACTTAATTTCCAAATTGTTCTTTAACAACTTAACTTAAAACCCATCGTGTTTGAACTTGTGTTTCCATTCGTGATCCCATTTGATGATTTGACCCTTAGTCAATCTAAGCCATCCTTTAAGCTTGAAGTACACCTCTTTAGAAAGAAAAGAAGAACAGATTTAGAAAGCCCATGAGAAGGTTCCGGAGACTTAAAAAGATGTCCCTTTCTAACCCTAATATCTGTTGGGGTTCGGTCATTTTCTTTCCGGGGTATTTATCGACCTTGCGTTCCCTTTTGTTTCATTTCATGGCCTTGATGTAACGTTTGTAGTGTAATGGCCTTTTGATTTTGAATTTGGCTTTTTGCCTTTGCTTTTGCTTTTCTATTCTTTTCTTTCTTTGCTTTGCTTTGGAACGGATCTCCCCCATTTTTTTATGACGGCCTCCTACTAAGATGGCGGGTATTCTTGGTAGTCTATTTTAAGCCTCGTTCCGACATCATGGGCCGAGTGTAAAACATAATTTTATTTAAAAGGAATGATTTGTACTTTATACTCTTAGTCAAGCTTTTGATATTCTTAAGGACTTGGCATCTATTGTTACTCACGAATCAAACGTGTCAGTGTGTGCGGTAATGGGTTTGAAGTTAAATTATTCGGACTAACAAAGAAATTTGAGTTGATAAATTTTCTGATTCCACGGTCTTTGTACCATACTGATCGACTCTTTAACTTAAGGGTAGTATTTCTTAAGGTGTAAACCATTCCAGGGATGATTTAGCTCTTCTCCTTCTGCATTAACCAAACGATAAGCATTACCAGGATAAGCGTGCGATACAACATAAGGTCCTTCCCAGTTGGGTTGGAGCTTAGAACGCGGACCACCAGGTTTTACAAAAATTCTTTTAACAACCATTTCACCGACTTTGAACTTTCGTTCAATGACTTTCTTTTGATAAAAACGTGCTAATCTGTTTTGATAAACTTTTGCATGATTAGCAGCTGACCATCTTTTCTCGTCTAAAAGTTCCAATTGAGCAAGAAGTGCTGAACGATGTTCATCAATGGAGAATTCCTTGTTCAATTGTACTCTTAATGACGGTATAAGGATCTCATATGGAACTACCGCCTCCATTCCAAATATTAAGGAATAAGGAGTTTGCCCAGTAGGCGTGCGGATTGAAGTTCGGTAGGCCCATAGAGCCTCAACCAATTTTTCTGGCCAATCTGCGAATTTGTTAGATTTACACGTCTTTTTGATAATTTTTATCAAAGTCTTATTAGTTGCCTCTGCTTGGCCATTGCCTTGCGGATAATAAGGAGATGAATGATGCAATGCAATTTTATACCTATTGCAGAGGTCCTTCAATTCCTGTGACACGAACTGCGGTCCGTTGTCGGTGACGATGGTACTTGGAATTCCGAATCTTGTGATGATGTTCTTCATGATGAATTTGCAGACGGTTGATGCTTTGATCTCCACGTATGCTTCGCTTCTGCCCACTTGGTAAAATATTCCGTTGCCGTGAGAATGAAAGATTTTTGCTTGATGCCGGAATCTGGGTTACCAAGAGGTCCAATAATGTCGAAAGCCCACATGGAGAAAGGCCATGGGGAAGAAACAGGATGGAGTGAAGATGCAGGAGAATGAATTTTGTCGGCGTGAAGTTGACACTTGGCACACCTATGGACATATCCTACGCAGTCTTCTTCCATGGTTGGCCAATAAAATCCTTGTCTAAGGATCTTCTTTGCTAGCATCTGTCCATTGACATGGCCACCACAAACTCCACTATGAGCTCCTTCCATAACCTTCCAAAGCTCATCCTCGTCTAGACATCTCAGAAGAACTCCATCAAAACCTCTTTTGTATAATGCTCCCCCAACTAGGGTGTATCGTTGAGCAACTCTCCTGATAGCTCTTTTTTCCTCAGTTGTAGCTTCTTCAGGATACGATTGATCTTCACAATATTTTGCAATTTCATAATACCATGGCTTCTGTTCATCATCCATCTCTTCTAACAGCTCCATCAACATGATTTCTCTTTTCTCCACAATACTTCCATCTTTGAATTTCTTCAGCAACTTCTCTTTAGTTCTAAGAAATGAAGGATCTTTCACGGCGGGTGAAAGACGCCTATGAATTATGATTGATTCAGATTGCTTGCTGATAGGAAAATCAAGGGAAGATGCAAGTGAAGCTAGAGCGTCAGCTAAGATGTTTTGATTTCTAGGGACATGGACAAAGATCAACTTTGTGAAAAGCTTTGAGTAAGCAGAAGTAAGTTCTTGATATGGCTTAAGCTTGGGATCAAGAGTTCGATACTTGGTCAGCACTTGGCGAAGAATTAATTGGCTATCACCTACAATCCTGAGTTTGGTGGCACCATGGAAATGAGCAGCCTCGAGACCAGCAAGAAGTGCCTCGTATTCAGCTATATTGTTGGTGACTGGAAAGTCAAGCTGAAAGGCTTGTGGTATGGTGACACCTTCAGGTGATAACAGAACGATTCCGATACCCTTTCCATGAGAATTCAGAGCTCCGTCAAAATGCAGAGTCCACAAATCATCTCTGATTTGATTTACGGACGTCAGTTCCTCATCCGGAAACTCTGATCGCACTGGATCAAATCGAGGAAGGGGATGATGAGCGAGATGTTCTGCTATGGCATAGCCCTTGATTGCTTTCTGTTGAATGTAAATAATATCGAATTGAGATAGAAAGCTTTGCCATCGCGCTAACCTATCAGTAAGAACAGATTTCTCCAGAAGGAACTTGATCGGATTCATCCTAGCGATGAGATGGACTTCATGGGCCAGAAAATAATGCTTCAATTTCTGTACAACCCAAACTAATGTTGCACATGTTTTCTCCATCGCCGTATATCTCTGTTCAGCGGGGTTGAGAAGTTTAGAGAGATAGTAGGCTGCCCTCTCTTTTCCTTCTTCATCCTCTTGTGCTAGGACAGCCCCCACTGCATCATCCAGGACAGAAATATAAAGTATCAATGGTTTGCCTGGAGATGGTGGTCTCAAAACAGGAGGACTTGCCAAATAGTCCTTTAATCCATCAAATGCCTCCTGACACTTATCGTCCCAATTGAATTTGACTCCTGGCTTGGTAAGCTCGTAAAACGGCTTACACCTTTGTGAGTGCTGGGAGACAAAACGGCGAATAAATTGTAACATCCCGATTAATCCTCTTAACTCTTTCAAGTTTTTGGGAGGTGGCATTTCTCTGATAGCCTTCGCCTTATTGGGATCGATCTCAATTCCCCGTTTGCTAACAATGAATCCAAGCAATTTTCCTGAAGATACCCCGAATACACATTTCTTGGGGTTCATCTTCAACTGATACTCTCTCGATCTCTCTAATACCCTTGCCAAAACTTTGGCATGCTCAGCCTTCGTTTTAGACTTAACCAATAAGTCATCCACATACACTTCCAAATCTATATGCATCATGTCATGAAATATTGCCATCATAGCCCTTTGATAAGTGGCTCCAGCGTTCTTCAATCCAAATGGCATGACGACATAACAATATGTTCCCCAAGGTGTAGTGAATGAAGTCTTCTCTTGATCCTCTTCTGCCAGCTTAATCTGGTTGTATCCTGAAAATCCATCCATAAATGATAACGTCTCATAGCCAGCAGTGTTATCGATGAGTACATCAATATGAGGCAATGGAAAATCATCTTTAGGACATGCCCGGTTCAGATCGCGGAAGTCAATGCAAATTCTGACCTTCCCGTCTTTCTTCATAACCGGGACTATATTGGCCACCCATTGTGGATAAATGACAACTCTAATGAATTTGGCTTTGTGTAATTTATCGACCTCTTCCTTCATCTTTAAAGCCATTTGTGGGTGGAATCGCCTTAATTTCTGCTTGACCGGACTAGCTCCATCTTTTAATGTTAACCTGTGTTCAACTAAAGATGAGTCTAACCCCGGCATATCCTCATAACTCCAGGCGAAAGTGTCCTTATAATCCTTAAGCACTTGTACCATTGCCTTCTCATCCTCTGTAGAAAGATTTTTACTGACGAGGACAACCTTAGGTTCGTCTTCAGTCCCTAAGTTTATTTCTTTGGTGGGCTCTTCGACGGCAGCTGAAGGTTCATCAAATCTCTTCACTCCACTGGCATATGCCTCAGCTGCGTCCTCATCATCTTCCTCATCTTCAACAATGGGGTCCTTTTCATGTACTAACTCATATACCCCGTACCCATCATTGACCGACTCATCATCTGTACAATCTTCTGGCATCTGAATTGGATCTTCTAACAGCTGAGGGATTAAAGAGCAAAAGGAACATTTATCAGCCAAATCCTGGAGGTATCTTTATGGAATTTGCCTACCCTTAGGCTTCCTAGACTTCCTATCCTGACTAAAACTGGACTCCCTAACTTCACTAAACTGCCTATCATAACCTAATGAAGATGAAGCAGGATGAAAATCCTGGGATACAGGTGGAAATACATGGGAATCCTCCCGCGGGGAGGGACAGAGTAGATCTAGGAGAGAATCTTGACCGACGGACCCGCGCGATTGGGTGTAATCGGACAAGTAAGATGTTTCCTCGTTAATGATTTGGGAAGAATTTGTTGCCGAATTGGCGTTTTTTTTTGGACAATGAAAGAATTAAACATAAAGCAAGAATGAATACAAATGGGAGGAGAATCAGACGGAGGAAGCGGCACCAAGGCCAGAGGATTGGGGGGATCATATAGCAATATGTCCCAGATCAAATCATACATCCTCTCTAGGTCGAGAGGAGGTTGTGGAATAAAGTCCCGAGGGGACAGAGTTATCATGACGGGCGGGGCCCGTGGAATATCTTCAATTATGACCCGCGACCAAGTCGGAGTCAAGAGTAGTGTACGAAAAAGAGTATGGAGCATGAAGACATGTGAAGGATATGTCCCCCTCCATAGCAGATCTGTTGTGTAACCAGCTTCATAGGGGTCATCTGGCTCCCCTTCATCAGTTTGTTCGGACAGCAGTACCCGCTTGTCAAAGATTGTGCCAGGGCACTCAATTAGCTCGTCAATCTGCGGTGGCCACTTGGGTTCTGCAGGATCCAGGAATAGTCTGTTCAGTGCTATGTATAGGTCCCTTAGGTCGAACCATCTGTACCATTCGCATTCAGGGTCATGGAATTTCCTCCTCTTCATAGGCCGCAGAGGCTCCAAGGATTGGTATGTAAGTAGTTCGGAACAATGTCTGGCCAAGTCCCTCCCATATATGTCATGGAAGTCAAAACAGGAAGTAATGACCACCATGTTGTCGTGACTAAGTATGGGCCCTTGCACAAAATGTGTATATAGAGTCCATGTTAAGGGATCTCGGCCTTCTTTCAGTGGTGTAGACATTGTTTCCAAGATTTCTTGACCATCTTCTTGCTGAACCCTGTCTTGCTTCAGTTTGCTCGGCCTATAGCCCAGACCGCTTCCAGGTACTGCCCGATGATCTTTAACAGGAGTGGTCCTGCCTTGCAACTGTGTGCCCAGACCTTTCCCAGGCTTGTAGCCGTTCTTGATCATGATTCTCCATCCCGGGGTACTCATGCACTTCCCCCTTTTGATAGCATTTAATGGGTATGGAGAAATGGTAGCGGCTTTCAAAGGATCAGCCACTGGACGGTAGACCTGTAATACCAACAGAAAAGGTTGTCGGCCAGGTAAAACAGCAGATTTAATATTTAAGGTATGAGCAGCAGCAAGGATCGGCATGCTCGTCACTTTAATAATTCGTCCTTTATAAGGGAATTTGAGGCATTGGTGATTCGTAGAAGGAATCGCCTGAAGAGTTTTGATATAAGGACGTCCAAGAATGGCATTTATGGAAGGGTCGATTTCTAGAATATGAAATTCGACCTCTGCATGACTTACTGGACCTAACTCTACCTTTAAATAAACCATTCCCAGAGGGGAACGGGTAGAATTGTCATATGCCGTAACTGAGATGGGGCTAGGCAGCCATTTCTCCTTGGGCACACCGCATAGCTCCAGGGTCTTCGGAGGTAAAACATTAATTGAAGCCCCTGTATCAACCAGGCATGCATCCACGGCCTTTTTGCAGATATTGACCGTGATGCTCAGAGCCATGCTTCTGGCGGCTGGCGGTGCTAGTTCCGATGTGTGGAATGTAATTGAGGGCTGATCCCCCTGAGGAACTAGTAGTGCTGCAATTTTCTCTACCGGCACGTCTTCGTTAACCATCACCTTCTGTAGGTATTCCATTAAGGCTTCTTGGTGAATCTTGGACCTCTTAATCAATTCCAGTACAGTGATCCGTGCCGGTGTTCTGTCCAGATGTTTCAACAAGTCATATTGAGTGCCTGGTGCACTCTCTTCATTATGGGCTTCCTCAGTTGGCTGTGATGGGCCGTCTCGGACTGTGGACTGAGGAAAGACCTTGTTGAAAATCCTCCCACTCCGGAGCGCGTGTTCCTCGACCGTGGAGGATCCGGGTGACACCTTGAGTACCGCAGAGTTGGGTGGCGTAAGCGGTGCGGAGGGTTGATGCGTAGGTGGTGGCGTTGGGTTAGGTGGTGATGGCGTAGGGTTAGGTGGTGATGGCGCGGTGCGGATTAAAGGCCTAGATGGTTGGATGGTAGATGGGTAAATGGTTGGCGAAGTGGGGAATGGGACGCGTAATAGCGGTTTGGATGGTTGGGGCATATCTGGGTAGGTGGTAGTGGTAGCGGGTGAAGTAGGAAATGGTACGCCTAATAATGGCCTAGATGGTAAAAAGGGTGCGTTATTGGTTTGCGGAGGGGTATATGATGGAGGCGCAGGAGTGCGGGGCGTAATGGGTCTAAGGAAGGTGGGTAGTGGTAATGGGTTATTGGATGAGGGCGAGTGATATGTGGGTGTGGGTAGAGGGGTGATGGTGACGGGTTGTGGTCTGGGTATGTGGATGGTGCGGCGTGGTAGTCGCTCTGCGGTACTTTGAACGTGACCCGTTGAGTAGAGAGAGGAAGAGTCCTCTATCCTCCATTGTTGCCCACGACCAGCCTCAGACTGACTGTTCGTTAGAATGGGAGCAACCTGGTTCTGATTCTGGTGCTCCGGGAGCAGATTCTGCACTATGCCCATGTTGGGTGGTGCTGCTGCTTGTGTTGGTGGTCTTGCTTGCTGCTGCTGTTGCTGTTGTTGCGGTCTCCTCGCCTTCAGGGCTGTTATGTATTTCTTCATTTCCTCCCAGTCTATGCCGCCCTGCTCGTTGAGATCATGAATATAATCTCTGAATTGGAAGCAGGTGTCAATGGTATGCCCAGGTTGCCTATGGAAGTAGCAATATCTGGACGTATCGGCATTTTGAGGCCAGACGGCCTTTTCCCTTGGCAAAACTAAGGCGTTAGCTGCCATTAAAGCACTGAAGATATCGGCCAAGGATTCTGGGAGTGCCGGGTATTCTGCCCTCTTCGGGCCTGGAGGTCTCCTCTGCTGGTTGTAGTCACCAGGAGGAGGGACATTGTGGTACGCCGGCGGTGCGCGCGGCTGGTACTGTGGCTGTTGCTGCTGCTGATACTGCTGCTGCTGGGGTTGTTGGTACTGCTGTTGCCGTTGCGGCTGTTGCTGTAGCTGTTGCTGATTCTGATTCTGATTCGGCTGCTGGGGCCGTTGATACTGTTGTTGGTACTGGGGGTTCTGCTGCTGTCTGTACCCTTGCTGCTGTGGCCTCTGGTACTGCTGCTGACTCCTCACGAACTGGGGCGAGTTATTGTTCATGGTACTCACTTGCTCATGAGAGAGCGTGCCCTCAGTAGTCGGACCTGTGCTGGGAGAATTCGGCACTGCAGGCTTCCGAGGCGGAGGCCTGCTAGGTCTATGAGGATCAAAGACGCTAGAGAACGTAGCGTCCTTGAAAGCATTCTGGCAGTACCGTGCTCTTTCATAGAGCTCTGCCATGTTAGTCAAATTGTTCAAGGAGAGGACGAGCTTGAACTGGGGGGTGGCATTAGAAATTAACATTTTCACTTGTTCGGACTCGGACAAGTGATCCTTCACTTTTTCAGCCAGACCCCGCCACCTGTCAGCAAAACTGACAAACTCCTCATCAGGTTTCATCTTTTCTGCAATGAGGTCCGTGATAGACAAGGAGGGTGCAACTCTGTCCTGGTATCGTTGAATAAATTTGCGTGAAACGATACCGTAATCCTCTACTTCTGAGGTTCCAGAGAAAAGAACCACTCGAGGGCTGGTCCCTCTAGAGATCTCCTGAACAAGAAGGCCAACGACCTCTTATCGTTCTGCCAGAAAGAGGATTCATACATGAACTCCTTCAGATGTGTGAAGGGGTTACCAGTACCGTTGTACTTTCGGTACACTGGCATTTCAGAGGGTGGCAGATGGAATACTGGCAGACTCGGTAGACTGATTTCTGGCACAGCTTTGACCCCCATCATTTTCTGGAGGTTATTAAATTGCTCATCCATACGCTCCATTTTGGCCAGCAGCGTTTGTGTGGTCAGATCTGCTTGAGGAGGAGGAGGAGGAGGAGGTACTTGGTAGGCCTGCTGCCTAGAGTACGTTGGGCAGGGTGGACAATAGAGGGGAGGTCCGGCAGCGCTTCCGCCATGCCCGAGGGCATTTTGATAAGCAGGCGTTTGCGGTCTAGCCGGTTGCCTAGATGATGAAAGCTGCGGCCCAGCTGGCCGAGAAGTAATATGAAGGCCCTCCACGGCCTGATGGATATAAGGAGGAGGAAAAGAAGGTTGCTGAGGAACAGCAGGGGGAGCCACAGGGTTCGGTTCGGCAGGCTGCATGGGTGCCTTCCCCTTCAAAATAGATTGGATCGCCTCGAACTGCTGAGGGTCCAGTCGGGAGGCAAGAACTCCCAGAGCGTTGATGAGATCCGTAGGATCAGAGGACGAGGGATCATTCTGGTTCATGTCTCCCTCAAGATCAGGATTAGGGATCGCATATTCATGCGGAAGAGGATCAGGATATTGATCACGTGGAGGCAAAAGAGGTGTCCGAACATTCCCATTTAGACGATACGGAATGGGGATAGAACTACGGGAGGCATCAGCATCTCTCCCACTCTCATAGTTGTATTCAGAATTCCGAGGGGCATTAGCATCTCCCTCGTAATTAACCATGGCGTCTGGAGCCACACTCAAGTCCCTACCTGATCGTAGCAACATGATGTTAGATTCTTTTTCAAAGATTTAATCAAACAAGTTGTACAGAGATTAATCAAACAAGTGGATGCTTAACGCGATTTTAGGATTCCTTGTTGAGTTATTTGAATTGGATTAAACCACAATTTCGCTCAGGGAAAGGATCCTAGTTTCAGTTCAATTTCCACCGTTATTCTCTAAGGCTCTCTCTCACAACGCTTTCAGAATCTAACCAGGACTTCAATTGGTACAACCAGCCCGATGATCAAGGAGGAATACCTTGATTTTGGGGACTTATGGAGGTCTCAACGTCAACTTCTCTAGTCTGATCAAGGGACCAACCCAATCAGAGAGAGTTGCTGACGTCGAGTAATGTGTTCCTAAGAAGAGGAGGGTATTAGCCTCAATGCGTATGTCCTGCGGCCTAGATGGCCTCTAATGCTTAGTAAGTAATGGGTAGCTAGCACTCAAAACACAAAAATCTGGAAACTGAAAAAAATTAAGAAACTGTCTGAATCGCGTCGATGGTAGTCGACGCTATTCAAAACAAAACTTAATTTTTTCGCAGAAGCAGATGCAGACAGCAGAGAAATTGTGAAGCCTGAAAGGCGTCTAGGTAGGTTGACGCGGTTTTGAAACGCGTCGGCTATCCTGGACGCTTTTCAGTTCGCAGAAACAGTTTTCCAGGAGGATTTTCTGGGTTGAATCCTCCTCAAACAAGGTAAAAAGCAGTAAACAATCGACTCATGCAATTTTTTTAGTTCCAGATTTTAAACAGGATGGTTTACTAACTAAACAACTAGAAAAACAATCAATCACACATCATTTTTATCACAAAAACAGCTTTTTGAGTTAATCAAAGGGGGGGCAAGATCTTGCCACTGGGGTGTGCACGTGGTGCACGAGGGAAATCAATTAAACTAAACACTCACCAATTGGTGAGGACGTGTCCAGAGACACAAATGGTGTACCGTGGGTGCCCGATATGATGATAGCAAGAACAAAAGAAACTAAAAGATGGCGAGACCAAGTCCCACCGTGATCGCCAAAAAAAGCTGTAGGTGCTTAGAATGACCGTGTGATTAACATGAAATATCTATGTTGTTTAGGTGTAAACTAACCTATTAAAAACAGCAACTAAAGTGCAGTGATCGCCAGAAACTTTTAACTTAAAAAGTTTCAAAAGAGAGTATGATCGCCTACCTTTCAAACGCGGAAGATTGAGTCATTGGTTCCCCTCCCTCAGCCGGCTGAAGAAAGAGAGCCCTTTCTTTGCTTCTTTGTTCTTGCTGTGGAATTTGAGGTTGAGGATCGTCCAGAAGTTATGCTTGATTTCCCCCTTTTGATCTCTTGTTGTTGTTGAGTGCAGCAGAGACAGAGACAAAAAAAAACGAAGAACTATGATGAGAATTTAAGTAGAAGTAGTATCTGAACTAATCATGGTGTTAAGCATATTTAAAACAGCAAACTCACTTTTTTAATGGCTTTGAAACCCCTTAGATTAAGTAGGTTTTTGAAAGATTATGCTGTGGTGTGTGTTTGCATGAAGTGAATATGAAAAATGAAGATAATGAAGATGAATGCAGTAATGAAAAACTTATGCCCAATCGATTGAAGCTTTGAAAGGATGAAGATCTTGAAAGGACGCCGTCTTCTAGAAATGGCAGCGCTCCGGCGTTACGACGTTGTTGCTTCGATCTTCAAATCACTATAACGCTATGGCTCAACTCAATTCAATTCTGTTCTCTCTTTTTTCTCTTCAACATGCAGGGTATTTATAGGCATTTCTTGCGTTCGTGATTAACATTTGAAAATTCTGAATTTATCCATCTTAACCGACAGATAAATACTGATTAATTCATCTTTATCTGTAATTATCTAAAAACGTGTCCACCTTGGCTGACGCCTTTCAGATTAATTAAGATAAGGATAAATATCCGGGAAAACTTATCTTTATCTTTATGAGGTAAAACGCGTCCACTTGTGTAGACGTCTTTTAGACTAATTAAGATAAGGATAAACATCCGGAGGAGAAGTTAAAATCACTTAGGAAACCTAAAACGCGTCTACATTTACAGACGCCTTTTAGTTAATTAATTAATTAATTAAAATTCAAATTTAAACGTTAAAACAGGAATAAACTCTAAATGGCGTCCACGTGGGTCGACGTCGTTTAGAATTCTTCATATTTTAACTCAAATTTGAGCTAAAATTAATTCAATTGATTAATTTAAACACATATGTTAAACCCGACACTTAAAAAGATTAATAAAAATTAATTAATGATTAAATATCAGACCATTTCGAGGCATTATTGTATGATATGAAATTTACTCGAAATGACGTCAAAATTAGCGTGTCTACATCGGCGGGAGCAGCCGCCGCAGCAGAACCGGGACGTCCCTGCAGCGCCCAGGCAACAACCACCCCCGGCGATAGAAGCCGCTCCTCCGCCAAAAGCCACCTCGGCCCCGGTTGAATCATCCCATCAAAGACCCAGCTCTGGGTCTATCATGATGATATCCGGAGGGCCCAGGGAGGGATCAAGGTCGCGGCAATGCAACACCGTAGCGGCGGTTGACGGCGAGCCGAAGCGGCCTCGTCTGGAAGACATCACCTTCGGCGCCGAGGACCTGACTGATGTTCAGGTCCCTCATGATGACGCCCTCGTCGTCAACGCTGTAATAAATAGCTATGATGTACATAGGATCTTTGTGGATAATGGAAGTGCCCCAAACATCTTGTTTTACGACTGTTTTGAGAAGATGGGATTGAGTGAGGCTAGTATGAAGCCTCACCGGGGCCCCCTCTTCGGTTTTAACGGCTCGCCCTGCCGAGTAGAGGGTATTGTCCGGCTTCCTGTAACCTTCGGCTCCGCCCCCCGGCAATTAACCGTTGAAACGGACTTTGCCGTTGTAAAGATCGAGTCAGCCTACAACGCCATATTCGGCCGAAGGCTCATTGGCGGGGTCGGAGCCGTGCCATCATCCTTCCATCAGAAGCTGAAGTTTCATACCAGCCACGGAATAGGCGAGGCCAAAGGGAACCAAGAAGCGGCCCGGCAGTGCTACATGATTTCGGTCAAGGGGAAGACCGCAGCCGAAACCCTGACGATCGAGTCATCAGCCGAGGCATCTCCGGGAGAAGCACTCCTCGCCGTCCCTGTTCCGGGAGGCGAGGGACGAGTCCTGATGATAGGCTCCGGCCTGGAAAAGATTGAAGCGGAGAAGCTTACCGAGTTCTTAAAAGAGAATCTCGACGTCTTCGCCTGGTCTCCATCGAACATGCCCGGGGTTGACCCGGAGATAGCCGAGCACCGTCTCCACACCGATCCCAACCAGCCCCCAGTAAAGCAGAAGCGGCGCACCTTCAATCAAGAAAGGAGAACCGCCATCCAAGCCGAAGTATAGAAGGGGCTGGACGCCGGACACCTCCGAGAGGTGCATCATCCGGAGTGGATCGCCAACGTGGTCATGGTGCCAAAGAAAGAGGGCAAGTGGCGTATGTGCGTGGACTTCACCAACCTCAACAAAGCCTGTCCGATGGACAGCTTTCCGCTGCCTCGGATAGACCAGGTGGTGGACGCCACTTCCGGCCACGAGTTCTTAAGCTTCCTCGACGCCTATTCGGGCTACCACCATATCCGGATGCATCCGGATGACGAGAGTAAGACCAACTTCACGACCGATTTGGGCCTGTACTGCTACACCCGAATGCCCTTCGGTCTGAAGAACGCCGGCGCAACATACCAGCGCCTGGTCAACAAAGTGTTCGCTCCACAGCTGGGCCGAAACATGGAGGTCTACATAGACGACATGTTGGTCAAGAGCCGTATCGCTTCAGAGCATTTGGCCGACCTAGCCGAGACTTTCTCCGCCCTTAGGCGGTACAAGATAAAGCTGAATCCGGCCAAGTGCGCCTTCGGGGTAGCCTCCGGCAAGTTCCTCGGTTACATGGTCACCCGCCGTGGGGTGGAAGCCAACCCCGAGAAGATTTCGGCCATCGTACAGATGCGCCCCCCGGCGAACATCCAAGAAGTACAGAAGCTGAACGGGAGGATCGCAGCCCTCAGTCGCTTCATGTCAAGGGCGGCCGACTATTGTTTCCCCTTCTTCAAGATGCTGAAGAAGGCCAACAACTTCGAGTGGACGGAAGAGTGCCAAGCAGCCTTCGACCAGCTGAAGGCCTACCTCTCCAAAGTCCCCATCTTATCCAAGCCAGTTCCCGGGGAACCCCTGAGCTTATACCTTGCGGTCTCCGAGACGGCTCTCAGTGCCGTCCTCATCCGAGAGCAAGAAGGCATGCAGAAGCCGGTTTATTATACCAGCCGAGCCCTTCAAGGGGCAGAACTCCGGTACCTTGCCCTGGAGAAGTTGGCTCTGGCCCTTGTCTCGTCCGCAAGGAGGCTCCGGCCCTATTTTCTGGCCCATTCCGTGAAGGTCCTCACCGACCAGCCCCTGAGACAAGTCCTCTCCCGACCAGAGGTGTCCGGCAGGCTGGCAAAATGGGCAATCGAGCTAGGAGAGTTCGATATCTCCTACGCTCCTCGGGTAGCTATAAAAGCCCAGGCGTTGGCAGATTTCATCGCCGAACTTACCCCTGGCGCCTCCTAGGCGCCTCAGCCAGTGCCAAACGCGCCCGAAGCCGAGGCTACTTCGGCTCCCGTGCCAGCCGACGAATGGCGACTCTTCGTAGACGGCTCCGCGTGCTCCACGGGCAGCGGCGCCGGATGGATCCTGGCATCGCCCGAAGGGGTCGTCACGGAGTACGCCCTGCGCTTCTCCTTCCCAGCAACCAACAATGCCGCCGAGTATGAAGCTCTCATCTCCGGCCTCCGGGCCACAAAGAAGCTCGGCGCCCGGAACCTGAAGGCCTTCAGCTATTCCCAGCTGATCGTCAGCCACATCTCCGGGGAGTACGAGGCTCGGGACGCAATGATGGCTTCTTATCTCCAGGTGACTCGCAAAATCCTCGCCCAATTCGACTCTTATGAAGTCGTGAGGATCCCGAGAGCCGAGAATGCCCGAGCCGATGCACTTTCCCGGCTGGCGTCAACCCAAGACGGGGGGGGAGGCCGAATGATCCTCGTCGAGGAGCTCGCCGAACCAAGCCTCGGCGAAACCAAGGCCATGCTAGTCGCTGAGGCCGAGGCCGAGGCCGAGACATGGATGACCCCCCTCGTCGCTTTCCTTCTCCAAGGAGAAGTCCCGCCATATCCGAAGGAGGCAAAGCGCATTCGACAGCGCTCATCCCACTTTCTTCTTCTGGACGGGGCCCTGTACAAGAAATCCTTCGGCCGACCACTGTTGCGGTGCCTCGGCCCAGCTGAAGCCGACTACGCCACGAAAGAAGTCCATGAAGGGGTATGCGGAGCGCATGCGGGAGGAAGGGCCTTGGCTCACAAGCTTCTAAGGCAAGGCTACTGGTGGCCATCACTCCGAGAGGACGCCTTAGCCCTCGTCCGGCGCTGTGACCAGTGCCAGAGGTATAGCTCCCTCATCCACCAGGCAGCCGCCCTTCTGACCCCCTTATCCGACCCCTGGCCTTTCGCTCAGTGGGGGATCGACCTCCTGGGGCCTTTTCCCGTCGCCACCGGCCAGAGAAAATTCCTCATCGTGGCAGTAGACTATTTCACTAAGTGGGTCGAAGCCGAACCCCTCGCGGCAATAACCGATAGCAATGCTTGGAACTTCGTCTGGAAGTCCATCATTTGCCGGTTCGGCATCCCTCGGGCCATCATTTCTGACAATGGGAAGCAGTTCGACAGCCGGCGGTTCAGCGACAACTGCGCCAGCTTCGGCATACTCCACAAATTCACTTCGGTGGCGCATCCTCGAACAAACGGCCAAGTCGAAGTCGTTAACCGAAGCCTCCTACAGGGATTGAAAACCCGCCTCGGCGAAGCTAAGGGCCGATGGGTAGAGGAGCTGCCAAGTGTTCTGTGGGCTTATCGGACGACAAGCCGAACCCCCACCGGCGAAACTCCCTTTCGCATGGCCTATGGCGTAGAGGCCGTTATTCCGGTGGAGATCGGCCTTCCCTCTCCCAGGGTCATTGCTTACGATCCGAAGGCCAATGAAGAAGGACTGAAAGACCACCTGGACCTCATTGAAGAGACCCGAGACAAGGCTCGTGTCCGGCTGGCCGCTTATCAACAGCGCATGGCGAAGTACCACAACACTCGAGTAAAGCCCCGATGCTTTGAAGTAGGGAGCCTCGTGTTGAGGAACGCTCATGCTTCCAAACCAGCCGAAGCCTCAGGAAAACTTGCCCCCAACTGGGAGGGGCCCTATCGGGTCAGGGAGGTGATCAGGCGTAGAGCTTATCGGTTGGAGACCATTTCGGGCCAGCCTCTCCCTCGCACCTGGAATGTTGAGCGCCTTCGGCGTTATTATGTGTAAGTCACTTTTCCCCAGGCTTACAGCCGAAGAGTATGAATAAAAACTTCTTCTATCAGGAGGCATGGTATTCTTTCTAAGTCCGTGTAAACCGTACCGGGAGTGGCTTCGGCCATGTAAACTGTATCGGGAGCGGCATGGTATTCTTTCTAAGTCCGTGTAAACCGTACCGGGAGTGGCTTCGGCCATGTAAACCGTATCGGGAGCGGCATGGTATTCTTTCTAAGTCCGTGTAAACCGTACCGGGAGTGGCTTCGGCCATGTAAACCATATCGGGAGCGGCATGGTATTCTTTCTAAGTCCGTGTAAACCGTACCGGGAGTGGCTTCGGCCATGTAAACTGTATCGGGAGCGGCATGGTATTCTTTCTAAGTCCGTGTAAACCGTACCGGGAGTGGCTTCGGCCATGTAAACCGTATCGGGAGCGGCATGGTATTCTTTCTAAGTACGTGTAAACCGTACCGGGAGTGGCTTCGGCCATGCAAACCGTATCGGGAGCGGCACGGTATTCTTTCTAAGTCCGTGTAAACCGTACCGGGAGTGGCTTCGGCCATGTAAACCGTATCGGGAGCGGCATGGTATTCTTTCTAAGTCCGTGTAAACCGTACCGGGAGTGGCTTCGGCCATGCAAACCGTATCGGGAGCGGCACGGCATTCTTTCTAAGTCCGTGTAAACCGTACCGGGAGTGGCTTCGGCCATGTAAACCGTATCGGGAGCGGCATGGTATTCTTTCTAAGTCCGTGTAAACCGTACCGGGAGTGGCTTCGGCCATGCAAACCGTATCGGGAGCGGCACGACATTCTTTCTAAGTCCGTGTAAACCGTACCGGGAGTGGCTTCGGCCATGTAAACCGTATCGGGAGCGGCATGGTATTCTTTCTAAGTCCGTGTAAACCGTACCGGGAGTGGCTTCGGCCATGTAAACCGTATCGGGAGCGGCATGGTATTCTTTCTAAGTCCGTGTAAACCGTACCGGGAGTGGCTTCGGCCATGCAAACCGTATCGGGAGCGGCACGGCATTCTTTCTAAGTCCGTGTAAACCGTACCGGGAGTGGCTTCGGCCATGTAAACCGTATCGGGAGCGGCATGGTATTCTTTCTAAGTCCGTGTAAACCGTACCGGGAGTGGCTCCGGCCACGTATACCGATTCGGGAAGCGGCAGGGCATATCTAAGTTCACGCAAGCAGAAGTATGAGTGGCTTCGGCCATCCGAAATACATCAGAAGCGGCAAGATGTCCCTTCGGATCATGTGGACCACGATAGTAAAGGCCCCGGCCGAATACTATGGCGACATTCTATCCGAACCTACATCGGGTCTCGGCCTTACAAGCTATAGCGAACGATGACAGGATCTCAGGCTTCTGAAGGGCCATATTCGGTCAATCATACACAAACACCAAGGTAAAGCCGAAAACATTCCTTATATTTATAGAAAAGGAAGTACAAAAACCGGCCATACCCTTGGCCGAGGGCTTACAACAGAAGAAGAAGTAAAAGCCGGCCGTATACTTGGCCGGAGGTTTACGATAGAAGAAGAAGCGTAAACCAGCCACACCCTTGGCCGAGGGCTTACAACAGAAGAAGAAGCAGAAAATCGGGGCAGATCCCCGCGTCATTCTTCGGCTTCGGCCTCCTCCACCTCGGCTGCGGCTTGTCCCGGAGAGGGAGAGGGAGAGGGAGAGTCGACGATCTGCACCGCTTCAGGAGCGGCAGCCTCCTCAGCGGCAGCCTCCTCGTCGGCAACCTCCTCAGGGACAGCCTCCTCAGGGGCCCCCTCAGCGGACGCAGCTTCATCATCCGGCGCAGGAGTCGAGGTCCTCTCGGCCATAAGTCCCTGCCACCAAGACAGGAGCTCCTTGGCTTCCTCACCCCTCGGTACGGCGACCCCAGTCAGATCGACGCTCGGGCAGGCCCTCTGGGCGACAGCCAACCCGAGGTCGAAGACGGAGGAAGAAGCCAGCAGTTGAGCTTGGATAATCTCTTCGGTGAAGTCCGGGCCGGCCTTGTAATCAGCTACGGCCATGTCCGCCACCTCCTCCAGCTCCTGCTTCAGCGCCGATACCTCCTCGGTGTGTCGCCGCTTCTCCGAGGCCCGCCGGGAGTCCTTCTCTTGAATCTGGGCCTTGAGGGCCCGGATCTCGGACTGTGCCGCGGCGAGCTCCCCCTCGGCCTTCACCTTGGCCTTGGCGGAAGCGCGGGCCTCAGCTGCCCTCTCCTCTAGCTGCGCCCGCGCCCGGGCACTCGAGGTTACGAGCCCGTCGACTAAAGGCTCGATGTCGGGCACCACCGAAGTGCCCTCGCCTGAGCCGTCTGACTCCCTCTCGGCCTCCAGGAGCTGGAGTCGGAGCTGCTCCTGATGGTGCATCAGGACGCTACCCGTCACCGCAGCCTGCGAGCCGAAAGCAAACAATGATCAGAAAAAAGGAAAACCAAGAGGAAGCTAAGGAAAGCTCGACTGAAGCACCTTCAAGCTCATTACCTGGACAGACAACCGAGCGCTCATCGCCGCCAGGTCGATGACCGAATGGCGCTTCAGCCCTTCAAAGGCCGAAGGGAGAGTAAGACTGCGGAGCAGACGGAGGCACGTCTGCGAGTCTTCCATACTCTCGTCCTCGTAAATCCCCGGTTCGGGGCGCCACCACTTGCACTGCGCCCGGGGCGCCTGCGACCTGGCGCCTTCGTCACCGACCCCGGCCGACACAGCCGGAGGGGAATCGCCCCTCGGCGCCTCAGGAGACGCCAGCCTCGCGGCCCTTCGGGCCTCGGCACTCCTCCTGACCAGCGGAGCCTCCTCCGCGTCTACGGCCCCTTCCAACCGGGGGCGCTTCGACGCTCGGCCGCCCCTTCGAGCGGCAAATTTAGACTTTTGCTCCCTCTCGAGAGCGGAGGCAGCAACACGGCCCTCAGTAGAGGCCGCAGTCCTTGGGACCCCGCCTCGGGTCCTCGGAGCCCCAGCGCCTCGGCCGGACCTGCCTGCCGCTTGCGGGGCCGGTGCCCGGCCCGGACCGCGCTGGTCAGATATCCGATCGAGGAGGGCGTCGAGATCGGCCATTGCTGCAAGCAAGAAGAGCCTGTCAGAAACAGAACAGTGAACAAGTACAAACTTAAAGCCGACTTACCCTCGGCCGAAACTTCATCAGCATCCTCAGCCGGAAGAGCTTCGGCCAGAGGAGCGGCAGCCCTTCCTCCGCGGCCCCGCGGAGTCTCCCCGGGAGGAAGGTAGGGGAAGGCCCGCACCGGATCGGACCGGGGATCCGGCCATACCCCGGCGTTCACCAGACGCTCCGACGCGCTGAGAAGCCCCCAGACATTGTACGGGGCCATCATCTGGATGCGACCCACGAGGGTGCTCTGGACTGGGGTGAGGATAGGAGGATCCGAGAGGCCTGCGGCCAGCGGCGCCCATTCAGTAGGGAAGGGCCACACGCTCTCCTCTTTCTCCGGCAGGGAGACGAAGACGAACTTCCTCTTCCAGCCATGGATGGACGAAGGCTTCCCGGAGAATACGCTTCGCCCGACCCGAGGGATGAAGCAGTACCACTCGGACTTCCCCTGCCTTTGGATTTTGAAGAGATAGCGGAAGACATTGATGGAAGGGCGGATCTTTACATGAGCGAAGACGCTCAAGAAGCCGTAGCCAGGAGTTGGGAAAAAGCTGAGACGGGGCCAGCCCGTAGAAGCTGAGAAGGTTGATGACGAAGGTGGGGAGTGGAAGACGGAAACCCGCCTCGAAGCTATCAACGTAAATAGAGAAGGAACCCGGGCGGAAAGTGTTAGCCCGGGTGGCGGAGTCAGGCCGAAGGACCGTCATCCAGGAAGGGAGCTGGAAGTAAGAGACAAGGCGCATAACCTCTGCGTCCGAAAGGGCGCAGGATGCTTCCGAAGCCATATCAGGACGACGGCGTCCCGAAGTGGAAGCCTGGCCTGGGTTCCGGACCTCTTCGGCGTACTCGGCCCCGGAGGTCTCGGCCCCGGAAACCTCGACTCCGGAAGCCTCGGACCCCTCAGTCCCGGAGACCTCGGACTCTTCAGACATCGCTGAGGCAGGGGAGTCTGAGGTGAGGGGATCTGACAGGAGAGATCGCGGAGAGTGGGAAGGAGTATACTCCTCGTCTGAAGGAGTAATCTCACTGGAAGAACCCCGGACCATAAGGCCACGAAGGGAAGGAGGAAAGCTAGGGCTTACTCGCAGGAAGGGGGAGGAAATCTCTCCTGAACCGAGTGCGGCTTCTCAAACCTCCCAGCTCCACCAGCGATGCGCTCCGAGGAATGGAGACCTTCCCGCGGTGGCCGGCAAGCTCGGACGAAGCCTTCAGGAAGCTAGCTTTCTGCTGGAGAAGGAAGAAGAGCTTGGATGATCGCAGAGGAAACGCAAGCGCAGCAGCAGGAAGAAGAACAGTGCCCTGCTGAGGGCTTGTATTTATAGAGCCCACTCGAAGCGCCTCCCGCCGAAGCCAACGGCCGAGATCGTCCCGCTCGTCCCCTCGCTCCTCTCAGATGCACGCCACGTGCACCGTCCTTCGGCAATGATGACGGACCGGCTCCGGGACTTGCAGCGAAGCAATCAACGGCCGAGGGCGCTCCGACCCTTCAGCTGACCGCCCGGATACGCGCCACGTGTCCCGATCCGCGCGCTGAAGATGAGAGAGGCGGCAATCCGAGTGAAGCCTCGGGCAGAGAGCCGAGGCGATCCGCGACCCGAGAGCGGTCAGGATCCTTTTGTGTTTTCGACGGAGCGGCCGGATGCGCGACGCGTGTCCCGTGCTTCCTCGCGAGGCGACGCGCCATCCCGTCCATTTAATGGAGCCTGACACGAGTCAGAGGGCTCGGCCCTTCGGTTTCTTGGCTCTGAGCCTTCGTCGCCACTCCGAGCGGGGACGAAGCAACCGCATAGCCCTCGGCCGACCGAGGGCCCCCTCTTCCCAGTAAAAAGAGAACAGAGCTTCGGGTAAGACACCTGTTATGATGTTCTTTTGGCAGCTTCGGGCTATACTCTCGCCATCTCAGAGCTGAGGAAGACAAGAGTGGGGGGCTATGTGATGAGGCAGAATCCGATTCGGCCCATTAGAGCAGGCCCAAACCCCGTTTAGCCCAACAGCGGCAGTATCAGGCCCTCCGGGAGCCTCCAGCCCATCGGCGGCTCAGCAGCCCTCGGCCCCACAAGCGGCACCGTCGCTCCCGGCCCAACAGGCTTCGGCCCGTCAGCGGCCCATCAGCCTAAGGCCCGGGAACAGCACGGCAGCCCAAGGCCCAGCAGGCTTCGGCCCCTCAGCGGCCCAACCCCCTTCGGCCCGATAGCCGAGTCCGGCCCACTCCGGTGGCGGATCCGGCACTATGGCGGTTTACCAGTAAGCCCAAACATAGTCCTATATCGGCTACCACCGTTAACCAACCTCTATCCTCTGCTATAAATACACAGCTATTTATTGCCAAAGGTATGCAACTCTTTGCCTCCGAGACCCTTAAGGACTACGGTCCAAATAGCATTAAAGCTACTTCTTGCCTTCTGAATCGAATCATCTTCAGAAGCTAACTTGACCGTCGGAGGGGGTTCCTAAGGGCCAGAGCCCGGGACTCCTGCTGACCGGTCTTTCTTCTTCTTTCCCTCCTGCAGGGGCTCGGTTTGAATCATCGCCGACCTTCCCGAGTCGGTCTCGACCGCCGACCTCGGACTCCTCTCCCTGGTCTCGACGCCGTACGACGGCTGCCCTGCGACAGGAGACTCGGCCCCGCGTTGTCCCCTCGTCCGGCAAAAGAGCTTTTGGGCTCTCTATCCAAGAGCAAGCCGAGTCCGAGACCCTTCCGGCCTCAGACCGTCGGCTTCGGCTTCGGCTTCATCGCCTGTCGACAGTACAGCCCGAAGGAGCCTCGGCCCCGACTTCCCGGAGACGAGCCCGCTCCGATCGAAACGCCCTTCGGCCTTCGGACCCTCGTCTTCGCCTCCGTCTCTTCGGCCTTCCGGATCCCCGTCGGGCCTCGGTAGCACCGATCCAAACCGGATTCGGATCCACTTCTCCGGGTTCCAGCCTCGGAATCCGGTCGTGATAGATCCAGTCTACATCAGATATATATCAGCCCTTTAACATTGTTCCCTTCCCCTAGGTTTCTTAAAAAACCACAAAAATATACTTACTGTAGCAGCCGTGCAGCCATACTATCAACAGTGGCGGACGTAGAAATTTTATCCAGTAGAATCATTCGGATCATTATTAAATTTATCAATATTTTATTTTTGTTATATTAAAAATATTAAAATAAAAATAAAAATAAATATATTTAATCATTATAAATATGATATACTTGAATAAAAATGATATACTTCGTTACGAGAAATTTTTTTCTTCCAGATGCACTCAACGAATTTTTTATTAAATTATAATAATATGTAAAAAATTCACTGAACTGAGTTCTGAGTGAGACTGAAGTCATGTGGGTCATCTAAAAAATCCAATATAGTCACTTTATACTTAAATTTGGAACTTACCTTATTAAATTAAGATTCTTATAAGAAATTTTTAAAATTTCAGTGGGGTCCTAGGACCCCACTGAAACCATCTGGGTCCACCACTGACTATCAAAGTTTATTGGATGGTTGCGTTCAAGTGTTACAATAAGTATTATTAATTTATTGTAGAAATACCACACTGCTTCAATGAGCTCCATTTTAGGCCCAAAAGTATGGAAAATCTAGGAATGAATCTATGCAATATACAGTGGGTAATACTTGATGCACCGGATGGAGTATATTTCATTTTTTTCATTTGTTTTATTTTTTAAAGGTCGAACTCATCATGTCCAACATATCCATATAATTTGATCTATGATTAGAACATCAAAAAAAATCTGAAAAATAAAAATTTAAGCACACTTTTTTTGAACTCGACCCATTAAAAATGTTTTTCACTATTAATTAAGGTTTGAATTCTTAATTTTTTATATTTTTTATGGAACTGACATGATACACCCAACCTTAAAAATATTTAAAAATAAAAAAAAATGAACTGCACCTCATGCGATGTGGTGCAGCAAGCTTGTTCATATACCAAGATATTGTCTACTTTGACTTACTATTAATTAAGGTTTGAATTCTTAATTTTTTATATTTTTTATGGAACTGACATGATACACCCAACCTTAAAAATATTTAAAAATAAAAAAAAATGAACTGCACCTCATGCGATGTGGTGCAGCAAGCTTGTTCATATACCAAGATATTGTCTACTTTGACTTATGGAGGTGGCTTCATGATTTTGCCATTTTGTTGAAAAAAAAAATCCTTATTAGAAAAAAGATATGAGACCTTTTTTATAAGTACAAAATTATATTATTAACAATCAATATAGAATTAAAGCTCTTATTCTATATCTCTACACAACTCGTAAGAAGATAAGTTTCTGTTTATGGCTAGAGTTCCCACAAAAGGGCCAATTGTGTTGGGCAAATAGACGATGCAACTTAGGACACATGATCAATGTTCTGTGGAGTGTTGGATAATGGTGTCAATATTGAGGAAAAGAACTGTACACTCTCTTCAATAAGATATTATCCACTTTAGGCTATGAGTGTGGCCTCATAGTATTGTTCTTTTCTAGGAAATGAACATTTGTTGAGAGGAAAGCAGGAAACCTTCTTTATAAATTTAAGATTGACTTCTCAACAACTAATATTAGACTAAAGTTCTATTATGTGCCTCTACATAAATAAATACCAAAGAAAGCCTCAAATCTTTTGTTCTTCTTTCTCTGCAATTTCCTTCTCATTTGAATTATTTAGTCTAAAAATGATCTTCTTTTAATAATGAATAAAAGATATCTCGACGATTTCTACGTCTCCAACAAAAGTCTTCATAGTCTTCTTTTTCCCTTTCTTTACCTTTTTATTATTGTTCGTATTTACCCAGAGTAGCTCTTGGGCATCGTCTGGATTGCTTTACGTCCTGTTTGGTTATGGCATTAAGTACCAATATCGGTATTACTTTTAATATTGGTATTAGTAGACCTTATTTTAGGTGTTTGGTGGGGGCTATCATATTAATCTTAAAAGTTCTTCAGAGTTAGACACTAAATTGTACTAAATTTAATACATATGGAAACCTATATCGAATGTGAAAGTCTCGAGCTTGCCCCCCGTCTTACCGGTCCAAGTATGTCTCTTCCACTTCCAAGTTCTTCTTCGTCTCTCCGCATCGTCGAGAACCGTCACATTGTTGTGCACCGCATAAGCGGGGAGGACCAAGTCGATGAAGGATGTAAAGCCAGGCATTTGGCAGTGCCAGCGGTGGGATATGAGGCCGGTGGCCACCATGCCCTGGTGCGGAGTAGGGGTAGGACCTGCTTCCAAATGGGCTGCGGGAAGGAGTTGATACGGTGGACACCGTCACCGTCGACGGCAACCTCCGTGTCACTCTGCTGCTGTTGTGGCTGTTGTTGTTGTTGCCACTGCCACTGTTGATGTTGTTGTCAGTGCCTTCCCATTGGGAGGGGGCAGGGACGGGGGGTGGTGAAGTTGGGCGTGTGGACCTCTATGCCATTGTAGAAGATCTCCGACGACACTTGTAGCTCAGATCTCAACATCTTCCTCCTTCAATATAGGCTGCCCACCATCTGTTTGATTAATTTTTTCAATATAAGGAAACTTGCCAAGATGCATGGCGGGGAGCAGAGGGGCGCCGGAATAGATGAAGGGATGGCCTGAGACGAGTACATGGGACAGAATGGAGGTGATGAGATCTGAGAAGGTGGCGAAGAAGGATGCTAAAGGTGACATGAAGGAGGGTGGGGGAGCTATGGTGGAATGGAGGTTAAGCCGGTGAGGTGGAAGTGGTGGCGGAAAGGGCAGCGAGGGTGACATTTTTCGTCTTGGTTTTAATTAATTTTAGATTGGAGATTAATATTATTTTTAATACTGTTACAGCTTCATTCAAACACTTAAAATTTTTATTATATCAATTTAAATATTGATAATTAAAACTCTAAAGATATTAATATCAAAATTAATAGTGTATTAGGTTTAAAAGTCTAACCAAACAGGGCATTAGGTTGCAAACTCACAATTTGTTGCTGGAAGCTTAAAGCCACAATGTGAGAGCCATCGGGCATGCAAGCTTCGTTCTATTGCTGTACATCCATGTCGTGGGGCGCTGTGTTTGACATTGTCAGTAGATTTATTTTTAAGGATCTTTTACTTTTTAGTCCCTACAAGCTTTTAATATTATAAATAAGTTTTCCTAATTTAATTATTTACAAATAAATCCTCACAATTTGCAATGAATTAGTGAAAAGGTCCCTAAAGCTTACAACTAAGCTCCTGAGAGTGTAACAAATAAGCCCCATTATTTGTAAGAAAGTTGTGAAAAAACTTACAGCTAAGCCCCTTAGAGTGTAACAAATAAGGCCCCTTATTTGTAAGAAAGTTGTGATAAAACTTACAACTAAGCCCCTCAAAATGTAACAAATAAGCCCCCAAAAGGGATTATTTTTAAGAAAGTTGTAATTATGGAGGCTTATTCATAAATAATTAGATTAGAAAAGTTTATTTGTAATATCAAATATAAGGACTAAAAGGTAAAAATTCCTTTTTTAATGCAATTTTCCTTCTTGGCGAAGTTAAAATCTAATATCTAAAAACCTCCACGAATAACATGCTACTTGAAACGCTGTTTGGTACTATTCAAAATATTTTTTGATAATTATTTTAATATTACCGTTATAACAATTTGCAATAGATATTTAATCATGTTCTATTAATTTTATTATTTATATATTAAAAATTACTGCATGTAGAGATCAAAATCTGACTAATGCTCCTAATCATCCCATGTCGATCTCATTATAAGATTTGTTGATTTTATTGACAATGAAGAAGGGCCTACAACAAGGGAAGGAGGAGCCAGCCGATATTTTGAGAGAGAATGCTCCAATCTTTAAGTCAACTGGTATTAGAGAATAAGAGAGCGTAAAGATTTTTGAGTGATAGGATATGCTTATGTTTGGTCGACCACCTCCTCTCCTATTTAGGGGGAAGGGCTAGTCCATCAATTATAAAAGGTTTTTGTCTTTCATTGATAGGAAAACAGTATAGTAATACTATTTTTTAACATTATTTTTTGACATGTTTAAGTGACACGCACACATTGGAGTGTGGTATTAGTATTCCACACCTTTGATAATTGTACGTTTCAATGTATGTGTGCCACTTAGATGTGTCAAAAAATAGTACTAAGAAACCACGTTATTATATCATTTTCTTTCCTAGACATGAATTCTTTTTTTAAGTTGGACCAGGAAAGAGCTGCTCCCCATGATTGGAGATGACTTACCTTGATAGTCGTTGTAGCTGTGTTGATTAGGTTCTCATAACAAGTCTCATTAATTACTATTTTATTACAGTTGCTTAGTTTTGGAAGATTCAACATCCCCTTGGGAACTCCATCAAATTCTCAAGCAGACGTGGATGAGTGTACTTAGAATTCTCAACTGGATACTTCACTTGCCGAAAGCATGGAGGTGCTAGCAAAGACTGGGCTTAATTGGGGGCCTCTACTTGCCGGTGTACTTTTACCCTCTGTATTACTACAATGTGTTTTAACATAGGAGAAATACTTGTTGCAAGGGGGACATTGCAATGCGGTTGCAATGCATCCCAACAATTGATCGGATGGTGTCACTTTTTATTTTTTTTTAAATTCAGGAGAATTAGGACAATTCCAAAGGAGCTATCCTTACCATTTGATCTCTAATCAGATGAACTCAAAAAATTTAAAAAATGGACAAAAAAACTATCTTTCTTAATTTTAAAGATGAAATGGTACATATGGTTTCCTTAGAGTTGCCCATTCTCTATGTATTTAAAAAGAATAAAAAAATTATACATATTGTTGCCACTGTCCGATCAAAGCTGACATAAATGGGTAAGTATTTCTCATAACATAGACATAAACGGGTATCAAAAACATTGCCCTTTAGATTTTAAAATTTTTAAGACCCTTCTTCCTCTCTCTCACTTCACTAGTTCTGGCTTCCCTTTGCGGCTACTGCTCCTTATATTCCCTGTACATCACCGATAATAATAATCTCTCAAGTGTTAAAAATAGAATATAAATTTATATAATATCAAAAATAGTATATGAATTAAACGAAAATTTGCTCAATAAGCAAGTCATGCGTCACGGGTTTTACAGTAAAGACGACAGCAGAGGACCTAGCGTCAATTCACTGCATCCCCCTGGGCCGCTTGCGCACGCAGCATGACGTCTATCCTGGTGATAGGTCGCTGCCACGCATTAATATAATAGGGTCGTGGGAGTGACGATAGCTACAAAAGCTTTGGTCATCCTATCACGATCAATAAACATCAAATAATCACCCTTCAAAAATGGATTAATTTTATATAAACTTCTTACATATAAAATATCAAAAGTACTCTTCTATTTACACAATATCATATATGCCTTCGCCAAAATGCTATAATATCCATCTGTAGCACTTTTGATAGAATGTTATCATAACAAAAGTATATATGTATTTCGTAGTATCATGTATGTCCTCATTAAAATGATACAATATCCACTAGCGTTACTTTTGATAGAATGTTATCATAACGAGGGTATATATGACATAGATAAGAAGGGTATATATGACATTTTGCATGAAAAGAAGATTTATATAAAATTAACCCTTCAAAAATTTCACCCTGGCAGATGTTTGGTACTCTGCAAATGTCGGAATTTTAAAATAAAATCAACTTATGTGGTACCTTTCCCCCTAAATTATCACTTTCAGTCTAAAATTACTAAAAATTTTATATTACAAAATACACCAGGTAATACTAAATCAACCCTGTAATTGTTACTGAAGAGAACCACCCTGCGATGGCCCCCACAAAGGAACAAAATTCACTATTTCAATACTCTTTTAACTACTAAAAATGCATCTGTTAAATGAGTAATCCTATACATGCCTACAGCTGCCTGATTGCTGTCCTACATGATCTAATCCGTTGGATCATGCAAAACATAATCTTATTTTTTTAACACAACTGTCTAAATGGTGATTAGACAATTAAAATGCCAAATTCGAATTGTCTTAAAATTCATAGTACTCAAATACCTAGACGTTGAGCAATTGGATGATTTTCGTTTAGGGCATGTTGGCAAATTTAAAAAGGAGTGAATTATTTGCAAACCTGAGAAGTATTCTTACTAAGAATTGAATGGAAAACTTAACAAAGAATTATACTTGTTGAGTCACGCTCCGACAGTCGTCCTATCTCTTAGATCGGACTGCAGCAACAATAATATATATTTTTTATTTTTATTTTTTAAATTTGTTTTGGTCGACAGCACCGCATCCGACACATTTTTTTTTTTTAAGTTGACCTATCATGTCTAACA
The DNA here is from genome assembly GCA_030544215.1 of Zantedeschia hybrid cultivar. Lineage (NCBI taxonomy): Eukaryota > Viridiplantae > Streptophyta > Magnoliopsida > Alismatales > Araceae > Zantedeschia > Zantedeschia hybrid cultivar. The sequence continues at coordinate 14,354,892 of JARZZO010000014.1, read as the reverse complement.
CATCTTGTACAGGCCGATCTCCGATCGGATGATCTAAAAAGACTAAAAATTAAAAATTGAGCCCAATGAACATTGGGTCATCTTATAAGAGATCGGATTATACGGATATGTCAGATATGATGAGCCAATTTTTTTAAAAAAATATTATTATTTTTTGTGCCGCACCTCGTGAGTTGCTGAAGTGGTGCAGCAAATATTACTATTTAACAAAATATATTATATCTGACATTGTCATTGTGGTCCACAATGTTTTAAACTTTCTTGTAGCCATATTTATTTGTCATAGTCTATCTGGCAAAATGTTCTAGCTGACTATTGTCTGAAGCTAGTTTTCCATAAAATGATATTAAATATTTGGCCTAGATAATTTTTTAGACTAGAGAGGATCAGCTTGCGATTGGTTGTTGTTCCAAGATTACGTCGGAGAACAGCACACTCCAACCAGACATTCCAACAAAATTCTATCTTATACAAATAAGGGTGTTTACGGTTCGATTTGATTTGATTTAAAAGAAAAAAAAATTAAAACCAAACCAAACCGACTCACTCGTAAAATCGAACCGAACCAAACCGAAAATATTCGGTTTACTTCACTTTGGATCAGTTTGAACTGATTTAGACGAAGAAAATTTTTCATTAAAATTAATAAACCTAATTATTTTGGAAGTTTGAACCCAATTTGACATTAAGGCGCTTATTGGGCCAATGCCCTAGCTGCAAGCGGCCCAGATGCAAGAGAAAGCCAGTGGGGACGCTTCGTTTTATAGAACCTATGGAGAAGCAGTAAACAAAAAACGTCCGATACAAGACTAATGTGGCACCACATTGCTCAGCGCAGGGACTCTCAATGCCGCATCTTTAGTCTAAGATCGGTAGATTAAAAAAGGTTTGCTTCCTTATAAGTTTTAACGTTAACATCTTAGTGTGACGGAGTATGAGAAAAAATTAAAGTTAATATTATTTTCGGTTTTTACGGTTGAAGGAGTTTGAAAACCGAATTATTTTTCAAACCGAACCAAAATGATAATTTGATCCGGTTTGATTTGATTTTTCGAGTTGAACTAATTAGTGAACACCTTATATAATTTATAAAATTCTAGTAAAGAAAAGAGAGAAAAATTTAGAAGGGAGAGATCAAATGGCTTCTAGAAAGTAGACCAAATCGGTTGAAGTTTCTTATTGGCATTCAATTCTTAATATAATTCACAATTTGACATAATTCTATGAAACTTTTATATATAATCTCTTAAAAGATTGTATATTGCAAAAGAAACCCTCGAAGTATACGTTAATAACCTTCTGACCATTTATTGTACGCACGTACCTCTTCGAGCTAGTGAACCGGCAGAATGTGTGTAGTAATCCGTGTACAGGGAGTTCTTCACAAATATGTCATGCCCTAGGAAGATTATTAGAAGAAAAACCTTAATACTATACCAAAATTACAAATACTTTAAAATTTTTTGTTTTTGGAGTTGGGGGCGGTGGTCAACAAAGGAACAAGTACTGTCTGATTTATGCTCCCGTTGACTGCTCCGCTTCCCTTGTTTTGTTTGGTGCATTCCTCCTCCTATGGACATAGAATTGGACCTTTATGGTAGATAAATAGATAAAAGAAAAGTGATTCGGGTTCGGTGAGCTCGATGTCACGGTGAGATCGAACTCCACAGTTAAGAATATTTTTCACTTTATTCCCTCTGTAAAAAGCGAAAGGGGTAAAGTGCAAAACACTTCTGACCGTGGAGCTCGACCACAGAATTATTCCTCTAGACAAAATTCGGTTATGCCCTGAGGTCAGAATTTCTTCAAATGACTCCTGAGTCCTGAGTTGGCTGATGGAATTCGGTGTGGAGGAAATCTTTTGAGGGGAAAAAAAAAAAAAACTTAACACCATTCACGTATTGGGCCAAAGCGCGTCAATTGCGATTTGCGTTGCAAAAGCACATTGAAAGGCCTGCTAATAGCTGGAACGCGGTGATGGGCCGACGGGTCAGCCGACATAGTCGACTTTTCTGAACGTTTTACGTACTTGACATCTTTCATCATATTGCAACGTTGGGAGTACTTTGATCAGACAGAGTACGGTAGAAAAATTATTAAGTTGAAAGATCACCTCGGTTTAGTGTTGGTTCGATCCGATCAAAATTGGACGGCCCAAAAAAATAAAAGAAATGGATCGGGCTGCTGCGCAATCTCAGCCATCTGCACTCTATCCGACCGCTGCAATGCCCGCCATCATCAGTGTGTGTATATAATATACAATTCCCTCCGTGCGTGTTGCTCTGCTCTTGGGACACATTTCAATAAGAAAAGAGAGGATTGAGATTTGAACCCTGCAGTTTACTAAGAAACATATGCATGTATTGATGAGTCTGGATGGTTAAGGTTCTTTTAGGTTGAGAAAACGTCAAGTTTTACACCGATTTCCTTTTGGTTCTTTTTATTTTCCTAATAAAAATTCTATGGTTACGGTGGGTCTCAACATCTGATTTATGCCGATGGGTGAGGACCACTCAACTGCATGCTTCTCTCTGATCTATCTATTTATCTTTATCCATATACCTATCCATCTGTCTCTTTTTGCCTGCCTATTCATCCATCTATCTATTAATATCCTTTGTTAAGAAGTAGTCCTGTTGCAGGTTAGGGTGCATATAACTTAGGAAACATGTCAGTCCCCCATGATCCAGAAGTACACTCAAAAGAAGGTTTCGATTGTTTTTCAAAGTGTATTATACTCAATTTCCTCTCTCTATCTCTCTCTTCCCTCTTATATTCACAAAAATTTAGGAATGACAAGATTATTTGAAAACACTTGATACGAGTCAAAAATTATGTACCAATTGAGACGGCCAAACAGTGCGTCGGTCCAAACGTGTCCTAATCGCCGATAGTCTGGTGTCATCCTTCACTGGACAATAGACATTGTGATCTTTTTTCCACTGAAATAGACATTATGAATTGACGTTCCCCCACTTAACTGCCCTGATCACCAATGTTACGTACATTGTCCGGATTGAGATCACATGGACTCATTCTATGGACCCTTCTCAAGATCCTAAAATCTCGTTGGCATAAAAATGCTATTTACTAATAGAAGAGAAATAATATTTTTTCTACTAATAAAGTGTTAGAGTCTTAAAAAAGGTCTATAGAATGGGTCCAAGTGATCTCAATCCACATCATCCGCCCTCGTCCCAATGGAGAAAAGGACTTGTAATTAAATTATGACTGTAAAGAGTGACCAACGCTGTGCCAAAGATTTTTTTTAACAAAGTCCAACATAAGGATGTTAAACTCAGACTTTAATAAAAGAACTTAGTACCCTAAACAATTTGATAGGAATAAGGTTTGGTATGCCGTCAAATCTGTGCTTTCGTCCCAACGGCGTGCAATTAAAAGAGTTTCTCCACCTTCCCCTGCCAAATCCGCAGCTGCTGTTTGGCAGCTGCTGGAAACCACCCACCACTTGAAATCTTCCTCCATTTAAACCCTAACAGCCCTCTCTCCCAAAGACAAAACTCCTAACCCTCTCCACTTCTCTCTCTCTCTCTCTCTCTCTCTCTCTCTCAGAGTTCATCCATGGAAGGCCTCATCCCATTTTTCTACAGAGCCATAGTCCAGTACAAGAACGGCGGGCAACCTCCGGTCGGGGCGGCCTGGTTCTGCGAGTCGCCTTCGGGTGCCTACATGAGACTCCACGGCGACTCCAGCAAGTTCCGCCCGCAGGAGATCCAGCTCTTCACCTCGCCCCCCGCTCCAGCGCCAGCTCCATCCCCCCTTCGCCGCGCCACTCCCGCCGCGGGATACGATCGAGCTAGGGACACATCGACCGCAAGTCCAAATCCCCCACCTGCATGCATGTATGCATGATGATGGAGTAGCTGCTTATGTTGTTCGATGGTTTTCAATCTATGTGAACGATAAGAATGTTGTGATTGTGGTGCAACAATGCGTGCACCGGATAAAGGCATCCTCTTCTTATTCTGTCCAATAAATTAAAGACAAGGTTTGTCTCAAGACACCTAATTGGCATGTGAAGAATTTATTTTGTAGAAGCCCATGGTGAGTGAGTGCCCTTGTAAATGTATCATATGTGCCTCATGGAGGATTAGTTTGTCCACTCCTAAACTTGAGTTTATACACTTTACTAGTTATTCTTTTAGTACTATTTTGATAATAAAGTAGGTTATAAAGGAATTAATTATTCTAGATTATTTATTACAAAATAAGGAGTATTAATTTTACTTTGATAGTGGGGTAAAATCTACAGTGAAATACTATAGTGTAAGGTGAAATTGCTTATTCACCTAATTATCAGAATAAGTAATTCTTGGCTGAAATACCAAATCCCTCTTATTAAACTGAAATTTTGCTTATTTCAAAAATAAAGAGGCTTTATTCCTCCAAAATCTGCAAACAAAGTGGAGCTTACATTGTTTTGGTCTTACGGAGGGCACCTCATCTGCCAGTAAAGAAGTAAGTGCATGCAGAGAAGGGAGATTTTTCAAAACCTCCTTCACACTTATCTTCTCTCATTCTTAATGAAGAGGTTTCACGAAAAGCTCTTTCTTTTCTTCTCTCACTTACTGAGTCTCATCGAAATTTGTACTTACAGAAACTTCACTCTGGCCAGTATGACCCAAAGAGCTAGTATGCCCAATTTCTTGGATGAGAACCAATATGGGCATTTTTTAGGAAAAGAGTGGGTAATCTAAGAAAAAGGAGAATGATGGATGTGCTATGAGCTAAAAAATAGTTTCTTCCTCGAATGAACATATGCCACCAAATAAAATATTTCAGCAGTGCAGGAATCGTTGTGCTGATCCGAAGATCCATAAAGCAATCCACTGAGTTTGCCATTAGGGGCAACCAGGAATTCTGCATCCAATAACCTACCTCCCCTCCTCCCCCAAGAAAAAGGAAATAAAAAAAAATCCATCTATAAAAGAAAAGAAAAGAGGAAATATATTAATGGTCTTCTAAATATGCTGCATCCAAGAGGCAAAGTAATAAAAGCATGAGATAAGTGTGCTTCTTGGTATCTGAAGTTCTTGTCCGGGTCCAACTGTGGATCATGCAACCCCAACTTTATTATCTTGTGCCACTTTGATTGGAGAATAGGAGAAGAATAAGGACGAATAAGAGGATAATAAACTTAATTTTACTTTGACAAGCAAAATGGCTTATATCGATGCAGAATAACGTATTCAACTTCACTTTATTTGCAGAATAAGTTATTACGTGGGGTCCACTGATGGAATAGCGTATATTAGAATAAGAGGTGTTTCGGTTTGATAATTTTGTGGGACCCACTGATGGAATAAAAAGAATACGTAATTCTTGGGTCTAGGGTGGGATGACTTATTCTCTTACGCATATACGCTATTCTGCACGGTATAAGTCATTCCGCTTGTCAAAGCAAAATTAAGCTTATTCTCCTCTTATTCATCCTTATTCTTCTATTATTCTTCAATCAAAGTGGCGCCAGGGAATAAGTAGAATAAGTTATCCCACCTTAAACCCAAGAATTGTTTATTCTTCTTATTTCGTCAACGAGTCCCACAAAATTATCAAACTGAAACACCTCTTATTCTAGTATACGTTATTCCGTCAGTAAATCCCCACGTAATAACTTATTCTGCAAATAAAGTAGGGTTAGAAATCAGAACTCGGCAAGATGTTTGGCACATCATTGACCTGGTAGAAGCTTCACCATTCCTAACCCTTTGGATTTTATATACAGGTACAAGTAACCGAGGGCATTGTGCACGCTATTACCTAACGCCTTAAATTATTTGGTTGACGTACTAATATTAGTTTCAAATTAATATTTTTAAGATATAAAATATTATTATTGTAATTTATACGGAGTACATTGTTAGGCAACTCCTAAGTTTCATACCCACTTGGAGGGTTGTGTTTGGTTTGGATAAGATGATCTGATGGGGAAGGCCCTTCGACTCTCCTGTGGATCCTCTCCATTGGATTGGAGGGAGGGTTCTACCCTAGTCAACCTGTGGAGATAAGGATGGGCCTGCAGGGAAACCAAAGTGGCATCTTCGTCTCTTTGTCAACGTAGGAATAAGAACTGCCCCGCGCACGCCTCCCTCGGATAGACTAATAGTGCGTTTTGGGTCCTCTCCTTCGGTTACTGGCTCGTGTATTATATTCCTGTTAGTGTGGAAATGGAATAGAAAGTTCTGCGCAACTGGTACAGTTGGTTAACCCCAAACCTTACCCGAATAACACTATTCGGCAGCTTCAACGTTATCCTCACTTTTCAAGATTGGAAGGGAGGGACACGTGCGTGTACACGTGACATGGTAGGTAACCTCATCCGGAAAGTGTGAAGCTGCCCAACATGCGCATGCGAGAACAAGTATTTGGCCCATATTCGGTGAAATCTTCACCTCGAGATCGACTTTGGGTAATCTTTGGCATCCCTTCTTGGCATTTTCTTCTCATTCTTGATTCTAAAAAATAAAAAGGCATTGAAGAATGCCATTTTGTCATCATTTTTTAACTTATGCAAGAATGTCTCTTTAAAGAGAATGCTAGGTCTAAAGATGTAATGTTTTATTGAAGGAAGCAGTGGCGGATCCAACGTTCATCAGTGAGGTCTTGGGACTCCTTTGAATTTTATCAAAATTATTGGCTCAATTCAAAGTAATCTAGTCCAGGACTCTACTGACTCAGCTTAGGATCCCACTGGTCCAACCTAAGACTTTATATGACTTAGCCTAAGACCCCACTACCTCAGACATGCTTATGACCTAATGTTCGAGTGATCTCACTAGACAAAATTTCTGCGTCCGCCACTGAAAGAAAGGCCTTTTGAATACCTTTTGAATATGAGAAAGAGCCTTCAAAGTCATTCTCACTCTCTTTGAAATAGGTCATTATTTCTCATAAGATTTTCCTTTGAAGATTACCAAAGACATTTAAGTGAGCTCATTTCTCATTTCAAGTAAGAATGAATTTCCAGGGAAAGATGCCAAACACTATCTCGGTATTTCTGTACGTTTAATATGGGCAATGTTGGGTGTGAGTGGGCCCAACTGCTTTTGGACGTCACCCTAATTAATTCCTTTCATCACGACTCCACATTTTATTCACCTCAAATATGTGCAGTTCTTACCTGGGATTTCCAGTGGGAAGCCAAAAGGTTACATAAATGTCTTCCAAAAATTTAAGGATTCTAGTTTTAGGACATCGAATATTAATGCAACCAGAGTTAACCCACATGAGGAACAAAAAGATATTGCCATTTAATGATTGGATCTCATTTTCTATAATTTAATATTCTCCTTAAGATAGCCATGCCAAAAATTGCATAAACTCACGTGCTTCCAATTAAAAGGGATACCAAGACTCAATTTGGGGCCACTGCCATTCGGAAGTACTTTTGACCTCCATCTAATTATTTTAAGGGGAAGACATTATATCCTACAAGTCATTTATGTAGATTTTTCGGGTTAGTCTTTGACTTGAGCTTCTTAGATTGGGACAAAGGAAAAGTTGTAAGGGAAAATTTTGACTTTTGTAACTACTTAAGTTGGATAACCATTTCTACTTAATATTTTTAATGTTAAGGGTTAGAAATCAAAACTAATTTCTAGCTATAAGCCTAAACCGAATATGCCCTAAAATCCTGTTTGAAGTACACTTTAATTAGAAGTACTTTTGGTATACCACTTAGTTATTTTAAAAGCAAGAAATTAGATCTTAGAAGCTATTGATGTATTCTCTTGGTTACTCTTTAGCAAACTAACTGGAGCTTCCTAGATTAGTATACAATCATAACCTTTCTGAGGATGACGGACAAATGAAATGAGCTCCAAGGCTCATCTAACTTAGATGAACCCTTCCCCTCAAATTATGTTCTCCTCCTATTTAAAAAGAATAAAAATTATCGATAATTTTAAATATTAAAAAAAAACTTAGGATGTTTTCATCCGCAGGGCTTTAATTTTCACCATCTAATTTAAAAAATCAATTGATGACATCCAATTAGGTACATATGAAAAAATAATGTCTTAAAATGTTAAAAAATAATTAATAAATAAATAATTCATCATATTCATCCTTGAGTTGATCCCCCTCCCTTGACGTTTTAATTTTGATCCCTGACGAAAAATGCTCTTGATTGAATGGCTACAGTTGAATTTTTTGATATGATTGTGAAAATTAAATCCCAACAAGTGAAAATCAACTTAGAAGAAAGTATTTGAATATTTTAAAAAAATATATTATAAGCAGTTTCAAGGGAGGATTTATCTAACTTAAATAAGCTCCAAAGCTCATTACAGTCAACCCCGCATATGGTCAACTATAACTCGCCCCAAGCAGCATCTAACCTCCCCTTCCAAAACTTTCCAACCTGATGTCAAAAAAATAAAATAAAAAATATCAAAAAATTCAAAATATTCGAATATTTTATCTAAGTTAATTCTCATACCTTTGGTTTTAATTTCTACCATCTGATCAACAAAATCGATCGTAATCATCCATTTAAGTACGCTCCTCTTTGAAGATTAAAACTAAAACCTAAAGATGATATCAATTCTAGAGACTAATATGATAGATTTTATTTTTTAAAATTATTTTCTCAATATTTTTAAACATTATTTTTTATGTACATCGAACGGCTAAGATTGATCTTCAAAAATGGACAGTGAAAATTAAGACTCTAGAGATAAGATCAACCTTAAAAGACCTATTTGAATATTTAAAACTCTTTAAAAAATTTATTTTTTAACACGGAGAGAGTAAATTTTGAAAAGGAGGACATCTAACTTAGATGTGATGCATCCTGGGGGACATTCAATCCTTTCCCTATGTATATATATCCATCAGTTCTTAACCTTCCTCCCAATGAAATTCCTCCTAAATCAGCCACGGATTGTAATTTGTAACGAAGGGATAAAAAAAAAAGGAAAACTAGGAGCAGCTTTGAACTTCCACCAATTGTGCATGGCCACTTCTCCCACATAATGGAGGAAGCGGCCATCTTTAGATCCTCCAGCATCTGTACTACCATACTAAATACTACTGTTTTGACTCCTGAAAGTTTCATCTTAGAGCTACTGAAGATAGGAGCAACTTACATGACACCTATGATCAGTGGGACACTGACATGTGTGTTGGACACGGCACTATCTTAAAAATAAGACACGAGGACAAAGAGAATATATGAATATATAAATATTAATATGATATTATATATATAATAAATATAATTATTAAAATTTATTTAAAATATAAAGGATATAATTAAAACATATTAAATTTTAGCATATGGACAAGTATTTGAGAAGATATACGCGCCACTTTGATTGGAGAATAAGAGAAGAATAAGATAGAATAAAGGGAGAATAAACTTAATTTAGCTTTGACAAGCGGAATGGCTTATACCGATGCAGAATAGCCTATTCGGAGAATAAGGAGAATAAGCAATTCGACCCTAGACCCAAGAATTGCTTATCCTTCTTATTCCGCCAGTAGGTCCCACAGAATTATCAAAGCTAAGCACCCCTTATTCTAGTATACGCTACTCCGGATAAGTAATTCCGGATTAACCTATTCTGCAATCAAATTGAACATTCGTTTTAAAATCTTGAAGTAGAGAGTTGGAGAGGGGTGTTGAGTGTCTGACGCAGCTCTAATATAAATAGAGGTGTCCATCAAATTATAACATGACGCCTTGGTGTAAGCGGCCCCCACCTTGGCATCAAGGCATCATCTAAGTATGCTCCCGCCAAAGGCACTCAAAAATCCGAAAAAGAAAGATAAAGATAAAATAATCAAACATAGTTAAATCCCATGACTGATGATACTGCTGGTCTAACCAGTCTTCTGCTCGGGCAGAGAAAAACATGAATGCTGTTCAAGGTGCAACTGTCATGTCAAAGAACTCTTCCAAATCGTGCAGCAAAAAACTGGTAATACTTGTATTTCAAATAGAACCTTGCAGCTTACCGCATTAAAAACTTTGAAATTATATCTCAAAACTCACGTACCTGAAAGCACATGAAGCAATGAAAAACAACTACTGTTCCTCACCCCAAGAAAAGAAAAACACATGTACAACTCTTCATACAGAAGCAAGTAGCCAGAACATGACAACAGAGGATTGGGCAATTAGAGCCCAAGTAACAAAAGCACAAGACACGGATATCTGATACCTACCGCATGAAAGGTCCAGATCTCTGGAGCAGAGATCCACATCTCTTACAAACAGAACTGTGACACCAGCCGATGAACACGCTGCAGCAAGTGATAGAGCTGCTGTGACCTGACATGACACCAGATTGTAGCTTGAATCAAACAATATAATTGAGAAAGAGAAATAATCTCCTTAGCCTTTTTAAACAAAACTAATAATGGACAGCTGGTCAACATGATCAAATGGCAAAGAAAAGAACAGTTCCCAGTGCAGACAGATGCCCCAACATACCTAATGCCAACATATAAGGTCATGGCGGACACACAAGCAACACAACTTTCAATGTACTCGTTCATGCTATAAAACTTCTTCCTTGGGTCTCACAGTTCAGTAACTATACCTGCATGGCTATGCCATTTTGTTGGAACAGACGAGATCATATTACATCAATGTTTAAAAATGTCCATGCAGAGCAAGGAGTAACATCTTCCCACTGCCTAGGCAGTCTGCCCTGGAGGTGGATGCCTCATTTCTAGGGCAGTCTCTCTTCCGCCTATTTTCTTCTTTTTTAGTTTTAAGAGAACAAGTTGCTGCATCGGCAGCCGGTATTACACCGGCTACTGGTGTTTTTAATTAACAAAAAAAAGAATTTTGAAAATTTTATTGGTCAGCCCCATGGTGCCCAATATGACCGTACAGTCTAATTTCGGATCGGACAACTCAAAAAAAGATGAAAAACCAATCTGAAATTGGACTGTACCGCCATGTAGGGCAGGCATCATGGGGCTGACCAATAAAATTTTCAACAAAAAAAAATTAAATTAAAAACACCGGCAGCCGGCGTAATACCGGCTGCCGCTGCCGGTGCATCAAGTTATTCTCTAATTTTAATGTGTGTTCCTTGAATGATTATCATATTTGTTACAGATAATATATATGCATTACAAAAGAGAAAATATGGTAAAAAACTCAACTCAACTCAACGAAGCATTAATCCCAAATAATTGGAATTGACTATATAGATTCTCTGTTTCTACTCTAAACGATTTTGGACTACTTTTTCTGAAAGGTTTAAAGCTTCCAAATCATATTGTACTACCATCTTCCAAGTTAATCTAAGTCTACTCCTTTTTTTCTTACCCTCATCTATCCTAATATGCTCCATTTTTCTAACTGGAGCCTCCTTAGGCCTACGCCTAACATGTCAAAACCATCTCAGTCTCCCTTCTCTTAACTTATCTTCAATTAGTACCACTCCTACCTTTTCTCTAATATACTCATTACGAACTTTATCTAACCTAATGTGTCCGCACATCCACCTTAACATTCTCATCTCGACAACACTCATCTTGGAAACATGTTGCCCCTTCATCGCCTAACACTCGCTACCATATAACAGTGCAGGTCTTATCGCCGTACGGTAGAATTTTTCTTTCAGCTTCGATGGGATCTTGCGGTCACACAAAACTCCCATGGCAAGTCTTCACTTCAACCATCCTGCTTTGATCTTATAGCTAACATCCTCATTGCACCTTCCGTTTTCTTGGAGGATCGAACCAAGATATTTGAAATTAGTACGTTAGGATATTGTCATCCCATCCAAGTTAACTCCCTCATTTTCGCCCATCCAACCTTCACTAAACTTACAATGCATGTATTCTATCATAGTTCTACTTAACCTGAAACCCTTAGACTCTAAGGTACTCCTCTAAAGCTCTAATTTTCTATTAACTCCCTCTTGCGTCTCATTTATCAACACAATATCATCCGCAAACATCATACACTACAGAATGTCGTCTTGTATATTTTTTGTTAAATCATCCATAACTAATGCGAAAAGATAAGGACTTACTGTTAATACTTGATGCACTCCAACATAAATAGAAAAATCTCTTGTTTCCCCTCCGACCGTGCGGACACATGTAGTTACTCCTTCATACATATTTTTTAATACTTGTATATACCTAGTAGACACCGTCTTACGTTCTAACACCCACCACAAGACATCTCTTGAAATTCTATCATAGGCCTTCTCCAAATCAATGAACAACATATATAGATCTTTTTTCAAATCTTTATATTTCTCTATTAAACTCATAATGAGAAAGATAACTTCCATAGTTGATCGATCCGGCATAAAGTCGAATTGATTGGTCGAAATAGTTGTTCCACAACTCTCTCCTACAGCTTCATAGTATGACTCATGTACTTAATTCATCTATAATTTGAGCGGTCATGAATGTCTCCTTTATTTTTAAAAATAGATACAAAAATGTTCTTCCTCCATTCATCTGGCATTTTCTTAGAGATTAGGATCTTATTAAACAGTCGGGTCCATTCCACTCCTACATCTTCTAAATATTTCCACACTTCAATAAGAATTCCATCATGGCCACAAACTTTACCTACTTTCATCATCTTCAATGCTTCCTTGACTTCCAAAAATCTAATCCTCCTAGTATAGTTCACATTATGCTCTGTTGTACATTCTATGCCGACTATGTTTCTACTATGATTATCATTAAAAAGATTGTCAAAGTAGTTTCTCCACCTTTCTCTGATGTCCTCATCTTTCACCAAAACCTTTCATTCACTATCATTGATGCACCTAACTTGGTTAAGATCCCGACACATTTTCTCTCTTATCCTTACCAATCTATAAATATCTTTTTCCCCTTCCTTGATTCAAAGTTTCTCATATATCTTTTCAAAGGCCTGAGTTCTTGTCTGACTAACAACATTTTTTACTTCCTTTTTTGTTATCTTGTATTGTTCATAAGCTTCATTATTATCACACTTTGACAATCTTTTATACTATTCTCTTTTACTCTTCACCGCCTTTTTTACCTTCTCATTCTACCACCACCTCTCCTTCGTAGGTGGGCCATGTTGATGCAGAATACGAAGCAAAGGATCCCTCCCCCATTCCCTTTTGCTTTTATTAGGCCAATTTATGGCCCATCATGTTTTTTAGGAGTTACAAAAACAGGAATAAGGGATGGGAAGTCCTAAAATCAGGGAGGGAGTCTAAGAGTCAGGAGTTACATATCTCCCTATATGTATGTCATTTTCAGAGATGGAGAGAAGATTGGTTGAAGAAAAAAAAACATGTTTGTTCGATTGTTGCCTCTGTGACGGAGGCCTTATCCCTCTTCCTCGGTGCGACATCGAGGTATCCTAACTGGTGTGACGCCAGTCCCCTTCCCCTCCCAGCTCCGGTGCGACGCCGGAGCCTTTCCATCGGTGCGACGCCGACTGGTTCCCCTCCTCTACACTCCACTTTTATCCCCCCCCCTCCTTGTCCCGCATCAGTTTTGGTATCAGAGCATACCTCGATCCCATTGCGCCTCTGCCCCACAGTCATCGCCATCTTTATCCGCGCCAGTCGCTACCATCGGAGCCGGTGCTGCCGTCCGACGCACCTCACCCACCAACGATTGCCACTGCCGCCGATTACTGCCGCCGCCCTAGCCGCCCTCCAGATTGGCCGCCCTAGCTGCCCTCCGGATCTGCTGCACTAGCCGCCGCCGGAGCCACCCGCGCCTTCCACCTCCGCCGAATCCACTGTCGCCGCAGCCCGCCATTGCCATCGCCATCGCTCCTCGTAGCCGTCTCTCCCATCGCTGCCTCCCGCAGCCGCTCTCGCCATCGCCACCATCACCAGCTTCCCCCGCCACTGTCGACGTGGCCGCTCGCCAACGACGCAGACGGCGCACATATTGATGCAAAGAATACGAAGCCGCCGTCGTCGGTGAAAGAATACGAAGCCCCTGCCACCTCCGCCGAAGCCGCCGTCGTCGAGCCCCGCCACCGTCGCCGTCGCAGCCTCCCCCCAGCACCGCCGCCGTCGCCACCCGCCAGAGCCTCCGCCCCTGCCACCTTCGTGCCCCGCCCCCACCTGCATCGGTTCGATGTTGGTGAACCGTAAAAGGAGAAGAAGAAAGAGGAAGGGGAAGTAAGGGGCTCGTCCCCTTTTAAGTGGTCCGGTCTGAACCGGTCCAATCCAACCCGGTTCGGTTCGAGCCCTATCATCAGCTGGTTCGAGCCCTAATCCTGCTGGGTTCGAGCCATTAACAACCAGAGAGCTTAACCCTTGAGGGCAGGTGGCTCAGACCGGTGAACCTGGATCGGACCCAATGAACATGGCTCGAACCATGTGGCTTACGGCTCGAACCAAGTAGTTATCTGGTCCAGTCCTGGTCCGAACCAGGGTGCGGTCAGGTCCGAACCAGGAGCCAATCCAAGTTCTTGGTGGTGCAACAGAGGTGCAATTGGAGCCGTTATCGCACCTCCCTCATGCACAGCTCGTTCGTGCTCCGATTTGCGTGCCGTCTGCTCCGTTGAGTTCGTCTTGACAAGGCCATCCCAGATCCAAAGTGCTGCGTCTCCGACTTGCCTCATTTTGCATGCCACTTCAGCACGCATATCGAGGACCAATCGCATATCTCGAGGCCCGCATCAACCGCCTCGATTTGCGTGCCAATTTCAGACACACTGATTTTGCAGCAACCAGCGTCCCAACTTGCCTCGTTTGGCGTGCCAGGCTTGCACGCTTTACGAGAGCACTTGTGCTCACCGTTCGAGGTTGTCCTGGACCCCGATTTAAGCGCCGTCAGCTGCGTTGGTCTCATCTCAGCAAGGCCCATCCAGTTTTAGCAGACATCTGACTCGATTTGCATTGATTTGCGTACCACTGCTGCACGCATATCGAGATCATCTTTTGGGCTCTGTTTCTTACATTGATCGCGTCATTGGCTTCATCTCAGCAAGACGGACTCAGTTCCAGAGTGGTGCTGCCCCTACGACGCCTCGTTCTGCGGATCACTGATTGATTTTATCATAATTGGAGCCTTGGGGTAATCTCTTGCAACATGTCTTCCATTTATTTCCGTTTCGCTGTGTTCTTGCTGAATCGAGAATGGACGACATTGATATTAGATGAGAGAGCGAGTGATAATGTGATTCCCCAACATATTGTTGATTCACTGTTGAAGACGAACGAGATTCTTGTAGACGGTGATAAGGCTTTTGTGGAGTTTTATCGGCGAGTTAAAGGTGTCACCACGGGACACTCCACTACATATGTGGATGGAGCTTGGTGTACTATAAATCCATGGAGCTCTTCTATTTGCTTGGGTCGAGAGTGGCTATCAGAACGCCAAGCGACAGTGGATTATGATAAACGTCGATGCTCCCTTGTACATCCTCATCTTGATGGACGTGAGTTCACGTTTCCGGAATCGTCACTTTATTCTCCTAAGGTAATGGGAACACCGTCCAAATTGTTTGATACAGTCTCGCCAACTACAAAAGATGATCAATCAGATGTGACAGTTGATACTGAGGATGCTAGTGTTGATCCTACGGTTGACATTGATCGGGATACTACTCTATGTATGGATTCTGGACTTCATTTAACAACGGACGATGTGATTGAGACTAATTCAGTACCATTGGTCGTCAGTGAATCATCAGAGGATGTATGTGAAGATAGTCCATTGTTGTCAGCTGCTAGTGAGCTATTGATTGTGGATTCATGGGATCACAGTTTATTTGTGGATTCTGGGTTACACATGTTCGATATTGTTGTTTCCAATGAAGACTTATTATGCAGTGGTGGGCATGATCTTATTTCTTCAAAGAGTTCGGATTCTCTGTTAGTTGTGGAATCAGGATCGGATTTTACTGATCTGATATGGCAGACCTTCTGTGATTCACATACAGCAGACTGGGTGTTTATCCTTGATATGATTCTCTGCTTGAAGACTTCCTCAGATGATCCAATCATCCGCTTGATTATACTGGCGCACTTCAAAACTCGAGGACGAGTTTTTTCGAACCAGGGCAGATTGATGCAGAATACGAAGCAAAGGATCCCTCCCCCATTCCCTTTTGCTTTTATTAGGCCAATTTATGGCCCATCATGTTTTTTAGGAGTTACAAAAACAGGAATAAGGGATGGGAAGTCCTAGAGTCAGGGAGGGAGTTTAAGAGTCAGGAGTTACATATCTCCCTATATGTATGTCATTTTCAGAGATGGAGAGAAGATTGGTTGAAGAGAAAAAAACATGTTTGTTCGATTGTTGCCTCTGTGACGGAGGCCTTATCCCTCTTCCTCGGTGCGACATCGAGGTATCCTAACTGGTGTGACGCCAGTCCCCTTCCCCTCCCAGCTCCGGTGCAACGCCGGAGCCTTTCCATCGGTGCGACGCCGACTTGTTCCCCTCCTCTACACTCCACTTTTATCCCCCCCCTCCTTGTCCCGCATCACATGTCCTTTAGACTCTCCAAGCACTTTCCCAGCTACTTCTCTAATCTTTGAGGTCATATCTATCCACATAGTATTGCGTCCAAATCCGACTTCCAATCACCCATATTGAGAAGTTTATTCTTAAACATCACTTGATTCATCTATTTTAATTCCCACCACTATGTTCTAACAACAGTCTTCCTTCTAAATGTACTCGACCACCTCTTGATCTTAATATCTAAGACTACTAACCTGTGTAGACTTGTTAAGGCTTCTCCGAAGATAACTTTTCAATCCTTGCATAAAGCGTGATTTATTTTCCTTATGAGAAGGAAGTCAATTTGGCTTCTACTTTGTCCACTTTTAAAGGTCAGTAGATGAGATTCACTTTTTATAAAATGAATATTTACTAGTATAAGGTCGTAGGCCATAGTAAAATCGAGGATACTTTTTCCCTCCTCATTTCTAGTCCCAAAGCCAAAACCTCTATGAACCTTCTCATAACTCTGACGTTAACTTCCTACATACCCATTGAGGTCTCCACCAATAAAGATATTCTCTTCATTTGGTATGCTCTGCATAAGGTCATCCATATCCTCCCAAAATCTCTATTTACTCTCACTATCTAATCCAACTTGTGGAACATAAGTACTGACTACATTAATCGTATCTCCCTTTATAATTAATTGCACTAAGATAATCCTATCTCCTACTCTCCTCACCGCTATCATTGCATCTTTCAAAATCTTATCAATAATAATACCTACCCCATTCTTATTTCTCTCATTTTCTGTATACTACAATTTGTAACATGTATTTCCTACTTCCTTACTTTTCTCTCTTACCCATTTAATCTCTTGAATGCAAACAATATTGACTTTTCTTCTCTCCATGATATCAACAAGTTCCATCAACTTTCCTTTAAGAGACCATATATTCCAAGACCTACTTTGATCATCTTCTCAACCTGTACTTTCTTAGAATTCTTTATGTAGTAACATCTATTATTCTCCAAGTTTGTCATGTGTCCTATTCTCTATTCGGTTCCATGGACTAGCTTCTTTACCCACACCCATCTATGATGTGGGAACCCTTGTTTATTTAACACCACATCCGGACGTCGACGTGGCGCATCGCTTGCGGGGAACGCCCTCAACCCTTGCCTATTTCTCACTACACCCAGACTCCGGTGCAGCGCGTCGTAAGTGGAGGACGCCCTAACGTTAATTTTGATTAAATCCATATCATGAGATGTAACAAGATTTTTATGCTGGCTATCACCTACCATTGCATTAAACTAGTAACCAAAATTTGGAGTTTAGGGATAAACAAGGATGAATTTGAGAATAGACGAAAAGATAACTTACAACCCATATAATTAAAAACTGTTTTAGGAAAATGAAATGATAGTAGAAGTCCAAGGAAGGATAATATGAATGCCTGACAAGAGGTCTTGATGGACCACAAGCAGGTGCCCCTTAAACCATTGCATTACAGATATAGATGGAAGGTCATTCATCATAGAGCAGGAATATTAATTTTTGTTTTCTTTCTTGCTGGGAAGGCTCAAGTTCTTATTTTGCAGGTTGCAGGATAGATATTTATCTACGCCAACTTTTCTTCTGTTGGAAACTCCAGTCAAACATGGAAAGGCATAAGATACAGACACCCATATGAAAATACGCCAGCAATTTGGAAGCAAAAATGCATGCACTTGCCTCAACTGGTCCATCAGAAAAAAAAAAATATAGAATTACAAGTAACATCATGAAGCAAATAACTTGCAGAAAAACTTGGTCTCCTTCAGTGCATAAAATACTTCAGTAAGCCTCAGTTTCAGATGAGATACTAGTTTGAATTTTGAAACTAAGCAGGTTTACGATATAAACAGGAAGAGTAAAAGTATACAATTTTTGGAATGGTCATATGTAGCCAGGTTTGGACAGCAATCCTTTGTCAAACATTACAAGAATATATGTAAATCAGATGTCTCAACAACTTAACTGAGAAGAGCACATGAATGCATATTGCTTTCATATAAGGCATAAGGAGGGAAGCTATTACCCAATCACCAACCACAAACAAGCTCACTGAAACTGGGTTATGAAGATCTCTCTTGATTCTTAATGCATAGACATCAAGGCATGCAAGTCCCATGCTCCATAGCACTTGGAGTCCCATTGAGGCAATCAAGTAGCTGAATGAAAAGGATACCAATGTCAAAGATTGCAACACAAATGGAGTGTAGCCAGGAAACAAATTATTATGTATGATGGACCATAAAATAAACCATTTGGCAATTTCCAAGGTGACTCAACCGACAGAATGAGAAAAGATGAGTAACAAAAAGCTACAGCTTGCAATAGATATGAGTATGGCATAGCTCTAATTCATGCAAGAACACCAATGTGACAATTCCTGATGGGCAAATCATGATGTGTAAAGGAGCTTTACTGTACTCATGTCAACAAAAGTGCATTGATCAAAACCAAACTTGCATCTTCATGTATGATCTTCGACAGAACAGGATTTCAATAACCCCAATTATTTACTCTAAATGTAAAGCTAAATTATGGCTTTTACATGGACCAGCATTCATAAATAATAACATAATTGATGCATATCTACCGTTATGTTGAAAAATAAACTGAAAGTGTCTGCAAGTTGCAGCAAGAAAATCTTGAAGGACTCAGACAAACATAATGAAGGCAAATTGGAATAGTTTCCATTTCCATGGTAGAAGAATTGGGGATTGAGCATGAATCGGCCTGGTCCAAATTGATTGGATCGACCGATCCGATCCGATCTTGACCGATCCCAAGCCGATCCAGACCGGTCCCCCATTTATTTTTTTTATTTTTTATTAAAAAATTGGTCCGATCCCAACCCAATCCTGGCCGATCCCAACCAATCATGTCCGATCCGGACAGGTCCCGGCTGATACCGACCGATCCCGGCCTAGACCGGTGGATCGGGGTTCAGGATCGGGCCGGTTCAAGTCACAACCATCCTCAATCTAGTCATTATTCTTTCATAAATGTCATTAATGACAGCTATATAACTTCTTGGTATCCCTTTCTTCTCTATGGCCTACCAGATAATATTCTGCAACACTAAGTCATATATGCTTTAGGCTCCCCAGTCTAGAAATTAGTGAGTATGGTCCATCAAATTTGTGAAATAATCTAGACACATCTCTCAATGATCCATAAGTGGGAATGATGTCAAAGGTACACTAGAACTGTGGAGAAAACCTCACATTATATTACTTCCATGTGACTGTCAACAGACTGGGACATATCCTGTCAAAACTAGAAAACATGTTTAGCCTACAAATCATCTTTAGACTTCTTCCTGAGATTAGTTTTCTCCAGCATATTGAACTTCAGAGGTGACACCAAAGACTCGTATAGTTAGACGCAATTTCCTTCTTGGTCCATTGTCCTACATTTTTGTAACAAAATTTGAGCCATTTTCCAGAATGAACTTTTTATATCATACATTTTGATATAATCACTCCATCTAGCAATTAACTATAGATGGCGCTTTCATTTATTACTGAGAATTCCTAAGCTTTTTTTTTTTGTTTACTCTGGAATTGCCTAACAATGCCATTCCGACAGAATAGATAAGTATCTGAACTTAGTGATAGATTTTAGCGGACCTTAGAGAACCATCAGTTCAGATAAGTCATACCAGGCCGTCCCCAATGTTATGCCAGACACTCCATACCTTAACCAGGCTGTCGGTTCTCAATAATTGATATATCGTAGGAAGAGTTAGTCTAGAGCCATCAAAAATTTGCCAAAGAGGGAAATCAAAGAATATACAAGTGATGAAGTTGATACTTGATAAGACTACCACCAGAACCATCACAACCTAGTTATCAAGGAAATATGCAAACGCACTTCGGACAAACAGAATCTATATGCTATTTCAATCCTGAACTTTTACACGGAAAATGGTTGACTGAAGACCTACCTCACTTAAAATTGTAATCTTTGTTACAATAGATCAAGCAATCGGCTTTAAAACAATACAAGACCAATCACTGGTTTACACAAACAAATCCACCAGCATGAACAGAAACAAGAAAACGTAAAAGCAGGACAATTGGAGGCTGTACCAAAAGGCCGTGTAGTTGGAGAACCCGGAGGAGGAGATCATGACCCCGACGGAAGCAGCTGCGAAAAGGCTCTGCCCCAGCCTCAGCAGCAAGCTGCTGATGGTGCCGGGGCTCCCCACCAGCACCTTCATGCCCTCTCCTCCGTGCCCACAAGCCCAAATCTCACTATCGCTTCAAACCCTAATCAGTTTCCTCCGAATCATCCGCACAGCCCAGTCTCCCCCAGCAGAACACCCAAAAAAATCGCAAAAAAAAAAAAAAAAACTGTTCTTTCCCTCCAACGACCTCCCCTCCGAACCGATGGGAGGAGGATTCGGCGCTTCTCACCATTAAACGAAGAACCCAACTAGGGTTTTGGGAGCACCCAGGATTTGCCCCCCACTCCGCCACAATCACAGGCACGGGGAAGAGCTGTAACCTGTTGCAGGTACGGTTTTTTCTAGTCTTTGCTGGGTGTGGGGTTTTGCTGGTGGTGGGGAAAAGAAAGGTATGATTCCGAAGGATCTTAGGACAAAATGTTCGACGGAAACCTTGCCGCCAATCTTACCAACCTCGCTGATGTGGAATATGCCTAAAATATATTTTAAGGGATAAATCATTAATATTCTTCAATTTGAGGTTGTGGGAGGCAAGCTGAATGATCAAATCGAATCTATGGATTTGGAACATTTGGTTCAATTAAAAGAAGAAAATGGATTGTTTTGATTTTTAAGGAGTCTGAAGTTGAAATGATTGGCAATTAAATAAACCAGGATTTATATACATAAAAAATTTTAAGTTATTATATGCATAATTCATTGATCTGTGTGGTTAAGTTATCATAAAACCCCTTAGTGTTATATATTATTTACGAAAACACTGCTTTACTTTCTAGGAGCCCATCCTGATCTCCACGGATTCACCGGCAAAATAGAGGGCCCTGAAAACGGGAGAGGATCCCATAAGGTTTGAACTTTGAAGGGTCATATTGGACACAAAAAATGATAATGTTAAGATTTGATTGAGGGGCTGTTTATTTTAATGTAAAATTTTGTAAGTTATAGGTTTTAAAATAAGTGATTTTTTTTTATTTTAGAATCAAGAAATATCTGTTTGGTTGTTTGTAAAAAAAAAATAAGAGGGAACTAAACTGTCAAATGGTAGACAAAGTTCAGACAAGATATTACTTTATATTATTTTATATTATTTTAAATAATTGAAGTTATTATAAAATAAATTAATAGTTTTAAATTATTTTGTTTTATGTTAAAACAAACAACTCTAAATGATTAAGATAAATCATTTTTCAGATAACTAAAGTATTTCATTTGCTCTCTTCTATAGCGTCAATCTATCCTTCCCTTGTTAACAAGGGACGAATAGACAACATGACATAGATTGGGTAAATGACCTGTCTTTATCAATCATTTTTTTCTCAATTTACTTAGAAACCAGTGTCCGTCCTCTAGTATCTTTAAGAACCGAGTAGGCAAATGCGGATCGCATACATCATTTAGATGCGCCCACTCACAAGTCACAACCTTTTTTTTTCTTCATGGTAAAAAAAAAAAAAAGTCACAACCTTGTTGGAACAAAATCTTTATCGTTTCTAAAAGGATAATTAGTACGACCCTCAAAATCTGGGTCTTGCTTGTAACAGCAAAGCCGCATTCCCCACACTTTTCCTATGTATTGAAGTTTAGCAGTGATGGAGATTGTAGCTGTCCAATCCCTGTGATATGCCCAAATTTGGGCTTTTAATTAGTGGTGGCTTAACACCCACAAGGATCTTAAACATAAAGAAATATACTCATGTCATGTAGTAATGTTGCTTTTAAGGCTCGTTTGATATATTGTAAACTACCGTAAACTTTTGCTTTCAAAATTAAAATCAGTAAAAATGTAACCCTTAGCTTCAAATCACCAATTTTGAAATCAGCATTTTTGGTTTAGGGTGATTTGATATTGAAAATCGAATAAGTTAAAAAGAAGATTTAAGGGTCAACTAGCTTTGACATTCGGCAATGTATGACACGTCAACATTACAGCACTCTAAATACAAAGAAAACTCCGTTTTATAGCGGTTTACAACACTTTATGATGTTCCAAATGAGTCCTCGTGCCTAAAATCTCTGATTTTAAAATCACTCACTTTGGTCTACGGTGATTTTGAATTGTAAATCGAAATCAACCTGATACGTGATAGTTTGGCATGACTCAAATACCAAAGGACGGGCCCAATTGATGGAGTCCTCAAACCCATATTCGCTCTCCCCCCAAAGGAAGGAAACTCGAAAGCTGTCGGTTGGCATAGTCCTATACCGGTCTGAATAAGATCCGTCTCCTCTGTGGAGCTCTAAGTCAGCCATATTGTATTTAGAAAGAATCATTCTAGTATCCAAATTTCTCTCAAGATGATTCTTCTTTCTTGATAAGGATAGGACTTACTGAGTTTTTTGGAGTCCACTCCTCCTGATCGGACTAAAAATCGTCCCTCAGAAGAGCTCCTTACCCGACTATTATAAGGTCTCGTACAGGCATACAAGCTTCTGCAACTTTCCCTCTAATATACCCAGTCTTTTGACTTAGGCATCGGAGGGAGTTCCTCCGGATCACCACCGAGAGTCCTTTAACGATATTATGTTTTACAGGGACTACCCAAGAACAACTCTCTAATCGGAGATTAAAGGCGCTGATCATGGTAGACGAGATTTTGCTCCATCACAATCAAAAAAAGAATTTTAAGGGTCAACTGATTTTCAAATATGGCAATTTTCAAAAAAAGAATTTTAAGGGTCAACTGATTTTCAAATATGGCAATTTACGACACACCAAGTATATGAAAGAGTACCGTAAAATAATTTATAACATTCTAAACATTTGGAAACATAGTTTGATGATTATTCATCAACATTTTACAATATTTTACGATGTACCAAACGACACCTAAATCAAATGATAAAGAAGAACTAACTAAGTACTGGGGTCAAATTGATTGAGAGTCTAAAAACTTCTCCCGCCATTAGATCAATGTGTGCCTTAAGATGGTTTTTTGGAAGTCTAGGAACTCCCCCCCACTGTTCGTCCAAGGTATGTGTAAGGAGGTTACTTCCTTGGTCTGAGGGATTCCTTCTTCGAAAATTATCTTGAATCTAAAATTGTTGCCTAACTAAGTAAAATCATAAATGCTGCATGAAATTATCTCCGTAACAAGAGAAAATCTTGAGCTTTGCCGAGAATCGTTCTTTAGTCTTTTGTATATATATATATATATATATATATATATGACCAATTGAGCCAACATATTAAAATAAAATGATAGAGAACATTGAATTATTATCTTTTTAATTTTAAGGATATTAAATTTAAGCCTGACACTCAAATTGCTCATCACCTATTATCTATAGTCGGATATCGATAAGGAAAAATATGACATGCTACCATTTTGTCATAGGTGGACACAGTATAAACCCACTGATGGGGTATTTAACCTTTTATATTGTAGATTTTCTTGGTGCCCCCAGTAGCAAATTAAGTTGGGGCCCATTGCCCATCCAGACTGCCAAAGCATGCAGATACTATTTTTAAGCTGCTTCTCAGAATTTTGGAGAAGAAATTTATCTTTAGCACATAATTAGCTCTTGGTTTTCCTCCCCTTGTTTCCCACGCTTTTCCTAAGGATTCCCCGACGTCGGTTCTCATCCAAGAGCTTCCACGCAATACGTACCTTCTTTCAGCTGTCTCACGTTATGAGACGGCGTTAACATCCGAACATCAAAGGCTTAAACCAATCCTAAATAAATAAATAAAATGTATACACCTGTAGAACACAAAAGTGGAATAACGGACATGATCTCTATCTTCTAAGAACACCTGTAGAACACAAACCACAGCAGGGTCAAAGGGCAGGGCTGGGCTTCTCCTTAAGCAAACCCTTCTCTTATTGGCGGAGGAAGAAAGAAAATGTTAAAGATAGCAGTTTGTAGTGCATGCGCTTCTTTGCACCACAATCACATCCCTTCCTGAGAGGGAAACAATGGTACTGGATCTGGATGCATGAACTACGCCGTCGTCATCACGCTCGGTGGGACTCGTCGGAACCTGCGAGATACGTCCCCCTCGATCGCCCACGACGAGGGGAGGCCAAGAGCTGGATCTCCAGCGCCCGGAAGCTGCCGGAGTCGCCTAGAAGTCTCGCATATGCACCCGAAGGCGACTCGCAGGAACCAGCCGGAGGCTGCCCACCGTTCCTGTACTGGACTATGGCTCTGTAGACAAACGGGATGAGGCCTTCCATGGATGCACGAAGAGAGAGAGAGAGAGATGTGTGCTGTAGGCACTTGTTCCTCCTTCTGTTCCCTGTCCTGCTGTGCAGGAGAAGACAGGAGACAAGAAGGGGAGCAGTTCAGTTGGGGAAGGAGAGATGGGGAAGTCTGTGAGGGCTCTTCTTCTCTGGGTTTGTAAGGAGATGGAGAGGGTGGAAGGGGGAGGATGGGGTTTATATAATAGAGGATGGTCTAGGTGAAGGCTGGAATCCACCTGCCCATCAGCGGCCACAGAATTCTACTGGGCAAGGAAGGAAAATTAAGAAATCTTTCACACGCCCTTAGAAAGTTGGATGGCCTGCATCAACGGCTTTGTGCCCCTTGGTACGTATATACTCCGTTGAGTACAATGGTGCATGTTAATATTTTCTTTTTTATTTTAGATAGACCGATAAATTACATTATTATATGATCGTCGATCTCACAGATTTTACCACTAATTAACGATTTTAATCCGTCCAAGTGTACGAGTACTCCCAAAGTAAGGGCACCTTGTCTTTTTTATTTTTCTCTCTAGTCTGCAGCATGTGTCAGTTGAGATCGATGGAATTAGATCTAGTGACGCCCAAGGGGAGGAATGCTAACACATAACGTCCTTTTAAACGTGCGTACGTGCATGACATGTCATATATATTTTACCATGGCGTAGGAAAAGTTGGAGTTATATCTGGTGCTCTCAAGTATATGAATTTGTGTTGTTTCTCTTAAAATTTATCATCCAATATTTGGTTAAACATGACAAGTTTGCATCCTCCTGCGGTAGAAACAATGACATCTCATTTTCATATGAATTATCCTCGATCGAGCTGGTAATCTTTTGTCTGTCGCAAGATCTTCTGTGAATTTCGACCAAAAAAGAAAAAAAGATCTTCTATGAATTTAACTAAGGAATATCTCTTCCGACGTAAAAGAGCTTTCTTAAGGATTCACTAGCTCGCTCGTATGTATTATTCATGCATGGATTCGTACGTAATATATAGCCGCGAAGTGCAAAAATCTCAGTTGTCTTCGTTGAAGCGAGCCTTTGTACACGTGCATCAGCTGCCACGTTCAAATTATAGTTCTTTAGCAATTTTTCGAGCAGAAGAGAACGAGATGGGATTTACAGATGTAACGGTCAAGTATAACTTTGTCAGGCTGCCCCCTAAGCTATCTATGTTAAAGGCGTAAGATTTGGTGCACTCAACCGTAAGTCCACATCTTATGACGAGATTTGTATCTCAAAAAAGTACAATTTCCTTTTATAATTATCTGATCAATAATTAAATGATGTAACTTAATTCAATTTAAATGAACCTAAAATCTGACATTTTTTCACATAACTTGCAGCACTCATGCATTGAACCAAGTCGAACTTTTAAAAGCAACTCTTTTATCCTTTTATAATTGGAACAAGATCGTCTTGAGCTCCACGTCTGGATCATTCAACGTCCTTAGACACATACAAATATATATGAGTCATTTACTTTTGAAAATGATATGTACAGTGCGGCACGATTTCATCTGCCTGAAGATGTTCGACGATTCAGACGCACTGAATCTAGACGATCTCATTCCTTAGTAACTAGGGTTCAAGTTAATTATAAGTTCCGCGTGCCATGACCCTTGTGACATGGGCACAGGCATAGAGGACGTCACTTCTCCGCGTTACAGCTAGCCAGCAGCCCCTGGACATAATGCAACCCACGAACTGGGGAACGTGGGAAACTTGTATGTATATCCCACGGGCTGTCGCCAACGCAGAGCATGCTTGAGAAGACATGGTCCATGGGGTTGAACCAGAATGTCCACCCCAAACACCAAATTCCATTTCCTTCTCGAAGAAAACATCAACAGGATGAGATAGACCACCATGCACGTACGCGCAGATCATGGGAGGGCTTGTACTGCACCCCAACATAAGAGGTTTACCACCACCCATCCCTTCCCTGGTTCCACTGTGGTGGGCTGGCAGCATTTGTTTGGTGCCCATTTCAATTGGAAACGACTGTGAGTTTCTACGATTGTGACACGGTTGTTTTGAGCAGAGAATACAAGTGAAAGTTCATGAATAGAGTTTTATAATATTAGCCTTCAAGTGAAAGTTCTTGAATAGTATATTAAAATTGTGAAATTATGAGAAAAGAATTGGAAACAAGGTTTTTGAGTTTCCAAAATCTTGGACGAGGTTATTTCGAGGATCGAGTGCTTAAATTTTAGGAGTCCTTTTCTCATCAATGATGAAAACTGAAAAGTACATATTTTGTGTTAAGAGAATTGTGTCAGAATCCCTTCTTCAAGTATTCTAGAAATTATAGCAGACTTTTAGTTGGTTTGCACAAATGCTCTTCCTTCTTTAATTTGCTGTCTTCGAACAATTCATATGTGTTAATTTTGAGTCATTCAGAAGAAAAGTTGCCTATCATTCACAACCTGGATGCCTCCTCCCACTCAATTTTCAGAAAAAGCCTAGTTCTTTTTAATTTGTGATCGTCTCCCTCATTTTTTTCTTCATAATTACTTATTTTTTATGTAATTGGAACATGAAGGAAAAACTACTTAAGTTGTAATCACAGTCCAAACTTTTAGTAATCAGTTTTAATTTCAAACTGTTTTAAGAGTTCGTATAAATCCTTGGTTTAGCAACTGTAGTTTGCATAAATGCTCTTACATTTGTGTTTTTTTGTCTATTCACGAACAGGTCAATTTTCATTTACTTCTGGATGCCTTATCCTTTTAATTTGTATCCTTATCCTTTAACCTTGCAGTATCCTTTTGAGTATCCTTATCCTTTAGCTTATCTCATTTAACTTATCCTTATCCTTCAGGCATCCTTAAGTATATCCTTTAACATATTTTAGTATCCATATAATTATCCTTACACTTATCCTTTAAATATCCTTATCTTTATCCTTTAACCTGTCCTTTAAGTATTGTCCTTATGTCCTTATCCTTTAAGTATCCCATCCTTGTCCGTTTATCCTTATCCTATATGCTGCCTTCAACTTATCCCTTAAGTATCCTTATCCTTATCCTTATCATATGTGTATCCTTTAACTTATCCTTTTAGTATGCCTTGTGCTTCTAATTGCTAGTTGAGAATTGACTTTTAATTTTAGGCCATTTTACTTGTTTTAATTAGTAGAATATTTTTTAATAATGATTACATGTAATGTGGTTGATGGAGACTCAAAATTTTTAGGTTGTAGTGATTGTTGAAAATAGTAATTTTCTATTAAATATTTAATGTTTATGTTCGTCAAAAATGTCCTCTCAAGGTGTGGTGATGTTGCTATTTTATGATGGAAGACCTGTAACGGAGGATGATCGATGTTTTCCTATATGAAGGAAAGAGGAAAGCGACAAGCACTCTTAATAAGTCGAAGGATATCATTTATAGTACTATGAAATGTAATCTTTCGTGAGCTTTTATTGAAATTTGAGTGTAAATCTTTTAGTCAAGATTTTATTATTCTTAAATTAATAGATGACGATGCATGTTCTATCATGTTGGAGAACAACCTTCATTTTTGTGTAGTAATTAGCATGGGACGATCCCCTTCGGACGGTCGTTCCTCCTCTCACGTGTTTGGAGAAACTCTCGTCGTTCTCGGCAGATTTGTTGACGTTATCACAGTTACCGACGGCTTGGGGGGGAGGGGGTCTCTTTCGGGATCTCTTCTACTTCTTCCCCCTCTCAAGTCATGAAATTCATAGGACAAAGTAGATAATACTTTGTTAGAGAGAGTCAAAGGCTCCTTCCCTTAATAAAATCTATCTTGAGATTACGATGAATAGTACGATCACCCTTAATCACAATTCAATTTGTTAAGAGAATTTAGAATCAACTTTTAAAAACCTTTCAATTTGTTAAGTCATAGGGTACCCATAGAACGCAAAGAATGTAGGATTTGGAGAACCACACCCACTTTAAAGATGCTTTGCCTACTGTATGAAGAGCCCCTTCAAATGAATGCTTGAAGGAAATGAAATTCAAAGATAAAATCAGATTTAGGAAATTTTTGAGTTGAAGGATGGGCAAAGGGTCTTCGGGAAACACAAGCATTTTGGGTTTTCGGACTTTAAGGAAACCCCACCCATTTTAAAGATGTTTTCCCCAATCCATGGAAGACTACCCCCCATTGAAGGAATAGATCGAAAGAAGACCATCCCCCATTGAAGTGATAGAATGAAAGAGAGTTTAACAAATGGATGGAGTTTACTGAATCGGGAATTTCTGCATTCAAGAAAATGAGAGCAAATTATGGATAAACTTGTCAAACCAAAGGGTACACACGCTCTAGGGCAGACTCCCGTGACAAGGGATAGAGCCTATAAGTTTATCAAGAAACCCTTAAAATCAAAGTGCAAAAAATAGCATCAAAGAGACTTTCCATTGTAGCAACTTTTGCTAATCATAATGGATAATTCTTCTTTTGTGGATGTCCAGACATTTTTTTTCCCTTTTTTCCTTCGAAGAAATCTTGAGACGACCACGCTACCATGTTTAAATGTTTGATTTTAGTCTATTAGCTGCTGCATATTTTTAAAATTATTTATTTTTCAATGATGTTAGAATAAAATTATTAGCTGCTGCATATTTAAGATGACTGACAACACATTTCTTACGTTATTTTGCTTACAGACTAAACAGATGAAGCCAAAGGGAGTTGGGCAAGAAAAGTAGCCACTCAACTTGAGTTCAGCTCATGTTGGAGAGAAACTGTGGTCAAATGGTAGCAAGGTATGTGTCTTCTTTCATTTGTCAGAGAAGGGAAAAAAATTGACTGTGAATTCTTGTTTTAAAGCATAATATTTAATTCAGACATTATTGAAGATAAGAAACTTTAAGGTTGCTCCAATGTAACTTGGAGGTTGCAGGTTAAACTCCAGAAACAGGCTCTTTGTGAAAACGTGAGCATAGGGCAGTGTATAATTGACTGTCTTCAGACCTCAGATTGGTGGAAACTTCATGGATTGGTATGCCCTTTTTATTTAAGAAATTATTGCACTTAAAAGTATCTGCAGAATCAGTGGATGAATCAGTGGATGTCTGATGTGCCAGGTGCACATTACCTGGTTAATTTTTGATTAAATTGGTGTGAACCAGCATCCTTATGTCGAAATTTTCACTTATGGCATGGCACCTTTTGGAACTCTGCTACTCTGACTTAAGATTAATGCATTTTTTCTGTGTCTGAAGAGTGCAAATGAAATAAGAATCTGTTTTATGAACCTGATATTTGTGCTAAGAAAACTTGATGTTCATTGTATAGTACAGAATGCTTGTGGTTTAGAAAACTTGATGCTTTTAGAAACCTGATATTATAAAGCTTTCTTAGCTGAATTTCCCTGTCCCAATTGTCACTTTTCATCCATTTTGGCTATCTACATATGTGTTGTTATATCTTTTATTTCATTAATTCTGTTCTTCTTTATCCCCATTTATTCTTTTTGTTTACCATAATTTTGTTAATCACAGTGAATAACTCTGTTTGTGGTCAATTGGATGAGAAACATAGGTTGCTCCACTGTAACTTGGAGGTCACAGGTTAAATTTCAGAAACAGGCTCCTTGCCAAAAAGCCAATGTAAGGCTGCATATAATTGACCATCTGCAGACCCCGCAGTGGTGGAAACTTGGTGGCACTGGCCTGCCTTTTTTATTTAAGAGATTACTGAACCTAAAGTATGTGCAAGATCACTCGATATCTGATGTGCCAGGTGCACATTATCTTTTAAATTGGTGTGAACCAGGCTTCTTATGTCGATATTTTCACTTTAGTAGGGCACATTTTGGGACACTCTGACTTAAGATTAATTCATTTCCATGAGGTGTCTGCAGGATGAACATGAAGCAAGAAACTGTTTTTATGAACCTGATATTTGTGCTAGGAAAACTTGGTGTTCAATATAGTATAGCACAGAATCCTTGTGATTTAATGGAATACTTACTACAGCTTCATGGAACACTCAAGTTCTTTTTTATAATACTGAATTTGGTATTGGAAGTGTAGGCTCACACATTTGTTATTACCTTTTTGGTTCATAATATCTCTTGAACTACATTTCAAAAAGAAATTGTTTTCTACATGAAGCTTTCTTATCTGAATTTCCCTGTCCCAGTGGTACTTTTCATCCATTTTGACTATCTGGATATGTGGCATTATGTATATTATTTCAGTTATTCTGTTCTATTTTATCTATTAGTTCTTTGTATTTTCTGTGATTTTGTTGATCATAGTGAATGACTTTGTTTTGTGGATAATTGGATATAGACGTCTCCTTCATTAACTTTGGGTAAATGTGAAGACTACCAGGGCAACCATCTTTAAATGTTCCCCTAAATTTAGAAGCTGCTGCATATTTGTATAACTTATTTATTTGTGAAGATGATAGTGTAAACATGCTGCTTGTCTCCTTGAGCCTCTCTCCAAGTATATCCAAGGTATTGATCCTCCTATTCTTTTATCTTGCTGATGCCGCTTGCATTTGGTCTAACTGGGCTGATTCTGAGTCAGTGTGGAAGCACTCATAGTTTTGCTTTTTATCTCTGTTGTTTATAATCCTCAAGTTAAGCATGGCATAGAAAGCTTATAATAACATTTGACGCAGAAAAGTGGGTTCAATAGTCTTGCGAACTGTTATAAGGAGGAATA
This sequence comes from Zantedeschia hybrid cultivar, assembly GCA_030544215.1. NCBI lineage: Eukaryota > Viridiplantae > Streptophyta > Magnoliopsida > Alismatales > Araceae > Zantedeschia > Zantedeschia hybrid cultivar. The sequence goes on along the minus strand of JARZZO010000014.1, from coordinate 14,323,407 downwards.
CATATTCTCGTGGTTAACTATATTCTAAGTATACTGTAGCTCAGACAGAATAACCTTCTGGAACTTTTGTCTCTTACACCTCTTTTGCTTTAGTTGATGCTTCTTGAATTTATCATGTTCGGTGGCTTTGCAAGTTTTGACACTGGTCACTTACCTGTTGTGATGAATGACTTAAAAAGTTTTCAAGGGTTGAGTTGAGATTTTTTGCCAGTCTTATGATGACTAATATTTGGACAGGTGTGCCATGATCCAAATGGCAATCCTAAGAGGTTAGAAAATTCTTCCAAGGAAAACCTTTTGTCCCCCAGTTATGTTGTTTTGGTAACATTTGTTTTAACAATTCGTCTTACATATCAGAACCAATAACATAAGCGTTTGCTAGGTAGTGTAGGTGTTTCAGATGTGGATGAGCCACAGGCTAAGAGCAGAGCAGAAAAAGTTCAGTCAGAACTTGGGTCAAGCCTATGAAGCAGTCCCAGGTTGCTGGAGGATTTTGGCTGGCAAAAAAGATAATTCAATATATGAGCATGTGGAGTTATCGGTAACTCAATACTTGCTTCTTGTGTTGGGGTTGGGGTTGGGAGTGGTGTTGTTAGTTTGCTAGATTAATATGTCTTTGCCTTTGGGCAAGGGTCCTTTCTAACTTGGGGAATAGCTCCTCCTCTTTTTTTTCTCTTTTGGAGAGCTTACAGTGAACCACCAGTTTGGTGTTTTCTTTTCTTTTAAGGGTCTTGAGAGCGGTTGGCTGTATCAATTGTACATCCCCTTCCCATTTGTTACTTATATACATGTGGTACTATCCACTTTCAAAAAACAAAAGTCTTTGCCTTTGTTTTATAGGGACTCCTGCCAAGCTTTTGCAAGTTACTCCTGCCAGAAGATGATTGCCCTGTTGTTTTAATAGACAAGGATGGAATGGAGTTTGGACAGTTTTATCTTGCAAAGAAGATGGCACTAAATGGAGGATGGAAAAAGTTCTCTTTTGCTCATCAACTAGGACCTGGGGATGTTTTGGTTTTTCAGTTGGTCCAACATGCAACATTTAAGGTGATGAATTTCAAATGCATTGATAATCTGATCTAATATTTGAATGTGCATGTTGTCCTTGGGATTTGAGACAACTGTTCAATCTGTTTCTTTTCATTTTAACACTATTTATAGCTGGAACTTGCAAGGAACAACATAATAGTAGTACTGCAGGAGTGTAACCTTTAGGATACATTTGAAACACCCTTTTACAAGTTTCCGTCAATCTCCTATTTGACATCAACTATCAAAATGGCTTAAATATTGCAGAGAAATGTTCTAAGCCCGTCTAATAGACTCCCTTGTTTAGTACAAATTTGAACTTGTTTTCTGTTTTGTTGCCCGCTATAGTCCTTTGATTTGAAACTTAATCCACCCAAAGATACGCTTTCTTTTAGTTTTTATATGTTCTCTTGTTAATGAGCTACTGTCTTTTCCAATCGATTCGCTTTCAGATGCTCATTACTCGGGGTTATCTTTAGGCCGTGTTTGGCGCAGCTTCCATTTGGAAGTACTTTTACATTTTCATTTAATTATTTTTTTATGAAAGTCATTAGATCTTGGAAGTCATTTATGTGGTATTTTACTTGTATTTTGACTTCCAACTAAAAATTACAAAGAAGGAGTTTTCAAAATTAGAGAAAAAAGTGAGGTTGTTATAAAAGAGTTGACTTTTGTAATAAACTAAAATTAGTTATAATATCTCTCCCTCAACTCATTCTATGTAAGAAGTGGAAGCCGAAAATAACTTTCAAGTAAAAATTTTGCCAAACACGTCTTTAGTGTCCTCAGCGAGTCTATATTTTCCGTTGGCATCCATTCTTGCTCCCGTATTGAGGTATATTAGACTGTTCTGATGTAGTTACCGCCCATCAGGTGGACTCTTTTCTATCTCATACACCATGGGGTGATTTGGATATGTTTTTCCTTTAAAGTAGTGGGTAATGACTGGGTATAGCCTGTCTATTTGTGCTTGTTGACTCAGGCTATGTTTTGTTCTTGATAGATCTACATAGTTCGAGGAAAGAGTTGTCAAATTTGACCATCTTACAATCACTTCAAAGTGGACAATCTAAATTGGAGAGAGCTTTCAGATATCTCTTCGTCTGTTAACAATGCCAGTGGTTGAAATGACTACGATAACTGTTTAATTCACGTTCGTTTAGGCGTCTTCGGTGCTGTCTTCAGCTTTTACTTCTTCGTTTGCAACTGATAGTGAGAGCAGGCCGGGTGGCTCATTAGCCAGATGTCTCCATTAAATGAGTCCCTGGTTCTGCCTTTGAGGCTTGGAGTTAGGGGTGTGCACGATTGAATTCGGTTCGGTTTTAGAGAAAATTTCTCTAAATCAAACCAAACCGAATTGTTACTTGAAACCGAACCGAATTGAACCGCAATATTTCGATTCAGTTCGGTTCGGTTCAAACCGAAATTTTATGTTTTATTCATATTAAATATATATATGTATTTAATATTAAAATTAAATTTTAAAAATATAGATTTATACATAAATATGTATATGATACTAAAATATTTATATATATAATATTAATATAAAATATTTATTTATTTAAAAATCGATTTATTTGATTTTTCGGTTTGATTCGATTTCACAATTTTGTCAAACCGAACCGAACTTGAACTCAAACCGAACCTAACCAAACCAAATCACTTGGTTCGGTTCAGTTTTTCAGTTTGAACCGAAGCACAGTCCTACTTGGAGCACTTTCAAAATTCAAAGTTGTACAACCTTACAGTCCTTCACCATTACTCATACTTCGTGGCAATCCTGCCTATCTAAGCTTCTCCAAATAATACACTTCTTTTATATCGAACATTGAAGATTAATGCTGATTACACGCTGGTACACCTTACGTTAAAAATACTTACAGTGGTTCATATCTAAACTTGTCCTCGACTTTAGGGTCTATTTGGTTTCATGTAAAACTTTCTACATAAAAAGATTTTCTTAAAAAAGTTTTAAAAAACATTCATATGGTAATTAGGAAATTTTTGGTCAAAGAAAAATCAAAGTTGTTGACCGGCCTCTTTTTTCGATAGAAAATATGAGTATGACGGGAAAGGTTCTCTGTTTCTTTCTCATCCACTCGACGTAGATGCATTTGCTACATTTTATTTTAAACACAACATTAATTGTCTCTTATGAAATTATAACAATTACCTTGGTCTCTTCCTTTTCCTTTTAACTCAGTAAGAAAAATAGAAAAAGATTTTCGCCATGCTAGCATTGCTCTTTTCCGATTTCGGCTCATCTGTGGGCGCACTGCGCCATGCTAGTGAGGTGGTGTAGTAATTCTGACGACTAACTTGACGCTTTGTTAAAAAGACACTCTAGCCGACTCCTATTAGCTAATTAATAGAGCATCATTACATATCTTCGTTAGAATAAGCTTTCAAGCGAGCCAGCTGCTTATTAGTCCAAGTATGCATATTAATAATAAGAGTATATTGCACTTCTTTAATTAAGGTATCGTTCACGTACACCATCTGCATGAAGTTTTTACTTACGAGAAATCTTTTATTGTCATTTGAATTTTGATCATGTGGGTAGGATGTTTTTCATTTAAACTGTCCGATCAAAGACCAAGTCAGGGTCTTCTCTTAAGTTTGGAAATTAGAAAAAAAAAAAACAGAAAAGTCTTTTATTCTACCATTCAAATTTTGATCACGTGGAGGCATAATCTTTTTTATTTGAATTGTCTGATCAAAATGTCGAGTTGGAATATTCACTCAGCTCAAAAAATTAAAAAAGAAGATTCTTTGACTCTGCCACATTTATGTTAGAAATTTGATAATGCGAAGATTCTTTTACAAGCAAACAAACATATGAAATTATTTTCAGGAAAAAAAATTTACGAAAAAACAAACAAAGAAAAGATTTTCAAAAAAATATTTTTAAAATTACCAAACAGTCGATTACGTTTTTCATTTCTTCGTAAATTGATTTGCTTAGAAAATATTTTTTTATTCAACTATGTTTTACGTGCAAACCAAATTGACCCTTACTTGCAAAAGCACATCAATCATGGCTCTTAGATGAATTGTACTTGGTAATTAGTACCCACCCATACATAAGTCAGTCATGACTCTTTCATGTGAGGGACTATTGCAAGAAAAAATCCTTCTCACTTCTGTGTCAAGCGTTTACTAGCACATCATCATCCAGCTAATGTAGCTTCTAGGTTATGAGGAGATGTGATTCTCCCACTAACAACAATACATAACGTTTCTCTCGTGTCTTTTAATTAGTTGTATTTAATGGATTCCTTTGTTTTAGCTTTCGTAAGGAGTTAAGACTTCACTATCTAGCAGAGTTTTGTTCAGAAAGTTTTTTATAGCCACGTTTATTTGCGTACGTTTATGTATAACATATTTGCACAAAGAAATAGCATGGCTAAGGTGGCATACGAGGTTATCACTAATGACCAACAAGGCCGCCTCTCCAAAATCGTTATGAGACACTTCCAAATCTAAAACACTAATAATAAATGTTTATTAGATCATATATATACATATCAGCACTTATCATCTTTTTCGCTTCATTAGGAGAACCTTTTTTTTAGCACCAGCGCAAGAAGTCCATCTTTTTCACACGATTTATTTCTTTGAAGATCTAGACATCTAGACATCCTTATCATTCAATCTCTTACTTTCTGTTGTCACGACTAAAATTTTATGCATCTATACGAGTTGTGATACTTACATATAGGGATGCAAATGGTAATCAATAACTTGATTATTTGATTGATTGTTAATTTATAGATCAGTTAACGGATAATTTTTTTAAACTGATTTTATATATAGCAGATAAGATAACATATATATTTTGTTATGTCCCAATACATACTAGTACACTAAAGATCCGATTAATTGGCCATCCATTAGCTTATAAGATAACTAATAAATAAATTTTTTAAACCGATAACATAATGAATACAGTTCATAGATCTAACCTTAAATCTGCACCGAATTTAACTTGTTTGCATCCCTATTAACAACACAAATTTTCTTGCACTCGCATATGTTCAATGTACGAAAAGATAGGGAACTTATTTTCCAACTCAGAAACTGTTTTCATGGTCCAACACTTGGATAGACATTGATTAATTTGGAGTAAGATGCTAACCCTTAGAATTTTATGCGCTGAACCAACTATGCTAACCCTTGGAATCTTATGCACTGATTCGACTATTCAAACTTGGTCCTTTCTGGATGTTTTCCCACCCACGTGCTCCTGGTAAGAAAGTTGGTAAATGTATCTCTATATTCTATCAAATTTATACATATATCTCTAAAATCAATTTATTATTCCTATAAAAAGTGCCATGCATGTCTTCACTTCGGAATCGTTTGGCTGTAGGGTAGAACGTTTAGATTTTGCGTTCATGTTTTGTATTATCTTCACAATCTTAGAATACGTCCAAAATAAAAGGGCATGCCCTACCTTATTCGAGCTATTCATTTTGGTTATTCGGATTCTTCATTTCAGATGAGAATGATCTATTTTAGAATAGGCCAAAATATTTAAATTACTTAACTAGTTAGAATATTTTATGTGATTTTTATTTAATTTGATGTAATTTATTTTATTTGAGAGGGTTCGATTTAATTTACCTCATATACTGAGTGGGTCAATTCGTTAAGGAGCGTCTGGATCTCTTACCAAGGCACAGCGGGTCTTTCTGACCCACGTAATTAAGTTCCCGCGGAAAATTTTTAGATATGAAGCAGACTCCGTCGTCCTGTGGCGTAAGATGACTTCCCACCGAAGGAAGTCCTTTCCGAATCTCTTTCCGATCCGTTGATAAAGGAAACCAGCATCAGATAAAGGAGTTAAGATCCCTTTCCATCCGGAGACGGGATCGGACTTATCCTATACATCGATTGTCTTCAACCTTTCCTATAAAAGGAATCTCCCGATAATCTCAGAAGATATTTTCTAAGTTTGATATTATTCCACCAAAGCCTTTCTGAGGAGGTTCTCTCGGATCAGACTTAGACTTCTGTGATTTAGAAGAGTTTGGCTACTCGATCTAGATCGGACCAATGTACCACCCAACATCTTTATTTTGGATTGAGTACATCTGGCATGGTTATCAAAGAATAAAGCTCTTACTCTCCGATCGCTTACACCAGGATAAAGAATCCTGTGATCACACAGGCCTGCACCTATGTCCTTACATAAGTACAAGTGTTAATGACATATTAGTTATTCCTATCCTTAAATGACCGGTCTTAAGAATATAATAGATTTATTTTAAGGGGACTATGATTAATCCAAATGTGTCAAATAGCAAGGGCATATTTGCAAAAAACCTAAGATCAAATGGCACGTTCTGTGAAAGAAGACACCATCTCACACTTTTCTGTTCAAAAGCTTTGAGAAGGCTCATCTGTGGGTCGTCTTATGTGCTGTCACCACCACGCAGGTCATGCTGCGGAGGTCCGAATCCCACCTTGAAAGAGGAATCTTTTTCTTCTTCATGTGGCCATGCCCCACCGGGAGCACGGCGGAAACAAACAGGCTGGGCAACGTAACCGTTCCAAACCAGGGGCGGCGGGCGTCTCTGACCAGTATTAAACTTAGGCCCGTGAGTCCAAGAGGTCACATCTATCTACACTATCCTAATAGGAGTTTCTAATCTAATTGATGTGGTATTTTTATATTTTTTTCTATCAAAAAAATATTAAATAATTTTTAGAAGAAATCATTAATAGTCATGACCTTATTATGGTTATTCTTTTTCTTTCTCACCTTCACTTATTTAAAAATAACTTATTAATAACTATAACTCTCGTTCCTATTCATTTCAAAATAACTTATTAATGACCATAACTTTTACTCATTTTAAAATAACTTATTAATGTCTATAATTATCTCTCTCGCAGGGAGAGCATGGCCCCCTTAAAATTGATGAACCTTTTTTATAATAAAAATATTATTTTTAAATTATTTATATTGTGATAAAATATTATAAAATAAATTAAAAATTATAATTATAATATTATCTATAATATATTAATAAAACATAATTTCTAACCTAATTTATGTGACACTCTCATATTCTTTTTCTCAAAAAAAAAATATTAAACAATTCTTAAGAGAAGTTATTAATGGTCATAACTTTATTATAGTTATTCCTTCCCCTTCTCATCCCTACTCATTTCAAAACAATCCATTAATGGCCATAACTCTTACCCCCACTTATTTCAAAATAATTCATTAATGGTCATAACTCTCTCTTTCTCTCTATCTCTCTTTCTTTCTCTCTCTCTCAAGAGCGAACATAGGGGGACATGACTCCTCGAAAATTAAGAAACTTCTTTGATAATAAAAATATTATTATTTATATTATAATAAAAATATTACAAATAAATTAAAAATTTAGAATTATATTAACATTTACAAAATAATAGTATTTCTAAATATTTGTCTTACTTTATTTTGTTTAACTTATCTTATATATTTATTTAACTCGTACGTTATATATATTTTTGCCGTATATTATTCGTATTTTTATCTATTATGTTAATTTTTATATGTTAGCAATTGCCATATCATATAATATTTAATGTTTATAGTCACATATAATATTTTTAGTTATAATATATAACATATTAAGTATATTAATATATACGACAAGTCACCTAGAAGGCAATTCAAAACCCTAAAGTTAGAAGCATAACTTCCATACCTTTACTTGACGTCAGCTTTCAGCGATATTACCATTCATGAATAAAATAATATTATTTTTAAATATTTATCTTACTCCATTTTATTTAACTTATCTTATAAATTTATTTAACTGATATGTTATACACTTTTTTATCGTATATTATTTGTATTTATTATTTGTTATGCTAATTTTTATATGTTAATAATTGCCATATTATATAATATTTAATCTTTATAGTCACATATAATATTTTTAGTTATAATATTTTTAATTATAATATATAATATATTGATACTTAGGTAGATTAATATATACAACAAGCCACTTGACAAAGAAGATAACTAGAAATCTTAAAGTTAGAAGCATATTTTCTGTACTTTTACTTGACGTCAGACTTCATCGACAATATCCTACATGAATGATCTATTTTTGAATAACAGTACTGTTAAAATCTTTATTGTGTAGAAGTACTATGGTCGTCTATTATGCTCAAATAGTGTTTTACATAATTTGCACGCTGTCATGTTTTGTCGTAATCTTCGTACAAAATTATGTTTATACTTGATAAACTGCATGTTGCTACTTTTCTTTTCTTTTTTTAAATACTATTTTGGATCTCTTAAGATCTTTCTATTAAATTCACCTACCTAGCATTATTACAATTTAACATGTAAGTGAAATGCCTTCATATTAGAGCCCTTATTAAGTGAAATTAAATGTTTGATATATTTCATGTAAAATTGTCTTTATACTTGGTTATTTGCTTAAAATTAAAAGTTTATTAAGACGAAATTATTTAACTTAATATGATATCTTTATCTTAAAATTAAATTTAATATTTTTAAATAATTTTACATAAATGACGTGCATCGCACATATTTGGAACTAGTAATGGGATTAAAGATGTGTCTGATTGGTGTCACTTTTTTGATCATCAGGTGACCTAATAGTGAAATAGTGGATTGTGTATAATGCAACAAGCATATGTGCAGGTAAAAAATTGTCTTAGGTGGTAGCAAAGAATTCAGTTAAACAAACTTAAGAAAGACAAGAAGATGTTGTAAAATATGTACAACTTGATTTGTCAACACTTAAACAGTTTGAAGCAACAAGTCAACTGTATTTATGATAAAATAAATTTAATTGAATATTAATTTAAGTATGATATATATATATATATACATGGCTGCACGGGGTGCACGCGCACATGCACATGCACGTGCATGTGTGTGCATGTGTGTTATGACTTAAGGGACTTAGGTCATTATGGTCTTCTTTTAGTTGATAGTAGGGATACAAACCGGTCGAATTGGGTGTGAATCTAAAGTAGATTCATGACGATAACCGTTAAGTTATCGATTTAAAAATATTATCTATTAATTGTCTTATAAATTAATAATTTGTTGGATAATCAGTTCATAATATAAATTTTGTATATGTTATCTTATCCTTCGTACACATCCGTTTAAAAAGGTTATATGTTAGTTGACTTATAAGCTAACGATCAGTAGAATGATCGGGTTATCAATTACCATTTGCATTCTTAGTTAATAGTATGGAGTACTAAATTTTTGTGTTGTACGTGAATAAAATGGTAGCTGTCAAATAAATATTTTATTCCTTATGTGTTTAATTTAGTTTTATTCAATATATAATACATATATTTTACCAACTATGATATGATTCCTTCATGTCTAGTATATTGTTGCCTATGGTGTAAAAACTCCTTCCACTTACATTGAGGTCAGTGGATGCGGCATTAATCAAAATTAGGGAACAATAAGATACTAGGCAGGGATGGGAATGGGTCAGTGATGGAAATAGAAATATTTTTTATTTTTGTTTCTCATAAATTTAAAATATAAATTATTATTTTTATTATCAAAATGAAAGTGAAAATAGATGTCTTTGATCTTGTCATCTTTATAATATAGAGTAATATGTTGGATTCCATTTTTAATTACTTTTAGTAAAATTTTCTTATTTTTTATTTGGATTTGCTTTAGCTCAGTTGATCCATTTCAAAAGAGTACTAAACAAATCATTTCCAACTCTCGTTCTCAAAATTTTTATTGAAACTTATTCCAATAAATTAAAGTTTTAAACTTTAACTTACACATTATATAAATCTATGTAATCCACAAATTATATAGAAGAACTTCGATGAAATTTTTTTAGGGCTTGTTTCTTTTGCTTTTTATACACTCACTACTGACCATTAAGTGTGAGAATCTAATCCAATGGTTAATACATAACTGACATATATATGTTATATAACATAAATTGTCTAAAATGAGAACAAATTGTTGGACGCACAACTGTTTTCGTTTTCAATTCCTATAATCATAAAAGATCTTATTTTTATTTCTTATAATTTACTAGGCACATTTTATCAAATTTTACATCTATTTTTTAAAATCACAAATAGATGTAAGGAAAATGAGATCCTTTAGACCTTTTCTTAGACACTAATATACTCCCTCTTAGACTAAGGATAAATTAATAATTTGACGGAAACAATAATATAATATATATATTTACTTAAGAGTCCTTGTGAGTGGAGACATGATAAGGAGGACGGCGCAAACTTGATTTGTCAAGACTTAAACAAATTGAAGCAACAAGTTAACTATATTTGTTATAAAATAAATTGAATTGGGACCGGTTATAATGAGCCCCAGGACTGATCTAACTTAGATGTCTCCTCGAAACTCTCTCTTCTCTATTTTAAAAAAAATGAATAAAAATCATCAAAAAAACTTAAAATATTCAATTAATCCTTCTTAGGCTTGTTCCTCCCCCTTGGGATTTAATTTTCACCATCCTATAAAAAAGATTTAACTATAGTCGTCCAATCGAGTGTGTACTTCATTGGAGAACACAGTCAAAATCCTAAGGGATGAGATCAGCCTTTAAGGGTTATGCAAAGAATTTCTTATTTTTGACTATTTTTAAACATTTTTAGATACTATTTTTTTATACAAATCCGATCAGACAACTCCGATTGATTTTCAAGATCAGACGATAAAAATTAAATCTCCGATAGTGGAAACAACCTAAGAAGCCTTTTTGAATATTTAAAAATTATTGATGTTTTTTAATTTTTTAAACATGGAGAAAAAGGATTTCAAAGGGGGTGCATCTAAATTAGGTCATTGTAATCTTTTTCTTTTAGTTGACAGTAGGCCTAACAGTGGGTCGCGTATTCGATGCGGATCTAAGGTAAATTTATGATTGTATCCGTTAAGCTATCAGTTTAAAAATGTTCTCAGTTAACTATCTATAAGTTAACAGACGTTCGGATAATTAGATTGTAGTGTACTATATGTATTCAATTAGAAAAAAATTGTATCGTTACCTTATCAGTTGTGTATACTGGTCTAGAAAGACTATCAGTTAATAGACTTATAAACTAACAATTGATAGAATAATCAGGCTATTAATTATCGTTTACATCCCTAGTTGATAGCATGGACTATTAAAGTTTAGTGTTGTACGTGAATAAAACGATAGCTGTCAAATAAAATAAATGAATTTTTTCTTATGTGTTTAATTTAGTTTTGTTATATATATATATATATATATATATATATATATATATTACCAAGTATGATCTGATTCCTTCTTGTCTAGCATACTGTTGCCTATGGAGTAAACTTCCACTTATATGGAGGTCAGTGGATGTGGTGCTCAAAAAATTTATTCAAACTTATTCTAATAAATGAAAGTTTTAAACTTTAACTCATACATTATATAAATCTATACAATCCACAAACTATATAGAAGACCTTCGGGCTTCTTTCTTTTGTTTTTATACCCTCACTGCTAACCATTAAGTGAGAGAATCAAATCCAATGGTTACTAAATAACTCTAGTATACATACATACATACATATATTAAAAAATGAGGACAAATAGTTGGATGCAGAACTGTTTTCATTTTCAACTCCTATAGTTGTAAGAGGTCTTATTTTTATTTCTTAAATTCATTAAGCACATTTTATCAAATTTTACATCTATTTTAAAAATAAAAAAATTGGCTGTTCACTGATCTAAAAGTCTATTAGTTTCAATTCAATTAAATTTGATTGAGTTCGAGATCATCTATTAATAAAATTATGGGACAATTTCATATTAATCACTCTTATATATCAAATCTTAAAATACTCATGTTTATTTGCATATTATCGTATGGAACATCCTAATATGTATAATATTTCAAAATTACCATTTATGCCACTAAAATGATATATTTGACAGATATGTTATTTTGTAAAAATATATTATGTAACTTCCTAGTATGTATAGTATTTTAAGATTACTACTTATGTTGCTAAAATAGTATATTTGATAGATATGTTATTTTGTAAAAATATATAAGATAATATATAAATAAACATGACATCTATAAATTTAACATGCAAGAGTAGTGAATATGAAATTATCTATAAAATTATTTTTAAAATAAATTTAGTGAAAATCAAAATTAATAATTTTTTTCAGGTGGCTCCCAAATGTCGCCCCACCCAACCCCATGAGGCTTTTCTAAGGGGGTGTTTGAGTTCTCAATATTTTCCTGGAAAATAGAGAATCACGGAAAATATTTTCTGAGGGATAAAAAATCATGAAAAATATTTTCTTGCAAAACAAAAACACATGTTTGCTAAACTCATGGAGTTTTCACGTGATAAGAAGAAGATATGGAGAGAGTGCTATGTGAGAATCTGACATGGAGAGAGAGTAGTTAATATTTGCCGTAGAAATATTTTTCCATGGAGAGGGGTGAAGAAATAAATACTAAGGAATATTTTAAAAATATAAAAAAATATTTTTCAACTAATTTTTACTCGCATTCGTAAATATGTGAAAATTAGTTGAAAAACATATTTTCCAAAGAAATTGTAAACCAAATGCCCCCTAAAGTGTTATATATATGGGACGCCAAACCTGCCACATGGATAAATCTAGGCTGGTGTATCTTTTAGTTGAATGGATTACAGTAATTTAATGTTCACAAAAAAAGGAACCATCAGGCGTTCATCAATGTAAAAGTCAATTAGTTTTAATTCAAGGAAACTTGATTGAGTTTGACGTCATCTATTGATAAAATTATGGGATAATTTCATATTAGTCACTCTTATATGCTAAATCTTAAAATAATCATGCTAGTTTACATATTATCTTATGTAACATCCTACGGTGTCTAGTAATTTAAAATTGCTACTTATGTCACTAAAATTGTATATTTGCTAGATATTTTATTTTGTAAAAACATATTACATAACATTCTAATATGTAAAGTATTTTGCCACTGAAATGCTATATGATAGATATGTTATTTTTTAAAAACATATAAGACAATACATAAATAAGGATGACGTTTGGCAAATTTGACTTATACGAGTAGTTAATATGAAATTATTCTTAAAGTTATTTTTTAAATAAATTAATGAAAACTAATAAAATTTATTTTTTAGGTGGCTTCAAAACGTCCACCCCCGCCCCACCCCACGAGGCCTTTCCGAAGCGTTATATAAACGGGACGCGCAACCTTCCACATGGACAGTCTGGCCGTGCGCCTGCGCCTGTGCCCAGCCCTCTCTCTCTCTCTCTCTCTCTCTCTCTCTCTAGTTCTTCGTTTCGGTGCCCCGTTCCATCTGGAAGTAGAGCTCCGCCACCCTCCCCACTGCTCGGATCTGGTCGAGGTCGGTGCCCTCCCACCCAGTCGCATGGCGTCTCCGCTCGAGTCAGGGTGGCAGGTGGCGTTCCTATGCTGGCACTTCTCTCTCTTGTTTCCTCCGTCTCTTACTCCATGGAACCTATTTCCTCCGATTCCTGGCGAGCCTGCCTTTAGATGTTTGCTAGTCGTTCTGTTCTTGTCGAATCTTGTGTCGGGGGAGGCGAATGACGGTTTGATTGATGGAGATGAAGCGTGATCTCAAACCTGATGGAGATGGTGTAGTTTGGTTTCTGGAGTGGGTTTTTCTAATTAGGTTCTTCCAAATATGGGGAATGATCTGATGGATGTGTGTCTTGTCTTGTTGGGGGCGATGAATTTGTAATAATTTGTTTTTTTTTGTGGAGGGGGGGGGGAGGATATGTGCTAATGCTTGCCTTTGCAGAATTTGGACATGCCGTGCGATTGCTCAAGTTGCTGAGTGCGTACTTTTCTGTCTCGGTAACGTGGTAGTACAAGTTAACCAATGTCCTGTGTCAAATAGTTGAAGAAACCGGCTCTGGGCATAGATATTTGTGATAGCCGTTCTCTTCTTTGAGGCAAATCTAATAGGTTTTGTGTTAATCAACCCAAGGTACGATGTACATAAATCTACTACTTTTGTTGCTGTTCCATTTTATTGAAGTTAGTGGGCCTCCAACTCAAAATACTAAGCCATTGAACTGAAGAGGGCACCTCTCTTTTAAAGGTATTTATCTTTGTCCCTGTTGGGGGAGAAATCCGGCTTCTTTAGACGGATTGGACTTCCACAAGATGAGACAACGAACCTTGTAATTTAGGTGGGTTGATGGGTGTCCATGACGTAGATGAAGTCCATCTTAAGAATTTGTCTAGGTGCGCAGGGAGGCTGAGTAGGCCGAGGGGCCAGAGAGGCCGAGGGGTTGAGAAGCCGAGAGGCGGACTGAACGAGCAAGTCGAGTGGTTGAGGCCGACTATTCAAAGAGGCTGAGAGGCCGAGTCTCCACTTGAGTCGATGGATAAGTAGTGCTGAAGCCGATTGGACGAGGAGGCCGAGTGACTGAGTAGGCTGAGGCCAAATAGGCCGAGAGTTCGAGGCCAACTGCTCGAAGAGGTTGAGAGGCCGAGTCTCCACTTGAGTCGATGGGTGACGAGTGCTGAGGCCGACTGGACGAGGAGGCCGAGTGATTGAGTAGGCCGAGGCCGAATAAGCCAAGAGGTTGAGGCTGACTGCTCGAAGAGGTCGAGAGGCCGAGTCCCTACTTGAGTTGATGGACGACGAGTGTTGAGGCCGATTGGATGAGGAGGTTGAGTGGCTGAGGCCGAGTAGGCTGAGAGGTCGAGGCCGATTGCTTGAAGAGGCCGAGAGGTTGAGTCTCCACTTGAGTTGATGGATAAATAGTGTTGAGGCCGACTGGAGGAGGAGGCCGAGTGGTTGAGGCTGAGTAGGCCGAGAGGTCGCTACTCCACTTGAGTCGACGGATGAACAATGTTGAGACTAATTGGATGAGGAGGCCGAGTGACTGAGTAGGCCGATGCCGAATAGATCGAAAGCTCAAGGCCGACTGCTCGAAGAGGCCGAGAGGCTGAGTCCCCCCTTGAGTCGATGGACGACGAGTGTTGAGGTCGACTGGACGAGGAGGCCGAGTGACTGAATAGGTCGAGGCCGAATAGGCCGAGAGCTCGAGACCGACTGCTCGAAGAGGCCGAGTGACTTAGGCGGAGGACGAGTGGGCCGACCTGTGACTGAGCAGTGACGTTAGTGGGGCCCCGAGTTTTGTCCCAAGGGAGACTCCTCCGACGCTCAAGTCAAAACCATGACATATGGCAAAAGGTGAGTGGCTGAGTAGGGAGTGGAGAGCCCTTTTTTCCTTTTTCTCCTCCTCTTTTTGCCTTTGGGTCCCTTTTATAGGAGGGAGTAGGTGAGCACTTTATGTTACAAACCGATGTGGGACTATTTTGCTTGCATCTTGTAGAAGAGAATCATGCCCTTAGAAGGGGACAAAAATTATCCTCATCAGTCCCTTATGGACGATGTGGGTCTATTCTAACATGCCATCCTCTATTGTAATGTGTCTCTAACTCAAAACCCTAAGGCATTAATGTGGAGAGGGCACCTCTCTTTCAAAGATATTTGTCTTTGTCCCCTAGACGATGTGGGTCTATTCTAATATGTCATTGTCTATTCTAATATGCCTCCTCACGCGCATTTTGACTTATATGCCCCCACATGTGTGTGCCGATTTAGGCTCTATCACGTGTCATGTGGATCATGCCAATTATGGGGTGCATGGCCCAGATCGTTATCATGGGCTTTGATATCATATTGAAATTATTGCACCTCCAACTCAAAATCTTAAGGCATTGACTGGGGTGGGCACCTCTCTTTTAAACATATTTATCTTGGTTCCTTAGATGATGTGGAACTATTCTAACACTGTTAGTTGTTTGGACTGTAGACTGGAAGTCTTTTCCTTGTCCTTATGTTTCCTTGGAAGTTCACACCCCTGGGTATTCCTCTGCTCAATGGTGCATGGCGTCTGGCCTAATAGAATCTTAGCCTTTTGTACTGTGGTCTGAGTCTTATCGTGAGTTCCAAAGATGTTGGTTTTGTTGTGTGATACTGTATGACCTGCTCTTGAAAGTTCTGATTTGGATTATGTTTGAAACTCGATATTTTCGACCATAAATGCAGACTGGACATGGCAACAGGACAAATGTAGAGATCTATGGGAACTTTGTATTTTTCTGCCCTCATAACTTTGTTTTCTATTTGTTATTCGGAAGAATATTCTGTTCTTTTTCCCAACCCATTTTGATTTAGTTCTTGTGTTTTAAGGATACTGATGCATGATTGTATCCCAATGCTATTCCATAATATTCCAAATTACCTAGACAGTTGGGTGCTGATCTTCAATTACTTCTGAATAATCTTGCAATGCTGCCCAGCCTAGGAGGTGCAGTGGCATTGGATTGAATCCCATTATTTTTCTGTGTTTACTGTTTCATAATTGATTCCTTCTAATTCCATAATAATATATTAGAGTGCACAACACTGAGTGCCACCTTCCAAAAAAGAGAGAGAAGACAAACTCTACAGGGAAAAGGGCAGTAAGATCAATTGTATCTCTTTTTTGTGATAGCCATGTTTGAAAAAGTTGTTGCCTGCCAAGATAATAGCCACTGTCGCTAGTGTGGATACTTCAAGCATGATAGATGAGAAATTTGTTGTTGTGCTACCAGAGATAATGCAACTGAAGGTGTAGGAGTAGAGATTCCTCCATCACCAAATAAAACAAAACAGTAGAACTTCAGAAAGACCCCTTTCCAAGAATCCAGGGATGTATTAAGAGTATACATGCTCCACTTGTAAAGAAAATGTAAAGCATGAAAAGTCTGATCACTTCTTCCCTTTGAGATGCTCCAACAGATGGCACGAGGTAAGAGCAAAAATATCCTATGACTGCCGCTGCCACCCAACTGTGGTTTATTGTGGATGAAGTTGCTTCACAAACCATGTCCTTCCCTGAGTCAAAATTTAAATTCTGGCCTATCATGCGGCCAAAAGCATCCCAAATCTGCCTGCTAAAGGGACACTTAAAGAACAAATGATCTATGTCGTCTCTGTCCTGTCTGCAAAAAGTACAGACAATATCACCCATCTTTATTCCATGCAGCCTGATAAACCTTTGTTACTATCCTTTTCTTAGTTAACAGCCACATAAAAGCTTTAATCTTAAGTGGAGGTTTAACTTTCCAGATTACAACAAATTGCTCAGAATCCAGCCTCTCACCATCGATAAGCTTGTAAAGTGATTCGACAGAGGATTGTCCTCTGTTTAACTTCCACTTCGGTTGGTCTTTTTTCATCAGGATAAACTTTCACCATGTGTAACAGAGTGAGTAATGAAATATAATGTTCAACTTCATCATCCTTGAGGGCTCTGCGAAGAACAATGCTCCACTGAATGTTTCTGTTGGTCATAAGCCTTGTTAAAATCAAGGTTACAAATCAATCCTTGTTTCCTTTGGTTCTTTAATGAATAAAGTGCTTCATGATGCACAAGGAAAGCATCCTTTGAATGCCTCCCCTATATGAACACACACGGATTCTCCTCAATAATCCCATTCAATACTGAAGATAACCCTGCTGTATCTTTAAGTTCCAACACATTCTCCTTCTTTGGTAAAAGTTACCAGCAGTGTTTGATTAAACCTTCGCATCTGTTACCATTATGAATGCATCCTTGAAATGACGAAACTACATCCATTTTAATCTTGTCCCAACATTTCTGATAAAAACAGAGAGGATAGCGCATTCAACAAACATGATGAATATTGCTCATTCATTCTTTGTCTTTGTTGTTTATGATGTTTTATTGAATGCTTGAATACTTATAATGTACTTGGTGCTAATGTTGATATCCCACTTTATTTTTATTTATTTTCCTAAATAGTTGCTTTGCATGTTGCACAGTATTTGATCACTCATTTCAGTGAATTTCAATTGGCTTCTGTCGGTACTTTTCTCCTCCATGAGAGTGTCTTCTTCCTGTCGGGACTGCCATTTATAGTACTTGAAAGAGCAGGGTTCCTAAGCAAGTACAAAATCCAGGTTGGTTAATCGACTTTCTACTTTGATACAAATGACCTAGAGCTTTTTGCCTTCATTCATGATAATTCAAATTATGAAATCTGTACGCTTGGATAAAAAGTTAAACAACTAACTGTTTTGGCATATACAGCTTTCAAAAGTGATCTTTTGTTGTTGCATTGTTATTTCTCTTCTGGAAAATGTGTAACCTATATTAATCAAGGTTGCTATGCAAATTTATTTGGTAGTTACAGTCTTAGACTTGCTTTCATATGTAGAATCAACTCTGGTTGAATGTATGGGCCAAGTTAATGGGTTCTTTTGCCTTCAGGCTATTCCCAGGAAGCATGTTTTCTTTTTACCTGACAATCTGGTGATTCTCTGTGTGTGTGTGTGTTTAAAAAAGTAATAAAATTTGTCAATAATTTTTTAATATTCAAAATAGGTCCCTTAGGGTTGTTCCCATCACTGGTGCTTTAATTTTATTGTCCGATCTTGAAAATCAATCGGAGCTGTTGATCGGGTACATTTCAGAAAATGATGTCTAAAAATGTTGAAAAAATAGTCAACAAATAGGACATTCGTCAAGTTAACCCTTAGGGTTGATATCATCCCTTGGGATTTTAATTTTGATTCCCAATGAAGGATGCAGTTGATTGGATGGCTACGGTTGAGTTTTTCGATCCAACGGTAAATTAAATCTCAAGGGGTGGAAACAAACCTAAAAGGGAGTATTTGAATATTTAAAATTTTTTGATGATTTTTATTTATTTTTTTAAGATGGAGAAGAGGAAGTTTTGAGGGGGGCTCATTGTAGCATATATATATATATATATATATATATATATATATATATATATATATATAGAGAGAGAGAGAGAGAGAGAGAGAGAGAGAGAGATGCAAGAATGCAGTTCGCTACAGTGCGTGCGGTTTAACTGCATGTACTGTTTTGAACTCCATCCCTATATTTAAAAAATAAAAAAATTCATAAATTTTTAAATATTCAATAACCTTCTTTAGGATTGTTTCCATCTCCGGGGGTTTTATTTTGACCATCCGATCGTGGTTCGATCTTGAAACTTGATCTTAGCCATTCATCGGACACATGTAAATCTTAATTTTTAAAAATCATGAAAAAATAGTAAAAAAAAAGAAGTTCGTCAGATTAGCCCCCATCCTTTGGGATTTTAGTATTCGTCACCAATTTATGAATGTAAAATCGGACAGCCTAGGTTGAAAGCCTTTCGATCCAACGTGAAACATAAGGTAGGGATGAAATTTAATTTTGGTGGGCGAGTTGAATATTTAAAAATTTATCATGATTTTATTTTTCTTAAACATGGGGAAGGGGTCGAAACAATGCATGCAGTTTAACCACACACACTGTAGCAAACACACCATAGCACTCCTCTCTCTCTCTCTCTCTCTCTCTCTATATATATATATATATATATATATATATATATATATATATATATATATATATATATATATATATATACATATAGGAGTGTTGTGCGAACCAGACCTCCCGTGTGGTCCACCCCATCCCGATGTTGAAAAAAAAATAAAAATCATCATAACTTTTTAAATATTCAATTACCCTCCTAGGATATTTTTTCATCCCTTGAAGCTTAATTTTCACTGTTGGATTGTATCTGAATTGATTGTAGCCGTCTAATCTTGTGCGAGCAAATTTGTGATGAATACTAAAACCCCAGGGGATGAGAACAACCCTAAAGGTAATCTGACCAATTTTTTTTTTTTCATGATTTTTTAAAATCAGGATTTGCAAGTATCCAATGGATGGCTATGATTGAGTTTCAAGATCGGATATGATCAGACGGTGAAAATAAAGCCCTAAGGGATAGAAATAACTCTAAAAGGGTAAAATTGAATATTTAAAAATTTATAGCGAACTTTATTATTATTGTGGTTCGCATAGTAGCACTCCTATCTATCTATCTATATATATATATATATATATATATATATATATATATATATATATATATATATATATATATATAGATAGATAGAGAGAGAGAGAGAGAGAGAGAGAGAGGCAGTTGGTGTGACTCCATTGCACAATGTTATTACGCCGTTAGATCTTAATCTAGCGACATCACTTTTTTCAAAAGAAGAAAAATAAAAAATTTTGTTGCGGCGCCTTTGGAGCCCATAACTCATGGAGAAGGTAGGGGATGAGGAGGTGAGGAGGAGGAGAAAAATAAAAAGAAAACTAAACAAAAAGAGGAACCATCTGATCATCGTGATCGGACGGTCCTCTTTCACTCCGCGGGAGCTGCTCCTGTGTGGAGCGGAAGGCGTGCAGCATGCCTCCCTCTCGGCATGGGAGCAGTTCCATGCAGAGCAGAACGGGGCGGGCATGGCCCGGCAGGGGATTGGTTATATATATTTTTCTTAAATTTCTGGAACCGTTAGATCTTAATCTAACAGTTCATCTTTTTGGTGCGACACGCACTAACTGCCCCCGTCGCAATGTAGCACTCGTCTATATATGTATATATATAAAGCTAAAAGCTTGTTGCTCATCTCTTTGGAGACCACAACAATGGGTATCAGATGAGTAGTAACAAAAAGGGACATATGTCGTGCAGCATTTCAGATTCTTTCAATAGCAGAACAACTGTGTGACATTGCTATGTGGTGATTTTGCAGATGGCAGTGTGACATGCTTGTCTTCAAGGATAAGCTCCCAAGGTGTATATCCTTTAGGATAAGAATGAGTCTCTCTTTTAAATACTCAAACCTATGTGCCATTATAACTTTCCTCATAATTGGAGGGATCAGAATTTTATTATTGCATTTTTATGGACTGAAAAGATAACATGCTACTTAATGGTTAATAGTTTTATTCTCACATTGATAGGTTTCACTGATACCATCACTGGATTTCCCATGTGGGTTTTAGCAATATTTGCTCAGATGTTTAACTTTTTGGATGGATGTGAAAGAGAAGTTGAAATTGCTGGCCTGATTTAAAGCAAATTGCATGACAAAACCGTAGTCATGGCAGATATCGTATAATACATTAAGCGACCTTTGGAGACTCTATCATAGCTCTATGTGGTGTTGGCCGTGTTGCATTACTGTGTCAAATGTAGTTTTTCTTTTTCTTTTACCTATTGTTTCCTTGGGGTAATGGAACTGTTTTGTTATGCCTACAGTATAAATAAATCAAGGTTGTTTGAAAAACAGTGTTGCAATGCAGGGGATACATCAGACATAGATATTGTTATATATGATATAATATTAGTAGTACACATTGTTTGTTCTTCACCGGCAAGATTATTTTTCATTGTTCTTTATTTCTCCCATGACCGCATGTATTGTTTGTTGTACATATTTATCCACGTTAGCTTGACATGTTGCTTATGTTTTTTCTGCAGAATAAAGTCAACGCCTTGGATGCTCAGGAAAAGTGTATTCTACGCCTCATGCTGTACCATTTTTGTGTTAATCTGCCTGTTATGCTCGTCTCATATCCTGTATTTCGATACATGGGCCTGAGAACCAATCTGCCATTGCCAGCTTGGTACCTTCATTTTGCATTTTACACGTCTTTATAATTTATTTGATGGGAACTAGGAAATCTTATTTAGCCTTCATAAAAGAGCCTTAGGATTTTAGAGATGCATGTTACTATTGATTGTAACAAATCTATAGCTTTATTCTTGAACACCTGCAGGAATGTGGTTATATCTCAAATAATTTTTTATTTCATCCTCGAGGATTTTGTGTTCTATTGGGGCCATCGAATTTTGCATACAAAGTGGCTGTACAAGCATGTCCACAGCGTTCATCATGAGTAAGCAATACAGCAATCCTATACTGACCTTGTTTTACTTAGCTTTTTCTGCTTGGTTTCAATCCTATGATCAATTGAACGCAGGTATGCTACACCATTTGGATTGACATCTGAATACGCACATCCTGCTGAAATATTATTTCTTGGTTTTGCAACTATTCTTGGTCCTGCTCTTACTGGTCCTCATTTATTCACACTTTGGTTGTGGATGAGTCTGAGAGTCTTGGAAACAGTTGAGGCTCATTGCGGGTACCACTTTCCTTGGAGCCCTTCAAATTTTATTCCTTTGTATGGAGGGTGGGTTCCAATCTCGTTTTCTTCTTCCATTCTTATTATTATGTCTTGGAACTGACTAACAGGCTCAATTAATTGTTAACTTGTTTGTGTCATACAGTGCTGATTTTCATGACTACCATCATCGCGTACTTTATACCAAGTCTGGCAACTATTCTTCAACATTCACCTACATGGACTGGTAAAGCTCAGTTATGGTTTCCATTTCAGTCATCTCATTTGTGTCTTATTCTTGTGTTCGATTGGCAACTGTCATCCATCTGGTATACAACTGTGTTATCATTATCATCATTATGTTGCCTTGTTGCAGTAATAGAAAGGCTGTAGATTTTATCCAGATATATTGAGTTTGGGCTGTATCTGTGATGAGATTGTAGAAACGCATAATAGATGTAAGGTGTCATGACAAGATCTGTAAGCTAATAAAAGTTACAGTGGTCTGCGAATGGATATTATTAGGTTATTTTGGGGGAGACTTATATATCATACATATGCATCTAAAACATCTTTGTTCCTTAAAGATCGACTGATCGTGTCCCCTCAGATTAAATACAATTCTTTTATTGTATGAAGACTGCTGCCATCTATTTGCTGTTGATAATAATGAGTTTAACGTATCATCATTTTCTGTTGGCCCATCAAATGGGGTGACGGGGCCATTTTTCAATGTCTTTAAATAATAATGGGTGGCATAACAGCATTACCATTTTTTATTTCATGGTGATATAATTTTTCTATCTCCATTAGCTAAACATTTATCAGGAATACATCAGGATTCCTCATCATGTTAATGCAACATTCCAATGAAGAATATTCATCGGAGGACTAATAACAAAGATTCTTTGCTTTTTCAATATCATCCTGCAAATATCCCCTATTTGGTATTTATCCAACCAGCAATTTACAGGATAGTGTAAGCATACCTGGCTGTAAGTGCTTGAGTGCTTTGAGTGGGAACCACCAAAGTTGTGGATACAAGCATCTGTGAGGAAAGCCATCCTTGATTGTAATGTCTACTTTTTCAGATCACTCCCTTTTGTGAAGTTCGGAGTTATGTTGTTATTTATTAAAATTCTGGTAACAGGCAACTACATTGTCCATATGCATGACTTTGCCATCTTTTTATGGCCTACCTAAATACTGTATGGTGCATGCTATGCTTTGGGTAGAAAATCTTCTTTCAACTCACCTGAATTGAGTTCTTCCCCAGCCGCCTCTATATTTCTTGTTGCCTGGTCAATAGAGTCTTTTAGGATAAAGAGGCACATGACATATGATCAGTAGCTGTTTACTTATGATCAGAAAGTTCTGATATAATCAGAAAGTTCAGAGTGTACCTCTCTTCTACTAAATGTTTAACTAAATACTTTTCAAACTTGAAACACAATTGAAAAAGAAAATTCTAGGAGGTCTTCTTCCAAATCATGGAAAGTTTGACGGGATCCTAACTTGGCACACTTCCGTGAAACCATGTCCTTTCTGTATTTGAATTTTAGATATGGATCAAGGTTTCAAAAATAGACTTCCTTGCCGATTAGGCAGTCTCCCTATTCACCATGGACGAATCAGGTGGCTTGGCTATTTCTGCCGATGCATGTCCATTATCACTTCCTTATTCTTGCTAATAAAACTTGATTCTTAGTGATTACATATGCACCTAGTCTGGTTTTGCCTTCCATATCTATATTGTTTTTGTATATTGACTTTTGACTATTAGTGACAGTCTTATGTTCTGAATATTGGTTGAGTCTAATTACAAGTCCGGCATTATTTTTCTATCGCTAGCTACATCAGTTAAAGGCACTTTCCATCTTATGATGAATACATAGTCACATTATGGGATTTATCTCATAAATTGATTATCAATGGACAGGCATAAAAGAGTTTTTTCCAGGTTGTGCTCACTTTCAGCCTTGATACATTTCCATGTTATTCATAGCGGTGAAACTTGTTCTAGCACATGCAAAAAGTCAACCTACAGTATACTGATTTGTAAAAATTACACACACAGTCAACCTAACATGTACTAATGTGTATAAATTATGTACTACCTTAATTATGTCGTTCCATTTAGTACGATCCAAAATGGCTTTAGCCTTAATGTTGTGCTTTTCCTTTTTTTTTGTGTGCGTTGGGAGAAAAGGGGGGGGGGGTATGCTCCTGTTACCTGCTAAAGTATTGCAGTAATAAGATCCTTAATGCACAAGCTATATGAATACCTAATATGTGTGTGTTTGAGCACAACCATCCAAGACTTTGTATAGGTAGCTTATACCATAATACCATTGGATTAGATGTGGCTTGTTGGAGGGCTGCAGAAGCTGCCAAGGCAAAACAGTTTATGTGTGGTGAAAGAAAGTAAACAGCAACTGCCATAAACCATGACAAAGTTGAGTGATGGATAAAGCATCTAGCAAGTATCCAGGGGCACTAATTAAGCATTATCACCTGGCATTGCCTTTGTTAACATTGAAGTTGGTAAAATGGAGCACCATGGGACGAAGAAAAATCATGTTAGTCATAAAGGATGGAGACGGTGGAGGAAACTATAGTGTTTCTTAGATCCCTGTTTACTTCTTGATTTATATCCACTTTTTGGCAAGTGCTTTGATAAGTACATAGTTGTCAAGGTGCCAAGGCGACCCAAGGCGTTCTTGGGGAGCCTAAGCGCTTAGGTGTTAAGGCGGCCGCTTAAGCGGCGACTTAGGCGCATCCTTAGAATATATACTAAATATACTAATACTAATTATAGATTCATCAACGTAAAAATAATAATAAAATCAACTCTAATATGAAAATTGAAAACAATTAATCTACTATGAGAGACAGTTGACTTTAACATATATGAAACAAATCAATCACAATAAGTATTAAAATTGAATGAAATTAATCTCCCATGAAATAATTCACTTGAATTGAATATATAACAACAAATCAATCAGGATAAAATTGAAAGAAATTAATCTACAATCTTAAAAATTAATTTGAACTTATAAGAACAAATCAATTGTAGATAATCAAAGTTTTGAGATGAGAAGAGGTACTAACATTATAATTCACAAGAATCATAACTAATAAATGTCCATTTTAAAATAACAACAAATTAAAATGTTGTTTATGTGAGTGAGAGTATGTGAATGAGAGTGAGTGGGACTGTGAGAGTGTGAGACAGACAGTGAGATAGGGACTGTAAGAGTGAAAGAGGGCTTTGGCCCTCTGTGCGTGCGTGCGTGTGAGAGAGAGAGAGAGAGAAGATGAGATTAGAGAGCACCTTGGAGAGAGAGGGGAGGGGTGAGAAATTAGAGAGAGAAAGAGTGAGAGAGTACACACACACACACATAAATATATATATATATATATATATATATATATATATATATATTGAGAGACAGAGAGAGAGGTGTGTGGCCTCTTACATGAGAGTGAGAGATAGGGAAAGAGAGAGAGGAAAGACTGAGAGATTAAAGATAGGGAGGAAGGGGCTCGGGCTTCAGTGACAATGTGACAGTCACACAGGGTTTCGTCCCTTCTTATATATATATATATATAGAGAGAGAGAGAGAGAGAGAGAGAGAGAGAGAGAGAGACAGGAGAGACCAAGAGAAGGAGGGGGTTGGCCTTCAGAGAGAGAGAGAGCTAGCAAACTCACCGGACGGCGCCGGTGACACTGACGGTGGCGTCAACGACGATCCGCAAACACGGCGACGGCGAGCGGGGATCGCGGCCACAGAGCTAGCGAAACCCTAGCAGAGCATCGACATCAGGTCGGGTTTGGGCTCGAGCCTCGTGCGTGCCAAAGGGATGAAATTGGGGGGAGGTTATCAGGCGGGAGGTTTAAGTGGGTGGCATGCCGGGCCGGACCGGGTCCAGGCGGCCCACTAGGCGCTCTGGGTGGGCCGCCTAAGCGGACGCCTGGCCCACCTTTTCTGGGCACAACAAAGGCGCCCAGCCGCCTTGTTACAATAAGGGCACCTTTGTGCCTAGGTGTGCACCTAAGCGGCACCTTGACAACTATGGATAAGTATTATGTTGAGCATTACAAAACCATCTAATCATTTGTTACAGTGACATATTCTCAGAGGTCTAGTGTAGGACGGACGTAGTATTGTGCAGGATGGATTATGTACTTTTGTTTATACAGGGTCCCCTTTTATCTTTATCACTCTTAAAATGATCTCTTAATCGCAAGGATGATGATCTCAATTTGCTCTTTTTCTTATTTTCTATACCTGCCCAGGTCAAGTTACCTTTAATCCCTTGATTTATACAGCTTTCTTAATGTTAAAACATCCACATAGACATCCTCGTTTTTGTAAAATTCTACTTTTGCAATGCCTCCACTGCCCAACATGTCTCGTAGAACTTCCATTAAGTTCTGATGCTAACTGCTTGGTTATCGGGGGGCAAGTTTGTGATGAGCTGCACGCTCTACTCTGATTCTTATTCTCTAAATTTGAACATCTAGTAACACAGCCTGTTAACTCCTGCAGCCACAAATATTCTGGCGGTGTAATGTATTTTGGTTAGATAACTTCGAGGATAGTCTCACTGTTCAGGGTCTAACACTGTCAATGTGCTACATCTCAATGCGCTGCACCTGGCTTGGACCAGACCTAGTTCCAAGCCAAGGGCCAGGCATGACTGGCTCTGGCTCTTTGTGTGGGCCAGCCTGAGCCTGGCGCAATCCTGAGGCCAGCCGCTCTGAGGTTGATCATGGCATGACGTTTGTCATAGGTCCTTTTTCTTAGAGGGAATCAAAACGCAAACATGGTGATAGCCTTGGTCTGGGAGAGAGGGGTTAGGAAAGGCAGGACTTGAGATTCTAAGTGGAACTGGGGTGGGGACAAAGTAGATCATTTGCCTTGCCGGTTCAGTGCCAACTGGGCCACAGATCAGTCTGGGCTCAGGACTTTGACTGGCTGGTCCATTTGCTCAAAACACCAGGGGCCCTCTCCAGACTTGCTTTCCAGGACTGGACCCGGTCCATATCCCCTATCAGGGAGTATCCACTTCACTTCATTTTTACACGGCAATGCATGCCCTTTTTCTAGGTGCCTTTGTAACAAGTCACATATTGTTCCATCTACCTTGATGTGGACTCTGATACAGAGAAGCTACTTGTCAGTTGTCACTGCCTAAATGTGGAATTTCTCCTTAGCAGGCTGCCACGTGAATCTTTATATGCTGGTGGTAACTGTAGATATGTGGAGGATGACTAAAATTTCCATCACTTGCTCTTTAGTTTAGAAAAATATGGATCCAATTACAGCGCGTTGCTTCATGCAGAGACCTTGGCCCATAGGGCGTGTAGATTTGTTCCATTCAAGTTGTTACTTTCCGTGTACCGGACTTACAGACACACAAGCTTAGCGCAATGGCTGAACATTTTGATGTGTGATGTTTAGTTCCCATATCTGGTTTTCCTTTTCTAACTACCAATTTGTTCTGATTCTTTCTGATTCACATATTCCATTTTCAAAGTCTGAAGGAGCTTGCACTTAATCCTCACACTGTATCTGGCTCAATTCTGGTTACAATACAGTACGCTGAAGTGCTTTCTGCAATGCCATAAACTATGTAAAATTTTCCATGCACCCCAGGTTATTTGGGACCGACAAGGGTTACCAGAAGCTGAAAGCCCTCGAGGGTGAAGGTAAACAGGCTTAGCGACCGGCAGGCAATAATTCTCCCTTTCCTCACTTTTGACATGGAGGCTAGCAGGATCAGCTGGCATACCCTGGAAGTTGTCATGCAGGTGTAATATCCGCTCTTATGCATGTGGATTGGTTTCATTTCTGTAAAGTGGGAAACCATAAGAAATCCATGTTTGGACTTTTTTTTCATATAAACGACTGTATGTAATAATCTGATGTAGCAGTTGCCTTGTTTCTTCTTCCAAGCCGTCATTGGCCCCCTCAGTTCCATTCTTACCTCAGCTACGCCAGCTTTTGATTGCGTTGTTTTGTGTCCGAGTCATCAGAAACGTGTTGTTTTACACCGAGTTAATATAATAAAAAGGAGGTAAACCGGCTTGATGCCTTGCAAAAAAAGGGGAGATGTGCCCCCTTTTGATTAGTTTGGCATGTACTTCCTGTTATACAATGCTATACTAGGAGCTTTGAACCTGCGTTTGTATATCCAAAATTGTCAAATGAGGCTTCCAGGTTGTCCGTTGGGTTCGGACTTCAGAGACAAAGGTGACGGGGAGATCTATGAATCAGAGGTATCATGTACGTATATCGTGTTACCCTTGTCATTTTATATCATTTGTCACGACGGTCCGATTTGAATTTAAGTTTTAATGTTCTCGAGAATGGATATCAAACTTTTAAGTTCAATATTTCACTGCATCCGATTTTTAATCAGAAAAAAGGAGGATCATAAAATTAGAATGGCATGTGTCTTCAACTTTATTACGAAGTGAATGAATGATTGCAAAGTGACTTTCTTCTCAGAGACGTGATTGGCAAAATTTTCAGCTAGAAGTCCATCTTAATTTTCATTTTCATCATGGAAAAGATGAATAGAAGTGATTATAATTGACCTTAGGTGGTTACTGGTTAGACAAGTCAAACTTTTCTTACAACTCTAAGAAAACTTTAATTAATTACTTTTTGTTGGAGGTAAAAAAAAAAACAACAACGAGAAGGTTATATAAATAATTTTCAAGCTGTGGAGTCATCTCTTCAAAAATAACCGAGTAGAAGTCCAAAGTACTTTTAGTTAGAAATTTTTATGTCCTAATTCATTCTATGGTGGTTGTTAGATGTCGAGACTAGTTTCTCAGTCTAAACATCTACACTGTTCACTTCTCTCTAATATATATATATGGATGCTTGTTGTACCGTTACTAGTGCAAATGAGGTGATGTAAATTGAGCTCTTAAATGTCTTTTCACCATATGAAAAACCCACATGGAACCTTTATTGCACCTCCTCTCCTCTATTAAATGCCAACATACGTTATCTTATCTGCATGTCAGCGCACACGAGGGTGTTATATTAAAAAATTAAAAAAAAATGTTGCCCTTCAGTGCTTTCAAAAGCATTATTAGGTTTGGAAGCATAATCATATTGTCAAGAGCACGATGCTTTATTAATTTCTCCAAAGCATCATACTTTCGAGAGCATGATTGTGCATTTGAGAGTGCAAAGTTTTTATTTTTTTTATCTGACGTTCTCATGTGTGCTAACGTGTGGATGATGTTGACAGGCATTTAATAAGAGGACAATTCTCATATGGGCTCTCCAAGTAGTGAAAAGACATTGGAGATTCAGTCCATTTCACCCCATTTCTACTTGCAGCCGTGCAGCAAGTATTACTGTATATATATTTTTCAAAGGGTGGCTCAATGTATATATAAAGACATGTACATGTGACCAAGGTTCAAACTCCGATTAAATCTAATATTTTTTTCGTAATAGGGGAAGTGCTACTCAAATCAATAGTTCTGCTTAATCAGACAATAATTATGAGTTCAAATAAAATTTCTAAAAAAGTTAATTCCATGGAGCTGGGACATAATCCCATGCACACCTTTGAACATAGCCTTGGATTTTTTTTTTTTGGTTAGTAGTACAGTGGTTTGAGACAAAGTTTCCAACTCCAAGGAGTAGGGATTGAGCCGGCCCAAGGCCAAGATATTCCTCTAAGAGGAGATTTTCTGTGCCCGATGCAATTTTTCTGCCGAAACAAGGCGACAATCTGCAGAGCCCGAGAGATTTCTGCCGAGAATGCAAAATTTCCATACAGTGTATGACCAAGCTGCCGGGAGAACCCACGAACGCTCACTGCGAGAGCCAAAGTGTCCGCCTGCCTGTACCACTGCACTTTCGGTGTACAGACCATAGCATTGGAGTTAGTTTCAATTACAGGTGTTCACAGTTTGATTTGATTTAGTTTGAAGGCAAAATTTTAAAAATCAAATCAAATTGCCAAGCCAAACCAAATTATAAAAGTTTGAAACCGAACCAAACCAAACGGAAATAATTCGGTTTACTTCGGTTTGATTTGCAGTTTGGACTTATAATGGACCACTATAGTTAAATAGTCCACTTCAATGTTATTTTTTAAAAATAATTATTCAACATATATCATTTAAAAATTATTTAAAGGTTTTGTGTCTTGAAATTGGCCATTATAGTTAAACATCCTCTTTTATTGAGGACATAACACTTTTTTTTGGGCACAATATCGCGATCCAAAAAATATTATCTAAAAATAATTTAAAATTTTATATCTTATAATTTACATAAACTCACACTTAGTCTAATGACTTAATATTTATATTATGTCATTTTAACATAATTCAATTTATTCAGATTGGTTTGATTTATAAACAAGATGAACCAAATTTTTTAATTTGGTTTGATTTCAATCTAAATCGAAATTTTCATAAGTTCAAATCAAACCAAATCAAACTGAATTAGCCGGTTAATTTTAATTTTTCAGTTTGAACTGAACAGTGAATACCCTTAGTTTCAATACTCCTGACGTTATAAATCTGACGCAGACACCTGACCATAATGTTTACAAATCGTATAACGTTAGCTTGTATTTTGATTAGGATAAGGTTCGTTGTACGGGCCGGGGAACTGATGTTCAGTTAATTGTGCACTTAGATCTACGTAAAACCTATTTGAATTAAAGATAATTTTTAAATAAATAAATTGATAAGAAAAATAAAAATCAATTTATTATTTGATATTTTATGAAAACATTTTTCGGGTGCTATGGCAGAAAATATTTCATCTCATTCAACGGATACCAAAATTAGGAAAAAGAGAGTTAATGAATTAAAATTTTCCTTGACTAAATTTTTTTGGATTGCTATACTGGTTTTTGTACTATTTTTTTTTGTTTTTGAAAAAACTCTTTCAAACAGCCTATTTTACATGAAACCAAATACATTCTAACTCAACTCAGCCTTTCAAGAACGGGCCGGACGGTGCAGCGATCTCTAGGCTCCCTTCATTAGTTAAATGATAAGCCTAGAGTAAGATAGTGTATTCAGATTATTCTAGTTTATTCGTTTTAGTTGTTTGGATTTATTATTCGTATGAGAATGGGCTATTTTCAGAGTAAATCATAAATACCAAACGTGACCAAAAATCTACAACCTTGACCAAAAAACTTAAATTATTTAGCCTACCTAGAGTAGGGATTAATCTTATATATTTTTATATATCTAATTTAACTTGTTTTTTTCATTTCAAATAGAATATATCAACAGAGTTGATGAGGGGGCCAAGGGCTTGGCCCTCTAATTGGATATCCGCCCATCGGCCTTAACGAACCGGACCGCTCGTCCATCCAAGGCCAGGTCCAATCGGCCCAAACCAGCTTAGTGGGGCGGCTAAAATAGCGTTGGCAGGAGGGGCACTCGCAAGGGAAGAGGCGGAAGGCAACTGGTTAGTCTGGTATCGGATGCCACAAAAGATCCTTGCCTCATCTTCGCATATAAGGTAAAGTATCCACAAAATAACAAGAAGAGTAATACTTGTTGCAATGCATGGCATTGCAATCTAACGTGGTTTGCAATGCCATACACAATAGTGGTCCGATCGAATTGCTGTGCAGTCCGTCCATTTTAGGAGGGAGCGGTTGGGGAGTGTTTCTTATTATTTTTTATTTTTTTGTCAGATTTTTTTAATTTTTTTAAAACGATCAAAAATTCGAGAGTATATCCGGATTGCTCGGGTTGGCTTTGACCCGAATTTATATTTTAAAAAAAAAATATTTGCACATAAATTGAGATTTGTGTCTAATTTTTTTTTTTTTTTAAAAAATAGATTCGAATTAAGACCGACCCGAACAACTCGAATATACTTTCATATTCTTGATCGGACATCCCAAAAACTTTTTAAAAATCTCACCGTCCAATTCCATGCATAGCTGACGGCTGATGTGCATGAAATGAAATCGGACAGCTGCTGTGCATTCAGCAAGTATAAGAAGAAAGGGTTCCAGATCTTACGGTACTACCCCTTTTTATCACTCACTCTTTGCCTACCACGTGCCATCGATTGATTTGATCGTCAGAGGAGTTTACCAAAGGACCACCCCTCGGAGCCAGGCAGACGTGTACTTTCTGGTGCAGGTGTACGGGACCCAGTTGCCGGCTTCGGTCCAAGTCTCCTTGTCTTTGGGCCCGAGGCCAGCTCATCCGCAACAAGTTCATGAGCCTTTGGCACGTCAAGAGTCGTCAAAATAAAAGATCACTCATCTCAATAGAATAATCTTGATGTAACGAGCCCTGCGGTTAATCACAGAAGACCTTAGAAGAAGTTTTGGGGTGCCATTTGGCAATAAGATTTGCACTTGACTTTCAATTATTGAGAAAAAGGTGGAAGGGACAAGGGGAGACAAAATATTTAAAGAGGAGAAAAATGTAGAGAGAAAAGGAATAAAAAGTACTTTTCATTCTCTCTCTAATATTTTTCAAAAGTTCAAAGAATTAAACTTTTCTAACTTAGGTTCACTTTGTTTGTGGAATAGGGCCGGAATAACCGGTGTAAAGATCCTATTCTGATTTGATCGAGGGTATGCCTAATTCTCCTAATTTTTCCAACTCCCCAAACTCTACCTAGAATATATAATCTTCCAATTCTCTCAATTTTACCTTCTATTTCACTCATTATTCTACTTATTCCTACCAAATCACTTGGAATAACGCAGTGTAATTCTTCTTATTCTGGGTGGAATACCAACAATTTACCAAATTAAAATATCTCTTATTCTGGTTTAAGAAATCTCCAGAATCTTATTCTGGTTCAAGTTATTCTGCAAACAAAGTGAGCCTAAATGATTAGGAATTTAATAATGAGCGGCAAAAACTATTTCCAAAAGTTCTTACTTCTCGTGGCCATTCCCGAACATGGTTTGTCCCATTCATTCCCTGTAACGATTGTGTCCTTTTACACTGCAAACAAGATGATCCATTTCGCTGTGACTTTGTCTGGATTTGTCTGTCTTTATTTTTTCGTGGCATATCTTGCCGTATACACTCTTTTTGGGATCCTATTTGATGCTACGTAAAATATATTTGAATAGATATTTTTAAAATAAATTTATACGAAAAAAACTTATCATTTGATATTTATGAAAATATTTTCAACTCTTTTGAAAAAGACATTCTGTCTCATCTGCGTAACATCTTTAGGTTTTGATGGTATAAGTATAAAATTGTACATGCTTAAGATTGTAACATCTTAGGTTTTAACAGGTGATTTTTAAGAGCCTGTCTTTTTGCCGGGTACTCCCCACGTTCACAACTTGCATTTCCCTTGCACTAATGCACTGCAGTGGAAAACAGCATCAGGAATTGGATGCCAAAACATTTTCCTACCTGCTGTTTTATGAGCTACCAAACAGACCTTAGTGAAGGCACACTGGCCATGAATGTGTTAAGTCTTTGCCAAGGATTTGTGGAAACACATCTTTGGTAATGCAAGTAAAAGATCGGAAGTATATGTTCTCTCACATTTATCCATGTGAAATATTCAAACAATACCCCTACATGACTCGGGTTGCAACTCGGCTCAGCTAATTTACATCCCCTACCATTGTAATACAAAGAAGTCCATTGTATTATCATGATGAAATCTTTCAAAACTTCACTGGCAGACCCCCAGACAGAGATGCTGAGCCATTTCATCTTCGGCGATACTTGCTGCATGTGCGGTGTGCAGTGCTTATGTGGATCGCGTGGGAGCACCTTTTTTAAAAAAAAATTCAACTGTTTGATCAAAGATCGTACAATACAGATGCCAAGTTGAGACGGTCCCCGAATGCCAATATTTTTTTTTAGCATTATAATCTGACATCCTTGCAACAAGTATTACTCTTTCACCATGTACTCTATCAGAACAGAAAGTGCTGATTCCCCTAGTCATGCGTTGGGTAGAAGCCATTTACGGTCATTCCTCCATCAACAGGAATGACCTGCCCAGTGATGTAAGAGGCAGCCGGTAGGCAGAGGAAGGCCACCAGAGATGATACATCTGTGGGCTCTCCTATTCGACGAAGAGGAATTCGAGATATTACTTTTTCTATAAATTCCTGGTCTTTAAGAACCTGCATTTAAGACATTCTAAGTATTACTACAATAATACTTGCAAGTATTGAACATAGGTAAGTTTCACTTGTGTATATGAACTAATCTTGCCAAACAAGAAATGAGATGGAAAGGAGAATGCATAAGGGGAAAGGGCATATTCTTCCTAGGAGAGACTTTCCTCTTTCCTTGCATACTATATAATCCACCACAGCTATCACTCGGTCAACCATGAGTTGAAGTTGGAAAAGTATGCAAGGCAGAGGACAACCAACCTCCTCAACAAGTGATGTCCGAGTGTACCACGGTGCAACAGAATTAACACGAATATTGTCTTTTGCCCATTCACATGCCAAATTTCTTGTGAGTTGGTTCAGAGCTCCTAAAGCAGAAAATTTCCATTGAGGTAATTACCATGCACAATTCAAATTGATGCTCTAAGCTATTTAGTGTACCTTTGGTTGCCGAAGCAATGGAACCAGATGACAGTGCAACCAACCCGGCAACAGAGGATATGAATACAATGTTTCCCATTCTTGATCCTCTTAGATAAGGGTACGCTAGTTGGCACAGATGAAAAGGAGATTCAAAGTTGGTTCCCATGATACATGAGAAGTCCTCGCTGGTATACTCAATCGTTGATTTCCTTATATTTGTCCCGGCATTGTTAATCTATAGTAGACAGTCAGGTAAGTGCATCTTTTAGTTGCTTTCCTCTTCCTCAATACTAACCACAGGTTGGTATTTCATTGAGTTGTAGATATATCTGAATCCAAATTATACATGAAAGCAGAACAATCTAGCTGCATGGTAAAGTCAATAATAAAAACTGAAAAGGAACACCATGATTACAGTCTTCTCTGGAGGTATATATATCATGTCATATAACATTGATCTTAAGTAGGATGATAACTATTTGAAATTTACACAACAATAGTTATTAAGAATGTAGACTCCAGGAACTACCCAGAATCTAGGAAACCCCTGGGAATGGAACAAGATAAAAATCAAGAAACAAAAAGCACCAAATAAAATAGTTGCCCATAGAGCACAGCAAGCGTGAGAAAGCTCAGAAAGATGTAATTTAAATTTTGTAGGAAAACGAAGCTTGGGCATGAAAAGAAAAAGCCTAAAGGAGAGGAACAACAATGGCTAGTTGATTTTGAATGGGTAGTCAACTATGTAAATTCAGCATCATGTATTTGCTTGTGCTGTTCAGGATAATAAATTTAAAACATTTGCATCTCACATGCACTGTAAATACCCCTGCCTAAAGAAAAAGAAACCTACAGTTGTCATCAGGCGCCAAGGGATCAAGAAGGTGGAAGATAAAATGCTTTGACCTACAGAAGTAAGGCTTGGTACCTTCTGTAATTAAAACTTCTCCAAAACGGGGAAGCTGCATCATCTCTTGTGCACTAGCTAATGTCTAAATCTGAACCAACAGCAATTCTAAAACCTTATTATAGCCAATCCACTCCTCTCTATTTCCAACCTTGAAACCCATGAACATGATTTAAATACAAAAGCTTGTATTATAGGCACTGCATGAATCACTAGTTTTATGAAAAAAAGGATGCTATTATGGTGAAAATGGCAAATTTGCAGAATAACCAAACGCCAAAGATGCTTTTGTTATTTTTTGACATAAAATTGAATTCTTTAGACATGTCTAAGAGAAAAGCATAGTACCAAAAAACTGCTCAGAGAGCCCTCTACATGCCAAGGGGTTCTTGGGCAGTACTTGGAATGCTCTTTATGCACATTCATAGATGTGACTCAACATGATGTATTCCTACTTGCCTGTCACTAAATGAAGACATGCTGTCAAAGCCACCACACAGGATGAGTGTAAGAGCTGCTACACCATTCAGTTTTTGACTGTAAGCTTAAACCTTTAAAAGGTATAATACCCCCTCCTAGGTCAGTGATAGACGCCATATACTTTTGATCCCAACATAATCTTATTAAATGTTACAGACATGTAATATATGAAACTATCAATACATTAAGATTCTATTGCTATCGTATGCTAAAATATCCAAGAAATAACCAGACAACTCCAGACCATCTTCTATCTTTTTGTTTTTCTTTACTGAGAACCTTCCAAATTGGGCAGACATTGTGAAACCAAATCAACATTAAATATATGGCTTCCTAAAAATCATAATTCAACAAATTCTAATATATCACCCAATCATCAATATGCCCGACAACATCACTTTCATCATACTTCTCTATGCTCCCAATTCAAAAGTTATCATGCTATTCTACTATTCTGTAGGTCAATCTTCACATATCAATAAATATTTCTCTGTCACTTATTTTTCAGAAGTTAGCGTATAATCTCCTTTGAATGTTGATCATACTGCAAATCTATTAAAATGAAAAAAGGACTATCTCAATGCTATGTTAATTTACTTAATTTAATAAAGAGTCGTTTAGAAGTCCTTTCCTCTCCATGGGCATGCTGTATTGCCTGGATACACTATGTGACTGGCATAGTTGTCAAGGGGCCATAAGTTTAACTCCATAATAGGTCCTACAGATTCTGTTCTCACAAAAGGTAAAAAGTGCTTTTCTTATCTTAACTTGAGCTTTATGTACCAGATATCACCAGAACTTATCGGATAGACCAATAATCTGATTCATGCATTTTGAAAGTTCTATAGCTGCATAATTTACCATTTTTTCCTTCACAGTTTATTGTTACAGCTTTCTTTCATTTTAGATATCTTAATTGTCATATTTCCATGTGTATAGTGTACCTACTTTATGCTAATGTTTTTTAAAATCTCATGTGTAGGTCTGTAAGACCATTCTCACAAAACAATATTTACCAATAAAAAAGTTTCTGTTGAAGGTAACTATTGCTACAATACACTAGAACGCAATCACAATATTCCAGGAGACATGCAAGTACACAATACAAACTCCCCACAAAATGGAGAATCAACCAAAACAATCTTGTTTTCCTTAGCATGCGACAACAACCCATTTGACCCCAGAAATCCAGAATATGCATCCACTAAGGTTTCATCCAATCCAATGTAAAAAACCTTGAAGATCTCCATCTGCGAAGACAAACAGTAGTTGTCACCCAATTGACAGTCAAAGAAGTTGCTTGTCTACGAATGTGAGGGAAACAACACTAGAAAAACACCAGGCAAAAGCTGAGCTTCCCACCCAAAACCTCAAGAACCCAAAACATGTCCCATCCAAAACTTGTGCATCCCCAACCTGCTCAAAGCCCCAGTCCATAAAGTTCCTTGAAACAGCACTTGCCATACATACATAAAGCAACAGGTGCCCTTGTTTAAACACTCGTTAAGATGCCAAAATCTACCAGCAGCTTCATCTGTGTCACGCAACATACCCGAGAAGAAAAAACCATGTGATCTTCTTCCTGGCGTAGATTTTTAGTAAGCAAGTTCCCATTTTTCCCAAATCTACGGCCAAACACTGTCTTTGCCAACCACACTAGAACCCACATTCCTCGAATCAAATAAATTTGGAACAAAGAAATGAGAGAACATTCCAGCAAGCCAGTGGATGGAAACCCAAGAAGCTTACCAAGATGTTGAGCTTCCCATCGAAAAAAGACGCCACCTTTCCCATCAGCTTCTCGCGTTCCTCCCGGGAGGAGACATCGCAAACGGAGCCCGCGACCCGGAGCCCCATGCCCTCCCACCGCACGAGGCACCGGGCAAGCTCGGCATCGTTCCGAGAGCAGGTGTACGCGGACGCCCCCAGCCCTGCTAGCTCCTCCACAACCGCATGTCTGAGGCCGGAAGAAGATGACGAACCGCATTAGAAGTCTCCTGGGGGACCCTGGAATGGAAACCGTGAAAGCAGCAAAAAGAAGAGAGGAACAGAGAGGGGGGAGAGAGGAGGGTGACCCGATCCCTCTGGTGCCGCCGGTGACGAGGGCCGTCATCCCTTGCAGAGACCACCTCCCGCCGTCCCTGTTCACGCTGCCGCCTCCTCTGCTCGGCGCTTCCCGGGCCATGGCCGCCACCCTTCTCCATCTTCCTCCGCAGGCGTGGTGGCGATCCCGGGATTTGGAGAGCGCTGGGGCGTGTGGATTTCGACTTCCCAGTGGGAGCCGAACCGTCGCCATTGCTGTTTCCGGAGCTCACTTACGGGGAACCAAACAGGTGTTTTCGTCCCAGGCCATCGTCCTCGGTCGGCGGTCACCGTTGTAGCTGCCTTCTACTGCTGTACTGATGTGCTCGCTCGGGGTGATGGAAGCTGGGAAGATTGGATTTTCTGGGCAGCGTTTGGCAAGGCTTCTTGTCTGGTCAATTAGCCTGAACTAAGCATTCCCTCTGGCCTTGCTTAGGCGACACTTAAAAGTACTTTTTGATGTAGCCAAAGCTATTACGACTGGATTCCAAAGTTTGGGATCCGAAGCTGGGTCGGATCGATGGAGAGGCCCGATGGAGATCCGGAAGGCAATGGAGGTAGAGACGTGGTCGAAGATCCGAGGCCGAGGGTCGCTCGGTCGGATGTCGGCTAGCCTCCGAAAGGCGTGGCCGAAGTCCCTCCGGCTGAAGGGCAGTCGGTGCGGAGCCGAGTCACCTTCGGGCGAAGAGCAGCCAGCGAACGGCGTCAAGACCGGAGGGAGGAGTCCGAGGTCGGCGGCCGAGACCGATTTGGAGAGGTCGGCGAAGATTCGAACCGAGTCCCTGCGGGAGGGAAAGAAGAAGAAACCGGTCAGTAGGAGTCCCGGGCTTCGGCCCTTAGGAACCCCCTCCGACGGTTAAGTTAGCTTCTGAAGATGATTCGATTCAGAAGGCGAAGAGTAGCTTTAATGCTTTTCAGACTATAGTCCTTGAGGGTCACGGAGACATACCTTTGGCAATAAATAGCGGTGTATTTATAGTGGAGGATAGAGGATACTTAACGTAGGACTATGTTCCGGGCTTACTGGTAAACCGCCATAGTGCCTAGTCTTCCACCGGAGTGGGCCGGACACGGTTATCGGGCCGAAGGGGGTTGGGCCGCTGATGGGCCGAAGCCTGCTGGGCCGAGGGCTGCAGTGCCGCTAACGGGCCGAAGGCTATTGGGCCGCTGTGCCGCTAACGGGCCGAAGGCTATTGGGCTGCTGACGGGCCGAAGACCACTGGACTACCTGCTGGGCCAAGGGTTGCAGTGCCGCTAACGGGCTGAAGGCTCCCAGGGGGCCTTTTACTGCCGCTGTTGGGCTGATCTGTGTTGGGCTTATTTTAATGAGCCGAATCGGATTCTACCTCATCACATAGCCCCCCACTCTTGTCTTCCTCAGTTTTGAGATGGCGAGAGTATAACTTATAGCCTCCTCGGGGGATAACGTAGTAGGCGCTATCCGAGGCTTTCTGTTCTGTTTAAGAAGAAATGATGCCCTCGGTCGGCCGAGGGTCAGTAGCCATTTAACTGTCATCATTCGGAATGCAGTGACGAAGGCCCTCGCTTTCGATTGCGAAGGGCCGAGCCTTCTGACTTGTGTCAGGCTCAATAAATGGACGGGCAGCCATCGAGTTTTCTGTCAGAACGGTCGTGTCGCGAAGAAACACAGGACACGCGTCGCGCATCCGGCCGCTCCGTTAAAAACACAAAGGGATCCTAGCCGCACGCGGATCGCGGGTCACCTCGGCTCTTTGTCCGAGCTTCCACTCGGATTGCCGCCTCTTCCTCTCTTGGCACGCGGATTGGATCACGTGGCAGGCATCCGAGAGATCAGCCGAAGGGTCGGACCGCTTTCGGCCATTGATTACCTCGCCTCGATTCCCGAGGTTGGGTCGTCATCATTACCGAAGGACGGTGTACGTGGCGCACATCCGGGAGAGGCGGTGAGATGATCTTAGCTGTAGATTTCGGCGGGGAGGGTTTCGAACTTAGCCTATAAATAGGAACCCTTTGCAGGGCACTGTTCCGCTTCCTCCTTCCTGCGCCCGCGTTTCTCTGCGACCATCCGAGCTCTCCTTCTTCCCCGGCGAAGGTCTAGTCCTTTGAAGGTGCTTCCGAGCACGTCGCCTGTCGCAGGGAGCTCTCCATCGCCCGGAGCCGTTGCCGGGGAAGTCCCTTTGGCTTGAGAGGCGGTGTTCATTCGATGAGATCTTTTTTCTTTGAGGGTAAGCCTCAATCTCCTTTCTCCACCCCCACGATCTCATGTCCCACAGCTCTTCCTCGGCTGATAGCAGTCCTTCAGACGAAGACTACACTCCGTCTTAATCCCCTGATTCTTCCTTATCATCTCCTCTTTCTTCGAATTCCCTTGCTTCTGTCATGGCGGACGAGGCCGAATCCTCTGGTGCCGAAGGGTCCGAGGAGGTTCGTACCCCGGGCCAGGCTTCCTCCTCTGGTCGTCGTCATCCCGAGACTGCTTCAGAAGCAGCCTGCATCCTTACGGATGACGGGGTAAGATACATTGCTTCCTACTACCAATTCCCTTCCTGGATGACCTCTTATCGGCCCGATTCGAGCACCAGGGCCAATACTCCTCGTCCGGGTAGTTTTTCCATTTACGAGGAAAGCTTCTGGGCGGGCTTTCGCCTTCCTCTTTCCACCTTCGTCATCAACCTTCTATGCTTCTACGGGTTGGCCCCGTCTCAATTCTTTCCCAATTCTTGGCGCACAGTCTACGCCTTCTTGGCTGTGTTCGCCCATATCAAAGTCATCCCCTCAGTCAATATCTTTCGCTATCTCTTTAAGATTCAACGGCAGGGGAGATCCGAGTGGTACAGTTTTGTCCCTCGCCTCGGCCGGGGTATCTTCTCCGGGAAGCCCTCGTCCATTCATGATTGGAAGAGGAACTTCATCCTGGTTTCACTCCCGGAGAATGAGAAGAGCGTGTGGCCCTTTCCTACTAAGTGGGCACTACTGGCCGAAGGCCTCTCTGATCCGCCCACCCTCAACTCCGCTCAGCGTCACATTGTGGGCCTTATTGAAGCCTCGGCTCCGTATGATATCGCGGAGCTCTTCCATGAGGCGGAGTTGCTTGTGAGTGCTGGGGCGTGGCCGGACCCGACGATGGATCCTCCGTGGGCTTTCCCTTATCTTCCCCCCGGGGAGACTGAAGGAACCGCCGGGGTCGCGCCTCCGGCCGAAGCTCCTCCGGCCGCAGAGGTTGTTGAGGCTTCGGTCGAGGGTAAGTCGGTCTTAAGTTGTAGATTTTGCGCGTTATAAGTTATTGACATTTCTTCTCCCGTTTGCAGCAATGTCTGGGATTAAAGGCCTCCTCAGCCGGATAGCTCAGCAGGGTGGCCAACCTCAGTTGTCCCGTCTGCAGGCGGCAGGAGGGTTCGGACAAGGTGTCGTGGCCCCGAGCGTCCGAGCCGGGATTACGACGACGGCGGCTTCCTTTGAGGGCCGCGCTGCTGCAGCCGCTCTCGAGAGGGAGCGGAAGAGTAAGTCGGTTGCCCGAAGGGGCGGCCGACTGTCGAAGCGGGGCCGGGCGGACGAGCCTGGCGAAGCAGAGCCCGCCCCGGCGGCTAAAAAACCGGCCGCGGCCCGAAGGGCCCCGATGCCGTTACCTCCTGAAGCGCCGAGGGGCGATTCTCCCTCGGCCACGACAGCGGGGGTGGAAGACCTGGAAGGCGCCGGGTCGCAGGGGCCTTGTGAGCAGGAGCGCGAGCTATGGGTCCCTGACCTGGGGATCTACAAGGACGAGAGTCTAGAGGACCCTCGGACATGCCTGCGTCTGCTGCAGGGCCTATCCCTCCCGTCGGCCGTGGAGAACCTGAGGGATCTCTCGGCAACTGAACTGGCGCTGTTGAGCGCCCGACTGACGGTCCAGGTAAGAAGCTTCTTTGTGTGCTTCGGTTTAACATTTCCTT
The DNA here is from genome assembly GCA_030544215.1 of Zantedeschia hybrid cultivar. NCBI lineage: Eukaryota > Viridiplantae > Streptophyta > Magnoliopsida > Alismatales > Araceae > Zantedeschia > Zantedeschia hybrid cultivar. The sequence continues at coordinate 14,281,396 of JARZZO010000014.1, read as the reverse complement.
TAGCTTGTTTTGGGTTTGTTGACTCTTATCTGCTTCTGGCTGTAGGCCGCGGTCATGGGTGGCATCCTGCTCCGTCGTCAGGCGGCCATCCGAGATCAACTCCAGGACGCCGAGAGGGCGTCGGCATTGTCGGCTTCAGGCGAGGGCCCCCCGGCGGAACGCGACTTTGAGTCCAGTGTCGACTGGCTCCTGGAGGCGAACGCCCGGATGCGGGCTCAGTTGGAGGAGCAGGCGGCGGTGACTCGAGCTTCTTCCGAGGCCAAGGCGAAGGCCGAATGGGAGAAGGAGAAGGTCGAGCGGGAGCTGGAGGCGGTCCGGGCCGAAAACCAGGCCCTTAAGGCCGAGATCCAGGACAAGGACGCCCAACGGGCTTCGGATAGCCGCCGCCACGCCGTGGAGTTGTCGGCCCTGACGCTGGATCTGGAAGCTAAGGCCGAGGAGGCTGTTCATTCAGCCGTGGCCGATTATAAGGCCGGCCTAGACTTTGCCGAGGAGATAATCTAGGCACAGCTTCTGGTGGCCTCCTCGGTCTTCACCATCGGGCTGGACGCCGCTCAGAAGGTCTGTAACGACCCGCCACCCTATAATCGGGGATCCGATTACTAAATGGGTACCGAATCATTAATTTGGAACCAAACCAGGATCTAAGTAAGTCTGGGAAATAAATAATAAACTAAGCTAAACATTCACATCGTATTGAATTGAAATAAAAGTGCAGGAATTAAAATTATTACAATGCGACTCGATACAGCAAATAATTACATACTCCAACAGAAAGGAAATAATTAAACATACAGGCCAGGAATAAATAACAACTACGTCGGGGCATACCCCGGAATAACCGCTGAAGGCGCTCAACACACGGCCGCACACTCCGCTCTAGGTCTACTGGGAGGCCTCACCTGAAAACCGCAGGGGTGAGTCTCAAGACAAGACTCAGTAGGGATCCTTCGATCCCCACTGCCCACGCACACACCCACAAGTGTAAAGTACAGCCAACGGTAAGGTAACAAGCACAGTAGTAAGTACCATTCCTAAGTCTCAACGTGAAATCACATGCAGTCGAAATGTATTAAACATGCATATTTCTAAACCAGCCGACTAGGGAACCAAGAACTGCCGTCTCGATAGAACACACCAATCGCACAAACAACGGTGGGAAAAACCTCGACCCGCTGAGACCAAGCAGTAACCCCTCGGATAGCACTCTAGCTACTCCGGCCCAACTGGCTCAGGTGGTTACTCCTTCCCTCAGCATGAGTGACTCTCCGAATGTACCACTCCGACACCGGTACTAGCTGACCCCGGGGTTCACCAGGTGACCCTCTCTCGCTAGGCGTCACCCCGCCCACACCCCCACCGGCGCTGTGCTCACGCCCCCACCAACACAGGGTGATAAAGCGCTACAATGTCACTCCAGGTCCACAGTAATACAAAACCCAGCACAGTACGATCCGGTCACGTGAAAAGTCCGCGATCGCGCAACACACAACGCAGTGCCATCCGGTCATGAAGAATCCAATTCTACCGAGTACACTAAAGCATGCACTAACCAACTATCTAGAAGTATGAACACATTTTACTGGCATGAATTAGTGAGGTTCTGTCTTGAATCGCGTCGCCCAAGGCCGACGCCATTCAAGCTCCATGTACTGGTTTATGAAAAACACTGTCTTCAGAATCAGGCCTAAAAGGCGTCGACACCAGTAGTCGCCTTTTGAAAGGCGTCGACATGCTCAGACGTCATTTAACACGGAAATCCAGGAATTCCAGAAAACATAAATCAGGGGATTTCTGCCTTAAAAGGCGTCATGGTTACCCGACGCTATTCCGAATCGTGTCGTCCACCCATGACGTTTTTTAGTCCCAGAATTCCCGAACTGACAGACTTTCAGTAAGGCGGTTCTTGTCTAAAAGGCATCGTGATGGCCCGACGCCCTTCAAAAAGGCGTCGTCCATGCACGACGTCTTTCAACCCCAGGAACCAGTCTGTCATGAGCACGAGGGTGTAGACACGCTAATTTTGACGTCATTTCGAGTAAATTTCATATCATATAATAATGCCTCGAAATGGTCTGATAATTAATCATTAATTAATTTTTATTAATCTTTTTAAGTGTCGGGTTTAATAGATGTGTTTAAGTTAATCAATTGAATTGATTTTAGCTCAAATTTGAGTTAAAATATGAAGAATTCTAAAAGACGTCGACCTGTGTGGACGCCATTTAGAGTTTATTCCTGTTTTAACGATTAAATTTGAATTTTAATTAATTAATTAATTAACTAAAAGGCGTCTGTGAAGGTCGACGCGTTTTAGGTTTCCTAAATGGTTTTAACTTCTCCTCCGGATGTTTATCCTTATCTTAATTAGTCTAAAAGACGTCTACACAAGTGGACGCGTTTTACCTAATAAAGATAAAGATAAGTTTTCCCGGATATTTATCCTTATCTTAATTAATCTGAAAGGCGTCAGCCAAGGTGGACGCGTTTTAGATAATTACAGATAAAGATGAATTAATCAGTAATTATCTGTCGGTTAAGATGGATAAATTCGGATAAAGTAAGTTTGCTGTTTTAAATATGCTTAACATCATGATTAGTTCAGATACTACTTCTATTTAAATTCTCATCATTAGTTCTTTATTTTTGTTTTTTGTCTCTGCTGCACTCAACAACAACAAGAGATCAAAAAGGGGAAATCAAGCACAACTTCTGGACGATCCTCAACCTCAAATTCCACAGCAAGAACAAAGAAACAAAGAAAGGGCTCTCTTTCTTCAGCCGGCTGAGGAAGGGGAACCAAGGACTCAATCTTCCGCGTTTGAAAGGTAGGCGATCATACTCTCTTTTGAAACTTTTAAGTTAAAAGTTTCTGGCGATCACTGCACTTTAGTTGCTGTTTTAATAGGTTAGTTTACACCTAAACAACATAGATATTTCATGTTAATCACACGGTCATTCTAAGCACCTACAGCTTTAGGTGCTTAGAATGACCGTGTGATTAACATGAAATATCTATGTTGTTTAGGTGTAAACTAACCTATTAAAACAGCAACTAAAGTGCAGTGATCGCCAGAAACTTTTAACTTAAAAGTTTCAAAAGAGAGTATGATCGCCTACCTTTCAAACGCGGAAGATTGAGTCCTTGGTTCCCCTTCCTCAGCCGGCTGAAGAAAGGGAACCAAGGACTCAATCTTCCGCGTTTGAAAGGTAGGCGATCATACTCTCTTTTGAAACTTTTAAGTTAAAAGTTTCTGGCGATCACTGCACTTTAGTTGCTGTTTTAATAGGTTAGTTTACACCTAAACAACATAGATATTTCATGTTAATCACACGGTCATTCTAAGCACCTACAACTTTTTTGGCGATCACGGTGGAACTTGGTCTCGCCATCTTTTAGTTTCCTTTTGTTCTTGCTAACATCATATCGGGCACCCACGGTGCACCATTTGTGTCTCTGGACACGTCCTCACCAATTGGTGAGTGTTTAGTTTAATTGATTTCCCTCGTGCACCACGTGCACACCCCAGTGGCAAGATCTTGCCCCCCCCCTTGATTAACTCAAAAAGCTGTTTTTGTGATAAAAATGATGTGTGATTGATTGTTTTTCTAGTTGTTTAGTTAGTAAACCATCCTGTTTAAAATCTGGAACTAAAAAATTTTTGCATGAGTCGATTGTTTACTGCTTTTCATCTTGTTTAAGGAGGATTCAACCCAGAAAATCCTCCTGGAAAATTGCTTCTGCGAACTGAAAAGCGTCCAGGATAGCTGACGCGTTTCAAAACCGCGTCAACCTACCTAGACGCCTTTCAGGCTTCACAGTTTCTCTGCTGTCTGCATCTGCTTCTGCGAAAAATTAAGTTCTGTTTTGAATAGCGTCGACTACCATCGACGCGATTCATACAGTTTCTTAATTTTTTTCAGTTTCTAGATTTTTGTGTTTTGAGTGCTAGCTACCCATTACTTACTAAGCATTAGAGGCCGTCCAGGCCGCAGGACATACGCATTGAGGCTAATACCCTCCTCTTCTTAGGAACACATTACTCGACGTCAGCAACTCTCTCTGATTGGGTTGGTCCCTTGATCAGACTAGAGAAGTTGACGTTGAGACCTCCATAAGTCCCCAAAATCAAGGTATTCCTCCTTGATCATCGGGCTGGTTGTACCAATTGAAGTCCCGGTTAGATTCTGAAAGCGTTGTGAGAGAAAGCCCTAGAGAATAACGGTGGAAATCGAACTGAAACTAGGACCCTTTCCCTGAGCGAAATTGTGGTTTAATCCAATTCAAATAACTCAACAAGGAATCCTAAAATCACGTTAAGCATCCACTTGTTTGATTAATCTCTGTACAACTTGTTTGATTAATCTCTGTACAACTTGTTTGATTAAATCTTTGAAAAAAGAATCTAACATCATGTTGCTACGATCAGGTAGGGACTTGAGTGTGGCTCCAGACGCCATGATTAATTACGAGGGAGATGCTAATGCCCCTCGGGATTCTGAGTACAACTATGAGAGTGGGAGAGATGCTGATGCCTCCCGTAGTTCTATCCCCATTCCGTATCGTCTAGATGGGAATGTTCGGACACCTCTTTTGCCTCCACGTGATCAATATCCTGATCCTCTTCCGCATGAATATGCGATCCCTAATCCTGATCTTGAGGGGGACATGAATCAGAATGATCCCTCACCCGCTGATCCTACGGATCTCATCAATGCTCTGGGAGTTCTTGCCTCCCGACTGGACCCTCAGCAGTTCGAGGCGATCCAATCTATTTTGAAGGGGAAGGCACCCATGCAGCCTGCCGAGCCGAACCCTGTGGCTCCCCCTGCTGTTCCTCAGCAACCTTCTTTTCCTCCTCCTTATATCCATCAGGCCATGGAGGGCCTTCATATTACTTCTCGGCCAGCTGGGCCGCAACTTTCATCATCTAGGCAACCGGCTAGACCGCAAACGCCTACTTATCAAAATGCCCTCGGGCATGGCGGAAGCGCTGCCGGACCTCCCCTCTATTGTCCACCCTGCCCAACGTACTCTAGGCAGCAGGCCTACCAAGTACCTCCTCCTCCTCCTCCTCCTCAAGCAGATCTGACCACACAAACGCTATTGGCCAAAATGGAGCGTATGGATGAGCAATTTAATAACCTCCAGAAAATGATGGG